>OU612003.1:1730000-4148382 GCA_914767915.1 Agriopis aurantiaria
TTTTTATTTCATTACAAAGGATGTTGACAATTTTAGTTTTGTTTAAATCAGAATCAACGTCAATAGCGTCAATGTTGTTGTCGCATTCGACAAACTAAAACAATTTGGCAGGACTTAAATTATCTGCGTTCATTTTAAATTTAATACACGTGAAAAGGGTATGGCAACAATTTTAAAACAGACGAATTTTAGTTTGGTTTAGAAAATTATATAACAGAATCGATGTCAATGACCAACTTTTTAGGTATGTCTTAGTTATCTGGCTGTGATTTTTGCAAGGGATTTTAGTCGTTATACGCAATACAGGTTTTTTTCTAAGTAACAAACAACCAAAAATGTTTCCTGAGAGTTTTACGGATTTTTTTTTTTTTAAATGGAGGTTTTAAGTTAATATGGTAAAATTGTCTAAAATGCTAAGCCGCTATTTTAAAAAAAATAACACAATATATATTTATTACAGAAATTGATTTTTCTATTTGATAGGATAAGAACGCCAAAAAACCAGTTTTCGTAGCTTTTTGCGTCAAAAAATGTGATGAAAAATGCTCTTAAGGTTACTTCAATAAAGGATATCAACAGATCCTATAACGTTATCAATGACGTAATGTCCTCTTTCGGGGCGTGACTAAAACAGGAACCTTGAGAAACGACTAACAATGCCAAACATAAGGGTTTGCAGGACCAGAAAAGGGAACTTCAGCAAAGTGAGTCACTCAAGGTGAAATTTCGAGGTACATTTATGGCGTTTATAGTGGTAAGTCTCGCTCATACGATCTTAGCGTTTTACCGCCCTCGCACCGCGTGTAACTTTCCCCAAACCCAAGGTTCCACTTTAGGAGCACGGAGTAGAAATTAATTAGAGGAGGCTGGCAAACTTGGCCGTTCGCTCGCTTATTGGGCCCCGGGCAAAAATATGGGACAGCCACGATGGCTTCTTACGTGCGAGGTATCTCACCTTTCCACCCTAGAGTTCCATTGGAGTTATTGTACGGACTGAGAAATAAGGGTGTTATAGGCCCGGGTTTCTTCGGGAAGTGAAAAGAAAAAATACTATTGTTTTAGATTTTACAAGTTTTTATTTAGTTTCACCTGTCCTGGTGTATGTCTGTAATCAAATACTGATGGTTAAATTTGACCCACTTCCCGGTGTTCGATTGAGCTGAAATTTGGCATACTTGTCAAGTTCCAATGACAATACAATATTATGGTAAAAGCAAGCTGATTTGATGATGGTAACGGTGGACAACGGCACTCCGCGATTGGTCATAGTAGACTGGTAGTATTTGGCCTCATTTTGATCAGCACACCTTTCCGATCCCTATTTCCATAAAGAGCTTGGTTTGAAAAATATATTTTTTAATAAGCAATAGATAGATAAACTCTTTATTGTTCACACCACAAATTTCATAAACACGATAAAACAGCTTAAAAACTAGTGCAACAATCGGCGGCCTTATCGCTAAGGGCGATCTCTTCTGGGCAACCTTAGGATGGAGAGGATTCATACAGGAGGTAGAAGGCGAGGCGTGCAATATTGAAAATGTGATAGTTATAATATAAACCGTACATTCTAATAACAATACATACTCATACATATATTACCCACTTAAAATGTGTTTTTGATTACTATCTTGCAAAATGTGGAATGAACTACCTTCCGCGGTGTTTCCGAGAAGCTACAACATGGGGTTCTTCAAAAGACGAGTTAATAGAGCCCTTCAGGGTCGGTAACGTATTTGTGACTGCTTACTATCAGGCGGCCTGTATGCTTGTTTGCCACCTATGGCATAAAAAAAACCAAGTAGTTGTTCGCCCCAAAAGGTGTTCACGCGGTCCATATATGTCTCCGTAATCCCTAGACCAATTTATGCTCTTATATCTACAAAATATCGAGCGATGATCCGATCTTTACAAAACAAAACTTCATGGTCGATCGCTGCTTGAAATGAACTACTTATTTTTTATGATAAAAGTTCTGTGTAAAAGTTAGTATACTGTTGATGGAAGTGTTCGGTTTCCATCGGCCTTACTTAGAAACGTTACTTAAGATAAACAATGCCTAAAATTATTCTGTCAACTTCTCGTTGACGGAAATTGTCACACATGAAAACGAGCGGTGTAGTGCGGCTGTTAGACTGTCAGTTTTATAATAGTTATTTACGATACAAGTGCGGTAAGTTGGTTATTACAAACGAGTAGACGAATGTAAGCCCGAGACGAAGTCGAGGGCTTACCATAGTCACGAGATTGTAATAACCAATCCGCACGTGTGCCATACAACGTTTTACAACACATTTGCGAGAAAAAAACAAAAAATGGAAATTAAAAAAATACCTTAAAGTACACGCACGGTGCTATATAACGGAGCGTGCGGTAAAATTCATTACCGCACGCTCCGTTGTATGATCCGTAATGTTTAACTTTCGAACGATGTATACAGGCTTCGTAAGTGCACTTTTTGAGCAAATGTGTTATTAAAGTAGTTTTTTTTTTATTGCTGTTACCAGCCATATTATCAATACAGGTTTGACTTTGAAATCTCGTCACCTGTTTTAGCGCAAGTTTGAAATTATAATTGTTTAATCTACATTCGAAATCTGATACTACTTTAGAGTATTTTAATACATTAATATTGAAGTCGCCAGCTACTTGTTCATAATTTTTACGTGAAGTCAAACTTAACATTGCCTCAAATTTATTTAGAAATGTTTCTAGATTGGTCAACTTAGGTACTCTATATGTCTATTTTTAGTCTGGTTAATTCTACTGCACAGCATTCAAATACACTAGTTAAAGAAAGTTTTTGAAATTCAGGTAGCTCTCTCCATTCATGACCGTTTTTCACTAAAATACAATCTCCTCCTCTGGATATATTATCTCTGCAGAACAATGCTGCCAATGTAAAGTTAGGCACATTTATATATTGCCCTTTTCCAACCTTCTTATTACAATACAATTCTTTATTAATAACTCCAGAGAGTTTTGGCGCCAACGCGGAAAAAACATGTCGGGTCGTTGGATTATTTTCCTAAACTTGTGTATTTTCGAGTGTTAATGTGTACTACATGGTGAATTATTATTCATTAAGTGCTCGTAAACGTGCCCGAGTGTGGGGAAGTGATATAACGAGGTGAAACGTGTCTTTTCGTGTTGTTTCCAAAACTCCACAGGAGCCTCTTGTAAAGTCTCCACCACTTTACAGGGGCATGAGTTCGACTTGACCGTGACTTACTTAGCTTGACTCTGACTGTGACTATGACTTGTTTGACGCTATTAAGACAAAGTAAACTGATTAATATTACGAGTAAAGGACATTGAATACAATCCATAAAAAAAAAAAAAAAATTATAATAACTCCATAGTTACATGTAAAACTTCTCCAGTTCACTTTCTACAACGATGTATATAAGCTTATATAAACAGTATATGTTAACAATTTATTTCAATATAAACACGGGTCTAGCCCGGACATTTGGTAGGCATTGGTGGGGCCGAAGCCAACACCAAGAGGCCCAGTTTAATATAAAATACAATATTATTGAATGTGTATAAAATGGATTACAAAACTATTGTATAGTATAGGATATAAAACGTCTAGGCTATTGAGGTAAACAACTTGTGGATGGGATAACAGATCTATGGTATGAAGTACGGCACCTGCCAATTATGCCTCATATTAACAATATTATTATGTGTACATAATTCAAATTAAATAATAACTTATTCAAATACAAATATAAAAATAATAAAAAAATATGTTTTTTTTGTAAAACATAATAATAGGTCTACTGCCATTTTTTTTTCTTTAAATCCCTCCAAAGCGACAACTTAAGGATCAGTCTTGCTGATTAGGCCGCTAAAACAGCAAGAACATCATTGTTTGATTTTTAGGGTTCCATACCCAAAGAGTTAAAACGGGACCCTATTACTAAGCCTACGATTTCTGTCTGTTTGTCTGTCCGTCCGTCCGTCCGTCCGTCTGTCCTACCTATTAACTGTACCTATTAACGGCTGTATCTTTCGAACCGTAATAGATAACCAGTTGACTTTTCACAGAATATGTAACGTTACGGCGGATTAACTAACAAAATATAAAAAAAAAGTCAAAAAGTAAAAACGAAAGGGTCCCGATACAACAAATGTTTTTTACCGATTAACGTATTTTTGTATTAGCTCTAATGTCAAAACGATAATACGTACAAGCGTCAAACTTGACATGATTATAGTACACACTCTAAAGGATAACAACCAATAATAAACAATAAAATAAAATAAATAAATATTCGGGACATTTTTGCACACATGGTCATCTATCTGACCCCAAACTAAGCAAAGCTTGTGATATGGCTGCCAGAGATTGATATACATACATATTATATAGTTTTTAAATACATACTTAAATAGATATTAACAACCAGATATAGAACAAACACAAATGTTCATCACACAAATGTTTGTCCTAAATGGAAATCAAACCCACGTCCTCAGGCTCAGAAGGTAGGTACACTACCAACTGGACCAACGGGCTATCAACTCTATTTTGTTGTGGTACGGAACCCTCAGAGCGCGAGCCCAACTCGCACTGTGCCGCTTTATTGTTTCATGACCAAAGCACCTTTTCCATAATTTTGGCAGGAAAGTTTATTTAAACTCTTGTTTTAGACAAACATTAGAGGAGCAACGTGCATCACGTGTACGTGGTCTACGAAGTTTTGAAAACTTATGATGAAATATTTCAACAAGCTTAAGGTGGTTTAAGATAGTTTCTAAATGTTTCAGGGAGGAATGGAGCGAGTTTCTTACAACTAGAATTTATCAATTACAATCTAATTTAATCATCGAACCTTATTTTCGAACCGAGTTTTGTGTTTTTCCGCTTTAATTTCATGTCGAGTACAAGTGTAAGCTTTTTTTTTTTACATAATTTTGTTAATATGTGTAATTTATTTTAATTTAAAACAAATAAATTATCTTTGTACGGTCCCAACCGCACAGACTTTGTACCTTGGCCTAGCAGCAATCTGGGACACACGTGTTTCTACCGCGGAAGTAAAAGTTAACCTTATTAATAGAATCAACTAGTATTCATCATCATCAGCCAGAAGACGTCCACTGCTGAACATAGGCCTCCCCCTTTAACCTCCACACTGAACGACAGCCTGCCTTTTGCATCCACTGGATGCCAGCGACTCTTACTATGTCGTCGGTCCATCTAGTGGGAGGCCTACCTACGCTGCGTCTTCCGGTTCGTGGTCTCCACTCAAGAACCTTTCTTCCCCATCGGTTATCGGTTCTCCGAGCGATGTGGCCTGCCCATTGCCACTTCAACTTGCAAATTTTAACAGCTATGTCGGTGACTTTGGTTCTTTGGCGAATATCCACGTTTCGGATTCTATCGCGCAAAGAAACTCCGAGCATAGCTCTCTCCATTGCCCGCTGTGTGACTCTGAGTTTTTCCAAAAGGCCAACAGTTAAGGACCACGTCTCAGTACCATATGTCATCACCGGCAACACACACTGGTCAAAGACCCTTGTCTTTAGGCACTGTGGTATCTTGGACGAGAAGATGTCACGCAATTTCCCGAACGCTGCCCATCCGAGTTGGATTCTTCGGGCGACCTCTTTGCCTAAGTTGGACTTACCTAACTGAACAATCTGCCCAAGATAGGTGTAATGGTCAACAACTTCGAGAGTATCGTTCCCAACGACTACCGGCACGGGTTCAACATGGACATTGGACATGATTTTTGTCTTGTCCATGTTCATTTTAAGACCCACCTGTTGGGAAAGGCTACTGAGGTCGCTGAGCATCGTATTTAGGTCCTCCAGCGACTCTGCCATGATGACTATATCATCGGCAAAACGAAGGTGAGTGATGTATTCGCCATTGATGTTGATGCCTAATCCGTTCCAGTCCAAGAGCTTGAAAACGTCCTCCAATGCGTTCGTGAACAGTTTCGGAGAGATAACATCTCCCTGTCTCACGCCTTTCTGCAATTGGATTGGTTCCGTGCTCTCGTCCTGTAATCGGATCGACATGGTGGCGTTTCTATACAAACACTTCAACACTTCGATATACCTATAGTCGATATGACAACGCTGGAGGGACTGTAATACTGCCCAGGTCTCGATGGAATCAAAGGCTTTCTCATAGTCCACAAACGCCAGGCATAATGGCCGATTATACTCCTCAGTCTTCTGTATAATCTGGCGGAGGGTGTGTATGTGGTCTATGGTGCTCCAGCCTTTACGGAAACCTAGTATTACTGAGTAGCAATTAAGACACCACGCGTGTTACATCGCTGGAGTAAATTATATCAGCAACTATCAAGCAGAGTTTCTCTCCGGCACCCGCTACTCCACAACAACGCTGAACAGCATCAGCCACACTACGGCAGATTGTACAATCTTTATGAATATCGACTTCAAAAAACCACAAAACACAAACATTCTAAGTTAATATGCCCTGCGGGAACTATATTTTATTATCAAATTTAGATATAAATGTTTTTGTAGTTGTTCTCACCCCACTTTGAAAATCTGTGTAAAAATATTATTTTGTTCTTTGTAGTGGCACATTAACTTAGATTTATTGTGTTTTGTGGTTTTCGAAGTCGGTTTTTTCAACTTGTACTTGCTACTTGTACTACGCATGGTCTGCAACGGCTACGGCTTCCGAGCGCAGAAACGTGCTGTCCGTGCCATCGTGGGCGTGTCGCGATGCTCTTCTGTGATACCCTATTTTAAAGAGCTCGGGATACTCACATAACCTGCTATTCTGATCTTCCAGGTGGCAGTGTATGTGAGGAATAACCTGGACCTGTATAGCAGACGCGGAGAGAGGCACTCTTGCGGCATCCGGAACGCCAACAAGCTGGTCGGTATCCCACGCTCCCTCACTACATCCAGCAAACTGACCCACGTTATGGGCCCAGAGGTATACAACATGTTGCCGGATGCAGTAACAACTGCTCCAAGTGCGAGCTGCTTTAATCTCATGGCTCATCGAGTAAACGTTCTATGACTTCAATGAGTTCAGGGGGAGTGATGGCCAAATAAAATAATATTATACATTTGTGAATTAGTGAGAATTGATGTTAGTTTGTGTAATATAATGTATGTAGTATTTATATAATTTTTATATACCATTTATCATAATAATAATAATTATTTTGAATTGACGTGTAAATTTGTATTTATGAATGAATGACTTTGACTTTGCCTCAAGAAACAGCCATTTATAACAATCGTTGTGATGTCCGTTGTCTCTGTGACCTCTCTAATGTCTCCCTCCGTGTGTGGTTTACCCACGAATTGTCGTAGGATCGTGGCCACAGATTACCAAGTAGTACTAAAACGTGGCCGTATCATGAACCCGATAGCAATTGTTATAGTTATTACGATCAATACTGGGAACCTAAGGTAGTTATTGGTTACGGGGCGTGCTAATCTATGCCGTCTGTTATTGCGTTAAAACAAACTGTAGACAGGGTTACGCATAATATATATTCGGGACATTTTTGCACACACGGTCATCTGACCACAAACTAACACTGTAGAAGGCTATTTAAACTAACTCCAAGTATTATACTTGTGATATTTTGAGGAATCGATTTTTGAGATTTGAGAATTAAATATGATATTATAACATAAGTAATTTTAGAACACATCCCTTCGCCACTCTAGTAAAAAAGTAAACAAATAAATATTCGGGCATTATTGCACAAACGGTCATCTGACCCTAAATTAAGCAAAGCTTGTGATATGGCTGCCAGAGACTGATATACATACCTATATAGTTTTCAATATATTTTTATTTTTATTTTTAGATAGTTACCTTTTTTATCTAAACAAAATACAAGCAAAAACTAACACTACAAATACAGTTAGACTGCCCATAGACCGTTGAAGGTCTATAGACAATCCAAATGCTCACATTGTTTAAAATACATACTTAAATAGATATTAACAACCAGATATAGAACAAACACAAATATTCATCATAAATGTTTGTCCTAGGTGGGAATCGAACCCACGCCCCCAAGCTCAGAAGGCAGGTTCACTACTAACTGGACCAACGGGCTATCAAGATATCAAGGCTATCGAGGGCATATAGACTGTGCAAAGCCGAAACGAGGTGATTTCACTCATGATTATGAACAACTTTTAATGTGGACCCACATTGAATTCACGAAAAAAAACCATCTGTTCCATAGAAAACGGCCATTGACACTCGACAAAATGTATGGAACAGCTGATTTTTAACGAAACCAGGATTGGTCCCATAGTAAAAGTTGTTTATAATGACGAGTATAATGACCTCCTTTCGGCTTCATCATCATCATCATCATCATCATCATCAGCCGGAAGACGTCCACTGTAGAACATAGGCCTCCCCCTTTAACCTCCACACTGAACGACAGCTCGCCTTTTGAATCCACTGGATACCCGCGACTCTCACAATGTCGTCGGTCCATCTAGTGGGAGGCCTCCCTACGCTGCGTCTTTCGGCCTTTCGGCTTAGTACAGTCTATATACGTAACCCTTTACATTCATATCGCTTCACAAAAATATTTTCATCAAAATGTCAACACTTTGGTAACACAAAATGAAAGTTCGGTTTTTCCTCCGAAATATAATTTGGACTGCTTCAAACGAAGGGTGAATAGAGTCCTCAAAGGTGGGCAACGCACTGACAATGCCCTGGGTATTGTAGGTGTCTATAGGCGGCGGTGACCACTTACCATCAGGTGGCCCGTAGCTTGTTTGCCACTAATTATGACTTTTGATTTAATATTTTCAGAACGCTTGGGTACAATCTTGTACAATATGTTTCATGTCAACTCTACAGTGTGAACTCTATATTCTTCTTTTTGTGGTTTTGTAGTTCAAGGAATCATTATAAGATCGTTCTGTCCGTCCGTATGTCTGTCGGTCTGTCCATCTATCCTAATTCTTTAGAATCTTCTGACTTGTATAGTATTTAAGGTAAATGCATGAAACTTTGCGCAATTTCATCTTAAGTATACTGGTACGTGTGAAATGGGAGTGGACATTTTTTACTGCACCTTCTCGTTGAGGATATCGTTAATTGGTATTTAAAATGAAGGTAAGGGTTTATACATCTGGGTGTCTTCAAATCACGAGTGAATCGGTTTCTTCTAGGCAAGCGTGCTCCAACGTAGACCGCATCATCGCTTAACATCAGGCGTGATGGTGGTCTAACGCAAGCATATTCTTTATAAAAAATAAAATACTTCACTTAAAAATGGCCGGCTAAGTTAGTTGTTTGCAACATATAATTAAGGCATAAAAATTGTTGTGGTTTTAATCGTGACTATATACCCCGAACTAAAACCTGAAAATATTCGTATACTACAGAAAAATAGCAAGTGAGCCCACAAGACGCAGGTAGCTCTTAGCATAAAATTGTAACATTTGGGATCCCTCTACCACTCGACCGAAGGATGCTTGTAACTTTCCCGGCCTCTCCAAAAAGGTCAAAAGAACAAGTGCGTGTCCTGAAGAACGCATTTGTCTTTGTTAACGTCTGCTAAAAATTAAATGACATAATTATCAAGTTCCATTTGTGTTACTTCCAAGTGCCTAGAAAAACTGCGGTCTATGGTACATCAAAAGGTTTACGACCAATGTTTAGGTGTCTATGGAATCTATGAAAAAGTAAAAGAGGCAAAAACAAACGACCGACGGTTACTTTGATAGCCCTTTGGTCCAGTTTGTAGTGAACCTAACTTCTGAGCTTGGGGTCGTGGGTTCGATTCCCACCTGGGACAAACATTTATTTTATGTGATGAACATTTGTATTTGTTCTATATTTGGTTGTGAATATAGATTTCAGTATGTATTTAAATACTTCATATATATATATACAGTACATATATATACAGTAAATATATATACATATCACAAGTTTTGCTTAGTTTAGGGTCAGATGACCGTTTGTGCAATAATGCCCGAATATTTATTTGTTTACTTTTTTACTAGAGTTACGAAGGGATGTGTTCTAAAATTACTTATGTTATAATATCAAATTTAATTCTCAAATCTCAAAAATCGATTCCTCAAAATATCACAAGTATAATACTTGGGGTTAGTTTAAATAGCCTTCTACAGAAAACATTAACATAATAATATGATGGTGAAATAATATTTTTATCGTAAAATTCCATTCAATGGAAAAGGAAAAAAAAAATACTATGTTTCAATAGCATTGAAAGGATTCTTAACTCGATTGTATTTTTTGTGTGTATGTTCCGTGATCACTGCAGCAAGCCGATAAAAAAATAAACCTTTTTTTATTGAGTAAGTAGGTTATTTCT
Organism: Agriopis aurantiaria; assembly: GCA_914767915.1. NCBI lineage: Eukaryota > Metazoa > Arthropoda > Insecta > Lepidoptera > Geometridae > Agriopis > Agriopis aurantiaria. The sequence goes on from OU612003.1 coordinate 1,740,341, forward strand.
GGGTTCCATTTAAATTCGAAGACGTTTTTCAGCCTCTAGCGGTTTAAAGTTAGGGGATGAATTCCGTTTATTAAACTTCACCCACTTTTCGTGACGTTGGGTTTTTACAGGCTCTTTTTTTGTTGTTTAACTTGCCTACATAAATATCTAGACTGCGTTTCATAAATTTTGTTTGGTATGAATTTTTTTTGTATGGCATAATAGATTTTTTTCGCCAATTTCGAAAAGTAGAACAAAACTAGTTTGTTTTGATGTACGAGGCTACCCATAAGAGGATGCTAACTCTAACTGATTACCAGTAACCCTGTATAAGTGTATAAGTCATCGGTGCTGAGGATCGAACCAGGTGCTGTCAGATTTTGAACCGCCATGCTACCGTTGGGTCACCATTTGTCGCTTGGCCACCATTGCTAAATCACCAAATCAAATATATCATTGGCAAGGCTAGATTATTTTCGTCTAGTTAACTTTCATTTAAAGTTTAGAGTCCAGACGTTAGCCAGTCTATTTGTGTCGAGTATGTAGATTACATAATAATGCGCAAGATTTTGGGTCCAGTACAAAAAGAACACGGGAGTTGGAGAGTCCGGAAAATGTGAAGATTGAGGACCTTATCGCCGAGCCAAACATCATGGGGGACCGAAGACCAAAGATTCCACTGGACAGGCCACCTACTTAGAATGGAAGAGAATCGTAATATCAAGAAGGGGTATCTTGGAGTTCCATGGCCGCTGACCCGTCGGCTGGCAAAGATATCACTGTATAGATGCCGTAGAGATGACTTTGCGCGATCTCCAAGTCGCCGACGGGCGGAAAACAGCCCAAGATCAGAAACGATGGCTTTTTCTTGTTTCAGAGGCCAATACCCACTTCAGGTCGCTGCGCCAGCGGATCAACTATGTAGATTACATATTGACAATCCATAGTCATAGTCAGATAAAGTAAGACACGTTCAAGTCCGATAACTGGCCCAGTAAGGTGAAGAAGGTTTCATTAACGGCTTCTACGGAGTTTTGGAAACAACTCAGCGAAACTTCTTGCGAGAGGTTTTCGGTAGTTTAAAAATAACATTGTATAATTAGATAATTAGTTATCTAACATCATAACTGATAACACCCACGAGTGATATAAAACTTTGTGCAGAACTTCAGTAATAAGTTGCGTTCGATCGAGCCACGGGGATACTACATCATCGAGTCGAGGTTAGTAATTTATTAGTTTAGTAAGAAAATACCTACAGGCGATGTACTAGAAAACTGAAGGATTAGCCTTAAAAGCCAGCTACTGCCAGATCTATCTCACACATTGAGAACATTTTTGAACTCCTTGACCTCATTTCTTCAAGCAAACTATAGCCACCGCGTGGCGTCAGCAGTAATGCCATCCGCACATTATAGATGCGTGAAAGTCCCACACTATTCGATTTAATTTAATTTCGATTTTTTTTAATTTTCGATTCGATTTAATCGACTCGGAGAAACTAGTTGTGGACCAGCTTAGCAACCTTGGTTTTTCCTCTGAAGTATCTAGCCGCTTCACGATTCACCCTTCATTTGAAGGATGAATAGTTTTCAAAGTTATGTAGCACCCTTACGCTGACAATGCCCCAGGTATTGTAGGACTGTAGGTATCTTAAAGTGACGGTGAACATTTACCATCACTTGCCCGTCACTCGTTTGCCACTTATTCTATTAAAAAAGACGCAAATCACTGTTGGAAAGTAAAAACCGATGAGGCATTATCTTTAAAATATCATTGCAAGTGGTATGAAGCCATTTTCGTGTTGATATTTTGCAGGTTTTTTTTTCAATCTATTTCGGCTAAATGAAACTTATCAACACAAACATTAATATAAAACGTTTGCAATGTTATCCTAAAAAGAAGGCCCAATTGTTTTTTTTTTTGTATTCCTATAGTAACTAAGAGAATTTAAATGTTTAAAATGGGCGAAAGAGATAAGGCTGGTCGCCTAAAGGCGTAACCTGCCTCACGTCGCAATATCCAAAGAGCATAAAAATATCTGTCACGTATGTGTCAGGCCACTTAAATATGTACGTGGGTATTACGTTTTGAGTTTACCTACCTTTTTATTTTGCTGTAATATAGTATGGTCAATGCGCTGGGTGCCTTCGGGGCCAGAGTCATTTGAATCATCAACATCATCATTTCAGCCGTAGGATGTCCACTGCGGTCTCTTTTAGGTCGTCTGTCCATCTTGTGGGTGGACGTCCTACGCTGCGCTTACCGGTCCGTGGTCTCCATTCCAACCTTCCAGCCCCATCGGCCATCTGTTCTGCATGATATGTGCTTTGCCCACTGCCACTTCAACTTTCTAATCCGGTGGGTTATGTCAGTAACATTCGTTCATCTACGGATCTCCTCATTTCTGATCGAATCAGAAATGAGGAAATTAAAATGAATTCGAAGGTTGATTCATTTGAATCAAGCTTCGTCTTATTTTGCTAGATTTTGGGTCTGTTCACACAAAGGACAGCCGCCTTTCAGGTCTAGGTAACAACAAGTTCAGAAGGATACAAATTTGCTAGTATCTGTTCGCTCTGGGACCACACGTCTGACGTACGAAATGGACTGTGTCTTTTAAACTGTAGCTTGCTGAGTGCCGCGCATAGTCGCGGGGAAGTAGTGTAGTTATTATGGACAGGCTTTTAAGGACATATTTTAATTTTCTTATAACCATAAAATGTATAATAAATAAATTATAATTTATAGTATAGTATAATATTATGTTTCAACGAAACTCATTTATTACTCAGGATTGTAATATATATCTGACCTAAACATAGAGATGTAAAGTACCTACATAGAGAAAAATAAATAAAAACTTCAATGCTATTAATTGTTCATCCAGGTTTATAATCCAATAGCTGCGCCCCGCGGTTTTACCCGCTCTACTTCTTATATCATCGTCTATCTGCCAGTGAAAGTCCCATCAACATAGGTCCAGCTGTTTCGGAGCCCATATCCCTATGGGCTCCGAAACGGCTGGACATACATTCCATACCTAGATACGTCGCCTTTTATATAAGATTTTTGACCTACATGTAAAGTACCTATTTACACTCTAATAGATTATGCCGTCATTTCCACGGAGTAGTTGTTAGGCATCATTATGGAAATTTATCGGAAAATTTCGCATGCAACGCTTATCTAGGCGGTGATATAAAGCCGGTAAAAATGCTGAACTGGATAGTTAAAATGAAAGATTTCCATGGGTTATTTCATGGAAAGTTAGTTCTATAGAAAATCGTAAAATATAACGAAAACAAGAATGTTTAAGCCCCATAATCCTTCGGTCAACTCAATCAAACTTATCTAAGCCGGAGCATCCCGGCAGTAAGTACGGAAATCTTTGCGAGCACCGAAAACCTAATGCAACCCAAGCAAAGAATATAAATCTACAGAGATATAACTCGACACACTTGACTCTTTAAACGAGGAAAAAAAGGAAGAAGTTAGTCGACGCGTATTTTTTGTGTTACACGCATGCTATGAGCGTGTTCCCTACATAGCTTATACGTGTTTCATACATAAAAAATACGCGTATTTTCTGTGTATGGAACACGCATAAATGTTTACTGAGCAGTCTAATTTTGATGATATTTTTTTTGTTTTACACTTTTGTACAAACTTTTATTTAACTTGAAATGTTTGTATGTTTTCTGGTTTAGGTCAAATATTACAAGTTAAATTAGAACCAGTTCCTCCTAACCGATTTCGCTGAAATTTTGCATACATCTTTACTTTTGGTTACAATACACTATGCAATACCCAATATTGTAATGTTTCAAAATGGCCACCGTTACGTGATGGCGGCTGCTGTTTTTTTTTAACCCTGTTAAATGAATATTGGTATCAAAATGAAATAACTTGATGAATAGAAAACGATAAAGTGACCTCACACTAAATTCAATACGGCAACCGCTCCAAGATTGGGCGGCGGCTTAAATTTTCTTTGGCTAAGTTTAAAGGTTTGTTTTTAAATATAGATTTATTTACTATTACTTTATTTCTATGGGATTTTAACTAAAATTTGGACAGGACAAAGTCTGGTCAGCTAGAGTGGTTTTTGGCGACTGATCAGAGTTGGCTTTCTGCATGCATCTAATTCTACTGAAGCTTTGGGAAGTTGAGGAACAATAGTTGAAATCCTTTTCAGTGTAAGCGCCTTGGTCCGACTTTAGAGGAATAATTAATATCTTAACACTTTGTGTAGAGTAACCCTCAGTTTGGGGCTTTGGGAGCTTTGCTAAACTATCGCTTGTGGAGATGAAACCTTATTACGTACTAGATACGTCATGTGGATTTTATTCACGACTATTCAGTTTTATTCATTTATCGTCCGACCAGCTGGTCTGCGCAGTGGCCGCTTTCCGTTCCATGGCCACCATTCTGTGACTACTTTGTTCCACCGTCCATCTTCTCTTCTGACATGTGTCCTACCCGTCTCCACTTGAGTCTCGTGGCTCATTTAACCACGTCTTCGATCTAAGTTTTTCGTCCCACGTTTGCTATTTATTACTCACTAAGACAGCAGGAACGCAGTGGAAGTGACTGGCACAAGACCGGAAAAGATGGCGCGCTGAAGAGGAGAACTACCCTGCAGTGGAAAAAGAAAGAAAAGTGGTTGATGACGACGTGGATCATTAAATTTTTTGCCATAAAAAAATCCTTTCTGTGAATTAGGAGCATCATCTATCGCATGCCAAAAAAAGTGGAAATTGAAAAGAGACGTAGGAGTGTAATTTTTGACCCAGGTAATAAGAATAAGTGTTCAGACAAACTATTGGACTGCCTTTATTGGCCTGCATTTGTATATTTATGTGTCAGAGATACGAGTCTCGATCTAAGACTTATACTCTGACATATCTCGAGGCATGACTGAACCACCAACGTTTGTACTGGACAAGGCTTAAGAAAATTGATCTTATGAACACCATCAAGCACTGAAAAGTGTCGTACAGCCACGTCACGAGAAAAAACATTTCAAATTAATCCACAGCTCTTTATGCAAGAAGAAACCGTTGAAAAAGATGTGCCATTGCGGTAGCATTCCTGGTTAAAAAGCCTGCGGAAGTGGTTTGGTTACAGCAACTCGATCTTCAGAGTGGTGGCCTCCAAGATTATATTTGCCTTAATGTTTTTCAACCTCCGATAGGAGTGGATTTAAAACAGAAAACAACCGCATTGGAGCTAAACATCCAAAGTGAACAGTGTCTTACTGCCCAAATCCGTTCAAAAATTGCGAAGCTGAAAGACATTTAGATACCAACACGCAAACTTTCGCACCCAGAAATATAAACTTCTGACAACAATAATACGATAGGTACACACACAGACCGACAGCTTTCATGCTCTCTAAATCACGGAATCACTCGGTCGTAAATTCCATTAGCGGTCACCCATCCAAGAAGCGACCGGGCCAAACGTGGCATAGTTTCTTGTCAAACTTTCCTGAACGCATGAGCGGGTTTCTGACGTCACTGTGGAGACCCTAGCTAACCCGGAAATGGTTTGGTTAAGTTCCACGGTTTCTCGTTAAATTATTTGTTTATTACCCTCACACTTAGGTAAGGCAAAGTGTTGGAATACCCACCTACTCTTAGTACAATGCTTGGCGTTAAGATTAGCACCTCGGGTTGGGGTATTAAGTCAAGGGCGAGTAAAATGCTAACCTTGCAAATTAGTTTACCAAGGATTCTGTCTTTGAAGATTATTATTATGTTTGCTCTTGCAGAATCATCATCATAATCAGCCAGAAGACGTCCACTGCTGAACATACGCCCCCCCCTTTAACCTCCATACTGAACGAAAGCCTGCCATATCCATCCACTGGATGCCAGCGACTCTCACAATGTCGTCGATCCATCTAGTGGGACGCCTTACCTATGCTGCGTTTTCCAGTTTACCCGGTTCCGGGCTAATACAGCATGTGTCAGAAATCGGGGTTTTAGTCAAAACCCTTGCCCTTGACATCTAGTCCTGATCAATATCATCATATCTTCTAACTTTCATCCCGTGCTAAATTCTTGATCCACAACTATACCCGAGCAAGTATACTGTACCTTCTACAAATTGTAGTTAAGCCTACAATAAAATAGAATTTGAATTGGTAATCAGGACATTTGGGAAAATTATGAGGAGTTGAATTTCTAATCCTAATTTCAGTTGGAACTTGGAAGGACCGGATGCGGAGGAATGATAACGAGAGACTTAGAATTTGTACTTGGATTTGACGTAATTATGACTTAACTTAGTTGTTTACTAAAACTATTATTATAAACTATTATTATAACTAATAATGACATTATAATATTGTAGACATCGTACCTATTTAACTTGACATAACTACTATACTTAGACACTTCCTTTGTAAACTAACAATACTAATAACTTATAATTAGTGAGTTATGAATGCCAGTGCTAATATTGCACGTCCATTTAGAGACAAGTTTGTTTTCGGAGCTCTTAAGAACAGATTATGTCTGTATTACATCTAGGTTTACCAACAAACTGCAATAAATATATTTGGATTTGATTTTATTTTCATTTTATTTATGAAATAAATTTTATACTTTTTTTTATATATAAAGTATTTTATTTTATATTATTGTATTTTTTTGTTGATATATAGATTTTGACAATTTTTTAAAAGCAAAACTTACAATTAGTTTTTATTATGTTGTTATGAAAATTTGAAAAGGGCCTCAGCTCTAACCGTTTGATGGCTTCCAATTATTTATTTGTGATAAATTTAAAATATTTTAGAACATGGTAGCATAGATACATACGCGTACATACGTAGCATAGTAACCTTTTGTATGATGAAAACTGTAAACATAGCCTGGGGCCTTACGGACAACAGCTAATTGCGGCACCTAATCCGCTCAGTTGGAAAATCACGCGAACGTGAACCTTATCGCGCCCAGATACGGTTTGCGGTCGCGTTGTTGTTACTACGTAACCGTCCACTACAAATTGTGTGCAAGCGCTTGCAGATGGTGCGTAGTACAAGTAGTTGTAAGTATAGCTACTACGCATCGTCTGCAACGTTTTGTTTATTGAAAGTGGCAGTGGAAGTACTAGGTACTAAGCACTACCACTGCCACTTGTACTAAGCAAAACGTTGCAAAAGATGCGTAGTACCTACTAACAACTTCTACTTGTTAAGTCTACTACAAATTGTGTGCAAGCGCTTGCAGACGGTGCGTAGTACAAGTAGTTGTAAGTGTAGCTACTACGCATCGTCTGCAACGTTTTTCTTATTGCAAGTGGCAGTGGAAGTACTACTTAGCACTACAACTGCCACTTGTACTAAACAAAACGTTGCAGAAGATGCGTAGTAGCTACTAACAACTTCTACTTGTTACGTGTACTGCACATCGTGTGCAAGCGCCCTTAGTGCCAGATAATAGTATACGCGTTAGTTACTTTATAAAGTTGTCTAAACGAACCGTCAATAAGTCACCGGCCAACCTATTAACGCGCCTTTACCCTTCAAGGTACATCAAGACCTCATTAAACACCATCTTGAATCCTGAAAACGCTGACCATGGAAATCCTACCGAGTGGGCGTATGGTGTGGCCATAAAGTCAGCGATGATGCCTGTTTAGTGCGACCTTATGGCCCATCCGCCAGGATATTTGCCAACTTTATGGCCACTATATTTTAATAGGCTGTACTTCCTGTGGTCATCGAGTTAAGTCGTCCTATGATGGTGGTCGTAATATTAAATTGTCTCGAATTATGTGTGCGTATCGCCCCGATGCCATTTTCATGTCATAATGCTTTCACCGTGATTCTGTCTGTGCGAAATCAAAGAGTAGATGAAGTACTCAGTAAAATTTCTACGAGCTCTGCCCCACTGTTTCAGTCGTTATGCTACAGAAACCGTGTTTTTTCCGAATTGTAGCCGTATTTTTTTGTGGTCTATCTAGTTACAGGCCTACCTACGCTGCATTTTCCGGTTCATAGTCTCCACTCAAAAACCTTTCTATATCGGTTATCAGTTCTTCGAGCAATGTGACCTGCCCATTGCCACTTCAAGTTGCAAATCTTTCAATTATGTTGGCGACTGAGATTCTTTGGCAAATATCCTCGTTCCGGATTTTATTGTGCAAAGAACTTCCGAGCATAGCTTTTTTTTATTTTTTTATTTATGTATTGGAAAACCAACAGCTTTTTACACTAAAATATACAATGGAAAAACGACAGGAAGCCAATTACAGGTTCTCACGAGTAGATATAGATTATGTAAGAAGTAAAACATGTGCAAACACTAAGAAAAATTTAGAAAACAAAAAACAAAAAAATTATAGATAAAATAAAATAAGAATAACAAGGTAGTAAGTAGGCAATAATTAAAAATAAAATTCACATAATATAAGCCCTCTCCATATAGTTCTCTCCATAGCCCACTGTGCGACTCTGAGTTTTTCCAAAAGCTCAGCAGTTTAGGACCACGTCTCAGTACCATATAATTATCATCATATATTACATACAGGCATAGCGAGATATGAAAATGAAGTCGAGACTTCCCTGCCAGTACCCAACAAGACACGGGCGCAACTGTGCTCGAGATGCCACCCAGTTCACACCGGGCTGAATATTCTCACCATCCATCTTTCCTGAGGACAGTGTCCTTTAGCGCCCTGCCTCTGCAAGGAAGACTCCTCTTGAGCTCAACTCTCTACCTCTTAGCTAATGAGAAAAAAAACCCATGAGAGACGTATTATTCAACACCAAATTTAGCTTTTTTAATGAAGCCTACAGAAGCTACAATATTGCCTTCGTCATCGCGATGGTGGCAGAGCGGTAGTATGTGCGGTTTACAATCTCACGGTACCCAGTACAATTCTCGGCCCTGCACCAATTAATTATTTAGTACTTCAATAACTTGTGTAGTTACAATGTCATTGAACAAAAACGATGAAATAAAAAAAAAACACGAGGAAACTGGTACGTCCAAGAACCTCAAAGAGTTCAAAGACATGACATGCACTGGGCCAGCATGGTGGATTGGGGCGCATCCTCTCTCTCTGAGAGAAGGCCTGTGTCCCAGCAGTGGGAATATGATAGGCTGACAATGATGATGATGACAGAAGCTACAATGTCGCCTTTGTAATAGCCACAAATTAAGTCATTGCTCTGAAAACTGCTGACGGGTATCTAATATAAGAGACTGCAATCTAGACGTTGCCCATAGCATCATTGATTGGCTTCGTTTTAATAGATTTAGCCCATCTCTAAAATACGTTTCATTTTTCATTACATTTATTTTCTCAAACATGGTGTTTTATCTGTCCATTATTTGAACAACCCACTTCGACCACAATTGGTATTTTTTATTAGCTTCTAATGTCTTGTACGTTCTACAATATTTCAATATGCAAAGATAGATGACGTTTTTCTATTAAAAATGGCACAAAATTTACAGATAGCTGCTTGGTGTTTGTACAAGCCAAAAGTATCTATTTTTTTGAAATAGAAATATTGTTCGTACTTTTTAATGAAACGTAAAATTCAACGCAATGTTTAAGAAAAGTACTATACAAAAAGTGGCGTCAACACTAGTATTTATCACACTGGCCTCAGCTTGCCTCGGCCTATATTTTTATGTTCGTCGATATAATGCTTCCGTTGCCTGCCATTGCTGCAATTCACTTTACTTCAGTCTAATGGAATCAAAAAACAGTTAAAAACCTAAAGGATTTCACCATTACCCTCGTTTTAGAGTTCCGTACCCAACGGGTAAATGAGGTAAAGGTTACGCTTTTTAGAGCGTACTGTACATCGCTCTACACGTGCAGCCTGTGGGCTAATTACACGGGAAAAAGGTACAGGACCCTCCGCGTCCAATACAACAACGCGTTTAGGGCGGTGTTGGGGCTGTTCTGGGTCTGCAGTGCCTCAGGCATGTTCGCGGAGGCGCGAACAGACGTTTTTACGCATCCTTGGTGCGCAGAGTGCAGGCCAGCTCCAACGTCGTCCTGGTGATGATTGCGGCCAGGCTCGATTGTGCTTTCCTTCGGCATTGCTGTAACAGACATGTTCCTGTACAGATGCCGAAGTGAAAGTATTATTGTCTGTGGCGACATTTGTATTGTATGTTTGTATTGTTTTTAATTGATTGACTGAATTTATTATCATTTTGACATTACTAATATTTGTGAGATAATATTTGCCTGAAATAAATGAATTTAAATTTGTGAAAACAGGACCCTATTACTAAGCCTACGAATCTGCCTGTCTGCCCGTCCGTCTGTCTGTCTGTCCTACCTATTAACGGCTGTATCTTTCGAACCGTAATAGATGGCCAGTTGAAATTTTCACAGAATATAAATTGTATTGTTAAAGCAAACTAATTAAAAAAAAAAAAAGTTAAAACGAAAGGGTCCCAAAAAAAGGGTATTATTTTAATAAACTAATTTTTTAAACGTATTTTTGTATTAGCTGTAATGTAAAAACGGTAATTTGTACAAGCGAACTTGGTATGATTATAGTACACACTCCAAAGTATAACAACAAATAATAAATAATGGCCAAGTGCGAGTCAGTGACAAATTTCTGTTCATTAGCAAGTTATAATTGTGTTATACTCGAGCGTCACTGTAGCAAAGTATTAAATATGTGACTGCGTAGCAATTGCTTCGACTATTTGGAAGGCGTTACGCCTGAACAATAACTGGTTTTATTTTGTGGTGGTACGGAACCCTCAATGCGTGAGCCTGACTTCCACTTGGCTAGTTTATTAAGACAGCTGTGTAAAAACTTACAGACGTTCTCATGGAGGTCAGACAACAAAGAGCATGCGCGACGTGTCAACATGTTAAGGGTTGCAATTAATTAGCACTCGTCGCTTGGGCATTAAGGCAGGATCACACCACGGTACCATAATCACAGTGCACACAAAAGAACAGCTACAACGAGCTTAAAACTGTAGGAACTTATCATGCGTATCGACGTGTGAGTGAGTTAACGAAAATTATTGGTGACCTTCGAAGATTTAGCAACGGGAGATGCCAAAGCAATGTTTTGCGAAGAGTTCTTCTGCCACATTTTGAAGGGGCGAACTAAACACACATATATTATTCCGATAACACATACGCGCAAAACAAAATCTTGTTCATATTAACGCACACTATTACAAACTCGTAACACCAACATAAAAACTTGCACATAGTTGTAAATAAGTACACAATGTTTTATGGACGGCCAAATAGCCACATTCTTTAGTACGCCTCATCTTGGCATGCCCCGTAGTTAAATGCTAGAAGCAGTAAGGTGATGATCATCATTTCAGCCATAGAACGTCCTCTGCTGGACATAGGCCTCCCCCATCGATCTCAATAAAACTGGTAGGAAGCGGCCTGCATCCTATCCATCTTGCGGGTGGGCGTCCTACGCTGCGCGTATCGGTCTGTGGTCTCCATTCGGGGACCTTTGGGCCTCGTTGTCCATCTGTTCTGCGTGCTATGTGCCCTGCCCACTGCCACTTTTACTTGATAATCCGGTGGGGTATGTCGGTAACTTTTGTTCGTCCACCACGTTCGAACCGGAAGATGCAGCGTAAGTAGGCCTCCCACTAGATGGACCGACGACATTGTGAGTCTCGGACATGCAGTGGATGGCTGTCGTTCACTGTGGAGTTCTAAGAAGGAGGCTTATGTTCAGCGGCGGACTTCTTCTGGCTCATGATGATGATTTGTTTGAACTGTCAAAATAACGTAGAGCAAGTTAGCGCGTTACGTGCGCGTTTGACAAGAAAATATAGTATCCAAGCGAAGGACGCGTTGGATACGTAATTTTTTTTAACCATGGTTGCCTTGTTTAACACATTTTCGGAGTGTTTTTGGCGGTGTTACAAGCTTTCATACTGAATTAGGGCCCAGCTACCGATACGACATCAAAAACTGACGTCAGCTTAAAGGGAAAGCGAGCCTTCGTTGCTGAGCCGATTTTGTTTCTGGTATTTCAATTTAAAATTAAATGTCGTTGCAATGCTTAAAATCATCATTCTAGTTTTGTAGACCTTCCTTGGCATAATCGGCTTATTCAATTTCACACGATATGTTGTTACATTTTGGTCGCTTTATTAGGTGTCAAGTTTTAGCGTATTGCGTTAATACCCTAATACAGCGAGTAGGCATTCTACTCTGGAATTCAAGCCGTATTTTATTTCTAAGAGATTCGGGAGACTCGTTTTGTTTTATTTATGCGTGTAAGTTACAAGCGTTTTATCTTTGTCGTTAAATCCTTAATCTATCTTCTTCTATATACATATATATATATATATGTCGGCGCGTTGAAGTTTTAGCATTCGGCGCAACTACCGTCGGATAGTTTTTAAGGCTTAGATTATGTAGGTAGGCGTCACCTAGCTTTGTTTTGGTGGACTAGTGATGGAGGTGGCGCCATCACTGGTGTAACGCTGCAGTAACTTACTCTGCTGAAGTTCGTTGTGAAGTTGTGTCGTTGACAACCAATCAGAGTTTAGTAAGTTGGTATACCGTCCGGCAGAGGCGCTAGTGAGCGCGGCGCGGCGGACACGTGCGCGATTGTCACTTTTGAGGTTAGAAATTGGAATTGTTGGTTGGAGGGTGGTAGCGTTCGTTACAAGGCGGAACACCTTGTCCCCAAGTAATTTTCAAGTAATTTGGATATTGTAATTAGTAATCATAGCGCTTCGAAATAAAAACTGTAACAATGTACGTGTGATGTCTCATTCTCCTCGGCCACTATACTCACGCCATAGAACCAAGATTAATCTGATGAAGATCGGCCATCCACCGATCGGTGCCCCCCCGCTTCACGCCTCCAGGCTCGCCCCGTCATCAGAATTGGGATAAAACCCGAGACACCCACATGGAGAAAGCGATGACATGAGTGAGAAAAACCATTGCAATTCAAGTGTTCGAAACAACAACTCACGTGGCAAAGAAAAATGGCGTCTAGTTTTCGTGCAACAAAAAAGCAAATTATTTATGGCATTGGTGCAAGCGATAAAACTACCCACATCTTCGAGTGCCATTCGCCTTCCTGATTTTGATCCGAGAAAAAGTGACATCGACGATCAAGCCTGAATAACAACCGCGGTCATGTGTGTGACCGACCAGCATCGCCAAGGACCATCGCTGATGATTGCTTTAGGCTACACACTCAAGGGCGAAGCATCATCCTGGCTGCCATCTATATCGTTTCCTGGAAGGCGTTGACAAGAGATCCTGCTTCGTGTGCGGGCAAGCTAGTACACATCGCTCCAGCCTGTCCGGAGAAGGTGTTCAAAGAGGTCAAACCACCAAACTGCGCGGAGTACGCTGGGAAAATCATCGGGTGAGCTCGTCCAATTTTATTTGGTAGTAGTTCTGCGTTCTCTTTGACTAAATCAGACTTGAGTGCTAAGTTGGTGGTAATGCGCGTAAAAAAAAAAATCCTTTCGAGGGTACCTAGGTCAAAGAAACATTTTATGCGATGCTCATATTCTCAGTGATTTAAAGGTCAAGGGTATTAAACTGACAGTTTTGTTTCATAATGAGCCACCTTATAGTACGTATTTCGGAATCGGTTATCCTAGGGATATTCTCCAACAAGGAGTAAGCGTTTTAATAAGTGAAAAGCGTAAATCTATTTCATGTAGGCGATTTCGTTTTCGTTAAGTAAAGTCGAGCGTAACCAAACCAGTGAGCGTAACTAGATTGAAAATTCAGGTGTACCTTCATTATTACTTGCGTCTTGGAAAATACGAGTCCAGTCTGTGTGACCAGCCTGTGTGGCCAGCCTGTGTGGCAAGCCTGTGTGGCAAGCGTTTGTGGCATCCGTATGTAACAAATCTGAGTAGCAAGCCGAATATTGTGATCGAAAGTGGAGAGAAAAAGATTCCATAAGTTTGTTTTGAGTCGTTAGTATTGACTTTTGTGGTGACTTATTTCAATACGCGAAACTGTTGCGGTTATGTTTCCTCGATTATTTAGTTACTGTAAATGCAATTTACTTTTTCGAAATTCAACTGCTAAAGTCATGTATCAGGATGAACGAGCGGATGTCTTGGTGATTGGAATTTTGTTTGTTCCAGGTTTGGTGTTCTAACGCCCGAGGACGGTCGTATGTCAGTATGGCCGTGTCGGCGCGTTGAAGTTTTAGCATTCGGCGCAACTACCGTCGGATAGTTTTTAAGGCTTAGATTATGTAGGTAGGCGTCACCTAGCTTTGTTTTGGTGGACTAGTGATGGAGGTGGCGCCATCACTGGTGTAACGCTGCAGTAACTTACTCTGCTGAAGTTCGTTGTGAAGTTGTGTCGTTGACAACCAATCAGAGTTTAGTAAGTTGGTATACCGTCCGGCAGAGGCGCTAGTGAGCGCGGCGCGGCGGACACGTGCGCGATTGTCACTTTTGAGGTTAGAAATTGGAATTGTTGGTTGGAGGGTGGTAGCGTTCGTTACAAGGCGGAACACCTTGTCCCCAAGTAATTTTCAAGTAATTTGGATATTGTAATTAGTAATCATAGCGCTTCGAAATAAAAACTGTAACAATGTACGTGTGATGTCTCATTCTCCTCGGCCACTATACTCACGCCATAGAACCAAGATTAATCTGATGAAGATCGGCCATCCACCGATCGGTGCCCCCCCGCTTCACGCCTCCAGGCTCGCCCCGTCATATATATATATATATATATAAAAGCAAAATTCACTTACTCACTCACTCACTCACTCATCACGAAATATCGAAGACTACTTGACCTACGAAGCTGAAATTTGAACAGCAGATTTTTTTCGCGACTTCAGGGTTGGTCCAATACTAAAAGTTGTTCATAATGATGAGTACAATTACCTTCTTTTGGCTTCGGGAGTGTTCCCCTGACACCCTGTATAGTCTCACAGGAAGGTTCAATATTTAAAAGCAATTCTTAAACTTTCGCAATTTGTACACGTGTTTCAAATTAATACAAAAACAAAATAAGAACAATTATAAATAGTTTTTTATACCCGATAAAATAACTGATAATTTTCGAACGGCTGAACAGTTTTTCTTTAATCATATCTAAGAACACTCTCGATCTTTCAAACAAAAAGAACTAAATCAAAATTGGTTCTGCCGTTTGGGAGCTACGACGCAACAGCACACAAATACACAGATACATAAATATACAGATACATACGGTAAACTTATAACACCCCTCATTTTGCACCGAAGGTTAAAAATATAATTACATGTCTTATATATAAAATAAACAATTAGCCTTCAACCAAAATAAAATTAGTGGACGGGCCATAACCATTGAACTTGCTCAGCAAAAATGAGTCAAAATCATCGAATATTTATACTTCAACACCTAATTATAAACATGTAGATAGGTACAGTACATTTGTTACAAAAATAGATAGCGGTTTTGGTTGTATATTTACACTTCGGGAAAGCACACGAAGGCATTATTTTACCAGATGTTTCGTTATCAACAATAGCCGCGTGTTGCACTTCCTACGGCTAGAGACCGACTGAAACAAAGTGAGCACCAGCGCTCATTTTGTAATCTTAAAAAATGCGCTTCTTTTGGGCCCGTCCATTCAATTTATTTTGGTCGAAGTTATTAGCTCTAATGTTGAGCGACCTATTTCAGGCAAAAGTTAGAAACCAGTAAAAAATAGATTATCCAAGAATACAGCCACTCGCTCCTTTCTTAAACTCAGTCACGTCTGCGTACTCTTTGAGGAGATAATTTTCTTCATAATTAACCTTCTGCTGAATGCCGTATTTAATTGGGCCATAGGAACGTGTGCGAAGTGTTACGACTGGAGAAGAGATAGGGGTGAGGGGAGTGGGGAAATGTTATTAAGAATATTATTTTAATATTGACAATTGGTGATGATGGCGCGACCATGATAGTGACGCTATAGTGACGCAACAGTGACAAGAAGTGTTACGACTGGAGAAAGGATATATGAGTGAGAGGCGTGGGGAAGTTTTAGTAAGAATATTTAATATTGACAATCCGTGATGATTGCGTGACCATGATAGTGACAATAGTGACGCAAGAGTGATACAATACAACAGTGACAAGAAGCGTTACGACTGGAAAAGAGGTATAGAGATGAAGGGAATGGGGAAGTTTTAGTAAAAATATTTACTATTGATAATGGGTGATGATGATGCGACCATGATATCACTGCGTCACTATCGCTATAGTGACGTAAGAGTTAGCTGAGCTAGCTAGTATTTGGACCCAGCAAATGTTTCAGGTTTGGTTTATTTTCGTTTATAACTTTAAAGTGATTGACTAATTATGCATGTTTTATGGTTAAAACACAATATCTAACAATGCTATATGGTAAAGAACAGAAATTGGAAATTATAACCTATCATTGTAGTATTAACCGTCTAATACCAAAATCATTATTTAAAGTTATGCTAATATAACTACAGTAAAAATATTAAATTACTGCGACAATTATTAATTATTAAATAAAAATTAATATATAAATATTCGGGACACTTATGCACACACGGTCATCTGACACCAACCTAACCAAAGCTAGTACTATGGCTGCCAGATACTGATATACATAATTTTTTTTTAATGCGTACTCAAATATATATGTTCATCACATGAATGTTTTGTCTTAAGTGGGAATCGAACCCACGCCCCCAAGCTAAAGCAGGTTCACTACCAACTGAACCAACGGGTTATCAAAGTTATTATGATTGGAAATTTGATAATTGTCGTAAACAACACACAAAAAGTAACGTCTTACTGAATCTAATCTAAAGTAATTTCGATAAAATTAGAGACTCCACGGATTCAGGGTAATCCAACAAAATTAATTTAACCACCACCCAAAATTCAGTTACCTAGCATTAAAATACCAATTTCCGAGATCCTGATCCCTCGAGACTTAACTTTTTTCTGTAAACAAAAAAATATCGCAGTGTCTTAATCTGGTCTGATCCAGATAAAACCGGAAAGTCACTATTTTGTTAGCGGAAGGTTGGCAAGTTCAGCTTTTAACTGAATTTAAAACAGTGCCCTTTATCAATTTATTTTACTTTGAGACGCGGCCAAGGCTTAAGATCCTATTTATATTGAGAGGAACAATTATATTAGTACGTAGCATCACTTAAAGCAGGACCTCATCGGGACATTTTACCAAGTTTATTTAAAAAAGTGGGCAATTTCCAAAATAATAAGGAGTTGGTACGTTAGTAAAAGTATGAAAATTAGCCGATGTCTGGGTCGCCATTAAAATATGTATACCGAAACACGCAGATTTTTTGTTAAAATAAACCGTCCGCAAGTGCGAGTCGGGCTCGCGCACTGAGGGTTCCGTACCACCACAAAATACAATAATAATCAATTTTAAAAAGCGATTTGATCTGACTTAACTCCTCATCATCATCAGCCAGAAGACGTCCACTGCTGAACATAGGCCTTCCCTTTTTTAACCTCCACACTGAACGACAGCCTGCCTTTTGCATCCACTGGATGCCAGCGACTTTTACTATGTCGTCGGTCCATCCAGTGGGAGGCCTACCTACGCTGCGTCTTCCGGTTCGTGGTCTCCACTCAAGAACCTTTCTTCCCCATCGGTTATCGGTTCTCCGAGCGATGTGGCCTGCCCATTGCCACTTCAACTTGCAAATTTTAACAGCTATGTCGGTGACTTTGGTTCTTTGGCGAATATCCACGTTTCGGATTCTATCGCGCAAAGAAACTCCGAGCATAGCTCTCTCCATTGCCCGCTGTGTGACTCTGAGTTTTTCCAAAAGGCCAACAGTTAAGGACCACGTCTCAGTACCATATGTCATCACTGGCAACAATTCACTGGCACTGGCTCAAAGACCCTTGTCTTTAGGCACTGTGGTATCTTGGACGAGAAGATGTCACGCAATTTCCCGAACGCTGCCCATCCGAGTTGGATTCTTCGGGCGACCTCTTTGCCTAAGTTGGACTTACCTAACTGTACAATCTGTCCAAGATAGGTGTAATGGTCAACAACTTCGAGAGTATCGTTCCCAACGACTACCGGCACGGGTTCAACATGGACATTGGACATGATTTTTGTCTTGTCCATGTTCATTTTAAGACCCACCTGTTGGGAAAGGCTACTGAGGTCGCTGAGCATCGTATTTAGGTCCTCCAGCGACTCTGCCATGATGACTATATCATTGGCAAAACGAAGGTGAGTGATGTATTCGCCATTGATGTTGATGCCTAATCCGTTCCAGTCCAAGAGCTTGAAAACGTCCTCCAATGCGTTCGTGAACAGTTTCCAGTTCAGTTTGAGTTCAGTGTCGACTTAACTCCTACCGCATAGTAACTAGTAAGTACCGCAGAGTAATAGGCCCCTGTTTTTACTCTTTGGGTATGGAACCCTAAAACTCACAAATTTAATGTTGAGGCGTAAATAATTTTATTTTAGTGACGTCATTTTAACTTGTCTTCGAGAATAGTAAAACAGAATTTAACTCAACGTCTCGCACTTATGTAGTATGTCAGTAATTTTTTATGTCAGAAACTGTGAGGAAGATAAAAAAAAACCTACCTAAGGGACGCTCGCATAGATCTTACTTCCACCAATAATTTCTGAACAATGACAAAACTTAGTTAATTTCCTTAAGCCATAGTTTATACCTAAAATCTATTAACCCGTCAGTTTAACAAGTTATTATGCGATATCTTTCTCTATTGGTCGCCAAACTTGGCCTAAATGCTGACAATACGACGCTCGAATCCGCTTAACTCTTCAAATTTATAATTCATTTATCAAAAGGAATGATCAGAAATGGATTGCTGAATATTTAAGTGAAAACTAACCTTAGCTTACTTAGCTTTAGTTTACTAATTGCTCAAACTCAAATAATAACCTTTAATATGATTCCGACATACGACTGCAACCACAGAAAATATTTTTTTTTGTTTCAATTTAACCGGCTGTCAATGCATTTTTGTTGAAAATTTGTAGTATCCAGTTGCACCACTTGCACCCATATAAACGAAACGAAACACACAAATACTTCGGTCTATTTTTTACAAGTCTATTTACTAGAAAATATTTACAAATACTTTGTTATTAGAAAACAGAGCTTTTTTGTCTCATCGCAAATATCACTAGCAATAAAAGCCCACACAAATCGTCGCGATTGTGCAGCGACCAATCACCGTTCCCCAGACTGTGACGTCACGGACGGTGATTGGGTGTCTGCGAAGTTTCCGCGGATCGCCACTGCGTGATACATATTAAGTATACAAGTACAGAAGTAAAGAAGATTCACTTCGCAAAATCCTTTAAATAAAAAGCGAATCTTGCTACTACACAATAAAGTGCAATTCAGGATGTGTGAGCGCTAACTACTTACAGCTTTATTAACCTAGAAGTTGCCTTTCTGTCTATCGCGTAACTCTTGTCTCGTTATTTCTGTCTTTCTCGCAGCAGCGAGCGCGGCAGGTCCGACAAGTCGGCTACTTGTAGCTTTATACTTAAAGTGCGGAGTACGCCAAGGGGGTTAGATGAAATTGTATGAAATGCGGAAAGACGAAATTGTATGAAAATGACATTGATAATGACATTAGCTTGAGAGATGTTATCTCAAGCTAATGTCATTTTCATACAATTTCACATTTCGCAGGCGTTAACGCTAACAGAAAGTGAGTCTTGTCTAACCCCCCTGGCCTGTCATTACGCACAGTTTGCACGGGCCTTTATTAAGTTAGTGGAGATGGTAAAATTCACCTGCGATCACGTCTCGTCCATTTTTCTCCACGACTTCTTAAGTACCATTGAAAGCCGCGCTCTTGTAATTTCAAACATCCAGCCGCATTGAAGCACCTGATCCCCGTTAAACGGTCCCTTACAAGCTTTTCTATAATCATTCATACTTTATGATATTGTAGAACATTTAAAGGAATCCGGACATTTCCAGGATTATCCAGTAAAAGGCTGGTTAAAGCTGGTTTTAAGGGTGCATGTGTCAATAATTGTCGAATCGAATCCGAAATGGGATCCTTCATAGCTGTAACGGGCGCTCTGAAGCGTTATGGTCGAATAAAATTTTGGCGGGTCTTTTTATTGGTTAGGCAGTTTATTAAATTGCGATAGGGCAGAGTTTTTGTGTTTAAGAGACTCAAAGTGTGGCGGAAATGGCTTGTTTGAAAGAGCATAACGCATTGCTAAGATTGTTATTTCCACACAAATCTAAAATTCAAACCAGAACTTGTGAATTAATACTGGGTTTTATTTTATTATCTTATTAGAAACTCGTGTGGTCGTGAGCGATGGTGACCGAGTGGTAGCGTTTCGGACCCTAGGCTCAACTGCGAGGCTCAACTAGTTGAGTCGTTTGGACTTTTTTTTCCCTTAGGCGCAACTAGTTGTGTCTAAGAGAAAAAAAAACCCAAGGCTCAACTCGGTCCCTAGGCTCTACTGCGAGGATCAACTGGTAGAGCCGTTTGGACTTTTCTTAGGCAAAAATATCGAAGGGTCAATTCCAAAAATGTGCGCTTTACAATATGACAGCACCCGGTTCGATCCACGTCCCTGCAAAGATTTATTTAGTGCTTAGCTACATTAAGTGCAGTTTCGATGCCATGCTCAAAAACGGTGAAGGAAAACATCGTGAGGAAACTGGTATGTCCAAGAACCTCAAAAGTTAACAGATATATGACATTCACCAACATGCACTAGGCCAGCATGGTGGATTAGGGTCCATTCTCTCTTTCTGAGAGAAGGCCTGCGTCCCAGAAAAGAAACTGAACTTTGATAAAGAAATATTTTTTTTAAACAGTATTTGTTCATACATGAGCATGCCACCCTCATTTGGCCCATTCTTAAAACTATGTTTTCCATTTGATACATAATTATAGCAACTCTCTTGAACAGCATTCTGGACTCCTCCTATTAGGGATCAGAGAGTACACTGTTACACCACTCAACGTATCTGAAATTGAGATTAGGATGCTAGTATGCAACCTTTCCAACTTCATTCCGGAGACACCCGTCAATGAAAGATTTTTCTGGAAAAAAATATTTTGCATCGCATTTCCTTCGCTTCTGTGTTCACGCTACCGCAAGGCGTAGCTAATCTGCAATAAATGCCCTATACCACATACTACCTACTTAAGGTTTAGTTCGTATGAAGTAACTGCTTGGTTCACTCCAAAGCAAAAGCAAAGTCGTCCACAGCTGGACGTAGGCCTCTCATTACGAACACCACACTGCTTTTCGCATCCACTTGCAACCAGCTGCCTTTTGTAAGTCGTCATTCCACCTGGCTGCAGGGCGTCCTACTCTACGTTTGCAGATACGCGATCTCCACTCTAGAACTCGTCTACTTCAATGGTTGTCAGTTCTTCTACAGATATGGCCAGCCTATTGCGACTTCAGCTTGCAATCCTTTGAGCTATGTCGGTTACGTTAGTTCTTTGGATTCATCCCCATATTTTTCACCCTTAGAAATGTAATAATTTCTGCAAATTTCAATGAAACCCTCACCCACCCCTTGACCTTCGAGAGGAGGGTGTTCTTTTCCCTATTCTTTTGCCTATTCTATAATAAAGAATAAAATCAGCGAAAATATCACTTCATAAAACAAAATATTATGCAGTTGAATTAAAAAACTCTTTTTATGAAGTCGATAAATCAAATTATAGTAATAACTACTGATGATGTCTAGGTAAACCCGTACGAAGCGCTTTGATTCCACATTTATTGTGCGAACTGCTAGTCTGTGGAATTCGCTGCCTGAATGGATGTTACCCGTCAGTTACAATCTGGGTGTCTTTAAGTCGAGAGTGAATCGGTTTCTTCTAGGAAAGCGTGCTCCATCGTAGGCCGCATCGTTGTTAACATCAGGCGAGATGGCGGCCAAGCGCAAGCCTATATAATAAAAAAAAAATATCATGTCTTTCTCACTGTGCAAAATACATTTTGCGTGAAGAAGTGTGCCATCTGCGTCACAGTGATGCAGACAAAGGTCGAACGTGAGATGTCAGTTTCATATTCTTTTGTTTGAGGTAGACTTGACTTTGTATCAAAATGATATTATGGCCCAGAGCGACTACGTGCTGAACTCGAGTATCGATGCGTGTTGAACTATAATCTACAGGGTTACTGCTAATTATAATAATAATAAGCAGTTAGCATCATCTTAAGGGCAGCTGTCTTCTGTGTAAGAACTTACTTACTAACATACTTCATCATCATCATCATCAGCCAGAAGACGTCCACTGCTGAACATAGGCCTCCCCCCCCCTCCTCCCCCTTTAACCTCCACACTGAACGACAGCCTGCCTTTTGCATCCACTGGATGCCCGCGACTCTCACAATGTCGTCGGTCCATCTAGTGGGAGGCCTACCTACTCTGCGTCTTCCGGTTCGTGGTCTCCACTCCAGAACCCTTCTTCCCCATCGGTTATCGGACTATGACTAACATACTTGGACTTATTAATTAATATTCTATAGAACGAAATGAAATTTATTGGCAACAATGATTGCTTATAACGACTTACATTTTTGAATAAAAAACTGAAAATAAACACAAATGAAAAGTGACCAAGAAACGACTGTATGACTTCTGCAAGACCAACCTTTGAATTGTTAACACTACAACCCTAATCTTACTTTACAGTGACTAAGCCTTTAGAACAGAATGAGCCAACCGTGAATCAACCACAAACTATGCATCCAGAACGCACCCGTGTCAGAGAATTAGCTAGTACCTAGATACCTACTGTAATCGTTTCCAGACGAGGGTCGCAATGATATTAAGGTGTATTGGCATATTGGCAATAGCTCGCACGAACTAATGATTGCCGCATCGTACTGTTCGTTCAAATTTGAGAACAAAAAAAAAACCGGACAAGTACGAGTAGGACTCGTGCTCTGAGGGTTCCGTTAGACGGAACCCTCAGAGCGCGAGACCAAAAAAAAAACTAACTGAAGTTAAAATATTGAAAGACAAACTTAAGTTTGTAGTTTTTTTTTACTGGGCCTTTAATAACTAAACAAAATACAAGCTAAAACTAACACTACAAATACATTTAGACTGCCCATAGACCGTTGAAGGTCTAAAGACAATCCAAATGCTCAAGCCCACTACCAGTTGGCAGCGTACCCAACATGCTGGCGGCATTACCACGTTGAATGGCAATGCTAATGCGTTGAGCCAGAAACACGCCAGCATTTTGGTCACGCGTCGCATTAACCAGGCGCTCTGAAAGATTTTTGAAAATGAGGTGAGCTCCCGGTCCCCAAGGGCCCAATGTCTCGACCCCAAACGCCTCAAATATGTAACCACTGCCAAGGTTAGCATATTTGCGACGCTTGTGCTGCTCTGCCGAATTAGCAGCCGCGCCAGCCCTACCCTGTGCCTCAGGAAGATGTGACGGCGCCAAAGTATCGACACAAGTTGCGTCCCATACAAGGGGCCGCCCCAACCTCCAGGGCACAAGTGTCATACCGTCAGGCCTCTTTCCATCGTCACGCGCAAGACCACTCGGTTTGAGCACAGCTGCGACATTGGCGGTGGAAAGTGCCCTGCGTATGATGTCGTTCAGGCTAGCGTGTCGGCCAATACGACCAGCGCTTCTCGAGCAAGAGAGACCATGGTGACCGAGCTGGTCAACAGCAGTACCACACTGACAGCGATGGGCCTCACAGCACCTTGCACCCAAGCGTAAGCTGACAGCTAGACGAAATGCGGTTGGATCTAAAAGGCTACCTGTGTTAAAAGAGGGCATGGCTTGCAACCAAAGTCCCGATTCCCAAACAGAGACAGCAAGAATACGAGCGCGATCTGCAATACTAGGACACGTATCTAGTAGCGATTTCCATGCTAGTTCGCAGATCGGCCGATCCCACAGTCTCTGGGAAGACAACTTGGAAGTTTGTAGTTGACAATAAGGTTCTTCCATACATCCCAACTACAAAATGTAATTTTATTATAGAAACTGACGTGGTTTTCACACATTTTATTTATATTACACGGGAATTACTCACGTAAGATTAAGCCGGTCACTCCGACTATAGTCCGTGGTGTCTCCGTGGTGCCAAGCGAGACGCAGCCGCGCGCGCGCATTCATCTTGAAAAAGACTGCCTAATGCGGTTGAAACTATAGTCGGAGTGACCGGCTTAATCTTACGTGAGTAATTCCCGTGTAATATAAATAAAATACAAAATGTAAGTTTGTAATAGCAAAATAATTATTTTTAAATACCTTCAAATTTATAACTTTCGGATTTATTCCTATATATATGTACTATGAGACCTTGCCTCTTGCCCAATTTCATGATTCTAGGTCAACGGGAAGTATCCTATAGGTTTTGATTCCCCTGTGAAATCGCAAAATATGCGACATAAACGTTCATATCTTTTGATTGCGTTGACTTACAACTTTTATATTTTTACAGCCGAAAGATACCGTAGTCCCAAGTATTTAGTATACATTTCAACTTGCTACCTTTACGCGTTCTTGAGAAAAAGGGTCTTGACAGACGGACAGACAGACAGACAGACGGACAACGAAGTGATCCTATAAGGGTTCCGTTTTTTCCTTTTGAGGTACGGAACCCTTATATAATTTAAAAACGTATAAACATGTGACCTTGTTTTTTTCTCATTTTCCTCTTAAGACTTGGCTTCAGTAATCGATCATAAATTTCCCCCCTTTCATACAAAAATTTTACACGCAACAGTAAAAAACTGATTTTTTGGCCTTTTTTCCATATTTTTACATAATTTTGGTGTATTTTATCATAGTTTCAGGATCTTTTTGATCGATTTCAGCGATCTGTCACTCGGACACGCTCCTGTGTAGCTCATTCGAGCGTTACCGGCAGCGTGAGAGGCGAGAGATCGCAAGAATCTATTGAAAACTATAATTTTCATACTTCGTATAATCTCAGAATCCACCTAAGGGGTGACGATATAAAATAAACTCAACGATATTTCTATTGAAAAGTTTTCTTTAGTATTGACTGTGATACATCGTTGGAAGCGCACGCGCGACCGCTACTCGTCTCTGAAATCAAAATTTCATTTGTTAAATTTGACAAAATTTTATTTGCAAAAAACCAAATTTTACATAGTTTTTAAATTTTTAAATTTTATAAAAAATATATATGCAAACCGAAAAAACCGAAAAAATTAAAAAACATTGAATCATCATCATCATCATTTCAGCTGTAGGACGTCCACTGCTGGACATAGGCCTTCCCTATCGATCTCCAAAAGGGCCGGTTGGAAGCGAATTGCATGCATCGTATTATTATTCGTTTGAATAATGCGATGCAATCAACGCTTGTTCGTGCGAACGATAGCCAACTAGGACGCCGCCTTAGTTGCTGCTGTAATCGCACCGACGAGGGTCGCAATGAGATTTACATTTGAATGCGAGAGCCTTAAATATTAACAAGAAGATGACGAGGGTTGAGGCATTTGTATCAATAACATTAGTTGGGGAAGGAAAGGATTCAATCGTGACTTACATTTATTCGATAGAGATGTGGTTACAGGTCGTGAGCTTTTTCTACTCGATTCATAGATTTATTGACTTAATCATCACATCAAATCATTTTCAGCTAGTAAGTCCACTATCCACTCCTGAACAAAGGCCTCCTTTTTTTTGGTAAAATTTTCATGACCGTGGATTCAATGTCTTTTAGTCGTAATCTTAAACAGTTTACATAGTCTTAATAGCGTCAAACAAGTCATAGTCAAGAGTCAAGCTAAGTAAGTCACGGTCAAGTCAAACTCATGCCCCTGTAAAGTGGTGGAGACTTTACAAGAGGCTCCTATGGAGTTTTGGAAACAACACAAAAATACACGTTTCACCTCGTTATATCACTTCCCACACTCGAGCACGTTTACGAGCACTTAATGAATAATAATTCACCATTTAGTACACATAAACACTCTAAAATACACAAGTTTAGGAAAATAATCCAACGAGCCGACATGTTTTTTTTCTACGTTGGCGCCAAAACTCTCAGGCCTCCTTCTTAGAGAGGGGTGTTGCCATAATCCCCACGCTTAGCAGGTGGCTTGGGGATCGCAGTACGTTCACCGTGTACTAAGAAGTCTCATTTAGTGAAGCAAAACCATGGCGTTTAAAAACAGTCGTGTGTTTCGCAACTTTTTTTTTTAGGTTTTTTTCATAATATTTTTTGAAAAGTATAGCTGTAGGTAATTTAAAATGTGCCTTTACGTTAATCTGTATAAATTAAGATACCGTAGACATAATTTAGTAAATAGGTATTGAATGAATCCAAAAACAAGGATAAAAGCGCATTTCAGTGTTACTTTCATTTTTTTTTTTCTGTATAATTAATAATAAATAAATATTCGGGACATTTTTTGCACACACGGTCATCTGAGTCTAAACAAAGCAAAGCTTGGCAGGTATGCAGGCCGCTTTCAACCGGCCCTTTTGGATATCGATTGGGGAAAGATCAATGGGGGAGGCCTATGTCCAGCAGTGGACGTCCTATGGCTAAAATGATGATGATGATGATGAAGTCCTGATAAATATTTAATACAAAAAAGTTTTTTTCTGTAAATGTTGTTTGTGTTTTGTTTATTGTTTTTTTGTCGATGTTGTTTTTGTTTAATTGTTTTTTAGGGTTCCGTACCCCAAAAGGAAAAAAACGGAACCTTATAGGATCACTTCGTTGTCCGTCTGTCTGTCCGTCTGTCTGTCCGTCTGTCAAGACCCTTTTTCTCAAGAACGCGTAATGGTATCAAGTTGAAATTTATATCAAATATTTGGGTTTAAGGTTTCTTTCGCCTGTAAAAAAATAAAAGTTGTAAGTCAACGCAATCAAAAGATATGAACGTTTATGTTGCATATTTTACGATTTCACAGGGAAATCAAAACCTATAGGGTACTTCCCGTTGACCTAGAATCATGAAATCTGGAATGAGGCAAGGTCTCATAGCACACATATAGGAATATATCTGAAAGCTACAAATTTGAAGTTATATCTTTTAAAAATTATTATATTGCTATTACAAACTTACATTTTATTGTTGGAATGTATTGAAAAACCTTATAGTCAACTACAAAGTTAAGTTTGTCTTTCAATATTTCAACTTTAGTTTTTTTTTGGACTCGCGCTCTGAGGGTTTTGTCCAACGGAACCCTCAGAGCACGAGTCCTGTCCGGTTTTTTGTTTATTTGTTGATGTTATTTTCCATTTGTGTTATTATTTCGAAGTATTATTCGGAGAGCATTTCCAGTTTATTTTACTTATTTCGCAGTTAATTTCAAAGTTACCTTGCGAGATAAATTCGACCACGTTCCAGCTCACTGCAGATCTAATTGTGTATGAATATTTTACCCTCTATTCATTTCTCACCGGCCGCGCTAGGTTAATTACATAGAGAAATGTTTGCTCTGTGCCGTGGACTGCTAATATTTAGTAGACTGGTAAAGTTAATTAATTTGAAGTACGCCACCTAAAGTAGGTCTGTTGACTACAGTATCCACGCATGGCTCTGGACAGCGCTGGACCCTACAGTAACCAACCCGTCGCGCCGGCACGGTGTTAACAAAATCACCTTATCCTGTTTTTTCTTGGACAACTACGCCAAAACTACGCTATGAAACTATTTCTATCCTATTCTACTTGAACTAAGGAACAAATTTTGATAGAGCAATCCTGCCAGAATTCAAGGTCTATGGTTTAAAAAAATATTTTTTACTCTACGTTCGGCCGTACGAAAGTGACAGTGTGTGCTCCGGTGTCAGAGCGCCGTGAGGGGCCACAAAGGGAACTGGAGATAGTAAAAAAAAAAATCTTATCATCAACATTAACGGACTATCAGTTTCCGCTGGTGGGACACAAGCCTCTCAGGGAGAAAGGATGGGCCCTATCTATCACACTGGTTCAGACTATGTTGGCGAATTTTCATTTGCCATTTCATTGGCATTTTTTGTCTCTGAATTTTTGAGATTCTTGGACATACCGGCTTCCTCACGATGTTTTCCTTCGCCGTTGTTGAGCGATAGCATCGAAACCGCACATAATTTATTTAAGTACCAAATGTGCAGGGCCAAGGATCGAACTAGGTGCCGTCAGATTCTAAGCGCACAACCGCTCAGCCACCATCTTATAATAATAATAGTAAAAAAACAGTCGTAGGACTGCACCCACAAGAAATGGCGTTATCTGTGCGTGGCGGTCACGCGAGTTCAGTGCCTTTTCCCCATCTCAAAAAGAGCTCAACGTGCCTAAAGAAGTTTTCACTACAAAAACTAAAATAAACACCCTTATTTGACTTGTTAAATATTGAAACAGATGACAGAGCTATCTAGGAGCAAAGACGCCAAAAATTATGCGGCACACCTCGCAAGATAGCTGTCGGGCTAGATTATGAACAACTTATTTTATTGAATAAAATATAAAATTTTGTTTTCTCGTACGGAAGTTGTAATGCTCGATTTTCAACAGGTATCTAGCCGATATTCAGTGGCAATGAGAAGCCATTTTTTGTGTTTAAAAACTTAGCAGTTTCAGGGACACTGACAAGAGCTGTCAAACTTACTTTTTTTATGGATGGACGAGGCCATTGGTATTTTGCCTTTATAACTGTGACTGCTAAGTTTTTAAATACTAAAAATGGCTTCTCATTGACACCGATTTTTCCCAATGTAAATATCGGGTACCTAATGAAAATCGAGGGTTACAAAGTACTGGGCATACTGGGACGCAGATGTAAACAGGAAGAAAGATCATTGAATTTTTGAGATCTTTGGAGTCCGCACTGCTTTACCCATACAGTTATCATTTCTTTTCAATCATGAAAGTCACAACCTAACTTGTAATCGCCTTGCCTCTCTATAGTTTTGTTGTCCATGGTCAAAGTAAGTAACAATTAAATTTTACTAGCCGGTTTTTGATTAGCGCGCGTTGTAAGGTAAATATTGAATTGTAAATGATTCACGTAGACCCATGTTACTGTTTTAGGGTTGAAAAATGGGTCAGTGTAGGGAATTGTGGGATTATTCAATTTTCATCGTGGAACCCTATCCTATTGTTTCATTTCATAGTTGTTTTGTTCCGGAACGTTAGAAACGGTCCTATTAGTTTTATGTATAACGGACTAGTCTCTTTTGAATTGTTTCTGTTTTAAGCTTTAGTTTTTTTGATTGGAACCCACAATGCTGCGGCTGGCCTGGCGCACTCCGCACTTTAGGTATGAAGCTACAAGTAGTCGACTTGTCGGACCTGCCGCGCCTGCTACCGCGCGATACACAGATATACCAAGTGGTTTAGTTTAGACGGATGGAAAAGTGTATACGTGTTCACGGTAAATACTTTAAAAAAAAAATAACTGAAATAAAGAATAAACTGTGAAACTTTTGAGTACCTATCTAATTTCTTTTGGCATGACCCTCGTTAACGCGACAAGAGTTATACGCGACGGAGAGGCAACTTCTCGGTTAATATAGCTGTAGGTAATTAGCGCTCGCACGTCCTGAATTGCACTTAAATGTGTAGTAGCAAAAGTCGCTACTTATTTGAAGGATTTTGCGGAGTGAATCTTCTGTACATTCTCCTGTGGCTGCAGTAAGCAGTTCCTTCGCGGCGTTCAAGCTTTGCTCCTTATTAGAGGTGTAAGGCCGATATAGGAATTTGAATAAAAAAAGCTATGACATAATATAAGAAACTAATAAATACTGTATTATACCGTATACCTACTACAATTTCGGAAGTTTCGGTTAAAATGATTAGTCGATATTCTTTTGATGCTTGTCTCTATAGGATTGTACCTATTGGTGTATGTTGGTGTTGTTTTATTAGGAATAGTTAATACAGGAAGAGATGCATTTCCAATTCCACGCAGATTACACAACGTGGCTGCGTTAAGAGTTTATGTGGTCGTAGAGACAAACACAGAGTTCATTTTTTTCAATCACATTTCCTTGTTAACACGTCGTGCGTTTAAGGCAAGGAATCTCATGTGAGTTAGAGAATAAGGGCCTTGCTAAGAAACGGCAAGTAACTCGACTTACGTAAATTTGCCCGATAAATCCCGTCGGACAATGAGTGACGGTTGTCTAGATACATCACGTGCAGAGCCACGGATGCTGCGGGCAGCTAGCTGTACACAAAGCTGGGTAGTTTGGAAAACAAACATGATTAAAGGGTGGAACATTGACTTAAATACTCCATAAGGACCGGGCCTATGAGCCTTTTTCAAAATGACGGATAAGCCCAAACATACGACGGATATAGATAAACCCAAGTGTACTGCTCACATCAGTGCTTACCAGTGGTAAGCACAAGTATGAATTCCTCATATTTTTTCGTTGAAAATAGGCTTCAACGTCATCTCGCCTGATGCTAAGAGATGATGCGGCCTACGATGGAGCACGCTTGCCTAGAAGAAACCGACTTGAAAACACCCAGATTGTAACCATAGCTGAACACTCATTATGGCAGCACATCAGTGTATAGTCAGTCGAATCGTTGATCTGATCTTCATGAAATTTCGTAAACAAATACTTCCTGCAAATAATTTTTCAATATCAAAAATTAACAGACCAGGAGTAGTGAAGATATTAGGATCACGAAGTCACAGTTCTTCAATTAAGCACTGACCTCATTCATATCTTCTCATTTTGTTTTTTATCGATTGTCAAATTTGAAAGTCACGCAAGTTTGACAGGCCGTTCGTCAAATTCGATAAAATGCCATTTGATCAGTACTCGCTATGATCGATTCTATAGAATTTTATCGAATTTAACGATCGATTAAGAACGGTATTTGCACTGCAGATCTGAACCTATAATAGGAGATAAAATGTTTTGTAAGATTTTAATTTGTGTTGGGTAGATAATAATAAAATTAAAATTAACTTTCTGAGAGAACAACTTATAAGTGGAGATTTCGACAGATGGCGCGAATTTTTCAAGTAGACGTATTGAAACGCAAGTGCTCGGATGAGCATATCCTTATTTTTGAAGTCTTTGGGGTAGAGCATGTAATTTTACTAAGTCTACATAAGCGCACGTTCGCCCTTCACTTAGTACGACACGTGTAGCGAGCGGCCGTATGCCTCGTTCCTATGTTCATAAGCGGATTGTTTTGTTTACCAATAGTTTTTAATATTAAGATTCATATGAATATTTGCAATAAGAATAGATAGCAGCAATAACAACTTAAATTGGGAAATTGCTATATTTTTTAACATCAAGTTTCTGTACTATACAGGGTCAAAGGTCAAAGGCTAATACAAACCCTTTTAAGGGCGACTTTGGCGCATCAAGACTAACAACTATTGTTCTATAAGCAGGCTGCAGGTTGTAAGGATTTCTAAGAGGCTTAGGATGAAAATAAAATGGCCGATTACGTTCCTTTCCTCCAAACTATAACAATAGAAAAATAAAATAAAAACAAAGTTTTAAAATGGCCTATTACTATATTAAAACCTATCGTCCCAAATAACAAGAAGAAAAAAAAAACTATTTAAAAACCACACGTTTAAATAAATGACAGGGAAGCACAGATCTACTCAGGGAAGGGATCCCCAACTTCCTTTCTATCCGTCCCACCCACAGACTAGAAAGCTAATACGTCCCATACCTACTTTCGCCAAAAATCAGGTAGAGGTAGATGAAATCTAAAGCCAACCCCTTCATGTACTAAGGCATATCTCCCTGGTTTGTCTGAGCCATAAAACCCCAGCATTAAGGCTACCTCTTAACGGGGGCTCGAAACAGCGCTGAACCAGCTCAGTCAAGTGCTGAACATCACGCAAACGTGAACCTTAACGCACCGAGATACGGTTTGCGATCACGCAACTTTTTGCATCAGCTAAACAGAATCGCTTAAAACAGGTAGCCGTAAGGCCGTAATTATTCTTAACAAAATCATGTAAATTTATTTATCTATAATCTCTCTCTTGCTTTATTGACAAATGTAAGTAATATGGTGCGTTACTAATAAATAACTGTACATGATAATGTAAAAAACACCCAACTATTGTCGCAAACGCGGTGTCATTTCAAAATAATTACCCGGCCTAGCTACAAAGACAAAAAAACTGTTTGAAATTTGAATTTCCCGCCATAGGTACAACGTTCCACCTTAAATCAGAATGGCTGTCAAGGCATTTTTGTAAGATAGCCAGTTGCACCCATATAAACGAAACGTCAGTCATTCGAAATCAGTTAGCAACTGTGATGCGGACAAAGAACTTTGAGACCTAACCCAAAAAGGTAAGGTCAAGTACTTTGCATGCGGAGCACGACGCTTTGACATAAATAAGAATGTTCAATTAAGGTTCTGTCATAATGCCTGGTGACCGATTTTCCTTCTCATTTTCGTTCTATTTACTTCTCTTTTCTGTGGTTATGCTAGCTAAACTGAAAGTCCGTACCCCGGTTCGACCTCTGGCACTGACTTTGATTGATGCCATGGACTCGCACTAGACGGCACGCGGACAATGACTATGAATTGTTACGTTCCCGCGTGATTTGCCATGAATTGCGGTTGACGCCTGCTTTACTTCACTCTGCGGGTAATTTGCTCCCTGGGCTTTGAGGATTACTTTCCATCCCAACTAGGTTTAGTTGCTATATTTGATCTACGTGCCTTATCCCAGAGCTATTGTGCCGTGCCTCTGTTTTCGTAAGTTCGCAAGGGTGAATTGATAAGCCCTTAACCTCTCTTAACATATGTGGAACATCATTTACAGTGTGTAATTTTATTTAATATAGAGTAGGTCTACGTTTGGCCTCCAACTCACCTGATGGTAAGCGACAGTTTGGCTGAGTTTAGAAAATTAAACGGAGTTATTTTTGGGTCAGGATGACACAAATCACATCACAGAGTACTTGATTAATTATTTTATTTCCCCCCCAAAAAGGTTTGTTACAATGATCGCTTTTTCTTCCACTTGATAACGGATTCTTATTCAAAAACCCACCCGCTTCAAACACCTGTACCCTTAGTACAAGTTTTGATTCTAAAACATTTTTCGTTTTCGTATTGTTCCATACATTACTGGGCTGAAAGGTATTAGATTTTTTTTCGTATTATAGTGAAGCAATCTATACCGCCGTTTACTACCGATTTTAGTTCCTACGCGTTTCCGCTGGAGGCGCTTTATTAAAATGTATGGAACAATACGTAAACGAAAAAAGTTTTCGAAAACTATCATATCTGAGATCTGAGACCAAGGGTACTGTCAATCCCCCACTTTTTTATATCCAGAAATTAATGTTGCCATATTTATAAAGTCGAAATTAGTTTGACCATCGACATTTTACCGCATGGTATGACGTGGAATAAGTGACATGACGTGTGGTCACAGATCTACTACCTACGTGTAGTAGTGTTGTTCGCTCACAACTTTCATAACACTTTGTACCGGTTGTTTCGATGGTTACCGTTGACTAGACGACAGATGTCTATAGAAATGTTGAAATTATTTACAAATAAATTTTTCTTCATCAAAACTTGCGTGAGGATTTATTAAGATACCAAACGGCTTACACTCACGTTGTTTATCGATCGAGATGAGCGACCGGTTTTAGAGCAGAGCTCCTTCATCAAGGAATACGCGCGCTCTCGGAGACCGTTTTTACGTGTGCTCGGGCGATCGTCTCCAGGTGCACGCTTATTCCCTAATGAAGAAGCTCTAATGACTCCGAAACTGGTCGCTTGTCTTGACCGATAAACATAACGTGAGTATGAGTGTAAAAGAGATCATTGTATGATTTTTTTTCGGATAAATACACCCGTTCTGTGTATCCGTGTATATAACCATCAATAGATTGCATCTAGCATCAAGTGTTATTTTGTGGAAGCCGATTTTTAAATCCGAATCTAAAACAGGAATCTCTATCTTTGCATCAATAAAATTAAACTTTTTTATTGACTCGAAACTAAACGGCAGCATTTACTGAAGCAGAACGGATTGATCACGGATATTTGCTTTCCTTTCGTATTGGAAAAATCCACAATAATCTATCACGGCTGGCATAGAGATTAGTATTCGTAGTAGCAAGCTAGGCGTGGAAACTTGGACGAATCAACTTCAGGAAATGATACGTCACCGACCTTTGATGCAATGCATAAAAACACTTACATCATCATCAGCCAAACGTCCACCGCTGATCACAGGAATCCCATTTTGACCTCCACAATGAACGACAGCCTGTCATCTGTATCCAATGGATGCCCGCAACTCTCACGATGTCATCGATCCAATCTAGTAGCCTACCTACGCTGCGTCTTCCGGGTCGTGGTCTCCACTCAAGAAACGTTATTTCCCATTGATTTTCGGTTCTTCGAGCGATGTGGCCTGCCCTTTGCCAACTAATTTAACTTCAATTTTTGTTCATGGCTTCAGCGGTGTTGCCGCAATTTTGCCAATTGCCGACTATATTAACAACAACCTATTCCGGTAGAATCTGAGATCAAACTTTGTTTTGTCAATGAATGTGATTGGTAACTCTATAGTCCTCTTGAAAACTCCACAAAGTCACTTTCATGTCCTGTTATCTACGTGTCCAAGCGTGAAAACGACTCGTACATTCCGTTGATAGATGACGTGACATCGGCTCGGCGTTGCCAATGTCCCGTCGACGGATTTGTTTCGCTTTCTGCAGCTGCAGTTTGGGTTCCGACGCCTTTTAGTCAGATTAGCTAATGTGTCGCTATCTCTTATAGGTCACATTCAATAGTACGTCACTTTGTCATTTCAGCCATATGACTGATATGAAGTCCAATGCTGGACATCGATCTCCAAATGAGCCGGTTGGAAGCGGCCTGCATCCAGCGTTTACGTCACTGTGCATCTTGCCAGTTTATTTACTCGTTTCATGCTGTATCTCGACTTTTTCTTAACTCGTCTGATCATCATCATCATCATAATCAGCCTTTTAACAGTCCACTGCTGGACTTTTAGCCTACCCCCGATAGGGTGATTGGGTCATATCCACCACGCTGGCCCAGTGAGGGTTGGTGGTTGGTGCCGTACGTATGCAGGTTCCCCCACGATGTTTTCCTTCACCGAAAAGCTAGTGGTATGAAAATCCGTACATAAGCTCCAAAGAGCTCATTGGTACCGGCCCGGGTTTTGAACCCGCGACCTCACGCTTTCAAGTCTAGCGGTCTCCCAAATGGGCTACCACGGCACTCGTCTGATGCTTTTGAACAATTAAGCACAAAAGAAAGAAGATAAATTTCAATCAAAAATTGCATCATTGGTACAATATGACGTGCTTAGGTCGTTCACAGTTATTTTACCTCTGAAATTATGGCTTGTCTTTGTTGAACAAATACTTTGCATGTTTGTGGCCTGTTTTGAGTTGAATTAATGCTCTAAAGTCTTACCAGTCTTGCGCACCTTCAAGACAAATTCTCGAATTTGTGTAACGGGTGCGAAATCAAACTACTACGTTTTTTACACTACTCTAACGCATAAGCTTGTCTCTACAGGCACTTCACTTCATTACAGGTGTCGCACCCGTTTCATAAATATTTTTCACTATGGAAGTCCTACCTCTTCAGCGTTAGCGATTATATTCTCTTTGGCTCTAACTAGCATGCTGCATAATTAATTTTTATCTGTTGTCATGGCAATATCACGTCAGATTTTAATGGAAAATTTTCTGATATTTTTCAATACCAATGGGTAAAGTCAAAGACAACTATATATATACGGATATAGACTGGCAACTCAGCCATATTTGAAATCAACAATATTATGTGCCTCCATCTATCCGCCACTAACGGTACCACATTGAATGTATATATGAACAGCAGGTTGCATTTCTATTCTACTATAGAAAAAGCTTGTAGTTTTATACAAAATGTATGAGATTTGAACAAGTGGTCAAAAATTCTCGTGACCAATCCCATACATTCTGTAAAAAACTACAAGCGTTTTCTATAGTAGAAAAAACATCGTAAAGTAAAGTTTCCATATGCAAAAGGGATAAAAAACATAACTTTTATGCTCTAGAGTTAAAAAATCTGGCGGTTGACCGAGTTGATGCGGTCTAGGATGGAGCTTAGCTCTAAGCGCCAGAAGAAAACAATTCACTCGTGACTAGTTTAGCGACTTATCTATTGCTGATACCCTGTTAACGTATGCAGTGCGATTTGCGAAGGTGAATGTATATCCGTCAGTGAGTAATAATTAATTATTAACATAATTATAACAATCATTAACATACTTAATTATAGTTGATTGAATCAGGCGTTACTTTGCGGAAGTCCATTTTAAATGTGTATATGAATTTCTAGTGTAATTCCGCTTCTACGTCGTTTTGAGTACAATAATGATTTGGGACAAACTATTTTACTCTATAGATATTTGTGATGCTAATTTATACCTATTCTGACATAAATATTAATTACATAAAAAGTAAAATTAACCTAACCTGAAACAAATTGTAATTAAATTTGTAACAAAAAAATTCGTTTTAACAATTTGTACTAATGATATTAATTTTAAAAAATTTGTTAATCTTGAAATTACTATAAACTTTATTTAATTGAAATGTAAATGAAAAATTTAACAATAAATACTGAAAATAACATGAATTTACTGTAAATATTATTTAATTGAAATGAACTCTAAATTTTTGAATCTATTATGAAATTACTATAAATATTATTCAATTCTATTGTTGAAATATAAATGAAGTAAACAATTATACCCGTTTCCTCAGTGCACCTTGTCGACACGTGTTTCGCCTCTTCACGAGGCATTCTCAAGACGTGTTGACTCTCCAAGCGCGATGCCGAGAATGAGTAAGCCGCTATTGCAACGGTCGTTTATATACCGTTACCCGCGCGGCTCGGCGCCTGACTCAGCCCGGCACCAAAACACCTCAGCAATGGTGACGTAACACTCGTTTGGTCATTCAGCAGTGAATCACCCGTTCCTTCATGTTTAAAAATTTCTAAATGTTCGAACATTTAGAAATTTTTTATATAAACGACCGTTGCAATAGCGGCTTACTCATTCTCGGCATCGCGCTTGGAGAGTCAACACGTCTTGAGAATGCCTCGTGAAGAGGCGAAACACGTGTCGACAAGGTGCACTGAGGAAACGGGTATAATTGTTTACTTCATTTATATTTCAACAATAGAATTGAATAATATTTATAGTAATTTCATAATAGATTCAAAAATTTAGAGTTCATTTCAATTAAATAATATTTACAGTAAATTCATGTTATTTTCAGTATTTATTGTTAAATTTTTCATTTACATTTCAATTAAATAAAGTTTATAGTAATTTCAAGATTAACAAATTTTTTAAAATTAATATCATTAGTACAAATTGTTAAAACGAATTTTTTTGTTACAAATTTAATTACAATTTGTTTCAGGTTAGGTTAATTTTACTTTTTATGTAATTAATATTTATGTCAGAATAGGTATAAATTAGCATCACAAATATCTATAGAGTAAAATAGTTTGTCCCAAATCATTATTGTACTCAAAACGACGTAGAAGCGGAATTACACTAGAAATTCATATACACATTTATACTTAATTATGTTGCTAATGATTCTCTTTGAGTTCGGCTCCTGGCGGTAATGTGTAATTAGGGAATTAATTTTCGCGCGCTCCGGCGTTTCTTGGAATTTCCTTCGCGTATTTATGTTCATTTGATAAATGTGTGATAAAGATTTGTAACTACTTTAACGGCCGGTTATCCGAGTCGCGTAGGCAACAAAACGCTCCCTCAGCCCCCGCCAAGTTATAGCGACGATGTATTTTGCCACGCAAGAATCAGGACGCCCGCAGGGGAAGTACAACGACAAAAACGAACATAGGTCTGACCTCGATGACGCCTGGCGTGGTACTGAACGCGGCGCGCGCAAATTCTCGCGACCTTCTTACGCTTTTAATTGCACTAAAAAACTAAACTATTCACTATCAAAAATCTATCCAAATAAAAAGATGTTGAATAAAATTGCCTTTCAGTACACGCAATTTTCAGGTTGTTACGAGCTTTCATTAGAGCATAAAACGAAAAAAATAAACTAACTCGACTTTGTTTCAGATTTTTTTTGATCGAGGAAAGTTTATTCTATTGTGTTTTGAACCAAATCATAAACTCAAACACAGATGTATCTGTGACATGTATTTTTTTCCAGCTCAAATATTGTAATTTATCTGAATAAAATTGACTTTAAATCGTCACATTTGGTATATGAGGCCGTTAAAAAGCTAGAGATTACATTCAACTGCTTTTTAGTATTCTAGGTATTTATAAAACATCACCGGAGTCAAGCAACCCAAAGACTGACCGGACCCGCGAAAATAAAATTGTCTTCTTTTGAATACAAAATAATCCATTGGTCCTTTTTACCTCTAGTCAGCACACGGGGTGTATCGAGGTAAATTCCATGTAAGCGACAGCTGAGCCTGTACTGTGAACAACAGTCTCGTGAACAGGGTTGGACTGAGGACACAACATTAGGTCACTATAAATGTATCTATCTGAGTTGGAAATATTTATCTGAGTTGGAAATGAATTGCATCAAATAATAATTATGAAAATATAGCGTGGATTTTACAAGCAATTTTCCAGTTTTCCTTAATTTTTCCGGAAGAAAAAGTATCTTCTATTTATAGGATCGGTCCAGCCATATAGACGTGTACATACAGAGATGAATATATATCAGTATTTTTAGTAGTTAGGATTTAATTTTTAATGCTCTAAATATACTGTTTTTCTGTTAATTGTAATATTGTTAATAAAATACTTATACAAGTTTAAATCCAATTTCTTTAAAAGGTGTGGTGGGTAATTTATAACATATTTGTTGGTAAATCACTTAACACAAGGCGAGTTGGCGGTAAACGCAAACCTATTCCTAAATATATGTTTTTATATAATTGGCGTCGATTCTGTCATACTATTCCCTAAACTAAACCAATCTGACAGGACTAAAATTATCTGCCTCTTTTTTAATTTTAATATGTGAGAGAAGGATGGCAACAATTATAGAGCTGTCAAATTTAGTTTAGTTTAGAGTACATCAGAATCGCTGCCATTGTTGAATAACCTGAATTGGCTGTGGTGTAGATCA
Organism: Agriopis aurantiaria; assembly: GCA_914767915.1. NCBI lineage: Eukaryota > Metazoa > Arthropoda > Insecta > Lepidoptera > Geometridae > Agriopis > Agriopis aurantiaria. The sequence continues at coordinate 1,779,419 of OU612003.1, forward strand.
ATGGGTAATTTCAGATTTTTATATCCCAAATTTTTTAATTCTTTTTTAACCCCCAAAACTATACCTCAATCCGTCCCAGGTCAAAGCCGGAAAGGTCCCACTAGATCTACATAAGTTTTTAGTGACGGACCGAAGCGAGGATTTTATTTATTTCAAGACGTCTAGAGACCCATCGCTCAAGGGCTTAGGAGAACCTGCGAAATATACCAAATACTCTATGAAAAAGTCTTGCTCAGGTTTTCATTATTCAGTCTTATCTTTAGTGACTTTCAGAAAGTTTACATTTAATTATTGTAGGTCTATCTAATAGGATGTTTTTTCAACTGCCTAATTACTACAAACTCTAATAATAAATAATAAATATTCGGGACACATTTGCACACACGGTCATCTGACCCCAAACTAAGCAAAGCTTGTAATATGGCTGCCAGAGACTGATATACATACATATTTATTTTTAAATATATACTTAAATAGATATTAACTCCCAGATATAGAACAAACACAAATGTTCATCACATGAAGTTTGCCCTAGGTGGTAATCGAACTCACGCCCCCAAGCGCCGAAGGCAGGTTCACTACCAACGAGACCAACGGGCTATCTAGTTTAAGGAAAAAAGAATAAATTATCTTTAAAAAAAACACGGTTTCAATAAATCACAAAACAGATGGACCGCCTGATGGTAAGCAGTCACCGTCGCCTATGGATACTTGTAACACCAGAGGCATCACAAATACGTTACCGACCCTGAAGGACTCTATTAACTCGTCTTTTGAAGAACCCCATGTTGTAGCTTCTCGGAAACACCGCGGAAGGTAGCTCATTCCACATTTTGCAGGTGTGAGGCAAGAAAGATCGTGTGAATCACACAGTGTGCGATTTCCACTGATTTATTGTGTGGATGAACTTTCAGGCGGTACATTATAATCTAAGTTAATATACAACTACAAAGAACAAAATAATACTTTTAGACGGATTTTAAAGTCGGGCGGGGGCGGGTCGGTCGGACCGTAATCGAATTAAAACATTAAAAAAAAAAAACGGACTGAAATGAGAACCTTCCTCCTTTTTCACCACGGACCGTAGACAAATTGTCTTTCCACTGTTTGTTCCACTGTGTGTAGACGCGACAAAGCTAGAATATGGATACGTTTGGCTCTTTCTCGCGGGATAAATACGATGGAAAGACAATTTGTCCACAGTCTAGGCGTGCAGATTCAAATTTTCATCATCATCGTCAGTCTTTCAATGTCCACTGCTGAAAATAAGTAATTGTGCCGGTCGTCAAATTTTTGTAGTGTCTATCAACATCATCATCATGTCCGCCGTAGAACGTCCACTGCTGGACATAAACCTACCCTTAGGTCTTACTTGAAAGTATATATATATTCATCATCATCATTTCAGCCATAGGACTCCAAAAAGATCACCAAAAGGGCCGGTTGGAAGTGGCCTGCGTCCAGCGTTTCCCTGCGGTCTTTTTAGGTCATCTGTCCATCTAGTGGGTGGACATCCTACGCTGCGCTTACCGGTCCTTGGTGTCCATTCCAGAACCTTTCGGCCCCATTCGCCACCTGTTCTGCCCTGCCCACTGCCACTTCAATAGTAGTACAATACAATACAATACAATACAAAACTCTTTATTAAAATACCACAAAACAAGGATAACATAAACATTACAACAAAAATATTATCTAGGCTTACTTGTTGCTTTAGGCAACATGCACTGGGCCAGCATGGTGGGTCCTCTCTCTCTAAGAGAATACCCGTGTCCCAGCAGTGGGAACATAATAGGCTGACAATGATAATTATGATCTCATCTTTCAGGTTTGCCCTTGTCTTGACGTGAATGACCCGGGGTCAAGGACCCTGGTATCTCCTAAAACTGCGATCAAAATCACCGGAGGATGAAAATATTATCTAGGCTTTTAACAGGCGGCCTTATTGCTTAAAGCGATCTCTTCCAGACAACCGTGCATAGAAAGGAATTATATTTAAAAATGTAGTAGTGTGTGTAACATTTAAATAATAAATCTTATATAAATTGACAAAGTTCTGAATCGTGTTCGCGTTTGACCCTTATCACTAGCAATGATCTGTGTGTCTTTTAACCGGCCTCCAGACGGATTGATTTCCATACGTGTATAGCAAAGGACACAAAAAATCCAACTGATATGAACCCTATTTTATATCACACTAGCTGTGCCTCCCAGTTTCACCCGTTGTCCTATATAGAGAATAGACAATATTTTATTTGTAACAAAAATCGACACACACTTAGAGCTACACACAAATTTAAAACTAAAAAACGTTGGATTTTTGCCACAAACCCGCCCCAACTCAGCATAATGCCGTTTGTTGTCAAACGGCGCTGGTCTTCCGATGGTCTTTAAGAATCATAATATTTTTTTCAAGCACAATCCAGAGTGGTTCAAGAAAAAAGTGAATAGGCATTTCCTAGGAAATCGTGCTTCATCTTCGCCGACATCTTCGCTTCACATAAACTGAGATTGTGGCCAAAAGCATGTCCGTTGAAAAACAATCACATCCGTTCTGCAATGAAGCTGAGTAAGAACAAACACACACTATATACATATCAATAGATCTGTGGAAATCGCACACGGTGCGTTTTACGCGATCTTTTTGCCTCACACCTGCAATATTTGAGCAAACAAACGTTATAATAAATGAGGAATGAGTTATCTTGTGACATTTCCAAGTAACCACAACATGGGGTTCTTCAAAAGGGCTGTTAATGATGTTACAGGTATCCATAGGCGACGGCAAAAATAATAATTATAACCACTTTATCGCGCATGTAGTCAAAATTCCCTCTTGCAAAATGATGCCACGTTGGTCGCGGAGGACAGCTGTGATTGGAGACTCGATGTGACTCGACGCTTGTGATTGGAGAATCAAAAGTCATTCATTCAATTCGCGCCTAGGATTGGCCCCGCACGAAATAGTTTAGGTTGACATGTTAGAACCTTTGCCTCATGCGGGGTAAAGGATGAGCAGTCGGCGACGGTGATCGCTTACCCACTGTCAGGCGGCCTGTTAGCTAGTTTGCTACATATTATATATTAAAAAAACATAGAAACACACAAACTTTCGCATTTATAATATTAGGGTGAAGAGAGTGATAAAGGCCTTGCATTTGATAAGCGTTGGAGTCGTGTTGAATCAATTTATAAAATGTAATTGGACAACTCATACTATAAGCTCGCGTTTCATTTTATTATTTTAAAATTTACAAATTTATGTTACATGACTGAGTCTCACTGGATAATTTACATAGTAAAACACTGTTTTAAGGCGCCGTGACTAGCTGACTTTTATGTTTTTGAGGGGGTGAAGCAGAGGCAGTGGCGGCCGACTACAGCGGGGCGCACCGCGTGAATCTCGCAGAAACGTGACGACCTTCACCTATACACAGCTAAAGACAAGTAATTTCGTCGGTCCACAGCAAAGCTCTGTTGGCCTAGTGGTCTGGCACCGCGCTGGTAAACCACGAATGCCCGGTTCAAATCTAGTACTATGTAGATATTTTTGGACTCAATTTTTTATCATAACATTACGCATTATGCAAAGGGACCCTCCCTTTGCATAATGCGTAGTTATAAAAGTCGTACTACTACACGCGCACGGCCCAGACGCACACAGCGACGGGACGACGGAGAACAAACAAACCATAATTCAATCAAACCAACTTGCTAGTTTTAATTATTAAAATTTACTTTCGTCGTACGTTTCAATATTTTATGTTTCTTTTTTGCACCAAATATTTTACCTATTATATTTATAGTTTATAGACTTACTCCTGGTATGATTCTACTAACTTGATGGTAGAGTTCGGAGACTGCTAAAACTGCTAAATAGGGAAAGCGAGATAAGTCTAGGTTGGGCTCGTTTTTTTAGTCTTAGTGAGAATTGTTAGTCAAGGAATGATTTGACTGAGCTGATGGTGGAATTCGGAGACTGCTGCTGGAACTGCTAGACGGGGAAGGCCTGATGTGTCGTGTTTGGGCTGGTTTCATTAGTCATCATGAGATCTTTCTCCGGGAATGTTTTGACTGACCTGATCAAGGACTTCGGAGACTACTATTGGAACTGCTAGACGGAAAGAGCTAGAAGTGTCGAGTTTGAGCTCGTTTCATTAGTCATGATGAGATCTTCTTCCAGGAATTTTTTGACTGTCCTGATAGAGGATTTCGGAGACTGCTACTAGAACTGCTAGACGGAAAGAGCTAGAAGTGTCGAGTTTGGGCTCGTTTCATTCGTCGTGATGAGATCTTCTTCCAGAAATATTTTGACTGACCTGATCGAGGAGCCCAAACTCGACACTTCTAGCTCTATCCATCTAGCAGTTCTAGTAGCGGTCTCCGAAATCCCTGATCAGGTCAGTCAAAATATTCCTGGAAGAAGATCTCATCACAACTAATGAAACGATCCCAAACTCGACACTTCTACCTCTTTCCGTCTAGCAGTTCTAGTAGCAGTCTCCGAAATCCTCTATCAGGACAGTCAAAATATTCCTGGAAGAAGATCTCATCACGACTAATGAAATGAGCCCAAACTCGACACTTCTAGCCCTATCCGTCTAGCAGTTCCAGTAGCGGTCTCCGAAATCCTCGATCAGGTCAGTCAAAATATTCCTGGAAGAAGATCTCATCACAACTAATGAAACAATCCCAAACTCGACGCTCCTATCTCTTTCCGTCTAGCAGTTCCAGTAGCAGTCTCCGAAATCCTCGATCAGGTCAGTCAAAATATTCCTGGAAGAAGATCTCATCACGACTAATGAAACGAGCCCAAACTCGACACTTCTAGCTCTTTCCGTCTAGCAGTTCCAGTAGCAGGCTCCGAAATCCTCGATCAACTCAGTCAAAATATTTCTGGAAGAAGATCTCATCACGACGAATGAAACGAGCCCAAACTCGACACTTCTAGCTCTTTCCGTCTAGCAGTTCTAGTAGCAGTCTCCGAAATCCTCTATCAGGACAGTCAAAAAATTCCTGGAAGAAGATCTCATCACGACTAATGAAATGAGCCCAAACTCGACACTTCTAGCCCTATCCATCTAGCAGTTCCAGTAGCAGGCTCCGAAATCCTCGATCAACTCAGTCAAAATATTCCTGGAAGAAAACCTCATCAAGACTAATGAAACGAGCCCAAACTTGACACTTCTAGCTCTATCCGTCTAGCAGTTCCAGTAGCGGTCTCCGAAATCCTCGATCAGGTCAGTCAAAATATTTCTGGAAGAAGATCTCATCACGACTAATGAAACGAGCCCAAACTTGACACTTCTAGCTCTATCCGTCTAGCAGTTCCAGTAGCGGTCTCCGAAATCCTCGATCAGGTCAGTCAAAATATTCCTGGAAGAAGATCTCATCACAACTAATGAAACAATCCCAAACTCGACGCTCCTATCTCTTTCCGTCTAGCAGTTCCAGTAGCAGTCTCCGAAATCCTCGATCAGGTCAGTCAAAATATTCCTGGAAGAAGATCTCATCACAACTAATGAAACAATCCCAAACTCGACGCTCCTATCTCTTTCCGTCTAGCAGTTCCAGTAGCAGTCTCCGAAATCCTCGATCAGGTCAGTCAAAATATTCCTGGAAGAAGATCTCATCACGACTAATGAAACAAGCCCAAACTCGACACTTCTAGCTCTTTCCGTCTAGCAGTTCCAGTAGCAGTCTCCGAAGTTCTCGATCAGGTCAGTCAAAATATTCCTAGAAGAAGATCTCATCACAACTAATGAAACGAGCCCAAACTCGACACTTCTAGCTCTTTCCGTCTAGCAGTTCCAGTAGCAGTCTCCAAAGTCCTCGATCAGGTCAGTCAAAATATTCCTGGAAGAAGATCTCATCACGACTAATGAAACAAGCCCAAACTCGACACTTCTAGCTCTATCCGTCTAGCAGTTCCACTACCAGGCTCCGAAATCCTCGATCAGGTCAGTCAAAATATTCGTGGAAGAAGATCTCATCACGACTAATAAAACGAGCCCAAACTCGACACTTCTAGCTCTATCCGTCTAGCAGTTCCGTAGCAGACTCCGAAGTCCTCGATCAGGTCAGTTAATCCGTTTCTGGAGAAAGTAACATCACGACTTACCAAACTAGCTCAAACTAAACTAAACTAAAAATTGGTGCTGATGATGACGATGATGATGAAAAGCAGCATTTTTTCCCCTCGTTATAACATCAGCTATCTGAGAGTGAAAATCCCATCAAAATCAGTTCAGCCATTTTGGAGTTTATACGTAATATCATCATCATCATCATCAGCCTTCATATGGAACATACATACATCGCTTTTTATATGTATATAGAAGAAAGATATACTCAAAGAAGACTGTAACACCTTTTTAGGGTTCCGTAGAATTACAAGGAACCCATATAAGTTCGTTCTGCCCATCCGTCTCTGTCTGTCCATCCCAAGTTGTTTAGGATTTCCTAACCATTATAGTAAACTGCCCCGCGCATTCACCTGCGTAGTAATGAAAAAATTGTGATGATGATGATGATGAAAAGTTGCTCGAATTTTTTTCAACATCAGCTATCTTACAGTGAAAATCCCATCAAAATCGGTCCTGCAGTTTTCGAGTCTATAAAGAACATTACAGACATACGCACACGACGAAATATTTCAAAAACATAAAAATAAAAAATAAAATGGAAATGTGAGAATTGAACCCGGAGCCTACTGAGTCACAGGAACTAATCCATTCCGTCAACCACTCTTCTAATTGATCTATGACGCAAGCGGTGAAATTATGCTTCTAATCTATAAAATAATATAAATGTACAAAGAAATCGTCACAAAATGTAATTTTCATTCGCCTGCCTGTTTAGTACTAAGTACTTACTTGAAGCCTGACCAAAGGAAGTAAGGGTGAGACCAATTTGTAAATTTTACGCGTAAATTACGTACTTCTCAAGGTATCAACTGGAATGTCTAATTAAACTGGACGGAAAGCTATTTTGTATGATAACGTCGCTGACTGTCCACTTTGTGTGACCTCTGCAAATGCTCGAGACTGCTTTGTTCTTATATTGCCCTGGTACACCGACCACCGATACTTGGAAGTAAATTATTACTATGCCTCTCCACTTATGTCACTCCTCCGTTAGACGGAACCCTCAGAGCGCGAGACCAAAAAAAAAAAACTAACTGAAGTTAAAATATTGAAAAACAAACTTAAGTTTGTAGTTGACAATAAGGTTATTCCATACATTCCAACTACAAAATGTAAGTTTGTAATAGCAAAATAATTATTTTTAAATGATATAACTTTAAATTTATAACTTTCGGATTTATTCCTATATATGTGCTATGAGACCTTGCCTCTTGCCAAATTTCATAATTCTAGGTCAACGGGAAGTACCCTATAGGTTTAGATTCCCTTGTGAAATCGCAAAATATACGACATAAATGTTCATATCTTTTGATTGCTTTGACTTACAACTTTTATTTTTTACAGCCGAAAGAAACCGTAGGCCCAAGTATTTAGTATAAATTTCAACTTGATACCTTTACGCGTTCTTGAGAAAAAGGGTATTGACAGACGGACAGACAGACGGACAACGAAGTGATCTTATAAGGGTTCCGTTTATCCTTTTGAGGTACGGGACCCTAAAAAAGTAGACTAACTGTGCTCTGCGGGTTCACCTGCGAAGTAATGAAAAAATGGTGATGATGATGATGATAAAAAGATGCCAATTTTTTTTTCTCCTCATAGAATCAGCTATCTGACAGTGAAAATCCCGTCAATAACGGCCCTACCATTTTCGAGTAAAGAACATTACACACATGCATACAAACACAAACATACACACACCCACGCACGCACGCACGAACATGACGAATTATTTTAAAAACATAAGAAAAATTACAAAAATTAAAATTATTGGTGACTATGAGATTTGAACCCGGAGCTTACTCACAGAGTCGCAGAGAACTTATCCATTGCGTCAAACTATTCGGCCAACTGGACTATGACGATTGTGGTGAAATTATCCTTCGTAAACTAATATATACAAACAAATCTTTACAAAATGTAATTTTCATTCGCCTGCCTTTTTAGTACTTATAATGCAAGAAAACATTGCAGATAAGGTAGGTACTTACTTTACAACTTACGTCAAGGTGTTTTTGTGTCATAAAGTTGAGATTATATTTTGGAGCGGTTAGCGGAACAAAGCGACACACGTCCGTCTAGCAGCGCGCCTCAGCGGTCTCTGTCACATCGCGTAAAAATAAAAGAGAAGTGAAAAGGCGCCGCGGCGGCACGACGTTTCGTTCGACACGTTCGAGCCAATTTATGATTAAATTAATTAATAGATAGAAAAATTGAATTTTAATCAATAAATAAAATTAATGATGTTATTTTTTACAATATTTAACATCATTCTTGTAAATTTTGTAAAGATTTGTTCATTAATAGTCGAGATAACATTGTATGCGTTTAGGTAAATTTCAAGGTTAGAGGTTATTTCATGATTTTTTTCTATCGAGAAAATTTATCGGAAACGTGTTTTGGAACTAATGGTACACTCAGAAATATGATCAAGATTACCACATATTTTTTTTACTGCTTTAAAATGAATATATTGTCTCAAAAAATTTTTCTGTGAAGCCTTTTTTGTCTGAAAGACCGCCTTAAGCTATCACGGTTGTTCACTAAAGTAATATGATTATTTACGGGATATTTACCGTGGTAAGTTTATGGAATGAAATGTAATTTTATTTATAAGTTTATGAGCTCTCGATATTTCCCGTAAATAATCATATAACTTCAATTTACAGTTTCATGCTGCATCAGCACATTTTCTACACTAATAACACACACACACACACACACACACACACATACAGACACACATCATCAGCCAGTAAACGTCCACTGCTGAACAAAGGCCTCTTAGAGAACGGTGTTGCCATAATCCCCACGCGGCAGGTGGCTTGGGAATCGCAGTACGTTCACCGTTTGCTAAGGATGCTGTTGCCCATCCTCCGGTGATTCTGATCGCAGTTTTAGGACATACCAGGGTCCTTGACCCCGGGTCATTCACGTCAAGACAAGGGCAAACCTGAAAGATGAGATCATAATTATCATTGTCAGCCTATTATGTTCCCACTGCTGGGACACGGGTATTCTCTTAGAGAGAGAGGACCCACCATGCTAGCCCAGTGCATGTTGCCTAAAGCAACAAGTAAGCCTAGATAATATTTTTGTTGTAATGTTTATGTTATCCTTGTTTTGTGGTATTTTAATAAAGAGTTTTGTATTTGTATTTTGTATTTGTTGGTGAATGACATATGAATGTTTTTGAACTTTTGAGGTTCTTGGACATACCGGTATCCACACGATGTTTTCCTTCACCGTTTTTGAGCGATGGCATCCAAACTGCACATAATTTACATAAATACGAAATAAGTCAAAAGTGCAGGGCCGAGGATTGAACCGAGTGTCACCAGATTGTAAAGCACACATTCTACCGCCCGCCTACCATCGCGCATCAAGAATAAGATGGAAGGAAGATAAAAGAAAACATTGTAGAAAAGAAATGGATCACTGTTGTTCTGGACAGGGAAAATGCTATGCGTTGCCTGTCAGCGAATGAATGAATCATTATCATCATTTCAACCATAGGACTTCCAAAAATGGATGAATGTATTCATTCGATTATTTGTCAATCGCTTGTGGTTAAATAACTAGATAAATAGGTACCTAAGTTGACCATTATCAAAACCACAAATTTATACCACAATAACTATTTTGCAATTAACTTATTGTGGTTTTGATATACCAAACTTTTCAAAACATATCCGTATCACATCCAAAAACAGACAAGCCAATTTAAAACAATTTATAGCGAAATCAATTAGCCACACGTCAAGTGAGTAAACTGATTCGTATCAACTAATTGAATTGAATTTAATTGAATGCGTGTACCGCTTGCGTCGACCTCAAACGGACGATGAATAAATGAATAACATTAAACTTGCGGGAGGTTTGTGGCAAAAACTGGAGATCATTATAATATTGGGATAACACTCTGCATGATCATGATGACATATGGTACTGAGGCGAGGTCCTTAACTGTTGGCCTTTTGGAAAACTCAGAGTAAGCTTCTTAGTCTTGAGCATCGACGTAAAGTTGCTAGTCTATCGGTTTTTTTATCGGATACATTTCGGAGAGTGTGCATCAGATCTGCACGATCTAATTCCCTCCTGCCCATTTTTCTATCAGACTGCCAGAGCGGGCACGAAAAATCGTCATCGCTTTATGGTTGATAATCCGAAAACCCGTACGAAGCGCTTTGATTCCACATTTATTGTGCGAACTGCTAGTCTGTGGAATGCGCTGCCTGACTGAGTGTTCCCCGATGGTTGCAATCTGAGTGTCTTCAAATCACGAGTGAATCGGTTTCTTCTAGGCAAGCGTGTTCCAACGTAGACCACATCATCGCTCAACATAAAGAATAAAGAATAAAGAATAAAGAATATGGAATAAAGAATAAAGAATAACATCAGGCGTGATCATGGCCTTTTAATTATAAAAAAAAGAGACTGCGGGCAATGCAGGGAGCTACGGGGCCTTACGGCCAACTGCTAACACGATATCAAACTAACGTTAAATCCACTTAGTTGGAAAATCACGCGAGCGTGAACCTTAACGCGCCCAGATACGGTTTGCAGTCGCGTGATTTTCCAACTGAGCGGATTAAACGTTAGTTTGTTACCGCGTTAGCAGTTGGCCGTAAGGCCCATGCTCGGAGTTTCATTGCGCAGTAGAATCCGGAACGTGGATATTCGCCAAAACATCCGAAGGAAAACGGTAATACTTACAAGCGTCATACTTGGAATGATTATAGCACACACTCTAAAGTATAACAACAAATAATAAATAATGGCCTAGTGCGAGTCAATGACAAATTTCTGTTCACCACGGGTTCTCTTACGATCACCGAAGTTAAGCAACGTCGAGCGCAGTCAGTACTTGGATGGGTGACCATTTGGGCAATCTGGGCATTACGTCCTGACGAGGGGCACAACCTTTTTATACTTTATTTAGTAGTTAACAATTTAAATATGCTGTGGCATGGAACCCTTAGTGCGTGAGCCCGACTTGCTCTTGGCCAGTTTAGATTATGTTTGTTACCTCAGAACCCTGCAATTTATAAACTGATTTGAATTTATATTTTTATTTGAAAGGACTTTCGGATTGGTTCCATTAGAATTATATGATTATTTACGGGATATTTACCGTGGCAAGGTTGTGGAATGAGCTCCCGATATTTCGGCGCAGTTACATGCACCATGTTCACGGGAAGACTGAAGAATGCGGGTGGTTGGTCGAACAGTTAAAAAATTAGTTGCAGACAAAACAATCTACCCTCTTTATTAACCGTGTTAGTTTAAAACAGGGTTTTTTGGTTCTATTAATTTGGCTTTTAAATCAAAAATAACTAGAAAATTCGGTTACTCTGGTTAAATTATGTCATCTAAATAACCGAAATTGCAAATTTTACTAATTTAGTAGTCTGTTTTTTTATAGATATTTAAGTCGCAGTGATTCAAGGAGTGTTCCCATTCAACTCTATTCCAATTTTCCAATATCTCAGAGCTGCATCACATTCACGTCGTTGTATATTCAGAGAGCGTGCCAAGTGTAAAAACTGTCCAAGTTGGTCAACTAGTCCGTGCACGAGAGTGGAATGCTAACGATCTACAATCTAGATATAGTTTTCTACCAGTTAGGTTATGTAATTTTAACCCTATGTCACATAGTGACTGAATCATACGTTGCTTTGCGGGAGCTATTGTTTAAAACTCTTAGACGAATCTCTAGAGTTTTTCTGGTTTAACGTCGTATCAAGTACAATAAGGAATGATGCTAATTGACGAAAAATAAAACAAAAATTTACTAAATCTAAAAAAAAATAAAAAATAACAACTCACCATCTATGAATGCTATGCGTTGCGCGCTCTCTTTCTTGCTTTCGCAATTTTGATGCATATTTATAGATTTTTGAAGATATAAAATAATTCACTTGACTTGCGTCAAATCTAAACTACAGATCGGAAGTAATGTTTTTCTTTGAGCATCATTATAATCAGCCTTTTAACAGTCTACTGCTGGACTTTTAGCCTACCCCCGAAAGGGTTGATTGGGCCATATCCACCACGCTGGCCCAGTGCAGGTTGGGATTCACATACGCCATTGAATTTCTTCTCCGTACGTATGCAGGTTTCCTCATGATGTTTTCCTTCACCGAAAAGCCAGTGGTATGCAAATCCGTACATAAGCTCCAAAGAGCTCATTGGTAACGGGCCCGGGGTTTGAACCTGCGACCTCACGCTTTCAAGTCTACCGGTTTCACAAATGGGCTACCACGGCTTTGAGCTTACTTTAAAACTTACTTACTATTTTAGTTTAAATTGTGTTTAACGTTTAAATAGCAAATCCTAATCTGTATTATCATACAACCTTCAATATGAAAATTACTTTTTAAAGTTACATAAAGCTAGCAGCTTCTAGTAGATAGTTGCAAGTAGCTAAAGTTACTAGCAACATCTCTCATTATCTTCATTATCTGGTCATCCATATCCAGCACCACATTAGGATTGCTATGATTTCGACTAGGTACCTACTGACCCAATTTCTCCGTGTACTCGTAGCCATTGAGTTTCCTCGTAGATCTACAAGAAGTAGACGATGCAATTGGTCATGGACAAATTTATCAAATTAAGAGTTTCTCAGCAATTCGCATTACATTGTTGAAGATAAAAATATCGCAACATCAAATAAAGTGGAAATTAAAAAAACCGATTGGGCATTTCTTTACACTATTTTCAGGGCGCTGATGAGGCTCCTACGGTTCTGCATCGCGTCCACCATGTTTGTGGAACACGCACCGATGGCTTTCCAGCTATCATGCGCAAAAAGGTCGCCTCACCTACTACATAAGAAAAAAAAACCGCACAAATACGAGTAGGACTCGTGCCCCGAGGGTTCCGTTGGACGAAAACCTCAGTGCGCAAGTCCAAACAAAACAAAAAACAAACAAACAAAAGTTGAAATATTAAAAAGACAAACTTAACTTTGTAGTTGACAATAAGGTTCTTCCATACATACCAACTACAAAATGTAATAATTTTATAAGATATAACTACAAATTAACAACTTTTGGATTTTTTCCGTTATATGTGCTGTAAGACCTTGCCTTTTGCCAATTTTCATGATTTGACTAGGTCAACAAGTTTATATGTTTTGATTCCCTGGTAAAATCGCAAAATAATTATGAGAAAATATGCGACATATACAGTCATATCTTTTGATCGCATTGACTTACAAGTTTGTATTTTTTATAACTTAAAGAAACCGTAGACTCAAGTATTTTATATAAATTTCAACTTGATACCTTTACGCGTTCTTGAGATAAAGGGTCTTGACAGACGGACAGACGGACAACAAAGTGATCCTATGAGGGTTGCGTTATATTCCTTTTGAGGAATGGAACCCTATATAAAGTATGCTACGTATTCTAATTATTGACTATTTAGAAGACAAACCGACTTGGAAGGATGCACCAGTTAGCATAAATGATTATTTAAAAAAATGCGACTTTTGTTCGAAAGTCATTTCACATGCTTCAAGCGAAGAGTGAATAGAGTCCTCAAAGGAAGGCAACGCACCGCCAATGCCCTGGGTATTGTAGGTGTCCATAGGCGGCGGTGGCTACTTACCACCAGGTAGCCCATCGCTTGTTTGTCTACTATTATAATATAATATTATATTAACATAATATTTTCGTGCAAAATAACATACGCGTGATTCAAAAACTGAGCCCCTTTTTTGTCTGATATGAGGCTATCATCGTAACCATGGCTTGTTTGGCCGAGTAGTCTGAAGTCAGATAGTCCAGATATATTTGGTATATCTAGTCGTAAGTCTGTGAGTCCATCTCACTCGAGCGAACAGAATGCATGCCCAATGCAAACGTTTACTTAGTATCCTGTAACGGACGTCCAAAGTTCGAGTAACGGACTCGTACGTGAACGATGAACCGGTCGCGTTGGTTTGAGTACACACTCGTTGCTGACTAGGTACTTTTCACGCAGCTTTGGAGCACCAAGCATTAAAAAGTATACTTTTTAACTGACGAAAAAGTGAGGAGGTTCTTTATTCGACGCATATTATATACTTTGATAATAGTTTGGATCTGCCTTAAACTCGAGTTAATACCGTTACAAGTCGACGAGGTAAACACGTATCGCATATGCTGACATTAGTTCTACAAACGCACACTTCAATACTGAGCAGCACACAACTGCAAACGATATGCTCAAACGTAATCAAATGGGCGACTAAGGGTGGGTGTAAGTGCTAAAGGGGAAACTATAAGTATGATGGTTCCATTTGTTTGTTTTTCTCACCCACGTAGTTATGAAAAATGGTGATGATTATGATGAAAAGTAGCCTATGTCACTCTCTGGCTCTTGGACAATATCCATGCAAAAAATCAGGTCGATCCGTTGGTTCGTTGCAACGTAAGAGGAACCAACATCCATACATAAAAACTTTCGCGTTTATAATATTAGTAGGATTATAAACAGACGTACGGGAGTTACCGACATAGCCCACCGGATTAGCAAGTTAAAGTGACAGTGGGCAGGGCACGCAGAACAGATGGCCGATGGGGCCGAAAGGTTCTCAAATGGAGACCACGGACCGGTAAGCGCAGCGTAGGGCGTCCACCTACAAGATGGACAGACGACCTAAAAGAGACCGGAGAGAAACGCTGGATGCAGGCCGCTTCCAACCGGTTCTTTTGGAGATCGATGGGGGAGGCGTATGTCCAGCAATGGACGTCCTATGGCTGAAATGGTGATGATGAATATTATAAATAAATATAATTCTACGTTGACCTAATTATAGAAAAGCAGATATCTCATGACAAAAAAGGTAAAAACTTAATTAAAATTAAGTATTCAGCGTCCACAAGAGAAAAAGCTCTACAGAATTCAACACTAAAGTGTAAACTCAAATTATTCACGTAAAAAGAGTCAAGTGATAAGAGCCCGTTGCTTTTAAATTAACTGCGTAGGGAAATAATTTGGTTGCAGTGGAATTGCCGTCAGTATATTGTTGTTGTTTTTTTGTCCTTTTTAGGGTTCCGTACCCATAGGGTAAAAACAGTACCATATTACTAAGATACTGTCCCTATTACGATGTCTCCCTGTCTGTCCGTCTGTCGTACCTTTAAACGGCTGTATCTTTCGAAACCGTAATAGATAGCCAGTTGACATTTTCACAGAATATGTAATGACACGGCGGCGGCGGATTAACAGAGAAATAAAAAAAAAGTCAAAAAATTAAAACGAAAGGGATAGTCCTAGAACAAACGGACGGACAGACAGACAAA
Organism: Agriopis aurantiaria; assembly: GCA_914767915.1. Classification (NCBI taxonomy): domain Eukaryota; kingdom Metazoa; phylum Arthropoda; class Insecta; order Lepidoptera; family Geometridae; genus Agriopis; species Agriopis aurantiaria. The sequence continues at coordinate 1,794,861 of OU612003.1, forward strand.
CAGACAGACATCGTAGACTTCGTTTTAGAGTCCCGTTTTTACCCTTTGGGTATGGAACCTTAAAAACTACTCATATAATAACTTGTGAAACAATTGGCGGCTTTATCGCTATAAGCGACCTCTTTCAGGCAACCTCAATATTAGTTGTATGTTGTTTAGTTAAAATATTTTTGTTTACGGAAACTGACGTAACGACAACTTCCCACAAAATATAATAAAGTTGTCCATCAGGTAAATTTGCGGGCAAACGTAAGCCTAGTCCGATGTAAAAAAAAGCATAGCATCGGTTTGCAGTAAGTTGAAGTGCAATATTCGGAAAAACTAAATAAACGTACTGTTTAAAAAAATACTGTTTTCACGTCGTATTTTCTTAAAAAAGCCTTTTTTTAGGCTCCCATAATTCGCGCAGTAAATCAACGGGAGTTTAGTAATGAGGAGAAATTCTTAATTACGGGGCTTAAAAGGGCACTTAGCCGTCGCCAAATTTAATTTTTGCTCATGTTTCTTTGGATTTTACCCATATTGAGGCGAATTGCGGCGTAATGAACGCATATGCTCAACAGAGCCATTTTGTATGAATTCAGATTTCTTAAAAGCTTTTTGGTGATTAAATATATTGCAGTGAAAACCTGACCGGAAGATGCAGCATAGCCTCCTACTACTGGATGGACCGCTGACATCCTGAAAGTAGATGCAGATGGCAGGCTGTCTTTTAGTGTGGCGTTCTAAGGGGAGGCCTATGATCAGCAGCGGACGTCTTCTGGCTGATGATGATGATGATGATGACAGTGAAAACCGGAAGGTAAAACTTATTTTCTTATCATCATCATCAGCCAGAAGACGTCCACTGCTGAACATAGGCCTCCCCCTTTAACCTCCACACTGAACGACAGCCTGCCTTTTGCATCCACTGAATGCCTGCGACTTTCACAATGTCGTCAGTCCATCTAGTGGGAGGCCTACCTACGCTGCGTCTTCCGGTTCGTGGTCAAACTTATGTTCTGCCAACTCACTTTTGGTATTAATATATAACGATGGAGAAATATAGGGTACTTTTTTTAAGCGTAAATTTTGATCACGCAACCAGTATCGTTATTGGAACATATTTCACTTTTTTGTAATATTATGTGTCTGGCTATAGAATATGCAATAGTAAGTTCCGGTTGTAAGGATCACTTTTCAATCATCATCATCATCGTCATCACTTGACATCATCATCATCATTTGACCTTATTTTTCTAATGTATTAACTTGTCTCGCTACAAGCCACTTCACATCAACATCCTGTAAACGTCCACTGCTGAAAAAAAGCCTCTTAGAGAGGGGTGTTGCCATAATTACCACGTTTGGTGGTTCACAGTGTACTAATAGGACACTGCTGCCCATCCTCTGGTGGTTCTGGTCACAGTTTTAGGACATGACATCGAGAGTGAATCGGTTTCTTCTGGGTAAACGTGCTCCATCGTAGACCGCATCGTTGCTTAACATCAGGCAAGATGGCGGCCAAGCGCAAACTTATCTACTATTTAAAATAAATAAAAACCGGGTCCACAGGCCACTTACGAAATCAAATTGAGATTTTTATGAGAAATTAAAAATATGAGAATATTACAAAGGTGTTCTGGGACAATCGTTGGATGGGAGAAGTTTAGGTAACTGATAAGAAAAAGTGGTGGAAAGAATTAAAAGTAATCCTAACATCGGAACTTATTTTGCCGATCAAAATAATTTCTTCAGTATATATATTACAATTAGTCACATTCTCACTTAGCATATTATTTTTGACAAAACAGATACTCCGGTAGTCTATAATCAATTGGCAAACAAAAACAATACTGGAATTGATACAAACATCACAAAGGTCACATCATTGCGTAGTTTTAAGACCTCTCACCAGCCCTGCGCTATAAACTTACTCAGACACTATCCCAACGGGCACTCAAAATCAGCCAAACTATTGTTACTAGCCATTAGGTTTGTTTGTCTGAATTTGAAGAAAAAAACAGCTCTTATTCTTTAGATTGCATATTGACATAATTCCCCTTTTCACTACTAAGCCACGTTGGTTTTATCGAATGGCGGCTTGTGATTGGAGGCTCATTCATTCAATTCGCGCCTAGGATTGGCTAGCTCGAAATAAATATATGCTGAAAATTATGTATCCTTTTCATCACGCGGGGTAAAGGAAAAACACAATAAGTAATTTAATTAAATTTATTTTGTTATAATGTCCGTAATATAGGATCAGAGGATCATGTACCTTCGAGTCACTCCCTCCGGAATCATTACCCGCGATGTCTCAGAATAGGCGCATGGCGCATTAGTGGCCTCTGCCACTGCGCTTAGGATGTTGTTGCAATGTATGAAAAATACATACGGATACATTTCGGAGAGTGTGGAGATCAGATCTGCATGATTTGATTCCCTCCTGCCCATTTTTCTATCGGAAAGCCAGAGTGTGTGCGAAAAATCGACACCGCTTTATGGTTGATATTCCGAAAACACGTACAAAGCGCTTTGACTCCACTTTTATTAAGCGAACTGCTAGTCAGTGGAATGCGCTGCCTGAATGGGTGTTCCCCGGTAGTTACAATCTGGGTGTCTTCAAATCGAGAGTTAATCGGTTGCTTCTAGGCAAGCGTGCTCCATTGTAGACCGCATCATGTACAGCTGGCAAAAAAAATACACTTACCATCATTCGAGGAGGCGAATAAACACAAGCCAATGATTATAAAATTAATCTGAGCCACATTTTAAATAGCAAATCATTGGAAAATGGCCGGTAATACCACAAAACACAGCTAGTATCCTCTGCCTTCCTATACATTCCGCATCAAGGATACAGCGATACACGTACGAACTCATAAATAACCCCCCATCAATCCTATCCTAAACCAAAGCGTCCTATTCACGGCATCCATCATCTACTTTATGCTTTGAATTATTTATAGAAAAGGAAAATATTATATTTTTTTCTGAGTGAATTGGAATTCACTTGTTCCGTGTGCGGTAATCTTAAATATTGGTAAAGATAACCTGAGAAATCCACTCGGTCGCACATGTTCTAAATGAAGTTATACATGTTTTGAAATGAAGGAAATGCAAGCTTATGAACGCTATAATTTCATCTGTATAAAACATTGATGTATGTAAAAAACTGTCATTGTTTTCAAATATTAAAATATAGAGGTCACGACGTCACAGTTCGGGGGGAAACATCTTGTATGTATGTCATGTCATGTCATGTCATGTCATGTCATGTCATGTCGTGTCATAGACTTGTTATTTTCTCTATTATTCAGTAATTTTTTTATTATCACGAAAAATATTTTAAACACAAATATTTAAAACCTAAAACTATTACTACCAATATTAAAAAAAAACAACAACAAATTAAAACAGTTACATGACGTTACTGAAGTTTGTCTATACTAATATTATAAAAAGGAAAGATTTGATTGTTTGTTTGTTTGTTTGCATTGAATAGATTCCGAAACTACTAAAACGATTTGAAAAATTCTTCTACTGTTGGGAAGCTACACTATCCCCGGGTCACATAGGCTAAATTATATATTTTTTTTAAATTAGGGATCCTTACTAAAACTCCAATAATATCCGTGCGAAGACGGGGCGGACCGCTAGTTATTCAAATTCAAATTCAAATTATTTATTGAGAATAAAAACGGACAATTTCCACTAACATTTATCTCACATACTGTTAAAACTAAAATAGATTTCCTAGTAAAAATAGGAATAATATTATAAAATTACTAATATAATAAATACAACAAATTGCTGTAAAAATATGTCAACATAAAATTAGTATGTCATACAAATTGTCATTATAGTCATCGGCTTTTTTGCCCCTGTCCCATTGATCAGTTAAATTTTCACAATAAGTTAAAATCACTTTCATTACTGTTTTCCAATTGTCACAAATAATATCACAATCAGTTTTGGCGGAAAGGAGTGCATAAATAGTTATGAATAAAATACTATGAACTAATGTAGTTACTATTATAATAATATTGATAGCCCGTTAGCCCAGTTGGTAGTGAACCTGCCTTCTGCGCTTGGGGGCGTGGGTTCGATTCCCACCTAGGGCAAACATTCATGTGATGAACATTTGTGTTTGTTCTATATCTGGGTGTTAATATCTATTTAAGTATGTATTTAAAACTATATATGTATGTATATCAGTCTCTGGCAGCCATATTACAAGCTTTGCTTAGTTTGGGGTCAGATGACCGTGTGTGCAAAAATGTCCGGAATATTTATTATTTATTTATTAATAATGTATTTTACTCGACTCTTAAATAAGTAAATAATTAACTCTTCACCGTACTTCACTTATCGTTACTAAACTTGTCACCTTTCGTTTCCACACTTGCAACAAATTTTCTAAGCGTCTTAGGCTGGTTTCACAGCGGGACCCACGCAGGTCGCCCGTACGAGCTTCCGGAGCGGAGACATACGTGAGGCGCTAAAACACCGTTTTATAGCGACACGGATTGTTCCGTACGGGATTTACCTCCGCGTAGATCCCATCTCCCGTAGTACGGGCGACCCGCACGGGTCTCCCGCACAGCTGTGAAACAAGCCTTAAATAATTTTCACTCGTTTTTACTTTTCCTTGCGCAAATTTACTCTTGTCTACTAATCTCCATCCCTGCATCTCTTATATCTAGTTTTCTCTGTTCATTTTCACTAAACTCTAATTGCCTTCACGAGTCGTTAATCTTCGGTCTCAGTGTGTATCGGCCCTAGTAACCTACGTTATGTGGAATACAGCTTAGTTTAGGAGAGTACACATGTGCCGAAAGGGTACTAATTTCAAAGGTAGACCTCACGATCTTCTTTATGAAAATCGTTTGATTTTGAGGTGAAAGAATCGTAAGTTGTGCAGTTGCGGCCAAATTATTCTACACATATTTTTGACAATAGTGCTTTTTTATTTTATTGTTTGGTGTGAGTAAGAACCGGTAGGTCTTACGTGCACTTTTATTATTGTTGGTTTACTAACATCTTTGACATAAACGATTTACATGTAAGTTTTTTTTATATTTGGCTACATACTTTGTTCTTTTTAGTCAGAGTCAGGCATCAGCGGTAAGCGCAGCGTACGATGTCCACCCACAAGACAGACGACCTAAAAGAGACCGCAGGGAAACGCTGGATGCAGCTAGTAAAGCCTTTACTTTTCACCACTTTACTTGGGTATACTTAAGACAGTAAAATGTGTAAGATGAGACTATAAGACCTTAACGGCCTTAGTCTGCCTGCTTGCCTGCTAATGGGCGATAAATTCAAATTCAAATTCCTCGCAATTACAGTGAAAAGCAGAGTGCTCGTGCATAAAACCCATTTTATCCTCTGCTTTCATATCCGCTCTCACCATCAGTCATTTTAGCCGAGACGATTATCAGTTCGGACTGATAATCGTCTCGGCTAAAATGACTTGTTTTATGCACTCGTTGTACAATCTACTATAAAACAAGTCATGCTTCAGAAAATTACTAGAAACTCAACTAGAGATAGAATTCACAGAAACACGACGTTAAATTGATTGAATAACTACGAATAAAACAACATTCTTGTGCAGCGATAAAAATAAATAAAGCGTATCTTTGTAAATTGAACTACCTCTAACGTCGTATAAAATGTTTGTTTACCATTTCACATGGCTCGCAGTGTACAGAAAACGTTCCCTCAGCTCTCACGTCCGTGGATAATATTGGAAATTTCTTATACTTTATATTATGGCCTTCGCAAGCGTGTGAATAAAAAAATGCAAGCAGAATTTCTATGAAAATATTCTGTTACGTAGTCATTTTCTTTGTAAGTTTCTGTTTAGAACTTTAACACGTCCACTGCGCCATCAATTTCAAAGAACTTTCAGCTTGTGCTTTGGAGACCTAAAAGATCTCGTAACTAACCTACCCTTTGATGCGTTTGAGACCTAATCGGTCTCCTAAAAATACAGTTTTTTTTATGTGTTTGAATTTACGTTTAAGTAGGAAGCAAATATGTATATTTGTCTTACTCATACTTAGATAACTTCACACGTTAGAGCCTCCCGCAAGGAGTGAAATAACACGATTATAGTCAACGCACAATACAAAAGTCCTGCATGAGATCTGATAGATCTCGTAATGCAACGAACGTGTTTAGCTTTTTGAATGTAGGGAAAATAATTTAAATGAGGCTAGTGTTGATATGGGTTTGAATTTCTACGATCAACTATTGCGCTTTTTTTTTCAAAGTCAGATGATAAATCTCAATCACATCCCCATTTTTTTATGCCATAGGTGGCAAACAAGCTGACGGCCTGCCTGATGGTAAGCAGTCACCATCGCCTGTGGATACTTGTAACACCAGAGGCATCACAACTACGTTGCCGAATCTATTAACTCGCCTTTTAAATAACCCCATGTTGTAGCTTCTAGGAAACATCGCGGAAGTTAGCTCATTTCACATTTTGCAGGTACGTGTCAAGGATCCCGTGAATCCAAGCAGTGTGATTTCCACTGATCGTGCGTTCAGGTGGTGGCGGCTAGTGCTATGGTAAAACCGTGACGCCGGCGTCACATCAAATAGTTTTTCGGAAAAATTTGATAAAAGATACAGAGATCCAACATCTCTACGTATGCTGAGCGGCTCTAGGTGTTCGGTGAGTTCGGGATCGTCGACAACTCTATATTTTTAACGCAATAAAGGTTCATCGACTCCTCTACTAAAGGAGTGAGGATATGGAGAAGTAACGTCTATAAACATGGGGATAAGTCATGTTTTTGCATGATTAGTTGATATAATAATTAACAATAAAAAGCGACTACAAAATTAGTAAATACGCAAGTTTATTTACTTAGATGACATATTTCCCCCAGTGAATTTGATTTAAAAACCAAACAGCTGAACCGCTTTTGATGAAATTTCTACCTGTAGGAGTTTCATTTAAAACGCATTTATTTTCCGCGTAAAAATATTACATAGCTTTACAACCTTACAACAGAGCCAAACAGAGCATTAAATTAAATGTAGTGAAGTAAAAAAGTGAATTACTTAAGAGTAACGGAATTGTAGTTTTAAGTATGATATTACTAAGAACCTGTCTAAGAATTTTATTCCAGACAACTAGAGCACAAGTACCTATACCACACGCATACCTACTTGAGAAACCGAGTATGTTCTAAAACTGTGACTAAAACCAGAACCACCAGGGGATAGCAAGCAGCATCCACCTACTGCAAGGTGGAACGCTTTACGTCTTCCAAGCCACCTGCCAAGCGTGGCCTGGAAGTGGCAACCCCTGCCTCCCATGACAGAAAAGAGAAGGCCTATGTTCAGCAGTGGACTTCTTCTGGCTGATGATGATGATACCACACGTAAAATCAAAATTAATTTGATAATATTTCATAATTTCCGTACACAATTTGAGCTCAGTACGAATATTGTAGAGAAATGAAAACGCCAAAACCGCTCACGCTGCCAAAGTGGATTTGTTGAACATGCGAGCGTGGTCGGCAGGCTGCGCTTGCAGACCGCACCCCGTGTGCAGGTGGCCTAAGGGTACCCACCTACTGAGAACTACTTCTAATGCTACAAAACGATTAAGTAATTATCATTCATTCATTCATTCATTTTGTCATTCTTTTAACAGTGACAAAAAAGGTATAAAGAAATTGTTTCAACTGATTTGATATATGGCAATCTATCTAGCTATCTAGCTTATATCTAGCTTATACAATAACACTATTTTAAACTGTTTAATTGTTTGAAACAGTGTTCAAAACGGTGTTTAAAAGGTGTTTAAAGAGTGTTTGAACACTGTTTTAAACAATAACTGAACCCTTTTTAAACACATTTGTAAACATTGTTTTAAACACCTTTTGAACAATGTTTTAAATACCACTTCTAACTTTGTTTAAAACTTTTTTTAAACTTCTTTAAACACTGTTTTATCACTGTTTTAAACAATAAATTAATCTTATTTTAAACATTTATAAACACTTATTTAAACACTGTTTCTATCTAGCTATAGACATTTATTAGGATAGATACTTAGCATGTCTTTGGCCTGTGTGCTCCAACTAGTACGACGCATAATTCACCCACTCGATTACTGTCATCTTCACAGTAGAGCGTATGACATTAAATAAATTTAAAAAATACAGTAGAATTGATAACCTCTTCCTTTTTAAACTTGTTTATAAAATTCAAAATTGTGCCATACTTCAAAAGCAGCCGGTCGTGCGAATTGAGTAAAATAAAAATATATATAAACTATATATAAACAATAAACTAAATAAAAAAAATATAACAATATTTAAACTAAATTGCCGTTGTTATAGTGGGTACAAACATATTTTTTTAAGTAAGCTAATGGATAGCATACCGTAGAGTTACGCCCTTACTGCCTAATACGGGAGTCCAACGTAATAAAATCCGGCTGCTACGACGCTACGCCGTAGCCGTAGCCTCTACGGCGTAGACACCGCTACACAGTCAGGCAAATTTGGTGCACTGGCAAATAAATTTAAAGTTTTGTTGCATGACTATTAATTTATTATTCTTTGAATTGTCTTTTAACTTTACTGTTAAATGTTAGTACCAATTTACAAATATATTTTTTACTGGGCATGTGCCATTATTGACTAAACAAAATACAAGCTAAAACTAACACTACAAATACAATTAGACTGCCCATAGCCTGTTGAAGGTCTAAAGACAATCCAAATGCTCAAGCCCACTACCACTTGGCAGCGTACCTAGCATGCTGGCGGCATTACCACGTTGAATAGCAATGCTTATGGGTTGAGCCAGAAACACGCCAGCATTTTGGTCACGCGTCGCATTAACCAGGCGTTCTCAAAGATTTTTGAAAATGAGGTGAGCTCCCGGTCCCCAAGGGCCCAATGTCTCGACCCCAAACGCCTCAAATATGTAACCAATGCCGAGGTTAGCATATTTGCGTCGCTTGTGCTGCTCTGCCGAATTGGCAGCCGCGCCAGCCCTACCTCGTTTCTCAGGAAGATGTGACGGCGCCAAAGTATCGACACAAGTTGCGTCCCATACAAGGGGCCCCACTTCTGTCATACCGTCAGGCCTCCTTCCATCGTCACGCGCAAGACCACTCGGCTCGAGCACAGCTGCGACATTGGCGGTGGAAAGTGCCCTGCGTATGATGTCGTTCAGGCTAGCGTGTCGGCCAATACTACATTATTCACGGTTATTTTGAATGTACCGAAAACGTCTGGCAGGCTGTTTCCCTTCATTAGAACTACCTTTTAACCGACTTCCAAAAAGAGGAGGTTATAAGTTCGACTGTTTTTTTTTTGTCTTTCATGATTTTACTTTCTAATTTTTTTTTCCTTACAAAAACAAAAATTTGGCTTTGTAAAGTTGGTCAAAATACAAAACTAAAAAAAAAACGTACAAACTATTAACATTTCTTTTGTGAATGTCATGTGAATGTATTAATATTTATAAAGTTTAAAGTGGTTTCGAAGTGTTATTTTTACAATAAATCTTTAATTTATTACATAAACATCCTGAATTCATTTTGAAAAAAAAAACTTATTATATTTTTATCTTTGTATGTTTGTCAACTTGACGCACATGCACACTAAACGGCTAAACCGGTATTGATAAAGTTTGACAAGGAAGTAGTGTGTCTTATAAAGATGGTTTTATGATAATACTAGCGGTCCGCCCTAGCTTCGCACGGGTATAGATTATATGTCACCCGGGGATACTCTATATCACTTGCTGCTGCTCCCATACTGCTTCCCAACAGCGAAAGAATTTTTCAAATCGGTTTAGTATTTTCGCAGCCTATTCAATGCAAACAAACAAACAATCAAACCTTTCCTCTTTATAATATTATACATATGAATAAATGATAATATAACGTTTATAAATCCTCTAAACTAAAAAAAACATGGAATTAAACAAATAAAATTCAAAGCAAGGCTACTTTAGTTTGATGAAATACAAATGTTAAACAACTTTACAAAGTGATCATAAAATATTTTAATAATTATTCAGGAACAATATTCTTAGCGCGCCAATATTCAACTCTCATCTTCATTAATTAGCACTCAGCGGTTATTAATCAAAACTTTTTTGTAATGGATCCTTTCAATACTCTTCAGGTGCGCTAGGCAACTTGCAAAAGATCTTATTACTTACTAGCGGTCCACCCCAGCTTCGCACGGGTATAGATTATAGCCTATGTCACCCGGGGATAGTGAAGCTGCCCAACAGAGAAATAATTTTTCAAATCGGTTCAGTAGTTTCGGAGCTTATTCAATGCAAACAAACAAACAAATAATCAAATCTTTCCTCTTTATAATATTAATATAGACTAGATAAGCCGACAGACGTTGTCCTGTCCAAATTGCAATAATTTTGTTTAAGTTAAGGTTCACACAAAAATCCCATAGAAAAAAGCAATTTAAATATTTCCCTAATTTACCTATTTTACGGGCAATTTTTGCAATGTTTCTTTCCAGAATAACCTTGTTCGGACTATTACAAACATGTAAAAAAAAGAAATTGCCAAATCCAACCGTTCTATATAGGTATGCTTACCAACGAACGATATTTAACTAACCGACTTCAAAAAGGAGGAGGTTATCAATTCGTTGTGTGCTTTTTTATATAGACTTGCTGCGCTCCGCATCTTTTATAAATAATACGCATCTATTGTTTAGTGTACATATTATGAAGAAAATTTAAGAAAATTATTCTTCAAAATACGTATAGCTATTTCGTTACAGCTATACACATGTTTAAGCTTATAGTTTAATTAGATTTAATAATCTCAATCACACACTAATAACTGAAAATGCCATTCATATTTAGTTCGTTTAACTTAGACCTTAAAAATGGCTAATCGAGCAATCATTTGACAAACACTATAAATTTAAGATGTGATTTTATTTCGTCTCTTCTTATTTAGAAGATAAGATAAGATAAGATAAGATAAGATAAGATACATTTATTGCCAAAAAACAAAGGAAATATACTATAAGAAACATTTTGTTTCGTTTTTTTTTTTTTTTATTTTTTTTTTTTATTTTTTATTTTTTTTTTGTTTTTGTCATGTATTCTTAGCAGTGTTCTCATGGAAGTGATGTAACATCTTATATGAGAATAAATGTCTATAAACCTAAGAAACATTTTGATATGTTGTTGTAATATTATTATTAAGTTAGTGATTATTTCTTTATAATTTATAATTTGTTTGCTATTTGAGTTTAGTTGTATTGTAAAAAAACATTTAATTAATAAATATCATTACGCGGATGATTTGATTGCGTTCAATGGCCAGAGCAATCTCTTTCACGTAATTCAATTTTTTTAACATAAAAAGTCACGTGGGAGATTTGTCCATCCTATAAAATTAACGCGAAAACTACTTACCTATTACTATTTGCGATGTCATTCTTAAGATAATCAAATCCCAATCAGTTTCTTTTTTAATTCTTACTCAGTGATTTTTTGTCTCAATAACGTTGAAAAACTCGAGTGAGATAGCCGAATGCTTTTAGCCCCTTAATCGATAAATATAAAATAATAACGAGCGTCATACCGACGGACTATATTAATCAGATTGATAAATTATCTTTTTTTTAAACTGCCTTAAAAAACCACAAAACACAAACATTCTAAGTTGATATGCCACTACAAAGAACAAAATAATATTTTATACTTTTGTTCAAGTCAGACGGGAACTATATTTATTATCAAACTTTAAAATTTATTTTGAAGTCGGTGGGAACAACTACAAAAATATTTTTTTACGCAAGTTGGTTTAATTGTATTTGTAGTTTTAGTTTTAGTTTGTATTTTGTTTAGTTAATAAAGGCACTTGCCAAGTAAAAAAAAATGAGCCTTCATCTTTTTTTGAAGTTGGGTAAAAATACAACGCATCACAGATCAACTCGGCAGTTTCTAATCAAAGAAACACCACAAAGCGGCTGCAACATTTATTCACAATTCTTAATGAAAACGCCAGAAAGTTAAAAGTAATCTACATCAAAAAGGACGAGTTGGACTGAAATTTGGTTGAAAGTTACAAAATTAAAATTAAGATTTAACGTGTAGCCGGTGGGAGACAAAGTTTTCATTTATTATTTACGACGGGTCCGCTCACTAAATCATCATTTGGTTTGTTTTTCCTTTTATTTTGTGATGGAGTTTCAGATACTTCATTATTGGGTGTGAGTACGGAAGATTTCAAATATGTGTTACAAAATATAGGTAATAGAATTTTTTTATTTATACACTAGCTGACCTGACGTTGTCCTGTCTTAAAACTGTCAAACACGCAAAGTCAAAATTATAAATCTTATTTTTTTTACACCTTGGGGGACATTATTGGAGTTTTCGTAAGATCCCTATTTTTTTGAAAATATTATATAGCCTATGTTACCCGGGGATAGTGTAGCTTCCCAACAGTGAAAGAATTTTTCAAATCGGTTCAGTAGTTTCGGAGCCTATGCAAACAAACAAACAATCAAATCTTTCCTCTTTATAATATTAGTATAGATGAAACGTTTAAGTGAACTAAAATTAAAACCTAAACCTACTTAAAATTTAAATAAAGAAAATAATACTTTACTTAAAACTTAGATTATTTGGAAATCACCCATGTCATATTATGCAGGTTGTATGCTAGGCATTCCGGAGCCCTCTTGTCAAGCACTAAGGCTGGTTACTGGGGGGGTTTTAGTGGGTACAATCCCACATAACCTGGCTGCACCCCAATGCAGCCGGGTATATTTGGAAGATTTCCCCTCGAAAAATAGAATAAAAAAAGGCCTTCATGTGCTCTGAGACAACACAGTTGTCTCGGGAGGAGCCGCAGCGCAGTGCTGAGGGCTCCAGTGCGTTCTTCTGGAGATCCCGGAGCCCTCTTGTCAAGCACTAAGGCTCGTCATCGGGGGAGTTTTAGTGAGTATAATCCTACATATAATCCTGGTTGCACCCCAATGCAGCCGGGTATATTTGGAAGACTTCCCCCTCGAAAAAAAAAGGCTTCATGTAGTTGGGCAAATGAAATAATTTGTGAATGGAATGGAATTGAGTTACTTTGTCTTTAATAGACAAGGTAACTAGATTACATTATAATATACTATTAAGATTTAATAAATACGATATACTACTAACAAATCAACAGGTCAAATAAAATAAAATCAAACAGAAAATCAATAACCAGAGTCACCGACATAGCTGTTAAAATTTGCAAGTTGAAGTGGCAATGGGCAGGCCACATCGCTCGAAGAACCGATAACCGATGGGGAAGAAAGGTTCTGGAGTGGAGACTACGAACCGGATGACGCAGCGTAGGGAGGCCTCCCACTAGACCGACGACATTGTGAGAGTCGCGGGCATCCAGGGGATGCAAAAGGCAGATTGTTGTTCAGTGTGGAGGGTTAAAGGAGGAGGCCTATGTTCAGCAGTGGACGTCTTCTGGTTGATGATGATGATGACTGTTACAGGACCATAAAGCCTTGTTTACGGAAAAGCGGAGCGTTGAGCGATGGCGCGTCGTATTATTTATGTTAGCCACAAATTACGCACGACAAAGCACTTTCAATTGTATCTAGCGGAAACACTGCTAGCTACCTACACGACGCTAACGTGAGAAATAATGAACTATGATAAACCGGTCTTCACTCACGTTATATTGATTGGTCGAGCCAACCGCGCGAACGGATTCGGAGCCAAGAGCTCCTTCATCAAGGAATACGCGTGCTCCCGAAGACGTCTCCGCGGATCCGGTCTGCTAACAATACAATATGACCATGACATCCCGTACCTAAAGACACGTGTCGTATCACAGAATAATAAATATCGTATAATCCGTCGCGTAATTTACAAAGCGAACAAGACCGTCTCTCAAATAGTATGTCTGTGGAATTCGCTGCTTAAGTGTGCGTTCTTCGATACAATCACAATCTGGGTGGCTTCAGACCCGGAGGTGAGAGGTGAGAGACTTCAGAGGTGGCGTCGAGAGTGAATCGGTTTCTTCTAGGCAAGCGTGCTCCGTCGTAAACCGCATCATCGCTTAACATCAGGCGAGTTGGCGGCCAAGAGCAAGCCTATTTATAGTAAACAAAAAAAAGTGTGTATACTTTGGAGCCTTTAATCCTAGTACATTAAAATATTGGACAACCCTGCAATTTGCCGTCCTGTCAAAAATATATCTGTTTCGTTCTGGTAACAACAATTTTGGCATATGAGTAAAGAATGTAACATGATTAATTCGTTTATGTTATTTTGGCACTACTTATATGCTCTGGTCCTTCTTCTGAGTGTCATGCAATGGTCTGTGGCCAGCTTTAATATTCAAACCTATGACAATGTATGTTAGCGTTTACGCTTACACTTTTGGCGTTGCCCGCGAGGATGCCCGCGGGACGCCCCGCGTCTCCATAAATGAGGCCTAAAAATGTTAAAGTTCGAGCAATATGTCACACTAAAACGTCTTCCCTGTAAAAGTTAACGGCGTCATAACTTTACCCTTCACATGGTTGTAAACGTCCAATGAGCACCTTGTCAAAACTTTGTGACAAAAAAACAGGTCAAGATATGTCCTTTGGTACCAAAGAAATGGTAAACAAAAGACGTATAAAGTAATTTTAAAATTTTCTTATATATCTTTATAAGTGTTAGTATAATATATCTTTGGAATTGTAGCTCCCAAAAGGATGGACCGATTTTGATTTACGTTCCATGAGCAGTGTTTTTATAAACAATAGGTTTGCTTTTGTCCACCATCTCGCATGTTAAGCGATGATGTGGTCTACGTTGAAACACGCTTGCCTAGAAGAAACCGATTCACTCGTGATTTGAAGACACCCAGATTGTAACCATCAGGGAACACTCATTCAGGCAGCGCATTCCACAGACTAGCAGTTCGCACAATAAATTTGGAATCAATGCGCTTCGTACGGGTTTTCGGAATATCAACCATAAAGCGGTGACGATTTTTCGTGCCCGCTCTGGTAGTCCGATAGAAAAATGGGCAGTTAGATGGGGAATTAGATCGTGCAGATCCGATGCACATCTCCAAAATGTATCCGATAAAAAACAGATAGACTAGCAACTTTACGTCGATGCTCAAGACTAAGAAGCTTAGTCCGAACTAAGGATTCGTTGCTGATGAGCTTCTTGGCACGTTTCTCTATAGACTCTATATCTCAAGCTGATACTTAGCTGATACATCCCAAAGGTGAGAGCAGTACTCCATGCACGACCGAACTTGTGCTTGCAATTTGCGATTCAACTGTGTTTGTGTGATAGGCTAGGTAGTTTAATTATTTAGTGTAAGTTAGCTTGTATTTTATTTAGATAATAAAAGCACTATAGCAAATAAAAAAAATGGTTTAATATACGACATAAATTTATCTAAAATTAAAAGCGTTTTTACTTTCAAGAAAAATGCTGCTTTCATATAATAAATGACCGTTATAAATATCTAACAGTAGTAAATAGCAAGATTAACTAAAGTACTAAGGATTTTCTTATAACAAGGTGACCTTAATAAGACCGCAATATTGCAACTCATAAATTTTTCTTAGATTAACTCTGATTTGCGATACAAAAGATCGTTAAGAGACTCTTGCTTGTTTAATTTCCATGAAAATCCAATATCAATTTAAGTGAAGTAAAGCCGATCTAAATCGCAATTTACTACTTCACCAATCATTGAATACGCAATGAATGGAATGAAGGGCAGAAAAATAAGTAAATAAATTCATATAAAAAAGATAGAAAAGTGAGAAGTTGATTTGGACAGCGAGGGTTCTGTATAAGCACCGCACATATTTTTCATTATTGTGCTTTGATTACAGCGTTAAGGTCACCACTATTAGCACTGCATTATAACAATACGACTTTGTATGACCAAAAATTTTAAATGATTATGTTTGAGAAACGTATCAGCCAATTTAAATTATTTTTTCAGTTTGTGTAATGTATTTAGTTAAATTTTTCACTTAGCCTGCTAATATTATAAATGTTAATGTGTGTGTGTGTGTTTGTTACTCTTTCACGCAGAAACTGTAATAAACTATATTCTAAATTTCATCCAAAACTAAGTATTCGTACATTTTCTGTTTTTTAAGTTGTAAGAAATTTGAGTTAAATTTAATATTCGAAATAATCATGTTATTAATTTAACTATCAGACAGACAATTCTATAAATGCAAAACAAACAATGTAACCTACCTAACTGCTCATGTCCAGGATTAACACATCGGCTACTTTTCATCATCATTATCATCACTACGCGGGTGAAACCGCGGGGGTGCAGCTAGTGCTATATAAAATATAATTATACGCGTTAAACATATAATTCAAATTTAAACCTCATAATCACCGTGAAGTAACACCGAAAGTAAAATAAACAAGATAAAACTACTTAAATAAGGTTTAACTAAACACAGACCCCTAAAGCTCCGTAAATATGATATTCAGGCCTCCAGGGAGTTTCTGGCCAAGTTTTTATTGGATCTGAATATTTTCATGAAATAGTACCTACTTGTGAATGAAAAGGTAAATATTTTATGGTTTCGCTAGACTCGATTAAATTATAAAAGGCCTAGCGAACTCGCGCCCGGGAAGACAGATTAAAGTTGTAAAAATATTTGGAGACCAAAAAATACGCTTTTAGAGGATTTTTAGGGTTCCGTACCTCAAAAGGAAAAAACGGAACCCTTATAGGATCACTTCGTTGTCCGTCTGTCTGTCTGTCTGTCCGTCTGTCTGTCCGTCTGTCAAGACCCTTTTTCTCAAGAGCGCGTAAAGGTAGCAAGTTGAAATTTATACTAAATACTTGGGTCTACGGTTTCTTTCAGCTGTAAAAAAATAAAAGTTGTAAGTCAACGCAATCAAAAGATATGAACGTTTATGTCGCATATTTTGCGATTTCACAGGGGAACCAAAACCTATAGGGTACTTCCCGTTGACCTAGAATCATGAAATTTGGCAAGAGGCAAGGTCTCATAGTACATATATAGGAATAAATCCGAAAGTTATAAATTTGAAGTTATATCATTTAAAAATAATTATTTTGCTATTACAATCTTACATTTTGTAGTTGGAATGTATGGAAGAACCTTATTGTCAACTACAAATTTAAGTTTGTCTTTCAATATTTTAACTTCTGTTAGTTTTTTTATTGGTCTCGCGCTCTGAGGGTTCCGTCTAATGGAACCCTCAGAGCACGAGTCCTACTCGTACTTGTCCGGCTTTTTTTTTTAGTTGACAGGCTAGACGCAGGCCTCAGCAGGCCTAGCCAAATCACAAACGTTTTGTTTCTATTCTCTTTCTACAATCTTAAACGTTTTAGTGAAAGCAGTTGTAGGAAACGATAAGTTGATAGCCAAGCTGACATAACTGTGTGTATCGCTCATTCTATAATACTAGTGACGTTACAATACGGATAGAACAGATTGCTATAGTAAGTTTTAAATGTTTATCGGGACACACATACATATTTTAACCTAAATTAAGTAATACGTAATAAGTCCCGATAAACATTTAAAACATAGATTTATTCTATTTGTTTCAAGGACGTTTTACTTTAGGGTTTATATAAGATCCTTGATTTGTCTATAATTAGCTTTTTCAAACGTCAAAACCTTGTCAAGCAAGTCAGGTTGTCTTGTGAACCTTAAAAGCGGTGCGCGGGGAATTCAGTTTTGAATTAAGAATGCATTTTAAAATTCTCGCAGGCAATCATCTATACTGATATTATAAATAGGAAAAATTTGATTGTTTGTTTGTTTGCATTGAATAGGCTCCGAAACTACCGAACCGATTTGAAAAAATCTTTCACTGTTGGGAAGCTATACTATCCCCGGGTGACATAGGCTATAATCTATACCCGTGCGAAGCTGGGGCGGACCGCTAGTTATTTATATTTGTGAATATTTAGGTACCATTCTGTCTTAAATAATATTAAATATAAATAAATATTCGGGACATTTACGCACACACGGTCATCTGACCCCAAACTAAGCAAATCTTGTGATATGGCTGCCAGAGACTGATATACATACATATATAATATAATAAGCCTTTATTACTGTTTTTATCATATTTACAATACATTTACATTAAATTTATTGCTGACGGTCGGTTTTTCTGGCAACAGCTTGTCCTTCGACAAAGGCCTCCTCCAAAGACTTCCACCTATCTCTGTCTCTTGCACTTCTGATCCGTTCTGGACCGGCAACTCTTTTGAGGTCCATAATATACATATATAGTTTTAAATACATACTTAAATAGATATTAACAACCAGATATAGAGCAAACATAATGTTCATCACACAAATGTTTGTCTTAGGTGGGAATCGAACCCACGCCCCCTAGCTCAGAAGGTAGGTTCACTATCAACTGGACCAACGGGCTACCAAGATATTGATAGTATTGGTAGATGAATGCCACATAAGCTCTGAAGCTAAACCAAATTACCTTTCTGACACTGCCTCAATCAAGCCGTGCCAAGGCGAACACCAACACATGGCGAACCAACCCGAGCGATATAAGCTATAGATATAGCTGGAACCTTAGTGGTGACAGTATGGGCTGTAAAATGTGTGTACTGTAAGTATATTCCAAATACTTCCATGTGTGTACTGTATGTATATTCTAAATACTTCCATGTGTGTACTGTATGTATATTCTAAATAATTCCATGTGTGTACTGTATGTATATTCCAAATAATTCCATGTGTGTACTGTATGTATATTCCAAATAATTCCATGTGTGTACTGTATGTATATTCCAAATACTTCCATGTGTGTAACATGTGTATATCTACTTATAATAAGGCACAGCTAATGATATAAAAATGTTGGTAATAAATTTAAAAAAGATTTGACTAATCGGCTTCTTAACCATTGTTTTTATAGTGTTTTGATTCCACATTTATTGTGCGAACTGCTGTCTGTGGAATGCGCTGCCTGAATGTTGAATTCCCCGATATTTACAATCTGGGTGTCTTCAAATCTCGAGTGAATCGGTTTTTTCTAGACAAGCGTGCTACACCGTAGACCGCATCATCGCTTAACATCAGGCATGATTGACCACCATCAAGCCTGAAGTTAAGCGATGATGCGGTCGCAAAGCCTATTAATTATAAATAAAATAAAAATATGGAGTTCAATTCTAATATTACTCGTTTCTAAAATATTTTTTATTTTATTTTATTTATTTTATTTCCAACTTATTTAAATTATTTAGCATAAGTATGAGCATTTGCTACTCTGTTTGCAGATTGAGTACAAAGTAACATAAATATAATATTAAGACCTTTCAATGTAATCGCCGCCTTAGTGCTTGAATGGCCAAGCAACCATTTACCAAATTTTACAGGAGACGTTTTTTTTAGTTTGTGATTAATGTATCTGATATTTATTAAAATATTTGATGATTTAGGAATAATGTTGTATATATTTATAAGATTGTCTATATTGTATTTTAATATGATAAGCATAAAACCGATATTTTTTCATTTATTTGTGGAGGTTGGACAAAATGCCTCCGTAGAAATTATGTAACTGGAGGTTGGACATAACGACATGGAGATAGCCCATGAAAATGATTAGAGATTTCAGTGCTTGTTTGTCCTATCTACCATCAAGACGTATACAGTATGTTCAACTTTTTAATGAATTTAATTAGAGCATATTTGCATTATAGCCCTAGGGTCTCGTGGGGTACTTTGTGTCCCCCTTGGGCCAGGACTGAAGAAAGTCTAAATTTAGATGAGTACATAAAAAAAAACTGGGTATAGTGGGCATTTAAATTTGAGACTTGTGAGGTGGATGGTGAATTGAATGGTGGTAGTGGTGGATTGAGGTGATCTATGGTACATAATAATAATAGGTGTTATACGAGTTTTGATAAAGTCTTTGGAAGTTTACGCAAACTCCGTACATCCGCGATCCCGTTAGAACGGCAATAAATTTTTATACTTGCCCAAAGATATTAGGACACTTATTCTGTCCAGGTATAATTCTTTCTTGAGAAAGCGGAGATGGGGCATTTTATGAGTCCCGTAAGGTCCCGTTACACGCACCCTGCCAAAATGTACCGTTGAGTTTGGACCCACAGGTAGCCGCAAGATGACGCAATATTTACCTAGACGAACTTGCTAGAATCCATGGCAATTAGTGCGATGTACTGTAAGCGAATTATGTGACTAATACCTAGCGTAAGACGATGTTTGAACCCTAAGCTAGTTAAGCCAACATATCACTGTAACCAAGTTTTATCTCTAATCTATTCAAATAAGTATATTTTAACCTTCCATATTATGTCGCAAGGTTCAGGGGCCTTACGGACAACTGTTATTGCGGCACCAAACTAACGTTAAATACGCTCAGTTAGAAAATCACGCAAACGTGAACCTTAACGCGCCCAGATACGGTTTGCGGTCGCGTGATTTTCCAATTGAGCGGATTTATTGTTAGTTTGGTGCCGCAATAGCAGTTGTCCGTAAGGCCCCAGTACACAATATATCTACAATACATTACTAGCAATCTATATCGTAGTCTTATCAAAAGCCTAACATAACCCTAGCATATCATCATCATCATCATCATCAGCCAGAAGACGTCCACTGCTGAACATAGGCCTCCCCCTTTAACCTCCACACTGAACGACAGCCTGCCTTTTGCATCCACTGGATGCCAGCGACTCTTACTATGTCGTCGGTCCATCTAGTGGGAGGCCTACCTACGCTGCGTCTTCCGGTTCGTGGTCTCCACTCAAGAACCTTTCTTCCCCATCGGTTATCGGTTCTCCGAGCGATGTGGCCTGCCCATTGCCACTTCAACTTGCAAATTTTAACAGCTATGTCGGTGACTTTGGTTCTTTGGCGAATATCCACGTTTCGGATTCTATCGCGCAAAGAAACTCCGAGCATAGCTCTCTCCATTGCCCGCTGTGTGACTCTGAGTTTTTCCAAAAGGCCAACAGTTAAGGACCACGTCTCAGTACCATATGTCATCACTGGCAACACACACTGGTCAAAGACCCTTGTCTTTAGGCACTGTGGTATCTTGGACGAGAAGATGTCACGCAATTTCCCGAACGCTGCCCATCCGAGTTGGATTCTTCGGGCGACCTCTTTGCCTAAGTTGGACTTACCTAACTGAACAATCTGTCCAAGATAGGTGTAATGGTCAACAACTTCGAGAGTATCGTTCCCAACGACTACCGGCACGGGTTCAACATGGACATTGGACATGATTTTTGTCTTGTCCATGTTCATTTTAAGACCCACCTGTTGGGAAAGGCTACTGAGGTCGCTGAGCATCGTATTTAGGTCCTCCAGCGACTCTGCCATGATGACTATATCATCGGCAAAACGAAGGTGAGTGATGTATTCGCCATTGATGTTGATGCCTAATCCGTTCCAGTCCAAGAGCTTGAAAACGTCCTCCAATGCGTTCGTGAACAGTTTCGGAGAGATAACATCTCCCTGTCTCACGCCTTTCTGCAATTGGATTGGTTCCGTGCTCTCGTCCTGTAATCGGATCGACATGGTGGCGTTTCTATACAAACACTTCAACACTTCGATATACCTATAGTCGATATGACAACGCTGGAGGGACTGTAATACTGCCCAGGTCTCGATGGAATCAAAGGCTTTCTCATAGTCCACAAACGCCAGGCATAATGGCCGATTATACTCCTCAGTCTTCTGTATAATCTGGCGGAGGGTGTGTATGTGGTCTATGGTGCTCCAGCCTTTACGGAAACCGGCTTGTTCGGGAGGCTGAAAGTCATCAAACCTGCTTTCGAGACGGTTCGTAATGACTCTAGAGAACAACTTGTACACATGGCTCAGGAGTGAGATGGGTCTATAATTCTTCAATAAGGTGTTATCACCTTTTTTGAAGAAGAGCACCACCACACTCCTGTGCCATGCTTCAGGCGTAGTACCATCGAGTATGACGGAATTAAATAACTTCTGGAGGACTAACAGTACCGGTTTTCCACCCGCTCGCAGTAGTTCTGTCGTGATTCCGTCATCACCCGGTGCCTTGTTGTTCTTAAGCTGTTTCAGAGCCATTCTAATCTCGTACAAGCTGATGTCTGGGATGTCCTCAGTGTAGTGTCGGGTCAGTTTAGCTCTCTTGTCCTGAGCTGTACTGACAATAGGCTGTCGTGTCGAGGTGTACAACTGTCCGTAAAACCTCTCAAGCTCTCTCAGAATCTCCGACTTTGACGAAATGATACTGCCATCCTCGATCTTCAGCTTTGTCATTTGGCTTTTCCCAATAGACGAATTTTTCGCGAACACTTTCGAGCCCTGGTTCCGCTCAATTGCATCCCTAATACATCTTGTATTGTAGGAACGCAGATCGTGTCGCACCGATTTCGAGATTCGTCTATTAAGTTGGCCATATTCCGACATATCAGCTGAAGATTGCAGTCTCATCTCAGTCCGGTCCTTCATTAGCTTAATGGTTTCGTCTGAGAGCTTCTGAGGTCTTTTTCGGGGTGGGGTCTTAAAGAACTTGGACCCCACTGCTTGGACAGTTTCCACCAGCCCATTGTTTAATTCGTCCACAGTTCCGCTTTCGGCAAGGCCCTGGAAGCGATTATGCAGTTCGAGTTGGAAGTCATTTGGGTTTTGGATTTGGGCATGACCAGGACGGAGCGTGGACTTCACCAGACGCGACCTCTCTAGCTTGATGTTGATATTCAATGTGCCTCTGACAATACGGTGATCACTACCGGTTTTCACCCTGCTGATCACGGAGACATCATTGAATATTCGCTTCTTGGTCGTCATGATGAAGTCGATCTCATTTTTGGTCGAACCATCTGGGCTCATCCACGTCCACTTTCTGGATGGTCGCTTCTGAAAGAAGGAGTTCATCAAATAGAGTTCCTCCTTCTCCATGAAGTCGACCAGCCGCTGGCCCCTCGGATTCCGCCGTCCATACCCATATGACCCCACTCTTAGCTCATCGACATTCCGTGTGCCCACCTTTGCGTTAAAGTCACCCATAACAACGGTGAAGTATGTTTCGGAGGAATGTATGGCTTCGGATATTTCCTCATACAGAGCCTCTACTTCATCGTCAGGGTATGTCGAGGTCGGCGCATATACCTGTATGACCTTCAGCGAATAACGATCGGTTATTCTGAGTATAAGGTATGCTACCCTGCTCGACACACTATCGACCTTAATCACGTTGTTAATGAGTGACTTGCGGACGATAAAACCTACACCACCCTGGGACTTTCGTTCTCCTTCCCGGAAGAAGAGCATGTTCCCGGAATCCAGAACTATCGTATCCTGTCCCTCTCGTCGGATTTCTGATAGTCCTATGATGTCCCATCGTATTTTGCTCAATTCTTCCTCCAGCTCTACAATCTTCTCGTCGGTCCTCAGTGTGCGAACATTGTGCGTTACCAGGGCCAAATTATGTTGGGGGTGGTAGCGGGGCAACTGCCGGAGATTTTTCGCACCCCCTGCTCCACCGTTACCTGACCCGCTACCTTGGTCAGGGATAGAGGGACGTGCCCGGGTCCCTAGCATATACTAATTCCTAAATATTCCTAATCATGAATAAATTTTCCTTATTATTAATAAAATTATATAATATATAATTTTATTGTTTAATAATGATAAAAAAAAAATTAAAAAAAAATCGTGCAACATAACAACAAAAAAATACAATCTAATGGAAAACCCTCTTTTTGGAAGTAGGATAAAATGCACTCGCGTGTTTGTTTTTTTACATATATACTAAGCGAAGAATGAACTGCTTTAATTCATTAGATTTTAAATCAGCCTGTAGGTATACTGTGACATACAACATTCCATCACTGTTAAACATATTAAATGCCAACGTTCCTTTCTAAATTCAGTTGTACGTACGTACGTAAGTACATCTATTAATGTTTATTAGTAGTTACTGACATTTTCAAGCACTCATTTAAAAACTATTTAAACTCTTTTATTTATCACAGGATCTTAGAAACGTTGCTAAATCATTGACAAAACTAATATTATGCAAACAAGACGGCGAAACGTCACAGCTCACAGCGTAAATACTTAGCTGTGATTGGTTGGCCTATGGAGGTTGGACAAACAAGAACGGAGCTTGATATTTGGATGCGGTTATTTGAGCAAATTATGGAGTTAGGCCATACAAGCACTAAAGACTATTTTAATTACGGAGATAGGATATTTTATTTTTGCAAAAAGTACGAATAATATAGAAAATAAAATAAAATAATCAATATGGTAAAAAGTGTAATTTTTTTCTCTTAATTTTAAAACAAAAATGTTGTTTTGGGTGGAATTGGTCTGTTGGACATTCAAGCACTAGGGCGGCGTAATGTATTCTAGCAAATAAATGATTAGATTTGATTTGATGTTTTTTATTTTACCTTTTTAAATTAATAAAACGTAAAAAAAAACGTTTCCATAGTAAGATCCCGTCGGTGTTAGCGGTGAAACACTTTTGTTGTTGCCAAATAGTTGTCGCCAAATTCGTAACTTCGGACTACACTGTCATCCCTTCATTATCAGTCTATCATATTCCCACTGCTGGGGCACAGCTCTTTCCTCAGAGAGAGATAGAGAGAGAGAGAGAGAGATAGAGACGAGTGGTCCTAATCCACCACGCTGGCCCAGTGGTGACTGTCACGTTTTTGAACTTTTTGAGGTTCTTGGACATACCGATTTCAACACTTTTAATAGTACCTTTTTTGGAAATATATGTTTATTATTATTGCCTACGATATTTATCTGCATGTATAACTATCAGAACAGAACAGATAGCCGATCAGATGATGTTTGGCAGATGGCAGATGGGGCCGAAAGGTTCTGGAATGGAGACCACGGACCGGGAAATGCAGCGTAGGACGTCCACCCACAAGATGGACAGACGATCTGAAAGAGACCACAGGGAAACGCTGGACGCAGGTCGCTTCCAAGCGGCCCTTTTGGAGATCGATGGGGGACGCCTATGTCCAGTAGTGGACGTCCTATGACTAAAGTGATGATGATGATGATGATGATAACTAATAAATGCGCGAAACGTCCTCACAAGGTATCTGTAAAAGTTTTTATACTGCATACTGTTTTATTATACAGCGTTATAACAAGGATATCGGGATCCGCGGCTAATCCCTACAGTCAATTACTGGCGGCGGAATAATCCTGGGCGAGGAGGAAACAAGCCATTGTATAAAAAAACGGGTAGGTACCTATATAGTCTGTGAGATACAAACAATAATTGATAGATAACGTCTCTTGTCAATCGTGCTCTAAAAACTCCGTGAAAATAATTAAGGTAGAAGTAAGGTTGTGGAATCTGGCACTGTCTGAATTGGTGTTCCCCGATAGTTACAATCTAGGTGTCTTAAAATCACGAGTGAATCGGTTTCTTCTGGGCAAGCGTGCTCCATCGTAGACCGCATCATCGCTTAACATCAGGCGAGATGGCGATCAAACGCAAGCCTATTTATTATTAAACTAAAATAAATTAGAAAAAGGTAGTAACTAATTAAGTGCCCAATATTCACACAACTTTAAAAAAACTTAAAATGTTTTTTTTTTTAAATTTTTGTTCCACTTTTTGATTTACTATTTAAATATTACAGACCACTAGCTGTGCTCCGCTGTTTCACACCTGTGGTGATCAAAAACTGTGATAATGATGATGATGAAAAGTAGCCTATGTGTGAATCCAGGACACAAGCTATCCATATTCCAAATTTCATCCAAATCTGTTCAGCCGTTTCTGCGCGAAGCAGTGATAAACATACACGCACACAAACTTTCCCATCTATAATATTAGTAGTGTGATAAGTGATTTGAAAATTTGACAACCGGCAGTTTCAAACCTGTGCCAGCCGAGTTTACGAGTAGCGTACTTACATCAGGATTGGCGGTCAAACGCATTATTAATTTTTTTTAAAACATAAATTTTGAATAATCAACTTGGCTTCACGTGACCTTATTTGTTATCCCCATAAAAGAGAATCTTTGATCTCTAGTCAATACCGAACATCATTATGCCCTTAACCTTTAGAAACAAACAAAATAACTGGAACAAAACCCGAACAGGCATTGCAATCTGCAAATGTAACAGTTGTTCTGCACGAGTTTTCAGAAGTCATTTAACCGTCATATAATAGTCATATAATAAGTTTCTATGGCGTCGTAACAAAGATATCAAGATCCGTTGTAAATCCGTATAGTCATTACACGGGAATTATCCTGAGGGAAACGAGGAAAACGATATACGATGGAATAAAAACAGGAATGTTGTTACGAATGAACAAGATTGATTTAGGGTGCTCTTTGTGTTTTTGTGTCGACGTTCCACTAAAAAAATGCATAGAATATATATAATAAAACATTATACTTCAGAAGCAGAACTCTTTATTTAACGATATAATATTCCGGTAGGTTACTCAAACTACAAACGCTGATTCCTCAACTCCCAATAACACAACTCAAGGCTTGCGCTCCGCTTCGATGCCAGCTTGATGCAACCGTTCGTGACCACCGTTGCCAACCGAATCCCCTTATCTCATTTTTTGGTAATTCAAAAAGGCGGTTGACGTTTGAAAGCAACGTCAACCGTTCCATAGACAATATTTCATTCAAAAACTCGAGAAAATCGATTCAACTCGATACGAAACCTAACACATATATAGATACTTGACTTATAGATACTTGAATAGATGGCTCAAAGACTGTATTGCGTCCATAGAGATACAATACACATAGAGTCACAGTCGTGCCAAAAAAATGTCCGAACCAAAACTTGGCGCACGCTACGAATTGCGTCGACTTTTGGTTAGTTACAAGGTAACCGCGATCCGAATACAACGCCGCGCGATGCCAGAGCTACGGTGACATAGCGGAAAACTAACGATGAATACCATGCAAGCGAGATAACGTCTAAATTGGAGTAAATGTGGCATAGTGAACTATATAATTGACACAATGTATGTACAATGACGCTCTAATTGTGACTATATAGGAATCGTATCTCGATGCTTGCGTCTCTCTTAGCTACTTTCACGAAACAATCACATAACAGCTTGCACGGGATCTCCTAGGACCCCAATTTGTTTTGAAAATTTCTAATAAGCTAGTAATAGAATTAAATATTATAATGTAACATAATTGCAATATTTTTTACAAAAAATTCTAAACAACCACGAAAACGAAAACTAATAAGACCTTAAAAACACAATTTAAAATCTTTTCCTAGAATTTAACTTTTGAGACGTGGCGTTTCTGAGAAGCTACACCATGGAGCTCTTCAAAAGGGGAGTTAATAGAGTCCTTAAGGGTTGGCAACGTATTTGTAATGTTACAAGTATCCATAGGCGACATTGACTGTTTACCATCAGAAGGCCCGTCTGCTTGTTTGTATGAAATAAAAAAAAGGCACAATGAGATCAACGTTGAGATATTTTTAATTCTTACAAACGAATTAGACTCGTTTTAGTCACTGGTAGGTAGATCCATGCGAAATTAAACGACGGTGTGCCGTTACCAGATCTGCTGTGGAAAGGCTGGGAAAGATTTGGAAGGATAGGAGAATAACCAAAAACACGAAGGTTCGACTTATGAAATCTCTTGTATTTCCAGTTTTCTTATACAGAGCAGAAACCTGCTCCCTGCGACTACTAGACCGCCGCAAAATTGACGCCCTGGAGATGTGGTGTTGGAGGCGCCTCCTAAAGATCCCATGGACCGCATCCGCACCAACGTTTCAATATTAAAGGAGCTAGATATTAATAACAGACTATCGTCAACTGTACAATTACGAATATTGAAGTTCTTCCGGCATATCACCAGGAACGAAGAGTCAATGGAAAGACTAGCAGTCCAGGGTCAAGTGGAAGCTGCCACCCGCGACCATCGTGGCATCATTTTACAAAAGGGAATTTTGACTACATGCACGATCAAGTGGTTATATTATCTTTGGTAGCAACCCTAGCTCCTGACCGACAGTCAGGACATTGACATTATATTGTACGCATTGAATTCAAGGACACGTCCGAAGGACACGTCCACGTACTGCTTTAGCTTATATATCTACTGTGATACCAATTCATAGGTACCATTAGATAGGTATACATCGCCAGAGATGACGTCGCCTAAGTAAAGTCACAGGCAGCACATTGTCTAAGTTGCACGCCTACGCGAAATGTCCCTAATGGAAATTCAGCAATAAAGAGAGACGCTTTATGATGGCATTACATGTAAGGTTTACCGCACACTCCAACACTTAATTAGTTTTCTCAACAATTTATAATAAAAAAAAAAAACGCTTTTCCAACCAAAATTTTCCTTTATATAGTGTCCTAATGTTTAATTTATTACAAATAACCTTCGACCAAAATAAAATTAATGGTCGGGCCCAGAAGGAGCGCATTTATGAATATTACAAAATGAGTGTGGCGCTCACTGCGTTTCAGTCGGTCTCTAGCCGTAGGAAGTGTGACATAAGGTTATTGTTACATGATAACGAAACATCAGACAATAATTATGCCTTCTTGTGCTTTCTAAAAGTGTAAAAACACAACAAAAATTTAAGTAAATTTCAGGTGTCACTTTTCATTCGTAAGTAGATATTCATCATTCTATTTGTCATAAAATGTAAATTAATTTCATCAAACACCGACAAGTAGTCCCTACTTGGTTTATTCACGTAACCACGTCCATCCACGGCGAAAAACGGTTCGAGAGTAATAGACAAACACAGGTGTTCTCTTTTACTCACATAGTTATTATATTCGCTATCTATTTTTTGCAACAGATGTAACTGTGCATGATTATAATTAGGTGTAGAAGTATATGTCCGACGGGTTTACTCGTTTTTACTGAACAAGTTCAATGGTTATGGCCCGTCCATTCATTTTGTTTTGGTCGAAGCAAATAACTTTCTTAGCGAAGGATATAATTTAAATGTGTCATACTGAAAGAAAAATAAATTAGCTGATCAATTTCTGAGATCAAAGAGTTTAAAGTTTTTGGTGAGGATAGAGAGCAGGTGCGCTGTCTCATTCCCGCAAAGCATATAGCATTTGTACGGCGCGCGCACAACTTGACGTCATAATGTGCTATAATGCGCTATCTGCTTAGCATGAAATACCTACTAATAACTTATTTATTATTAAATACATTTTATTTTTGTTTACGTGAATTAAATACGGCTCTATTTTTTTATTTTTTTTTATTTTTTTTTTCTATTTTTTTATTATTTTTTTTTCTACATTTTTTTTTTTTTTTTTTACGGCTTTATTTATCAGCGAGGCAATTAAAAACAAAAGCCTATTGATTTAAAAACTCCTTTTTTAAAGTCAGTTGAAAAAAATCGCAAGCGTGCGTCAGCGTTCCAGTTATGTTATATTCCCCATTCAACGTTCAAGTGGCACAGAATTCCGCCCAACTTGAGGACCGGAGCCAATTAACGTAATTGTCTTTATTAAGCGATGAACGCTTTCTATCACGACGGGAACGTTACGCAAAATTATGAAAAGCTAACGGGAAATTAATTTATTTTTGCAAGACGGAATTGTTTGTTGCTTCTTTGGGATACGGAAATCGGGAATAATTTTAATTATTTCTTGGAGGTTATTTTTTACGATATCGATACAGCAGTGCAAGTACCGTTCTTTATCGATCGTCAAATTCGCTAAAATGCCATAGAATCGATCACAGCGAGTACTGAAAAAATGGCATATTATCGAATTTGACGACCTCAACTGTCAATTTGACGATCGTTAAAAGAACGGTACTTGCACTGGTGGTGTGTTTATTGTAATATTTTTTTACATTATCCTATTTTTTTTTGTAAAATAATTATTTTCTTACACAAAAATTAAAATCATATCTATATACTGAAACTGTAATTGTGCAAAGTGACATGCACTCAGACCCATAGAAGTTAGAAGGTTCTAAAGAATTGGGACGGACGAACAGACAAACAGACAGATGGACAGAAAAAACTTAAGGGTTTCTTGTGGTACTACGGAGCCCTTAAAATGTTTACAATCGACGAAGATAATTAACGTATTAATCCAGGATGTAAGCTACTTTCATACCACACTTAACGCTCATTTACCGCAGGGAACCGCTGGATGCAGGCCGCTTCCAACCGGCCCTTTTGGAGATCGATGGGGAGGCCTACATCCAGCAGTGGACGTACTACGGCTGAAATGATGATGGTTATGATGATACCACATTTCAAACCCTTCCAGCTTTTACAGAGTTGAGTGCGGATAAACACACACTTACACACAAACTTTCGTATTTATATTATTATTGCTATGTCAAACATGGAGATGTTATCCAGAAAACTCTATCCCTTACTGACAAATAAATTTCGGACAAAATCACAGTAGCTGATACTTTAATCATCTGGTGTAACTTTCAAGTTTTTTTAATGATATGCGTTTGACCACCAACCCGCTTGATTAAAACTAGAAAATATTTCAAGTATGAGTTTCATTAATTTCCCTTCTTGTCAGTTAAGTGATGAGGTGTAATTTTAATTCAAAGTCCAGGGGCCTTACGGACAACTGCTATTACAGGCACCTAATCCGCTCAGTTGGAAAATCACGCGACCGTTAACCGTATCTGGGTCGCGATAAGGTCCGTAAGGTAAGTCCCCTGCACTGACATCCCGCTGTATTGTGTATACCTCTGCCAGCCTACACAAACCAGCCGAGCTCCTTAAAATAACGGAGCACGGCTTTGGGTCGTTGACTATACTGTTTTACCTATCGAGATACAACATAAAGAGTCACAATCGTGCCAAAAAAAAACCGAACCAAAACTCGGCGCACGCTACGAATTGCGCAGAGTTTGGTAGCCGCGATCCGACTACAACGCCGCGCGATGCCAGAGCTACGATGACATAGCGGACAACTAACGTTGAACACTACGCAAACGACATAGCGTCTAAATTTGAGTAAATGTGGCATTGTGAAGTAAATAATTGATACAATGTATGTAAATACAATGACCGACGACCTAAAAGAGACCTCAGGGAAACGCTGGATGCAGGCCGCTTCCAACCAGCCCTTTTGGAGATCGATGGGGGAGGCCTATGTCCAGCAGTGGACGTCCTACGGCTGAAATGATGATGATGATGATGTACAATGACGTTTTTTGACTGTTTTCACTGAGAGATTGTAACTCTATAGGAATTGTATCACGATGGTTCTACCCCTATTTTGCCAGGTATTGTGGTATTGGATGAGGTGTATGAAAAAGGTGAAAGGTATCCTTAAAGATGGCAGCTTAAATTCCATAAAATTATAATTCCATTTTACGTCCAACGAACCCCAGCAGCATCGTTCAAACATACAAAAACACTGAAATGAAATTCAAACTAAAACACCGCTTCCGAAATGATCTAATTTGTATTCAATGGAGGTACCCCTATCATCTAAACATTTCATTTTGTAGAAGGAATTCAAAGAAAATTCCTTGAAAACTTCCCTTTCTTGAATATCTTTATTCATCCCACTTCTTGAACTTGACTGCAATTGATTTAATTTTGAATTTCTTACGCAGTGGCCAGGTGGGAAACTGACGAGAAGGGAAAATTAAACTTAACATGGAGTTGGTATAATTTTAGGATTTTGACGTCGCACGTTTTGTGCATTTGCCAGTGCCAAGTATTGAAATATTTTCAAGTTTTAATATAGCGTTACCACTACCACCACCGGATTAGCAAGTTGAAGTGGCAGTGGGCAGGGCACATATCACGCAGAACAGATAGCTGATGGGGCCGAAAGGTTTTGGAATGGAGACAACGGACCGGTAAGCGCAGATGTCCACCCACAAGATGGACAGACGACCTAAAAGAGACCGCAGGGAAACGCTGGATGCAGGCCGCTTCCAACCGGCCCTTTTGGAGATAGCAGTAAACGCTCTATGGCGGAAATGATGATGATGATGATGAAGACCGAATTAAAGAGCTTCTGAAGAACTTTGAGCACCGGTGTTTCACCCGATTTCTGAAGCTCTGATGTGATTCCATCGTCACCCGGCGCCTTGTTGTTCTTGAGCTGTTTCAGGACCATTCTAATCTCGTACAGGCTGATGTCGGGGTTATCTTTAGTATAGTGTCGGCTCAGCTTAGCTTTTGGGTCTTTGGCCGAGCTGCTGACATACATATATATTCAATAAACATAATACTACTTTATTATTGAAACTGACGTGGTTTTAACACATATTATTTATATTACACGAGAATTACTAACGTAAGATTAAGCCGGTCACTCCGACTATAGTCCGTCTCTTTGTATGTAGTTTCCATAAGCGAATGTCGTACCACCAATTTGAAGATTGTGTCTTTATGAAGTTTGTGGGAGTGACCATGACACTGGTGGTAACGTGGTGAGCTCCACGACATACAGGAAGATTCGAGTGAGGAAGAGTTCCAGTGTGCGCCGGCGCAGGATATTTCTCTACACACCTCCACCCCCGCACCCGAACAGCAGCCCTTGTCATTACGTGCGTGCCGGTGGTCCGTAGTGAAACCGGCGTGTAGTCACCTTGAAAAAGACCGCCTAATGTGGTTGAAACTATAGTCGGAGTGACCGGCTTAATCTTACGTGAGTAATTCCCGTGTGATATAAATAAAATAATCCTACTTCTTGCGCAGTCGGGTAAAAATTACGGACGGAATTCAGAGCCTCCTTTCTGAAGCCAGTTAAAGACAGCTTTTATTTGTAAATTAAAATAGAGTCATTCAATTTCGTGACTCTCTGTCTCAAAAGGCACATTCAGCTCGCGTGCCAAGTTTTTACATTTGAAATTCAGATCGGAGCGATTTCTGTTTATTTTACCATCGTATTAGGTATTGTTACCGATTCAAATCGAAATTGGCACGTTTGATAGAAATCTATCGTTTTATTGAAGTTAGAGATGGGTTAGATTTCAATCCCAATGTAAAATTTGGAAACGATTCAGAAAAAGCAATCTTAACTTAAACTAACACTAGATTCCAGAGACAAGATACCTATTTACCTATTTAATCTTTCAGAGCGCCTGGTTAATGCGACACGTGACCAAAATTCTGGCGTGTTTCTGGCTCAACGCATTAGCATTGCCATTCAACGTGGTAATGCCGCCAGCATGTTGGGTACGCTGCCAACTGGTAGTGGGCTTGAGCATTTAAAAAATAAAATAAAATAATAAATATTCGGGACATTTTTTCACACACGGTCATCTGTCCCCAAACTAAGCAAAGCTTGTGATATGGCTGCCAGAGACTGATATACATACATATATAGTTTTAAATACATACTTAAATAGATAGAAACAACCAGATATAGAACAAACACAAATGTTCATCACATAAATGTTTGTCCTAGGCGGGAATCGAACCCACGCCCCCAAGCTCAGAAGGCAGGTTCACTACCAACTGGACCAACGGGCTATCTATTTGGATTGTCTTTAGACCTTCAACGGTCTATAGGCAGTCTAACTGTATTTGTAGTGTTAGTTTTAGCTTGTACCTATTTTGTTTAGTTAATAAAGGTACTTGCCCAGGAAAAAAATAAACCTATTTAATCAAGTTATTACAATATGTTTGTTATTATTACAAAACTTGTTTATTTTAATAGATAATTTAAAATCACTTCGAGACGATGTAATTATAATAATTATTTAAAAATACTTTAAAATTATTATTAATTAATAGAAAAATTTCTTTTATTTGTTGAACAAAACCACAGCCCTTAAAAAAACAAAACAATAAACTACAAGCTTTACTTACGGCCAATTAAGGATTAACGATTTGTGTGTGTGTGTATGTGTGTGGGGGGGGGGGGGGGGGGGGGTGAGAAACATAAATTAACGTTTCATATTGGCATCAACTCTGTTACTAAAACTAAACTAAAATTATCACCGTCTCTTTTCATTTCAATACGTTAGAAAAGGATGCCAACAATTTTAGAGCTGTCAAATTTAGTTTAGAGAATGGTACATCAAAATCGATGTCATTATATACTTTTGGATTTGTCTTAAACTCAAGCTAGTACCAAAAAAATTCAGCCAAAAATTGAAGGGGCCGAGGTAAACACGTATTGCACACACTGATGTGTGCTTATTAGTTCTACAAACGCACACTTCAATGTTGAGCGGCACACAACTGCAAACAAGATGATCAAACGAACGGACAAGGGACTAAGTGCTAAAGAGGAAACTGTCAGTACAACACTTCCATTATTTTTTTCTGATATTAAAACCTCACCATCATCAGCCAGAAGACGTCCACTGCTGAACATAGGCCTCCCCCTTTAACCTCCACACTGAACGACAGCCTGCCTTTTGCATCCACTGGATGCCCGCGACTCTCACAATGTCGTCGGTCCAACTAGTGGGAGGCCTACCTACGCTGCGTCTTCCGGTTCGTGGTCTCCACTCAGAACCTTTCTTCCCCATCGGTTATCGGTTCTTCGAGCGATGTGGCCTGCCCATTGCCACTTCAACTTGCAAATTTTAACAGCTATGTCAGTGACTCTGGTTCTTTGGCGAAAAACCTATCCTAATAAAACAAATAATTTGATTGTTGAGGATCAATATGAACAATGTGATCTATTGAACTGCTACTTTAACTGTTTCGGGTAGAAGATTTCTATATTAAACTGTCACCGTCTCTCCATGAAAATAAATCGAAGTAGCTGGAACTCAAGTGGAATTGCAGGCCATAGCTATCGCTTCATAAACCTGCAGCACCTATGAAAAACCTTTTTATAAAGGAAAACTTTTCGCACAAAAACAAATGAGCCCTAAATCCAAAAAAACTGGGTGATTCCCACAAATAGTGTGACATCCTAACTTCATAATACCCGTAAGGAAGGTAAGAGCACATTCGTGTTTTTTCACGTACACCGTTACGATTGCTTTGTAGTAGGAATGGATGGTACGAAAATATAATTCGATTCACTTATTCGAGTTTAAAACCTGGCTCTGTTTTTTTATTCGAATGAACTATTTAGTATTCATTCATATCACATCATTACACATAGTCAGTCGTTAAACGTCCACTGCTGAACAAAGGCCTCCTTCTTAGAGAAGCGTGTTGCCATAGTCCTCACGCTTGGCAGGTGGCTCGGGGATCGCAGTACGTTCACCGTGTACTAATAGGACGCTGCTGCCCATTCTCCGGTGGTTCTGGTCGCAGTTTTAGGACATACGCCCGGGTTCTATTATGGACACCACAAAAAAAAACTTATCAATAAGTAAAAAAATTGGTACAAAAAGTGGTCTTAACGCTAAAAGCGATCTCTTTCAGACAATTTTCATTAGACTATTTTTATAGTTTTATACTGCAAGTGTGCTGCAAGTAATGATAACTGTCAGCACAAATGTCAACTGACAGACAGGTTTTTTTTCCCTTCCGAATGACTTCTCACATACCGCGCATTCGGATTATTTGACTCAGCCCCAAAAGCGCGGGAATTCAAATTCGTGACTGGTTGTACTGGAAGTAAGGCTGGTAGTAACACAGGAAACGAATTTCATGAACACGTTCGTATGGGAAAAGATAAAAAATAAACTTGTATTAAAATAATTTATAAATCGAAACTATTATGACATTTGCGTAAACACCTGAAATTGTAGATACCTTTATACCAAAATAAGTTAGTAGACTTTTAATAAACTACAATGCATCATGAAGTTATTAAAATTTCATAATGTGATCTGAAAGTATATATTTTACAAAACAATACTTATTCTTTGAACTTAATGAAAACTATTCGAACACTATTTACTTCTTTATGGTGTAAGCGCGCGCGACATGTCTTTTACTATATCCTGTTTTGACCTCAAGATACAGGCTTAGCCTAGTTTGCCAATCGTTTCTTTGTAACAATGCGAAATAAATATTTTTGTATTTGTACTTTTTTATTCGCACCTTGCACCGTTTACGCATAACATTGAATTAAAAAGTTATATACCACAATCGAATAATTCTAAAATTGAGTTATTCGAATGAATCATTTCATTCCGCCTATCTGCTCGGTGGGGTAAATGGAGTAAATTACTCGGAAACGTAATAGAGATAAACCGTATAAGCGGACGAAGATAAAAGTTTGCTAGTGAAAAGGCGGCCTGTGATTTTTGTCACAGTTAGTGTGTTTTATTCTGTGATAAGATTTTAAGCCTCGAACGAATCTTGCATCCAACCAATAGACAATATATTCTCATCATCATCATCAGCCAAAAGACGTCCACTGTTGAACATAGGCCACCCCGTTTAACCTTCACACAGAACTCCTGCCATCTACATCCACTGGACGCCCGCGATTCTCACAATGTCGTCGATCCATCTAGTGTGTGTGCAAAAATGTCCCAAAATATTTATTTATTTTATCTAGTGGGAGGTAACGCTGCGTCTTCCGGTTCGTGGTCTCCACTCAAGAACATTTCTTCCCCATCGGTTATCGGTTCTTCGAGCGATGTGGCCTGCCCATTGCCACTTCAACGGCTTCAACTTGCAAATTTGAACCGCTATGTCGGTGACTCTGGTTCTTTGGCGAATATCCACGTTCCGGATTCTATCGCGCAAAGAAAATCCAAGCATACCTTTTTCTATTGCCCGCTGTGTGATGAGTTATTCCAAAAGGCCAACTGTTAAGGACCATGTCTCAGTATGTCTAGATATCCTACAGCAGTAATACTATTAACACGTATTTTCCGTCATAACAGAATCTCTTTCCAATATTGGAATAAATAAAGCCACACCACAATAAAACCTGGTTATAAAGCAGGCAAAGCCGCGGAATCCGACATGACGTGGCAAATCCGGTGTGACGTTATTGGTAAACGGGAAACGACGCTGTTTTTTGGCAAACAAATTATGAGAATCATCCCTAATGCCGTGTATAGACTAGTGAACTAGTGAACAAGAATGCGCTGCATCTCTTTTTTAGGTTTTCGTTCCCAAAGGGTTAAACGGGACGGCTGTAAAAAGCTGCAAAGCTCTAAAATTCTATGGGTCTTCATGTTTTAGTGCATTTTTAGTGTTCCGTACCTCAAAAGGAAAAAAACAGTAACCTTATAGGATTTTTTTATAGGATTATTATAGGATTAACGGACTTTGTTGTCCGTATGTCCGTCTGTCAAGACCCTTTTTCCAAGGAACGTGTAAAGATATAAAGCTAAAATTTATACTAAATACTCATCAAATCTAACTAAATATAAAAAATAAAAATAAGTTCACGCGAAAAAACGATATGACCGTTTATGTCGCATATTTTCGCATATTTTGCGATTTCACAGGGGTATCAAAGCCTATAGGGTAACTTCCCGTTGACATAGAATCATGAAATTTAGCAAGAGACAAGGTCTCACAGCACTTATAAAGGAATACATCCGAAAGTCATAAATTTGAAGTCATAATCATTAAATGTTTTGCTATTACGAACTTACATTTTGTAGTTGGAATGTATAAAAGAACCTTATAGTCAACTACAAAGTTAAGTTTGTCTTTCAATATTTCAACTTTTTTGTTGTTTTTTTTTGTTTGGATTCTCGCTCTGTGGGTTCTATCTAACGGAACCCTCAGAGCGCGAGTCCTACTCGTACTTGTCCGGTTTTTATGAGTATGACGTCTCTATTGATAAAACCTCATTGGCTTATACGAACACTGCTTTATGGAAACAAACACACAAACTCAAACACAAAATTTAGTATCTTCATATAACATTAGCGTGATGTACTTAATCACGTTGACTACCTAAATCAACATTATTCCGACAGCCAACTTACACATATTACGCTCCAAATTAACATACAAAAGCCCAGCAAATACCGGTACAATACCGCAAATTTAATTACCGAGTACCGCTTTTAATAAAACCGGTATTATTCATACCCAAATAAGTTACGTCGGATGATCGTATTAGAGATATTGGCAGTCACACTATCACTGAAAACTCGTGTACCCTTGTCACGGCCATTATAAGTTAGGTTAGAATACTATAAAATTACATAGTTAGTACATTGTTTGGAGAGGAATCGATACTATTTTTGAACAGAAAAATAATACAAATTCGTCATAAGTCTTTGTCATATTTAAGGTTCCATACCCCGAGGGTATATATAAATAAACGGGAACCTATTACTAAGCCTACGCTGTGTGTCTGTTCGTCTGTCTGTCTGCTCATCCTACCTTTTAACAGCTGTATCTTTCGAACCGTAATAGATCGCTAGTTGAAATTTTCACTAGCTATGTAATGTTACGGCTGATAAACTAAAAAATAGTCAAAAAGAAATAACTAAAGAGTTAAAATTGTAATTTTTTCGTATTTTTGTATTAGCTCTAATATACATATCTCTATTTTTGTATTTTTTTTGCTTTGCAAAAGGTGGTGTAGTAATGATTTTCACATTTATGTTGTTTAGGTCTAGACTCTGATGAAAAATCCAAGTTATCGACTTTGGGAATGGTGAGCGCAAGCCACCATCTTGGAGTTTAGGTGTGAAAAATTGGTTTAGTCAAAATAATTCACTAACAGTTTATTTACGTCAATAATGCCAAAAATGAATTATGACACCAAGTTAAGCGACGTCGGGTGCGGTCGGTACTTGGATGGGCGCCTGGGCGTGATGTTGTCTTTTTGCACTACTTTCTGCATTTTGTGATGGAACCCTCAGTGCGCGATTTATAATTTGCCACCAGAAATCGTTAGTTTTTCCGGGATGAAAAGAGCTATCCTACAAGATCAGTTAACTTTCCTGGTTAAATAACCCATGGATTATGGTAATCCAGAAAATAAACCATTTCTACACCAAGTTTTATTTAAATCTATTAGGCTATTACGTTGCTAAGTGGTTATAGTTTTCCTATAGTAACCGTACATTTTTGAAGCATATTGAAGCAAAATCATACCATATTCAAATGAAATCTATTTGGTATCTATGGTGTTAAAGGTTTAAAAAGAAGGATAATTTTTAACATGTAAATTTTTTAATTTAATAAAAAAATAAAAAAAATGTAAATTTGCTACACTATCGCATTAGGTTATAACCTGTAATGATAGTTCTAAGTTGGAAAAAAAAAAAAACTATAATTTATTTACTTCAGAAATTTTAAGTTTTTCCGGGATGAAAATAGCTAGCTTACAGGAACCGATAATATCCTGGGATGAAAGTAACCCATGTACCTACCGTGCCACAGGAAATAAATAAACTAACTCCACAGTATATTTTATTCAAATCTATTAGGCTATTATGTTGCCAAGTTTTTATTATAATTATTTATGAACTATAAATTTTTCATGCATAAAAAGAAGTCGATGAGCCAATTCTATCCATGACTATCTTCACACCATATTTAAATTAAATCTACTAGGTCTATCTAGGTATGTTTTTTACTTACTTATATAAATAAAAAATTAATTAATGTGATAAGTATCTTACCTAAGTACATCATTTTATAAGTCGACAAAACAAAACTCATAAACCAAACAAAATACGCGTAAGTGGAACGCGTAGGTACGTTCCGTAAACTTCTATTTAACTGACTTGACTTGGCTGGCTAGTAAAACAACGGGCCCGAAGAAGCGCATTTTTGAAGATTACAAAATGAGCGCCGGCTCTCACTTTGTTTCAGTCGTTCTCTAGCCGTAGGAAGTGCAACACAAGACTATTGTTACATGATAACGAAACATATGACAAAATGATGCCTTCGTGTGCTTCCGAAGTGTAAATACACAACAAAAACCGCTATTTGTTTTATGTAACAAATGTACATGGTTATAATTAGGTGTTGAAGTATTATGTCCAACGGTTTTGGTTCGTTTTTACTGAGAAAGTTCAATGATTATGGTCCGTCCATTCATTTTATTGTGTCGAAAGCGCCATGCTGCTAACGCTTACACCTAATTTTATTTTCTAGAATTGAATTTTCATGTTCTTTCGGCGCGGCACCGTGTCTTTCAAAACGCACAATAAAAAAAATCGCTTGAAATTATTTTTCCCATTTGTCATTTTGGCGCCCCTTGCTATCTGGCGTCTAGAGCGACCACTCCTTTCGCTCTACCCCAGGGCCGCCACTGCGTAACCCTAAGGCGCAGTTATCGCGCAAATTATTCCAACAAGGTAAGCTTTCGACAGTACACCGGTACCCAAATATTGGTATAGGATGCTATATATATGAAAACATGAATTCTCGTTGAGGGTAGTAAGTGTAAACATTAAGATAGTCAAGGTTGTTGTACCTCTAGGAAGGTCAAGTCAAGGGCGTAAGGTCAACTAGTCCTATTAACAACACTTTTTGCAGGGATTAATAAAATAAAAATTTCTCTATATTTCGTAACATTCTCGGTTCTAACCCGGACATTTAATTTTGATAAGCATTGGTGGGACCGAGACAACACCAAGAGGTCCTGTTGAATATATAAATATGATTATGGAATACAATACAATACAATACAATACAATACAACTGAATGTGTCTGTCGGCGCGTTGACGTTTCGGCACACGGGCGCAACTACCGTCGGATAGTTTTTAAGGCTTAGATTATGTAGGTAGGCTTCACCTAGCTTTGTTTTGGTGGACTAGTGATGGAGGTGGCGCCATCACTGGTGTAACGCTGCAATAACGTACTCTGCTGAAGTTCTTTACGTTGTGAAGTTGTGTCGTTGACAACCAATCAGAGGTTAGCAAGTTGGTATACCGTCCGGCAGAAGCGCTAGTGAGGGCGCGCGGAGACGCGAGGCTCGGTGGAGCTCAGTTTTGAACTGGGACTGTTGGAAGCTCGGTGGAGCTCACTTTGCTTTGGATTGTGAATATGGACTGTTGGATGGATTGGTTGGAGGGTGGTAGCGTTCGTCACGAGGCGGAACAAGTAATTTACAAGTAATTTGATATTGTAATTATTAATCATAGTGCTACATAGTGAAATAAAGAACTGTATCAATGTACGTGCGATATCTCATTCTCCTCGGCCGCTATACTCACGCCATAGAACCAAGATTATCTGATGAAGATCGGCCATCGACCACCGGCGACCCTTCTGCACGTCGCATTGGCACTCCGACATAAATATAAAATGGTATATGAAACTATTGTACAGTGAAGGATTCAAAAAATCTGGGCTATTGTGAGCATCTTGTGGATGGGAGAACAGATCTATAGTATGAGACGCGGCATCTACCTGATCCTTTCTCGTCTCAAAATACATTTAGGCTGGTGATGACTTTCCATCCAGCACCCATTAAATGATCCCCGTAAAGGCTGCCGTATATTGGCAATGGACGGGCAATATTGGCTTGGGTGGCTTAGTGTCGAGATGTGTGCTGCTCTTTTAGTAAACGCTACTCGCGGCGTTATGCGCTTTAAAATTTCTACCCTGGACCACAACCCTGACCCTGCGGTTTCCACCAGGGTCAGGGTCTCTGAGGTTTTAGCCCCATGGTATCGTCACTCACTGACGGCTCGCCATAAAGCCATCCCTGCGTTTTTTTATTATTGTTATTGTAATATCCTAGACCGTTCCACTAGAGAGCAAAGCCTTCGCTTCCATTCCTCTCTGTTTTGTGCAATTTGAGTCCAGTTCTTCAAGTAGGAGTTTAGTTCCCTCCGTCTTCATCTAAGCCGTCCGGGAAGTTATTTGGCATCCTATGGAAGTCACTGCGTCGTAGATTTGACCCAACAATCCTCCGTCATGAGACTGAAATGATCGGCCAAATCCCACTTTACGCTTGTGGTTCTGACGCTGAATTTGACTCCTAGAGCGCAGTATTGTAGGTACTTATGCCTATATTATACTCTATATAGGGTTATAAGGTAAGGGAATGCTAAGCCAAAAGGAGGTCATTGTACTTACACATACCATACAACCCTGAAATTGCGAAAAAAATATCAGCCGTTCCATTTAACGGTCATTGAACACTCGACAATGTGCATAAAACAGCAGATTTTGTTGCGCTATCAGGTTTGGTCCCTCATTAAAAGTTGTTCATAATGATGAGTATAACGAACCCTTTTCGGCTTAGCATACCTTTTCCTTATAGCAATGTATATAGTTTTTTATAAATTGTGTTATTATAATTGCATAAAAACACCGAAAAGGTTCTCGAATGGAGACCATGTATCGGTAAGCGCAGCGTAGGATTTCCACCCACGAGATGAACAGACGACCTAAAAGAGACCGCAGGGAAACGCTGGATACAGGCCGCTTCCAACCGGCCCTTTTGGAGATTGATGTCCAGCAGTGGACGTCCTACGGCTGAAATGATGATGATGAAGAACACCGTAGAGCAGAATTTGAAGTTTAAGAAAATAAGTCATCATGCCAATGCAAAAGTTGTACTATTACATTTCCATCGCAGTGATATCGCTATTGACTCCGGTGTGCTACAGGCCTGAGATTGTAGCCTCCAAAGTCCGTAGCTTGACCGCAAGGCCGGTCAGGTTGGCGAATCGTGTCCACTTAATACCACAATGTCGGTTGCGCCATCTCCGTCCCGCCCCAATGTCTCGGTACATTTGACGCGCTTAGTGAGGTGGTGGCCGAGTGAAAGCGATTAGCGATTTTAAACCTTTGAAAGATGCAGATCTGTAAACATAAGCCCTCTTCCAGAGCGAGGAAGTGCGGTAGCGGTTAACGAAAAACACGAACGTAGGGAACCGCCGTATGCGTTATAAGGAACTGACTATGATAGGAGTAACGAGCGACGGCTCCGAGACTAAAACTGGATTCCTATGACAGTTGAAGTTTGAAGTTTTAACAACTTTTTACTAACATAATACTAACAGTATTGTTT
This sequence comes from Agriopis aurantiaria, assembly GCA_914767915.1. Taxonomy (NCBI): domain Eukaryota; kingdom Metazoa; phylum Arthropoda; class Insecta; order Lepidoptera; family Geometridae; genus Agriopis; species Agriopis aurantiaria. The sequence goes on from OU612003.1 coordinate 1,837,682, forward strand.
CAAAATATGTACTGACGTTACCAGGAGAGCTTTTGAAGTACCTACTGCTGCTTTTAATTTTGTTGCTTTGATGTTTCTGACATAAATGAATAATTTCTTTCTTTTTCCTCCTTTCAATTCTAAGATCGTCCAATCCCATTTTCTTCAAAATTTCTGAATGTTCCTGGAGCGCCTCAAATTTTTTAAGTTAAAGTTCGATATCATGTTATTTTTCGTGTTGCGAGGTTTTTGGCATCGCACGTGTTTTACATTTGCCAGTATTGAATATTTTCAAAGACTATTTAGATTACCATCAAACAATTCAAAATCAGTAACGCAAGCAAAGTAACTCACATTCTGTCTAAGTCATGTTAACTAGATATCCCATGGAGTTATGAAACAACACGAAGAGATAAATTATGTTACTCTTCAATATATCAATTGACCACACTCGAGCAGGTTCACGAATAATTACTAATCTACCATTATGATACATTAACACTCGAAATAATACAAGTTTAGCAAAAAAATACAATAATAATAAAATAATAATATTTGGGACATTTTCGCACACACGGTCATCTGACCCCAAACTAAGCAAAGCTTGTGATATGGCTGCCAGAGATTGACAATGAGGCAACATGCTTTTTCACGTTGGCACCAAAAACCCTCTATATTAACATCTTCTATAAAATTTAAAAATCAATTGCTGTTGATCAGTCTTGCTTAAATTCAAAAACGGATTGACCTATTTGAATATTTTGTTTGTTTGTTTTGTTGGCTCAAAAAAAAAAATATAACGAAATGGTTTTTTCTATGGAATTTGGACAGCACAGCGTTTATCGGGTCAGTTAGTTCATTATAAATCCTTCCAGTCACATTGATATCTCTCAATCGAGATACAATTCCTATAAAGTCACAATCTCTCAGTCAACGTTAGTTGTCCGCTATGTTATCGTAGCTCTGGCAGCGTTGGCAGTTCGCGCGGCGTTGTAGTCAGATCGCGGTTACCTTATAATTAACTACAAAGTCAGCGCAATTCATAACGTGCGCCGAGTTTCGGTTCGGACATTTTTTGGCATGATTGTGACTCTATATGTACTGTATCTCGTTGTATCTCTCATATTAATTAGCTCGACCAACGCTCAAACCGCTATCCGCCTACAGTGGAACCAAACATAAAGCCTTGTGTAAACACAACCCCATGAATATGTAGCGCGGTTCATTTAACACCAAGTAGAGAGCATAATCCCATTTTATGTCCTGAAACGCGATATCTTTATTCATAGGTATATGAAAACTAGTGATGTTAGTTGAACAGGAAACAATGTAAGCGTTTCTAAGGTTATAATCTTAAAACGCTGTTTTTAACTGTCACGATTGTTAACTGCAATTATAATTGAGTTTTGTCTGCAAATGTGAATCTCTTTGCTAACTACCCGCATTCTTCCGTGGGCATGGTGCATGTAATTCTGCGCTGAAATATCGGAAATTCCATCCACAGCCTGGGCCTTCACTCAGAGAGAGAAGATAAGCCAGAATCCTAAACTCTAAAGGGTAATGGGGGGTTACAAACCTGCTCTAAATTAATTCCAATTAAAATCTTTCAAAGCGCCTGGTTAATGCGACGCGTGACCGAAAGCTGGTGTGTTTCTGGCTAAACGCATAAGCATTGCCATTTAGCGTGGTAATACCGCCAGCATGCTGAGTACGCTGCCAGCTGGTAGTGGGCTTGAGCATTTAGATTGTCTTTAGACCTTCAACGGTCTATGGACAGTCTATAATTATGTTTTTGTTGTGTTAGCTTGTATTTTGTTTAGTTATTAAAGGCACTTACCGTTTTAATTCTATTAACAGCAAAAATACTCTTTCATTTAATATCAAAGTGATGGGTGGATATAACCCCTAGTTTATGCTACCTCATCTCAGTATTGAAGCCTAAGTTTTTTATGAAACCTAAAAAATGAGGTAAAATATGATTAACCTATTAATCCACTTTTACAAGCTTTAGAAATTCAGAAGGTTTTATAAAGCTTCGATATAATATTTTATATTATATTATAGTCGTTTTTAGGGTTCCGTACCCAAAAGGGTAAAAACGGGACCCTATTACTAAGCCTACGATATCCGTCTGTCCTACCTATTAACGGCTGTATCTTTCGAACCGTAATAGCGAGTTGAAATTTTCACAGTATATGTAATGTTACGGCGGATTAATTATGAAATAATAAAAAAACATAAAGTAAAAATGTAATGTGAGTCCCCATACAACAAACGTATTTTTTAACGTATTTTTGTATTAGCTCTAATGTAAAAACGGTAATACGTACAAGCTTCAAACTTGGCATGATTATAGTACACGCTTTAAAGTATAACAAAAAAAAGGCCAAGTGCGAGTCGGTGACAAAATTCTGTTCACCACTGGTTCTCGTACGATCATCGAAATGATGCAACATCTGGCGCGGTCGGTACTTGGGTGGGTGGGTGGCCGCCTGGGCGTTAATGGGGTGTTGTCTTTTTCACTATTGTTTTGTACTTTAGTAGCTAACAAGTTACGTAGTGGTCCGGAATCCTCAGTACGCGAGCCCGACTCGCACTTGGCCGGTTTTTACATAGTCACGAGACAAGTTAATAAAAATATGCTAAAAGACACACAACAACTTTACAACAAACAAGCTCTCCCAACTGCACCGAGTCTATATTATACTGCTGACCTGACAGACGTTGTCCTGTCTAAGTTAAAATTGTAAATCTCATTTTTTACACCTTGGGTTACATTATTGGAGTTTTAGTAAGGATCCTTATTTTTTTTGAAAATATAATATAGCCTATGTTACTTGGGGATAGTGTAGCTTCCCAATAGTGAAAGAATTTTTCAAATCGGTTCAGTAGTTTCGTAGCCTATTCAATGCAAACAAACAAACAAACAACCAAATCTTTCCTCTTTATAATATTAGTAGTATAGATGATCAGATCATCATCATCATCATCATTTCAGCCGTAGGACGTCCACTGCTGGACATAGGCCTCCCCCATCGATCTCCAAAAGGGCCGGTTGGAAGCGGCCTGCATCCAGCGTTTCCCTGCGGTCTCTTTTAGGTCGTCTGTCCATCTTGTGGGTGGACGTCCTACGCTGCGCTTACCAGTCCGTGGTCTCCATTCCAGAACCTTTCGGCCCCATCGGCCATCTGTTCTGCGTGATATGTGCCCTGCCCACTGCCATTTCAACTTACTAATCCGGTGGGCTATGTCGGTGACTTTCGTTCGTCTACGGATCTCCTCATTTCGGATTCGATCTCGTAGAGAAACCCCGAGCATAGCCCTCTCCATAGCTCGTTGTGCGACTTTGAGCTTGCTTATGAGGCCCATAGTGAGAGACCACGTTTCAGTGCCGTATGTCATCACTGGTAACACACACTGGTCGAAGACTTTCGTCTTAAGGCACTGAGGTATTTTGGACGAGAAGACGTTGCGTAGTTTACCGAACGCTGCCCAGCCGAGTTGGATTCGCCGATTGACCTCTTTCTTGAAGTTGGACCTACCTAGTTCGACGGTTTGTCCTAGGTAGACGTACGCGTCAACAGCTTCAAGAACTGAGTTCCCAATGATCAGATACACCAAACCTATTTTGTAACTAATCTTGTTCTTAAATTATGGCAAAAAAACTCGACACGATTATCGGGGAGATTATTAAATGGTGTGCCAGTGGAACGAGCGAATTTGACAGTGTGCGGGCTGACTGGGCCATCCCATGGCTTTGTCCCGGTAATGGGACATTTGTTGGGGTGTTTTTGCCCTTGAGTCCCGGAATCTCGGACATGGTCGTTGCGTTAATTCCTCCCTTTAGCTAAGGCTTTTAGGAGTTTTTTTCGGGTTCGTATTTTTCATTTAAGCTTTATGAAAATTTGGCTGTAAAAATAAGCATGAAGTTATAAAAATTGGTATTCGTCATCATCGTCATCATTACCAATCTATCATGGTTCCCACTGCTGGGACACAGGACTTCTCTCAGAGAGAGAGGATGAGCCCTAATTTAGCATGCTCGCCCAGCGCATGTTGGTGAATTCCATGTCCTTGAACTTTTGAGGTTATTGGACATACCGATTTCCTAATGATGTTTTCCTTTACCGTTGTTGAGCGATCACATCAAAACTGCATATAATTTATTTATTTAATTGAGTACTAAACAAGTCATTGGTGCTGGGTCGAGGATCGAACCGGGTGTCCTCAGATTGTAAAGCGCACATTCTATACCTCCCGGCCACCATCGCGCATATATAAAAAATTTGGTATTGGCATCGATTCTGATGAACACTAAATTAAACTAAACTAAATTTGACAGCTCTAAAATTGTTGCCATCCTTCTCACACATATTAAAATGAAAAGAGAGGCAGGTAATTTTAGTCCTGTCAGATTGGTTTAGTTTAGTGAGTGGTATGACATAATATCGCCTAAATATCCAATAGAACATGAAAAAATGTCAAATGAGTATTATGCCACGTAAATATTTTTTTTTGTTAAAATTTTCATGACCGTGGATGCAATGTCCTTTAGTCGTAATCTTAAACAGTTTACTTAGTCTTAATAGCGTCAAACAAGTCATAGTCACAGTCAGAGTCAAGCTAAGTAAGTCACGGTCAAGTCAAACTCATGCCCCTGTTAAATGGTGGAGACTTTACAAGAGGCTCCTATGGAGTTTTGGAAACAATACGAAGACACGTTTCACCTCGTTATATCACTTGCCTACACTCGAGCACGTTAACGAGCACTTAATGAATAATAATTCACCATTTAGTACACATTAACACTCGAAAATACACAAGTTTAGGAAAATAATCCAACGACCGACATGTTTTTTTTCCACGTTGGCGCCAAAACTCCATTATGACACGTTCATGGTAGGGTTGCAACATTTTAATACTGAGACTATTTTACCCACTGACATTTTGAGTTCAAAACATTTAGTACCTACCCCTTCCGTTTTCAGTCCAAATATGGAAAGACTAATGAAATGAAATGAAATGAAAATTTTTATTACCCGGACTTGCATCCATAACAAAAAAAAAATATATAAAAAAAAAAAAAAAAACATGTTGTATGTATGTATGTAATGTATTTAAAATGTTACAGGCAATTCAACAATTTGACGACCAACAGGATTTGATCCTGCACCATTCAGGTTTACGTCTCGAGCACTTTAGCTGCTGAGCCACGGTCGGCCTCCTAATTCTTGAGGTGTATTTGCAACCAATCTAAGCCTTAGACCTTATCCTTTTATCACATTACATTTGTACTTTTCCTTCTATTCATCAAAAACTTGATTTGGTATGTACTCATAAAACTCTCATAAAGATCTACGACCGTTCTAAACACACAAACAAAACAACAGTATGTAAACTTTTTATCTGTCTGAAACTATCCAAGTTCGTGAGATAATATATGAAGCCTAATCAGCGCGCGTGAGGATTTGAATTATAGAAGCTTCTAACCGCTGAACCGATGACCTACTGCGGAAGCTGAGGAATTGTTAGGAGACAGCGTTTTTGAGAAATACAATACGATCTAATTCCTGCTCATTTTTCTATCGGACTGCCAGAGTGTGCACGACAAATTGTCACCGCTTTATGGTTCATATTCAGAAAACCCGTACGAAGCGCTTTGATTCCACGTTTATTGTGCGAACTGCTAGTCTGTGGAATGCGCTGCCTGAATGGGTGTTCCCCGATGGTTACAATCTGGGTGTCTTCCAATCACGATGATCGGTTTCTTCTAGGCAAGCGTACTCTAACGTAGACTGCATCATCGCTTAACATCAGGCGAGATGGTGGTCAAACGCCAGTCAGATACTTATTATAAAAAAAGTCATTTCAAGGAAACCACTAATAATAAAAAAAAAACAAGCTTAAAAAATGTACTATAAGTTTCTTCACAAGGGCTGTTAATAGTCTTTAAGGCAAAGTTGTCCCAGTTTAAAGCAACGCTTATTGCTGCTGATGATCATAAGGCTTAATATAATTATTGTATAAAATTTTCATTTGGTGAAGCAAAACCTTGGCGCTTACAGTCACAGTCGTGCGTTTCACAACTTCTATTTTTGAGATTTTTCTCATATTTTTAGAAAAGTACAGCTGAAATGTAAATTGTACCTTTGCGGTTTCTTCCATAATTATGAAATACTAGCGGTCCGCCCCAGCTTCGCACGGGTATAGATTATAGCCTATGTCACCCGATATAGTGTAGCTTCCCAACAGTGAAAGAATTTTTTAAATCGGTTCAGTAGTTTTTGAGCCAATTCGTTAAAAACATACTTACATACAAATATTTCCTCTAAATAATATTAGTATAGATGTATATTAAGATGATATTAAGAGGTTCTATGGACAGTTATACACTTCGGTTGCTAAACCTGTGAGCAGCTCGGCCAAAGACCCAAGAGCCAAGCTGAGCCGACACTATACTGAAGATATCCCGGACATCAGCCTGTACGAGATTAGGATGGCCCTGAAACAGCTCAAGAACAACAAGGCGCCGGGGGACGATGGAATCACATCAGAGCTTCTGAAAGCGGGTGGAACACCGGTACTCAGAGTCCTTCAGAAGCTCTTTAATTCTGTCTTACTCGAAGGTATAACGCCAGAAGCATGGAACAGAGGCGTGGTGGTGCTGTTCTTTAAGAAAGGTGACAAAACTTTGCTGAAGAACTACAGACCCATCTCGCTTCTGAGCCATGTTTATAAGCTGTTTTCGAGGGTCATCACGAATCGTCTCGATCGCAGGTTCGATGACTTCCAGCCTATCGAACAAGCCGGTTTCCGAAAAGGCTATAGTACCATAGACCACATCCACACGCTACGCCAAGTTATACAGAAGACCGAAGAATATAACTTGCCACTATGTTTAGCGTTTGTGGACTATGAGAAAGCCTTTGATTTGGTCGAGACATGGGCGGTGCTCGAGTCTCTCCAGCGATGCCGTATTGACTATCGGTATGTCGAAGTGTTGAAGTGTTTGTACAATAACGCCACCATGTCGGTCCGAGTACAGGAGCAGAGTTCGAAGGCAATTCCATTGCGAAGAGGCGTGAGACAGGGAGACGTTATCTCTCCGAAACTGTTCACTGCCACAATGGAAGATGCCTTCAAGCTCCTGGAATGGCAAGGACTCGGCATCAACATCAACGGCGAGTACATCACTCACCTTCGGTTTGCCGACGATATTGTGGTCATGGCAGAATCGATGGAAAATCTCAGCATGATGCTCGAAGGCCTCAATCGAGTCTCCCAACAGGTGGGCCTTAAAATGAACATGGACAATACAAAGGTCATGTCAAATATCCATGTTGTGCCCGCCCCAGTATCAGTTGGGAACTCAGTTCTTGAAGCTGTTGACGCGTACGTCTACCTAGGACAAACCGTCGAACTAGGTAGGTCCAACTTCAAGAAAGAGGTCAATCGGCGAATCCAACTCGGCTGGGCAGCGTTCGGTAAACTACGCAACGTCTTCTCGTCTAAAATACCTCAGTGCCTTAAGACGAAAGTCTTCGACCAGTGTGTGTTACCAGTGATGACATGCGGCACTGAAACGTGGTCTCTCACTATGGGCCTCATAAGCAAGCTCAAAGTCGCACAACGAGCTATGGAGAGGGCTATGCTCGGGGTTTCTCTACGAGATCGAATCCGAAATGAGGAGATCCGTAGACGAACGAAAGTCACCGACATAGCCCACCGGATTAGTAAGTTGAAATGGCAGTGGGCAGGGCACATATCACGCAGAACAGATGGCCGTAGGGGCCGAAAGGTTCTGGAATGGAGACCACGGACTGGTAAGCGCAGCGTAGGACGTCCACCCACAAGATGGACAGACGACCTAAAAGAGACCGCAGGGAAACGCTGGATGCAGGCCGCTTCCAACCGGCCCTTTTGGAGATCGATGGGGGAGGCCTATGTTCAGCAGTGGACGTCCTACGGCTGAAATGATGATGATGATGATGATATTAAGATATCGTAGGCATCATTTAATAAATAGGTATTTGAATGCAAAAAAAAAAAACAGAAAAGTTTTGCATTTTTTTTTTTATTTGTAGCAAACAAGACGCGTCTCGCTTTAGCACGATAAAAGGAATCGATTTTTTTTATCGCGACGGGCATGCTAGCTCTTCAGGTGATCGGTAATTCTTTCAGCTTGTGACTTAGACAGCACCCACAAAACTATGGTATCCGGCATAATGGCTACACGTGGTTATGGCGTTGTTTGATAAATCACCGCAACTTTCGCTGCGTACGCGTTACGAGAGTTATATCCATGTTGTATTACGGGTTGGTGCCCTGCTTAGGTAACGGAGGCGTTATCTCGACGGTCTAATGCCTGGAGTTACAAGACACAAAGAAAATGAAACAAGTTTATTTCTGAAGATTAATAAGAAAAATCTGACAACGGGAATATTGAAGGATAACTTGTATGGTTTCGTAACCTAAAATATATATAAAGAAGAACAAATTATTTCATAAATACTAAATACAATGGTCTTTACTTTTTGAAGACAAGCGTTTGCGTATTTTTCTCAGCAAACCCTTTAATTTGATACCCATATAGGTACATATCAAATGCATTTTTATGCCACTTTTTTAACAAGCAAAGTGGGCCGCCTGATTTTAAGTGATCTCCGTCGTTTATGGACACCTGTAACACCAGGGGCATCACAAATACGTTGCCGACTCAGACTCTATAAACAGCCCTTAAATAACAGCGCATAAAAACAGCTGGTCTGCCATCTTTGGGAGTCCGCCATATTGGATTTAAAATGACGTGATTTATCTTAGAATGCGTTGTCATCCAAATTAAACGTGTACCTATGCAAAGTTTCAGCTCAATCGGTTAGGGATAACAGTTTTAAAATTCTGTTGCAAGATTCGACCCAAACTAATAAGGCATATTAAATAAATGCTTATAAAAAAACGCCTCAACCGATTTTGATAAATGAGGTATCGATAGATTACTTTAAGCTCAAGCATTGCTATTTGTGTAGTAATGCCGCCAGCATGCTGGGTACGCTGCCAACTGATAGTGGGCTTGAACAGTTGGCTTGTCTTTAGACCTTCAACGTTCTATGGGCAGTCTAACTGTATTTGTAGTGTAAGTATTAACTTGTATTTTGTTTAGTTAATAAAGGCACCATCCACACATCATAGATCAGTGGAAATCGCACACTGTCCGATTCACTCGATTCTTCTTGCCTCATACTTGCAAAATGTGGAATGAGCTACCTTCCACGGTGTTTCCGAGAATCTACAATTGGGGTTCTTCAAAAGGCGAGTTAATCGAGTCCTAAGGGGTCGGCAACGTATTTGTGATGCCTCTGGTGTTACAAGTATCCATAGGCGACGGTGACTGCTTACCATCAGGCAGACCGTCTGCTTGTTAGCGACCTATGGCATAAAATAAAAAAACTTGCCCAGTAAAATAAAAGTTTATGTTCTTTGACTGACACATTCAAATTTTTTTTTCTTTCGTATTGTTGCACAAATAACTTTATTATTATATAACCGCCAGAAAACATAAAAAAGCTGCAATACTCTGCACAGTGGATACGACCGTTCCAAACTCAGGTTTCCTTATCCTTAACGTATTGCCAATAATTTCAGCTTAATATACTGCAATATGTCTGGTAAAAAGCTGTCGGGGAAAACTTCCCGTTTTCCTTTCCCACCACGAACATGTTCGTCAAGCCTCCATGGTAAGCTCATTGAAACCCAAGCTATCCCTGTAAATATGTTCTTATATTATAGAAATAGAGATGGGCTTTGTGTAAAATAAAAATACTACTATTCGAATGTTTTAAATGATTATCGGGACTCATCACGTGTTATTTTATTTAAGTAAAAATAGATGGGTGTGGGTGTGTTCAAATCGCGAAAGCTTAAAAATTACTGCTATTCGAATGATTATGTATCGATATGCATAAATGCAAATCGAATTTTATAACAGTTTGGTAATTTGTTATGTTATTTGAATGATTTTATGTTTTTTAGGGTTCCGTACCTCAAAAGGAAAAAACGGCACCCTCATAGGATCACTTCGTTGTCTGTCTGTCTGTCCGTCTGTCAAGACCTTTTTCTCAAGAACGCGTAAAGGTATCAAGTTGAAATTTATATTAAATACTTGGGTCTACAGTTTCTTTCAGCTGTGAAAAAATTAAAGTTGTAAGTCAACGAAATCAAAAGATATGAATTTTTATGTCGCATATTTTGCAATTTCGCAGGGGAATCAAAACCTATAGGGTACTTCCCGTTGACCTAGAATCATGGAATTTGGCGAAAGGCAAGGTCTTATAACACATATATAGGAATAAATCCAAAAGTTACAAATTTGAAGTTATATCATTAAAAATAATAATTTTGCTATTACAAACTTACATTTTGTAGTTGGAATGTATGGAAAAACCTTATAGTCAACTACAAAGTTAAGTTTGTCTTTCAATATTTCAACTCTAGTTAGTTTTTTTTTTAACTCACGCTTTGAGGTTTCCGTCCAACGGGACCCTCAGAGCACGAGTCCTACTCGTACTTGTCCGGTTTTTTATTCTACGGGGAAACAAATCCTACTACTTAAGTTTTATGTTATTTTATTTATAAAACATGCCAATTTAAATGTAAATATATACATACATACGGTCATACCTCTTTTCCATTGGGGTAGACAGATATCACATCTCTCCACTTGCTACGATCCTGACACAAATATTTTGCTTCATTTAAAACGTTAATATAATAATTCGAATAAAACATTTTAAAATTATTTCTGATATAAATTTTATATAATAATAATTCGAAATAACTACTCACATAATTATGTCGTTACTTTTACCTTTCCATCGTAGACCGCATCATCGCTTAACATCAGGCGAGAATGCGGCCAAGAGCAAGCATTTTTTTTTAAAGTTCTTGGCGGTTAAGGTTGCTCTCATAATAGAAATTGTTCATAATTATTACTACCATCGTAGCGTACGCTAAAATCTGGCTCTTTAAACATGAATTGTACAAATTTTATATCGAAAAATTTAGCAGCTTTTCCATACATTTCGTTGTCTGAATGACATTTTTCTTTGGAGCAGCTGGTTTTTACACTATTTCAGGTTTGGTCTTAACAGTTGTTCGTAGTGATAAGTACAATGACATCCTCTCGGCTTAGTATCAACTTTTTACGTAACCCTGTGTAAAATACTTAATTAATGAATGAAATAATTTCTATAGTAACAAAATCAAGCAAATACAGATGTTACATTCTTATTTTTTGATAGATGAATAAACGGGAATCAATGTGCGCTGATTTCGAATAATTATTCGAATTGAACCTTCCATTGCAACCATCTCTACATATAAATACTGACAGACACAGCGTTACAGGCATCGGGAGCGACGTTTCGGAATTCTACGTTATGTTACGTGTCAATTTGATAACGCACTGGAACGTTATAGACTAATCAACTACTTTGGGAGTACAGAGTAGATACTTGTTTGGTTTTTACTTAGCTGCACTTTGACTACGCTACATAATGATATGTAGCGATGATTGCTCAGTGGTTCATCATCATCATTTCAGCCATAACAACTTTTTTTTTTTTTTTTTTTATGATGAAATGGGCAAGCGTTTGACCACAACTCACCTGATGGTAAGCGACGATGCAGTCTAAGATGGAGCACGCTTGCCCATGAGGTGCCTATTCACTCTTGTCTTGAAGAGACCCAGGTTGTACTCAGCCATAACAACTGCTGGTCATAGGCCTCCCCATCGATCTCCAAAAGGGTCGATTGGAAGCGGCCTTTATCATTGCCTGCGTTCTCTTTTAGGTCATTTCTCAATGTTGTGGGTGTCCTACGCTGCGCTTACCGGTCCGTGGCCTCCATTCGATAACCTTTCGGCCCCATCGGCCATCTGTTCTGCGTGCTATGCGCCCTGCCCACTTTCACTTCAACTTGCTAATCCGGTGGACTATGTCGGTAACTTTCGTTCGTCTACGGATCTCTTCATTTCTAATTCGATCGTTGGTTTCAATCACCTTTAGTTATTAACTCGTTTATTAATAAAAATATACAACTGAACAGATATAATCTCACATACTATTATTAACTCGTTTATTAATAACAATATTATTAACTCGTTTATTAATAAAAATATACAACTGAACAGATATAATCTCACATACTATTATTAACTCGTTTATTAATAAAAATATACAACTGAACAGATATAATCTCACATACTAATATTAACTCGTTTATTAATAACAATATTATTAACTCGTTTATTAATAAAAATATACAACTGAACAGATATAATCTCACATACTATTATTAACTCGTTTATTAATAAAAATATACAACTGAACAGATATGATCTCACATACTCTTTGGCGCGTAACTTCGCAACGCGAAACCATTTTCCCGTCGTGGGAATGAAGTGAAGAAAATGTATTCGTACCGATATCGAGGTGATATCGAAAACAAATGAGTTTGGTTAGTGGTATTCAGCCTCGAGGCCGCACTGGAAACCAGAATCAATGATCAAACTTATCCGTGACCTACAGGACCAACTCTCAAACCAACTAGTTAGTCCAAAGATAATATAAATTGTTTTTTTTTCCGAGGCAAGTGCCTTTCTTAACTAAACAAAATACAAACTAATACTAACACTACAAACACATTTAGACTACGCATAGACCGTTGAAAGTCTAAAGACAATACAAATGCTCAAGCCCACTGCCAGTTGGCAGCGGCATTACCACGCTGAATGGCAATGCTTATGCGTTGAGAGGCTCAATGCTGGCGTGTTTCTGGCTCAACTTGAGTCAGAAACACGCCAGCATTTTGGTCACGCGTTCCGTGGGGAATTTAAAACATACCTGAAAAGCATGCCCTTTATGCCTAGAAGTGTGTTAGAGCTATTTACAAACTGAAACAAAGGGATAGTAATTGTAAACCTTACTTTAAAAAATCAAAAAATCTAACCACTCGTAGCACACCTCTCGACACCCAAAGCCACTCACGCCAATGGGCAGAATAATTTGGGTGCCGTTTCTGTCTCATCTCAAAATACATTTAGGCAGTTGATCAACTTGCCCACTAAATGGGCCTCTCATAAAGGCTGCCGTATATTGGCGCCGGAGGGGCAACATTGGCGTGGGCGGTGGCTTTGTGTGCCGAGAGGCGTGCTGCTCTTTCACTAAACGCTATTCGCGCTGTTATGAACACTCTTCCACCCTGGGGCTTAGGTTCTTAGTTCTTGCTGTTTCCACCCCCAGACGGTCAGTTAAGGCAAGCCAGGGCTTGGGGTCTCATATAGCCCCTTGGAATCGGGATTCATGGTTTCGTCACTCACCGAAACGGTTCGCTACAAAGTCACCCCTGCGTTTATTTATTTATCATTATTATATTGTGTTTAGACCACAAAAAGCCTACGAGCAGTCTAACAGTTTTTGAAGTATTAGTGTTAGCTTGTATTTTTAACCGACTTCAAAAAAGAAAGAAGGTTCTCAATTCGATCCGATTTCCTTGTATTGTTAATTAGAGGCACTTGCAAAATAATAATTATTTATTTAAATATCTTTATCAACTATGGTAGTTTGAGATTAAGTACTGTTTTAAAGTTTGGCGTCTCAGTCTTATCCCTTGTATAATGTACACGTGCGTGGAAATTGAAGGGGATACGAGCGTACAGGCGCGAGAAAACTCTTGTACGCGTTTTGTTGAAGATATTTCGTAAGCTTTCTTGTTTCTTAATCTTTGTTTATACTGTTTCGGCTATTTACCAAAATTAGCAACAAGCTTCTTTCTTCAAAGATTGTGAGAGAGAGAGAGATTCAAATGTGACAATGGTCATAACCATATTCTCGGTAGATTATATTTCGCGAACCGTATTATCTGGACAAAACAATTATGTACCCTCACTTTTTTCCAAGACTGTTTGACACCTGTTTATTTTGAAGGCACCTGAAGAGGCCTTTAAAAAAAACTTAAGCAGTGATACAGTGAGTGTGTTTTGTTGGGATTTAGGTTCGAGTTCTACTGATAACCGTAGTAAGACTAAGAAAGAAGTTAGATCGTTTTGTCTGCCTAACTTTGATCTGTTCAAATAACCACCCGCGCCGAAATATCGAGAGTTCCATCCACAACCTAATCACGGAAACTATACCGTTAATAAACATATTACTGTAATAAACAGGCTAATTACGAGTGGGGATGCGAACTGAGGGTTCCGTACCACCACAAAATACAAAAAGTAGTGCAAAATTACACCACCACGCCCAGGCGGTCACCTATCCATGTACCTACCGCGCCCGACGTTGCTTTACTTGGTGGTGACCTAAAATTTGTTATCGACTCCCATTTGGCAATTATCTATCTATATATCTATAATTATAATATTATAAAAATGAATCCCTATTTACCTTGGTCACGCCATATCTTGAGAAAGACTTTACCAATTTCATTCATATTTTTTTTTAAATAAGTTTTCTAATATTTTGCAGAAGAATCATACGGAAAGAAAAATTAAGAAAATTGCCTAGAAAATTGCAGAAACTTAACAACGATTTTAACTTCGCCCGTTTGACAGTTCTAATACAGGACGACGTCTGTCGGGTCAGCTAGTTTATTATATTTTGTTGTTATACTTTAGAGTGTGTAGTATAATCATGCCTAGTTTGACGCTTGTACGTATACGTATTGCGGTTTTCACATTCGAGCAAATACTGTAGATCTATTCTGTAAAACGTATTAAATAAAAGTTTGTTGTGGTATCCTAAAAAGTAACAGCCTGTTAGAAAGCATAAAAACAATCAATAACAGTAATACCTCCAGAAGGATCCCGAGGCCGGCCCTAAAGACAATTAATTCGCGATCTCCGACCCAATCTACCAAAGTTACAAATCAGGCGTTTCCAGACACTCGCTTGGCGTCATTTAACAAGATTCCGGAAACATAGCCCGTGTAACTACATGAGCAGTTGTTCTGTTAAGCTCTTTGCAGACCATGCTAAGTAGCTTGCAAGTACAAGTAGCAAGTGTACTAAACATCGTTTGTAACGAGTTACACACTTTTTGCTCAGTGCAAGTGGCAATGGAAGTACTTAGTAGCACTCGCACTTTCCCCAAGCTACTCGTGTGACGCCCACTGCGCATCTTTCGTCTCGTTCGTACACTCGCGCGAGGACGTACTCGCACGCGAGTTGTGCACGTTACCGCGTGAATAACTATTTACGTTTGAACGCTTACTTGTACTTGCTAGTAATACTTGGAAGCTACTTCACATGGTCTGCAATGGGCATAACATCTCTTACAACCTGGCTAAAAGATAGACCGGAGTAGAAATAATCTTATGCGATAGTCTCAATACCACTACCAGTTGAATGTAACTCTTTGGGTAGGCTTGACGCTATAGAAGCTTATACGGATCGGTGGTACTTAGCCGAATGGAGGTCATTATTAACCACCACCACACCACCACACTTTTACCAGGACCAGTTTTTTTTTTGATACATTTCGTTCAGTAGTAATGAAATTTTTCATTGAAACAGCTAATTTGCATTAAAATTTCTCCGCCCAATTGGAAAAAATATTTATAATGATGCAATGATCACCTATTGGCCCAGTACCACCGCGCACCATCCCTTATAGCTATAATTCAATCAAACCCTTGCTAGATAAAGTTTATTTTTGGGACACCCGAAAATAGCTTGTCAAACTACCCTCAAACTTTCACTCGTACATGGGACAAATAACTAAACGACAAGTACAATTGGGTCTACTTCTACTAAGAAAATCGGCCATTTTGATTAGATTCTTACGAAAATTCTTCAAGGTGAAATATGGTGTTGAGAGAAGCGGACGTGATTTTACAGAAAAAGTTTTGCGCAGACATCGTCAGCATGTCTTAGTTTCTTAGAGTAAAGCGCCAAACCGTCCACTATACGAAACAAAGCATCCCAAAATATCCAGTGACTAAAAATTACTAGGGATCCACAATGACGGCTGTCTAACAATGAAGTTGAGTACAAAAATTATCATCTAGTCTCAAAATATATTACCAATGTTTTAACTTTTCAAGTATCTTTCATTAAGGGGATTTGTTTCACAAATGGCGGAAAATTCAAATTTCAAACAGTTTCTTGTCCTTGTAGCTAGGCCGGGTAATTATTGTAAACGATCATGATGTTTGCGCAAATTGATTATTATTCTTTACAAAATCATGTAAAGCTATTTATCTCTAATGCACATTATTACTTACATTTGTGAATAAACTAATTATTGCTGTTTCAAACGGTTTAATGATAAATGTAAGTAATATGGTGCGTTACTGTTAAATAGTTGTACATTATAATGTAAAGAACAGCCAACATTTTGCGCAAACACTGTGTTATTTAAAAATAATAGGCATGTGTCCTCATGTTTAATTTACTACAAATAACCGGCTTGGCGAGGAATATAACTAAATACATTACACATACTGAAAAAATAATTTAAATTGGCTGATAAATCTCTGAGATATGAGCGTTTAAAGTTTTAGGTGGGGATAGGGAGGGGATGCTCTATCCCTTTCTCACAAAGCGTGTGTTATTATAGCATTTGTATGGCGCTCCTGAGCCGTGACGTCACGGCTCAGTATAGTGCGCTCTCTGTCGAGCATGAAATTTAAATGCTTATATCTGCTTATATCTTATTTATTATTGAACTAATTTTAATTTTGTTTTCGATGATGTGCTCTATTTATGATCAGCTTTTTTATGAGGTAATAAAAAAATATTAGTCATCATGCCTATTACCTGGCCTGGCTATTAGGACCAAAAAATTGTTTAAAATTTGAATTTCTCGCCACAGGTGAATCATACTACCTTAATACAAAACACTGGTGTTTTAGACAAGTCAATAAATATTTCGTAAACAGTACACCTGAACAAAAATTATGTACCAAACCTCACTTTAATTTCAAAAGACCTACTCCATGAAACCCCACGTGAAGGGATGTAGTATTTTTTTAACCCTACTTTACATGTCACCATCTCGTAATGAATCTACCGACACCTTATTTATCAAAACTGGTTGAGGCGTTTAGACGATAGGTAGAAACATATGAGGATTAAAAAAAAAATGGTGTACAAACTCCTTCTTTTGGCTTTGCCGTTGTTGGGTAAAACGTTGTCTAATCTCCTCTAAACATTTTGTAAACATCCAAATTTACTAGGCCAATTAAATATTTTCTTCAGCGGGGCAATGCTGCCGGCATTCTGGCCACTTTTCCTTCCACCGAGGGGCTTTAGGATTAGTCCATTTTTATGTTTAAAAAAAATTTAATATTAATGTTTATAGGTAGGTTCATAATATAATACATTAGTGTTTTAAATATTTTTGGTATATATATATATATATATATATATTATTATTGGTGTATATTATATATATCCACTTTTTCTTTAGTAGTCGTATGATAC
The DNA here is from genome assembly GCA_914767915.1 of Agriopis aurantiaria. Classification (NCBI taxonomy): domain Eukaryota; kingdom Metazoa; phylum Arthropoda; class Insecta; order Lepidoptera; family Geometridae; genus Agriopis; species Agriopis aurantiaria. Next base: position 1,855,143 of record OU612003.1, read on the forward strand.
ATAATTATATTAAAATTCAGTAAAAAAAAAGGCTTTTATTTTCAACAAATAAAACGTATCTGTGTCGTCTCTGGTGTTACAAGTATACATAGGCGACGGTGACTGCTTACCATCAGGCAGCCCATCTGCTTGTTTGCCACCTATAGCAAATGGACGGGTGTTTCATATAAATATAAAAGTTTTATATAATTTTTTCAATTTCTCAAAAACTTGCAGCTAAAAACCAAAACATTTTTGAGACAATAAAAAACACCCGTCTGGTAGCATAAATTGTAATAAAGTGGTCTTTCTCCGCTTGTCGCTTATACGGAACCCATAGCCAAAATACTTGTAAAACTTGTGGTTTACTAAAGTTTTCGACAAGGATCTTTCATTAGATACGACAATCTTTAAACTTTCAGTTAAATTACAAATACTATATAACTTAATTTTATAGGCAGTGTCTCTTTGAAAAATTTCTGGTTCCAGTTAGGTACTATTTAAGTAATCAAGTAGAAATATTAAAGGCTACTAATAGGTATTCTGTGGTAAATATTAGGTGCATGGTGTGTGTTATAGTGCTAACAGATGCTCGAACGCGGCTGACCTCAACCGCGTCTGACCAATGGGAGAGAAAGAATCAGCCATCTGTTCTGCGTAATATGTGCCGTGCCCATTAACTACGTTACATATTTTTACATTTATTTCACGTTACCAGTGTAAAATACCACGGCGGTGTCTTGCTAACCATAACGTGTCAGTGAGGTGATTTGATGCTATACTTGGCCGTAGTGTGGCGGCACCTTTATATCTTGTATAAGCACGTGGGCATGAAAATCTTAACACCGTCTTTACTGGGAATGTCTTACACAATACGAAGCACATAACTCCATCACACCAATTTGCATCCAAAGAAACTTGCCTAAGCGCTCCTCCAGGCAACAAGTTTACCGGCAATTAATAAGTTGCTCCACAGTTGAGCAACTGTCGTCCCACGACTACGGGGATACATTAATTTGCTATACTAATTGGTCGGAGCTGTTGTGTGAACGGTTTAAATTAGTTCAAGTTAGGGGTTTGGAAACGATATTGGTTTAAAGGAAGACTGAACAGACGATCAGATATTTTTAGTATCAGTATAGGCAACAATTATTAACATAAAAAACTATGGTGGCCCAACAGTAGCATGTGTGCTTTTCAATCTAACGGCACCTGGTTTGATCCTCATCCCTGCGACTATAACTATTTTAGTACATAAACAAATAATGTGCAGTTTTGATGCTATCCCTCAAAAACGGCAAAGAAAAATATCGTGATGAAACCGGTATGTCCAAGAAACTCAAAAGTTCAAAGACGTATGACATTCACCGGCATGAACTGAGCCAGCATGTGGATTTAGGGCCTATCCTATCTGTCTCTTTCTGAGAGAGGGCTTGTGTCCCAGAAGTGAGAACATGACAGACTGAATAATGAGCTACATGAATGTTGATAATAAAAAACGTACTTCAAAATTAGTATCCTCTTTCAGAGCAGATTCGAATCCTTTCGGTTAGATTACCTCGATTAGGATTAACGCAGATTTATTTTAAAAAAACATTTGCAAAATGTTAAATATAATGTGAGCAATTTTCAATATTTGTATTCGCCCAGTCTTTCGCCCACTTAGTATTTCATTCTCAGATTTCATTATAAGTCATACAGCCGCACTCAGAGACGTTACTTAAGCTAAGGAATACTTAAAATTGCTCTGTCAACTTCTCGTTGACGGAAATTAGCACACATGAAAACGAGACCAAGGACTTTGTATAAGAATTCCATGAACGAGACAGAGCAATTTTAAGTATTCCTTAGCTTAAGGTACGTCTCTGAGTGCGGCTGTTAATCAGTATTTTTGACATTCGCTCGTTTAAATGCTACCCATTACTACTAGTATGCTACAACTATTACTAGCCCACACAAGGGGCGTTTTCACACCCAGAAGACCCATTTGTATTCTGAAGCCTAAAAGCTGAAGCGGTTTGAGTTTGAAGAGTAAGGCCTAAGTTTGTTATTCAAATATTCAAATGTAATTTGGTGAAGCAAAAAGCCGTTGACCTAGAAAAACTATTACTTTCTTCGTATAATGTGACGCACTGCCTATTTGCCGTTTGTCATTATCAGCCAGAAGACGTGAAGTGTTGAACATAGACCTCCCCTTTAGACCTCCATACTGAATGAAAGCTTGCCATCTGCATCCACTGGATGCCCGCAACTCTCACGATGTCGTCGGTCCATCTAGTGTTGTTTCCGTAGGTGTCACTCACCTTCACTACGCTCGATCAACTAAAAGGTGCTTTAGTTCGCTAATCTATTGAAACTGACAAGTTAAGCTAGGCTACGAGCGCTAAAACTACATCAAAATTAGACACAAGCACACAACATTTCTGTATATTTGTAACATTGATTCATCTATCTACAATATATTATCTATAATAGGTACTCTGCATCTTGCATACTTTCTAAATTAGCTTTGGACGTTCGCGTTACAATATTTAGATTTCTCTAAAATTTTATCTTTAAAAATAGCGCAATTATTGCCGATCCACATCTTAAAAAGTATTTTTACAGTTCATACAGTAATTTTTTCAGTTTGGTCCGTTGGTCCAATTGGTAGTGAACCTGCCTTCTGAATTTGTGGGTGTTTGTTCTATATCTGGTTGTTGATATCTATTTAAGTATGTATTTAAAAACTATGTATGTATGTATATCGGTCTCTGGCAGCCATATCACAAGCTTTGCTTAGTTTGGGGTCAGATGACCGTGTGTGCGAAAATGTCCCGAATATTTATTTATTTTATTTATTTATACAGGGTGTCCCAGAACTCAACGTCAAGCGGGCACGGGGCAAGAAGGGGGGGGGGGGGTCATACCCTCCAGTTCCAGGAAAAATAAAATAAAAAATCCATATTAGTTGGTTAGGTTATAATTGGCAAATGTATGAAAAAGAGGAAAATCGACACCTTCTAAGTGTAATGAATAGTAATAATTACTATACATCGGTGTTAGTATCCATCTCGCTTACTCATGTTATAGAAGGATCTATCTATCTCGCTCTATCATAGCCCTTTATCGCGGTGTATTTGTCGGTGACCACCGCACACTATTCATTGTTCTATTTCTCCGAATTTTCTATGGAAAACAAGTATTGTGATGACCTAATTTGATTTTTAAAATGAGTATGTTTTGCGATAAAAATTGGCAATAAATTTTATAGGTAGAAAAGTTAAAAGTTAAAAGTATAGTACCATTTTGAAATCTTGACTTAATGAGCCATCTTTTAAAGTAACTTGCCTAGGGTAATCCATATATATTTTTTTTTACTGAACCATCAAAGTTATGTGATATTATTTTTTCAACCACAACTCAAAGAAAATGCGATAATTTTAACAAACATAGCAACTCTTTTTGTTTGATTTGTGATTGCAATTGATAGCGTGTTTATTAAAGACCACGTTAGTAAAAAAACACTGTAAAATAGTTAACTTTGAGGTCAGAATAACTAATGATATGAATAAAGGTGTCAATTTTCCTCTTTTTCATAAATTTGCCAATTATAACTTAACCAACTGACATGGAATTTTATTTTTCCTGGAACTGGTATGACCCCCCCTCTTGCCCCGTGCCCGCTTGACGTTGAGTTCTGGGACACCCTCTATAGAATTTAAAATCAAATTTTTCTACATTTTCTATTTACAATAATTACAAACCAACTTATGTAGTAGTTAAAACGTGGATAACTTCAAATATCAGATGACATCTGAGGGCCTAGTGCAAGTTTTACCAGAGGCGTTTACTTACTTACACAAGATATTTCTCACATCTGCAAAATGTGGAATGAGCTACCTTCTGCGGTGTTTCCGAGAAGATTCAAAAGGCAAGCTAATAGGGTCGGCAATATAGTTGTATTCTGGTGCTACAAGTATCCATAGGCGACGGTGACTTCTTACCATCAGCCCGTCTGCTTATTTGATAGCCCGTTGGTCCAGTTGGTAGTGAACCTACCTTCTGAGCTTGGGGGCGCGGGTTCGATTCCCACCTAGGACAAACATTTATGTAATGAACATTTGTGTTTGTTCTATATCTGGTTGTTAATATTTATTTAAGTATGTATTTAAAATTATATAATTGTGTATGTGTATCAGTCTCTGGCTGCCATATCACAAGCTTAGTTTGGTGTCAGACCGTGTGTGCGAAAATGTCTCGTTTTTTTATTTTTATTTATTTACCATCTATGGCGTAAAAAGAAGATAAAAGAAAACTTTCGCAAGATAATCTTTGTGTGGTAAAAATATTTCGAATCAAAAACGTGTACAAAAGCCCCTTATGATGACACACGTGTTTCGTTATTTCGTGAAAGAAAAAGTGCGGGCAGCAGTTTTAATGTCAGCGATAGGTTTTCCTCGCGATAGTGGATCATAAATCACGGGAAATGTGAAGCGTGGAGGTTTTGGATGAGTTACTTTGTTGAAAGGTGTTATACCTACCACATACAGGATGACTCGTGAGACAGTGGAAATTATGGGAGAGACCATTGTACTCATCATTATGAATCAATTTTACTACGGAACCAACGCTGATATCGCAAAAAAATCAGCTGTCAAAAATCCATACATTTTTACGAGTGCCAATGAACTTTTTTGTATGGAAAGACATCGAGATACAATTCCTTTACAGTCACAATGAAAACAGAATGAATGAGAACAGAATGAATGTCTCAGTGAAAACAGTCAAAAAACGTCCGAGCGTCATTGTATCAATTATATACTTCACAATGCCACATTTACTCCAATTTAGACGTTATGTCGCTTGCATAGTGTTCAACGTTAGTTGCATCAATTATATACTTCACAATGCCACATTTACTCCAATTTAGACGTTATGTCGCTTGCATAGTGTTCAACGTTAGTTGTATCAATTATATACTTCACAATGCCACATTTACTCCAATTTAGACGTTATGTCGCTTGCATAGTGTTCAACGTTAGTTGAACCAATTATATACTTCACAATGCCACATTTACTCCAATTTAGACGTTATGTCGCTTGCATAGTGTTCAACGTTAGTTGTATCAATTATATACTTCACAATGCCACATTTACTCCAATTTAGACGTTATGTCGCTTGCATAGTATGCAACGTTAGTTGTCCGATATGTCATCGTAGTTCTGGCATTGCGGCGTTGTAGTCGGATTGCGGTTACCTTATAACTAACCAAAAAGTCAGCGCAATTCGTAACGTGCGCCTAGTTTTGTTCGGACATTTTTTGCCACGATTGTGACTCTATATGTATTGTATCTCGATGGGAACAGATAATTTTTTTCGCGATATTTGGATTGGTCCTAAAGTAAAAACTGTTCATAGTGATGAGTATAGCTGACCCCTTTCGGCTTAGTACACCCTTTCCACTTAACCCTGCGTAGTTTAAAAAGCATGCTTTTATGGCTCATAGCTAGTGTTTCAGAGCCCAATTTTATGAAAAATCGGATTACGTAGGTACTTTTTCAGAATGTAAAACAAATCCTTGAATGTAGTTTGACTTCAAATTATTTTTTGTATTCTTTTCAGCAGAACCTTTCATTTGATACCATGAAGTTGCATAAAAAGTAACTGGTCCCCCATATTTGGGAGTCTGCCATATTGGATCATTATCATCATCATATCAGCCGTAGGACGTCCACTGCTGGACAAAAGCCTCCCCCATCGATCTCCAAAAAAGCTGGTCGGAAGCGACCTGCATCCACCGTTTCTCTGCAGTCTCTTTTAGGTCGTCTGTCCATCTTGTGGGTGGATGTCCTACGCTGCACTTACCGTTCCGTGGTCTCCATTCCAGAACCTTTCGGCCCCATCGGCCATCTGTTCTGCGTATCATATTGGCGACTATATTGGATAATCCAAACTAAACGTGTATGCAAATTTCAGCTCAATCGGTTGAGGATAACTATTCTAAAGTTTAGTTGCAAAATTTGTCCCACACATATATAATACTTACTGGCTATCACAACCTCAAAAAACATTCTTACAATAACCTTACATTGAATTTTGTCTCGCTCCCTCATTAGCCGAGAGAACGAGACAAAAAGACGTTACGGTAGACCCCAGGGCAAATTAAATATAAGCTTGTAACAAGCCTTATCGCATTATCATTAAACTGTATCATCGAAATAGGAGATTCCAAGCAAAATAAACATATACGAGACTCTTAAGCACTGTTACATCTGTACTCATGGATGGGAAATAATGTGTTTCAAGTCATTAGCCTGGAAACGGGAAACCTAATGTTGTTCAGCTCAGTGACCTTTGGAATTACTGTTTAGCGTTCCAGCTCTGACATTTTATTTACATACTGTTTTAACCACGCCACGTAGACAATGTCTCAGAAACAGGTTTCTTTTCCAGGTAGAATGGAACAGAAATCAGAATAGAATAGAATATTATTTATTATCATAATTATAGTCAAATTAGTAATAATTTTCATAATAAAAATATATACTACGAATGCTTCTATTATGGACTCATCAATTTAGTGCACAATTCAATATTTTGTACCTAGTTAGATATAATTGAGACCCATTGAGTCTCGCTCAGCAAACGAAAACTTAAACTACCTACTACCTACTATTTATGTTAATCTGTGGCCTGCCCATAGGGCCACATCGCCCTTCAATTACCTCTATGCAAAATCATGTTGATGTGTTCATTTATTGTTGTATTAAAGAATAACAAATTAACCAACAAATAAACTTTTTTTTGCGAATAAGTCCGCGTTTGATTACTAAATTTCCTGCACACACACGCACCACTGCTGCTGTATCTACACTTTCGTATATACCTACACGTATATAAGTAATACCATGATAAGAAATAACATTAATATAAAATAAATTTCGGCGTTCCAGAGTTAATTTTGGGTTAATTTTGAGTTAATTTAAGTTAATTAGAGTTAACTTTGGGACGTCACAGTTTTCCGAATCGATCTCGGAAACCATTACTATAAATAAAATAAAATATAAATTTTCTTGAGTCTCAGTTAAGAATACTCTCGATCAAGAAGTCACTAATTAAACACAAAAAAACGATCAAGCCGTTTTGGAGATAAATGGGAACATTAGTTTTTTGTACAGACAAACTAACAACCTCTCACCCTAAATGTATAATTATACATCCTTTGTTCAGCAGGCCTAGCACGGGCCGTGGACAAATTGTCTTTCCACCGTTTTTATCCACGCCTAGACGCGACAAAGCTAGAATATAGATACGTTTGTCTTTCCCGCGGGATAAAAACAGTGGATAGGCAATTTATCCACGGCCCGAGCTAGGCCTACTGTAGTGGGTAAATATTTTATCCTATGCCTTAATTCAGGGGGCAACTTTATTCCATACCATAACTTAACCTTTAAAGTATAACTTTATAATAATTTATGGTTTATAAGGTATAACTTTTTTTTTACGTAGCATTACTGTTACAACTTTAACGGTTAATTTATGTTCCCAATTCTATAAGAAAAAATAATGTGTTTTTTTTTTATTCCAGATAAATGTCAACTAAATCCCACTATTTCGTTTCTCGACACCCATAGATTATCCACAATAGATTAGACAAACGATATCAAGGAAACTGCCGACCGAAAATAAACTCTATTGCGTAACAATCGAAGCGTAATTGGCAGTTTTCCAATTCACGAACATAACTTCTAAACTGCGACGGTGCCACAGAAATATATCCTTTAATAGAAGGCTATAATTGTACGTTTCTGCCGTGTTGGCAAAGAATTTTATTGAAATACAGAAAGGCTGTTCGGTAATTCGGACAGTAAAAATGTAACACAAGCAAAGTCCTTCGCTTTTACTCGATGTCTTTCCGAAGCCATACTTTTTGGAAAATAAGGAAAAAAAAACATTATGAAAAATAAACTACTGTTTGTACATAATTATATAGTTAAAACGCACTGTTGCATAAGTGCATAGTGATTTTTAGAAACCTTGATTCCATCAAATAATATTTGATATAATTTTTATAGTTTTTTTGTAATTTTATAGGTACACACGATAAAACAGCTTAAAACTAGTATCAATTCGGCGGCCTTATCACTAAGAGTGACCCCTTTACGTGGATATTAGCCAAAGAACCAGAGTCACCGACATACCTAGCTGTTAAAATTTGCAAGTTGAAGTAGCAATGGGCAGGCCACATCGCTAGAAGAACCAATAACCGATGGTTCAAAGCTATGCTCAGAGTTTCTTTGCGAAATAGAATCTGGAACGTGGATATTCGCCAAAGAACTAGAGTCACCGACATACCTAATAAAATTTGCAAGTTGAAGTGGGCAGGCCACGTCGCTCGAAGAACCGATAACCGATGGGTAAGAAAGGTTCTGGAGTGGAGACCACAAACCGGAAGACGCAACGTAGGTAGGCCTCCCACTAGATGGACCGACGACATTGTGAGAGTCGCGGGCATCCAGTGGATGCAAAAGGCAGGGTGTCGGTCATTGTGGACGTTAAAGGGGGAGGCCTATGTTCAGCAGTGGACGTCTTCTGGCTGATGATGATGATGATGATACCTTTTAGGCAACTTTAGGATGGAGAGGATTCATACAGGATTCAAGCTTTACAAAAATCACTGTTCACTTCTGTTCTATAGTGAACTACTCTTTGTGATTTTAAAACGAATGCCTGCTATTATATCGCTTCGGACGCTGCGCTTTCTGTGTCGCATCGTTTTATTGTAGCTGTTTATGTGTCTTTTTAGTTACCGTGAGACTTGCGCTTCTGTTTTTATTGTTATACTATGTTACTTTGTCATTTTTTGTAGAGATTATAGCTTAGTGGTTAGCGTGGCGGGGCGTGAGTTCAATCAAATAAGGTTTGATCTGCAAAGACTTGCATTTTATCGCCACCTCACTTGGTGTAAAGCGTTGATGCTGTCTACGATCTAGCAAGCTTGCTTAAAAGAAAACTATTCACTCGCGACTTGAGGACAACCAGATTGTAACCATTGGGGAACACCCATTCAGGCAGCGCATTCCACAGCCTAGCAGTTCGCACAATAAAGGTGGAATCAAAGCACTTTGAGCTTTCGGAATATCAACCATGAAACTAAATCACCGCTTCGAGCCCGCTCTGGTCGTCTGATAGAAAAATGAGCAGCAGATAATTAGATCATGCAGATCCGAGAATTTTTTTTTCGATTTCCGATTCTCTCCAAAATGTATGCGATAAAACTAATAGACTTGCTATCATAGCATTATAGCTGTTAAATGTATGTCTTTTTGACCTTTTGGGTTTCTTGGACATTCCGATTTCCTCGCGATGTTTTTCCTTCACCGTTTTTGAGCGATGGCATCGACAACTGCACTTAATTTATTAAGGCACTGATTGGTGCAGGGCTGATGATCGAACTGGGTGCAGTCAGATTGTAAAGCGCACATGCTACCGCTCAGCCACTAACTAAACTATCATCGCTACAAAAGTTTGCATTCGTTTAGCTCTTTCTTTTCTCCCGCCTATTATTATCTCCCACGGTTCTTTTCCAGCCGATTCACATCCAAACGTAAATCTGAAAAGCCGTTGCGACATCATCAGATTAGAATTCCGCGCGCGCTCCACTCTAAGCCCTTTACGCGACGATTTCTCTAATTAATTCGCATTCTACGTTATTTTCGAATTTCCTCAATCCGTGATCTGGGATATTATTCTCGAGCTGAACGATAATATCACACTCAATAAATGTCGGTAAATTATATTCTAAGTCAGCTTGGACATAACGAATGACAAAAATGAAAAGCTTATTGTTATTATGCTGATACGCTTACTATTTACAGAATAGCTGTAGTTAATTTATCAGATATCCGATGGGGCCGAAAGGTTTTGGAATGGAGTCCAGTAAGCGCAGCGTGGAACGTCCTAAAAGATACCACAGGAAAACGTTGGATGCAAGCAGCTTCCAATCGGCCCTTTTGGAGATCGATGGGAAGGCCTATGTTCAGCAGTGGCTGTCCTATGGCTGAAATGATGATGATGAACCAAGTGTAATAGTACCCTTAATAGAGATAATAAGAAACATGTTATTGGGCACATTCGTCGTTTTTAAAGTAACATAATATAATTATGTAACATAAGTAGTAAGATTTAAATTACTTATTAGCCTAGATTGTAATTAAATTGCATTAGAGCTTCACAAAAAGGTCTGAGACGACATTTCATGGATTTTGAATTTTTTGGGTATCGTATAAAACCCAAAAAATATCGTACAACTTGAGAATGAAGTCCCTAGTTCGGTTCAATCTGCGTTAATTTTATGTTTATGAGATTTACCTTCACTTTATTCGGAGTGAAAGTGGCGTTTCATACAATCTTCTATCTACGGGTTACCTGGAAGATATTGTTGTAGATAAGACAATTTTATTACTTCATCATCATCATCATCCAGAAGACGCCCACTGCTGGACATATATAGGCATTGAACGACAGCCTGCCTGAAATGGCAATGGGCAGGCCACTTCGCTCGAAGAACCGATAACCGATGGGGAAGAAAGGTTCTTGAGTGAAGACTACGAACTGGAAGACGCAGCGTAGGCCTCCCAATAGATGGACAAACGACATTGTGTGAGTCGAGGGCATCCAGTGGATGCAGCTGGCAGGCTGTCTTTCATTCGTTCAGCAGTGAACGCCTTCTGGCTGATGATGACAAAGCATTTAAACATCTTCAAGTTTTTGCAAAATGCATCGTCAAATAGTCATAGTCACACGTAAATTCCAAGTCACGTTCTGGCAGGCTTCAATGGAGTTTTGTAAACAGTACGAAAACACGTAATAGGCATGTGTTCTAATGTTTCATTTATGACAAATAACAAGCTTAGCGATGAATAAAACGAAACACATTGCACATACTAAAAAAAAAAAAAATTGGCTGATAAATCTCTGAGATCTGCGAATCTGCGAGAGGCGGGGATAGAGAGGGGATACTCTCTCCCTTTCTCGCAAAGCGTGTGTTAGTATCTATAGCATTTGTAAGGCGCACCTGAGCCGTGACGTCTTAAATCAAAATAGTGCGCTCTCTGTCTAGCATGAAATAAAAATACTTATAATTTATTTATTTATTAACTAACTAGCTGACCTGACACACGTTGTCCTGTCTTAGACAGTCAAATACGCAAAGTTAAAATTGTAAATCTTATTTTTTTACACCTTGGGTTACACTATTGGAGTTTTTTTGTAAGGATCCCTATTCTTTTCTTGCAATTAAAATAGCTTATATTAATCAGTGATAATGTAACAATCAAATGGTGAAAGATTTTTTAAAATCGGTCAGTACTTTTTGGGCCATTTCGTTACAAACATACTTACATACAAATCTTTCATCTTTATAATATTATTATATGTTATATAATATATATACTAATATAGTATATAGTATAGATTGTAATTTTGTTATTTTTGATGGGCTAAGATCAGCTTTTTAATGTTATAACAAAATTGTCATCATGTCAGTTCACCTTATTATTCTCTGTACCTACTTACACTCGCGCAAGTTCACGAACAAACCTCAATAAAGTTATATTGTGATTATTTACGGAATATTTAATTATTTTTATTTTTATTATTTAATACTCTATAAACCATGATCCACCAAGAAAATAATATTACAATGAGGCATCGAGATACACAATTCCAATTCAAATTAAAATTATTTATTGGTCATATTATTAATTAAAATTATTTATTAGTCATATTATAAATTAAAATTAAAATTATTTATTTGTCATATTATTAATTAAAATTATTTATTAGTCATATTATAAATTAAAATTATTTATTTCTCATATTATAAATTCAAATTATTTATTTCTCATATTATAAATTCAAATTATTTATATGTCATATAATATATTATCTCACCACCGGAGGATGGGCAGCAGCGTCCTATTAGTACACGGTGAACGTACTGCGATCCCCAAGCCGCCTGCCAAGCGTGGGGATTATGGCAACACCCCTCTCTACGAGGGAGGCCTTTGTTCAGCAGTGGACGTTTACAGGCTGATGATGATGATGATGATATTATCTCCCTTGTTTATCTGATATGATGTTGCAGGTGTCCATAAGCGGCAGTTACCGCTTACCACCAAGCAAACAGCATGATTATTTTATTTTTTCATAAAAATAATAATAATTTAACGTTGGCGCTAAAACCCCCTAAAAGTTACTTGTAGTAACAATCGCTCTATTTTCACACTGACCGCATTTTGTTCCAGAACAACGACCGAAATAGCTATCAACGCGTTTAAACTCGAAATAACTAACAATTAACTGCGTGTTGAATTTTTTAAACTAACGCGGTTCTAGTTTAGTTTACGACGCTGTAAATTACGAACTAAACTTTTAGTTTAGTCATATCGGCTGTTCACACGGTGATCTTTTTAAAATGTCATCGACAGTGTTTTTGATACAGAAAGTTGTTAGTATCATTTATCTTGACTTTAAAACACCTTTGAACTGATCTTGGAAAATATTAAAGTGTTGAGTGAGGCATAGTTAGTTCATAGTTATTTTATTAATATTAGAAAGATACATAACATGTCATATACAGATTAAAAATGAACTTAATATAATGATTACTATTAATAATTAATTAAGGACGTAATTACATTTTAACAATAATAATTCTACAAATCAAGAAAAATTCAATTAATTTATAGCAATATCAAATTTAAATAATTAATAACATTTTAAAAAAAATAGTCGCTTGAAGAACTGATAACCGATGGGGAAGAAAGGTTCTAGAGTGGAGACCACGAACCGGAAGACGCAGCGTAGGTAGGCCTCCCACTAGATGGACCGACGACATTGTGAGAGTCGCTGGCATCCAGTGGATGCAAAAGACAGGCTGTCGTTCAGTGTGGAGGCTAAAGGGGGGCTGCCTATGTTCAGCAGTGGACGTCATCTGGCTGATGATGATGAAAAAATGTCATATAAATAATAATCAAAGTCATGCACAAAAAAAATTGTCAAACAAATATAACAATTAATAATACAGTTATTTAATAATTAAAATCGCAACAATTACAATTTAAAGACAATTTGTTTAGTAGAATCGGGGGGCAGGTGCTATCAGATTGTAAAACGCACAATGCTACCGCCTGCCCAACATCGCCTTGCTTTGAATGAACGGTAAACGTTAAAAAATCCTTAAAACTATGTATTAAAGTATTCCTTACTTGACTTGGACTCGTTTTTAGGGCCCCTTTTTTCCCTAAAAAGGGTTACGAATTCGTCTGCGCAGGGTGAATTCGATCACACCAGCACTTAACATCCGCAGAGCTGTGGTGAGGTGAACTATAAAAAAACTACGGTAGAGAACCGTGCATTTGTATGACGGTAATGCGGCGTGCGCGCTTTCAAATATTTTCAACATATATTTTTTGCTTTATTTTCTACAAATAATCTTACGCTTTTACAAAAAACTGCGACCACTAAAGTATTTGAATGATTGTTAGGCATCCAACAAACAATTTTTTTTGATAAAAATATCATCTATTTAATTCGAATGAAGTTGATTCAATCCATTGAAGAGAACGTAAAAACACCCGTGTCTTTTAGGAAAGTTTACGATTTTTTTCTATCGAGCTAAATTTCTTTAATTGTGTATCGGTGACCATATCCGAATAAAATATTTCAAGAAAATTTATTAAACCTAAAGAAATAATGTCAATTAATCGATTTTAAAGCTCTACTTTTGAATATTCGTGATGACGAATCGTCAAATTTGAAGCATATTTCGTCTTAAATGCCATTAAGATAATACATTAAGCATTTAAATCTGGAAACACTCGAATAAACTATTGAAACAGAATTCAGCGTACTCCAACTGAAACCGCGCTTGAAAGTTGTAGTGATTCGACAAAGAGAACTAAATAATGCAAAACATTGAGACTGGCAAATTTTGCACCTGGCATGTACCACGGAGTTTTTGGTTAAAATACTTTCGGTGTATTACAATAATACAAAAAATTATTGAGATCTTTAAGGAATAAATACGTATGAATATGAAGAGATCCGTAGATGAACGAAAGTCACCGACATAGTCTACCGGATTAGCAAGTTGAAGTGGCAGTGGGCAGGGCACATATCGCACAGAACAGATGGCCGATGGGGCCGAAAGTTTCTGGAATGGAGACCACGCACCGGTAAGCGTAGCGTAGGACGTCCACCCACAAGATGGACAGACGACCTAAAAGAGACCGCAGGGAAACGCTGGATGCAGGCCGCTTCCAACCGGCCCTTTTGGAGATCGATGGGGGAGGCCTATGTGCTATAGCAGAGGACGTCCTACGGCTGAAATGATGAAATATATACGAAGTAGAAGCAAAAATACACTAGATTCGTGTAAGAAACAGTTATTAAAATTAACTTCTGCAAAGTAACGCCTGTTTCAACTTTCAACTAATTTAAGCATGTTAAAGTCTTGGTTTTACAGACAAAACACAAACAAGACAATCCCTATCAGAAAATAACTAATGACTCTACTGACATGTAATTTCTTTGATCATCCAAAAGCTTTACAAACGTTTCAGTAGAAAAGCTAATGCGGTAAAAAGTGAATCTATCCATTCCATTAAACACAAACGCTCTAGACGTTTACGTGCATGTCCCGAAATTTATGCATTGCGCACAATACGGACGAGAAATAAATATTTTTATGGTTTAGACTGACTTAAATTATGGTATCACGGACAGGAGTGGGGGGAAAGCTGGTTATACGCAAACGCGCTTTCATAAGCTCTTCAGCCGCCGGTAGAAGCGGACGTGTTGCCGATCTTGCGAACTACGAACCGCGGAATTCGAAATTTGAAAAGTGCTGTTCTGTGCGTGATTGTGTGTGTTAATTGAAAATGGGATTGCGCCGGTGTGGTGTGGTGTAGACCTCGTATGGTAAGTATTGTTTATACGTATGTGGTATATCTTACGTGTGTATTTGTAATGTTATTTGCGTAAACGCCCGGTTATCGGTCTGGTTTCAGGGGAGTTGTTATTCGTTTGGGCAAGGTCGGCTGGTGCAATAAAACCGAAGGTTCCCTTTTGACGATTGTTACGTTCTTAAGCTGACGTTGAAGGGGTGTTGTGTTGATTAAATTTTCAATGGTTTTCAATGGTGGTTGTTAAAAAATTTGACTGAATTGAATTTGAATATGTATAAGAACATTTTTTAATTTTTATTTGTTATGACAATATTTATTTTTTCTGAAATCGATGTGATTTTTTTTTTTTTTTTTCTTAGTTGTGTTCTAAAAAGGAGGAGGTTGTCAACTGGACAGGTTGTTTTTTTTCGGAAACTTATCACGTGTGAATACTAAAGTATATAGTCAACTCTATATATTACTTACAAAAATAATATACAATCAACTCTTATATTTTTATCGAATATATTTCGGTGAGTGTGCATCAGATCTGCATGATTTAATTCCCTCCTGCCCATTTTTCTATCGGACTGCCAGAGCGGGCACGAAAATTCGACAACACTTTATGGTTGATTTTCCGAAAACACGTACGAAGCGCCTTGATTCCACTTTTATTGTGGGAACTACTAGTCTGTGTCTGAATTAAAAATTAGTAAATATACGCGATTTCGTTACCTCGGATGTCATTTTTCCAGTTATTTTGATTTAAACACCAAAAACTACTGAACTGATTTTGATAAAAAATCTATAGGACCAATTTGAAAGTATAACATTTCAAATAAAATTAAAACAAATAGGTTTTTATATGACGGTGTTCTGAAGTAACAAACATAAAAAAATATACGCCCGCATTGAGATTTAAAATAATTATACGACCCTTTTTTGAAATCCGTTAAAAATAAATAAATAAATAAATATTCGGGACATTTTCGCACACGCGGTCATCTGACCCCAAACTAAGCACAGCTTGTGATATGGCCAGAGACTGATATACATACATATATAGTTTAAATACATACTTAAATAGATATTAACACCTAGTACCACAATAAATACTTATATTACCTAAGTACCTAGTTAAAAATGAGATATATTTGGGAAAATTAAATTCTACGTATTTGATACCTTCAAATTGAACTCAATAGTAAGTACGTACCTATACAGTTACTTATAGGTAAGTCACCTCGAGCAAAAGGTACTTATTTTTAACCTAAATAAAATAATACGCGATAAGTTCCGATAAACCTTTCAACCAACAGTCAGTTACTTTTCGTAACATTTTCAATTATATACAAAGAAGAATTCTTGGAACATAGGTGGCTACAAAAGAAATCGAGCTACCCACTTTTTGCAAGCTCACAAAGTTTCCGTACGAAAAACACGAAATAATAATAATATTCTGTCAGGTACATTAAAGACACAGTGCCTAAAGACAAGGGTCTGTGACCAGTGTGTGTTATCAGTGATGACATAGGCATGGTACTGAGACGTGGTCCTTAACTGTTGACCTTTTGGAAAATCTCAGTTACACAGCGGGCAATGTAGAGAGCTACGCTAAGCTTTCTTTGCGCGATAGAATCCGAAACGTGGACCAACATAGCTGTCAACATTTGCAAGTTGAAGTGGCAATGGGCAGGCCACATCACTTGAAAAACCGATAACCTATGGGGCAGAAAGGTTCTTGAGTGGAGACCACGAACCGGAAGACGCAGCGTAGGTAGGCCTCCCACTAGATGTGGCCCAGGGGTGGCCAACTCGATTAGACATAAGATCTACTGTTTACTAAAGAAACCCTGTGCGATCTACCACTTACATAATTCTTGGAATCTTAAATGAAACAGCATAGTTTAGTGTTTAGTACACAATCATGTAGTATTTTTTATTGAACAGTCTTAGGAGTTCCTTTTCATATCACATGTGAGATTGTTTCCTTAAATTTACTTAATACTTTGGAATGGAAGTCTGAGTTAATGATGTTTAACCAACATATATAGGTCCTATCTATATATTAGTGTGAGCATTGGGTCGCAGCATCTTCCACTAGTTTAGCATAATCAGGTTTGTAGTTGGAAATTGCCAACCTTAAAGAACCCATATAACCCAAAGAAACCTTAATAAATATGTTGAACCAAAACACGAATTAAGTTGTTCACCACATTTCTTCAAATTTGGATATTTTTCGTTGGAAACCAATGCCCAGATTAGTAATTACGTTGCGCAACCTCGTCTACTTATTTATAATTTTTGCCTTGCCTCGATCGACTGGACATAAAGTCGCGATCGACCGTTCGATCGCGATCTACCGGTTGGCCACCGCTGCACTAGATGGACCGACGACATTGTGAGTTGCTGGCATCCAGTGGATGCAAAAAGCAGGCTGTCATTCAGTGTGGAAGTTAAAGGTCTATCGTATGTTCATCAGTGAACGTCTTCTGGTTGATGATGATAAAACCAAAAAGTGTGGAAAAACATTTCTTTGTTAAAGTGGTTTGAATATTAGGCACTTAGTTACTTTGGATGGCCTAGTTCTAAGTCACTAAGTCCCAATTTTGCTATTTTCATATTACCAGTTCAAAATATTCTACTTGTTTTCCTCTTGCATCGGGTCCTTACCCTTTTCTCTCTAAAATGACTCGAAGTACGTTTTTCCCAATGCCATTATTTAGAAGCCATTACAGCTACATTAAATGATAGAGTAACTAAAAAGTACACACAATCTACACAAAGGCAAATATATATTAGTACATACAGTGTAACGCACATGATTTTCGATATTTTAAAAGTTAAAAATTCCACTGTATATTTAACATGCGCAGAGACGTTGGGTTCCTCTGTATCTTTTATCTCATTTAAAACGAGTGTTCTGAAGAATTGTTTGATCTGATGCCGGCGTCGCGGTTTTACCATCGCACTGCCACCGCCTCAAGACTCTTTTTTAAATATAGTTATAATCTTGCGTTTGACCGTCAACTCGCCTGATGTTATGCGATGATGCGGTCTACGTTGGAGCACACTCGCCTAGAAGAAACCGATTCACTTTTGATTTGAAGACACCCAGATTGTAACTATCGGGGAACACCCATTCAGGCAGCGCATTCCAAAGACTAGCTGTTCGCACAGTAAAAAAGGAATCAAAGCGCTTCATACGGGTTTTCGGAATATCAACCATAAAACGGTGCCGATTTTTCGTACCCGCTCTGGCAGTCCGATATAAAAAAAAAACCGGACAAGTACGAGTAGGACTCGTGCTCTGAGGGTTCCGTTAAACGGAACCCGCGAGACCAAAAAAAAACTGAAGTTAAAATATTGAAAGACAAACTTAAGTTTGTAGTTTTTTTTCACTGGGCAAGTGCCTTTAATAACTAAAGAAAATACAAGCTAAAACTAACACTACAAATACAGTTAGACTGCCCATAGACCGTTGAAGGTCTAAAGACAATCCAAATGCTCAAGCCCACTACCAGTTGGCAGCGTACCCAACATGCTGGCGGCATTACCACGTTGAATGGCAATGCTAATGCGTTGAGCCAGAAACACGCCAGCATTTTGGTCACGCGTCGCATTAACCAGGCGCTCTGAAAGATTTTTGAAAATGAGGTGAGCTCGCGGTCCCCAAGGGCCCAATGTCTCGACCCCAAACGCCTCAAATATGTAACCACTGCTGAGGTTAGCATATTTGCGACGCTTGTGCTGCTCTGCCGAATTAGCAGCTGCGCCAGCCCTGCCCTGTGTCTCAGGAAGATGTGACGGCGCCAAAGTATCGACACAAGTTGCGTCCCATAAAAGGGGCCGCCCCAACCTCCAGGGCACAAGTGTCATACCGTCAGGCCTCTTTCCATCGTCACGCGCAAGACCACTCGGTTTGAGCACAGCTGCGACATTGGCGGTGGAAAGTGCCCTGCGTATGATGTCGTTCAGGCTAGCGTGTCGGCCAATACGACCAGCGCTTCTCGAGCAAGAGAGACCATGGTGACCGAGCTGGTCAACAGCAGTACCACACTGACAGCGATGGGCCTCACAGCACCTTGCACCCAAGCGTAAGCTGACAGCTAGACGAAATGCGGTTGGATCTAAAAGGCTACCTGTGTTAAAAGAGGGCATGGCTTGCAACCAAAGTCCCGATTCCCAAACAGAGACAGCATAATACGAGCGCGATCTGCAATACTAGGACACGTATCTAGTAGTGATTTCCATGCTAGTTCGCAGATCGGCCGATCCCACAGTCTCTGGGAAGACAACTTTGAAGTTTGTAGTTGACAATAAGGTTCTTCCATACATCCCAACTACAAAATGAAAGTTTGTAATAGCAAAATAATTATTTTTAAATACCTTCAAATTTATAACTTTCGGATTTATTCCTATATATGTGCTATGAGACCTTGCCTCTTGCCAAATTTCATGATTCTAGGTCAACGGGAAGTACCCTATAGGTTTTGATTCCCCTGTGAAATCGCAAAATATACGACATAAAGGAACCCTAAGAGCGCGAGACCAAAAAAAAAAAAAAACTGAAGTTAAAATATTGAAAGACAAACTTAAGTTTGTAGTTGACAATAAGGTTCTTCCATACATTCCAACTACAAAATGTAAGTTTGTAATAGCAAAATAATCATTTTTAAATGATATACCTTCATATTTATAACTTTCGGATTTATTCCTATATATGTGCTATGAGACCTTGCTTTTTGCCAAATTTCATGATTCTAGGTCAACGGGAAGTACCCTATAGGTTTTGGTTCCCCTGTGAAATCGTAAAATATGCGACATAAACGTTCATATCTTTTGATTGCGTTGACTTACAACTTTTATTTTTTTACAGCCGAAAGAAACCGTAGACCCAAGTATTTAGTATGAATTTCAACTTGCTACTTTTACGCGTTCTTGAGAAAAAGGGTCTTGACAGACGGACAGACAGACAGACGGACAACGAAGTGATCCTATAAGGGTTCCGTTTTTTCCTTTTGAGGTACGGAACCCTAATTATCATCCACATAACATAATTCTGTGGAAATCGCACGTTCTTGCCTCACGCCTGCAAAATGTGGAATGAGCTACCTTCCGCGGTGTTTCCGAGAAGCTACAACATGGGGTTCTTCAAAAGGGCGAGTTAATAGAAGATCGGCAACGTATTTGTGATGCCTCTAGTGTTACGTAGGCGACGGTGCCTGCTTACCATCAGGCAGCCCGTCTGCTTGATTGCCACTATGGCATTAAAGCACGAATAAATGCAATAAAACCAGAAACAGACTCAGTAATTATAACAATTTCAACCAAAAAAGTACTAGATAAAGTAGGTGAAAATAGTTAACAGCAAAAGCTTAAATCCATTAAGAGGAAATCTAAGAAACAATATTAATTCCGTGCGGAATAGTGGCGCGTCTCATAATCATAACCTAAATAAACAGATTTCCGCTTCGAATATAATACTGAGATAAAACGATTTGAGTGAGAGCAGGAAATATTAAATTTACTGTCTAGGGTTGGACTCACAGAAGAGAAAAATTTTTCGTTTAAAATAGAACGGCTGTCAAGGCATTTTTGCAAGAAATCCGTTGTAGCCAGTTGCACACATGTAAACGAAACGTCATAATATAACTACATAGGAAGGAATGCAATAATTCGTCAAGATTATTATTAATCCAAAAGGTTATGAACGCCATTTTGTTAAAGTTTAAAACTGACCTTCTCGTGGTGCAATACGGTTCAGTTCCCTGTACATTTTGCGCAATTATTTCGGTAAATGCTGCTATTCCAAAAAAACTGCACGATTTTTGTGCAGTTCAAAAAACTAGTATGAGTTCAACAGTCCTTAACGTAAATTTATCTACGACATAGTTAAAATAGTTCCAAATTAAACTGCACGATAAGCACGAGGGATAAAATAATTTAGCTAAGAGTTTTTCATCGATTTTGCTTTTTTTATTTAACAAAACTAGTGTATTAATTCATGTGCTTGTGTAATAATATTGAATTATTATCCGTTAAATAAGATTAAGGCAAATTCGTAGGTTTGCGTGAGTGTAGGCAAACAATGGGAAGTTGCAAATGTGATTTTTTTGTTTTGCCCCAAAACTCCATAGAAACTTGATTAAAAAGTTTCCATGACCTTACTAGGTCATGATTTGACCATGATATTGACGTAGGCTATGTTTAGAATTCGTTTTATGTGACTTTAAATGGGTAGAAAAATAAATATATTACTTGATACGGTTAAATGCTATTTTCGTGAGGAGCCATTAAAAAAAAAACCTCATCCTAAAATTTAGAATGTGGTATCACAGCTAGTGATGGGAAAGTTTTGTGTGCAGTTTTAATTTTATCGATAATCTTAATAGGCATGATGACTATTTTTTTTTATTACCTCATAAAAAAGCTGATCATAAATAGAGCACATCATCGAAAACAAAATAAAAATTAGTTCAAACATAAATGAGATATAAACATTTTAATTTCGTGCTAGACAGAGAGCGCACTATACTGAGCCGTGACGTCACACCTCAGGAGCGCCATACAAATGCTGTACTAACACACGCTTTGCGAGAAATGAATAGAGCATCCCCTCTCTATCCCCACCTAAAACTTTAAACACTCATATCTCAGAGATTTATCAGCCAATTTCATTTATTTTATCAGTACCTATGTGTAATTTATTTAGTTATATTCATCGCTAAGCCGGATAATTGTAACAAATTAAACATTAGGACACATGCCTATTATATACTTTAGCATATTAGATGGTAGGAATTCCACTAGTCGATTAAAAAAAATAGCAAGATTGACTTGCTTCGTTCGTATGAACAGAAATTAGTCACTGACTCGCATTTGATCATTATTTATTATTTTTTGTTATACTTTAGTTAGAGTGTGTCTGTGTACTATATTCATGCCAATTATTACGCTTGTACGTATTATCGTTACACTACATTACATATACATTAGATCTAATACAAAAATACGTTAAAATACGTTTGCTGTATGGGGACGCCTCTTTCGTTTTAACTTTTTGACTTTTTAGGGTTTCGTACCCAAAGGGTAAAAACGGAACCCTATTACTAAGCCTACGAGTCTAAGTCTACTAACTTACTAAGTCTGTCCGTCTGTCTATACCATTAAATATTATGGAATCGTAGGTGTGACTTATTTAAAAACGTGGAGTTTTAGTACAGTTGTATGATTATTAACGACTTATTTACCGTGATTATGTTGTGGATATGGAGTTCCTAATGTTTCGGCACAGGAAATGACTCAAAAACGTTATAAATAATGTGTAAATATTCCGTAATCATACAACTAAATAGTGAACAACCGGGATATTTTAAAAAGTGGAGTTTAATGTTTCGGGATCGCAATTGAAGCTGGCTAGGTTTTTTATTGAATAAAATTATCAATAATGAATATCAAAGTTAGTTGATTGAATCAGACGTCACTTTACGGAAGTCTCAAATGTGCATCACAAATATCTATAAAGAAAAATAATTTATAACTTTATAACTTCCTTTAGTTTGCGTTTTCTTGGGAGTCGAAGAATTTGAACAGGCAGGTGAAGCTATTTTAAGTCTCTTTGGAGATTCAAATGAGGTTGTCTGAGAGTAGTATGAAGACGTTGGTGTTGGTGATATGATTTAATTTTTAACCACTGAATGTAAATAAATAATTTATTTTTGTGATATTGCTAATGGCTTCAAGTATCTTTTATTTGTCGTGATACATATATGTCCAAAATTTTTTTTGAACAAATTGTGCTTGTTTAGTAGGAATCCAATCACGTCTTCCTGTTGCATCAATCCATTTTTGCCTAGTAGACGGATTGCCTGGAAAACTGTAATAAATTCAATGTCTATTTATACAATAGAAAATTACGAGTAATGTAATAGTGCTAATAGACGAGACGGACTTGGTCCATACGTCTGTTAGTACTATAAGAAAAATCTAAATGTATCGATATCGATAAAATAATGGTAACCACTATTATTGTCAACGGCTTGTCAACAGCTTTGTAATTAAAACACGGTGAAATAATAAAATTATAAGCAATTTAGACATACCGGTGATAGGATATGCTTCCTTTTTTTTAAATAAAATCTTTGCTAGCTAGGCGACACGTAATTACAGCGCAAGAATGCATTGTGGAATAAATTCGATGGAGCAGCTACGCGTTCAAATTCACTTAGCAATTGTGATACGGAGTTCAACGCGTTGACGTAAATAAGAATGTTCACTCGTATGCCTGGTAACAGATGTTCCTTCTCTTTTCCGTTCTATCTACTTCTCTTTTCTGTGGTTGGACTACACCGAGAGGCGACGCAACGCGTATACATTTTTTGATATCTCAAATTATTAGTTTTTTTTAATTCAATAATTGGCTTGCGTTTACCACCATCTCGCCTGATGTTAAGCGATGATGCGGTCTACGTTGGAGCACGTTTGCCTAGAAGACACCGATTCACTCGTGATTTGAAGACACCCAGATTGTAATTCAAGAAAATTCAATATTATAACTATTTAATGATTCAAAATAATTTAATTGCAAGACTTCAAATTGAATCAATGCTTAATATAAACACCATAAAGAAATGCAATCATCAGCTTCAGTAAAATTGATAACTGCAATAAGAAAAAACAAATTCTAATCACTTTTACTATCACTAAAAACATCGAGATACATATTTCTAGTAGAACGGCTACTTCCTTTTAAATCTTTAAAAAATAAATTGGTTGAATATTTAGAAAAGTATTTTTAATGGTTTAATTTAATTAATTTTAATCTTACGTTTGATCACCATCACGGCGATGATGCGGTCTACGATGAAGCAAGCTTGCCTAGAAAATTAACTCGATGACTGACTTAATGACTCCATGATTGTTTGTTTTAAATGTACAATGTTTGAAACTTATCGCGCATTGTTTTATTCAGTCTACAATAGGTACCTATGCTTAACGTTTCGACCATGTTACAATGGCCGTGGACACGAGCTGACAGAAAACTGCGGGCGTAATGTTCCCTAATATACCTAAATAATAATAATGCGCGATAAAATAGACATTGAAAACGTATATTCAAATCGCGAAAGTTCTAAAGTTACCCAGATTGTTGTCGTTCAGCTTTATACAATTTCATTGCAACTGCCAAAGCTAGAATAACTTGGACTGTGGATAGTTAACGTCGCGTAATAACTTTTCTTCGCTTCGTATCGCGGCGCATCGTGAACGGGAGTGTCTTCCCAGCTTTACCCCCTCTATTTATACTTCGTAACTACGTCTAGTATAAGTAATGCGTTTTGTCTACTTATCAGGTCGAATGCGCTATAATTATAACTACGAAAGTTTGTGTGTGTTAAAATGTTTCTTCCCACTTAACTCTATAACGGCTGAATAGATTTGGATGGACCCATTATGAGCTAAGTGCGTAGCTAGGTAATACGGTAGCGTAGTGTAGGTACGGTGGTAGCTAAAATTCTGTATTAAGTCAGGCTACGTTTATTCTGAATGTGGACGATACCTATACGGTGTATATATATCTAAACGATGGACATATTTGAGGATATCATTGTACTCATCATTATACACATCTTTTACTTTTTATTTATATTACACGGGAATTACTCACGTAAGATTAAGCCAGTCACTCCGACTATAGTTTCAACCGCATTAGGAACTATAGTCGGAGTGACCGGCTTAATCTTACGTGAGTGATTCCCGTACAATATAAATAAAATGAAATTAAGCCGGTCACTCCGACTATAGTTTCAACCGCATTAGGCAGTCTTTTTCAAGGTGAATGCGCGCGCGCGGCTGCGTCTCGCTTGGCACTACGGACCGCCGCGCGGCGCGCACGTGATGTCAACGGCAGCTGATCGGGTGCGGGGGTGGGGGTGCGTAGAGAAATATGCTGTGACGGCGTACACCGGAACTCTTCCTCACTCGAATCTTCCTGTGTGTCAGGAATATTCCAGCAGGCGGAGCTCACCACGTCGCCACCAATCCCACGGTCACTCCCACGAACTCCATGAAGACACGGTCTCCAAGTCGGTGGCAGGTTCCAAACCACGTCAGTTTCTATAATAAAATAAATAAAATGTGTGAAAACATCATAATGTTCCGCTATCATCTTTCTCATTTCAGCCATAGGACGTCCACTGCTGGACATAGGCCTCCCCCATCGATCTCAAAAAGGGCCGGTTGGAAGCGGCCTGCATCCCGCGTT
This sequence comes from Agriopis aurantiaria, assembly GCA_914767915.1. Classification (NCBI taxonomy): domain Eukaryota; kingdom Metazoa; phylum Arthropoda; class Insecta; order Lepidoptera; family Geometridae; genus Agriopis; species Agriopis aurantiaria. The sequence continues at coordinate 1,880,320 of OU612003.1, forward strand.
TCCCTGCGGTCTCTTTTAGGTCATCTGTCCATCTTGTGGATGTGGTTGTCCATCTGTACACAAAACAATATCTTCCTGAAAACCTAAAGCACAATAGTATAAATACAGAAAGTTCTGTATTCGTAAAGTCCTAAATCTATTTAAAGTAAAAAAATATGTCCTTTCGGCTTTTTCAAGAGCTCGCCCTTCGACAGTCTGCCCAATTAACCAAAAGATTTTAGTGAGAGAGACTCTATCGCACTTTCTAACAAAAACAACAGCCGTCCGTTGAAAATGTTTAGTTCCTTCATTTTGCCACTTAAGTTGGTCGGCTTCTAAATAAACTTTGCCAGTTTATTGCAGAATCGTTCTTGAGTTATTGTTCTAGTTTCTTCTATAACTTCTTGTTTAAAAATACAGACCTTTTGATAAGTCTCAAAATTAATGCTCGCAGTCGGAAAAGTTTTCGAAGCTGTCTGAGGCTTAGGTGTGCTAATTTATTGTGAAAACAGGTGTTTTGAAGATATATTGTAAGAAACTTATAATAAATTTAAAGCAGTGTTGATATTGATTTGTGTGATTAATGGTTTTGCTATATTAAGAACAAGAAAAAGTGTGAAATACAATTATTTCTTAGTTTTTATATTATAAATATCATCTTTATTTGATTTTGGAAGGTCTTTAATCATCATCGTCATCATCAGTCAGAAGACGTCCACTGCTGAACATAGGCCTCCTCCTTTAACCTCCACACTGAATGACAGCCTGCCATCTGCATTCACGCCAGCGACTCTCACAATGTCGTCGGTCCATCTAGTGGGAGGCCTACCTACGCTGCGTCTTCTGGTTTGTGGTCTTCACTCAAGAACCTTTCTTTCCCATCTGTTATCGGTTCTACGAGCGATGTGGCCTGCCCATTGCCACTTCAACTTGCAAATTTTAACAGCTATGTCGGTGACTCTGGTTCTTTGGCGAATATCCACGTTTTGGATCTTATCGCGCAAAGAAACTCCGAGCATAGCTCTCTCAATTGCCGGTTGTATGACCCTGAGTTTTTCCAAAAAGTCAACAGTTAAAGACCACGTCTCAGTACCATATGTATATATGATACCATATAACTTTCTAACGTAGTTCACCAATGTGTGGTTGTTTTAAATGTCTATCAGGACTTATTTACCGCGCTTTATTTTATAGCAAAAAGAGCAAAATACGTTTAAAAGTTACTTTTAATGTGTAGTTAGTGTTTGCAGATTTAAAAAAGGCTTTAGTTAATTAATACATTTCGAGTTAATTATATTAGTTAACTAATTAGTTAACTAATGTAATTAACTTCTTTTGTTTAAGTTGAACATTGTTTACAACTCACCAGACAGCCGCAAAAAAGGGTTAGTTTCCCCAAAAAATCTTATTCGCACAATAAAGGTTCAAAAAAAGCTTCCCTGACCAAAATTCCGTTTACCTATTGTGTAAAGTAGTAGCAGTAAGGATGTATGATGAAGAAGGTGATGTGTTTAGCGCAATGTGGAGAGAACTATACTTCGGGTTTCTCTACGAGATAGAATCAGAAATGAGGAGACCCGTAGCGTAGACGAACGAAAGTTACCGACATAGCCCACCGAATTAGCAAGTTGAAGTGGCAGTGGGCAGGGCACATATCACGCAGAATAGATGGCCGATGGGGCCGAAAAGTTCACGAATGGAGACCACGTACCGGTAAGCGCAGCGTAGGACATCCACCCACAAGATGGACAGACCACCTAAAAGAGACCGCGGGGAAATACTGGATGCAGGCCGCTTTCAACCGGCCCTTTTGGAGATCGATGGGGGCCTATGTACAGCAGTGGACGTCCTACGGCTGAAATGATGATGATGATGAAGTAAAAAGATTTCAGACCGTGCGTACACAAGGCGACTAATGTATCGAGCACTCGGCAACTTTTTTTACATTGGGCTAGATTAACGTTAGGCCGATTAATAGTTTTACTAATTGTGACTTGACTTGTATAAAAAATATACTAGTAAGTAATGTTATCTTGTATTTTATTGAAATAAAATAATAAAAATCTGTCAGTGCGCTTAAATGGAGCTTCATATACGATTCTAATAAACTATTATTCTAACAGCTACGTGGGTCTGTAAGGTGCTACGTGATAGCGTAGCAAATCTCGTAGCTCGAATCGAAGTAATCAAAATATTCGACACTTAGGTCGCCTTGTCTACGAACGGCCTAATATGTAGGTATTGGATCTTTTAGGAATTTCGTCTTTTATATTAGTACGCATTTTTTTTACAACACAAACAATTATACTAAATTATACAACATAATACTAATATTATAAATGCGGTAATGTATTCAAATCATTTACTCGTATTTTTGACAAAACATTGTAGGTACACATATATACTTGAATATAATAATATACCCAAACGAGACCGCAGGAAAACGCTGGATGCAGGCCGATTCTAACCCCTTTTGGAGATCGACGGGGGAGTCCTATGTCCAGCAGTGGACGTCCTATGGCTGAAATGATGATGTTGATAATGATGACACATAAATACAAAGTAGCATACAAATTTACAAGTTGTATCTTGTTGGACATGTCCTTGCCGGGCGTGGCATATACCTATGTGAAGGAAAAAAAGGTATTGTTCTAAGTAAGAATATTGTACATAAATTTAAAATCACTATTGCAAACATGATTGTGTTGTTAGTTTTTTGTTTGTTTTTCTTTCACTCGGCAGCAGAGCAACAAGTTAACGTATTTTTTGCATAGAGATAAGTGGGGATAAGTTAATTTTTATCTCGAAATATGTGCAGTTCATAAGGGAATATCTACCTGGTAAAATAGCGGACGCAATTGGTACATAATAATTATCAGTTTTAAACCGACTTCAAAAGTCATCCATGTAACCGAATTTTCAGTTATTTTGATTTAAAAGCCAAACTATTGTTTACCAATTATTATAAAATTTCTATGGGATCAATATGAAAGTGTAATATCCTTTCAAATAAAAAATAACGCAGTTCTCAAGTAAAAAACTTAAAATAAACAACCGTATTGAGACCTCCGACCTCCTCCATTTTTTAAGTCGTTTAAAAACTGCTTCACACTCAAAGCTTCCCACGAGGGTTCTCTAAATTAAACCAACTACGAGAAATATTTAAATTCATTAAAACATTTACCTGACCGCGAACTGAACTCGGGAAATTTTACTCAGGTGGCATAAGGCAGTAAAGGCAAGCCAGTTGATTGAAAGCCAGCCGGTTGGTTGATTGCCACTTGATCTAATTGATAGATGTCTCATGTATCAGTCACAGAAAAAAAATTGCTCTTTTTTGTGGTCTCAGTTATCCATACTGTTTTTAAGCATCTCCTACTTACATTTTCTTATAGCGCTTCGTGAAATTCTGTTAAGATGTTATGTGTTTTCGCGGATTAAAACAAACTCAATTAAGGTGAAGCTTCACTAAGCTTAGAGGATCGCATATTGGAACATTAAAAAAGAAGAAATTATTGTTAGACATTGGCGTGTAATGTTGAAAAAGTACAGTTCGTTAGGGAATGTCCACGCGGGAGCAACCGCAAGACGCAGCTAGTGACAATGTATAAATACTTTGCTTGACTTTGAATGTGACTACAACTTGTTTGACGCTATTAATACTACGTAAACTTGATTAATATTTCGACTGAAGGACTCGGTATCCACGGTCATGAAAAACTATTAACAACAATCCAAAGAGAATATGACCGCTAACGCTGAAAAAGTGGGACTTCCATAGTTTTTTTTTTTTAATATAAACTGATATGAGACGCTTATAGAGACAAGCTTATAGGTACGTTAGAGTAGTGTAAAAAACGTTTGATTTCTCACTCGTTTCATACATTAGAGAATTTGTATTGAAGTTGCGCTTAACTGCAACAATCATCGTAAAATTTTTAGTGGTTATCCACCATTAAACGTTAGCCCTAGCAATATTTTATCCTGGATTATTAAAAAGCTTTATATATCCTTCGCCAAGTAATCATGTTCTTATTGGCCGAGGCCGTTAAGAAAACTGCTCGAGAGCACGAAGTAATGTTGCCTAATTTGCTGAATACATAAAATATGATTTGTTATTTTGCCGACGTTGAAATGGCTGCTTAATTTTCAACCGTGTTAATATAAAAGAGTGTAATTTCGCAATTTATCATATCAAAATTATGAAATTCGTAATCAGGATTAAATCGTAATTAATGCTTTTGAAGTGCTGCTTGTGGAAAAAGCCTACCTACACGTTGGGGAGGAAGAATGATGAAAACTGTTCTTATGAATTTATTTTATGAAAAGACATGTTGATAAAATAATGCTCAGTGCTGCTTAGCTCTGCTCAGCTGCTCAGTGTTCGGCAGTTGTTTATTTTAAAGACGTTTCTATCGGTGCATAAGACCGTCCTATCTTCTGAAGGCTACGTTGATCTGGTAAAGCGAAGAGTTTACAGGTTACCCATTCATTCAGTAGCTACTAAGTTTGCCCAGCGTTTTGGCGGATTTATTAAAACCCACATCTACAATACGGTTATCAGGCACTGCGACACAACAGTCAAACACGTGTCTGTCCGTCAGGCAAAACCGTAGAGGGAGAAAGCAAAAACCCATTGTTACAAAATGGCTTTCTACCCTCAGTTATGATGACACAGAACGTTTGATATTAATAAAACAATAACATCTACACGGGACTACTCGTATCTAGATTACCCAACATTTCCTTAAATTTTATTTTATTTCATTATAAAACCCGTTTAATAAAACCTTCCTGTTGTTAAAATTATCTAGCCTTATTTATATATCTCGTTTTTGTAGTAGCGTCAAATTATTATTATTAAGTAGCTATGTATTTGTTATTTTTTAAAAGTAATTGTAAAATGATGTCAGCTGAGATCTAACTCTTGTGCACTTGTAATTGTATCCAGGTCCTCACGATACAGGCTGTGCCTAGTGTGAGGACCGTTAGATAATACTATCAAGGGCACTAAATCTCTGTTTAAGCATGTTTAATTTACATTAGTATAATTTATCTGTTAAAATATCTGTAAATGTTTATACAGTAATAAATATTTTTTCATATCATTTTTTTCAATGATTGTTCGATAGCCCGTTGGTCCAGTTGGTAGTGAACCTGCCTTCTGTGCTTGGGGGCGTGGATTCGATTCCCGATAAACATTTATGTGATGAACATTTGTGTTTGTTCTATATCTGGTTGTTAATAAATAGTATACTAAAGTATGCATTAAAAAAAATATGTATGTACAAAGTACAAGTGATACCGATGATACCAGGGCTAAATAGCTAGGCTGTACACAAACACAAAATATTTCAATCTCTATAAACGCAAACAAAGGCAACGAAGGTAAATCTCAAAGAAACGGCTAACCGAATTGTGAACATAAAGGGGATTCCCATTCACGTGAAATTACGATAATACTTCATACAAATCTGACAATGCTTTGTAACGGCCCCGATTCTTTGTTGTAAATTAAATAATATGAATCCTACATTTGTTTAGGTATACTCTTGACCCGGTTTGGGCAAATTTTGTTAAGTCAGCTGGGGCCTACCACTGTCTCAAAAGCATATTTTTTAAATAAATATTAGGCTTGCGTTTGCCCACCATCACGCCTGATGGTAAGCGATGATGCGGTCTATGTTGGAGCACGCTTGCCTATTCACCTTGAAACCTTGAAGCCTTGAAACCGATTCACTCGTGATTTGAAGACACCCAGATTGTTACCATCGGGGAACACCCATTGAGGCAGCGCATTCCACAGACTAGCAGCTCGCACAATAAATGTGGAATCAAAGCGCTTCGTATGGGTTTTCAGAATATGAACCATAAAGCGGTGACGAATTTTCGTGCCCGCTCTGGCAGTCCGATAGAAAAATGAGCAGGAGGGAATTAGATCGCGCAGATCCGATGCACACTCTTTTTTTTTAAATATACACACAAACAAATAATGTATATAGTAGACAAACAAGCGACGGGCCACCTGATGGCAAGTAGTCACCGTCGCCTATGGACTCCTACAATACCCGGGACATTGGCGGTGCGTTGCCTTCCTTTGAGGACTATATTCACTCTTCGCTTGAAGCAATTGTATCCGAAAAAAAAACCGAACTTTGACTTCTGAACTTTGTTTCTCTCTACTATTGAGAGACTCTCAAAAGCATTATTATTCAATTGAATTTTACTTCATCAAAACTTACGTGAGGATTCATAAAGAACGTGAGTGTAAGCTGTTTTATAATATTTTTTTATCTATTTAATTTTGTATCTAAACAAGACAATACGGTTTTCACTCACGTTATGAGCACGTCACGTATCACTTTTCCCTGATGAAAGAACACTGACGGCTCCGAAACAGATCAGGGCCCCGATTCTACTAAACCGTTTTTACTAACCGTTTTTAAATTGTATTAACCTATTCTACTAACCGTATTTAAATTGGAATTGGTTTAAAAATAAAAATAAAAACACAATTTTGTGGTAATTACCCAAAATTGACATTTATGGAGCTTGTGTTAACCGATAAAAATAATTTATTTGTCATAGTTTCTAATGGATCCTTACGCGAGTTTTGATGAGCCTTATTTCTCTCCCTCTACTACTGAGAGATCTACATTACAACTTCGACCAAAATAAAATGAATGGACGGGCCCAGAAGAAGCGCATTTTTGAAGATTTCAAAATGAGCGCCAGCTCTCACTTCGTTTCAGCCGGTCTCTAGGAAGTGCAACACGCAGTGTAAATACACATTTAAAAACCGCTAATATTTTTTTGTAACAAATTTACTGTACTTACATGGTTACAATTAGGTGAAGTATATGTCCAACGGTTTTGCCTCATCTTTGCTGAGCAAGTTCAATGGATATGGCCCGTCCATTCATTTTATTTTGGTCGAAGCATTACAATCGCAAAATATTATTATTGTTATCTTACATTGAACTTTGACTCACTTTCTACTATTGGGAGATCCACACTAAAATCTCGAAAGCGTTTTTATTGTTATCTTACATTGAACTTTGACTCACTTTCTACTATTGGGAGATCCACACTAAAATCTCGAAAGCGTTTTTATTGTTATCTTACATTGAACTTTGACTCACTTTCTACTATTGGGAGATCCACACTAAAATCTCGAAAGCGTTTTTATTGTTATCTTACATTGAACTTTGACTCACTTTCTACTATTGGGAGATCCACACTAAAATCTCGAAAGCGTTTTTATTGTTATCTTACATTGAACTTACTTACTCTCTCTTTATTATTGAGATATCTTTCTCTCGCAATCTACATCTACATCACAACTTCTAAGAAAATCTTGTTTTAATCTCACATTGAACTTTGTATTGCGGTCTTTACTATTAAAAAAACAAAACATAGTTCACTGTGAGCTCAAAATAAGAATGCAAATTTTATTACTCTACTATTGAGAAAACAAGACATTTCAACGTAAGTTTAAAATAACAATGCATTAGATATTGTGGTAGGTCCCCTGGTATTACAACTTGGGTTGAAGTTTTGAGGTGTATCGAGTTTCTTGCTAACTGGTGGATGTGGTATTTGTGGTTACTTAACTTTCTTGAAGGGTATTTATAAGGTAAGAAGATAAGGGATTCACTTTAAAAAATGGTGAATATTTAAGTAAACTAGTTTTTATACTAGGATACTTTTAAAATAGCCAAAAGACGTCCACCCACAAGATGGACAGACGACGTAAAAGAGACCGCAAGGAAACGCTGGATGCAGGCCGCTTCCAACCGGCCCTTTTAGAGATCGATAGAGGAGGCTATGTCCACCAGTGGACGTCCTACGGCTGAAATGATGATGATGTTGATGAAACAATTACAATTTTGATTAAGTATTTAGCAATTTCACTCTAAAAATAGCAACACCACACGGAAACACCATATATGAAAACTTTACGAAAACACGCATTTCCCATCGCTCGCATGCAACGTTCACCACAAAAGTTAAATGCCATTTTAATTAATAATGGTGGTATTTAATTACCACTATTTTAACCCGTGCGTGACAATTGGTATAATATTAAGCCTGCAAAATAAGCTACATAGCCTACTTGCCGCGTCAAATTTACCGCAGTGAAGAGGCATTTAGGGCGTACGATCACGACACGACACAACTGCGACGAGGACCGACACGATTATTTAAAAAAAAGTGGATCTAATCGAATAAAATCTAATTATTAATTTGTCAGAACATGGTAGGTACATATACATATAAAGTAGCATACATGGTCGTAAGAACGGAAACATATCTCATGTCCAGCCAGTACCCTTAGTACAAGTTTTGATAGTATTCGAAAACTTTTTTCGTTTGCGTATTGTTCCATACATTGCTGGGCTGAAAGGTATTCGAAAACTTTTTTCGTATGATGCAATCTATACCGCCGATTACTACCGATTTTAGTTCCCCTGCGTTCCCGCTGGAGGCGCTTTACTAAAATGTATGGAACAATACATAAACGAAAAAAGTTTTCGAAAACTATCAAATCTGGGACTAAGCGTACTGGTATAATTTATTGATAAGCAACCATAGCCAAAAAAAACCCATGTTTAATGTAAGTTGTTTTTTCTTTACAATAGTGAAGAGACGCTCTCTTTAGCTCCGATATTTTATCGAGTCCACAGATTATGTAACGAAGATTATTCAGTTTTGTCTTTACGTTCCTACCGAAAGTATAAATTACGCGTGCTCTTATTACAATAACATAACTTTATCGATATGACAGCTATGTCGTATCCCATCTCTTTCAGAAAATCTCATAAGTGACATGGTAACTTGGTTTCACTCTAGTTCTGTCTAGTGTTCCATTATTAATTCAATTTAATTCCGTTGCAAAGAGAATGTAACCGCTAACGCTGAAGAGGTGGGACTGGGACTTCCACAGAGAAAAATATTTATGAAACGGGTGCGATGCCTTTACAGACAAGCTTATACGTTAGAGTAGTGTAAAAATCGTAAAATTTTTATTTCGCATCCGTTTCAAATGTTCGAAAACATTCCGTACCGTTATATCGTGAGTTGATGTAAGTACTTTACGTGAATATTTTTACTTTTTTCTCCTAGCTTCTAGAAAAATGGCAAAATTCAAACGTTTCTCTTGATGCCACGCTACGCTATAATATTTAATGACGTCACTCATCGTATCGGTTGATTTAAAAGGTCACGCGGTATCCCGTTTTACGCGCGAATAAAGTAACGTAATAAAATACACATTTCCGTGGGTGTTCGTGATTAATTGCTGAAGTTTATGAATGTTGACGGGGTCGCAGCAACATCGGCGCAGTATGGTAATGTACGCTAATCAGAACTTGGAGGGCTAGGGTAGGGTTGTCTCTGTTTTGCATGTCGTAGAAAATTCAAGGTCAAAATGCTGCCAGCGTGGCAATGCTGCCAGCATTCAGGCCACTTTTCCCTCCACCGGCTTTTAGATTAGTTTTTTTTAAATGATTTTTGTAATAATTTGGTAGTATTAGTTTTAGTTTTTAAATACTGTTTAATTTTTTTTCGTGTAAATAAATACTTCCTAAAGGTCAAAATAGATGGATATTTTTGGTTACGGTGATGTTAAAATGGTGAGTATCCTAGCAGTGCCCCGCGGATGCACCTGCTATCCTACAGGAATCATGAACGTTTCCTGGCTAAAAAAATTATATGTTTAGTGCTATTAATATAGTAGCTACCACCATAACTTTTTTTTTTTTTTTTACCTCTTACGTTACTTTTCACAATAATAATTGGTGCAAATATCGCGTAATATGCACACACAAAAAATACAGTCGAATTAAAAATCTATTTTGGTATTCTTATGAAATAGTTAATTGTACAAGGAGTGAATAATTTTTTTACCTACGATTGTTCGATTTGGCTTTTCACCAGCAAACTAATAACTATAGTTAGCTGCTTTTCACTTTATTTGCGAGAAAATTAAACAGTAATCTGTAATATAGTAATAATTTATTCTATTTTCGTTTAAAAAAAGTTATATCTGGGTCTTCAGTAATACTCTCTTTCAATCATCAGTGTTTTATTAAAGACCCAGACTTAATTTTTGTCGAATAAATTTTAAAAGAACATTGTTTAAATTTTACTTTTAATTCTACGCAAACAGGCAAACTTTCCACCCCAAATATTCAAAAAACTGAACATCTTTGTACCTTGTAGTTCAGTTTATTTTTATGAACTAGTGAAAAAAGAATACCTTTTGGCACTAGAGCATAAACATCAGTTTTAGTCCGCTTACTCTGGTCATAAACACAAACTTTACGAGCATGAGAAGTAAAAAATGTATTATTCGTGACAACCCTGATTTACTTGCCCCCTCGTAACGCTTTTAGGTGAACTTGGCAAACAGAATTAGGTTGCCTACTGCCACCACTGTGTTCTCCATACACCGTGACATCTCATGATAATTATTTTCGGTTGGTTTGTGGAAATTTTCCCTGATAATATGACATTCTATGTAACTTTGGGAGAAAGTTCGCGTTTGAGTTGAAATGTTGCGGGATTTTCATTACTTATACGTAAGGCTGATTTTGTTACTTTGCGAAGTTGTCTCGCCATTAATTGATATTTTTATTTGACGTGTTGTTGGTATTTTTAAGCTGTATTCTCATCAATTCTAATAAAAAAATTACATGTACGGATTAGATAGTGTTATGCTAAAACACATATAGTAAGGTAACTAGTGTTAGGGAATCGTGACCTTCCTAAATTATTATTGAAGTTGAAGTAGATAATACACTTTTAACTACAAACGATTATAAATATATTACTAGTATTTTCAGGATATTATAACAGAGATTATAATATGACACAACGAGCTTAAATTCAGGCAAAACAAAAGTTCCAAAAAGTCTAGATTGTAGAAAGCTTATCTAGGCAAAACATCTAAGATGCAGAAATTTTATCTAGGCAAAACGTCTAATTTGCAAAAGTCTTGATTGCAGAAAGGCTATCTAGGCAAAATATCCAATATGCAAAAAGTCTGGATTGCAGAAAGCTTATCTAGGCAAAACGTATAATTTGCAAAAAGTCTGGATTGCAGAAAGCGTATCTAGGCAAAACGTATAATTTGCAAAAAGTCTTGATTGCAGAAAGGCTATCTAGGCAAAATATCTAATATGCAAAAAGTCTGGATTGCAGAAAGCTTATCTAGGCAAAACGTATAATTTGCAAAAAGTCTGGATTGCAGAAAGCTTATCTAGGCAAAACGTATAATTTGCAAAAAGTCTGCATTGCAGAAAGCTTAACTAGGAAAACGTATAATTTGCAAAAAATCTGGATTGCAGAAAGGTTATCTAGGCACAACGTATAATTTGCAAGAAGTCTGGATTGCGAAAGCTTATCTTAGGCATAACGTCTATGTTGTAAGAAGTCTGGATTGCAGAAAGGTTATCTAGGCACAACGTATAATTTGCAAGAAGTCTAGATTGCGAAAGCTTATCTTAGGCATAACGTCGATGTTGTAAGAAGTCTGGATTGCAGAAAGGTTATCTAGGCAAAACGTCCAAGTTGCAAAAAGCCTAGATTGAAAGCCGTAGGCATAACGTCTTATTTGCACAAAATACTTTCTCTACTGTTCCTCGATAGTTACAATATGGGTGTCTTCAAATCGCGAGTGAGTCGGTTTCTTTTATGTCGGTTTAGGCAATCGTGCTCCACCGTAGACCGCATCATCGCTTAACATCAGGAGAGGTGGCTATCAAACGCAATCTTATTATTTATTTTAAAAAAGGGACCTCAAAATCATTCAATAGCGTCAAGTCATATTTATACTTCCGCTTTTGATAATTCAAGATTTTCCCACTTGAACTGCAAAAATTATACCAACGGTGCTGTAAAAATATTCCAATTATACGATTCAAGCGCTGAATTTTCTGAAATCTTGTTAAGAAAATACTTAGCCAAAGTTCGGGTAGAGGAAAAATATTTAATTACGAGTCCTGTGTTTGCAGGATCATGCTTGTTTTTTTTTTTTGAGTTACAGAGTAACAAAGAAAATTAGAGGTAGGATTTCAAAGTTACAATGAAACTAGACTCTACGCCCCGGCAATAAGGCCAATTTCCCATGTTTTTTACCATTCTCACAGCGTTTAAGGTTTTTGATCATCATCGTCAGCCATAATCGTCCACTGTTGAACATAGGCCTCCCCTTTAATAAGTCACACTGCCCACGACATCCTGCTATCTGCATCCACTGGATGCCCGCGACTCTTACAACGTTGTCCATTAAGTGGGAGTGGGACTAACGGCCTTACTTATAAACGTTACTTAAAAGTTAAGCAATGCTTAAAATTGCTGTCTCGTTTTTACCTGTGACAATTTACAACCTGTGACAACCTGCCAGCTTCCTTGTTTCCTCAGAGATATAACCTGGCCCTTTTCAAGGCCAGAGTGAATACGTATCTTCTAAGTCTGCGTGCTTCATCTTCGACCACATTGTCGCTTACCAACAGGCGAGTTGGTGGTCAAACGCGGATATATCTGCGTAAAAAAAAACCGTCAACGAGAAGTTAACGGCAATATTAATAAAAGCTGACTTTGGTTCTCATCGATCATCGGGCGGGTGGCTCGATAATTCATCGACTGGACTACATAACTGTTTATCTGTTGAGCCTGACTTGAGCTACGCAACGAGCGCTAGTAAAATATAAAAAGTCTGGTATGAGTCACAGCGAGTGTACCTAAAGTTATTTATAATCATTACACACACATTTACGCTAATGCGCCAGCGTAAAACATCATGTCTGTACAACACTGGCTTACGATAAATCCGTTTTTATAGCGTCATATTTTACTCTCGTCTCGCATCACTAGTGCCGAGTAAAGTATTCTAGCAGAGACGCAGTTTACAAAAGTGCAACTTACGAATTATTATTTCGCATCTTTACGAAAGTAAAATTGCACAACTCGTGTTATAGAGCTTTTTTCAGCAAGGAATTTTACAATTTCGCCTACGTGAGATATAAATGAATTTAGCAACTAGGTAATTATGCTTTATACTTATTTGTTTTGGAGTTCATGTAGGTATGTATGTGTGTAAGTATTTGTATGTATTACATGACGTATAACGGTACAGTTTTTAACCGAGCAATTTGACAGAAAAACCAGCCATCATGATCATCATCAGCCAGAAGACGTCCACTGCTGAACATAGGCCTCCCCCTTTAACCTCCACACTGAACGAAAGCCTGCCACCTGCATCCACTGGATGCCCGCGACTCTCACAATGTCGTCGGTCCATCTAGTGGGAGGCCTACCTACGCTGCGTCTTCCGGTTCGTGGTCTCCACTCAAGAACCTTTCTTCCCCATCGGTTATCGGTTCTTCGAGCGATGCGGCCTGATCATTGCCACTTCAACTTTCAAGTTTTCCAGTCAAAGGATCGTAAAAATTTATAGAAGCTGCGAGGTCTCAATTTGTCCAGCTTCTGTGGAACTAAAAGTTTAATAATATTATAGTATGGCTTTAGAGCTACACCTCTAGGGTTTGTATACTCTGTGCTAGCGTAAAGCGATCGTTACGTCATAGATGACTTTATTTTGAAATACAGGGTGAATCCCGTGATTTCGTCATAATGTTATTGTGCTAGAACATTTATTTTGTCATAGCAATTTTTAAACGACTTGGAAAAAATTGGTTTTCTCTTCGACTGTTTTTTTATGTAGATACCGTAATAGGTATCCGGTAACTCTGATGATTCTGAACTTATTTTAATGAAACCATTTATAGGAAAATATTTCGCATGTGTGGAAAACTAAGGAAAGAATCCCGTACATTGTCAATCTAATCTTCAAATCGAGAGAGAATCGGTTTCATCTAAACAAGCGTACTCTACCGTAGACAGCGAAATAACTGTAGACTGCATCATCGCTTAACATCAGGCGAGTTGGCGGTCAACCGCAAGTCTATAATTTGATTTAAAAAAAAAAACTAGTTACCTTGAATGCTGTTTTGATTTCTTTGTCAACAAGTAATGGAATTTATTTATTTAATACAAAAACTGTGCCCTGCCTATTGCCACTTGCAAAATTGCAAACTTGCAAACTTGCTAAATTTAATAGCTATATTTGTGACTCTGGTACTTTGGCAAATATCCACGTTCCGGATCTATCACTAAATCACTAACTAGGTAGTGGTTAGGAACATTTTATTGTTTAGTTAATGTTAAAAAAAAAACAAGTAAAACGGATGCAAAGCATGTATTTGCTGAGGCCAGAAAGAGGGCCAGTAAGTGTATGCCCGCTAACTGCTTAACGTTGCCAAATTCATCGCCAAATGAGTTTCGTTGAAGTATTAAAACTTTATGGTCCGAAAACGTTTGGTTTGAAGACTCCTAGCTATCTCGGTTTAGGTATTTTGACTTCCATAAAATACTAGCTGCACCCCGCGGTTTCACCCGTGTTATACACTTCCTTGAAGCAATCTCCTTGGTAGCGACAGCAACCTCCTTTAACTTAGATGTTTTTTTTTTCTATGATGTAATAATATCAAATCAATGTATATTGAAGTATATATAATTGCCAGTGCGCGAGCGTCGGAGGGGGCGGCGCCGGTGGATGGCCGATCAGCATCAGATAATCTTGGTTCTACGGCGTGAGTATAGCGGCCGAGGAGAATGAGACATCACTCGTACAATTACACTGGTTTTATTTCGTAACATGATTATTCTCACAATGGAAAATTACTTGGGGACAAGGTGTTCCGCCTTGTAACGAACGCTACCACCCTCCAATCAACAACTCCAAATTCCAACCTTTAACCACAGAAGACATGTCATATGACCGCGCGTCCGCGAGCCCTCACTAGCGTCTCTGCCGGACGGTATGCCAACTTGCTAAACTCTGATTGGTTGTCAACGACACAACTTCACAACGTAAAGACTTCAGCAGAGTAAGTTACTGCAGCGTTACACCAGTGATGGCGCCACCTCTATCACTAGTCCACCAAAACAAAGCTAGGTGACACATACTTCTATAATCTAAGCCTTAAAAACTGTCCAACGGTAGTTGCGCCCGTGTGCCGAAACATAAAAAAAAAACCCTAACGCCGACATAATTATATTCTTGCCGTTATATGTATACGAAATGTATGGGAAAATAATTTTTCTCCATAATTATTTTTTTCGTGAATTTTTTCGATATTTTCTTACTTTTTCTGCTATTCGGGGCCGAGAGAAATCCAACAAATCAAAGATGAAAATCGGTCCATCCGTTCTTGAGTTATAAATGTTGTATAACCAGACTTTGTTTCTACAGGGTCAAAGGTAACTACGCAATACCTTCTAAGGGCAACTTTGGTGCATCAAGAGATTAACAACTTTAGTATGACAAGTTTTAAAAATTCGCAATAAAAAATCAGCTGTTTCATACATTTTGTCGGGAGTAGGTAACATATTTTTTTTTTGTATGGAATATCTGATTTATTCCCGCAAATTTCGGAAACAAAAGTTGTTGGTCATGAACATGATGCACTAAAGGTTTTGCCATAGTTACCATTGACCCTGTGTAGATTTGTTATTACCGGCGAAAAAATATATTATTTCTAAAAACAACGACATTAGCGCCATCTCTTGACAATCTAGAGACGGGAACTCGTCTACAATCTCAATATCTAAGACAGAAACTATCCCTATACAATCAAAACCGATAAACGTGAAATGTTGTTATTGATTAGGCAGGACAAACACTAACATAATCGTAACAGTTTCAACTTAGGTGATATAGAAGGGTAAACATTTTGGTTTATACGGCTTAGGGTTTTAGTTAGGTAAATAATGTGACCCTTACAGTAGGAATAGTGCCTAAAAGAGGAGGGAGTTACAATTGGTTGTTCCCCGATAGCACAGAATACATAGTACAAGTACAGAAGTTCCACTCCGCAAAATCATTTAAATAAGTAGCAACTCTTGCTACTATACAATAAAGTGAAATTTAGAACGTGCGAGCGCTAACTACCTACATCTATATTAACCTAGTAGTTGCGTCTTTGTCTATCGCGTATTTTTTGTCACGTTATCTCTGTCTATCGCGCGACAGGTTCGGCTACTGTAACTTCATACCTAAGTGCGGAGTGCGTTAGTTACAATCTGGGTATCTTCAATTAGCGAGTAAATCGGTTTCTTTTAGGTAAGTGTGATCGTGTGATTGTGCCTCCATCGTAGGCATCAACATGGGCGTAGGTACATTGAGGCATAGTGGGGTGCTTTGGGGCATAGTGGGGTGCTTGCCTTAGACTGGCTGGCATGTCTGGACAGTTTAAAAAAAAAATTACAGCGCTTGAGAATCATAGGATGGTTGTCTTTTCTTCCATTCATATTCTTTGTATTTAAATATATTATTTAGTTGATATTTAGAGCCCGTGTTGAGAGTGAAAGTGTTGTAGAAGACACATTTTTGCGAACTCCAAAAAGCAGGCTCATCGTTTGTATTTTTTTTTACCATCGGACTATAGCAAACGACATGCTCAAAATGTTTTTGTATATAAAAAAAAACTACGTTTGGCCATCATCTCGCCTGATGGTAAGCGACGTTGCGGCTGATGATGGAACACGTTAATCTAGGAGAAATGTCTTCACTCTAGCCTTGGAGATGCCTAGATTGTAGTTCTAAGGAAACAAGGAGGATGGCAGGGAATTCCATTATTGGGCAGTACCTACGTATCATAAATGACGACCCAAATATCATCAAATGGACGACCAAGGGAGGTTTAAGTGCTAAAGGGGAAACTGTAGGTATATCGTTTCCGTTTATTTATTTGCTAGCTGCGGCCCGCGGTTTCACCCGCGCAGTGATGAAAAATGGTGATGATGATGATGAAAAGTAGCCTATCGTCGGGGATAGTGCAATACCGCGTAAGTAGCGTCGGTCAATACCGCGTAACTACGTATGTAGCCAAATCATTTTTTTTGTACCAACGCACACAAAAAATTCGTTGTCGAGGAGACACCTTTATTTAAAAAAAAATATATATACTAATAGAAAACGACTTATGTGGTTCCTAGACCCAAAAATTACGAAACTAGGCAGTTGTTTGTCTCTCCTGTAAAGTGAAGTGAAATGAAGATACGCGTTATTTACCTGTGTTAGTTTCGCGGTATTGCACTATCCCCGACGGTATGTCACTCTTTGGCTCTTGAACTATACCCATGCAAAAAATCAGGTCGATCCGTTGTTCCGTTGCATGGTGAAAGAGGAACAAACATCCATACATCCATATATCTATACATCCATACATACAAACTTTCGCGTTCATAATATTTAGTAGGATTTCTGAGCTCAGTCCTGCAAGTATCTTTACGTAATAAATCGATCGATCCGTTTCTCCATTGCTGCATGAAAAGACACACAAACAAACACACTTGCGCAGTTCAGTTTTAATTTTCGCCAGTAACAAAATTTTGTTAAAATTTGCTCCATTTATTTATTTGGACACACCAACGAACAATTTACAAAAAAATAATGAATATTAACCATGTGAACCAGTCATTTGCAACACAGTGCGTCCAACACTGAAAATATAAACAACAATGACATGATTTATATAATACATCACAGAATTCTTCTTTGTGATATCTCTTGCTATGTCATCACGGGAAAGCTCATCTACCAGTACTAGAAGATTTGTGGAAACGCCACACACCCTTTTTCCGCAATCTGCTGTACACCTGCAGAATATGCAATGAGCTAACCCCCGAGCTGTTTCCGCTGGGTCACAAAATAGGGCACGAGGAAATAGGGCCATAGTTAAAAGGACCAACGTTCTGTGTGATAATAGTGATCTCTAACTATCCTTACTAGCTGTTCGCCCCAAACTGAGACCTCGTGACCTCTATATCCTTTTTTTATAGGCTTGAGTTTAGCCGCCAACTCACCTTATGTTAAGTGATGATGCGGTCTACGATGGAGGCAGTGTTTTGTTGAGGTGTGAGGCAAGAAAAATGGTGTGAATCCCACAGCGTGCTATTTCCCCGTCATCGTTAGGTTCATTATCCACAACTTTGTTTAGCCCTGTTTTAAACTATCACGGTTGTTCACTAAAGTTATATGATTATTTCTCTATCCCACTTATGGGTATAGGTTTTTGCGCGAATTTTACGTGAACAACATTTAACGGCCTGTTATACCAAACTTGACGGTTTTAATTCAATTTTATACAGTAAAATTTTAATATTTGAGCTGGAAAAAAATACATGTCATAGATACATCTGTGATTGAGTTATGCTTTGGTTCAAAACATGATAGAATGAACTTTCCTTGAACAAAAAAAAAAAACTGAAACAAAGTCGATTTAGTTTATTTTTTTCGTTTCGAGCTCTAATGAAAGCTCGTAATAACCTGGAGATTGCATGTACTGAAAGGCAATCCTATTCAACATTTTTGCATTGGATAGATTTTTAATAGTGAATAGTTTCGTTTTTTTGTGAAAGTAAAAGCGTAAAAAGGTCGCGAGAATTTGCGCGCGCCGCGCTCAGTACCGCGCCAGGCGTCATCGAGGTCGGACTTATGTTCGTTTTTGTCGTTGCACTCTCCCCACGGGCCTCCTGACTCTTGCGTGGCAAAATACATCGTTGCTCTAACTTGGCGGGGGCTGAGGGAGCGTTTTGTTGCCTCCGCGACACGGATAACAGGCCGTTAAAAGCATCAGTGTCTAGTTTCTAACTATTTACGTATCTGTAATCACTCACTTATATATTTTTATTCTAATGTCTAATATTAATTATAATTTGTGTAATAATATGTAGCAAAAATAAAATGTATTTTTATCATACAAGACTACGATTAGGTAAAATATATTTTGATCCTGAAAAAATATAATTTATTTAGTTAAGTACAAAGGTAGGTATATCAAACAAAGAAAATAAAAAAGCCTTAATTTATTACTTACTAGCTGACCTGACAGACGTTGGCCTGTCTTAGAACTGTCAAACACGCAAAGTCAAAATTGTAAATCTTATTTTTTACACCTTGGGTTACATTATTGGAGTTTTAGTAAGGATCCCTATTTTTTTTGAAAATATAATATAGCCTATGTTAACCGGGGATAGTGTAGCTTCCCAACAGTGAAGTAATTTTTCAAATCGGTTCAGTAGTTTCGGAGCCTATTCAATGCAAACAAACAAACAATCAAATCTTTCCTCTTTATAATATTAGTATAGATTACTAATTATCACTAATATAATCAAAAATGTAGCAAAATGATGTACATAATTTTGTAGTGATATATAATTTAAGTTAGATTTATATTTGTTGTAACTATCTAGTCTAGGTTTTGTATATTATCTAGTAAAACTTTGGTCTTTCTATTTATTTCGTTTTGTCTTGTATAAGATGTTTTTGATGCACGCCTACGTACCATTTGTTCCAACCTGGTGGATGACTGGTAGAAAATGTTTAGCATTAAGTCCTTCATTTGTACATGTCAACTTAATTTGTAAGTGTACTATAAAGTATTAAATAAATAAAAAATAAATAGGCCTCACACTTGCTGTCCCAACCAAACGTTTCAAATCTACATTTCTAATTCGTACGGCCAAGGATTGGAATCACCTGCCCGCTTCCTTGTTTCCCGAGAGATACAATCTGGACCTTTTCAAGGCCAGAGTGAATAGGTATCTTCTAAGTCTGCGTGCTTCGTCTTCGACCACATCGTTGCTTACTAATAGGCGAGTTGGTGGTCAAACGCGGACATATCCGCGATTTAGAAAAAAAACATCTCACTCGCCCTGTGCTAAATAATCCAGTGCTGTACGAATTTTGAAAAGACAGTATTATGTGAGTAAGGGTTAGCTTCAAATGTAACTAAATACGTTGGTAAGCATATCAAATGAGTGATGAGTGAAGCCGAGTTTAATTACAATTTATAGTTCCATAACTTTTATAGTTTTATTGTCTATGCGGTTCAACCGTCCATTACTCCTCACTATGCGTACGAAGTCGTGGGTACAGCTAGTATATAATATTAGATATTATAACGTGATAAGGTCAGGCTTGTCAAGAATGTAGCCGGCGGTATCACCAGGAAAACCGTTACAAAGTTTTATAATACAAAATTGAATACTTAAAGAGTAAAAAGTTTTTTTTAAATGGACTTGCCCTTGGCCAACAACTCACCTGATAGTAAGCGATGATGCAGTGTACGATGGAGCACACTTGCCTAGAATAAACTAATTCACTCTCGAATTGAAGACACCCAGATTGTAACTATCGTGGAACACCCATTCAGGCAGCGAATTCCACATACTAGCAGTTCGCTCAATAAATGTGGAGTAAAAGCGCTTCGTACGGGTTCTCGGAATATCAACCATGAAGCGGTGACGATTTTTCATGCCCGCTCTGGCATTCCGATAGAAAAATGGGCAGGAGGGAATTAAATCCTGCAGATCTGATGCACACCGATAGAGTAGCAACTTTGTGCCGATGCTCAAGACTAAGAAGCTTAGTCTGAACCAGGGATTCATTGCTGATGAGTTTGGCACGTTTATCAATAGACTCCAATGCTCTACTTTCATCTTGCTACAATGCTCTACTTTCAGTTAGCCCTGTTAGTTTTGTTTTATTACCAAATTTTCAAGGAATATAAAAGTTTATGGTCACTACCAATATGCTATGGGCCAGCATGGTGGATTAGGACCCATCCTCTCAGAGAGAAGATCTTTGTCCCAGCAGTGGGAACATAATAGGCTGATAATGTGAAACTGACAAAAGCGTGTTAAATAAAACTGGTCAAGTGCGAGTCAGGCTTGCGCACTGAGGGTTCCGTACCACCAGATAACTTGTTATTACTACTAAACTACCAAAAAAAGTGCAAAAGACAATATCCCATCGACTCCCAGTAAGTCACCCATCCATGTACCGGCCGCGCCCGACGTTGCTTCACTTCGGTGATCGTACGAGAACCGGTGGTGAACAGAAACTTGTCACCGACTCACAGTTGGCCATCTTTTATTATTTGTTGTTATACTTTACAGTGTGTACTATAATCATGCCAAGTTTGACGCTTGTACGTATTACCGTTTTTACATTAGAGCTAATACAAAAATACGTTTAAAAAATGCGTTAGTTGTATGGGGACCCCCTTTTCGTTTTTAATTTTTACATATTTTTTAAATAATCCGCCGGAACATTACGTATTCTTTGAAAATGTGAACTGGCTATCTATTACGGTTCGAAAGACACATCCGTTAATAGGTAGGACAGACGGACAGACAGACTGACATCGTAGGCTTAGTAATATGGTCCCGTTTTTACCCTTTGGGTACGAAACCCTAAAATAAACTCAGTTTCCGTGGAACGCGTAAAAGTGGGTCTGTAATGTGAATAGTGCCTAAAATACCATTTCTCATAGTTCGTCCTGTTACGTACAGTTCAAAGTAGACTTCCACTTTGAATGTAGTTGGCTAGTCGCCATTCCGACGACTATTCCGGGCGTCGACCTCCTTACTCCACTCAATCTTACCTCGCAAACAATAAGTTTTTATAACGACCTGGAGACAATGGCAGTCAAATTGTGCCCGAATTGTGCTCAATTTTGGTTTAAGCTCCCTGAAGAGTTTGGCTTTTTGAATGATTAATTTGGAAAGGAAACGAGGCCATTAAAACGTTTCGTTCTGTGGAATTCGGTAGATTTGGTTTTGGTTTGGTACAGTTTTGCTTGTGAGAGTGAGAAAATGACGCGCCAAGTACATATTCTGAGCTAGAAATCTAAATCATGCGCCAGTAAACGCCAACTGCTGACCAAAAGCCTCCCGTAGAGAGGGATGTTGCCATAATCTTGGCCACTTGGTAGAGAGCTTGAGGATTGCAGTACGTTCACCGTGTATTAATAGGACGCTACTGCACACCCTCCAGTGGATCTGGTCGCAGTTTTAGGACATGCCCGGGTCCAACCAACTAAAAACCAATCGAGTCAAATCAACCAATCATTCATGGCATTTATTTAATATACGAACACAAAAATGTATAAATTACATTAATAAACCGGCCAAGTGCGAGTCGGGCTCGCGCACTGAGGGTTCCTTATCACCACAAAATTCAATAACGAAATTGCCAGTTATAACTTTGTAATGAACAGAAACTTAAAGTTATATGATCATCGGGATATTGACCGTGGTAAGGTATCATATAACTTTAGTGAACAACCGTGATAGTTTAGAACAGAAACTTGTCACCGACTTGCACTTGGCCAAGATTTATTATTTGTTGTTATACTTGACCCTTGGTTGACCCTTTCTTGACCCTTTTACGTGTAATAATTTATTAATTTTTTATTTTTTTTTAAATTATTTCTCAGTTAACGTACTGTTACATTACATATTCCGTGAAAATTTTAACTGGCTTTTTACGGTTCGAAAGATACAGCCGTTTAAAGTTAGAATGGACAGATAGACAGACAGACAAAAAGACAATGTAGGCTTAGTAATAGGGTCCAGTTTTTACTCTTTGGGTACGGAATCCTAAAAACGAAGAAATTGCATGTTACAAGAATTATGTTCACAAATACTCAAACTATTCACATCTAACTGAATCCACACCAATCTGAATACTCATAAATATTCAAAAGATCCCATGAAATATAAAACCTTGTTATCATTTATCCAGGTAGATATTTCAACAGGGTCTCCGAGGGGCGTAATCAAATAAAGTAGTGATCGCAAGCTCGCGTCCCTGGGCCCTCATAACTCAGATATATGGCCGGGCGAGGTAAGCCGCTACATTTTACAAAGACGGTAGGTCACTTGCCTATTTTAGAGGTGGCAAGTAACATGACATTGGCGTCAATTCTGTAATACCACACACTAAACTAAACCAATCTGACAGAATTAAAATTATCTGCCTCTCTTTTCATTTTAATACGTGAGAGAAGGATGGCAACAATTTTAGAGCTGTAAAATTTAGTTTAGAGTGCATCAGAATCGATGCCATTGCCATTTAGGCTTAGATCAGAATAAACTGGCAATGCAATTGGGCTTGCACACTGAAGGTTCCGTACCACCACATAAATTGTTAATTAGTAAAAAACTCAAAAAGACTTCTTCAACTCCAGGCGGTCACTCATCTAAGTACCGAGCGCGCCCAACGTTGCTTAACTTCGACGAACATAAATTTGTCACCGACTCGCATTTTGCCATTATTTATTATTTGTTGTAATATTTTAGAGTGTGTTCTACAATCATGCCAAGTTTGACGTTTATAAGTACTACCGTTTATACATTAGAGTTAACACTAAAATACGTAAAAAAAATATACGTTTGTTGTATGTTTAATTTTTACTATCTGACTTGATTATTATTCCTTAGTTAATCCACCGAAATAATTATTAAATATTCTGTGAAAATTACGGTTTGAAAGATAGGATGGACGGACAGACGGACTGACAGCATAGGCTCAGTATAAGGGTCCCGTTTTTACCCTTTGGGTACGGAATTCTAAAAATGTATAACACAAAAGATACCAGCGAGTTAAATAAAGCGTTACAACCTCCTACCTAAGTATTAAAGACACAATGAAAGCGAGTGAATGTCATTCAAATATTGAAATAATATCAGATTCTTTTATTTACCGTTACTTTGTGCGTTACTTAGACTCATTTCCATAATGAAAATTCTGTTACTTCCTGTTACTTTATTAAATTTTTTGTTTATCCACAGAGGGTTTGACAATAAACGAAGAGTCACAGTCGCTTAGAAACTTTTTACTTAGCTGCGTATTAAATGTTGATAAAACCCCAAAACCAATGACAGTTTTAAAAAGGGGGAAGACGCGTGACATCCAAACATTTTACCCAATAAATATGGCTCTGTTTCGGCTCGAGTCAGCGGCGACGTTGACGTCTACACGGTAAACGTCAACTTCACCGCTCCATTAGACACTACACTAGACCATAGAAGTGACATTTAAACAAAATTATTTAATTGTTTTTAAGTATTTACGAGTGAAAAGTAATGCCGTGAAACTTGTTTTTTGTCTTCAAACTGTTGGTGCACCTTGTGAAAACGCAGGAAGTAATTTTTGCTGCTTTATTTCACACGATTTGGACAAGTAATTCACGTGCTATCAAAACGCCAGTTCGATTGTGACTGAAGGGGATTGTGCCCCGGGGCCTATATTATGCGGTCCACGTCAAGAAGTTCGTCCCGTATCTTCCCCCTATTTACTTACACCAATGCCCAAAACCCCCATTATTATAGGTTGAGGCAAAAGGAAAAACAAACGACACAAAAAAAAGTTTTATTGCAATATATTAATGTTTTTACATTCCATTCCATTCCATTCCATTGACATGTATTTTTCTTCTTGCATGCCTGTTAATAAGATTTTGGCGTCCCACGTTTTTGTATTTTCCAGTGTCAGGTATTGAGATTTTTTCATTGGACTAGACCACAGGACTTGAACATGGCTTACTTTGCTTAATTCTAACTGTGACTGACTTGTTTGACTACATTTTATCAAACTTCAACTTTTGTTCATGGCTTCTGTGCGGTGATGCCGCAATTTTGACAATGTCTTGTTTCAAGGTAATGAAAATATATTTTGTATATTGACCGGTCGGGGGACAATGCAGTGTTACCTTCACGCAGTTGCTCTGATGTATCTTCTTCTTTGTTGCGAGCTACATCGTCTTGATGCCTCTAACCTATAAAGGACATACAAACACATGACTTCACAATACATGGTATAATAATATACTCCGCCAGGTATAGCGCTCTGATACAAAAGGTCACGTGGGTGACACGCAACTACGTCATCGATGTCATGAATACGCATGACACGTGCATAAGCAAGACCAGAATAAAAATATAAAAAAAATATTATTAACATATTATTATTATTTACTATTATAGGCTCGTCTCTTAGCTGTGTTAATTTACCACGTTAGTTAAGATGAAATATTTAAGTTAAAACATTGTATCTTTTAATTATTGTGCGCGTGTAAATAAATAAATTAAATTAACCAGACCATCTCTACTATTTGCTGCCTGCAATTGGGTTTTGCTCCAGTGTAAAAATAAGACTTATTTTAGACAGAAACACTGGAGTACAAGCAAAACCCAGCCGCAATTGGCAAATAGGTGGTCAGCTTATAAATATTATTAAATAAAAAAAAAAGGTTGATAGGGTAAATTTGGCCATAAAATTTGCCTTGACTTCTGCTGGTAAAAGTCCAAGAGATATTTGTAGTATGGAGTTGGCAGGTAAAGGCAAGATCATGAGAGTAAAGACGGAAATACTCCGTGTTTCCAGAATTGATGGCTTGTTTAGCACAGCTATCTGCATTTTCATTGCCCGGGATGCCTGCGTGTCCTGATATCCAAGCAAGGCAAGGTATACAAGGCAAGCACCACCTGTAGCCCTAATTTGTAACATTTAAAGAGTTCTCGTTTAATTTTAAGTACCTATAACCGGGAAAAAACACCGCTTATCTTGGTTCATGCATTTATATGCTGTAACAGCTACCAATAACATTGTAAAAAGTTGAATGAAAACCACGAATTCTGATCACTTTTGCTAGGTTTTTGAACGTAAGACTGTAGGAGGTACCCGATATACTTAATTGAAATATTAAAAGAATGTATTATTGTTCAGCTTTTTGCATCTATCAGAGCAAATTTGCGCCGAGGGTGGTTACTACAAATCCTTTTCAAGACTTATTGAACTTCTTGTTTATGTGCGCTCATAACACTACCACAGAATATACATAGTTCTATACAACATTGAAATATCCCGAAGCTGGAAACTAATTTCCAACAACAGCATATTTACGAGTTACATTTACGAAATCGATGACTCACGGGAAGTTTGCCATAAGCAATACGGAGCCCCACAGGCGCAGTGGGTATATTGGTACAAAAGCGCACAGGGACAGAACATAAAGGGGTATTCAGACAATTGTTTTACGACAACGTTGCTGGTAAGTATACCTATATCTGACAGAGATCAATGGCGCAAGGGAGAGGAGGCCTATACCCAGCAGTGGGTTGATACAGGCTGACAATGATGATGATACTTATATCTTATACAACAAGGTCATAATTATGTACTACTTGTTGTTTATTATGCAAATCATGTTATTTGAGATCTACATGCATACATATAACTATGTCGCAATAAACATATATATTGAATATAAATTTTAATTTTAATATAATTAGAAATTAATGATAGGTAACATTGCTGGCCAGTATTGATAAAATCTTTGCTGCTACCGTACACGATATCTGCATTTGATGGTCTATCTTAGCGACATAGATAGAGTGATAGCATCTTCACAAAAGCCAACAACCGAAAAGAAAAATATTATGCTGTCATAACAACATTGCTGTCAAGTATTGACATCAATGTTTGGGTGGTGCATTTAGCGATTGAATTGCTCGTCTCGTATCTCAGTTGTTTAAAAAGGGCAATATTCTCGTCAATATTTATGCCAACATCTGCTAACTAACAATATAAATAAATCTCGGAAGTTGATTTTAATTTACTTCTAATTGTCGAATCGATTTGAAACTTTGAAATATGTAATTAACAATATAATATAATAAACAATGACAATGGTGACAATATAATAACTTGGTATCATCAAACTGATCTGATAATCCACCTATAAGTTTGATCATCAGACCTTCGTCACCAATATAATAATCCCTCGGATGGGCTCGTTTGATTTATTTTAACAAGTCACAAAAGCGTGTTATTTTTGAGAGAGTGTTTTTTTATTTTAATAATTATTAAATTTATTTTGTCTTATAATTTTTTTGGATATAAGCGTGTTTTTCAGGTATTGCTAACAATATATCTCGAAAATAAATTGCCAGCAATCATGGCCATATACTACTGAAACTATTTGGCAATAGCTATGGAAACGAATGCTTATTAGTTGATCATGGGCAATGTTTTATGACCAATGGTTAAGCAATGTTGCAGCTACACTTCCGCATTAATGATTTGCTCGTGTAGACGCTTCTTAAGCTGAGGCCTGAGGACGAGCTAGAATGAATATCAGAACCCGTGGGATATACGCCCATAGACAAGGGTTCAACTGTTATTAGCGTTAAACATGTATAGAATTCCCATTGTTAGATGTTTTTGTTGTTTTTCTCGCTCATTTAAAATTTTCCAACCATCCTTGTTTTTAACTCCCGATGCAAACAGAGGGGTGTTAAGTTTAACGTGTGTGTCTGTCTGTGCCATCATAGCTCATAGCGTCACAACCAGTTAGATTTAGTCTTTTGTTGTTAAAGTTATATGATTATTTACAGGATATATTTTTTTTCCATATAACTTTAGTGAACAACCGTGACAGATTAAAACAGTGTCTTTTGTTGTTGTTTGAAAGGTGACTTAATCGAGAGTTTTCTTAAATCTGTTCATCAGTTTGAAGATTCTCAGCTCTTTTATCGTGGTGTTTAAAAATGTTCAATGAGAAACCACAGGCAAAACTTTTCTCAGATGGCGCCACTTTCGCTGGTGCTGTCATTTGTGGTTTATTTGAAGTTATAAACATTGCTCTAGAATGAAACAATAAAAATAAACTTTGCTTTTAAACAGTAAAATGTTTCACTAATGACAGTGGCGAATCTCAAAAAGAGTTAATGCTTCCTTAGCTGGTAAAAAACCGAATCTTTTGGCAAGGTAGGTATGCAATAAAATTATCAATATTATTTTTTCTCATCGGAAGGAAAACGGTGTGTACCTCTATTTTTACACTTAACTGCACTACACAGAGGCAGGTTTTAATACCAGATGATATTTATTGTGTAATTACTAAAATTATCTATTAATATTTGACACTTTTGACAGTGAAACAACACCAGCGATAATGCGCCACCTGGCGTGATAAATAAGCAGTGCGCCTCTCCATGGATTGTAGTTTTTCTCGCTCATTACCAGTTAACCGATTTTTTTAACCCATCCTTGTTTTTTGCTTTAATAGGAACTATTTACCAAACCATAAAATTAACTGATATATCATTATAATTTGATCACACTTTCTGTTATCGTGCGATTGTTATGATTGTTTTAACCCCCGACGCAAAAAGAGGGATGTTATAAGTTCAACGTGTGTATTTGTGTATCTGTCTGTGGCATCCAAAAGAGCAAAACAGATTGTATAAAAAAAAAACTACGTTTGAAAGGTGTCTTGATCGAGAATGTTCTTAACAATAGGAATGTGTCCTAATGTTTCATATAGTTCAAATAACAGGCTTAGCAAAGGATAGAACTAAATACATTACATATACTGAAAAATAAATTAAATTGGTTACTTAATTTCTAAGATATGAGCGTTTAAAGTTTTAGATGGGGGTAGAGACGGGGGGATACCAAAAAAAAAAAAGAATCAACGTTAAGCCGTTTCCAATATTACAATAACAGCCAAAGAGCCAGCGAACTCCTGCATGGCTCCAGCCCAAAAACAGAGTAAACAACATACATTTCGAACAACACCCGATCGGTCCGTTAGGTCTCAACATTGCGAAAACAACAGACATATCGGTAAGAAATCTTCACAACATCTAGGAATATACTTTACACAGTGACAGTAGGAAGGAAACGTGGCGGTGTTTTGTGCTATTTTTTTATTCAAGAAACAAACCTTTAATCGAATCTAGTGTTATTTTTTTATTTTACATTTTTATTGTGATAATTAACAACTTGAAAAAGGACGAAGTTATCAATTCGACTGTATGTTTTTTATCATAAAGATAACGGTTTTAAACCCTTTTAATGATCCTTGGTCATCAGTAGAAACAACTGAGCGTGTAAACAAATTGTTATGTTGTAATTATCTAAAACTAGCTGCGCCCTGCGGTTTCACCCGCGTAGTGATGAAAAATGGTGATGATGATGATGGAAAGTAGCTTATGTCACTCTCTGGCTCTTGAACTATACCCATGCAAAAAATCAGGTCGATCCGTTGTTCCGTTGTAGCGTGAAAGAGGAACAAACACCCATACATCCATACATACACAATTCCCGCCAGCCTGAAGTTAATATAAACTGCCTTTAATTTTTATTAACTTTATTATTTAACTTCGGGTAACAAAAATGCTTTTTAAAAATAATAGTTTATGTTTGACCACCGACTCGTTTATATTAAGCAATGATGCGGTCTAGGATGGAGCACGCTTGGCTAAAAGAAACCAATTCACTCGGCGTGTTTCTGGCTCAATGCATAAGCATTGCCATTCAGCGTGGTAACATGCAAGCATGCTGGGTACACTGCCAACTGGTGGGCTTGAGCATTTGGATATTGCTTTAAATGTTCAACGATCTATGGGCATGCAGTCCAACTGTTTTAATTCACTTGTATTTTGATTAGATAATAAGAAATCGGTTCAAGTCTGAGTTATCGATTCTTAATTGAGTAGAACCTTCTTGAAGGTAGTTAAAAACGTAAAGAAATACAGTGACAATTCTGCCGTTGTGTTCTTCGATCAAAATAAAATGAATGGACGGGCCATAAGCAATTAAGCATTGAACTTGCTTAGTAAAAACGAGACAAAACTGTCGAACATATACTTCAACATCTAATTATAACCGTGTACAGTTCATTTGTTACAAAAAATATATAGCAGTTTTTTTGTTGTGTATTTACACTTCGGGAAAGCACACGAAGGCAGATGTTTCGTAATAATGTAACAAGACTCGTGTTGCACTTCCTACGGCTAGAGACCGACTGAAACAAAGTAAGCGCCGGCGCTCATTTTGTAATCTTTAAAAATGCGCTTCTTATGGGCTTGTCCATCTATTTTATTTTGGTCGAAGGCTGTGTTCATATATTTTAAGCCTTTTTAAACAAAAGGTTACTCCCACAAGAATTATTCAAGTACATTTTTCTTTTGCGTTTTTCATACCAATCCTTGAGCTTATTCGTGAAGGCTCATCCCCAAAGAAACAGATCAAAGGCATTAGGCTCGGTCAAGCGTCGCGCTGTACTTTTCGTTTATTCTGAATGTTTTCACTATCTCTTTGTTGGATTTGTTTCCCGATTGTTCAGCTTTCCAATACTTTGTGGGTAAGTTTCTTTTGATTTACAAACGATGTGATCTTTGACTGATATTTGGAGTTCTTTTGATTTACAAACGATGTGATCTTTGACTGATATTTGGAGGGTATTTTTACGTATATCACGATATGACTTCATCATGCGGTTTTACTTGTGTTTTTCTGGTTTCCCTGAATTATCTCTTTCGTCCAATTTCCCTTAATTTAAGATAGTTTTTATTTTACTTGTAATTTTTTGATTTACAAACGATGTGATCTTTGACTGATATTTGGAGGGTATTTTTACGTATATCACGATATGACTTCATCATGCGGTTTTATTTGTGTTTTTCTGGTTTCATTGAATTTCGTCCAATTTCCCTTAATTTAAGATAGTTTATATTTTACTTGTAATTTTTATTGAATATATTTGTCAAATGTTGAGAATCCAAGAATTTAAAAAGATGGTTGGTAGTTTAATTTTTAAAATATCAAACGTTATTAGAAGTTAATAAAACCATCAGATTTAAAAGCTTGTTTGAATTGGACTGGCCCAATGAGCAGTTTCTCTTCATAGTAAGTATGATTTTGGTCCACTTTTAGTTTGGGTATTTTTGAAAGCAGACTAATCCATAGTTTTAATATATTTCTGGAAATTTACATAAAACCGCACCATTAAATTGCTCGAGTCAGCAGTTTTAAGTTATTCAATAGAAGCTTTGCCCCAAAAAGGCTGTTTTTTTTTTTTTTTTTTTTAATTTATTTCATGACCATGGATCCAGTGTCCTTCAGTCGGAATAATAATGTTTATACAAGGTCTTACAAAATTTTTACATAACTAAACATCATATTTTTTCTACACTATTTACAATATACTTAAAAATAGCCTTAAAATAAACTTCATTTGTTAGCAAATCTAGAAAAAGGCTGGAAGCGTTTCAGTGCTACCATTTGACAATCTGTTTAAAATACCGCCAAAATAGACATTTAATGGCATCCTAGCTGCAATTAAGTCGTTTACCAGACCCAGTCGAAATTGACCGATATAACAACACACGGTTTTCCAGTATGGACAATTGGACATTTATACAGACAATTTGACTATTATTTTTATGTTAATATGTAATTTCCCACTCTACAAAAGTCTCCCCCAGTTCCTTCCACTGGTCCTTGCCCTGGGCAAGCACAAAACAATATTTAAAAAAAAATGCTCTCGTTGCGCTTTTTGTTCCGGGGGCGATCTGGGATGACTTAAATTGCATAAATAAAATCTGGAAGCAAAGCATAAATACTATGATAATAAGGCGAGTTCAAAATTAAACCTGGAGATAGATTTAAAAAAGTTCGGGACAGTAGAAGGTAAACTGATAAAATGGTAAGGTGGAACTGGCAAGGACAAGTTACTTAGTGACAGATGGTGAGAGGCCATCATATGGTGATAGATGAGGCAAGATAAGCAAGAGTGTTAGTCGTCTAGCAGAGAAATGTGTCGATTACATCGGGCATCAAACTTGGGGCCTTGTCCCTTGTTGTTGTGGGTGGCAATGGTTTTCGTTTGCTGCCTTACTCGCGCGAATGGTGCGGGTAAGTTGGCCTGAGCAGGTTAGCATGTGATACACAATAAGGCACCTGGACTCGATTAGCAAAAAATGGTACATTATAGGGAAATGGGGTCTTACGGCTAAGCGATACGGTTTAGGTGATGAGAAAACTTGCGAGACCGCAAACCGTGTCTCGGCGTGTTAAGGTTCACGTTCACATGATTTTCTGAACTACGCTGTTTCAACGCTAATTCGAGCCCCCGTTAAGAGTTAGCCGTAAGGTGGTCCAGCAAGAAAGAACAAGATCTATACTTAGCAGTGTGACAAGGCTTTGATGAGGTATGAGTTAAGCAGATGTTGAATTGATTCTACTTCTGTGTTCATTGTGCCTTCTACAGTCTACTGCGTAGGGTCTCTGTAAATATTACAAGTTTTTGCTGTGATCTCTTAGTTTCTGTTTGTTCACAGCTTCGAATTTTGCGTATATTTGAGCTTATAGTTGTATTAAAATAAACTGCATGCCAAAATTGGTTAACGGCCTGCATTATGCTGAGTTGGATTGTTATGCTGATTTTTTACTTAATCGCCTCTATGTATTTGTGTTTTTTTTTTTCTAATTTATATAATATTAGCTGACCTGACAGACATTGTTCTGTCTTAGAACTGTTAAACACGCAAAGTTAAAATTGTAAATCTTATTTTTTTACACCTTGGGTTACATTATTGGAGATTTAGTAAGGATCCGTATAAAAAAAATATAGCTTATGTCACCCGGGGATAGTGTAGCTTCCCAACAGTGAAAGAATTTTTCAAATCGGTTCAATAGTTTCGGAGCTTATTCAATGCAAACAAACAAACCAACAAACAAATCTTTCCTCTTTATAATATTAGTTTAGATAATATTTTTTATGGTGGTCAGATTTATGATGGGTAAGTTATCGTTTTAAATATACATACAAACATCAATCTGCTCCCGTAGACTCTGAAGTCTTCTCTTCGCTCGGTCAAAAAGAATATTTGTGAATTGTGATACTGTTTATAGGGTGACTGTGGATTCACATCCCGCCGCCCAAATTAATTGGTTGATTGGATCACGTAGAGGTGGATCGCACTTAAGGCAAATTAGTAGGATCAGATAAAAGTTGGTTCGTCTGTCTGTCTCCGGTTGTTTGAGCTTGTGGGCGGAATTAACAATATTGGCGGACTGCGCAGTGACTAAATCAATGACTTTTTTTCATAAGTACAAGTTTGTGATAAAGGATATATATAGCTCCTTATCACCATTTAAAATTGTTTTACCATTATTATAAAAATGTCTGGTATTACCACAATTATACATAATACAAATAAATATGTTTAGTACCTCTACAATTCATGTTAAGCTTACGCTAAGAACAATGTTTGTGAAAGCTACAGGACAGTGTGCTCTAATGGTAAATTATACACTAGAACACTGTTTTAAACTATCACGGTTATCACTAAAGTTATATGATTATTTACGGGATATTTACTGTGGTAAGGCTGTGGAATGAGCTCAATATATTTCGGCGCAGTTACATGCACCATGTTCACGGGAAGACTGAAGAATGTGGGTGGTTGGTTGAACAGTTAAAAATATATTTAAAAAAAATATCGGGAAAATATCGATATATCGGGAGCTCATTCCACAACCTTACCACGGTAAATATCCCGTAAATAATCATATAACTTAATACACTAGGTTATTATTTCAATACCAAAGTCAATATTTTAAGTGTGTAGTTTTGCTAAAATTATTTTAAAAAAAATATGTTGTACCGTAGTTATAACCTTTTTATTTAATTTTTCTATCCTCTTTCATCAAAGTAATTAGGTTGAACTCTAGTTTCACCAAATTACTTTTATGGACCTGTGTTCACAAGGAAAAAACTAAATTATCATTGAAATTAAAATTAAGATTTTTTCTTGTGAAAAATCCAATTTTTCACCGGATTGGCAGTTAAAGTTGACTGCCAAAAAGGAACGTAAACCACTACAGATAAAACTTAAAATGCCATACACCAGTCGCTTGAACAACTCAGTGAGCTAAGAATTCCTCAGCTACAATAAACACTAAACGTTGTTCTAATTAAGTTTAAAACTGGCTCTAAAGGGCGGAACTGGCAGATAGGGCCTAGTTACGTCGTGTGGAAGTATGCCAAGAGCCTCTGGCACTGGGAGGCAGTTAGTGAATCCACTAGATAGCTTTATACGTGCTGGAGGGTACGTAGCATTCGGCAAGCCGTATAATAGGTTAGCTTCATAATCACTTGGTTACATAATCGTAAGATTCTAGCAACCGTGGGATTGTGTCATTGACTGGTTTTGGCGCCAACGTGGAAAAAAACATGTCGGCTCGTTGGATTATTTTCCTAAACTTGTGTATTTTCGAGTGTTAATGTGTACTAAATGGTGAATTATTATTCATTAAGTGCTCGTAAACGTGCTCGAGTGTGGGAATGTGATATAACGAGGTGAAACGTGTCTTTTCGTGTTGTTTCCAAAACTCCATAGGAGCCTCTTGTAAAGTCTCCACCGCTTTACAGGGGCATGAGTTTGACTTGACCGTGACTTACTTAGCTTGACTCTGACTGTGACTATGACTTGTTTGACGCTATTAAGACTATGTAAACTGTTTAATATTACGACTAAAGGACATTGAATTCAGGGTCATGAAAATTTTACAAAAAAAAAAAAACATCTACTATGCTATTCCTGACGTTTTATATTGTTTACGATTTTACATTTTGAAGGTTTTTTTTTAATATTTATGCTTGCGCTTGGCCGCCATCTCACCTGATGTAAAGCGACGATGCGGTCTACGATGGAGCACGCTTGCCTAGAAGAAACCGATTCACACTCAACTTGAAGACATCCAGATTGTAACTAACGGGGAACCCCATTCTGGCAGCGAATTCCACAGACTAGTAGTAAGCACAATAAATGTGGAATCAATGCGCTTGTAAGTCGCGTTTTACTAGTAAGCTGTTTTGCCAGTGTAAATATATTGTCACCATAATAGACGTTTTAATATGCCGACGTTCTGCAAACTACGTCATTTTCCCTGATAGACCTGATATGGAGGAGAATATTCGATATGTAAAATACGTACCGAATTCCATACAATTTTGAAATTACAATCGAATCCCAGAGCGTAGAGACTCTGCAGAACAGGCTTGCTGAGAATGGGAGAAGATCGCAACGTCCAGAAGACTTAATATCTTCGAGTTCCCTAATGGCACTAACCATTCGCTGACCAAAACCGGCAAAAACTAAAAGTAAATTTTTTCGATTACCTTCTATCAAAATTAAATATATCAAATAATTATATCAACTGGGACAAAATGGACGTGACGTCTGTCTGCAAATCCACTAATGCCAGCCAGCCAGTCGCCAAGGTAGCCAAACCTTTGGGCGTGTATATAATAAGCCAACCAGCCAGCCAGCCAACTCAGTTCATTTCGATTGCTGAATAAATGAAGTAGTCCCCACTCTACATCCTATAACACAACATTAAAACTACTTTAAGGTATGTAATAATGCCCAATCGATTTTATTTTTATGCCAACTTAGCGATTAATTTTACTTCATAAAACGTTGAAAATGTACGAAAGAGATAGGTAGCAATAAGCAAGGCTTAACACTTGCACCGAAAAAAATCATGGCTCCTGTACGTTAGCGGGTAAAACCACGGGGTGCTGCTAGCTATTTATCATATTTCCTTTCCGTTCTAAGGTTGCCTGGGAAAGATCGCTCTTAGCCAAAAGACCACCGATTTTAGTTTAGTATTTTAAGATTTTTTTATCGTATGTAATTTGGCCAGTGTTCAGCAGTGGACGTCTTATGGTATGTAATTTGGCCAATGTCCAACAGTGGACGTCTTATGGCTGAAACGATGATGATGATACAATTCCTTAAAAAGATTGTCACATCTAGCATTGACTGCCCTGATCTTCTTAGTAAAATTATTAATCTTTATGTCCCAACTGGATTATTTCGGAAATATAAACCGCTCTTCAGACTATCTGTCTCATCAACTAACTGTCGGCAAAATAGCTTTATCGTTCGTGCGTGTGGAACCTATAATAGGTTACGTAAATATAGTACAGGTGTGGATATATTTGAAACAATTTTTTCAACAATTATTTGTGATTTATAATTTAGGTACCATTCTGTCTTAAATATTGTTAAATGTATTTCTTAACTCATCTTAGTTTGTCTTAGTTTATTTAGTCTATTGCTTTTTTCTTTGTTCTAGTAATATTATATATATATTTTTTTTTATTCACATGTTTTAGTGTTCATATAATATACTTTGTTTTTTATAAGTAGAAACTTTTAAATGGCCTCTTTGTCTCTAGCTAATTATTAACTCTGTTAATTAAGACCGTTAGTTTCTCTAAGATAATAAAAAATAAAATAATGTAATTTGTGGAGTGAACAAAATATATATTTATCTATCTAAGTCATAAAATAAGCTCAAGGGACGACCTCACCTTTTGTATTCACTTTTCTTCGTTTACATTTTTCTTTTTGATAATAATTGCTGTCTTCGAGTGAACGAGGAAAACTGAATTTTACTTAATATTTTTGAAAGGAAATTGCGAAAAAAGAAAATCTCGTTAAGAGCTTTTAACACCGTTTAGAGATTATTCTGTTACAATGTCTCCCAAATTAATGTTTACGACAGATGTGACGAACAAATCACTTGAATTTCAGTGATAACAGAGCCGATACCGCTCTGGGCATTAATTCTGCATGAAACCTCATAACGCGCCAATAAAGGTAAGCATTTCGATCTTAGCGACCGCGACTGTTGGCAGCGGCTGACACCCACCCGTAAGTCTCGCGACGCGGTCGCTTGCATTGTTTACCACTCCATATAAATTCATACTAAGCAGTGGGTCGCGCGACGTGGCCACAGCCGCCGGTCACAGCCCCAAGATCGGAATGCTAACTCATCGCTGTATACGTATTGTAACACAGTTCATGGTTAGAAATAACACGGTAACATGGTTACGAAATTCAAACGCGTCAAACGAACCAAATGCGTCTCCCGTCGGATACATATTTAAGTAAAAAAATCAAATAAATAAAATCAATAAATTAATAATCAATTTAATTTGTTTCAGGTTAGGTTAATTATACTTTTTAATGTAATTAATATTCATGTCAGGTTAGGTTTAAATTAGCATCACAAATATCTATAGAGTAAAATAGTTTGTCCCAAATCTTTATTGTACTCAAACGACGTAGAAGCGGAATTACACTAGAAATTCATATACACATATTTAAGTTACATAATTTAGTAGCAATCGACAAGGTTTTGTTTTTCGGTTGAAACTATATGATTTAAAGAATTTCAAGAACGTTTTTTTTGCGTTAGTTAGAAGTTGCTTGGTTAGCTCAGTAGCTTGTCATCCATTTTAATGTGAAGATTTTATCGGCAAAGCTGACAATTTCTCATATTCTAAATTTATGTACCAGTCGCCTGGCCCACTTTTCTCGTAATAATGTTTTGCTGGGATTAAGTTTTCAAGTGGAAAATTTATATGTTTAGATCTAATGAAAAAAATCTCATTGAGAAAGAAAACAGTAAAAATCCTCTCACTACAAATTGTTGGCAGTAACTCAACTCACACGTAATTGAATTTAATAATCAGTTCCCTAGACCTCGATTAAAAATCCCGGAGTTAATTTACTCGAGCGCGCTGTCGATATAACATGTATGGTGGTGCAAGTTGTAGGTTTGAGCGAGTCCGTTCTAAACTGATGGAGCAGCAATCACAAATCATAAAAAAACATTTCAAAATAAATTGTTTATTAACGTTTTGTATCAATTGATAATGTTTTTATTTAAAAGTAAAATTTATTATATTAACAAGGAAACTAATAAGACTATTATAACAAAACTTAGTGAAAAATACTATACAAACCTGAAAAATCAAACTAAGACTTCCTCTTGATTGCGGGAAAAGTATTCAGAATTTTGGTAACATATTATTGCCAGTCTAGATGACGATGCTGAGTTTTTAGCTAAAGAAGGTGCCAGCATTCTGGTCACGCATCTAGTCAACGTTTGGTCAGTACCCTTAGTACAAGTTTTGATAGTATTCGAAAACTTTTTTCGTTTACGTTTTGTTCCATACATTGCTGGGCTGAAAGGTATCCGTTTTTTTTTTTCGTATTAGATTGAAGTAATCTATACCGCCGATTACTACCGTTTTAATTCCTCCGCGTTTCCGCTGGAGGCGCTTTACTAAAATGTATGGAACAATATGTAAACGAAAAAAGTTTTCGAAAACTATCAAATCTGGGACTAAGCGTACAGGTCCCCAAAAATTGTTTTTTGTTGGAAAATTATAAAATGTACGCAGTAAAAATTTTGGAACGTCACCAGGCATTATACTATGCTGTTTGTTTTAATGTTGGTGATAGAATCAGTGACAAATTCCCACAATTTATTGCGTTGCTACATACAACTTGTACATGTTAAAAAACTAGCAATTTTTACTAACACACACACAAATGGAGAACTTAATTGTCCTCCATGTGTGCATTTCTATATTATTTGTGTGTGCAATAACGTACAAAATAAATAATATGATATCCATTGAAACTTACAAAATTTTGCTTGCTTGTCATTATTGATAACATTAAATATTACCTATTTCTATTTTCTATTTATCTATCCATGCGGTGTTGCAACGGGGCATTTACACTATGATTCATAGGTATTAGGTATTTAAGTTTGTATCAGTGAAAACTTTTTGGCTTTTGGCTACTAATTATCTCGTATCTACCGTGTTTGTTAAAAGCTGTTTGTTTTCCAAATAAAATAAAATTACAAAATATGTTATCAAAAGTTTAATTCAACATTTCTTGCAAATCACATCGCTTATGAGTTGCTACACCTCGATACGTCAGCTTTGCTCCACATCTTGATTTAATTAAGATCATGCCTCGATACCTACGATAGTTCAAAGATTATTAAGTTAAGATAACTTACAGACGCTGTGGGTCTAGTTTACTTATCATAAGGTACTGGATACACGTAGTTCAATCCATAAAGGCCATTAACTAATCAGGAGAAAGCGTGACCAATCCCCTGATTGGGTGAAAAGCAGGTGTGCAATTCTGCTACAGATGTCTTGTACACTGTATTGACCTGTTGAACCGAGCAGATGCGAATGCGCTGTATGTCTTTCCTAACGCTGGTTTCACAGCTGTGCTGGAGAACTACGAGAGACGGGATCGACGCGGAGGCAAATCCCGTACGGAACAATCCGCGTCGCTGTGAAACGATGTTCTAGCGCCTCACGTATGTCTCCGCTCCGGGAGCCCGTACAAGCGACCCGTACGGGTCTGAGCGTACAGCTGTGAAACCAGACTAACTGTGAGAGCTATTCAGAATGACTAATAAATAAATGGTTCCTGTTGACTCGATACATGGCGATTTAACCGCAACTCATTCATTCACTGACAGAACAACATAAGCGTAAAACGTTGGGTCTAAATGCCATAATTTCCAAAATTTAAAGCCGCATTTTTAATAAAACAGATATTTGATAGGCATTGGTGGGGCCGAAGCCGACACCAAGAGGCCCTGTTGAGTACAAAATTTCCAATTATGTATAAAATGGAACATAAAACTACTAACCTTAACTAAACTACTTGTACAGTACATATAGGATTTTAAAAAATCTGGGCTATTGAGGTGAACAACTTGTGGATGGGATAACAGATCTATAGGATGAGAAACGGCACCTGCCTTATCCTGTCTCATCTCAAAATGTATTTAGACCGGTGATGACTTGCCAGTTGCTACCCACTAAATGGGCCTCCCATAATGGCTGCCGCATATTGGCACAACAGCAACAGGGCAACATTGGCGTGGGTGGCTTAGGATGTCGAGAGGTGTGCTGCACTTTCACTAAGACTCGCGGCGGTCTTCCACCCTGGAGCATAGGATCTTAGCTCTTGCGGTTTCCACCCCCAGACGGTCGATTAAGGCAACCCAGGGGTCAGGGCCTCATTTAGCCCCATGGAATCGGAGTACGCGAGTCGTCACTCACCGTCGGCTCGCCATAAAGCCGCCCCTGCTTATTTTTTATTTTTTTCTCTCATTTTTGGCTCTCTGTCCTTGATCTGTGTCTTGTCTTTGTTTGTTGTTTTTTTGCGTATATAGTAAAGACATACCTTTCTTATCACTTTTTCACTTCCCAACCACTCCGTGATTGAACCACCAACCCACAAATCATCAAAACTCTCCACAAACTACAGTGGTTCAGTCACACGTTCTGTACCCAATTAGAATCGGCATCCCATAGCCGAAACTGGGGTGAATCTTTTATGGTCTATAAATCTGGGCCAGTAATTGAGTTCGGATTTGGGCCGATAGTGCACAGTAAACCCGCGGATTAGTCTGGAACGTGTCTTTATGTTGATCGTGATTAATTTAACGGGCAAATATTTTGGTGGCATCAAGATACAATTCGTAATAGTCACAATCTCTAAGTGAAAACAGTCAAAAAAATTTTGAGCGTCGTTGTACATAGCTAAACATTAATTATTATAAAACTGTTTTTCTAACAAACCTTTACCGTTTCCACGTAGCTTTAAGTAAAAAAAAATTGGGCTCAATTAGTTTACTCTATAGATATTTGTTTATGATGCTAATTAAGCCTAACCTTAATAAAACAAATTACATAAAAGAAAAAAATTACGTAACCGGCAACAATTTTTTTAATGACCTATGTTACGTACATTTATTTGTTTACTGTCACCCACAAACCTCGCTGTGGTTTAACTGGTTAAAAATTCTGAAACAATTTTTTTTAAATTATTATTGGTAATGACGATATTTATTTTGAGAAATATTTTGAAAGTGCAATGAATATAAATATTATTTGGTTCTAATGTAAATGAAATAAACAATTATTCTTGTTTCCTCAGTGCACCTTGTCGACACCTGTTTCGCCTCTTCACGAGGCATCTTCAGGACGTGTTGACTATTCGAGCGCTAGACCGAGAAATCTGTTTAGCCTTTTGAAGTTTCAGCTCCTTTACCGAGGTTTAAAAAAATACAATTTATACTTGTTAACAAGTACCTAACCTACCTTCATCATATCAGCCATAGGACGTCCACTGCTGGACATAGGCTTCCCCCATCAATCTCTAAAAGGGCCGGTTGGAAGCGGCCTGCATCCGCGTTTCCCTGCGGTCTCTTTTAGGTCGTCTGTCCATCTTGTGGGTGGACGTCTTACGCTGAGCTTACCGGTCCGTGGTCTCTATTCCAGAACCTTTCGACCCCATCGGCCATCTGTTCTGCGTGATATGTGCCTTGCCCACTGCCACTTCAACTTGCTAATCCGGTGGGCTATATGTTGACCTTCGTTCGTCTACGGATCTCCTCATTTCGAGCGACAAGAGAGCAACGGTCGGCTTACATGTGTGATTGTGCATTATGTAAGCCATCGCTCAACAACGGCGAAGGAAAACATGGTGAGCAAACCGGTATGTCCAAGGACCTCAAAAGTTCAAAGAGATAATAATATACAATATACTTAGAATAACTACACAAAGAAACCAAGTACATTCGCAAAAAGTAAGCCATTCAAATGGTGTCATATATGGCTCCAAAAAAAATATCAAAATTTTACTATGACAATTTGCGCGGTGAAATCGTACCACAACAAATCAGAAAAGCAGCATAAGAGTTATGGTGTGACATTCCACAGGTAATCCATTAATTTTCTTGCTTAAATCGTTTAAAATACCAATCGAAACGTAAGCTACAAAGCTAATTTGTAGCTTACGTTTTGAGAAGGCGTTGTTTGGAAACCTACCTTCTCTGAGTAGTTATTCTAAGACAATACAATATTTCTTTATTACACACCGAAAATACAAATGAAACTTAAGCTAACACAAAAAACAAATATACGGCAGTATAATGGGCGGCCTTATCGCCTAAAGCGATTTCTTCCAGGCAACCTTTGGATGGACATCACTAAATAAGTTAAAAAAACACACATAAAATATAAATAAATATATATACATACATATATACACTAAATACGCAATGCTGCATACAGAAGTATCTTCTCTTCTCTATCTACTCTATCTCTATCTCTACATAGTATAAATTGAAGTCGCTTTCCGCGTCTGTCTGTCTGTCTGTCTGTCTGTATGGCCGCTAACTCCTCCTAAACCACGCAACGGATTTTGATGCGATTTTCACCATCAGTTAGATAATATTTCACGGAAGGTTTATATATATAGCTAGCGACCCGCCCCGGTTTCGCACGCAATTTACACCCGTGTGAAGCCGGGCGGGCGGGTCGCTAGTTATATATAAAATACATAATATATATACGTACCAATTAACACGAAGAAAGATAATGTGTATAGACTTGATTCTTAAAAATAGGAAGAGATTAATATAAGATGACATGACATTCACTAACATGCACTGGGCCAGCATGGTGGATTATGGCCCATCCTCTAACTCCCTGAGAGAAGGCCTGAGTCCCAGCAGTGAGAACATGATAGGCTGAATAAATTATGATAAATTTAAATGGCAATACATTTATTTACATAAGCATATGAGGATGTCATGAAAATAAAAAGGATTGATTCAGCAAAAAAAAAACCTGGGGAATTTGCTCTTTTCCGCGTATATATTATTTTTGTTCCATTATTCGTTATGTCAGGAACAGGAAATATTTTCATGGATTATTTATCTTCCGGCTTTTTATAAAGCGTATATAAGTATACCAGGTTAAACGAGAAGGGTAAGTTAAGTCGAAAGGGGTGTACTATCATCATGCACAACCAGCCGCCGCCTGAAAGTTCATCCAACACATCATAGATCGGTGGAAATCTCAAACGGTGCGTTTTACGCGCTCTGTTTTGCCTCACACTTGAAATTTGTGGAATGAGCTCCCTCCTGCGTAATTTTCAAGTAACTATAACGTGGGATTCTTCAAAAAGGCTGTTAATAGAGTCTTTAAGGGTCGGCAACGTATCTGTGATGCCCCTGGTGTTACACGTGGGCCACACCGCGCCATTGTCTTCTCTGGGCTTGCTGAATGGGAGGTCAGATCCCCAAATCTAGCCACCCACAAGCCCAAAGTACCCCAAAGGACCCCCTTTAGTCGGTTTTTACGACAGACAGGGGATACCGAAGCAGTATTCTAAGACCCCGGCTCCAGGGATAAAGATATATAAGTATATTACATACGGCAATTAAAGTACAAGCAGCATACCTATCTCCATATATCTATCTATACATAGCATATCTATTTGGTAAGTATTAATCGACAACTAACTGATTTAGTGTATATTGCATTGCGTTCCAAGGAACTTCGAATTTGCCAGCTGCGGACTTCCTTAGTTTAGCTTGCAGTTTACAATTCTATACAAAAGGCATTGTGTTAGTTAAGGGGATACTATTCTACTGCTCCAAGTTATTTAGACATTCCATAGCATTCGTAGAACAAAGATACTATTGCAAATCACTAGGTTTTCAGGAGAAGGTTAAAACTGTTTTTTATGCCAAATGTGGAAAACAAGCTAAAGAGCCGCCTGATGATTAGTGATCAACGTCACCTATGGATGTAACACCAGAAGCATCACAGATACGTTACCAACTTTTAAAGACTCTATTAAGAGCCCTTTTGAAGAGCCCTATGCAATAAAGTTACTCGGAAATGCCGCAGGAGCTCATTCCACATATTGCAGGTGTGAGGCAAAAAAATTGCGTAAAATGCACCCTGTGCGATTACCACAGATATGTGTGGGGACGCCCATCCTGGGTGTCTACAAATCACGAGTGAATTGGTTTCTTCTAGGCAAGCGTGCTCCACCATAGACCGCATCATCGCTTTACATCAGGCAAGTTGAGTAAAATATGTTTTTGTTAAT
The DNA here is from genome assembly GCA_914767915.1 of Agriopis aurantiaria. NCBI lineage: Eukaryota > Metazoa > Arthropoda > Insecta > Lepidoptera > Geometridae > Agriopis > Agriopis aurantiaria. The sequence goes on from OU612003.1 coordinate 1,923,823, forward strand.
TCAAACATCTTTAGGACCGTATACCACGGAGTAAAGACGAATTTTGTGATTTTACGGGAACACTTTAGTAGGTATTGTAGTCATCATCATCATCAGTCAGAAGACTTCCACTGCTGAACATAGGCCTCCCCTTTTAACCTCCACACTGAACGACAGCCTGTCTTTTGTATCCACTTGATGCCCGCGACTCTCACAATGTCGTCGGTCCATCTAGTGCGAGGCCTACCTACGCTGCGTCTTCCGGTTCGTGGTCTCCATTCCAGAACCTTTCTTCCCCATCGGTTATCGGTTCTTCGAGCGATGTGGCCTGCCCATTGCCACTTCAACTTGCAAATTTTAACAGCTATGTCGGTGACTCTGTTTCTTTGGCGAATATTCACGTTTCGGATTCTATCGCGCAAAGAAACTCCGAAAAGGTATGGTAGTGCTGAAGCCAAAATCTGCATGGAATTCGGGCATGGTGGCGAAAGTGGCTGTCTTTGGCAGAACCATAAAGTTTTTGGTCTGTGAGCAGAACATAACTGGGCAAGGTGATGCCAGAGCGGTCTTTAACAATCCCATTTTTTTAAATGATTTTTTTTTTTTTTTTTTTTTTTTTTTTATCGTTTCCGTCGATGTGGATGTTCGATCAAATAAAAAAATATCCTCTATTATACCAAATCGATGTATTATGCCAATAAAGTCGAGTTAAAAAACGTAGTTCCTATCAATTTATAATAACCGTGAAAGACCCTTTCGAAAGTTTATAAAACTTCCTTTCCGCGAGGTCTAATTTTTGCCGGTTAAAAAGAAGAAAAACTTTCCCGAAAAGCCCCAACTAACTCCAAAAATATCTGCGGGCCCACTAATTGCAATTTAATGCTTCAAATGCCACATCCGTCTCGGCACAGGGCGGGTCATTAATTACCCCGAAATGTATTTCTACAAAAGTTGTAAGCACAGTGTTAGTGTCGATGTGGCCAGTAACAGAACTTGGATAGTTTCGAAGAAAAGTAGTGTTAGAAAAATTTATTCAGTAGACGTTCTGAAAATCTCTTTTGCAAAACAGTAAATAAAATAATGTTAATTTCATCTTTGTTATCAAAAGTAGAATTATAGAAGAGAAGAGTACCTCGGGCCTAATTCATCAGTAGTAGGTAAATGAACGAACAAAAAATATAATTTGCTCTTAGATCAGTTTTGTTTTAGTTTCACCTGGGTGGATTACTCCATAATTATATCATCAGCTATCTGCATGTCAAAGTAGAAGTGAATTTTTGTCCTGAAATAAATATTGTCCTAATTGTCAGAAGTTACTGAAATTACACCGCATGGTATACAGGGTGTAATTACCCAAAAACAAAGCCTGGTGATAGAGCTTTTTACATTACTTTTTGCTTTGTTCATGCAATACCAGCTTTGGGTTAATATATGGTAACTATTATTACGATATATTGAAATAATATATTTCTTAAATTTTTAAAGGCCTACATTGGGAGCGCTTACCTTAAATTAAACCATGTATTAGCTTGGGCTTTTATAAGTAGGTTAGTACTCTGAACGGCAACTAAACTTAGCAATTCGAATGTCAAAAGGAGAAAAAATATTCTCTCTTTCTAGCAGTTGACGTAAAAATTGCTTTTGCTCTAATAAAATACACTGTTTGGGATATTTAATATAATTTGAGTTAATTTACTTAAATACTTACCTACTTTTGAAAATACGTTTGCTACTATTTAGAATTAATTTTCTAATTTAGTTTGCATTAAGTTCAAGTACTGTTTGAGACTACACTGCGTCATAGGCAAGGATCGTTAGGCGACCTTTCCTTGCAAAAACAAACCGTGCCAGTACTAAGCCGCTTTAATAAATGTGGCAGATTTGTACCCCCACTTTCGTAAGTAGGTTAAAATGGAATCGTATGTCTTTTTTTATCTGCTAGAGGTAGTTTGCCTTTATGTTACCTGACTTAGACAAAGCTCTAACTATAGTGAAATGGTTACTCCGTCGACTTCTTTATTACTTCGTAAGGAGGATGCCAATATCACTTAATCAATGGTACCGACTCAGTCGCACGCCGTCTGTTTCGTGTTTCCTCTATATCACTCATGCATTTTAACAGTTTTAATGATAAAAAATGATTTGGGTATAATTAATATGTGAAATCTAAGCTGAACGAATAAAGACAATCAGGTATCGATTCTGATGCACACTAAACTAAACTAAACTAAATTGGACGGCTCTAAAATTATTGCCATCCTTCTCTCACATATTAAAATGAGAAGAGAGGCAGATAATTTTAGTCCTGTCAGATTGGTTTAGTTTAGTGAGTGGTACGACAGAATCGACGCCAATAACTTTGCAAATGTTCAGTAAAAAAAAAAACAACATTTTTCAAATTTAAAACCTAATTAGAAACTACTATCATTGATTTTTATCTATGTATTTTTTTTTTTATCAAATTAAAATTATATTTATTTAGATAATATAGTTCATAGTTTGTTTTAAAAATGATTTTCATGATTTTAATTTAAGTAGGTATGCAAAATTAATATTTTACTGAACATCTGTATTTTTAGAAGTTTTGCTTAGATTTTACATTCAATTATATCTTCAAAAATATTGATAAGCGCTAGCGAGATTAAATCGCACGAAGTAGGGACTTCAATTCGATAGCTACTCAATACTATGAACGTACCTTTAAATCTATGCTATCACAACTAGTCTGAAAAGCAACGAAGGAAGCTAAGAGAGCAACAAACAGTTGACCTTATTTCAGAATAAAATAGTATAAGACCCGCTTTAGAAATCACAGCACGACTGCCAAGCACAAAGTTGGAATGCGCAAAAATTCAGTTAACTTCCGTATTCCGCAAAATGTAGTTCCGTTTCCGTTTCCGAGGAAGCGGAACTACGTTTAAAGGTAGCCCATTCTTAAGGTGACATTCTATAAATTTGTAAAGGACACGGTAAACAGAGATTGCCTTAGGAGTTTTTCTACTCATAAAAAATATTTTTTTATTATTTTTTATCTTTCCTTGTGAAAGTTTGACCAAAGTTTGACTTAAATACCCGATCAAAGACCGTTTGTTGCGAGACAAAAACGGTACCAAACAATAGAAAACAAATCATCATTTATTTGTGAACGAATCTTATACCAGTAAATCAAAATTCGAAGCGATTTTAAACCATTAACTCTCAACCTCTGTCCAACGAAGCGTGGCTTTATCCGTTTGAAATCCGAAAGGAAATGAAATATGGCGCAAAACCCCAGTAAAGTTTTGAACAAATCAATACTTAGGACAGTCTACTTTCAGATAAATTGCAAAAACGGCAAAACTGAGCCAACTGGATGAATAAAACAATAACTGCACGGAACATTTGCAGCAAGTAAATGATGCAGAAGTGCTCGTATGCTGGGACCGAATAACCTAAAAACGGCACCGAAGAAATTGGAACTGAATACGTATATAGAACGTAGGTTTTATCTTCAAGCCTCTTTAGTAAATTGTGTTTTTGACTTTAGTAAATAATGTTTTATGTAAGCCATTGAAAATAAGTAACTATTGTCGTCGCGGTTTGCTATAACCTATAATATAATGAAAATTAAAATACAATTTGAAGTAAGTTCACGCATATTAATAATTTGTACTTATTGTGTATGTTTCTAATTATGTTAATTCGTACTTGCATAATATTTCAAGAGAAAAAAATCAACAGTGCAAAATATACAATCCACGTGCTTAGACCGTAACACAATATGAACAAAACATCTAATTATAATATAATTATGTTTTCTTATACAATGTCTTCTCCACTATATTACTTCTTTAGTGTTGTATCAGTCCGAATATTAATGTATGTAGCATAATTTAATTTTATTTAACAATTTTAAATAATCGCTTTTAACTTATTTTAACAAGTGTATTTTATTTTATTTTTTTATTAAAATTCCTGTCGTTTCGAACACTTTGATGGTCACAAGTAAACTAGATGACGGGTATATATTGAAGTGTTATACAATTATTTACAAGTACGGTTAAAGATTTTTAAATCAAAAGGTTTAGGGAGTATACGTCTAATGTACAATAATCGCGATAGTCTACTAAATTATTGTCAATTTTTTTTTTATGTGTATTAACATTTTGTATGTAATATACCGTGTAATTCCGTTTCAAATCTCACATATTTCAGTCCTTTAAAACAAGCAAATGATGCAAAAGCACTCGCACGAAACTTTGCTCGATCCAATAAGTTAGAACGTATTCGGTTTAACAAAAGAGATGAGAGATAGTTCGCTTTTGTTTTATTATTGGTATCGGAGTTTTGAAAATCGCAGTTTTGAGTGCCAGTGAAGTGGAAATAGATTTCTGGAAGAAACAATAGAATGCAATCAGAAAAGAAGTGCTTAATTTTTATTTTATTTTGGCGTCGTACTTCTTGTTCATTTGCTAGTGTCAAGTATTGAAATATTTTCAAGTCAAGATATTGCCAAACAAGCCATGGTCACAGTCAAAGTCAAGCAAAGTTAGTCACGGTCTAAGTCATGCCCTAGTAAAGTGGAAGAGACTTTACTAGAAGTTTCTATGGCGTTTTGGAAACAACACAAAAAAAATCGCATTCTTATATCACTTATTAATAAATACAATTATTTCATTAGTATAATACATTAAAACTCGAAATTAAGTAAGTTTGGGATAATTAGGTTCTTTATTCGCTCATTAATCAATTTCAATAGCAACTATTCAATCAACGTTGACTTATTTATGATGAGGCATAATACTATTAAAATACAATTGCCAAAAAATTCTTTCACACAATAAAATTGAAATTTGATAATACTATAAATAATATGGCAAAAAAAATATGTAAAGTTAAATCTAAAAAGACATTTAATTTGTATTAGGTTCCAGGGTCAAGTTGGTGTTGCAACAGGGCATTTACACTTTCATTTTATTTTATTTTTTATAATTAATAGGCTTGCGTTTGGCCACCATCACGCCTGATGTTAAGCGATGATGCGGTCTACGTTGGAGCACGCTTGCCTAGAAGAAACCGATTTACTCGTGATTTGAAGACACCCAGATTGTAACCAATTCCAGATTGTACACTAATTTCTAGTTTGTATTAGTGAAACATGTTTTTGGCTTTTGTGTAATTGTTTATCTCATATCTACTGTATTAAATAGCAGCTGAATATTTTCCTTGTAAAATAAAATAAAATAATACTATAGGTAATATATATTTTCACCGGTATTAACGCTAGTTTCTATCTGGTTGATCTATTAAGATCGGCAGGCTGAGCTACGCCATGAGCGCTACAAACCTTGACAACAAATTGATATCGTCTCCAAGCGACAACCCATAAACTATTATTAAATCTTCTCGTAACGTTTCGTGGGTCATAATCGTAAAATACGACCCCCAGACGTAGCTAGAAATTAACAGGAAAATACCTCATCATCATCATTGTCAGCCTGTCATATTCCCACTGCTGGGACACAGGGAAGAAAATCGCGATTGATATAGTTTGGAGGCAGTGACATGTGAATGTGGTCCTTGACTGTTGACCTTTTGGAAAAGTTCAGAGTCACACAGCGGGCAATGGAGAGAGCTATGTTTTTTTTTTTTTTTTAACGCTGATAAGTCCGCGTTTGACCACCAACTCGCCTGTTGGTAAGCGACGATGTGGTCGAAGATGAAGCACGCAGACTTAGAAGATACCTATTTGCTCGGAGTTTCTTTGCGCGATAAAATCCGAAACGTGGATATTCGCCAAAGAACCAGAGTCACCGACATAGCTGTTAAAATTTGCAAGTTAAAGTGGCAATGGGCAGGCCACATCGCTCGAAGAACCGATAACCGATGGGGAAGAAAGGTTCTGGAGTGGAGACCACGAACCGGAAGACGCAGCATAGGGAGGCCTCCCACTAGATGGACCGACGACATTGTGAGAGTCGCGGGTATCCAGTGGATGCAAAAGGCGGGCTGTCGTTCAGTGTGTTAAAGGGGGAGGCCTATGTTCAGCAGTGGACGTCTTCCGGCTGATAATGATGATGATGACATGTGAAATGGTTGCTTGGTAGGAAAACACAGAAAAGAGAATTATCATATTTTGAATTTGGATGTCATGTTCCTACTGCTGGGAAACAGGCCTTGTCTCAGAGAGAAAGGACGGGCCTTGATCCACGCGATGTTGGCCCATGCATGCATGTTTGTGAATGTCATGTCTTTAAACTTTTGAAGTTCTTGGACATACCGGTTTCCCCACGATGTTTTCCTTCACCGTTGTTGAGCGATGGCATTGATGCTGCACATAATTTATCTAAGTACTAAAGAAGTCATAGACTGAGGATCGAATCGGGTATCGTCCGATTGTAAAACGCACTTACTACTCGGTCACCATCGCTCTATTAAAATAAGTTAATGCTGTTCTAGATTCAACTTTCATACGTAAATCAATGGTTAAACAATATATAAAAATGACCAATTCCTACTAATTAATTATCATCCGAATATTTCAATATTATTTATCAAACTTTCGAAATTATTTTATGGTTTCATTTGCTTGGTACTAACTAGGGATGTTACGGAGGTTCGATAAGTCGAAAATTTCAATTGTTATTTTACACCTCCGATTCTGAGTTATAATCGTTTATAATTATTTTCAACGTCTAATGTATGGTTTATACTTATAATCATGCTGCATCAGATGCTGGTAACTCAGTTCAGTCTATAACATGCGTTCTTCAAAAGAGCTGCTAATAGAGTAATTCCAAAATTTGAAAAAATTAAAATTGTGTTCCATTTGTCAGCGCTGATCAAAAATACGTATGTTATGTTCTCAGGGTACCCAAGATACAGGCTTAGCCTAGTTTGGGGCCCACCGAATTTTTTTATTTGGTTTTCTCTTGTGATATCTACTGTAAATTACTGTAAATTAAATTAAATTTCAAGGTTGGCAACGTATCGGTGATGCCCGTGGTGTTACATATATCTATAGGGAATGGTGATCGCTTATCATCTGATGCTTTTCATCCACGACTACAGGTTAAAAATATACATATGTTTAAATACCAGTCCGTATCATAATGACAATATCTCAGAGTTACGAGATCTGAGAATGACAAGCTCAGAAGGTTGAAATCTCAGAACGACGATAACTCAGAATAACTGGATCGCATATTATAACATTAATTGTGTATATTTAAATGTTATATTATGACCATGGATACCATGGGCAGTTGGGCCACTGAAGCCAGAAGCTTCATTGGCGAGTTGGGGCGCAGGTTGAGGGAAAAAAATATAACTACCCTCGCTCCGGCTCGTACCTTGTGCAAAGGTTGGCCATAGCCATTCAGCGTGGCAGTGCTGCTAGCATTATGGGCACCTTTGCACCAGGTACAGTTAGGGGCGGGTTATTTGATTGATTGTTATATTTTTTATTTATTTTAAATATTTAGTTTGTAATTACAATTTTAATTTGTAGGTGGTTTGTTTAGATTTTATTATAAGTTTTAGTTTTTAGTCATTAATTTAAGTTTTCGTAAATATTCTAATGTTAAGTTGGCTTGTAATTTTGTATATAAATTAAATAAAGATACATTGTGTATAGTTATGAATAATATTATCATTATCATTATTTACATTTTCAAACCATGGCGTTCCTGTCACCATAACATCATCATCATCAGCCTTGAATGACCCAATGCTGAGTAGAGGCCTACTTTTGTTTATGCCACTCTCCCATAAAGTTTAAATTTATTTCTTGAATACGGTTCCTGTTTCTGAATCGATTTACACCACAACAATTACTTCACAAAATCTCCTAACTTATATTGAATCAATTTGTACACAACACAATAAATCCATTAACTAGCGCCTAATTATACAAAATGCCAATTAATATAGATTTGTGAGATCCTTCCAACTGTAGAGTTTCCCTTTACAAACAAAACGAGACAAAGGTTTCTGGAATATAAATTCTAGTGTAAGAGCTACCGGTTAATGTATACAGCTTGTATTTGTTACATTAATTCACCCGTAATCTAATACTGCACTGGTATTCAAAAATATGGGCAGCATGCTGCTGTCAACAAAATTTTCTTGTAAGCGTTTTAAGTTAATTCAAAAGTTATTTAGAAAGTAAAACAGACCTTTTTTTCTTCGTGTTTTTTCTAGGGGAGAATCTTGCAATTATATATGGCTGCATTAGATTGCATCCACGTTATAAATAAATAATAAATAATTATTCGGGACATTTTTGCACACACGGTCATCTGACCCCAAACTAAGCAAAGCCTGTGATATGGCTGCCAGAGACTGATATACATACATAATTATATAGATACTTAAATAGATATAAACAACCAGATTAGAACAAACACAAATGTTCATCACATAAATGTTTGTCCTAGGCGGGAATCGAACCCACGCCCCCAAGCTCAGAAGGCAGGTTCACTACCAACTGGACCAACGGGCTGTTTACGGGTTATGTGGGGTTTACCCATTAAAACCCTCGGTGATCAGCTTTAGTGCTTGAAAATAGGGCTCTGGGATCTTATTGTACAAACTGAGTAGTGAGTGAGTTCTTAGACTGTCAAACATCTTCTAACATGGCTTTAAATAACAAAAGAAAACAAACATACTATCAAACATAGTTCCTTATAATTAAAAACTGTTGATGTATATTTGGCAGCTATCAATTGAAGAACTCCTCGTCAAAAATTTCTTAAACATTCTTCGTGAAAACCGCTGCTGGCTCCTGCACTCTATTATTCCTAGTACATTTAATATTGGATTGCTTTAACTTAATCACACGCTATTCACTTTGGGAAATAAAGTTTAAACTTACAGTGGCCGTTCTATGAAATAGAGACAAATGTTGTTTAGAGACATTAGGAAATTAAACTTAAGCAAATTAATGCTTATTATTTCTAGTTACATAACGAAACAAAATGTCATACAGACTCATATTATTATCGGTTATAGCCCATGGTTTCACCAGCGTAGACTTTCATAATACATTTTCACCCATTTCCCCCCTTAATTCGGCCAATTCTCAAAATATTTTATGAGCGGATCTTTACACTCTATAAGAAATCTACTTACCAAATTTTTGATTCATAGGTCAAGTAGTTTTGAGTTTTCAATATAGCCAGTCACTTTTATAATATAGATTGCGCTTTTTTGATGAAATTTGTACGTTTGTCTACCCTCAACTATGTACGGACAAACATACAATCCTACATACAAAATTTCGCTTTTATTTTTAAAGTCATAGTGAATCGATGTCTTCTAAGTTTGCTTGTTCCATCTTTGACCACATCGTCGGCTTACCAACAGGCAAGTTAGTGGTTAGAGGCAGACTTGCGTGCAGCAAAAGATAAAAGATGCTCCATCTTCACAAGAAAGGTGGTTACCACCAACAATGTCGTTTAGATACAAATACAAATTCGGTTATTGGGCATTAAAATTTTCACGAAATAAATAATATAGCTCCTTACCTACACTTTGTATAAACGAATTAAACATGTTATTTTATTTACTCATATGCCAAAATTATTGTTACCTGTACGTAATATATATCTTTTTAACATGATGGAAAGTTGCAAGGTTGGACACTAGTATCTGTAAAAGGCTCCAAAGGCTACATACTGTTTGTGAAAGGGTCTTGTACGCTTTGTAAATAACGTGAGAGATTCTATGCTCTTTATTGTGCTCTATATTATTCTGTGAGTAGATTGCTAAAATAATTGACACCATGTATAACATGTACATTTAATATGGTACTTATGTACTTGCAACGTCCAAACGTGAGAGACTTTTGTTTATAACATCATAATGTACCACGTTTGCTACAATGAATCATTTTTAATTTTCATTTGTTTTCTACAGCACTAAAGACAGGAGTTTATCATCAACTTACTAAAGTTGCTAAACAATGTTGTTTAGATGCTATAACACCTTACATTTGTTTTCCACATTGGTTATATTTTACGACGACATTACTTTCGATGTGATGTTTACGCAAAATATTCTCGCATCTAAGCCTTGAGTTATGACATTTGTTCGTAAAGTCACAAAGACTGATATAGCGAGCAAGTATGACCGAGTTTACCCTTACCCCTTTGATAATAAACGTCACAAAACTTGCTAAAGGCACATCTACGTAATTAGATCCCATGCTCGCTCAATGGAAAACGGTTGACCGACTTCCTAGAATACAGCGTAGCATACTCTCTACCGTTGTCATCCCTTAGTATCTAATTTGATGTCTCTGAAATTAGCTAATCCTTTCAATTTCCGTTACAAATTTACTTCCTACACTTATATATTTGTAAAGAGATCCCAATTTGGGTCAAATCTTCCTAACAATATTTGAAACATTTTGATCCGGCTGCTCGATCCTCTTGAACCGTATGGTGCAACGTAAATAAAATAGCGGTCTTCAATAAACCATTACTATGCCAAGGGGTAAAGCGGCCGAATATAAATAAAACTCTAAGAACGAACAGCCTTGACCGGTATACGAACAAAACGTTTACGTAAACCAACCACCTGTTTCAAACGAAATATGATTTAGGGAGACCATTGAAAACAGAGCCGATAACCGGAGCTATATTTTAGCAGCATTGTTTGCCTAATCTGGTTTGATTAACGCGAGCTTTGTTGTTTCAGGCAGTCGGCCGATGTAAACACGGAGCCGAAATGAGATGAGTATGCGCGTGGCGTGGGCCAGATGGTACTGGATTGTGATACTGACCACGTGCGCCGCGAGGACCGCCAGCGACTGGCTCGACTGCGCCCACATCGCCACCTGCCGCTGCAAGTGGTCCTCCGGCAAGAAGACAGCCTCGTGCGCCTCCAGTGACCTGCGCCGCCCGCCATCTCTCTCATCAGACATACAGGTCTTAGACCTCCACGACAACCCCCTTCGCAACCTCCCCAAAGAAGTGTTCTCTAACATCGGACTCGTCAATCTACAACGGATCAATTTACGAGCGACGAATCTCAGGTCGATAAATGCCGATGCATTTCTAGAGTTAAGAATTTTAATAGAAGTTGATATAGGTGACAACGACCTCTCGCATCTACCAAGAGACATATTTAGAGGCAACGAAAGACTGCGACTGGTCGTGTTGAGTAACAATCCACTAACTGCTCTAATTGCGGACCAGTTCCCACCGCTTCCGCATTTACGAATGCTTTTATTAGACGGCTGCAGATTAAGGACGATACACACGAACGCTTTGCGGAATTTGAAATCTCTAGAGACTATAGATTTACGTAGAAACCAGCTTACATTCCTTCGTTTGATCACCTTCTCGCTGCCGGCTTTGAAGACTGTTTCGTTGTCCGGGAACCCGTGGCGATGTGATTGTAGATTACGCGAGTTTAAGGACTGGTTCTTGGAGAGTACGCTAGGGACGGAAGATTTGCTCTGCGTGGAACCTTCGACGCAAGCTGGCAACAAGTGGCGTAACGTCCTTGGTGAGAGTATGTCGTGTCCGCCAGAAGTGCGGTCAAGTACATTAGTAGTTAGAGCTGAAGTCGGTGTAGCGACTTCTTTTGGTTGCTGGGTGCATGGTGTCCCAAAACCCAATGTGACGTGGTTGTTTGACGGTATAGATGTCCATAATAGTACAGTCGATTGTGATATGGAAGAAAACGAAACGACCATAGACGACGAATCAGAAGACAGAGTGCCTGGAAGCGTTAGATGGGTGAATATCACATTGTTGAACGTCACATCGAGTGCGGCCGGGGAATGGTCCTGTGTTGCAAGGAGCGTCGCAGGCGAAGCACGAGCAATCATTAGTCTTGTCTTGCCGAGATCTCAGACGGCAACGGCCAGAACTGCTCCAGGAATTCCTCAGTTGTTAGGAGTAGTATTTGGAGCTCTAGGAATTTTGGCTGGCATGGGCTTCATAGCAGCAGTAGCATGCTGGCATTTGAGGAAAAGGACGGTACCGCCAAGCCGAAGTTTTTTAGACCAAGAAAAACGTCTAATAGATGCGTCAGTGGTGGTAAGCTGCGATAGATCTATCGGGAACATGGCTTCGCCGTGTGATTTCGAATTGGCAGAGAGGTCAAACGATGACCAACCAAGAGGGTGCGCGTTTGATCCTGTTCACATCACTATTGAAGGAACGCCGGGGGCATTTCCTCCTCCACCAGCAGAGTTTGCCGTTCCAGTTCCATACGGGAACATCTTCATATCTGTCCAAGTAGCGGGAAGAGGTGAACCTGGAAGATATCCCGATCTGCTGAGTGGAGGAGCGACTTTACCGAGACGAAACAAAACTTGCTGTGCCGCCCCAGCATACGATAACATGGGTCCGCGAGTGACCGCTACTGGAAGTTCTACCTGGTCGCTACCGGGAGCCAGTTCTGAGAACATAGATTCATCGGAGACTCCAGTACTGACGCTGCCGCCACCACCACCTGAGTTTGTCTCCCTTTAGCCCAGGCCGCTGGTACTGGACGCTTCTGCACTGAGGTGACCTGGTACCCATCGAATCCGAGTCAATTAGACTAATCCCCAATTTTATTATACTTACGATAATTTGACGTGATTATAATAATTTTAATGTGTATATAGTACGCTAAGTATGGACGATGTGTGACATCCGTGAGTTTTACATACGTAAGGTTGTTATCAAAATAATTAAAATTAAATTATTGCATTTAAGGAGAACTTGTTGATATGTTGGGGTACAGAAGTGAGAGCGATTAGCAATTAACAGTTTTGTTTCCTAGTTATTCCTTTCACGTCTTTTCGAGTATGTGTCTTCCTACCTTTTGTAAATATTGTTTATTATACAACTTCCCAAACATAAGACTGACCCTTTTGTCTTGTTTTGTCTCTCTTTGTAACCTTCGATCTTGTATGTAATGCTATACTCCATTTAGTGTCAAACAATAGCTTCTAAAGAATTTCTTTCAAAGCGAAAATATCTAATGTAAAGGAAAATAAACCGATCACGTAAAAATTCCGTCGTTTCATTAGCTGGCGCTTTATCGTGATAGTTTTTATGACCTTTTATATTTCTCCGTCTAAAGTGTTCTCTATATCGCTTTGGAGAATGCACGTAAATTAAGCAATTGTACCAAGTGTAAGAAGCACTTATACTGTCAAGTTATTCAGGGGAGTAATTAACTTAAGTCGCTCCTAATGTACCGTAAAGTTGATAAGTTTAATTAGTGAACTATGATTGTGAGAAGTTGTACCTATACAGCGCTCTAGTTATTTATGAGTACTGCTTGAGTAATTTCATAGTTTGTGGGCTGGGACATAAGATTGTCGTGGTGTTTTGGCAAGCAGATAAATTATGGACAGCCATCAACGCTGGCTATTCAGTGAAAAAACGTTTTAGGACAAGCTTTATAAAAGTAGGTCTCGTTTATGCGTTATCGCTTGCCGTCAGCTGGGATGTATTCATATTACGAGTTTTGATGTGACTTTTAGGCTAAAATGTAGCTTGGATATTTTTGCGGCTCAGTAGGCTATTTTTGGAGGCCTTAGTCCAATAGAATTGTTGATGTATGACCGAGAACAGATTGGTGTTTTAATGTATGTTTGTTTATTTTTTTCGACGACATCTTGCGTACTATGATCCGATCTTAATGCAGTTTTGTAGGTAAGTACTTGGTTTTTTTAAATAAAATATTGAAGTTTGAATATGAGCATGATCGGTAAAAAGGTTGTGCAGATGTAGGGGGTCGTTAGAAAGGGTACCTTTTTTTGTTAAATTTTTCATGACCGTGGAATGTCCAAATGGATTCCGTTCAATTAATGGACGGACGGACGGGCCCAGAAGAAGCGCAAAATGAGCGCCGGCGCTCACTTCGTTTCAGTCGGTCTCTAGCCGTAGGAAGTGCAACACGATACTATTGTTACGTGATAACGAAACATCTGACAAAATTATGCCTTCGTGTGCTTTCCTGAAGTGTGAATACACAACTAAAAAACCGGTATCAAGTTTTTGTAACAAATGTACTGTACATGGTTAGAATAATTAGGTGCTGAAGTATATGTTTACTGAGCAAGTTTGATGTGTATGGCCGTCCATTCATTTTATTTTAGTCGAAGCCAGCAGCATATCAATCGCTAAGCAACGGTCTTCTAGATTTCCTTTTTCATAAAAAGATTTGCAACGAAATTGCACAAAAACGTTCACAGGGAAAATATTTACACATTGCCCCAATATTAGCAACATATATATGTATAGAATGTATCCCAAAATTTCTTGTAAATAATTTGTATTGGAATGTCGTCGCCTGCGTGGAATTCCCGGCTGCGGTCCTGGCAATATGGGAAACCAGTTCAAGGACATAGAGTAAGTATTTTGTAAGTATATTTTGGATACAAGTGCGTAAAATATATTTTTATGCCATTGTTGGTGAACAAGATAATAGGCTGCCTGATGGTAAGCGATCACCGTCGTCTATGGATACCAGTAACATCACGCGTCACAGATACGTTTAAGATGATTTAGACCAGGGGTCTCCAAACTACGGCCCGCGGGCCAAATCCGGCCCGCCACTGCCATCCATGTTATGGTCCTTGCAACATACCGAAAAAAAAATTATGACCCCAAGGCTTCAAAGTTTGGAGACCCCTGATTTAGACCACAAAATGGGATAAACAGTTTTTCCCATTTATTCAGTTCATTATTAAAATATTAATATATATGAAAAAAATATTGAAATATTACCTTCTAAAAATGGCCATAATTTTAATCATGGCCAGCAAATTTTTTTAAACTGGAAACAATAGTTTTGTATCTTAAGAAAACATCAAATGCGCGTGTGATACAAAAATACGTTACAAAATACGTTTGTTGAATGGGGGACCCCATTCGTTTTAACTTTTTTTACTATTGGTATATAGTTAATCAACCGCCGTGACATCACATAATTATTCTGTGAAAATTTCAACTGGCTATCTATTACGGTTCGAAAGATACAGCCGTTTATAGGTAGGACAGACATACGGACAGACAGACAGACGGACAGACGGACAGACGGACAGACGGACAGACGGACAGACGGACAGACGGACAGACGGACAGACGGACAGACGGACAGACGGACAGACATCGTAGGCTTAGTAATAGGGTCCCGTTTTTACCCTTTGGGTACGGAACCATAAAATGTCGACTCGTATTATTTTCCTAAAATTGTGTATTTTCGAGTGTTAATGTGTAATAATGCTGGATTATTATTTAATAAGTGCTCGTGAACGTGCTCGAGTGTGGGAAAGTGATTTAAATAAACGTGTCTTTTTGTGTTG
Source organism: Agriopis aurantiaria (assembly GCA_914767915.1). NCBI lineage: Eukaryota > Metazoa > Arthropoda > Insecta > Lepidoptera > Geometridae > Agriopis > Agriopis aurantiaria. The sequence goes on from OU612003.1 coordinate 1,939,100, forward strand.
TTTCCTACCTACTCTTACAATCTTTAAGGTCAAGCCTCTTTAGCTTTTAATGATTCAAAGAAATTCGCAAAACGAATCAAATTGTCTAGAAATAATTTAAAGTCATGCACAAGTAACTTTATGGAGTGTTTAAATCTTCCCGAATTTCTATTTCAGAACATTTATTGTGCGGCAAACGCAAAAACAATTCGTTTTGTTGAGTTATTTGTTTGACCTACTTTGAAAACAGTAACCTTTTCAATAAACAACTTAGAAATTAAATTCATTAACTGAAAAAGTTGATTATCATCATCATCATTTCAGCCGTAGGACGTCCACTGCTGGACATAGGCCTCCCCCATCGATCTCCAAAAGGGCCGGTTGGAAGCGGCCTGCATCCAGCGTTTCCCAGCGGTCTCTTTTAGGTCGTCTGTCCATCTTGTGGGTGGACGTCCTACGCTGCGCTTACCAGTCCGTGGTCTCCATTCCAGAACCTTTCGGCCCCATCGGCCATCTGAAAATGTTGATTATATTATGCATTTTTTTTTTCCACGACTGCCAGAAAAAGATTGGTAATTAACTTAATGTTTTACGAAAAAATAGTTGAAAAACATACAGATGAAATCCGTATTGTTGGTCACTCAAAACATCTTCAAGGTATGCCTTGAGCTTCCTATTCAGCTCACGCTTCATAGTAGTGCAGCCGTTAGATAGCCCGTTGGTCCAGTTGGTAGTGAACCTACCTTCTGAACCTGAGGGCGTGGGTTCGATTCCTACGTAAAACAAATATTTGTGTGATGAACATTTGTGTTTATTCTATATCTGGTTGTTAATATATATTTAAGTATGTATTTAAAACTATATATGTATGTATATCAGTCTCTGGCAGCCATATCACAAGCTTTGCTTAGTTTGGGGTTAGATGACCGTGTGTGAAAAAATGTCCCGAATATGTATTATTTTATTTATTTATTTTAGCCTGTGGGCTAATTACACTGAAAATAATTATAGCGCTTTCCGCGTCCAGTATAACAATGCGTTCAGGGCGGTGATGCGGCTGCTCCGGTTCTACAGCGCCGGCATGTTCGCGGAGGCGCGAACCGAACGAAGATTGTTTCCACGCGACCATGCGCAAGCGAGGTACGTCCTTGGTCCGCAGAGTGTGGGCCAGCTCCAACGTCATCCTGGCGATGATTGCTACTAGGCATTGCTGCAACAGGCATGTCACAGTACCAATGCCGAAGAGATGGTACTAGGTCCAGTAGCTTACCTGAACATGAGCGATTACTTTACTACTAAACTGACTAGACTATAGAATACTAGCTGCGCCCCACGGTTTCACCCGCGTGGTGATGATGATGATGAAAAGTTGCATATGTCACTCTCTGGCTCTTGAACTATACCGATGCAAAAAATCAGACCGATCCGTTGTTAAATAATATTGTTCGAGCTGTTTACTCATTTTGAAGTAAGTTTAAAAAAATACATTTAACCTAATTAACGTTTCCAAGTAAAACTGATTGTGTGTAAAGGTTAAAACCTAAAACTTTATTTAATTATTAATTAACTGTTGTAAAAACGCTATCTTAATCAAAAGATTAGATAGAAGAAAGAATTATTAACATCTCCAAATCTTTTAGCTCGTTATTATTAATAATTCACAAAATCTTCAATAAGTAATAAGCCCTATTCAATGAAATACTGTTACAATGTTTAGTTATTTTTAGTTATTGCCATCGAAATGTAAATTTACCTTTCTACTTAATTTACATTTTGATATGAACCTTTTTTTCCACTTCAGAGCTATATTCCTACAGAAGAAAATTATGCTAAATAATACGAAAACAACTTGAAAAAATACAAACAAACTGTACTAAAATATAAAACTAAATTAATCTAATAATCAGCTGCCAGCAGGCGTCGTACCCAAAATGCTGGCCGCATTGCCGCGTTGTAATGCTAATACGTTGTGCAAGATGTCGGCCAGCATTTTGGTCAGCATCTACTTAGTTGAATATTATAGTTAAAACTAAAATAATAATAAATACGTTATTATTTATTGTTATATTTTAGAGTGTGTACTATAACCACGCCAACTTGAAAGCTTGTACGTTTTACCGTTTTTACATTAGAGCAAATACAAAATTGAGTTAAAAAAATACGTTTGTTGTATGGGGACCTCCCTTTTGTTTTTACTTTAAACTTTATGTTTATTTGTTAGTTAATCCGCCGTAACATCAATTAATATTCTGTGAAAATGTCAACTGGCTATCTATTACGGTTCACAGGAAAGATACGGGGGTTAAAATGTAGGACGGACAGACAGACAGACGGAAGGGCAGATGACAGCGAAGGCTCAGCAATAGGGTTCCGTTTTCACCCTTTAGGTACGGAACCCTAAAAAGGCCCAAGTCACACATCTGCACCCAAGCACCTTTGTTTGTCAAAACACAACCCGTTCCCTTATTTACCATCGTTTAAAAACAAATAAGGTGGAAATGTAACACAACCCGTCCTTGACTGCGTTATCTATTCCGAGCGGAGACGGAATACTAAGCATGCCAGTATTTGGGAGCTGGGTTGCCAGATTCGGCTTTATGTTTACCCGTGGAACTCAGCAGAATATTATATTACAAGCGAATTAAAAAACATCACTGTTTGATACCTGATAAAGTGTGATTTATGCTAGACCGTGGCGGGCACGAGTCTTGTGCCGTACAAGGCACGGACGAGGCACGGAATTACATTTCACCGGTCAGGCGCAAAAAAAAAAAAACTAAATACAGCGAAAGTAATAAAAAAATTGGTATTATAATGTCACCTAGCTTTGCCAAAAAAAAATAGTTTTTAAATTGGTATGATTAACTTAGGACACGTTGTTCGTGAATTTTGTGTGGAAAAAACCATTTGTATGTTTGTATATCAATTAAAACATCCTAAAACGTAAATTTACATAGGCAATTCTTTTCTTATTCAAAACATTCTTTTTAACGGTTCCTAATACAAAAATGCAGACAAAAATAACAAAATGCAATTTCATTAAATAATATACACTCGGGAGACATTCTAAATCTGGCAACATCGTAATAAGAAAACATGTAGCGCAAAATAAAATACACAAAAGTTGGCAGTTGGCACGAAATCTTAGCGCGCGACTTGCGGTAATTTGGACTCCTTTATCCATGCCTGTTTCGGTCAGTTCAGTTCAGTATCTTTATTTCAATTGGGTACAAATACAAGTACACTTTCGAAAGGTCATAAATTAAACATTAAAAGTACATAGTCTCAAAGAAAAAAGGAATACTTCTACATAATCATTATAAAATCGATTACTTACTAGAATTGGTGTTGTCAAGTTCCCGTGTTGGAAAGCTACCAGACTTCAATTTGGTAGATTTACACCAATTAAACTTTATATAATAAAATAAAATAAAATCTACTTCCTTAAAAAGGAGTATTAAATAAATTAAATGTCAAAATTGTATAGTAATAATATCTGTTAAATAATAAAATGTCAAATAAATAATAAACTAATTAGCTAAAATAATATGTGGGTAAATTTCATTTCATTCTGTACAATATTAATTAATTATGTCCATGTCAATATTTACATTTCGCCATGCTTTTTTATCTTTTATAAACTCGTCCACCTTGTAGTAAGCTTTGTGAGACAAGAGCTTTTTTAACTTAATTTTAAAATTCCTTTCGTTAAGGCATGTCAATGTTTTTGGCAGAATGTTATAAAAATTTATACAATTAACAACAAACGATTTTTGAATTTTTGCAAGTCGAGTCTTTGGTAATAAATATTTACCTTTGCTTCTTGTATTAAGACCATTTGTAGCGTAGTTATGCAAGTGTTTTCTTGCATACAAAATACACTCGTAAATATATTGACATGGCATTGTCAGAATGTAAATAGTTTTGAACAGTTCTCTCAGGGATTCTCTAGATCCAAGCCTGTAAATACCTCTAATAGCTCTCTTTTGGAGCACGAAAATAGATTGAATATCCGCCGAATTTCCCCAAAGGATAATGCCATAGGTCATAAGGGAATGAAAATAACTGAAATACACTATTCTAGCAGTGTGAACATCGCAACATTCTCTTATTTTTCTGACAGCGTATGCTGCTGAGCTTAATTTGCTTGACAATTTCTTTATGTGAGGCCCCCACTGCAATTTGGTGTCTAAGATGAGACCTAAGAATTTTGTTTCCTTAGAGAAAGTTAATGCAATGTTATCAATCTCAACCGAATTCAAGAATCTATTATTTACTAAAGTAAAGTTTAGGCAATTGGTTTTTTGAGCATTTAGTGCTAGATTATTGGTGCTGAACCACTTAGAGACATCTTTAAGTATTTTGTTGATCTCGTCGGTACTCGTGACTTTCCGGTTAATATTGAATAACAACGACGTGTCATCTGCGAATAGTATAATTTTAGCGTATCTCTGGACAAAAAACGGCAGATCATTAATGTACACTAAAAACAGGAATGGACCCAGTATAGATCCCTGAGGAATTCCCACATTCACAGTCATAGCATCAGACAGTACACCATTAATATCAACTTGCATAGTCCTTTGAGATAAAAATGATTTCAGCAGTGTGAGAGGCCCACCTCTAACACCGTAGTAATTTAGCTTATCTAGTAGGATGTTATGGTTTACGCAATCAAAAGCCTTTGACAAATCGCAGAAGATACCTACAACATCTTGTGCTTTTTCCCATGCGTCATAGATATTCTCTACAAACGTTGTTATAGCGTCTGTTGTCGAGCAGCCTTTTGAGAACCCAAATTGCTTTTCGTATAATATGCGTTTACAGTTGAAAAAAGCACTAAGTTGTGTTAGCAGGATCTTCTCAAATATTTTACTAAACACTGGTAGAATCGAGATAGGCCTATAGTTGCCTGGTTGTTTGGTATTCCCACTTTTGAACAAGGGTAACACTTTAGCACATTTCATCAGGTCTGGAAACACGTTTTCTTCAATGCAGCTGTTGAAGATTTGGGAAAGATAAGGCGCCAAAACTTCTACGATATTCGTTGCAAATTTGACGGATATGCCGCAAATATCTTCGGATGTTTTTGATTTAAGGGTAGAAAAGGTTTTCAGAATAGTTGCTGGTGTGACTTGGTGAAAACAAAAGTCAACGGGATTGCGATTAACATTGTTATTGAGAAATTTAAGAGCTTGATCCTGACAAGTATTAAGATTTTTAGTGGTTTCAATGGGTGCGTTTTTAAAGAAATGGGCAAAGGTGTTAGCAACTTCTTGCTTGTTTTTGATTATGGCTTCATTTTGGAGTAGTTTGATTTCGGGCACCCGCTGAACTGATTTACCTGTTTCTTGTTTAATTATTGACCAAGTAGTTTTAATTTTATTCGTTGAGTTACTTATCTGTCTTTGCAAATGAATAGTTTTCGATTGTTTACACACCTTCTTAAATATTTTACTGTATTTTCTAACGTAGTTTAGAAACTTTTCATCATGCCTATAAGTTTTTTCTCCGTATAGTTCATAAAGCCTATCTCTACTTTTTGTTATACCTTTTGTTGACCAGTCATTAAAGGAAAGCTTAGTTTTCCTAGTATAATTCTTTTTTGGAAAATTCCGTTCAAAGTTGTTTTTAACTATGTTAAATAATGTGTTATACATTGTATTTGGATCGTTAGGCACATCGGTTTTTAAATTGACACTGTAATCAATGTCCGTAATAATCCTATGATTGAATTTATTTATTTTATTTTTTGTTATGTAGCGCTTTTGTGATAATGATAAGGCAGGTGTATCCTTGGTTAATGGTACGCAAACATATTGGCCAGAATGATCTGAGGTTAGTTTGTGCATAATAGATTTTTCAAGAACATTGCAATTTAGAAAGATATTGTCAATGCAGGTGGCAGTGCTTTCTGTTATTCGGGTAGGTTGTTTAAAAAGAGGCTCCATATCAAAACTACGGAAAATATTTGTCAAGGTAGTTAAGTTTTTTGACGCTTTTAAAAGATTTATGTTGAAATCACCTACAACTAACACCTTCTTATGTTTTACTGTTTTTCTGAGTACATCTTCCATAACATTTTCGAATATTTCTATGTCACCGTGTGGTGGCCTATATGCACTTACAATTATATACTCTTTTAATTCTATACATGCAAGTTCAATATCACGTTCAACGGAGAGATTTCCAATATCTTCTCTTTTTTTAAATTGTAAGTCTTTATTTACCAGAATTATTGAACCAGCCATAATGGCGTGTTTTCTGTCAAAAAATGCACCTACTACATGATTAGGAAACCCAAATTGCATCTGAAATTCTTTATACCAACTTTCAGTCATACAAAGGATGTCAATATTGTATTTTTCTAAAAATAAACTTATCTCTAACTCCTTATCCTGTATACCATGTATATTTTGGTGCACTATCCTAATGCATGATGTGGACGCGTCCAGTTTAAAAAATTCACTGTGTTGGAAGAGTTTAGGTTCAAAGGACTATGGACATTCATACATTTTGAAACATTATCATAATCATCATCTCTGTTAATTTTTCCGAAATTAGTGTCAAAGTTAGCTAGCATTTCTTCACATAGAATATCTTTATACTTGTTGCTATAAATAGAATTACAGTATAATAGATCATTATTATAATTAACATCGATAACTTGCACATTGTCATTTTTAGAGGTCAAATCATATAAATCTGTGTTAAGCATGTAAATATAATCATTGTAGTCATTGTCAAGAGTATATGGCAGGGTACATATTATAACCTTTTGCATTTTACTGATTTCATTCAGCAACTGGACACAAACTTTAAATTCCAAACGTCCCATTTTTGGATTTTCTCCTATTAGTACTAAGCTAACTGTTTCAGATGATGTCTTCCTACTACTCAAACACTGCAGGATAGTTTCAAAAGTTGCACCAGGGGTACAGTTGTTGACGATCAATTTCGACGACCGATTATGCAATCGCTTTCCTAACCCGCGACCGGATTTGTCTGAGTAGATGATAATATCAGCATCTTTCTTTAGAGATGAGGGTTTTGATTGCATTTTATTGTTCTTCTGTGACGCTTTTTCCTCGTTGAGGTTATCTGTATTTACTGATATTTCTGACTTGCGTCGCTCTGCTATACTGTCATTTTCTATGTTGTTAATTAATTTCCCGATTCCTTCTAACTTTTTTTCGATAAAGTTAATAGTCGCAGTCGTTTTTTCATTCTCATGCAAATCTGTCTTAAACTGTTCCAGTGTCTTTAGTAATTTGCTGTTTGCATGTTGTTGTGACTCTATGGTAGTGGTCCTTTTTTGTAATTCATGTGTCAGTATTTTGTTCTCCTGAGATAGCAGCTCATTAGTCATTTCAATTACACAACGTTCATTTCCTTCAAGTTTTGATGTTTTAACCAGTTCATATTTGATAAGTTCCGACCTCAAGCATTTTATCTTTTTATTAAGCTTTGCAATTAATTTATTGAGTTTCTTTATAGGTTTTTTTTTATTAGTTCGAAATTGTAATTTACGGTTATTCTGTTTGACTTCTTTTTTTGACGTCAAAACTTCAGCAGACTGCACTAGTAAAGCACTATATTTTGTCTGTAAAGTATTAAAATTGCATGTCATTACGCTAAGTTCTTTTTTTAAAGGATCTATACCTTTTTTAAACTCTGCTTCATAGGTTTTGTTTACTTCCACCAGATCATGAATTTTTTCGTCCAGTTTATCCATATTTGTGAGTAGGTCTTTATTTGACTTTTCACTATGTGCTAGCTTCTTTCGTAATGTGCTATTCTTTTCACACATATTTTCAAACTCTGTAGTGTTGGTTTCGTGATCATCGTTCATCCGTATAATTAACTTTTCTTTTTCTGCAATATCTTTCTTAAGCACGTTTATAGTAATTTCATATTTATTTATGATTTCATGCAATTCATTTTCTACCCGTTTCGACAAGACAAATAAATAATACAAGCACATTTGGATAAGGTTTGGATATTTTCGTTTCATTGTTTAATAGCACGAACGCTAAATGTTTGAATATCTAATATTCTATATTTTATCTCCAATGTTTTTACTTATTTACCTACGTTTTTACTATTTCCATAAAACAACTTATTTCTGTAGAAAATTAGATTTTAGAAAGCAAAATACTTTTTAAAACATTATTTACTAAATCTCGTAGCAACAAAGTTGAAGTTTATACAATATTTTAAACATAATGGTACTATAATTACAAAGTATGGGGATATTATATACAACTTAACGATAAAACTATAAAACTATTACTACTAAAAATATATACTATAATTGGTACTTGTGTTTATAAAATAAATAGGAATTTTTTGCACACACGTTCATTTAACCCCAAACTAAGCAAAGCTTTTAATATGGCTGCTAAAGACTGATATACATACATAATATACCGACGCGCGCGTATCTTGCGCGTGACGATGGAAAGAGGCCTGACGGTATGATACTTGTGCCCTGGAGGTTGGGGCAGCCCTTTGTATGGGACGCAACTTGTGTCGATACTTTGGCGCCGTCACATCTTCCTGAGACACAAGGTAGGGCTGGCGCGGCTGCCAATTCGGCAGAGCAGCACAAGCGACGCAAATATGCTAACCTCGGCAGTGGTTACATATTTGAGGCGTTTGGGGTCGAGACATTGGGTCCTTGGGGACCGGGAGGTCACCTCATTTTCAAAAATCTTTCAGAGCGCCTGGTTACTGGTTAATGCGACGCGTGACCAAAATGCTGGCGTGTTTCTGGCTCAACGCATTAGCATTGCCATTCAACGTGGTAATGCCGCCAGCATGTTGGGTACGCTGCCAACTGGTAGTGGGCTTGAGCATTTGTATTGTCTTTAGACCTTCAACGGTCTATGGGCAGTCTAACTGTATTTGTAGTGTTAGTTTTAGCTTGTATTTTGTTTATTTAATAAAGGCACTTGCCCAGGGAAAAAAAATACATAATATATATATCATAATACATACTTAAATAGATATTAGCACCCAGCTAAAGAACAAACACAAATGTTCATCACATAAATGTTTGTCCTAGATGGGAATCGTACCCACGCCCCCAAGCGCAAAAGGCAGGTTCACTACCAACTGGACCAACGGGCTCTACATGACAAAATGCACAGTCAATTTTTCTATTACATTTTCATGTTATGACGTCACAAGTTTATAGTGAGGAATCTCAGATGAGATAGATATTTAGGCAGGTTCTTTCAATGCTAAATCTACACTTTTATGATGCACAAATTACTCAACATAGCCTTATTTGAGCTCCTTAACAATTCTAAGCAGGTCTGCAGTTCGCAAGCAAATTAAATGAAGTAATGGTTTAATTGCTCTTTGCTTAGAAGATGAGCGCTTTTAGGAGAGCTTAATTAGTGATGTGCTTTGTCTTGAAGTTTCTTGACGTAGTTAATTATGTAGGTACATTAATACAGTCTGAATTGTTAATTTTAATTATACTATTATTAGGAAGAGAAGTAATTCTCCACACAGGTTTATACGTAACGGTGGTAGCAAGCCGAATGGAGGTCATTGTACTCAACATTATGAACAACTTTTATTATGGGAGGAACCCTGAAATCTCAAAAAAAAATCTGCTGTTCTTTACGTTATGTTACGTTTGAATTGCTTTTTTTTGTAAATAGATTTCATAATTTCTCCTTTCAAAGTTTTTGCAGATGATATGCTCAGTTACCGCCTTTCGGCATAGTACCACCACTCCGTGTAACCTTTTTTAATCATCATCAGCCAGAAGACGTCCACTGCTGAACATACGCCTCCCCCTTTAACCTCCACACTGAACGACAGCCTGCCTTTTGCATCCACTGGATGCCCTCGACTCTCACACTGTCGTCGGCCCATCTAGTTCGAAGACTGTCGTACCTAGGCTGCATCTTCCGGTTCGTGGTCTCCTTTCAAGAACCTTTCTTCCCCATCGGTAATCGACCTGCCCATTGCCACTTCAACTTGCAAACTTTAATAGCTGTCGGTGACTCTGGTTCTTTGGCGAATATCCACGATTTGGATGCTATCGCGCAAAGAAACTCCGAGCATAGTTCTCTCTATTGCCCGCTGTGTGACTCTGAACCATGTGTGACCCTATGTAATATAATTATGTTTATTAACTATTCTTACCGAAACGGTTGGAAAACATCATAATACATACGAATCACTTTGACTTTTACTGTGCGAACTGTCTGTCTGTCTGTCTGTGGAATGCACTGCCTGAATACCTAGTTCGATAGGTGCAATCTAGATGTCGTTAAAACGCAAGTGAATCGGTTTCTTTTAGGCAAGCGTACTCCATCGTAAACCGCATCATCGGCTAACATCGGGCGAGGTGGTGGTCAAGCGCAAGCCTATTTTTTTACATGTACATAATGGAAAAAGAATACTTTACCGGAAAATGCGGGTAAAACTAGAAAATCGTGAGCAAAAAGGTGCAGCTAGTTAGCTTTAATCATGTACATACTTAATTATAAAACTCACAAAATTTACGTAACGTACCCATAATAAATACGTTATGCGAAATCACCAATATTAACTAACTATTTCGCAAAGTGAATTCGTGTAGCCTATGCAAAGATCTTATATATGTATATACCCTAGCCTATGTCACTCCCTCTATTAACCCTTTGAATGTGTTTCGCACCGCATGTCGGCGTAAGCGAAAAGTGCTCGACGCGCGTTAGGCACCGGAGCGGTGCGTAAGGAAATTACCGCTATTCATCAATTTATTCCCGCTCGAATGAACGTTCCAAAGACAATGTAAGTTCTTTCGCCTCTAGCTTACTTCAATCACTAGAGAATCGATGCATCCTTACCGTGTCAGGGGGGACCTATACTTTGTGAGTGGGTTTTCCCCGTTTAGACACACACATACACTCGAAAAACATAACCCTCCTTCTTGCGCAGTCGAGTAAAAATAGACGCGAAATGAATGAAAACCCTTGTTTGACGCTCATTTTTATCAGTTAAACTATAGTATAGCCTTTGTCACGTAAACGCGTAGAATTCTCAGTTACAAAACTAAATTCGAGCCATTCCAATAGCTTCAATGTTACGAATGCAATTCGTAAATGAGTTCGTAGAGCTCTTTACATGCAAATTTTTTATTACGCTTCGTAACCCAATCAGGAATCTTAAATTCTAAGCATAAGGGTCTAAAATTGCACGTAGAAGTGTGTAAGGATGGTAAAGATAAGTTTGGTCGCACCCTTCTCGATCTCGATAGAGCACAGTACGTAGAAGTAGTGAATGTCAAACGAATTTGGTTTTGGAACTCATAAAAAAGACAGAGGCCTTCGGGTGGCCTAAAATTCTGACATTGAGGCTGCCCAACCTAATCATCATCATTTCAGCCATAGGACGTCCACTGCTGGACATAGGCCTCCCCCGTTAATCTCCAAAAGGGCCGGTTAGAAGCGGCCTGCATCCAGTGTTTCCTTGCGATCTCTTTGCAGCTCAACCTATACGAACGTAATTTTTTTTACAACACTTTTTACTCAAAAAGTGCACTTACGAAGCCTGTCTACATCGTTCGAAAGTTAAACATTACGCATCATACAACGGAGCGTGCGGTAATGAATTTTACCGCACGCTCCGTTGTATAACACCGTGCGTGTACTTTACGGTATTTTTTTAATTTCAATTTTTTTTTCTCGCAAATGTGTTGTAAAACGTTGTATGGCATACGTGCGGATTGGTTATTACAAACTCGTGACTATGGTAAGCCCTCGACTTCGTCTCGGGCTTACATTCGTCTACTCGTTTGTAATAACCAACTTACCAAACTTGTATCATAAATAACTATTAAAGCTTATGTATTAATCCAGGGTATAAGCTAGCTTGATATCTCTTACGCTAGTCACCCCAAAACAAGCTAGACCTGGCGCGTCTGCGTTTGCCAATCAGGCGGTTAGTGACACTGTTGATTCAATCTGAGACCAACAGCCTTGAACCGTATTTTTTTTAACCTCCGATAAAAAAGATGATAATCTTCAAACGGCTGGTCGTATTTTCTTCATAGCTAATAATACTTTCAATCAAGTCACCTTTCAAACAAAAACAAATGAAATCAAAACCGTTTGAGGCGTATTAGAGCTACAATGCCACACATACACAGAGATACTCACACCGGTGTTTGCGTCTGAGGGTAATAAGAGATCCTCTACTGACTAAAACTCTACAGTAATCGGGGCCCGTCGATCTATATGAGTGCGGAAAACCGTCGATAGAGTACCATCAGGCGATATAGAAGCTGCCTCTATGCCTTCACGCGATGAGAGCCGCGTCCTTGGGGAATTGATGCGTCGAGTGTCTTGAAGACGCGTGTGTTTATGAGTTAAGTGGGGGAAGCCGGTAATAGAACCATTATGAAGTCAGTGAATATTTGAGAATATAAACAGATTAGTTGAATGGATATTCAATACAACTTGAGATCAGATAAGGCAGATATCATCATCAGCCAGAAGACGTCCACTGCTGAACACAGTTTTCGTACCGTCAAAACATTTGCTTTTTCATACACTTCAGTAGAGGGGTGTCTAAAAGGTAGATACATCATTACTTTTAGAACCGCGCGTTGAGCTCGCTCTGCAGTAATAAGGTGAGTTTTATCTGCGCTACCCACACACAGATGCAATACCTAATGAGGCACTCGCACAACGCTTTATAGGTTTGTACTATTAACTTTAAATCCGCAACTGTCCTAAGGGTTTTGAAAACATATACTAATTTTCTGATCTTAGATGCTAGGGAATTAATACGTATCTGCCAGGCAAGTTTATCATCTAAGAGAACCCCTAAGTATTTTATAAAATAAACGCGCGATAAATTATGGCAGCTACATAGATTAGTTAAAGGTGTACTGGTATTTCAGTTACATGGGTAAGTATGTATTTGAATGTCGAAATTATTGCTAAGACCTCCTGTAATTCTTTTACTGAAACACAAGTACTTTGTTTTGCTAACGTTTAAGGTTAAAATATTATTCTCTAGCCATTGCGTCACGTTAGCAAGACACGTTTCGGCCAACTGCTTAACTATAGGCCAAGATTTATCATGACAGAGTAACACGGTGTCATCCGCGAACATGAGTAGATCTAAACCAGGGGAGGAGCTAGCACAAAGTTCGTTTATATAAATAAGAAAGAGTGTTGGGCCTAGGGTACTTCCCTGCGGTACGCCATAAGTACAGCCAACGTTGTCGCTTTCATGCCCATCTACTCGAACTCGCAGTGCCTCGTCAAAAAGTCACATACTTATTGCTAGGGTTTTTGAAGATGCTTATTCTCACTGGAAAATCAGCAAGTGCCAGTTTTGTCTGTATTAACCAGTTGTGTGGTTCAAAATTAACAGGTAATATAAATACTGCAAACTAACTGTTTTTTGTGCAATAAAAGTAGTTAACATATTAAGCAACTTACAAGTGCTTAATATTGCGGTCCCTTATGTATAGAACGCGACTTGTATCGATACTTTGGCGCCGTCACATCTTCCTGAGACACAAGGTAAGGCTGATGCAGCTGCCAATTCAGCAGAGCAGCACAAGCGACGTAAATATCCTAACCTCAGTAGTGGTTACTCCTTAGAGCTGTTGGGGTCGAGAAATTGAGCCCGGCTCACCTCATTTGCAAAAACCTTTCAGAGCGAAAAAGATGCGACGCGTGAACATAATGCTGGCGTATTTCTGGCGCAACGCATAAGCATTGCCATTCAGCGTGGTAATTCCGCCAGCGTGCTGAGTACGCTGCCAACTGATAGTGGGTCTAAGCATTTGGATTGTCTTTAGACCTTCAACGGTATATGGACACTCTGTTTTTATTGTGTTAGCTAGTATATTTTTTTTTGTTAATATAAGCACGTAAAAAACTTCTATATATCTCAAGTATATTTGTATTGGAGATGCCTTCTAACAAATTATTAGAAACAGAAGCCGATTTAATTAAAAGTATTCCATTCTCTTTGATGTTTGCCAAAAACTCACATCTTTGTCTTCATAATAATCTTTTCCGTAAAGTCCCCCATTAGCAGTGGAAAAAAACAAAAGCGTTCAAAGAATAAACAAAATAATTATTTTTCTCATTCGCCAATTACTTTAAGGCTTTCTTTAAAGCAAGGCGCCAAGATTAATCCTTCGTTATGAAACTGCTGGTGGATAAACAACATCTCTAGAGCTGTGTTTGGTATGGAAGTTGTAGGTGAGACCGTTTCAAGTTACGATGGGCATTTTTTTCTTCGCAAGGTGAGGAAGTACTGAATTGTACCGGTAAATTATTATGTAGTTGGCATGTTTAAAGCTTTGAAACAGCTGAAAGTGACGTAAAGCACTTTGGTGTTAAGAGCTGTTTTACAAAATGTTCAATATTAGGTATCGATCAATATTAAGTATCTGGATTAACGAAAAATAATAGACGTAATTGTCAAAATGAATATAAAACAAGTAAACCAACAATGATTAAAACAATGATTAACGATTATTTGATGTCAGTTATTTAACGAAATCCACTCTCAAACTCCGAGAGATATACGAATAACTGATTGAGTAAATAAATAAATATTTTGGACATTTTTGTGTTCGAAAATGTCCAAAATATTTATTTCGCACACAAAAATTAGAGGTAATAAGTTAATTATGAAGTAAGAATGTTGAGTTCCAATGAATGGTGATTCCAAAATTTTTAACCAATATTATCAACAACAAAAAATTACAAAATAAATATATTTAATAATTACAGAAATTGTTTTTTAGACCTTTCTATTTTATAGAATCAGAACGTCGAAAATCCAGTTTCGTTGCTTTTTTGGTCAAAACATGTTAGGCAATCCGTCTATTTTTATAAAAACAATTGATTTTTTTAAATAAAAATAGACGGATTGTTTCTCAAAGCGACAATTCTGCTAGTATTAAATTGTCTGCTGTCAAATATGTCATGGCAAAATGTGTGAATAAAGTTCCTTATTATGCCTATAATAGCTCCGGAAAACGATCAGAATCATAAACCATTAAATACATTTTATATTTTACCCACTCGTACGTTTAGCTGAAATCTGCTCTTACCTCCCACTTCTAATTAAATCCCTTTACTCTATTGAAGTCTATGGCTCTCCGTTCCACATTCTAATATGCCCGAAACCACAACAGTTGAAACACTGAATTGTTTGAATATCGGAAATTTCCAACGCAAACATTAGTAGATAGACTATTTCACCCAAACTTTCCCGAGTTACCCCTCAATTACAGGCCGTCTCCAATATAGACTGGGGCTAAGCTGTTTTCGAACCCAACTGGCCCATATGCTCCCTTTAATTTAGTACAAAAACAATGATCAGAACATAGGCCGAGTTACAGTAAACATATTTCCCTGGCGGGGCTGGCGGTGTGCCAGAATATATTGATTTTGGTACGAATGGTCGCGAGGGTCTTGGAAGAGCATAGTATGACAGTGACGGAGTTTCCAGAAGTTTAAGTTGAATGACCTCATTAGAATAAAATTTCGGTTTATGATTATTTAAAGAATTTTCTAACATCGTAAACTTTTTCGCTTACAATAAGTATGCTGCTCTGTTTGGCAACTCTGATAGGTATAGTTTTTCTTTTTCCCAAAAACAAACAGCCCTAAAGTACTTCATGATAAAGTTAATCGAAAATGCAAATTAAAAACAAAAATTGTTTATCTGTTTAACGCCAATTGTGAGGCAAAAAAGATCGCGTAAAACACACACTATGTTATTTCGACAGAACATTTTTTTTTTGAAATGTCAATTTAGATTTATTCAATAAAAATTACAAGTAAAATAAAAACTATCTTAAACTTAAATTTATAACTAAAATTAATCTAAAACTAAAACTAATCTAACAATCCGCTACCGGTGGGCCGCGTTCCCAAAATGCTGGCAGCATTGCCACGTTGTATGGCAATGCTTATTCTTTGGGCAAAATAAAGGCCAGCATTTTGGTCACGAGTTGCTTCGACCAGTCGCCCTGACAGATCTATCTATATACTAATATTATAAAAAGGAAAGATTTGATCGTTTGTTTGTTTGTTTTCATTGAATAGGCCCCGAAACTACTGAACCGATTTGAAAAATTCTTTTATTGTTGGGAAACTACGGTATCCCCGGTTAACATAGGCTATATTATATTTAAAAAAAAAATGGGATTCTTACTAAAACTCCAATAATGTAACCCAAGGTGTAATAAAATAAGATTTACGTTTTTGACAGTTCTAAGACAGGACAACGTCAGTAGATAATATTTATATTTAACTGACAGACTAGGAATTTCACCACAGCTCACTAGATATTAAACTATTAAGCTCACTAGATATTGCCGTCGTCAAAGACAGTTATCAGTTTTTCTGTTTCAAAACCCGAATAATGCTAACATACATTTGTCTATGTGTTCAATCGAGACTGTATCTGTTCGATCTTCCATCTCTGCCTCGTTTCAACGAACGTCTCATACAAATGGCTTGCCACTCTTGTGTATTAACCATATCAATATTTGTCGAGCGATAGCAAAGTGGCTGATGTACGATGCAAAGGTCGGGGTACCAAGGTTACGATATATGTTTATGTTGAACGGAGTTGTATTTGTTTCTTGGAAACTCGAGATTATACAATCATACTATAAGTAATATTATTAGTTTTATGTTATATTAATAGTAAATGACAAAAAAAGGTACAAAAGTCACGGAACCCAGGGACCATCCAACTGACCTTCAAATTAAAAAAAAATATCCGGCGGGTGTTATTTAAGACGAACTGAACCTGTTTTAGCAATTTTAAAAAGTAGACATTTTAGGCACCAGTGCATAAAAACAGACTTTAATGCACTAGAGCATAAATAGCAATACCCTAATTTGGGTGTTATTAAAAACAAACTGAACCTGTTTTTGCAATTTTAAAAAGTAAACATGTTAGGCACTATTGCATAAAAACAGACTTTAATGCACTAGAGCATAAACAGCAATATTAGTCCACAACACTTACTTGCTATAAGAGCATGAGAAGTAAAAAATATTTTTTTCCGCAAAAAATCTAGACAGGTATATAAAAAAAGACATCAATTTGAAATATCATGTCTTCAATCTCATGCTACCTGAACGGAACTATTTCCGCACTTTAACCTTTGCAGAGCACAAAGTGGGTTATAAATTCTGCTGAGGCTCAATCTATAGTCACTTTGACAACCGCCAGGCAATTTTACGAGGCACAGGACTCATAGCAGGATATTAACTTCGTAGGAACTAGATAGTAAACAGCATCTGGGTAAAAAACACTTTGTTATCTTGATACTGAACTGGAAACAATTAAAAAGCTTCCAACGCTTATTCATAATGTGAAAGTTTATTTTTTAGCATATTACTTTTCTAGAAACAAAAAAAAGGGATTTTTAAAAATCGTAATTAATATCTATAGTGGCCGAGCGGTAGCATATGGGCTTTACAATCTGACGGCACCCGGTTTGATAATTGGCTTTGTACCAATGACTTATTTCATACTATTGGCAGGAATTTGTAACTGGCCCAGTCACCTAATCATTTTTCTACTTATATATTTTTAGGCTTTCTCAAAAAATGCAAAAAAAAAAAAAAAAATACAATGTCATTCCGAAGAAACTGGTATGTCCAAGTACCTTAAAAGGCATAAAGGCATATGACATTCGCCAATATGCACTGGGCCAGCATGGTGGATTAGTGCCCATCCTCTCTCTCTGAGAGAAGGCCTGTGTCCCAGCAGTGGGAACATGATAGGCTGAAATGAATGAATTATTCCGTCACTAAACTGGATTTAAAAAGTCCCGTTTAGTAAAGTAAATGGAGAAATTAAACTGGGCTTAACTATTCAATAACATTTCATTATTAAATCTACTTATTTTAATAAGGTGGTTTAGATTTTCAACCTCGCTACCTCAGCGCTGGGGTAAAAGGGTGGTGGATGAATGAAAATTTTGAAGTTTAAATTTTCCTTGAAAAAATTGAGTTATGTGGTTCATGATATGAGAACTCATTCTCTGCGGATTGTCTTAAGATCTCAAATATAACGTGCATGCCATACGCAGTATGAACCGTACATGCTCTAAATGTTTAGAGGTCGAAATAAAAAATAAAAATAAACTAGCGACCCGGCTTCGCACGGGTGTAATTTACGTATGAAGCCAAACATGACATGACGTGACTGCCAAAGATTGATATACATACAATACATATTTTAAATACATATTTAAATAGATATTACCACCCAGATATAGAACAAACATGGATCACATGAATGTTTTTGCTAGGTGGGAATCCCACCCACATCTCCAAGCTAGGTATAGGTTCACTACCAACTGGTCCACCAGGGCAATCGAAATAGACCGCACCGACGTATAGGCCTCATGTTACTAAAACAGTTAAAAGTTTCCCAAAATTACTCCTGCTGAGAGTTCATCGATTTTGATGCGAAAAGTTATTGCGGTTTGTAAACAAATTGAAACTGTTTTTATTCTCCTGAATAATGGATGTTTTCTTCTTACGCCAATCGAAATTTCCAGCATCAATATTATTTTAATGTGAAAAGCAAACCAAATCTCGGCAGTATTTACATAATATTTAAGCCCTGTAGGGTTAAGACATCGGATCCTTGGGGACCGAAAGCTCATCATACTTCCGAAAATCAATCAGAGCGTCTGATTGATCAGTTGATGAGACGTATGACAATAATTCTGGTGTTTATCTGGCTAATACCGCTCGCTTGCTGGGTACGCTGCCAACTGGTAGTATGCTTGAGCATTTGGATTGCCCTTATTGCACCCTCTTCCTTTTACTACAGAACAAGTAGAAGGACTGCACACTACCATCAGTTCCTCGTGGAAATTGCAAAAATTCATACTGAAGGATTTGGGTCGTCATTTATGATACGTACTACCTAAGAATGGAACTCCCTGCCGTCTTCCATGTTTCCTGAGAACAACAATTAGGCATCTTCAAAACTAGAGTAAAAAAATGGGTCTTCTAGATCAACGTGTTCCATCCTAAGCCACACCGTCGCTTGCCATCAAGCGAGTTGGTGGCCAAATGTATATAATTATTTTTAAGTCTAGTCCTTCTGAGGTATGTGGGCAATTCAGCTGTTTTTTTAATATAATATTAGACTAAATAGATGTGGTATTAAGTGTTAGTACAGCTTGTATTTTGTTAAAGTATTCAGCAGTGTATACAAATTCTGATATAGGACACCTGTAATACTACTTCTAAACGGTCAGAGCAAGACTAGTGTCAGCATGACCGCAGATTTCACCACCATAGCCTAACGTAACACCTGTAAGCCCACCTTGAAATACCTAACTGATATCCTCCTGCATAATTAATCACTCAGCAGTTTATGAATATGCCTGCCTACGCCCGTTCGCTTTTTGTGTGTTTTTGCGCGTAAAACCGTCTTTACTGTCCCCCACCCTACAATTTTTATGCCTTTCATAACAACCTCAAGTGCGCTTGTGTATATTTTTACCATAATAATACAGATTTGAGTGAGAATATCAACTTGCTCTCAACCGAAAAACGCAGTATAGTATGTCTTCTGTGGTATAGGTAGGCCTTCCACTGGATGGACCGACAACATCGTGAGAGTCAGATGTATGCAGATGGCAGGCTGTTGTTCAGTGTGGGGGTCAAAGGGTGAGGCCTATACTCAGCAGTGCAAGTCTTTTGGCTGATAATAATAATGATCAACTAGCTACGGCGTCAATCCATTACTCCAGCGGTATCTGTGCCATTCAAGGTTTTGCAGCACGTTGCAACTCCAAGATACGCCTTCTTGAACCTGCGCTATGCGTCATTCAATGTCTCTCTCAGCAGTCTTTATAAGCTTTAGTTTCACCAGTAATTTTGGGCTTAATTTTGACGTTCTTCCTTATCACTGCCGTCTTTTATTTGAGTTGGGCTCAAGATTTTCCAAATAGTTTTCATTAGGACCTTTATAAAGGAACTCTAAACCGCTGAGACAGCTGGGAAGAGACAACGCAGAATCGGGACCAAAGACACAAGGCATCGGAGGCTAAGACCCACTTTGGATTACTGCGCCAGAGAAGTAAGTACCTTTTTGGGTTCCGTACCTCAAAAGAAAAAAACGGAACCCTTATAGGATCACTTCGTTGTCCGTCTGTCTGTCCGTCTGTCTGTCCGTCTGTCTGTCCGTCTGTCAAGACCCTTTTTCTCAAGAACGCGTAAAGGTATCAAGTTGAAATTTATATTAAATACTTGGGTCTATGGTTTCTTTCGGCTGTAAAAAAATGAAAGTTGTAAGTCAACGCAATCAAAAGTTATGAACGTTTGTGTCGCATATTTTGCGATTTCACAGGAAAATCAAAACCTATAGGGTACTTCTCGTTGACCTAGAATCATGAAATTTGGCAAAAGGCAAGGTCTTATAGCACATATATAGGAATAAATCCGAAAATTACAAATTTGAAGTCATATCATTTAAAAATAATTATTTTGCTATTACAAACTTACATTTTGTAGTTGGAATGTATCGAAGAACCTTATTGTTAACTACAAAGTTAAGTTTGGCTTTCAATATTTCAACTTCAGTTAGTTTTTTTTTTTTTGACTCACGCTTTTAGGGTTCCTTTCAACGGAACCCTCAGAGCACGATTCTTACTCGTACTAGTCCAGTTATTTAAAAAAAAATAATGTTGCCAAACTAGCGCATGCCACCTGATGATAAGTAGTCACCGTCGCTTATGGACACCTACAATACCCGGGGCATTGGCAGTGCATAGTTGCCTACCTTTGAGGACAATATTCACTCTTCGCGAGGTTATATTTTGGAGGAAAAACCGAAGGTGGTAAGCCATTCCACAACTTACAGGTGCGTGGCAGAAACAGTCGATCAAATCGAACAGTGCGAGACTTCCACGCATCTATAATATGAATGGCTTTTTTGGCGATGGCGGCCGGTTCGATAGTAAAACCGCGATGAAGGGATGAGGCCAAAGAGTTTATCAGAGCATTTAGTTTATCAACTTGCTACAAAACAACGATGCTTTGCCAACGTGGAACAACTTTTTCACGTACCTTAACGTAAAGAAAATGTTCTGAAAATTTGACAACTAATCTTTTGATGATGATGCTTGGTTACGAGTGCCTCTTACTCGTATACGTAACCACCCTTACTGCTGGCTTAAATATTACATTTTTACGTTTCTGCGTGGGACCATTAAAGCGAATTCAGCGATAGGATACCGTTGACCTCAAATTATATATGACTGGTTTTTGAATATCAAAAGAGTTTTCTGCTTTGAAATGTTGTTGTAAAAGTGAAATTACAGTTTTAATGGCCTGTTTTGTGGAGTGAAGTAACATGCAGAATGGATGGGGGTAGTTATTTCTTAAATTTTTGGGGAAGTGGGCTGAAAAAGCAATTTTGCCAGTTTTGTCCAATGTTTTCCTTAGAATGATTCATACTAAATACAACTTATAATATAAAAAAGGCTCAGTAAAAGTTTATATATGGAACTGCATTGCAAGTACCGCTATTTACCGATCGTCAAATTTGACAGTTATGATCGTCAAATTTGACAGTTATGATCGTCAAATTCGATAAAATGCCATTTGATCAGCATTTGCTATGATCGATTCTGTGGCATTTTATCAATATAATAGGCATGATGACTAATATTTTTTATTAACTCATAAAAAAGCTGATCATAAATAGAGCACATCAATACAAACAAAATAAAAATTAGTTCAAAAATAAATAAGATATAAGCATTTTAATTTCATGCTAGACAGAGAGCGCACTATACTGAGCCGTGACGTCACGGCTCAGGAGCGCCATACAAATCCTATACTAACACATGCTTTGCGAGAAAGGGATAGAACATCCCCTCTCTATCCCCACCTAAAACTTTAAATACTCATATCTCAGAGATTTATCAGCCAATTCAAATTATTTTTTCAGTATGTGTAATGTATTTAGTTGTATTCATCGCTAAGCCGGTTATTTGTAATAAATTAAACATTAGGAATCATGCCTATTTGACGATCGATAAAGAACGGTAAGTAACGAACTGCTGTTATTGTTACAGTTTATTTTAGCACTTACACCCCCCTTGGTCGTCCAATTAATTACGTTTTGATCATATCGATTGCAGTTGTGTGCCGCTCAATATTAAAGTGTGCGTTTGTAGAACTAATAAAAATGTATCAGTGTATGCATTACGTGTTTATTTACCCTTCAGTTTTCGGCAGGCTTTTTTCGGTACCTACGAAAAACTAAATTAAAGCTATATTATGATCAATGCCTCACCAACCTTATTATTTAATCCCCAACGCAAACAGACGGGTGCTATAAATTCAACGTGTTTTAGCTATGTTTTTGTGTGTAGCATCGTATCTCCTAAACAGCTGAACCATTTTTGATTAAGTGTCATTCCAGCGAAAGTGACATAGGTAAAAAAACAAATCAAACAAGAAAAAATAAAACGAAAAATTATCGAATGTTGACTTGATGGAGTATGTTCTTAGCTATTCGATACGATTCAAGAAATTCTGTTCTGCCGTTTGAAGATTATCAGTTCTTTTATGGGGGTTTAAAAAAACATTTTTTACGTAAAACACTGTTTTAAACTATCACGGTTGTTCACTAAAGTAATATGACTAAGAAAGAGGGTAGATCGTTATGTCTGCACCTAACTTTTTAACTGTTCGACCAACCACCCGCATTCTTCAGTCTTCCTGTAAACATGGTGCATGTAACTGCGCCGAAATATTGGGAACTCATTCCACAACCTTACCACGGTAAATATCCCGTAAATAATCATATAACATTTTTTACGTATTTTTATGTAAACTATTAAATACAAATACAAATAATACAAATCATTTATTCGGGCATAATTTATAGTAAGCTATAGTAATGATCCCAGAGGCTCCCGAACTAGTCAGAGACTGTGTGACGGGAGCCAATGGCTTCTCCTATTAATTTATCAATTAATTATACCAAAACAGCAATATAACATTTTAAAATTCATGGATATTGGTTAGTTCATGGATGTAGCAGCAAACCTTTTGGTGTGCATGAAGAAATGAGTAAGTGAGCTGTACTTACATAAGCGGTATAGTGAAAAAAGTGGGTGAAATGTGGAGGCTTTTGAATACGAACGAGAACTGTACTAACGCATATCTCCCTTGTTAATCTGATCTGAGGTTAGGTACCTACGTATCGACGTTTGGTTTAGTAACAGCGGACCTGTTTATCATGGCATCCGACGCGCCGTCACTCGAGTGGTCATTCCTCATTTCCTGACAGCGTGTGCTATGTTTGCTAAATACGTTTGATACGTTTGCAATGTTTGCTAATACGTTTAGCAGGTGCTGTCGCAACATTGCGTTCCAAACATCGATACCGATCTAATGTGTTGAAACTGCAATATTAAAGTTTTTCAGTAATTCTGCGTCCAAGCTTCGACTAAAATAAAATGAATGGACGGGCCCTAACCATTGAAATTGCTTATTAAAAACGAGTCAAAACCGTCGGACATATACTTCAACACCTAATTATAATAATGCACAGTATATCTGTTACAAAAAATAGATCCCGGTTTTATTTGTGTATTTACACTTCGGGAAAGCATATAATATGAATGCATAATTTTGTCAGATGTTTCGTTATCACGTAACAATAGACACGTGTTGCACTTCCTACGGCTAGAGACCGACTGAAACGAAGTAAGAGCCGGCGCTCATTTTATTATCTTCAAAAATGCGCTTCTACTGGGCCTATCCATTCATTTTGTTTTGGTCGAAGCGTCCAAGTATATTAGATTACATTATTCGCTTAGCGCAAATATGGGAAAAAAGATTTCAATCAATCGCAGGTTTAGGTGGGATCTGCACGATCTAATTCTCTCCTGCCCATTTTTCTATCGGACTGCCAGAGCAGACACGAAAAATCGTCACCGCCTTATGGTTGATATTTAAAAAACTCGTATGAAGCGCTTTATTTCGACTTTTATTGTGAGAACTGCTGTCTGTGAAAGGTGCTGCCTGAATGGGTGTTCCCCGATAGTTACAAGCTCGATATCTTCAAATCGACAGAAAAAGATTATTGACATTATTATTGAATATTTATAATTGTAATTATTGTTATTTTAATTATAATTGAATTATTTTTATCCATTTTATTAACTAATTATTTGACTGTTTAACATTTGTACTTTTATATTGAATTTTAATTGTAATCGTTGAATGAGAATTGGCTGTACTATTTAATTCATTTAATGCAAATCTGACTTGTAACTTTTGGTGTTATCAATAAAATCTGTATTCTGTATCACGAGTGAATCGGTTTCCTCCAGGCAAGCTTGCTCCATCGACTGCATCATCGCTTAACATCAGGCGAGTTGGCGGTCAAACGCAAGCCTATTATATAAAAAAACTAAGTACTTATGTCCCAGAATATGGCGCACCGCTATCTTGTCGCACAATTGATGTTTTTTTATATACGTAATATTAATTACTACAATTATATGATTATTAACGGGAAATTTACCGTGGTAAATATCGGGAGTTCCATCGAAACCTACCACGGTAAATATCCCGTTAATAATCATATTATAACTGTAGTGAACAACCGTGATATTTTAAAATAGTGTTTTATAAATTACTGCCTCACTTTTGAAAAATATGCTTCGACCATATTGCTAACTTAATATTTCAAAATATTTAGATCTGAATTATTTTTTTTTTTGATATTTTGACCACAAAAATGTTGATAAACATTAAACAGTTTTCCCATTTATTCTGGTCATTATAAAAAATATTATAACAACAATTTTTCTAAATATAATGTAATATTGACGTCGTAAATGACCGCATTAAATAGACATGATGACTAATATTTTTTATTACCTCATAAAAAAGCTGATCATAAATAGAGCCCATCAACGAAAACTTAATTAAAATTAGTTCAATAATAAATAAGTTATAAGCATTTTAATTTCATGCTAGACAACGAGCGCACTATACTGAGCCGTGACGTCACGCCTCAGGAGCGCCATACAAATGCTATACTAACACACGCTTTGCGAGAAAGGGACAGGGCACCCCCCATCCCCACCTAAAACTTTAAACACTCATATCTCAGAGATTTATCAGCCAATTTAATTTAATTTTTCAGTATGTGTAATGTTTTTAGCTATATTCATCGCTAAGCCGGTTATTTGTAATAAATTAAACATTAGGACACATGCCTATTATAGCGTTAGGTACGTTCGCGATTCGTGATAATTGCGAGCTAGCCAAAGTCTTAAGGTAAGTCACATGTAACATTGTAACATGTAACATGTTAACATTGTAAGCATGCAGGGTTACACAGTAAACAACCCCCTCCCCCTAAACTGTTGCAATATCTCTAAATTTTTGAGTAATATATCAACTCAAAAATATCCAAAGTGGCAATCGATACTGCCATGGCGTTAGGCCAAGAGATCGGGGGTATAATTCATGGGGTATCTCTTTATAGTAAGAGAGCTTACGCTGATTTTTTACGACTGCACATTATAGTTTAAATTTAGATCAACTATACCAACGCATGATGACTAATTAGCAAAAACTGTTTTATGATGGTTTGTGCATCCACTATTTCCATAATAATTATTATATTTTTGTAGAAAATTAGTGTTAATATTTGATATTTGTTTAATTGCATTTGTTATTTCAACATTCACGGAACAGGACCTTATCTCTGTTTTATTTGTAAAAACTTTTAAGGTTTTATGTTGTTAAAGCTGTTTGTTTTCCGTAAATAAATAAATATTAATAATTTATAGTCTTTTTTAAACGAATATTAATTTCGCTCCATAAGTACCTACACGCAGGCAGCAGCGTCTGCTGGTGACGACACAATCTTAAACTCTTCAATTCAACAGTACAAATCCTATCATCATCATCATTTCAGCCATAGGACGTCCACTGATGGACATCATACTATGATATCTCGAACTTTTAAATAAAATGCTGTTTGTTTTCATAACCGTGACGTCACTCGCTCTGGTTGGCATTTCGTTTATAATATTATAGATGAATAACCCGTAAAATAATTTTAATTCTAAGACTCATGCGCATGACAGTTAGTACCAAAATAGAGAGGATGGGCCTTAATTCACCATGCTGGCCTAGTGCATGTTGGTGAAAGTCATAAAATGTCATAATAGGTTTAAGAACATGAACATTTGAGATTCTTGGACATCCGCTTTATTCACTATGTTTATCTTGACTATTATTGAGCGATGGCATCGAACTGCACATAATTTATACGTTTATAATTTACTAGCTGTTGCCCGCGACTTTGTGTGCGTATCCTTTCATATAAGCTTTCAACCCCCTATTTTTACCCCTTAATTTGACCCTTTCTCAAATCCTTTCTTAGCGGATCTCCCGTAAGGAATCTACCTGCCAAATTTCAGCGTCGTAGGTCAAGTAGTTTTTGAGATATCGTGATGAGTGAGTGAGTGAGTAGATGAATTTCGCTTTTATATAATATATAGATATGCACGTAGTAAATAAATGAGTCATTGGTGCAGGGCCGAGGATCGAACCGGGTTCCGTTTATATCAAAGTAAATTTTTATCATTATATTTTATTTTGCGTCATCATTATCATCATCATCATCAGCCGGAAGACGTCCACTGCTGAACATATGCCTCCCCCTTTAACTTTCACATGGGGGGGGGGGGGGGGGGGGGGGGTGCCAATAATCCCCAACTTTGCCAGGTGGCTTAGGGAACGCAGGAGGATCCACCATTCAAGTAGGAGGATGCTGCTGCCCATCCTCTGGTGGTTTTAATTCGCATGTACATACCTAAATACCTAACCTGAAAGAAGTCATTGACCTGAGAATAAATCTCTTTGTACGTATTATTTTGAGCAATTAATTAATTAGTCTGACCAAGCGGGTTGATTAATTTGTCTCCATCACAAATGAAAGGTAAAGATATTCTAACTGTGGTTATCGGATCACCGACCAGTAGCCGAAACAAATAAAATTATAGAAACTATTAAGGCAATCTATACATTACACAAGATAGCCCGTTGGTCCAGTTGGAGATAGCCCGTTGGTCCAGTTGGAGATAGCCCGTTGGTCCAGTTGGTAGTGAACCTGCCTTCTGAGCTTGGGGCGTGGGTTTGATTCCCACCTAGGACAAACATTTATGTGATGAACAAAAAATAATAAAAATGTCAAAAAGTTAAAACATACAACAAACGTATTTTTTTACGTATTTTTGTATTAGCAGTAATGTAAAAACGGTAATACGTACAAGCGTCAAATTTGCTTTGATTATAGTACATAATCTAAAGTATGACAAATAATAAATAATGACCAAGTGCGAGTCGGTGACAAGTTTCTGTTCATTACCAAGCTATAACTGGTAATTTCGTTATAGAATTTTGTGGTGGTACGGACTCTCAGTAGCCCACGACTCGCATTTGGCCGGTTTATTTTTACAGTACAAAATATTTACATACACAATAAACTTTTAATGTTAACAACGTAGTTAAAAGCTTCGAATGGAATTGCGGCATGGAGCTTAACGGTTCAGGCAATTGCTGCTTCATTATGTAACGTAAAAGTACATTATGCAAGTGAAAGGCTTTTAAAAACAGATTCGAAATAACAAGACAAAGCTTTTGATCTCGGAACAGGCCGCTCATAAGAGAGATATATTTTTTCATGTGAAATGAAATGTTGAAGGGAGAAAATATAACACTGAATATTTGTTGAAATAATGACGTCGTTTATTTTTGAACAGCGACCACATTTCATATAATTAATAGAATAAGTAATGTAAAGAAAAGGCTTCCTATGAGTGCGGGTTGATACTCTACACTGCGGTGACACAGAATTATGACGATTGTTAATTATTTCTGTTTTTCACAATGTAGGTAGTACAATGTAATGTAGGTTTTACAGTATTCATGATCGGTATTTTCTCCTGCTCGGGGAACCGATAACCGATGTGGAAGAAAGGTTCTAGAGTGGAGACCACGAACCGGAAGACGCAGCGTAGGTAGGCCTCCCACTAGATGGACCGACAACATAGTAAGAGTCGCTGGCATCCAGTGGATGCAAAAGGCAGGCTGTCGGTCAGTGTGGAGGTTAAAGGGGGAGGCCTATGTTCAGCAGTGGACGTCTTCTGGCTGATGATGATGATGATGATGATGATTTTCTCCTGCAAACTATCATGATGGGCAAAATACCAGGAGAGCGTAAGGTCGGAAGACGCAAGATGTTGTGGCTCCGTAATATCAAGGAGTGGATACCCGGTGATATTACGGACTTTATCCCCATAAAGACGGACCAACTGTTCAGACTTGCCCTGGACAAGGAAATTTTCAAAAAGCTGACTACCGACCTTCATTAATGGAGGCGTTACTGAGAGAAGAGGGGTTTACTAGATTTAAGTATGTGACAAGGTCATCGAAATTTGGACCTCCTGAAAACATACCTCCAAACAGTATTTGTTATTTTGCTTATTTGACGTTTTGAATGTTTGCCATTTTGCGTGTTTGACTTTATGCGTTTACATAGATTCAGTAGTACTTATACTGAATCTATGTGCGTTTATGAGGTTACGCATTATTCATCATCAATAAGAAAGTCTTGCTATTTGACTAAATACTAAGGTCAAAATCAAAATCATTCAACAATTTTATTGCTTAAATATAAATGTTCATTTATTATTACAACTAAAATAATAATAACATCGGTTTCATAATGTCGAACAATAAAATCGTCAGTTTGAGTAAGTGACTTGTCCCACCCTTGATATTTTGAACCACTATGTTGAAAACTCATTGAAACCTATTTCCAAATTTAATATGGAAGTAGCTCCCAGAATAGGGTGTTTGACTGCATTGAAAATATTATGCCAATTGACATCATCCATAAACATGACCTAATGAAAATATATTTATGAAATATATTTCATAGATTTTTTAATAAAAATATGCTTATTTTTTGAAAAAAACGCGAATAAAATAACTGTATTTTCGACATTTGATCACGTGATCGAAAACGGTCTGTAATTGGCTTCATCCCTAGTGACGTCACACAAATCTAAACAAACAGATTTTGTATTGATATTTGCGAATTTAATGTTGTAAAGCTATTTTGAGAGCGATTTATCCAGAAATTATCACCAAAAACAGTCCGGAGGTTAAATGTGAGAAGAATAGAGAAACATTTTGTGCAAGCAGACAGCAGTAACTTACCCAAAATTAATGTATTTATGGTTGCATATTTCTTCAATAATAATCTACGTCATTGTTTCTACGCTGCAGAACTCAAAACGTAAAAACTACAATGTAAGTATTAATTTTTAATTGTTCTCCAAGCAAAACATTCAATCAAGTTGTACAAAAAGTATGTTGTAGTAGGTGGATATCACTATTTTGTTAGGTTATGTCTTTACAATGTTTAAAAAGAAAGTAACAGTACATAAAATAGTAATGCAATAAAAACACAAATTGTAATAGAAATATATAGACTCAAATATGTACCTCAAAATGATCTTCGCACATAGAAACACTTGAATTAGCTCCAATACTTTAAGGTTCTCTACGAGCTACTTAGTTCCAACCACTTTTTGCGAGTTTTGGGGTCCATTGGAACAGAAACGAATAGTTTTTCCGGTGTTTTATGGAAGTATTTGTACATTGTGGCACTACACAACATTTATAAACCATTACTTCTATTAGAAAATTAGTGATTATCAAACTTTTGCTGCCTGGCTGCAGCTGTTTTGTTTTGTGTGACGTCAATCGTCGTTCGACCGGAGCTATGACGCAGGTCTGCGTTTTGGCGCGATATTTTTTTATTCAAACTTTAACATCGATTTATATCGCAAATACGACAGATATCCAGAAAATATAAATGCAGTATACATTAAATTATATCAGGCAATAATGTGCAATAGTTTCCCAAAAGTAGTCAAATACCCTATTAACAAAAACTGTGCTTGTTTATTGAAAGATATCATCACTATCATCATCAGCCGGAAGACGTCCACTGCTGAACATAGGCCTCCCCCTTTAATCAGAAATCAGAAATCAGAAATCAGAAATATTTATTGGCCATAAAAACATTAAACGTTATAGGCAAGTCACTTTTACAAGGAATATGTTATAAGCGTTAAATAAAATCGGCTGAATTACAAAACATAAATACTAAACCACTAAAAACAAAAAACAACAAATCAACAACTGAAAAACTCAACTTCACAAAAACTATTAAACTAACCTAAAACTGACTAAACTTACAAAAATGAGGATTCCGTGAGCTTCATTGAAGTATATTCACTTAATTTGTAATATGGGTTGTTTTCGAAGAAATGCTTTAGTATTTGCTTGAATTTACTATATTTTAGTTCGGTTATACTATTCGGTAATTTATTGTACATTAATATTTTTGCGAGACGACCTTGTTTCTCAACTTTAACTAACCTAGTCCTTGGCTGGTACAGCTTTTCTTTGTTACGCAGGTTGCACTGGTGCTTATCCTTGTTCTTTGGTAAATTAGCCTCATGTATTTCTAATAAGCTATTATATATATAGAGAGATATCACAGTCATTATTTTATTATATTTAAAGTGTTTTTTTGCAGAATTGCGTTTCTTTATACCATTGATTATTCTAATAGCTCTCTTTTGACACCTTAATACTTTAGTAATATTCACAGCATTTCCCCACACTGTAATGGCATATCTTAGAATAGAATGTATGTACGCATAATACACGGATATAAGAGTTTTTTTGTCTAATAATGGCTTAAGTTTAAGCAAAGCGTAATTTCCGCTGGCCATCCTTTTACAAATCTTATCGATGTGAGCAGTATGATTGATTGTATTATCCATTGTATACCCTAAAAATACATTTTCTTTACTGGTCGAGTCGAATCTCCACACTGAACGACAGCCTGCCTTTTGCATCCACTGGATGCCTGCGACTCTCACAATGTCGTCGGTCCATCTAGTGGGAGGCATCCCTACGCTGCGTTTTCCGGTTCGTGATCTCCACTCCAGAACCTTTCTTCCCCATCGGTTATCGGTTCTTCGAGCGATGTGACCTGCCCATTGCCTCTTAAACTTGCAAATTTTAACAACTATGTCGGTGACTCTGGTTCTTTGGCGAATATCCACGTTTCGGATTTTATCGCGCAAAGAAACTCCGAGCATAGCTCTCTCCATTGCCTGCTGTGTGACTCTGAGCTTTTCCAAAAGGTCAACAGTTAAGGACCACGTCTCAGTACCATATGTCATCACAGGCAACACACTCTGGTCAAAGACCCTCGTCTTGAAGCACTGTGGTATCTTGGATGAGAAGATGTCACACAATTTCCCGAACGCTGCCCATCCGAGTTGGATTGAAAGATATGTCTAACCTTAATACTGAAGCTGCGGTGTAATTTAAATCTAACCTTAACTTTTCCTACCGGTAAGCTCTACGCCTACAACTTCCGTCTATAGAAGCAGTTGATGCTTAGTTCTGAACTTTACCTGCTTTCCCTCTATCGTGATATACTGTGAGGCTATGGGGAAATTCAGAACATAATATACTACCGGAAATTTTTAGCTGCGGCATATCTCAGTTTGACATATCTAAGATTTATAAAGAATCTTTTATTCTGGTTGTTATGACGAGATTTAGTGTTTTAGGGTTCCGTACCCAAAGGGTAAAAACGGGACCCTATTACTAAGCCTATACGATGTCTGTCTGTCCGTCTGTCCGTCTGTCTGTCCTACCTAGTAACGGCTGTATCTTTCGAACTGTAATAGATAGCCAGTTGAAATTTTCACAGAATAATTATGTAATGTTACGGCAGATTGACTAACAAATAATAAAAAAGTCAAAAAGTAAAATCGAAAGGAGGTCGAAACGATAGGGGGTACCCATACAACAAACGTATTTTTTACGTATTTTTGTATGAGCTCTATGTAAAACCAGTGATAGGTACTTACAAGCGTCAAACTTAACATGATTATAGTACACACTTTAATGTATAACAACAATTTGATGGATTATAGTATGGCGAGAAGAACTCGTTTGCTTATGTGTGACGTCACTAAATGTCATGCACGTGACCCATAAATAACAAGGGAATCGTTTGCGCGGTAGTTTAATAATTTGAACTTTGATCCGTCATTTACTAATACTGAAAATTATGAGATTAAATCACAAGATTGCTTTATTTTAATACTAGCTGCGCTCCGCGGTTTCACCCGCGTAGTGATGAAAAATGGTGATGTTGACGATGATGATGAAAAGTAGCCTATATGTCATTTTCCAGCCCTTGGACTATACCTATGTAAATAATCAGGTCAATCCGTTGCTCTGTTACTGCGGGAAAGAGTAAATCTATACTAATATTATAAAGACGAAAGATTTGATTGTTTGTGTGTTTGCATTGAATAGGCTCCGAAACTACTGAACCGATTTGAAAAATTCTTTCACTGTTGGGAAGCTACATTCTCCCAGAGTGACATAGGCTAAATTACCTTTAAAAAAATTGGGATCCTTACTAAAACTCCAATAACACCCGGGCTACGCCGGGCGGACCGATAGTATTGCATACTTCACTTGTGTGACGTGATAGTGAATGTGACTTGGCATTTCCCACGTAGCGGCACAATGACATAATATAGCTATGCATACTTATATGTAGGTATATACGCTCCACGAATCACGTTGTCTAATTTCCTGTGCGACGACAGGATTTCTGCCACAATGTGCGTAGATGTGCGTCTATTATGGGGCTTCCTTTTTCTGTACTTTGTTCTTTTGTGACGAGATTTTGTTTAGCAGGTGTTTTGTTTGAGCGATTACTGGTAATTGCGTGGTTTGACTGAGGTAGTAATATTGGATAGGAAAGAAGGTCATGTGATGCATGGTATATGTACCTCTTAAGGTAGACTTCCGTGCATACCGGCCGATCGCAGCCGCGCGCGTTTCGATGTTCGATTACACTTTGATTAGTGCTAGTGCGAGTGATTATTGATTAGTAATTTTGCGAGTGATTAAAGTATACACGCGCACTAATCAGTTATGGTCCAAATGTGTATAGTACTAATCACTAAGCACCTGTATTATTCACTCGCACTAATCACTAATCAAAGTGCAATCGGGCCTTAACGCGCGCGGCTGATGCAATTTTAAAATGTATGGTCAACGTCAGTCGTCGGCCGAAAGCGTCTGACGCAGAACTCGGAAGCGGCGCCATATATTTTCTGCAAAGTATTGTCGCATCAGCCACGATGCATCGAGCAACCTTTAGCCTGTGTGCTGTTTTGTGCCTGTGTTTATCTATGGAGCGTAGCATACTTGCAATTAAATTGATTGACCGGGTCAGGAACTCAATACTGCGCTCCAGAACAAAGATTCTTGAGGTTGGATAAAAGGCCGGTAGTCTTAAATAAAAAAAAAAACATTTTCCGGCAATATATTTTACAATTTGTGTATTTCCCAATGGTATGTAATAATGCTGGATTATTTACCGTTAATCGAAGGATTGAGTATAATATTGCCATACAGCGTGGTAATGGGGCCAGCATTTTGGTAACAATTCCCATTGCCATATCACAAGCTTTGCTTAGTTTGGGGTCAGATGACCGTGTGTAAAAAAATGTCCCGAATATTGATATAGCGGTTTAATAGATTAGTTTAGTATACTTAGGTTTTTTTTTGTTAATGTTTCGAAGATGGAATGTAATTTAAGTAATTAACAAAATATAATAAATTTATGAAACATTAAGTGATCCAATAACCGATTGAAGAAAGGTTCTTGAGTGGAGACCACGAACTGGAAGATGCAGTGTAGGTAAGCCTTCCACTAGATGGACCGACGATATCCAGAGTCGCGGGCATCCGGTGGATGCAGATGGCAGGTTGTCGTTCAGTGTGCAGGTCAAAAGGAAACGCCTATGTCTATGTTCAGCAGTTGGCGTCTTGTGGCTGATGCTGATGATGAATTCCATCAATATTGGATCCGCACCATAGCCGGAAATATATCTCAATAACCCGCACTATGATTTTGTAACAAGTACTAAAATTATACCACAAAAGTGTTGCCGAACCGGTGCCCTGAACTATCTTTATCATGTTCATTATTCAAGAACGTCGGAGTTTTTCCACGTGACGTCACAGTAGGTACATCAATTTTGCATCACCTGGCGTTGAAAACGTACCCTCTGGATCATTAGTCTTTGCGAGGTCAGACTTTGTGAATATTTCCACGAGCAGTATTTTTTTTTCTTGAATACAGTTTAACAGAGTAAAACATAGCAAAACAAAAGATATAAATAGACAAGCCTAAGTTACTCACGGTAATCTATAATGTGTGTGTGCGTGAGTGTGTGCGTGCATGCGTGCATCCATGCGTGTGTGTGCGTACGTATAATTTGAAATGGCAGGCAATTTCAAATTCGCTCAATCTTCAGATTAGCCCAGCGAGTGATCCCGTGAAGTTTGGTAGCGATCGGATCAACAGAATTTTATTTTGGCATAATAATATAAGATCATTGATCATTGTTGTTTTGTTTCCCTACATAAAACAAGTACTATATTTGACATAATATTAGATCAGACAAAAAAGAAATTGTCACCTATAAGTCAAAGTTATAAACGCGAGTGACACCGCGTGGCGCGACTATAGTATATTATTAATTTCACCTAAAACGAGATTACGACTTATCGAGCAAACGTTTGATGACTTTACCATTTTAAAGAATCAACAACACAAAACTCGTTTATTGTTACGTATGTTTATATTTCATTGTGAATATTTGATGTGTATCTTTCTGGTACCAACAAAATACAACGAACTATAGACTACCTAAAAATAATATGAATATGGTTTTGTTTAGAATGACTTCTTCAAGTTTCCGTCTTTTGAAGAAACGTGAAGAAAGTTCCAGAGTTAAACGTGTCTTTGAAAGTTTGAACAATACAGCTTTCAGCTTGTTTTTGTATTTTGAGCTTTTGGTTTCAAGCTATGGAATTTGCAAAAATATAAACTTAGTAAGGCATTGTAATGCTGGACCAATTATGGACCTGGGTATGTGACCAGACCAGAACCACCGGAGGATGGGCAGCAGTGTTTTTAGTAGCGGCGAACGTACTGCGACCCCCAAGCTGCCTGCCAAGCGTGGAGATTATGGCAACACCTTGGTCTTTCAGTGGACGTTTAATGGCTGCTGATGTGAAGGCATTGCAATCGCAGTGTCTGAGAGTCGGAGCAGCTTAGCTCTTTTAACTGATGAAAAAATAACAGTTCAATTTCCAAGCCCAAGCGTTGTACGTCTTGGTCAAAAGCCAAGCCAGTACTCGGCACTAGAGGTACTAAACCTTCCAATGGTTCTGTGTGTAAATTTTGTGCAAGACCAGGGGCCTTATGGACAACTGCTATTAAAGGCACCAATTCCGCTCAGTTGGAAAATCACGCGACCGCAAACCTTATCGCGCCCAGATACTGCCCTACGACCGTTGAACATCTAAAGATAATCCAAACGCTCAAGCCCGATTTCAGTTGGCAGGATATCCAGCATGCTGGCGGCATTACCACGCTGAATGGCAATGCATGCCAGCATTTTGGTGATGCGAAGCATTAACCTGGGGTAATAGACAAGATCCACTTTCTGTTAGTGTTATCTAACGCCTACGGCAAGATGAAATTGTGTGAAAATGACATTAGCTTTAGATAACATCCCTCAAGCTAATGTCATTGTCAATGTCATTTTCATACAATTTCATCTTGCCGTAGGCGTTAGTTAACACTAACAGATAGTGGCTCTTGTCTAACCTCCCAGGCGCTCTGATAGATTTTAAAACCGATAGACTAGCAACTTTGCGTCGTTGTAGATGATTATTTTCTGTTATCTATCTAGGTCTTCTGTGAACTCTAGTATGATCGGACGTCTTGTGTCTTCAGTTAGTAGTACCCAACTTCGACACAGCAAACACAAGCCAAACGAGACTGTTCTTCACAAAAGTCAAGTCGTCGCATTGTCTTCGGAACAAAAAGCTCGTGCCAGATTGCTACAAAAGTACAATGGCTGACAAAAGTGTCTTCCTGTGTGTTGTGGATGACAGTTACTAAGGTGTGCAAAAAGTTAATCATTAATGTGTCATTGATGCTTTTGTTGGTGGAGTTACTTGTAGCTTTTAATTTTCTTCTAGCATTAAAACCACATATTAAAACCTTTTGTACAATTATGACAATGGGGTTGACGAAGAAACATTTCACAGATGGCGCTACATTAGTTTGTACCTATTTATACGAATTTTCAAATTACACTCATATTTATGATGGAAAAAGTGTAGATAATATAAATAATATAAATTATTATTTGCCTTCACTTAATTCTGTAACATCTGATCGGATTTTAATCAAATTTATTATAGAGGTAGGTTATTGCTGGATTAATAAATAGGTTACACATTTATCAATTCCTTTAGAACAGCGGAAAAATAAAGTAAAGTAATACAATACAATACAATACAAAATTTCTTTATTACACACCGAAAATACAAATGAAACTTAAACTAACATAAAAAACAAATATACGGCAGTATAATGGGCGGCCTTATCGCTTAAAGCGATTTCTTCCAGGCAACCTTTAATATTTTTTTATAAACTGAGTATAATGATGGAACTAATGCTTAGTCTCAACAGTATGTTTTAGCGAACGTGCAACACTTTAGTTTTAAATATAAATTATTTAACATATTTAATTTATGTACCCATATTTACATAAACATAATTATTACTATAACAAACAGCTACGATATTAATTAAATATGTTAACTTTTCTCGTTTATAAATACATATTTAAAATTCACTACTCACGGGTAAACATTTTTTTTTCTTTTCAGTGTGTAAACCCATAAAGGCGTATATAATATTAATGTGGTGTCTACACACAAACTTTAGCACAAATAATATTGGTGTTATTAGGGTGACAAAAAAAATTATGTGTTTATGCTCTAGATATGTGAATGAAATGTCTTCTTTCTCCTTTTCACAGCTTAGAGACATAAGTAACTGTCTACTCTCCATCAATGCTCCATCTCTATCATAGATTTCGACATTTCAAAGTGCAGTAAGCACTTCTCGCCTTGATATTACGTGCTGAATACCCAAGCTTGTTTGACTGTGAATTCTTATGAGCCGTTATAGTGTCGTTATTTATGCGATGAAGTTAGTTTGGTACTTCGCGGTGAGTGTCGTTGTTATTGTGTTGTCTGTATTGTTTGTTGGAAAGCACGATTATAACTCTTAAATGTTAGTTTTACGTCACCACTGCTTCAGGAAGTCTTCAAGCGTCGTATGAAACTGCACTATATCTTTGAATATATAGCTACTGCATCGTTATGCTCACGCTTTATGTTCATAAGTGTGTATATAATATTGTTTTTTTATTCTCGCTATTTGAACACGTGTTTTAAATGTGTATCGAGACTTATATCACATAATAATATCATTTTATTTAAGTAAAAATAGGTACCTTTCGCTCGACCTATCGAGCATGTGCCCTATTTTTACCTAAATAAAATAATACGTGATATGATTTTTATGTACCTATGCATGCATATTATTATTGCATATATTGTATTCGTATATTAATATAGTGTAAGTCTATGCCTATGCATGTGTAAGGTAGGCCTCCCACTAGATGGACCGATGACATAGCAAGATCGCTTGCATCCAGTGGATGCAAAAGGCAGGCTGTCGTTCAGTGTGGAGGTTAAAGGGGGAGGCCTATGTTCAGCAGTGGACGTCTTCTGGCTGATGATGATGATGATGAAGTCTATGCCTTATATAGTACGTTTTCCATTATTACAAGCATACCGGAACAGTTCCCACTGGTAGCGGTTTAATAGAATGATAGTTAGGTTTTAATTTGTTGTTTTTTTGTTTTAATTTTTATGTTAGGTTAGTAATAGTTTTAGATTTTAAATATCTGTGTTTAAAATATTTATTGTGTAAATAAAGCACACCCGTCCTGTACATCTTCTATAAGTTCTCTTCATACTAAGGTTGCTGGAAGAGATCGCTTACAGGGATAAGGCCAGTAATTGTTTCACTATTTTAAAGTTGTTTTTGTCTTAAGTATGTCATTTCTGGTGTGAACAATAAAGAGTTATCTATCTATCTATTACTTCAGAAGTTTCCATGCGCTGTCTGACAATTGAGCTTTTCAATACATTCACCTTGGAAAAAGTAAGCATTGAAACGCAAATGAACGCAAGAACAAAATAGTCATAATAAGTCTTTCTTTGTGGAAGGTCAATGTTATTTTCATAAATGTTTTTTAGGCGAATCTCTAGTGAATTTCTGCTTTAATTTCTTATCAAGTATATATACTAAAGGAATAGGAATCAATTATTTACGAATACATAATTTTGACAGATTTCGTTATTACTTAAAAATAGACTCGTGTTGTACTTCCTACGGCGAGAGACCGACTGAAACGAAGTGAACGCCGGCGCTCTATTTATAATACTACAAGGCAAGACTATTATTAAAAAAAAACTCTGGAGCCAAAAATTAAATAATAAAAAAAACTGTTTCTTTCTATATACGTTTTAGCTTCAAACAAACCAAGCTGTAGAATATTTAGAAGCCAGCCAATTCCTTCTTCCTTTCCATTACATACATAACTCAATCACTTCGTGTCTAAAACGCCTAATTAACATGTTCCTAATGAGATGTTCACCCACATCACAAATCAGTGGCTGTATCTATCTACCATAGGCAGCTGAGAGCGTGCTCTCGACGATATGTCATTGCCGCCCCACGGAGGTTATAAATTACACTATTAATAACGGCCCGGCTGCGGACGTGCATAATATTATACTTTATGGGTAGAAATAGTGGGTAGTTGAAAATTCTTTTATGATGTTTGTTCATAAAATTGTACTGAAAGATATAATAGCCCGTTGGTCCAGTCGGTAGTGAACTTACCTTCTGAGCTTGGGGGCGTGGGTTCGATTCCCAGCTAGGACAAACATTTATGTGATGAACATTTGTGTTTGTTCTATATCTGGTTCTAATATCTATTTAAAACTAAATAACATGGTTAAATTTTAATTTGTTGTTTTTTTTTTATTGTTTGGTAGTAATAGATTTAGGTTCTAAACATCTGCGTTTTAAATATTTTTCGTGTAAATAAATAATGTGTTATTGCGTTTGTATATATGTATTATTATCTACTTATATCCGAATGTTCGTATTTTTTTAATGGTATTTTTAAAACTATATATGTATGTATATTAGTCTCTGGCAGCCATATCACAAGCTTTGCTTAGTTTGAGGTCAGATGACCGTGTGTGCAAAAATGTCCCAAACATTATTTATTATTTATTTATAAGGTAAAAATAGAGCGGGACTGGCATTCTCATTTAAATAACTTAATAGATAGATAGTTAGATAAAAACTTTTTATTGTGTACACCAGAAATAAAAATTACAACACGATAGAAAACACTTACGAGCTAGTGCCACGAGTGGCGGCCTTATCGCTAAAAACGATCTCTTTCAGGCAACCATTTGTAACAGTTGTGTTTATAGTAGGTATACTAAAAGTAAATAAAAATTCGACACAAGTTCTCGGTAATGAAGTTTTTTTTTTTAAATAATATTCATTTTCTATTATATTTTTCTATCTTTCTTCTCTTCTATCATCTATACTAATATTATAAAGAGGAAAGATTTGATTGTTGGTTTGTTTGTTTGCATTGAATAGGCTCCGAAACTACAGAACCGATTTGAAAAATTCTTTCACTGTTGGAAAGCTTCACTATCCCCGGGTGACATAGGCTATAATCTATACCCGTACGAAGCTGGGGCGGACCGCTAGTATAGTTATAAAACTCATTACCTACCGCCAAAAAAAGTTTTATGACTGCAGGTCTTGTAATCTCTTTTAATCTTCAAGAAGATTAAATAGTTGTACCTATGCCCCGATTTCCTTAAGACCTCCCTTCGCAACCCCTCAACCGATTTTGCTCAAAATTGTATTGAAAACAGTTTTCAATGTGTTTCTAGCTTTCTATGAAACTTCATGAAGATTGGATCAACGATACGCAAGTTTCCGTCGAACAAATATACAAACATACATAAAAACGCTGACTTGTCCTATTAGAATCAGAGAACTCTCTTCGCTTGGTAAAAAATAATTCTTCTTTTCGAGTTAGCGATATGTTGAGGCATTAAAAAAAAAAGTATGATTTTTAACCTCTATAGGTTTGTCATCATCATCATCATCGTCTTTCAGCCGTAGGACATCCACTGCTGGCATCGATATCCAAAACTGCATCCAGCGTTTCCCTGCGCGGTATCTTTTAGGTCGTCTGTCCATCATGTGGGTGGACGTCCTACGCTGCACTTACTGGTGCTATAGGTTTATATGAGATTACATTCCGAGGCTGCGGCTGCATTGCTGCCAAGGCATTGCTGCGTAGCTCGGAATGTATCATACAAACCTATAGAGAGTGTATGGGACCAGTAGTGCTCCGGCAGCACTGCTGCGTGCAGCCAAGTTCGGAATCATACCTTTATTCTTGCTAACCGTCCACTGTATTAAAACTTGGATGTTATTTACTTTTTGTATTACCTTTGTCGGGTAAAAATCCCGCCAGTGCGAGAAAAACCACCGCAGCAAGCAACAATATAACTTCGTATATTGTATATGTATGACATTATGACTTTATTTGATATGCGATATAAAAGCGAAAGGTAAGAACGCAATAAACTCAGACAGCTACAAAGAGGAATAAAAGTAAATAAGAAAGGAAATAAGTATGAGGGTAGTAAACAGTTCTTTTGGACCACTTACGATCTCATATCTCGCTTCCCATCGCTCGAGAACTTTGTATATTATCTTGCATTGCGGAAGTCTTTTGGAGCTAAGAGGCTATTTGTACGAACAAGTTTTTATATAGAGTTAGAAATGGTGGTAGTAATCCGAAAGGAGTTATTGTTCTCATCGGAACAAATTTCACTATAGGACTGACCACACATCTTTATCAAAATAGACCCCGCAAGTTCACCTTCTTTCCATATATGTGGCCTGTCTTAAGTTGGATGTCTGATCTACTTGCACAGTGCAATAATTCAGTTCGAGTTCCATCATCTTGGAGGTAGCGTGTTAGACGTATTAGGGTTTAGATAATTCAATTGATTTTAGACAAACATAACTATGATTCGATTACTCTATTTTCAACTTTTAGTATGAATTATCTATGGGCTGATATTGTAAGCCAATCACAGAGCAGGATTATTTACCTCCATTCGAAGTGGTGCCATTTGGGCTGCCATGTGATTGGCTAACTATTTAATGAGAGCAACTCGATTTATCGGGGAATTGGTAAAAAAATATGGTCGATGACACATTCTG
Organism: Agriopis aurantiaria; assembly: GCA_914767915.1. Lineage (NCBI taxonomy): Eukaryota > Metazoa > Arthropoda > Insecta > Lepidoptera > Geometridae > Agriopis > Agriopis aurantiaria. The sequence continues at coordinate 1,980,554 of OU612003.1, forward strand.
ACGGTATGGTCAGTGGAGAGTCAACAGCATTACATTAATGCTTTTAATTAGAAATTTAAATGTGAAATAGATACTGTGAGGTTTTTCGTTCTACTTTATATACGTAGCAGACTCTAACAGACGTCAAAACAAAAATCACAAATTGTGACAGTGCAAAATGTAAAAACAGGTCTGTGGTAAAGACTCTTCGAAAGCAGTTGGCCGCAAGAATAGTTAAATTACAACTTCGTGACGTTATAGTAGGTACAAAAATGCGGCACGTTGGATTCTCGTGCAACTTGTCGTTCTCGCGATGTCTACCCTGATAAAGATTTATGGAACTGACTGCAATCGCAAAAATCTATTGACACCTTACTTTTCCAAATCGGTTAAGGCGTTTAAAATGTAGATAGGGAACGAGTACTTTTACCCATTTGCAGAATGTCTAGGCCGCAACTTAAATCTAAAACTACTTAAAATTAATATTAAGAAAAAATAAATAAAAAAAACGAATCTAAAGGTTTCTTCGTATGGAGTTAAGTGTCCAGAATGCTGGCAGTATGGCTACATTGAATGGCAATGCTTTGTCTTTGGCTAAAGTGGGCGCCAGCATTTCAGTCACCAGTTGCCTCACTTCTGATATTTGAATCCGATATTTGACAGAATCGCTGATAATCTACAAACAGCAGTTTTTTTTTTATTATAGCTAAGAACGCTCCATCATGTTACTTTTCAAACAAAAAATAATCGCTTTAGCCATTTGGTGCCATTTGGAGCTATCATGATATTCGCCAGGTATGGCATTCCGAGACACAAAGGTCACGTGGATGACACCTACCTACGTCATCGATGCTGTGTTACCAGTAGCATGATATCACAACTCCTCAATCTCCGTGTATTAACCTGTGAAAATCCGATAAACTATGTGGTTTTGATTTAAGTAATATGCTTAATAATATTAAATTTGTGCTTAACTTGTATTGCATTGCTTGAGCGGACAATCAAAAATTACTATTGAAATGCTTTTTGTATTTGATCTAACCTAACCTACCTAGCCTATTATAAAAAAAACAGTTGAATTGCCCATCCAAATCCAAACGCTCAAACCCAACATAAAAACTAAAAAATTTGTTTCCCAATTTCTGTGCTAGTTGCAATAAAGTGGCAACTGGACAGTGACGTAGATATGTGTCAACTCGCGGAATGCCAGACCTTGTTTTTTTATCATGGGAGCTATACGATGTCAAATACAGACACACAGATACACAGAAACACCCTTCTTTTTGCGTCAGGGGTTAAAAATAATGTGTACCAACCAAAGATTTTGTTGTTTTAATTAACACGGCTGTCAAGGCTTTGTGAAAAAATTGTTGTAGCCAGTTGCACCCATATAAACGCAACGTCAGTCATTCGAAATCAGTTAGCAACTGTGATGCAGACAAAGAACTTTGAGACCTAACCCAAAACGGTAAGGTCCATGTTCTATGGATGCGGAGTTCGACGCGTTGATCTAAATAAGAATGTTCACTCAAGGTTCTGTCATAATGCCTGGCGACAGATTTTCCTTCTCATTTCCGTTCTATTTACTTCTCTTTTCTGTGGTACTAACATATCTCTACAATATGTGTGAATTTTAACATTGATTTACCACCACTACCCGGGTGTCGGCGACAAATCACTTTAATGGTTACTGCCGTGATCAATACGCGAATATCAATTTTGAAAGTTACACGATTGAATTTCGGGCTCACATTTTACACTGCCCGATACCATACTGTATTTCTGTTTGTGGCGCTGTTGATGTGCAGATGCCTTTTAGGGTTCCGTATAATTTCCGTAACCAATGGGTAAAAACGGGAACCTAAGCCTACGCTGTCTGTCTTTCCGTCTGTCTGTTTTTCTGTCTCTCTGTCTGTTTGTCTGTATGTCTGTCTGCCCGTCCTACGTTTAAACGGCTGTATCTTTCGAACCGTAATAGATAGCCAGTTGAAATTTTCACATAATATGATTATTGTAATGTTACGGCGGATTAATTAAAAATAATAAATAAGTCAAAAAGTCAAAACGAAAGGGGAGGGGGGGTCTCCATACATCGAACGTTTTTTTTGTATTAGCTTTAATGGAAAAACGGTAATACGTACAAGCGTCAAATAAGGCACGATTGTCGGTGACAATTTCTGTTCATTACTAAGTTATAACTAGTAATTTCGTTATTGAACTTTGTGGTGATACGGAACCCTCAGTGCGCAAGCCCGACTCGCACTTGCCAGTTTATTGGTAAGTGACATTGGAACTACAATCATTATTACCAATATACATGGGTGACTGGCTCCTTTCGGCTTAGTATAGTCTATAAGCGTAACTCTGTATTTACCTAACAATTAAAATAATAGCAGTTTGAAAGTTCAAAAATAATTACAATAATTGAGGTTACTATAGAGATCACAAACTATTCTGATATCCCTTGATTATTGTAATTAAACCTGAGCGTAGTTATTAGAGTTTTACATAATAAGGTCGCATAATTTGCTGTAATGATTTCGATGGACGTCGACCACATCACTAATTACACTTATATACAGGCTGTTACACAGACTAGGTATACAAGGTAGGTAATACAAACTGTTACACAGACTAGGTACAATAATTAATACAGTCCTAACCCATATTTGTAATAGTTAGAATCAATAAATTTTATTGAATCAATTATGAAAGCATTTTTTTGTAAAACTCTTTAAATTTTCTTTACTACATACTTTTATTGTGCAAACCGCTTAGCAACTGTGGTATGCGTTGCTTGGTACGGGTTTTTCTCTATAACTACAATCACAGCCGCACTCAGAGACGTTACTTAAGCTAAGGAATTTTTAACATTGCTCTGTCTCGTTTTCATGTGTGACAATTTCCATCAACGAGAAGTTGACAGAGCAATTTTAAGTATTCCTTAGCTTAAGTAACGTCTCTGAGTGCGGCTGTCAAACCTATAGGTCAAGACCATGATCTAAGAAAACAAGGTCTAGCAATCTGGGAGTGGTCCCGCAATGACGTCACTGTCCAGTTGCCACTTTATTCAATCAGCTGTTACGTGGTATGTCGTTGTCGAACCTGCAGTGCAAGTACCGTTCTTTTAGCGATCGTCAAATTGACAGTTGAGGTCGTCAAATTCGATAATAGGCCATTTTTTCAGTACTCGCTGTGATCGATTCTATGGCATTTTAGCGAATTTTCGATCGCTAAAAGAACGGTACTTGCACCCCTGTTGTAAATTGACATCATGACATCATTGCGGGACGCCCACGTGGAATTTTTTTCTCCGATTACTATACCTGGCAGAGTATATTATTACAAGACAAGCGTGCTCTATCGTAGGCCACATTCAAGCAAGAGTGCAGTCAAGCGCTAGCAAAATTTTGATGAATAAATTTTTACATAATCGTGCCTTGATAATGTGTCAACATTTAGTACCTACTTTACATCGTCAATGTTAATACGAGAAGTCTAACCTCTCAAGACACGGGTGCTTAGTCCTAGTTTGTTGGTTAGCGTAGAATTAGTTATATTATAAGGTATTGTTTCATAAAATAAAAATGTATGTATAGGTGTATTTGTTTTTTTGCGAAGCAAAACTAAATAAAAACATTGCAGATGAGCAAGGAGCTCTGTTGGTTCGAAATTTAATAGTTCTATGTTAATATATAATTCAAACACAGTTTAATATAAAACTGAACCACCGGCGTAAAGTCGCAAGCTTGTCGGTATTTTGTAGGATTTTCCTCGGAGAGTGTGCAACGGAACTTCACGAACTTGTTCCCCCATCACCTTTTCATCACCGGACGTCCAGACGAACGGCAAGGCGTCACCCTTACTTGGTCGAAATGCCATTTATTCGCACCAAGCGTTTTGACTCCACTTTCTTAATTAGAACAGCAAAACAATGGAACGCCTTGCCCCTGTCTGTGTTTCCGCAGCATTACAATCTTGGAGTGTTCAGGTCTAGGCAAACGTGCTCCAACTTCGACCGCATCATCGAGATCGCGGTCAAAAGTAGCATAATGATTAAGAACTTGTTGGATTAGATGAGATATTAAATTTCATAGCTTATTGTACATGTCATTTCAACAACATCCTGTATGAACTAAACGTCATTGTGTACAATTACGCGGGCGACATTTGACGCGGAATATTAACAGTGATCGTATACAGGGTGATTAATTTATCGCTGGCGGCCACATGTGATTTAGGACCGAATGATGACATGATTACGATTTAGACTATTCCCTTGCTGATAGTGTTTAATATTAGATTGGATAAATGTAATTAGCCTTAATAACTTACTCATAGAATTACTTTATTTCGATTTTATAAAACAATTTTTTTCGCTATATGCAAGTTTACAGTACGCCCTATGATTTTCGGTAGTAAGCATAGGTGTACATACATAAAAAAAATACGGAACGAATTGATTCCCTCCTGAAGACTGTAAAAATATTAGGCAGATTCACGTGATCATATAAAAATAGGAAAAGTACAATCATTCATCATGCGAAAGTATGTTTGTTTGTTGGTTTGTTTGTTCCTCTTTCACGCAGCAACAGAGAAAGGGATCGACCTAATTTTTTGCATGGGTATAGTTCAAAGGCTGGAGAGTGACATAGCTTTTGTACCATCGTCATCATCACCATTTTACATCACTACGCGATTGAAACCGTGGGGCGCAGCTAGTAGGAAATAAATCAAGAAATATACTTATCAGTAAAAAAACATCTATGAATAATTATATCACGCCAATTAGGTCCTATCTTATCAGCACATCTATTTATCAAATAACCAAAAATGGTGAAATTGTACGTCCGGTGAGATGTTATCTGAACCCGACTGAAATTATGGCAAAATAATGTTTAATGCCTACAATGCCTAATGCCTGTAGACAATTAAAACTATCACTAGTTTCAGGCCCCTTCTCTACTTAATAATAATATAATTATTTTTTATGCCATAGGTGGCAAACAAGCAGATGAACTGCCTGATGGTAAGCAGTCACTGTCGCCTATGGATACTTGTAACATTACAAATACGTTGCCCACCCTTAAGGACTCTATTAACTCGCCTTTTGAAGAACCCCATGTTGTAGCTATAACGCAGGGGCGGGTTAGTGCCGATTCCATGGAGCTAAATGAGACCCCCCCCCCCCCTGGCTTGCCTTAACCAACCCTCTGGGGGTAGAAAAAGCAAGAGCTAAGAACCTAAGCTCCAAGGTGGGGAGTAGTCTTACTGTAACTGTTATTAACAATATAGACCAGCATCGCATTCACACCCGTTAATAATATGCTTTTACGCATACATTAATAAAATATAAAGTTATATGATTATTTACGGGATATTTACCGTGGTAAGGTTGTGGAATGAGCTCCCGATATTTCGGCGCAGTTACATGCACCATGTTCACGGGAAGACTGAAGAACGCGGGTGGTTGGTCGAACAGTTAAAAAGTTAGGTGCAGACAAAACGATCTACCCTCTTTCTTAGTCATGCAACATGCATGCATGTTTGGTGCATACGTAACTGCGCCGAAATATCGGGAGCTCATTCGACAACCTTACCACGGTAAATATCCCGTAAATAATCATATATTTTTAGTGAACAACCGTGATAGTTTTAAACAGTGTTTTAGTAATAAAATATGTTCATTGCTTTTTTTTTTTCAATTTCCGTCTACAAACTGCAACGCTTTTGACCTAGTGGCGTTACTTAAATATTTATGATTTTAAAATTAATTAAAATCTATTTATTTAAATTAAAACAATAATTAATAATAATTATTATAAAAATAATATTATAAAAATAATATTATTATAATAATTATTTTTAATTTAATTTAAATTAAATTAAATTAAAACATAGCCAATTCAATCAGCAGCAAAATTAATAAACGTAAATACTTAACGCAACAATCTAACATAATATTATTACCCTAAACAACCTTGTTGACAAGTTTGCTAAACCTGAACGACAGTTCCGATCTAGTAAGCTTCTTGCACTTGGACCACACACCTAGACTCCTTTTCATGAAAGAAGTCCCACGTCAAACAGCGGAACTAAATTTCCATGTTGTAGTTGTCAGGTGTTGTTACTGTGTTTGGACGCTAGTGAGATTTTTATTAATTTTCCATCGTTAAAGAGTCGTGTACGATGCCAAAAGTTGTTAAAGTTCTACTCGAGAAATGATACTGATAGTGATTGATACGCGATGACAGCGCCGCGTCTGGGGGACTTCAAACATGAAAAGCACTCTACCTGCCGTACTGGCACGCTGCTCCTATGACCCTACCCTACAAGTTAAATGAATAACATTGGACAGACGCCGGAGGTTGGAATCGTAGCAGCTGTAACACAGGTCTTCCTAGAACACCTGCTTACGAGACACCTACAGAAAGGTACTTATACTCAAAATTAATTATTAATTTTAGACTTGTTAAAAATGTTAGGAGAATATTGTAAAATTATTAATATTGGGAATAAATGAATTGAATTTCATTGAATTGATTTTAACCGAGTTAAAATATAATTTAAAAAGTGTGTGTTTAAGACCACACGACAGAAGTGAACACTTCATCAAGGTTGACTATATCTCTCTCTCGCTCCCTTAGTCGACTCGAGCCGACTTTACCCGAATGAGTCAACGAGTATCTCGGCGTGACGGTCACCGAGTAAAAGAGTATAAAGAATTTTTAACTTAAAAAAAAAACAAACAAACATTATTTCATAATTTCATCCGAAAACGTTGGCTCAATTATTGTTCCATTATATTATTTATCTCTACATCAGCGAATGGTAGCTGCGTACAGCCGTGATGTGGACCAAGTTAGTGATATTCAAAATGCGGTCTATGTTACTGTTCTGTGTTCTAATTTATACAGTGCTAGCTGAAGAAAAAGGTTAGTATTGTAGCATGTGAATTTTTGGGATTCCGTACCCAAAGGGTAAAAACGGGACCCTATTACTAAGCTTACGATGTCTGTCTGTCTGTCCGTCCGTCTGTCTATTAACGGCATTTTTTTTAAATTGCATTTCGCTGCTTTCTTATAATATGCTACCACTCGTGCATGTTGTATCGTAGATCAAAAATTATCTAATAATCCACCATTATTTTACTTTGCCACTAAAAATATCCAAGTTACAAGGTAATATGAGTTTTTCACGTTAACTCCAAAAAACTCGTATTACTCAATAATTTATAGCACAAACACATTAATTTGTTATGAAATTCACCCTGATTGTGCATGGCAACAAAGTGAAAAGCGGATCGATTTATTCCATAATCGGGTAATCTAGTCGGGTAGACTATAGTAACATTTTGCGAGCAGTATGTCTTTTGGGGTATTAGCAAATCTATTATCATTTTCTGTGTTTTATCTGTAGGTACCTACTAGTAATTTATTACAATTATATGTTGGTTTGCTATTAAGTTTGGTTAACTTGGCAACGTCTTCTCGTCCAAAATACCTCAGTGCCATAAGACGAAAGTTTTCGACCAGTTTGTGTTGCCAGCGATGACATACGGTAGTGAAACATGGTCTCTCACTGTGGGCCTCATAAGCAACCTCAAATTCGCACAACGAGCTATGGAAAGGGCTATGCTCTGGGTTTCTCTACGAGTTCGAATCAGAAATAAGGAGATTCGTAGACGAACGAAAGTTATCGACATAGCCCACCGGATTAGCAAGTTGAAGTGGCAGTGGACAGGGCACACAGCACCCAAAACAGATGGCCGATGCGACCGAAAGGTTCTCGAATTGAGACCACGGGCCGGTAAGCGCAGCGTAGGACGTCCACCCACAAGATGGACAGACGACCTAAAAGAGACCGCAGGGAAATGTGGATGAAAACGCTGGATGTAGGCCGCTTCCAACCAGCCCTTTTGGAGATCGATGGGGGAGGCCTATGTCCAGCAGTGGACGTCCTACGGCTGAAATGATGATTTATTTATTTATTTCAAAGGAAGACCAACAGCCTTAAAAATATAACAATCTTAATAGATCCAGAAGCTAATTATAGGTTACAGTTCATTTATAATTGTATAATTTTCTATTTAGAAATTATTAGGTACTAAATGTGTGCTATATTTGTTTTTTGATTATTCTTTTTGTTTTTCTAAATTTTATACCAATTAAATTTGATTTTATATCTTTATTTAAGACATAATATTTAATTTTTAAATACTGGGAGAAGCCACTGGCTTCTGAAACACAGTTTTTTACTAGTTCGGAGCCAGTGGATTCAATTGTTTTGTTTGTATTTTTCCTTGTGCCAAATAAAGATTATGATTATGATTATGATTAGGTCCTCGCGGATAAAATGATGATGATGATGATGATGATGATTAAGTTTAGGACGAAGCTATGCATTACTAATTTAGAAGTTGGTAATATCAAATCATGTTTATAGTTAGACCTTATTGGATAGTATCAGTAATCGGCTATTTTCCTGAACTCACCTTGGGAATATTTCTGACCTAAAGTTAAATGATTATTTACGGGATATTTACCATGGTAAGGTTGTAGAAAGACTAAGAAAGAGGGTAGATTGTTTTGTCTGCACCTAACTTTTTAACTGTTCGACCAACCACCCGCGTCCATCAGGCTTCCCGTGAACATGGTGCATGTAACTGCGCCGAAATATCGGGAGCAATTCCACAACCTCACCACGGTAAATATCCCGTAAATAATCATATAACTTTAGTGAACAACCGTGATAGTTTAAAACAGTATTTCTGACCTAACTGAAGTTTTTTTTGTTACCAGAGAATCCCTTCAGCTCCGTGGTAAGGAAGACCCTCATCTCGACGGCGCGGTCCTGCATGGACCACGTCAACGCGACGGAAACTGACATCGAGTACCTGAGGAACGCGCCTCCTTACCCAGAGAAAGCTGCTTGCATCATTGAGTGTTTGTTGGAAAAGGTTCAGTTATATTAATTACTAGCTGCGCCCCGCGGTTTCACCCGCTTTATATCCGAGATAAAAGTAGCATAAGTTACTCCTTATAACGTCAGCTATCTGCCAGTGAAAGATGAAAACAATGCGACCCCCTTGGTAGCGACTGCAACCTCATCATCATTATCAGCCTGAAGACGTCCACTGCTGAACATAGGCCTCCCCCTTTAACCTCCACACTGAACGACAGCCTGCCTTTTGCATCCACTGGATGCCAGCGACTCTTACAATGTCGTCGGTCCATCTATAGTGGGAGGCCTACCTACGCTGCGTATTCCGGTTCGTTGTCTCCACTCTAGAACCTTTCTTCCCCATCGGTTATCGGTCGGACAGCAACCTAGAAGACATTTTTTATTCTGTTATTTAATAATATGTCAAACATGTACATAATCAAAGAGAAAATATTAAAACACCAATAAAAACTGTTGATCTGACCACTTACAGGATCACTCGCTGGACTAATCTGAAGATTGTAGTAAGAAGACTGACTAACCGGTTTAAAAATAAAAACGGTCCAGCTGTTTCGGAGTCCATAGTAACACACACACACACACACATACACACGTGGCCTTTTATATATATATAAATAATAATAAATATTCGGGACATTTTTGCACACACGGTCATCTGACCCCAAACTAAGCAAAGCTTGTGATATGGCTGCCAGAGACTGATATAAATACATATATAGCTTTAAATACATACTTAAATAGATATTAACACCCAGATATAGAACAAACACAAATGTTCATCGCATAAATGTTTGTCCTAGATGGGAATCGAACCCACGCCCCCAAGCTCAGAAGGTAGGTTCACTACCAACTGGACCAACGGGCTATCTATCTATCTATATATATATATATATATATATATATATATAATATTATTATATATAGATATATATATATAGAGTAGCCTATATAATAATCGAAAGAGTAAGCTACCTCCATATCAAATGCATTTCTATTACGGAGTTGAGTGCTGATAAACAAATTCTCACCGCCATATTTATAAGTAAGGAGGTATGAGTGTGAATCGTTCAAGATTTAGCGCCACAATTTGAAACTTAGCATCCAACTACTCTACATTTAGTTATTATCGCTTAATTCGATAATATTTTGAACGTTTTACTTTACAGATTGGCATTATTAAGCACAAGAAGTATTCCAAAATAGGCTTCATGACCGCCGTAACGCCGCTGATATTCAGGCACAAGAAGAAACTAGAACACATGAAAACGGTCTCAGAAAATTGTGAGAATGAGGTAAAACCTTAAGTATTAATTATCTTTTTTATAAATATTTTTCTCTCATAATATTTTTAAAGAGTTGTTCATTGACACATCAATTTTGCTCGCGCGTTTCAAAACTTTTCGAATATAAATAGACTGACACCTGTATAGAAAATTTATTAATAAAATGGCAATTTACAAGTCAATATACAGTTTTAACTTTAACCTATTATAAAAAAAAAAAAAAATACACCTGTATTAATAGGGGTCAGTCTTACTAATCTATTTAATCTTACCACTCCCTTTGAGAAGTAAGGTCTAATAATATGGGGTCAGTCTTTTCTATTCTCACCCTGGTTTCACAGCTGTACGAGAGATCCGTGAGGGTCGCCCGTCTGGGGTCCCGCAGCGGATACTCACGTGAGGCTATAACATCGTTTCACAGCGACGCGAATCGTTCCGTTTGGGACTTGCCGTATTGGACTGCCATGAAACCAGCCTAAGGTTCCTTTAAGTTGTCGTGTTTTGGCTGTTTTACAGCCGAACTCAGAGACGTTACTTAAGCTAAGGAATACTTAAAATTGCTCTGTCAACTTCTCGTTGACGGAAATTGTCACACATGAAAACGAGACAGTAATTTTAAGTATTCCTTAGCTTAAGTAACGTCTCTGACAGCCGCACTCAGAGACATTACTTAAGCTAAGGAATACTTAAAATTGCTCTGTCAACTTCTCGTTGACGGAAATTGTCACACATGAAAACGAGACAGTAATTTTAAGTATTCCTCAGATTAAGTCACGTCTCTGAGTGCGGCTGTGAGTGCGGCTGTAAGTCGATAAAATAAGGTAACATTAAGGTTCCTTCATTACGAATACCTTAATAAAAGATGTCTACAGATCTGATTATATCATCTATGACGTAATGTCTCACTTTTCCCTCATTTGAGATGAACTGAGGAAACCTTGAGAGACGACTAACAATGCCAAACATGAAAGCTTGGTGGACCAACTAAGATCTTAGCATGGTTTTTTAGGTTAGAAATATACTTCTACCTACATTTTTGTGTAGGTGCTATGTGCTTCATGTTAACGTTGATTAAATTAATATGCAATGTGTTTGTTATTTTAAGGTAAAACATGACGTGGATTTGTGCGAACTCGGAAATGAAGTGACAACATGCATTTTCAAATATGCTCCTGAATTACATATGAAAGCTTGACGTCTCGTACGTTCTCACGCTTGTCTTTTCATAATAAGGCGAGAGTTTATTTTTAGTCCAAAACTATAAACAGCAATCTGACACTTATAATAAAGGTGGCAACTTGGCTCTTTATTTTCACTTAAGGTCCTCTTTTCCCACTCTAAGAAATATTGGTCATTCTAGTTATAATTTGTCTATAAATCCATGGTTAAATAATGTATAGAAAAAAAGTTTAATGGCAAAGTTGTAGGTAGTAAAAAGAACTACAACTTTTTTTTATAGCCCGTTGGTCCAGTAGGTTGTGAACCTGCATTCGAAGCTTGGGGGCGTGGATTCGATTCCCATCTAGGACAAACATTTGCGTGATGAACATTTGTATTTGTTCTATATCTGGGTGTTAATGTTTATTTAAGTATGTATTTAAAACTATATATGTATGTATATGTCTCTGGCAGCCATATCACAAGCTTTGCTTAGTTTGGGGTCAAATGACCGTGTGTGCAAAAAATGTCCCAAATATTACCGTTTTTTTACCATTTCACCGTGTTTTTACACACTTTTTTCACATAACCTCAAAATGTATGTGAAAAATTTAAATAGCCAAGTTTTTGTGTTTATATATTTTATATTTTACAAGAAAAAAAATTGTCTTAAATTATAATAAAATAAAACAGTACAAATATTACCGTGACAACCTAATAACTGTCAATAAAAGCAACGACTTCAAAAGTAGTAAATGCGCAATTTATTTGTAAAGTAATAAACGCAATTTAGTATCAAGAAGATGGATCACTGTTTATTGCGGCTAGGAAGGACTATTTTTTATGAGAAAGTGCGGTGTTCCATAAAAGTTATACGTGGTTATACTATTCCATATTTGGTTACTTTCCTCTACGTCCTCTTTTTTTTGGAAGTCTCTTAAAAAGGCTTCCAACCCACTCTTACTTATTTTATCTTTAACAGACTATTACAGAGCGAACTCGTTCTTCCTAACAAACTAGCATACCTAAGTAATATTGCCCTTGCGTAGAATTTACCTTATTTCCCTACAATTTCCACGCACAACAATCCATTACGAATATACGAATATTCCAGAAGGATTACCGCAATAAAAGTAAGCAGCAATCAAATCTGACAGCTGACATGACAACGTGTCAGTTTGACGTCGCACGTCACTGGTGAAAATATTCATTTCGGGGACTTTCGGCGGGAAATGTAGGCTTATACGAAATTTGTTGCGCACGGGAGAGCTATGTATGTAGTGTTAGATGATTCGAAATTCTCCTAATAGCCTAGGCTTGCGCTCGGCCGCCAACTCGCCTGAAGTTAAGCGATGATGCGGTCTACAATGGAGCACGATTGCCTAGAAGAAACCGATTCACTTTCGACTTGAAGACACCCAGAATCCAGATTGTAACTTTGTTATTACAAACTTAAATTTTGTAGTTCATATAATAATAATATTTGGTGAGTGGCGACACCGCGTACCCTGATTCCATGGGTCTAAAACCCCAGAGACCCAGACCCCTGGCTTGCCTTAACCGGCCGTCTGGGGGTGGAAACCGCAAGAGCTAAAAACCTAAGCTCCAGGGTGGAAGTGTTAAAGGGCATAACGCCGCTAGTAGCTCTTAGTGAAAGTGCAGCACACCTCTCGACACCCTAAGCCACCCACGTCAATGTTGCCCTTCCGGTGCCAATATGTGGCAGCCATTATGGGGGCCCATTTAGTGGGTGGCAAGTCATCACCTGTCTAAGTATTTTGAAATGAGGCATAAGTGGCAGGTGCCGTACCTCATACCATAGACCAGCTCACCAGCATTAACAGTTCATCATAATAGCCCAGTTTTTCTTATTACCCGTACTGTGCAATAGTTTCATATTTCCATTCACACACATCCAATAATTGTATTTTTTACTCAACAGGGCCTCTTGGTGTTGGTTTTGGCCCCACCAACGCCTGCCAAATGTCCGGGCTAGACCCGAGAATGATTTCAAATAAAGGGAATAATAATAATCTTTACTTACTATAATGTACAATACATATTAAACTAGCAGCGGCCCCTGCACTAAGCAGGAGCTTGTATCGCAGGAACCAGTAGCAGCGGCCCCTGCACTAAGCGGGAGCTTGTATCGCAGGAACCAGTAGCAGCGGCTCCTGCACTAAGCGGGAGCTTGTATCGCAGGAACCAACAACAAGTTAACAACTTAGGTTTCATGGGCTGACAACCACTGATATGTATTGGGTTACCTGTTTGCCAACTACAGCGTTGTTGTACTTCAATATTTCAACTTTTTAACTTATTTTCGTCGAGATTCGATTCCCGGGATTGGATTAACTATCTACATACATAATTATTTATTAAGTTTGTCATGAACACTCAGGGGACGAGTCCCACTCACTTGTCTGTTTTTAGGAGCGCGTGGAGAGCGTATCACACGCCCATCACTTAATTAAATATTTATTTTGTTTTAATGTTAATTTTTATCAGTTAATTAATGTAATTTGTGTAATAAGTTATGGATGCAAATCTGGCTAATAAAAATTTTCATTTAATTTAATTTCATTTCATTTCATTAGGGTTCGGTACCCAAAGGGTTAAAACGGGACCCTATTACCTACGATGTCTGTCTGTCCGTCCGTCTGTCTGTCCTATATTTAAACAGCTGTATCTTTCGAACCGTAATAGATGGCTTGTTGAAATTTTCACAGAATATGTAAAGTTACGGCGGATTAAAGTAAAAAAGCAAAAACAAAAAGGGTCCCTCCCACACTCTAACTAAAGTAGAACAACATATAATAAATAATGGCCAAGTGCGAGTCGATGACAAGTTTCTGTTCAATACCAAGTTATAACTGGTAATTTCGTTATTGAATTTTTTGGTGGTACGGAACGCTCAGTGTGCAATCCTGACTCGCACTTGGCCTGTATTATTTTTTTGTTAAAATTATATGCTTTACATTTGTTCACCAACTCAAAACTATTCCGTCGCTCCAAATTCCGTTCTTTTAAAGTGGCGAAATCCTTCTGAACGTTCAATATCGACAAAAATTAAAAGCCATGAAAGATTCCCCGTCGACGAGACTAATTGCCGTTTTAATCTGCCGGTTGAATTAAACGGCCGATTAATTTTGGTACGGCGTCGATCAATTCTGTCTTATATTACATACCCATATATTGTTACAGGTTATTTTGAGCCTGATATTTTAATGCGCTCATATTTTACTCTATTGATTGATAACGTTAATAATTTTTTGTAAATTTAAAACAATTTTTTAAACTATCACGGTTAGTAATTTTTAAACTTTCGCGATATGAACACATGTTTTAAATGTTAATCGGGACTTATCACGTATTATTTAATTTAGGTAATAATATGTACCTTTCACTCGACGTTTCGACCATGTTACAATGGCCGTGGTCACGAGCTGACTGAACACTGCGGGTGAGTCCGGCGAGAAGAGCGGGTGTTTTTTTCTTCTACCCTCACTTGATATTGAAAAATTGCAGGGTTGTCACTACGACACACAACACTGACTGTATCGGTAAAAAAGGAAAGAAAAGGAAAGGTAAAGAAAAAGAAAAGGTACATATTTTTACCTAAATTAAATAATACGTGATAAGTCCCGATAAACATTTAAAACTATCACGGGTGTTTACTAAAGTTTAAATTTTTTTGTTCGTGGTTCTCCCAGTAAAACTACGAACAAGTAGCATTGCGGACAGGCAATGCTCCCGAAATTTCGACGCAGTTACATGCACCATGTTCACGGGAAGACGTGGTCCAGTCTTCCCGTTAACATAACTGTGCCAAAATATCGGGAGCTCATTCCACAACCTTACCACGGTAAATATCCCGTAAATAATCATGTAACTTTAATTTAAAACAATTCTTCAATTATTTTAGCTATCATCATAATCAGCCTTTTAACAGTCCACTGCTGGACTTTTAACCAACCCCCGAAATGGTGATTGGGTCATATACACCACGCTGGCCCAGTTGCAGGTTGGTGGATTCACATACGCCATTGAATTCCTTCTCCGTACGTATACAAGTTTCCTCACGATGTTTTCTTTCACCGAAAAGTCAGTGGTATGAAAACCCGTACATAAACTTCTAAGAGCTCATTGGTACGGATTGCTATATTGGTATTGGGTACAAAGATATACACGTTAAATATTTTATAACTCACTTGTTGGTTTTGGGGATCAAAAACCTAAAATAGCGCTAATCCAAAACAAAGAGTGAATTAAGTTTCCTACCAAAAAGTACTCCATCTTTGAAAAGGCAACAGAAACGTGTTGAAACCGCAAACGACCGCGCCACCGCCGGGTTAACAATAGATTAAAGATAACGGGTGATTAGGGCCGGTTGCGCAAATTGGCCGGTTAAAATTAAGGTTTTAAGCGTGATTTGAATTGTAAAGTTCGAGTTATTTATGTTTTAATCGTGGCCCTGAGATTTGTGGAGGTCTGTCACAAAGTCATGTCGCCTTCGAATTATTTCACTTTAATCACTTCTGACCATAGTCTGTTATTGTTATCTTACGATTTTGAACTGTTTTCCTAACACAAAGCCTAAACATAGCATTCCGATCTTGGTGACCGCGACCGGCGACCGTGAGCGGCGACCGCAACCAGCGACCACGACCGCGACCGGCGGCTGTTGCCGCGTCGCGCGACCCATTGTTCAGTATGTATTTATATGGAGTGCTAAACAATGCAAGCGACCGCTTCGCGTGACGTATGAGTCGCTTGCATTGTTTAACCTGTTAGAACTCTATATAAATTCATACTGAGCACTGAGCAGGTCTCTGCTGCCAGTCACAGTCGCTGCCGTCAGTCGCGGTCGCCGTTTCTGGTCGCCGTCGCCATGATCGGAATGCTACCTGTAGCATGAAAATTGTTTATTGTATTCTGGTACTCATTTGAACTAGGAAAGAAAAATAGTGGCTCATACTTTTTGCATAGTACGCTGTCTGTCACTTTTATTTTAAGGCCCTACCTACGATACATTTGCGCCTAATTTTCAAACAATTTTGTAACGCCAATAATATACCTTCTTCTTAATAAATAAATAATAATTCAAATACACATTTAATAAATATTTCTTAGTATATAAATAATAATTCAAGTACATATTTAATCAATACAATACAATACAATTCAAAACTCTTTATTAAAATACCACAAACAAGGATAACTTAAAAATTACAGCAACAATATTATCTAGGCTTATCAATATAATAATATAATATTTCTCAATAAATAATTAATAAATAATAATTAATAAATTATCACTCGGTGATTTTTATCTTCAAAGATGTTGCAAAGTTGCGAGTGAGACTTATGACTAATGATATAATTTACTGTAATCTCAACAAAATTTAATTTCCTGCAATTTATTTTGACAGTATACACTGGCTTTGCTATTATTCGCAGCGGAGCCCTAAAACCGGTTAATACAAAAACTGTTACAATTGCTTTTCTTTTGAAGCTACTTGAAGAACTACGTTCATTTCCTAGCAACCCAAATCTATTATTTACCCAAGGGTTACCATTGAAAGCATGTTGAAAAGGGGCTAGGTAGAGGAAAACACCATGAAACCATTGTCGTATCCAATAAAAGGGGCCGGAAAGGGGAAAGAATTAATACCACCATTAAAGCATGGGATGTTGTTATGGTCCACGATTGAATGGGAATTTTTACGCTCGGGAAGATGAGGGCAGTTTGGTCAAGGATAGTTGCTTGAAGGTCAGTGCTGTCCAGTTCAATAAATAAGTTGACATTTTGAGTTTTTTATACGACTGCCCGAAAAATTAAGTGTTATGTTTTTATGGTTATATGAACCCCAAAAACATAATTTATTTATGGTTCATCATCATCATCATCAGCCTGTAAACGTCCACTGCTAAACAAAGGCCTCCCCCGTATAGAGGGGTGTTGCCATAATCCCCACGCTTGGCAGGCGGCTTGGGGATCTCAGTACGTTCACCGTGTACTAATAGGACGCTGCTGCCCATCCTCCGGTTGGTCCGTCCATATTTATGGTTATGGTTTCTTTATTCCACCATAACTCCTGAACGGCTGGACCGATGTTGATGTGAGTTGTGTCGTTAGAATATTTGTATTATTTCGAAAAAATTTACAATCAAAAATGACTGTCATTCATTTGTACGCAATGAAATGTATGAAACCACTGACATATTTTTCGCGATTTCAGGGTTAGTCGGGTTAGTCACACAATAAAAGTTGTTCAAAATGACCTCCTATTGGCCAAGTACGACTGCTCCGTGTCACCTTTTATACAAAGTAGGTTAGAATGCAAAATACTTTTTGTTGAGTATCCCCTTGAAAAAAACTCACATCTTCATAAAATATAATTTCATAATCAAGTATGTTAATCTAACAGAGTTGAGATAGTACTTCAATTAAAAGTAACTACAGAGCTCTATCTTCCATACAACTAAATGAACTCTAAAAGTTAGCTAGAAAACGAATAGGCGAAATTAATTTCACTAGAAAGATATATTAGAATAGCCCCGCTAGCGCAGAGGTGTCATTACTACCCCTACTGTGAGAATATACATTTTAACTTTACGTTCTCATATGTAAATTGTAGGTTTGTTTGTCCGTTACTAGTACCAGATAAAGGAGATATGACTAATGAAAGGTACTAGACTGTGTTTAAGGCGTACGCCACCATTTTTCCTGACGACGCAAAGCCAAGAGGTCGATATTGTGTTTATTACCTGATGATGGAAAGCCAAGAGGTAGATATTGTGTTTATTGCCCGATGATGGAAAGCCAAGAGGTAGATATTATATTTATTGCCCGATGATGGAAAGCCAAGAGGTAGATATTGTGTTTATTACCTAACGACGGAAAGCCAAGAGTTAGATATTGTATTTATTACTCCACGATGGAAAGCCAGGAGGTACGTATTGTAATTATTACCTGATGATGGAAAGCCAAGAGGTAGATATTATGTTTATTGCCCGATGATGGAAAGCCAAGAGGTAGATATTGTGTTTATTGCCCGATGATGGAAAGCCAAGAGGTAGATATTGTTTTATTACCTAACGACGGAAAGCCAAGAGGTAGATATTGTTATTACTACCCAACGATTAAAAGTCAAGAGGTAGATATTATGTTTATTACCCGATGATGGAAAGCCAAGAGGAAGATATTGTTATTACTACCCGATGATTAAAAGTCAAGAGGTAGATATTATGTTTATTACCCGATGATGGAAAGCCAAGAGGTAGATATTGTGCTTATTACCTGATGATGGAAATCCAAGAGGTAGATATTGTGGTTATTACCCAACGACGGAAAGCCAAGAGGTGGGTTCGGTGTTGTTTTTAGGGTTCCGTACCTCAAAAGGAAAATACGGAACCCTTATAGGATCACTTCGTTGTCCGTCTGTCTGTCTGTCTGTCCGTCTGTCAAGACCCTTTTTCTCAAGAACGCGTAAAGGTAGCAAGTTGAAATTTATACCAAATACTTGGGTCTACGGTTTCTTTCGGCTGTAAAAAAATAAAAGTTGTAAGTCAACGCAATCAAAAGATATGAACGTTTATGTCGCATATTTTGCGATTTCACAGGGGAACTAAAACCTATAGGGTACTTCCCGTTGACCTAGAATCATGAAATTTGGCAAGAGGCAAGGTCTCATAGTACATATATAGGAATAAATCCGAAAGTTATAAATTTGAAGGTATTTAAAAATAATTATTTTGCTATTACAAACTTACATTTTGTTGTTGGAATGTATGGAAGAACCTTATTGTCAACTACAAACTTAAGTTTGTCTTTCAATATTTTAACTTCAGTTAGTTTTTTTTTTGGTCTCGCGCTCTTAGGGTTCCTTTATGTCGTATATTTTGCGATTTCACAGGGGAATCAAAACCTATAGGGTACTTCCCGTTGACCTAGAATCATGAAATTGGGCAAGAGGCAAGGTCTCATAGTACATATATAGGAATAAATCCGAAAGTTATAAATTTGAAATTATATCATAAAAATAATTATTTTGCTATTACAAACTTACATTTTGTATTTTATTTATATTACACGGGAATTACTCACGTAAGATTAAGCCGGTCACTCCGACTATAGTTTCAACCGCATTAGGCAGTCTTTTTCAAGATGAATGCGCGCGCGCGGCTGCGTCTCGCTTGGCACCACGGAGACACCACGGACTATAGTCGGAGTGACCGGCTTAATCTTACGTGAGTAATTCCCGTGTAATATAAATAAAATGTGTGAAAACCACGTCAGTTTCTATAATAAAATTACATTTTGTAGTTGGGATGTATGGAAGAACCTTATTGTCAACTACAAACTTCCAAGTTGTCTTCCCAGAGACTGTGGGATCGGCCGATCTGCGAACTAGCATGGAAATTGCTACTAGATACGTGTCCTAGTATTGCAGATCGCGCTCGTATTCTTGCTGTCTCTGTTTGGGAATCGGGACTTTGGTTGCAAGCCATGCCCTCTTTTAACACAGGTAGCCTTTTAGATCCAACCGCATTTCGTCTAGCTGTCAGCTTACGCTTGGGTGCAAGGTGCTGTGAGGCCCATCGCTGTCAGTGTGGTACTGCTGTTGACCAGCTCGGTCACCATGGTCTCTCTTGCTCAAGAAGCGCTGGTCGTATTGGCCGACACGCTAGCCTGAACGACATCATACGCAGGGCACTTTCCACCGCCAATTTCGCAGCTGTGCTCAAACCGAGTGGTCTTGCGCGTGACGATGGAAAGAGGCCTGACGGTATGACACTTGTGCCCTGGAGGTTGGGGCGGCCCCTTGTATGGGACGCAACTTGTGTCGATACTTTGGCGCCGTCACATCTTCCTGAGACACAGGGTAGGGCTGGCGCGGCTGCTAATTCGGCAGAGCAGCACAAGCGTCGCAAATATGCTAACCTCGGCAGTGGTTACATATTTGAGGCATTGGGCCCTTGGGGACCGGGAGCTCACCTCATTTTCAAAAATCTTTCAGAGCGCCTGGTTAATGCGACGCGTGACCAAAATGCTGGCGTGTTTCTGGCTCAACGCATTAGCATTGCCATTCAACGTGGTAATGCCGCCAGCATGTTGGGTACGCTGCCAACTGGTAGTGGGCTTGAGCATTTGGATTGTCTTTAGACCTTCAACGGTCTATGGGCAGTCTAACTGTATTTGTAGTGTTAGTTTTAGCTTGTATTTTGTTTAGTTATTAAAGGCACTTGCCCAGTAAAAAAAAACTACAAACTTAAGTTTATCTTTCAATATTTTAACTTCAGTTAGTTTTTTTTTTTGGTCTCGCGCTCTGAGGGTTCCGTCTAACGGAACCCTCAGAGCACGAGTCCTACTCGTACTTGTCCGGTTTTTTTTTTAGTTTTCGGCTCAAAGTCAAAATGCTACTATGCGTTTATGCTCGTTTCTCACAGTTTCGTATCATAGAGGTAAAATCGATGTATTTTTACAACACAAAGCCAAATCAGCAAAGCCGATCGTACCCGTGAAAACTTATTTCTTCAATCTTTGTACATTACAACAATGGATACTTCATTAAATTTTCTTTTCACCAATTTAGTCCCTACCTATCTACATGCTTCAGCAGACGCGGCGTTTCCACTTGAATTTGAACTAAGCTTGAATAATATTTTTAAGCCGTCTCAGTGCAAATTCAGCAAAACAGACTAAATATTAGGTACAAGTAAGCAAATCCTGGGTTTTACCGTGTATATCACCGGACGAAGTTATTAATACATCTAAATTACGCGCTACTAGCTTCAATTTAGCTCAGCGTACCGAGATAGTGTTTGCAGAACGTTGTTAGGTCTAGACTTGGACGTATAGAGCACTGGACGGTGTGAACGGTATTTTAAGCTACCCTACTCTATTGCTGATTGACAGTTTCAACGCAGTTATGGTGTTGCAATCATTGACATAGATGACTTTTGACTAGCAAATGTTTTTTTTTGTGGTAAGCACAAGCTTCAGTTCAGCAGTTTGAATCACGTCGCGCGTCGACTTCGTTGATGAGCGGTGTCATATTTGAATGCTATTCGATGTAGTTAAGCAGTGGACGCATATATTCGGATAAGCCGTTCCTTATAATTATTTACATCTATGATTTTCAAGAATATGACGGCGCGATCACTGCCACGTTTGGACAACAGCACGTGCAACGGGCGAGTGGTCCAGCTGGTGTTCCGTGACTCACAAGCGAGCGATCGAACGAGTGTCACCTGACTCATCCCCCACTCCGACTATTAGCTATAAAAGGCGGCGCTCGCTTGACAGAGACACATTTGGTCGACGGCGCTCGCCCGGTTCACATCCTGTACCTTACTTCACATTATTGCTATTAAGCTGTACTATTGATTATTACTGAATAAATTGTAATGTCGGACCTCGAGCCTTTATCAGAAGTGACGGATCCGCCTCCACTTCAGTCATCAAGCAGTACGACTGAAGACTCATCAATAACGGAACAAATGTCATTATTTTCAACCAGTATAGAGTCCATTTTCAAAAATAAATGCTGAAAATATGACATCCTGTCAGCTTGTTCAAAGTGCACCAACAAAATTAGTAAATTTTGACTCTGATAAGCTGTAATCTGACATAATCAATTGGTGTACGTTAAGCGAAATTATCATCGAAAGGAATAAAGAAGGGGTAGACTTGATTTTTGCTCTGAAGCATTCACTTAAAGGCCGTTGCACGTGCCTAAAGAAAATATATCTTGTCCTGGAATGCTGGTCATTAAAAAATGCGGATTTCAAAATTTTCTAAACCTATGATGATGCAAGATCACTTTGACCGGATTATTAAATTTCGAATAGACAGCACAGAGGGCCCAGCTAAGTTGGGCATCCAAATGTGGCAGCTTATAGAGAATATTTCCGACGCTAAAATGGATTGGATTTTCTATATTGTCGCAGTTTGACGACAAAATTTGTCAAGATATAAATTCCGTCTTCAATAACGCCAAACACTAGCTGTTCCGCGCGCTATGTGGTTTTACACTCAAACGAAGAAATGAAGATCCTTTTGCAAGTGATGCTGATCTGAAACGCTTTCAAGATACGCCATTTCATGGAAACTGCAATTTTTGCGAAAGGATGGTACATCGCGGTATTAGTGTCGTGACAAACAATTACTCTCAAAAAATCCTGTCTTTCCAGTTACACCAGTTCCTTGTCTGCAAGTCATCTGCTACGTGTACGGTGACCCTGGCCATACAGTCTCCGCGTGCTCCATGCGCTACAAAAAGAAAAAAAGAAGTCACTCCAGCTGCCGCAGCAGGTCCCAGCAGGCATGTCAACGTGGTTTCCAGAGCCGCGAATGGTGGCACAGCAAAGTGGTGTTAAGTCAACTTTTATATTTGATCAGACAAGATACGATCAAAGTCAGAATGTGGTCTCACAAAACAGTAATGGTAATTTTCTTAATGGCGAACGACTTCGTGAACAAGTCTTTTCGAAGGGTGTTAGTAGTGGTAACTTTATTTCCGCTTTGCAAATCAAATGTCCAACAACACAGAACTTACGTGTTACAAGGTTCGTTTAGCTGAAAACACATTGACTTTAAACTCAAAAAGAATAATTGCCGATCGTGGTCGTTTGTACGATAACATGGATTTCAAAGAATTTTCTGAAGGTAACAATATTGAACAACATCTTATAGCCGCAGGTTGAGCGTGTCAAGTGAACTTTGAAGGGTCTAGCTGAAAGTAATTCCGATCAATCATGGCAAGAAAAATTGGGAAATATTCAACTCGCTTTTAATATTATCCGTTTAAGAGTAACAGGGTTCACCCGTGTTAATCGGTATTCAGGACATCTCGTTTTCTTAACTGGTGACCTTCTGCGATAACTCGAGATTAGATATCATACTAGCCGGATCTTCCGCTTCCGAAAGTTAAAAAATAAAATATAAAGCAATGCTAAAGTTGAACCTTTCTCTGTCGGAGATAAATTGTCTTCGTAAAAGTGAAGAACGACGCCAAATATAATTAGATCCAAAGTATAAAGGTCCATTTAACATTACCTACTGCAGTTTTGGGGAACGTTAGGTATCAGTTAAGACACATAAATGGTTGTAACAGGTTCTACAAATATGACCATGTAAACTTGCGCAAAGTATCTCGTGGCCCGTCAGCCTTATTAGATATTTCTGAAACTTATAGTAAAGATGACGTGACGGCGTGTACAAATGACAATGACTTTGTTCATGAAACTAACTGCAATACTGCCAATACGCACTTTGAGTGAGGTAGTTGGTACATATATTGTTGAGAACTTTGGTCTGTGAACTGAACAAAAAGAAAAGATGATTTAAAAAAAAAAATGTCATTGAAGGTGTTGTCCGGGCCAATGACTTAGCTAAAGAGATATATATCTGGACTAGCACAATTGGCTAAAGGGATATATCTGGACTAGCACAAATAGCTAAAGGGATATCTATCCGGACTAACACAATCGGTTAAAGGGATTAAGAATCCAGTCTAGCACAATCCGGTCCAGTTTCCAAAACTGAAGGGATAACGCAGCTACCTGTAGAGTCAAAAAAATAAAAAGAGGACTAGACCAGGTATTCAGATGTTTTAAACGTTTATCGGGACTTATCACGTATTATTTAATTTAGGTAGGTATTCAGAATTGCAGTTTGAAGGGTTTTACCGGACCAGACGTTGTCATGCAATGAATTTCTGAAGGGTTTTGTTGCAAACCGGACCAGCCTGTGTTGCAGATTATACTTTACGTCTATATCTGCTAAAATATGTCAGGATAAACGAACATGCTTCTTTGTCTCCAGATAATGCTTAAAAAGGCACGCACGAGGACGTGCGGACGTCAGTATGGCCGTGACGGCGCGATCACTGCCACGTTTGGACAACAGCACGTGCAACGGGCGAGTGGTCCAGCTGGTGTTCCGTGACTCACAAGCGAGCGATCGAACGAGTGTCACCTGACTCATCCCCCACTCCGACTATTAGCTATAAAAGGCGGCGCTCGCTTGACAGAGACACATTTGGTCGACGGCGCTCGCCCGGTTCACATCCTGTACCTTACTTCACATTATTGCTATTAAGCTGTACTATTGATTATTACTGAATAAATTGTAATGTCGGACCTCGAGCCTTTAAATACATATTCTGGAAAACTATAAACACAAAATATAATGGGTACAGAAAGTCCGCTCCGGCTGACTTTGATTTTAATTACCTACGCGCAATCGTTGAGCTAGGATTGGCAAAGCAACTATAATGTTCTGTTTATCGGTTGAGACAAGCAAAAAGGTTTCGGACTCAGTCGTTTTCGGTTTTTTGGTGAGTGACACCTACAAAACTTCAGCCCCTTGACTCCTTAGTTAGCCTTTTTATAAAATTCTTTCTTATCTGTTTCTAAGCTTGTTTTTGATAATAGCTACTAAATATTAATAATCGGTGCAATACCAAACTCAAATAGATAAATTACTCGTAATTCACGGTAAAAAATAATGTTCACTTAGTTACCGACATGAAAAAATATTATAATGAATGATCTTAAAAAGAGTTAGGACGGAACAAAAAGTCCCACTTATGTTCGATTTTAGCTTTCTTAAGCTGTAAGTTGACAGCTGAATGAAAACATTTTGTTTTTATTATTAAATTCAATATAAACACGGGTCTAGCCCGGACCTTTGATAGGCATTGGTGGGGCCGAAGCCAACACCAAGAGGCCCCGTTGAATATAAATACAATATTATTGAATGTGTATAAAATGGATTATAAAACTATTGTACAGTATAGGATATAAAACGTCTAGGCTATTGAGGTGAACAAATTGTGGATGGGATAACAGATCTATGGTATGAGGTACGGCACCTGCCAATTATGCCTCGTTTCAAAATACTTAGGCATGTGTGATGACTTGCCACTCACTAAATGGGCCCCCCATAATGGCTGCCGCATATTGGCACCGGAAGGGCAACATTGACGTGGGTGGCTTAGGGTGTCGAGAGGTGTGCTGCACTTTCACTAAGAGCTACTAGCGGCGTTATGCCCTTTAACACTTCCACCCTGGAGCTTAGGTTTTTAGCTTGCGGTTTCCACTCCCAGACGGCCGGTTAAGGCAAGCCAGGGGTCTGGGTCTCTGGGGTTTTAGACCCATGGAATCGGGGTACGCGGTGTCGCCACACACCGACGGCTCGCCATAAAGCCGCCCATGCGTATTTAAATTAAATTATTAAATTAAATTAAATTAAAAATTAAATTTATTAAATTTATTAAATAAATTATTATAAATATTATTAAAATAAATAATATTATTATTTTAAATTATTATTATTATAAATTATTATTTTTATTTATTTATTACTTATTAAATTTATTATTAATCTATTTTTTTAATGCCATATGTTACAAAGAAGCAGACTGGTTGCCTGTTGGTAAGCCGTCACCGTCGCTTATGGATTCTTGTTGTTACAGTGTAGTTTAATGGCTAGGTGTAAAACTTGGACTCCGGTGCGTTCCTGTGGAGATCCCGGAGCCCTCTTATCATGCACTAAGGCTGGTCACCGGGGGGATTTTAGTGGGTATACTCTGGCTGCATCCAAATACAGCAGGGTATCTTTGAAAGATTTCTTCCTCAAAAAAGATGTAAGAAAACTTAGGAAAAATGATTAGAATTTAGTATTTACAATAAACTGCATCAGTCTGAGCAAAAAAAATATTGTTCAAGTATTATTGTTCGGAATCAGAATCAGAAAATATTTATTGAATAAATTTTGTACATGGATAGTAAAGTAAGTACTAAAAAACTTGTCATAGTAAAACATATATAATGTAATTCATATCTTAAAAAATCGTATAATACTAAACATTTGACATGTTTTAGCACCATTTTACTTCTGATTTTTTTTCTCATTCATAAACATTTTATCATATAATTTTATCATATCATTCATTTTTATTTTTTTTCTTTCATTCATATTCATAAAAAAAAAATGTGGTTTTATAGTAGACTCATTGCACGTCTAATGATTTATAGGTCCATATATCTAGAATCATAGACTGTTTTAATGATTATCTCTTGTGAAACCGTAATAATATTTAATGGTTATTATTTCGTGTACTTTCAAAATTAAACTGTCTCGAAAATTTGTTGCGTGATGTTCAGTTGATTAAATTGTTCGAGTGAGTGCGGATTAGCGCGTTGGTTAATTTAGTTATTTCGCACGTGCTTTCAATAATTTATAGGCTCGTTTCTTGATTGTTATTTTTTATTGATGTATAGTCTTGCCTTTTAGCGCCACCCAATGATAATATAACCACTTGATTGCTCATCCTTTACCCCGCATAAGGCAAAGGTTTTAACATGTCAACCTAAATTATTTGGAGCGGGGCCAATCCTAAGCGCGAATTGAATGAATGACTTTTGATTCTCCAATCACAAGCGTCGAGATGCGTCGAGTCTTCAATCACAAGCTGCCCCCCGCTACCGATTATATTATCTTTGGCGCCACCTCACCTGATGTTAGCGATGATGCGGTCTACGATGGAATTTGCTTCATAACCATCATCCACAGCCTTCCTTATCCCACTGCTGGGTATAGGGAAGTCTATACCTTTTTTTATGAATGACTTCGCTATAATTGGCCTCACATGGCCTTGACAGCTTAACTGGGTGGTTGGCAAATGCAGATGACTTTGAGCCTAGCTTGTGGGCCACTAACTCAAGGGCACCTCGAAGTTACAGACCTCGGCTTAGGCCACTGGATTGCAAGGGTTAATTTTTGAATATAATATGCTCTAGCTCCGGGATCCCCCGAGGCGAAAACCAATCTGGTTGAAATATCGTTAATTTTTTTTAATGTAATGAATACTATATTCAAAAATTTAGGTTTTAAATTTGTATAGAAAGTTTAAACATAATTGTATTCTATCACTCGCCAGTGCAAACGCACCACAAACCACCAAGCCATATTGAATGTTTGTGATATAGAAACAAAGGTCAACTTGCTCGACGTTGATATTGATGGAATATCCCACGGTGTGTACTCAACTGTGCAGGGCAATAAACTCAATATTTAATACTACCACATGTGTGGGTGAAAATGGCGCCAGTAGGATAGCCAGGAGATAGGGCATGGGTCACTTCATTAACGTTTTAATACATGTTTTAATACTAACACATGTGTGAGACTGGTGCCGGTAGGATAGCCAGGAGAAAGGAGATAGGTCACTTCATTACCGTTTTTATACATGTTTTAATACTAACACATGTGTGAGTGAGAATGGTGCCAGTAGGATAGCCAGGAGAAAGGAGATAGGTAACTTCATTAACGTTTTAATACTAACACATGTGTGAGTGAGAATGGTGCCGGTAGGATAGCCAGGAGAAAGGAGATGGGTGACTTCATTATCGTTTTAATTCATGTTGTAATACTGGGTACCATAATATGTGTGGGTGAGAATGGTGCCGGTAGGATGGCCAGGAGAAAGGAGATAGGTCACTTCATTAACGTTTTAATACTAACACATGTGTGAGTGAGAATGGTGCCGGTAGGATAGCCAGGAGAAAAGAGATGGGTGACTTCATTATCGTTTTAATTCATGTTGTAATACTGGGTACCATAATATGTGTGGGTGAGAATGGTACCGGTGGGATAACCAGGACAAAAGGGCATGGGTCACTTCATTAAAGTTTTAATACTAACACATGTATTGTATGAGTGAGAATGGTGCCGGTAGGATAGCCAGGAGAAAGGGCATGGGTCACTTCATTAACGTTTGAATACATGATGTTTTTCAACATCGCCATTGCCATTCAGCGTGGTAATGCTGACTGAAACGACGACCAGGTTGGGTCAGTAGTAGCACGTCTCTCATGGGCATGGGTTCGATTCTCGGCCACGTAGATGCTTGAATGTTGAACTGGATGATGTCTGAGTTTTAGTTGTGTCCCATGTCTTTGTGTGTGTTCCATGATATTCCTGACACGGAACCCTAGGACCCGGGACCCTGACCGGGAATCCTAGTGGGGAGGTGTGAGTGGCTGTGAAACGTTATTTAATGCTGCCAGCATTTGGATTCAACGGTCTATGGTTTTTACAAGTAACATAAATGTGTGTTTTTTTTTTTTTTTTTTTTAACTATAATAACTATTTTAAGGATTGTTTATATTTAAAAATGTCAAATGTTATAATGACAAAATTCCCATAACAAACATTCACCGTTTGATAATTTAAAATCGTAGGCGAGTCACACCGTGACCGCAATGCACAAGGACTCAGTTGATTCAGAGCACTTGAACGATTGCGATTCACACCGTGGTGTGAACCACAAGCGGTGTGAAACACTGCAGTACCCAAATTGTCAACTCCTCGTTGAATAGAAATTGTCTAATATCAAAAGCCCGATTTCAATATACGTATTACAGTACCCACCAGTTGTAGCACCAACAACGCAACTTTATGTACTGTCTAGCTAACTACGTCATGGTAGAAACAATATTTGCTGGAGTAAATTGATTGGAAAGAATACAAAGCTCATGTGGCCGTTGGGAGCTAGATATTGACGGTTCTGATACTGATTGGCTTTAAAGGGTTCAAAGACGCTGCCATTCTCTTGCGCTGTTGTTATTGAATTCACGCTGGGTTCTGAGAATAGAGGCGAGAATTTTTGTATGGATTCATTATCTGGCAACTGAAAAATGAAAATAGAACATACATAACAAAATATAAGAGGGAAAAGGCAAACGTGCTCCAACTAGACTGCATCATCGCTTAACATCAGGCGAGATGGTGATCAAAAGGAAACCTATTGCATATTTGTTTTATTAGTAAAAATAGAGGAAACTACAAAATAAAGAAAAAATAAATAGAGAAAAGAGCAATAGAGGAATATCCCGTAAATAATCATATAACTTTAGTGAAAAACCGTGATAGTTTAAAACAGTGTTGAAAAAATAGAGGAGTTTAAAAACCGACAATATTAATAGGTTATCAGAAAGGTCTTTGATTTTGTTGATAAATATTGAAAAAAAAAAAAATGTGGAAAATATTATTATATACTGGTAAGTTACGTATACAGCGAATACTTAATCTATTTCATACAAGCTGATTTCAGTATAGAATTTGTATGTTTTACTTACAAGTGACGTCATTTGTGTTACACCATATAGTGCGCTTTCTGTCTATCAAGACATTGAATGCTTTACTATGTGTAGGTAATCTACCTGATGATACTCCAAGACGGAACTCTATTCAGGTCTTTCAAGATTGAAGGGTAAATACTGAAGAGTCAAATTAAAATTTGGAAGAACAAACCAATAAATAAATTATGTTATATCATTCTTGGCAAAAGTATAAGCTTTGGCATTATCCTTCTGATAGTAAATAGGTCAGTAGGTAAGTAAGGCATTAGAGGGAAGCAGGGGAAATGTCCCTAGCATTTCCTGGAATTGTTGCCTCAGGCAAAGTGGCAGGATGATATCCTCGGTTCAAAGAATAAGGGAGATATCGTAAGGTGGCGAGGCGGGTGCGAACGTATCTGGCCTAAATCAGGCTTGATGTTTTTAGTCAAACTCACACTACAGACAGCCTTGTCATCTTTTTTTGCATGTGGACTACTCATAAGTTCATTGGTATTGCAAATTTCTTAAAATTTCTTAGCGTGTATGGAAAACCTACCAACCCACCTGGCGCCCAACCCTAACCTACCCGGCGTACAGGAGAATGGGAGACAGAGAACAAAAAGAAAAGATAAAAAAGATATTTAATTAAAAACTTCGTTTAAAAACAAATCAGAAATGAGGAGATCCGTAGACGAACGAAAGTCACCGACATAGCCCACCTGATCTGCAAGTTGAAGTGGCAGTGGGCAGGGTATATATCACGTAGAACATATTATGGTCCATGGGGCTGAAAGGTTCTGGAATGGAGATCACGGCCCGGTAAGCGCAGCGTAGGACGTCCACCCACAAGATGGCCAGACGATCTAAAAATACCGCAGGGAAACGCTGGATGCAAGCCGCTTCGAACCGGCCTTTTTGGAGATCGATGGGGGCGGCCTATGTCTAGCATTGGAGGTCCTATGGCTGAAATGATGAAATAAAAAACTGCACAATTATTGTGCAGTTTTTTGAACTAGCATCATATGAATTCAGCACTGGACTTGTTTTTACTTTATCTCTAGAAAGCTGCATAGCAGCAACATTGTAACCTTGACATAGCAATAAAGGCTTTTCCATACAATTCCCCTTTTCTCCGCTTATTTGATCATTCCATCATAAAACAAATCCGAGATTTTGTTTTATAACATTCTCAATAGATTTCGGCACTGTTCCTACGCATGTCCTGTTTACCCCTATTCCTTGGCGACTGTTTAAAAATACACCCTATGTTTATGAAGTTAGGGTTTTCTTTATGGAGGGGTGAGTTAATATTGTGTGGGAGCACGTAAACAATATTGTCTGCCATGGTATGAAGTCAGTGCAGCAATACTATAAAATTCAAGCAGTAACCTACATTGTTATTTGATTCTCATATTTACTAGATGTTTAAAGATAAAATTTGTTAACTACACCAGGCCTGGCACACTACGCACTTTAGGAATGAAGCTACAAGTAGCCGACTTGTCGGACCTACCACACCTGCTGCCGCGCGATATACAGAGATAACACGACAAAAGTTACGCGATAGACAGAGAGACAACGTCTAGGTTAATATAGATGTAGGTAGATAGCGCAGCGCTCGCGCGTCCTGAATTGTACTTTATTGTGTAGTAGCAAAAGTTGCTACTTATTTAAATGATTTTGCGCTGTGAATCTTCTGTACTTGTACTAATATGTATTCTGTGACTACACATTATACAACTTTCGACGACTTCGTTACTATAATGGAATCTTTTTTTCAATTATACGAAAAAAAATTAAAAACTGTTGCATAAATTTTTCATCGGGTGTGTGGTAATATCTATATAATTAAACATTCATCAACAAAAATAATTATCAATTTAATAACCTAACTCAAAATTAGTAAATACGCAATTTCGTTTACTTGGATGACATATTTTTCAGTTTTTCAGTTTCAATTTGAAGTCAGTGGTTTTAAATGATAATTATATAATAAATAATGAATAACATAATATACCATACCGAAAGCAAGGGAGCAGGTATTGCTAACGCGAACTTTTGTTTCAAGTTAAGCTACTGTCATCATTCTGTACAGTATGATACATGGCTGGAACGCACTTCCACTGTCGGGAATCTCTTATTGCATAGCAGATTTGATGGCACTTTTGTTTAGATTTTCTGTGGCGGATTGCGTGTAGTGCTCTTGTGATTACGCGAGCTGTAATGGCTAAGGGAAATACTTGAATAAATTAAATAGAAATTAACAATTGCATCTACAGCTCAACTATAGCCCTACTAAGTACTACAAAACAAATAGGCACAGAAGGTCAGCTCTATACAACGAATCGTTACCAGACGCACGCACACAAAAACGCGTACATACAACGATCTCGGATCAAGTTGGTCTAACACCAGTCGCGAGTGCTCGCACTTTGGTAATACACGTAATTATCGTTTCGTGTGACAATTGTCATAATTTACAATGATTTTTCCATTGACTTAATGTAAAAAACTTTAATTACGTTTTTATGAGGCTTCATTATTCTTTAAAATACTATAATAATCGCGCCTTTCATACGTGCTTTAATCAAAGAAAGTACTTATGGGTATTATAAATAGGGTTTAAAGTAACATATACCAAGTTTTAAACTATCACCGTTGTTCACTAAAGTTATATGATTATTTACGGGATATTTACCGTGGTAAGGTTGTGGAATGAGCTCCCGATTCCGAGTCAGTCTTCCCGTGAACATGGTGCATGTAACTGCGCCGAAATATCGGGAGCTCATTCCACAACCTTACCACGGTAAATATCCCGTAAATAATCATATAACTTTAACATATACCAGCCCTAGCGCTACGATTGCGTATATGTTATTAAAAACAAGGTCAGCAGAAGCCGGTTTTCTGTACCTATTTATTTAGTGTAAGTCCTACAACCTTGAAAAGCATTTCGGTCTTCCAGCGCCGCAATTCTACTACTGTATATTTCGTTATCGTTAAAAGCTTCATTTGCAAACCTTGAAATCACATACCCAAAAAAAAGTGATACATAAAGGTTTGCATTTAAAACCAGACTTTTAACTAACGGGCTTTTGATAGACGCTAGCTTTAACTTGATGAAAAATAAGCACCTACTTACATAAGCAACTGTGAACGTCAAGACATTGTTATGCTCGAATGACTCACAGATGTTTTCCACTTACAGCTTCCACAGAGAAAAATAATAAAACATTTATAGTTCCAACTTTGAAGCAATTTTCTCTCTCTAAGTTTCATACCAATTTAATTTTAGGTAGATTTCTATTTTGTTCTGTTGAAATTTTGTAGAAAAACGCAATCTGCAAATGGCATGGTTTTGTGTAAAGCTTTGTTTGATTGACGCCTTTGTGCATGAGTAGTTGGTTTTATTTAAAAAATAGTTTCAACGAAACTGCAAATGCAAACAAGTTTGCTCAAAATTTGTTCCATTTTAAGGTAAAAATATGACGTGTATAGATACAGAAAACAGTAAAAATCATGAAAACTGTTGGTCAATTCAAAAGTTCAGTCTTATAATTAAAGTGGAGGAAGGATAGTGATCCACATATAATTGTCTTCAACGAAAATTGTACAAATTGGTTTTATTATATCGTTACAATACAGTTTTCCGGGTCCTTCTTTCAGTGAACTTCAAAGACGCTAAACATCATGCAAGGGGCGGGGTGGTAGATACTGCTGTTTCGCTGCAAAAAAAAAATTTTTTCGCCTTGTTGGTAATTATGTTGCTGGGCTCGCGTCCTAAAGATCCCATGAACCACATTCCGCATTTAAAAAAAAAATGACAAACAAGGACGGGCCACCTGATGGTAAGTAGTCACCGTCGCCTATGGACACCTACAATACCCAGGGCATTGGCGGTGCGTTGCCTACCTTTGAGGACTCTATGCACTCTTCGCTTGAAGCAATTGAGGTTATATTTTGGAGGAAAAACCGAAGGTGGTAAGCCATTCCACAACTTACAGGTGCGTGGCAGAAACAATCGATCAAATCGAACAGTGCGAGACTTCCACGCATCTATAATATGAGGATGGCTTTTTTGGCGATGGCAGCCGGCGCATTAACATTTCATTACTAAAGGAGCTTGATATTAAAAACAGACTTTCGTCGACTGTACAATTACGAATAGTGGTGTTCTTCGAGCACATCACCAGGAACGAAGACTCTATGGAAAGACTTGTAGTCCAAGGTCAAGTAGCAGGAAAGAGAGGTCGAGCTAGAGCTACACGCTGGACGGACCTCAATAAAATGGCAACTAAGTTTTCCATGACAGAGTGTTCACGTAATGCGACGAACCGAGTAAAATTGTCAATCGCAACTCATTGATCGCGGAAGACGTTGAACCCGCCATGTACCCCTGTCTTACCAACCACGACCACTTTGCCAAGAGTGTCCGACTAAGAAAAAGTAGAGTTTTTTGATATAGAATTAATTAAAATTTCCAAACAACTTTCATTTGAACTAGAGTTATTTTATAATTATAGTTTGTGGTTCTTCAAAAGGCGCGTTAATAGAGTCTTTAAGGGTCAGCAACGTATTTGTGATGCCTCTGGTATTACAAGTATCCATAGGAGACGGTGACTGCTTACCACGAGGCGGCCCGTCTTTGCCACTTATGGCATTTTTTTTTTAAACTTGTTCTTATTTCATTATTCGCTAATAAAACTACTTACTACTGTGACCTCATCTACTTTTTATTGTCAAACGAAGACGAATTCACACTGTCGTTATCTCTCCAACACCAAATACGTGTTGTGGTAACCAAAACTCTAGGAATGGAGCGTAAGTCTCTTACATAACTTGGGAATAGGTATTCAGGCCGCACCGCAAGTTTTAACTTCAACTTAGAATGGCGTCTACTTTGGTAAGTACTTCAACTATTTATGGGCAATATAGTCGTATTTGCACATACATTTTTAACTAGTGGGGCAGAGGATGTAGGTCGTTTTACATCGTATGATAATCACTAATCCACCTCAGAATATTCTGTGTAATCCACCATGTGCATGTTGGTAAATGTCATAATACCTCAAAAAGTTCAAAGACATAATATGTCTTGGATCCTTTTGAGGTTCTTTGATATTCCTGTTACTTCACGATGTTTCTTTCCCGTTGCCGTTTTTGAGCGATGACATTGTAAGTGCGAGGCCAAGTGTGAGTCGGTGTCAAATTTCTGTTCGTTCGTTTCTCGTACGATCACCGAAGTGAAGCAACGTCGGGCGTGGCCGGTACTTGGATGGGTTACCGCCTGGGCGTTGATGGGATATTGTATTTTTGCAATTTTTTTTTGTACTTTAGCTATCAAGTTATGTGGTTGTACGGAACCCTCAGTGCGCGAGCCCGACTCGCACTTGGCAGGTTTTTTTTAAAGATTTATTTTCATGTCCGGAATGCCATAGGTTAGATTTTACGGTAATTTATTTGTCATTTAGCTAGATAACTCTTTTTTT
This sequence comes from Agriopis aurantiaria, assembly GCA_914767915.1. Lineage (NCBI taxonomy): Eukaryota > Metazoa > Arthropoda > Insecta > Lepidoptera > Geometridae > Agriopis > Agriopis aurantiaria. The sequence continues at coordinate 2,015,562 of OU612003.1, forward strand.
TATTTTTTATTGTGTACACTATAAATAAAAATTACAAACAGATACAAAACACTTACGAGCTAATGACACAAGTGGCGGCCTTATCGCTAAACATATTAAAAAGCAAAATCTACCTCGCCGACCGGAGACGTGTAAACTTTTTTCCCCGGGTAAAAGGAACGTCTATTAAAGCGTTATTGTAGTTCCACAAAAGCGCCAATGGGGGCCGAAGCATTGTTGTTGAGTTTTTCTTATTGAAATTACAAAGATTTTATTTGAGATTCTGTTGTTTAATTGGGAAGATATTTTTATGAAAAGTTGGTTTTATTCTTGGATATTTTTACTATTTTATGAAGAGCACTATTTGTACTGAGTTGGCAGTTCTTTATAAATATTACTAGCTGAACCGACAGACGTTGTCCTGTCTTAGAACTGTCAAACGCGTGAAATTCAAACTGTCGTTAAGTTTCCTGAAATTTTCCAAGTTATTGCTCAATTTTCTTAACTTTTCTTTCTTCTTCTTGTACACCTTTCTACACAGTATTAGAAAAATTATTTAAAAAAAGATGTATGAAATCGATAAAGCCATTTTCAAGTTATGGCTGACCAAGGCAAATAGGGATTCATTTTTATAGATACATAGATAATAAAATTAAGTTTTAAATATTAAATAAGGAATTTATTTAATATCAGTTTACAAGTCAATATACAGTTTTAACTTTACTCTATTATAAAAAACAAAAAAAGAAAAAAAATATTTTTTTATTATATCTGAGTTTTAGAATTATATCACTATTAAACCAAAGGAAGCGAGATATTTATAAAAAACGGTTCTTGAACATCTTAAGATTGAGATTTTGTGATGCTTCTAAGATAACTTTTGGAATGCCAAAATAAACGTTTATAAAATTTCTCACAATACGATTCTCAGAAAATCTAGCGAACACATTCACGTACACTGACGCACCTTACCCACAGATCTTTGTGTATATTTGTGACCTTACCTAATGTAGGTTTATAGACCGTTGAATAAAATAAAAAAGTTTTCGCAACATGGTAGATACCACAGAACAGAGAAATAGATAGAACGGAAATGAGAAGGAAAATCTGTCACCAGGCATTATGAGTGAACCTTGATTGAACATTCTTATTTATGTCAACGCGTCGAACTCCGCATCCAAAGAACTTGGACGTTACCTTTTTGGGTTAGGTCTCAAAGTTCTTTGTCCGCTTCACAGTTGCTAACTGATTTCGAATGACTGACGTTTCGTTTATATGGGTGCAACTGGCTACAACAAATTTCTTACAAAAATTACTTGACAGGCCATAGCCCAAAAAAAAACTGAGGTACATACACACAACCATACACGCTACTTTGTATGTAACAAAGTATCATGCAGGGTCGTACAAATGTGATGTTTTTATTTATTTTTATTTGTAAGGGGCCTGTGTTTTATACCCTCTGCAACTCTCTCTCTCTCTCTCTCTCTCGTGTATTTCCACATAATTCAAGATATAAAATCACAAAGTATGAATTTTCAAAAAGTGACAAAACCTGACCTTTTGTTAATTATCATAGCTACAGTAAAACGGTAACAAGTTATTTTTGCTTGTTACCATATTCACAAGTGGTCCAAATTCTATGAAACCTAAGCGTGTCAAATTTTTCGTACCTAAAGGTGAATAGAAATATCTTTATTCTGTCGGCCAACTCTATTTGCGGTATTCTTACAACTCAGTATTGCACAATTACCCATTTTCGTTTCAAACTGACACGTGTTGTCGCGGCACCGATTGAGCACTGATTTTAGCCGGACTCAATTATGACGATAATCATATGTAGAACAACTTTAGTTTAATCATTTAATGGATAGATGAACTAACAACACCATTATAATGAAACTGTATTGGCGAAGTTCACACGTGTTCGTTGACAGTTGACAGTCTTTTGTCGACTGCCAACGAATACAGTATATAAGTGGCGGTTGCATTGCAATCACCCTCAGTGCTAGTCGCCTATAAACTTAACCACCAAGTTATGCCGAACGCACTCTGCGTTCGCTAACTAGTCCGGTCAAGCTGTAGAGGCCAAAAGGCCAACAGTAAAAGTCAATCATAAAAAAAAAAAAGCAATCACCCTCTTTCTTTGCTCGAACCTCGAAGCGATAACAAGTGTAAACGAATTGTGTGTAAAACAGTTTAAAAGGTGATTTCTTGGCTGAAAAGCTAACAAATCAGAATCGGGATTAATAAGTTACAGATGTCTTCTTATTTTCCCATGTCCACAGAGTGTAATTTGTCTTTTGTTAAGTGGTTCAAAACCTGTTTGCTAGTCATGTTTTTTTTAGAGCCCTAATTAATAGTTATTTTACAAAGTGGCTGTTTTATTCCTTGCGTTTTCTTGATTATAATTTATTTACTAATGATTAATTTAATACTAATTACTAAATAACTGTGCTCATGTTAAAAGTTCTTCAGATTATATATCCGATTAGTGTACTTATTGTTATATATGCAAATTTCTGCCGCCGATTCTGCGGCTGAGCCTGCTGTCGAGCCTGCCGCTGTGCCTGCTGTCGAGTCTGCGGCTGAGCCTGCTGTCGAGCCTGCGGCTGAGCCTGCGGCTGAGCCTGCTGTCGAGCCTGCCGTTGAGCCTGCTGTCGAGCCTGCGGCTGAGCCTGCTGTCGAGCCTGCGGTCGAGTCTGCGGCGAAGCATACAGTGGAGCCTGCAGTGGAGCCTGCCGCGAAGTCTGCGGCTGAGCCTGCTGTCGAGCCTGCGGCTGAGCCTGCCGTCGAGCCTGCGGCTGAGCCTGCTGTCGAGCCTGCCGTCGAGCCTGCGGCTGAGCCTGCTGTCGAGCCTGCGGTCGAGTCTGCAGCGGAGCATACAGCGGAGCCTGCAGTGGAGCCTGCCGCGGAGTCTGCGGCTGAGCCTGCTGTCGAGCCTGCGGCTGAGCCTGCCGTCGAGCCTGCGGCTGAGCCTGCTGTCGAGTCTGCCGTCGAGCCTGCGGCTGAGCCTGCTGTCGAGCCTGCGGTCGAGTCTGCGGCGGAGCATACAGCGGAGCCTGCAGTGGAGCCTGCCGCGGAGTCTGCGGCTGAGCCTGCTGTCGAGCCTGCGGCTGAGCCTGCGGCTGAGCCTGCGGCTGAGCCTGCGGCTGAGCCTGCCGTCGAACCTGCCAGCTGAGCCTGCAGCGGAGCCTCCAGTACGCAGTTACGTAAGAGACATTGTACGCAGTTGCGTAAGATCCGGTGTACGTAGTCGCGTAAGAGCCGATGTACGCAGTTGCGTAAGAGACATTGTACGCAGTTGCGTAAGATCCGGTGTACGTAGTCGCGTAAGAGCCGATGTACGCAGTTGCGTAAGAGACATTGTACGCAGTTGCGTAAGATCCGGTGTACGTAGTCGCGTAAGAGCCGATGTACGCAGTTGCGTAAGAGACATTGTACGCAGTTGCGTAAGATCCGGTGTACGTAGTCGCGTAAGAGCCGATGTACGCAGTTGCGTAAGAGACAGTGTACGCAGTTGCGTACTGACTTAACTAAACCAGATTCGGTCTTAGTCTGATATGATGTGCTTTTCAGTATGCAGTTGCATTCTGATATTATGTAACATAAAACGATAGTATAAGACTTCAAAATAAGATTGTAAAGTACACATTTAATTAACACGTATAACGTCTATTATCATATAATACATGACACGTATACACGAGGACGTGTAATTGAGTCGGATGGCCGAATGTAGAACAACTTTAGTTTAATCATTTAATGGATAGATGAACTAACAACACCATTATAATGAAACTGTATTGGCGAAGTTCACACGTGTTCGTTGACAGTTGACAGTCTTTTGTCGACTGCCAACGAATACAGTATATAAGTGGCGGTTGCATTGCAATCACCCTCTTTCTTTGCTCGAACCTCGAAGCGATAACAAGTGTAAACGAATTGTGTGTAAAACAGTTTAAAAGGTGATTTCTTGGCTGAAAAGCTAACACATAATTGTGGTGGAAATATGACATACAAGGTAGGTCGACTTGTGGCGTCTACTTGGGTATAGGTCTGTGCTCTAAACTTACCACAATACGTTGTCTTATTGTTGAGTATCATCGAGTTTAATTGAAGTGCAATTGCAATTCGTATTAAACGTATAATGCTCGGTACGTCCGATATACAAGCATATTGTGTCGCTGCGGTGTTATCATAGTGTAGTTGTCTATAGTTACGGCTGAACGCTTCAATATACGAATCAGTAATACTGTTTTAGATTCGCAGTCTGCCATAGGAGAATTGGTATTAACTAATAATAATATGGCTTAAGATTTTATTTTCTCAAAAAATAACAATAATTCACTTAGGTGAGAAAATACAAGTTTTACTTACTCTTAGAATAACTACACAAAGAAACCAAGTACATTCGCAAAATTTAAGCCATTCAAATGGTATATGTGGTAGTGGTATATGGCTCCAAAAAAAATAAAATTACTATGATAATTTGCGCGGTGAAATCCTACCAGAACAAATCAGAAAAGCAGCAGAAGAGTTATGGTGTGACATTCCACAGGTAATCCATTAATTTTCTTGCTTAAATCGTTTAAATCACCAATCGAAACGTAAGCTACAAAGCGAATTTGTAGCTTACGTTTTGAGAAGGCGTTGTTTGGAAACCTACCTTCTCTGAGTAATTATTCTAAGACTAAGGTACTTAAAGATTGCATACATTACAAGCAACTTAATAATATCGTATCAATATTTATTTTTTTGTAGGTAGCTGACAGCGTAAAACTTCGGTTCGATTGCGTGTCGCGAATCGTCCAAAGCGTCATAGCAATATCGGTCATTAGTAATTGCTTATTACATTACTTTTTTTTTGTACGTTTGGCTTATCTTAATATAGTTTATCTTATCTATACTCTATACTAATATTATAAAGAGGAAAGATTTGATTGTTTGTTTGTTTGTTTGCATTGAATAGGCTCCGAAACTACTAAACCCATTTGAAAAATTCTTTCACTGTTGGGAAGCTACACTATCCCCGGGTAACATAGGCTATATTATATTTTCAAAAAAAAATTGGATCCTTACTAAAACTCCAATAATATAACCCAAGGTGTAAAAAAATAAGATTTACAATTTTAACTTTGCGTGTTTGACAGTTCTAAGACAGGACAACGTCTGTCAGGTCAGTTAGTTGTTACAATAAAGTTAATGATTGTTATTTATATTTAAGTGTGCGTGATATTATTGTTGTTATTATATTTGTTATGTACATAAAGTATAATAATTGTGTTAGTGTATGTTAGTAAGTATGTCTGTCGTGTTAATGATCTAATTATTTTATAAATACATATAAATCATTAGCTTAAGCTGAGGACTTCTTAAGAATGAACTTAATTATTTATTTATTAATTATTCTTATAACGCAGGTGCGGCTTTATGGCGAGCCGTCAGTGAGTGGCGACACCGCGTACCCCAATTTCATGGGGCTAAATGAGGCCCCTGTCTCCTGGCTGCCTTAACCGGTTGGTTGGAGGTGAAAACCGCAAGAGCTAAGTACCTAAGCTCCAGGGTGGAAGTGTTAAAGGGCATAACGCCGCGATTAGCTCTTAGTGAAAGTGCAGCACACCTCTCGACACCCTAAGCCACCCACGCCTATGTTGCCCCTCCGGTGCCAATATGCGGCAGCCATAGTGGGTGGCAAGTTATCACCTGCCTAAATATATTTTGAGATTAGACAGGGTAAGGCAGGGGACGTTTCTCATCCTATAGATCTGTTATCCCATCCACAAGTTGTTCATCTCAATAGGCCAGTTTTTTATCCTATAATGTATAATAGTTTTATATTCCATTTTATACACACCCCATAATTTTTTTTCTCAACAGGGCCTCTTGGTTTTGGTTTCGGCCCCACCAATGATTCTCAAAGGTTCGGGCTAGACCCGTGAACAAATGTGAAAATTCTACTTATATTGGTTTATCTCCTGGGTCCTTCTATCAATTATAGAGTAACGAAATATAGATTTTTAAATGTGTGTATAAATTACTCGTATTTTGTGGAAATCAACTATCTTTATCCTTTGAACAGTTTTTTTTTAATGAACCAATTCCCACCGTCCCCACTATAGTAATTTCAGCTGAAATTGTGACTGTGTGCAACCTAGCATGCAAAGTGGTCACATGTGACCAGCACTGGTCGCACCACAAGACACTTCATCCTGGTATTTAGAGCTTGTTTTTGTTTTGGTCTAAGTTTTCTATGGTTAGAAGCTTTCTTACTGAACTACAAACCTGATGGTAATGCCTGATGGCTGGCTGCGTGCTCTTTCCTAGACCGCATCATTGCTTAACATCAGGCGATATGGCGGTCAAACGCAAGCTATTATTTAAAAAATGGCAGTTAAATCACTAAATGATTTAATAAAATTTGTAGGTTAATTATAATTATATAAGTAGATATCTACAGTTTTACAAGAATTGTTGAGTAAATAAATAGACACACGTGTTTATTGTGCTGAATCCTTTCAAAACGGTTTTTGATTACTCGGATATAACTAACTCGGTGGCAAACTTAGGGGGTGGCATACAGGAACAAAGATTAGTGGCATTGGTCACTTGGGCACCTCGGTGACAAGGGCGTTGGCCACCCGGTGTCAAACAATGGCATACAGGAACAAAGATTAGTGGCGTTTGTCACTTGGGCACCTTAGTGGCAAGGGCGTTGGCCACCCGGTGTCAAACAAGGGGGTCGCATACAGGAACAAAGATTAGTGGCGTTGGTCACCCCGGTGTCAAACAAGGGGGTCGCATACAGGAACAAAGATTAGTGGCGTTGGTCACCCCGGTGTCAAACAAGGGGGTCGCATACAGGAACAAAGATTAGTGGCGTTGGCCACCCGGTGTCAAACAAGGGGGTCGCATACAGGAACAAAGATTAGTGGCGTTGGTCACTCCGGTGTCAAACTAAGGCGTGACGTACAGGGATAAAGAATAATTTGTGCGATTGTACAGTTCCGCAGTCACATTACGAGTAAGGCCAAGTTTGCCTCTAAGAAACTTGGTGTGCTCCGCACAAAGTGCAAGTGCTCGGCAAGACCGACCTCACATGGAGTACTGCTCCCATCTATGGAACGGAGCACCCAAGTCCACCAGGAAGATGTAGAGCGAGCTGCTGCATTTCCGAGTAACTAGAACGTGGGGTTTTACAAAAGGGCTGTTAATAAATAGTCTTTAAGAGTCGGCAAAGTATATTTGATGCCCCTGGTGTTACAGGTAACTATAGGCGACAGTGTGGTTGCTCCACCTGATGGTATTAAGCAACCACACTGTCGCCTATAGTTACCTGTAACACCAGGGGCATCACAGATACGTCGTCGAATCTTAAACTTAATCTTAATCTATTAACAGCCCTTAAAAAAACTGCGCATAAAAATAGCTTCTCCGCCATCTTTGGAAATCCGCCATATTGGATTTAAAATGACGTGATTTATCTTACTATGCATTGTCATCTAAGCTCAACATGTAGCTATGCAAAGTTTCAGCTCAATCGGTTGGGGATAACAGTTTTAAAATTATTTTGCTAGATTTGACCAAGATTTGTTGAATAAAAGCTTATAAAAAAGCTTTTTTACCGCAACAAAAACACATACAAAAATAAACATTAATTAAATTAGATATTTTGATAATTCATGTCCATTATTGAGTTACCTTAATCCCAGTCTAGACTGACCTGACTCTCAATTCTTTTCTGACCTTGAATTCTCATCTGACCCCTAATTCTAACTGATTCAAAATTTAATTTCAACCAAGTTAACCCCCGCGATGCAATTTACTAATTGAGTATAACAAACGAAACTTTGATTAATCGGTCTGTTAGTTTAACTTTGGGTCTGTTACATTTTAAACAGAGATTATAATTACTATTGGGTATTTTAAAGTTCAGTTGAAATGATTGAGAGACTAACAAATATGATGGTTTAAAGATATCAAGATATACCCATCCAGTTATTTGAGTTTCAGATGTCTAATACTATAAACAGGTATGAATTGAAAATTTTATAAACCGGCCAAATGCGAGTCGGGCTCGCGCACTGAGGGTTCCGTACCACCACTAAATACAATAATTATCAATTTAAAAAAAACTATTTGGTCCGACTTAACGCCTACCGAAATAACCAAGCAATTGTTACGCCGTCACAGAGTTAATATTTTGTCACCGACTAGCACTTCGCCATTGTTTATTATTTGTTGTTATACTTTGGAGTGTGTACTATAATCATGTTAAGTTTGACGCTTGTACGTATTAGTGTTTTTACATTAGAGCTAATACAAAAATACGTTGTTGCATGGGGCCCTTTCGTTTTTACTTTTTGAGTTTTTTTATTAGGTATTTGTTAATCAACTCGCCGTAACATTACATATTCTGTAAAAATTTCAACTGGCTATCTCGGTTCGAAAGATACAGCCGTTAATAGGTAGGACAGGCAGATAGACAGACGGACGGACGGACAGACATACAGACAGACTGACATCGTAGTATTAAGGTCCCGTTTTAACCCTTTGGGTGCGGAACCCTAAAAAACAGAATTTTATAGAAAAAACAAAATAAATTACACTCGGAAATTCACTTCATTTTCCTTCGCAATCGCATCATGCTCCGTTTTTGAACGAAAAAGTGTGCATCTGACCTTATTTATTTCATTCGTGTAAGCGACGCAAAATAGAAGCGACTTAACTGTGGGTGAGTATTAATTAATAATAATAATAATTAATAAGTTTAGATAGTAAATGCTAAAACTTTTCTGAGTTGTCTGTAGAAGAATATTAATAAAAAACAAAAATAAAATTGTTGCAACCTTAATCAGCCATTGTGATGTTTGTACGCATTTACCTAGTTACAGAATTTTCCGTCGATTTTGGGTTCGTTGGGTTTGTCTTCTTAAGCACTTTGGTCCTAGATAATAAATTCAATATGGCGGACGCCACAAGATGGCGGACAAAATGTTCTTATCTACCATGTGTATTAATTATTATTAATCATTTATTTCAGACCAGGTCCATAATTATACATACATACATTAAACGAAAGGGTTTGGTGATAAGAATACGAAAAAACTAGTTTTAAAAAACAATTTTAATATGAATAATTTATATTCCCTCATAATTTTTTAAAACTCTTTTCTTGTTATTTTATGTGATTTTTCCACGATCACAATCCATGTCGGTTGTAGTTTGCGCCAGATCGTGTACGATCTCGATGCTCGTAATTTACATTACATCGAATGGTTGTAATTTATGGCGGGCCGTCAAGCAAATCGAATCGTAAAAATGATTATCGATATTAATGCGTTCATTGCGGTATTCAGTTATGCGGTCGATAAATATAATATAAATAGTTCATTGTTTGATTAACTAACATTTATAACATATAATTTTCGCTTAATGAATAAATCTTTTCTGTTCGGCAATTTTTTATTCTGATCCGACATATAAAGATTTGAAGAAAGAAGTGCTCGAGCGTGGGGAATTGATATAACGAGGTGACATGACATGACAAAATGTCTTTTCGTGTTGTTTTCAAAACTTCATAGTAGCCTGTTATAATGCCTCCACCACTTTATGACATGAGGTTGACTTGACCGTGACTTGCTTTGCATGACTTTGACTGTGACCATGACTTGTTTGATGTTATTTAATAGATACTATGTAAAGTTGTCCAAATGTCCAATATTACGATTGAAGGACTCTGTATCCATGGTCATGAAATAAATTAACAAAAAAATACTTTTGTAAATAACTATTGAAACTAACTCTATCGGTTGCCAATGTTCCCATACACGTACGTCTATAAACACATCTAATCGGTCAGCAACAGATCCATATCTGCAGTAAGATGAATTAGTTCAGAAATTCTCAAAAGCCATGTAATTACCCAATGTAAAAGTGATTTGTGCATCACACACAGTGTAAAAATCACCTTTTACATAATTGTTAATTTTTAAATATCATTATTTTTCAACCTTATATATACAGGGTTAATGACAATTAACTGATAATTTTTCTCATGCAGACAACCACAGCAAACAGGCAGGCAACTTTTTTGTTATCATACCTACCTAAGAACTTTGGTTCCATGGCTTCTAATAATTCGTCTTTACTCCTTCCATACAAAAACAGTTTAAATTAAGGCTCTTATGGCAATAGCTTTACACAGATATTATTATAATATTTAAAAAATAAGTAGTCACAATAGTCCCTCACGTAGTAAGACGTATGGTATATAATTATAACGACAAATTTTTATGAAAGAAAAAAGGGCTCACATCACATCTACCTTGAAAGGCCATGAATGGTCAGTAGGAGTGAACATTCTCTAAAACTAATAGGGAGAGTTTATATTGCAGAATACAAGCAACTTTTTCATTTGTAATTTACTTGCTATTTTTATTTATTTATAGAAACTATAAATTTATTATTAATAAATAATATATTATATATATATATATTTTTTTTTTTTTTTTTTTTTTTTTAATAGAAACTTGTCCTTACTGCGGTTACAGTGCGCCAGTCTGCAAACTTCATCAGATCATCGACCAATAAAACAGTTAGATAGTTGTTGTGAATTCTAACTCTTTGCTGTGTCAGCACTTTTGCTTTCTCGTCTCGGTAAAGTGAACCTTTTTTATACCACTTATAGATTAAAAGGTTTCTTTTTCGTTCAACTATACTTCTACTTTAATTCTTATTGTGCGTACCACTCGATTTTATTCTAATTTTTCGTCAGCAAATGGTATCAGTCTTTCACGTTCCCACTGCTGGGATGCAAGCCTTCTCGCAGAGAGAAAGAGAGAGAGAGAGAGAGAGAGAGCAGAGAGAAAGAGAATGGGCCCTAATCCACCATGCTGGTCCAGTGCATGTTGGTGAATGTAATAATTATGTAATTTTTTGGGGTTCTTGGACATACCAGTTTCCTCACAGTGCTTTCTTACACTGTTTTTTGAGCCATAGCATCAAAACTGCACACAATGTATGGTTGGTATTCCGAAAACCCGTACGAAGCACTTTGATTCCACTTTTACTATGCAAACTGCTAGTCTGTGGAATACGCTGCCTGAATGGGTGTTCCCCGATAGTTACAATCTGGGTGTCTTCAAATCGCGAGTGCATCAGTTTCTTCTAGGCAAGCGTGCTCCACCGTAGACCGCATCATCGCTTAACATCAGGCGAGTTGGCGGTCAAGCGCAAGCCTATTATTTATATATTTTAAAAAAGTACTTAATAAGTCATTGGTGCCATTGCAACTTGAATAGTCACTTGTATAAGCTAGGAGCCACGGACAGTCCACTGTGTCGTGGCTGCATGAAGGAGAACGAAACTGTAGAGCATGTGCTGTGGCATTGCGAAGTCACAGAAGAAAATAGAAACTCTACCGCTGTTGAGGCTTCATTTTCATCCACGTCATCACAACAGCTAGACTGCTTTTCAACGTCACTATGAACACTTCTATCTACGCCACTGGAGTGACTATGCCAGCGCCCCAGAGACTCACTCCGATATTTCAAGGAGTTGTGTTGGCTCAGGTAGGTGCTGGTAGGGGGAGTACACAATACACCCCAAGCGGGACGTTAGTGCAGGACTTACCACCCCCATCTTGAATAAGAAGTCATTGTTACAGGACCGAGGATCGAACCAGGTTCTGTCAAATTGTTGAGTGTACAATTGTACATGCTACCTTTCGGCCACCATTGCTCTCACCAACACGTACCAATCACCATTTAACAACACCTGCAATATTAAGGTTGACAACATTATCTGTTATGCTCCTGGGGTAACAGATATCCATGGGCGATGATGATCGCTTACCAAATATAACTATATGATTAATAATGCGACGCGTGACCAAAATGCTGGCATGTTCCTGGCTCAACGCATAAGCATTGCCATTCAGCATGGTAATGCCGCCAGCATGCTGGGTACGCTGCTAACTGGTAATAGGCTTGAAAATTTGGATTGTCTATAGACCTTCAACGGTCTATGGGCAGTCTAACTGTATTTGTAGTGCTAGTATTAGCTTGTATTTTGTTTAGTTAATAAAGCCCATTAAAAAAATTATTAAATTATATAATTAAGTAATACATAATCTATTCTTAGTTAAAAAACATTTGAGTAATAAATTAAGTGGCATTGGTACATCAGCAGACATGACGACTAAACTTCTACAGTCAAAGACAACCCATCATCAAGAATTACTGCCAATTTGAACAGTAAAGTTGAACTCAATTTTAATGGAGGCCATGAAATGGGAATTTATTAGTTAATTGAAACATGACCCCGTCTGATATAATTACGAACAGCCTTTGTAATTGGATTTTGGAGACGGCGACTGTAGACGGACAAATAAAATCGGATCACGGAAATGGCGACAATAAATACAAAGTTCAGTAATAATAAAAATAGACAGGGCGTCCAAATCACCAAAAGTTCACCTTTATCAGCCTGAAGATGTTCACTGCTGAACATAGGCCTGCCCCTTAGAACTCCACACTGAATGACAACTTGCAATCTACGTCCAGATGCCCGCGGCTATCACAATGTCGTCGGTCCATCTAGTAGGAGACCTACCTACGCTGTGTCTTCCGGTTCGTGGCCTCCACTAAAGAACCTTTCGTCTTCATCCGTAATCGGTTCTTCGAGCGATTGCCTGCCCATTACCACTTCAACTTGCAAATTTTAATAGCTATGTCGGCGAATTTCCACTTTTCGGATTCTACCGCGCAAAGAAACTCGGAGCATACTTCCCTCCATGGCCCGCTGTTTGTTAATAAGTATTTAACAAATTAAATGAGTCTTCAAATCACGAGTGTATCGGTTTCTTTTAGGCAAGCGTGCTCCAACGTAGACCACATCATCGCTTAACATCAGGTGAGTTGGTAGTCAAACACAAGCCTATTAATATATTTTTCAACCTTTACATAACACCACAGTATTTTTTTTTATTTTATCTTTATTCGAGACCAACAGCACAAAAATATATACATAAGTATTAAATAGTTATTTTAAAATACAGCCATTAGTGTTAGTAACAATGTCGAAAATCACTACTAAAAATCATATATTATGTGATGCATACTAAGCGCTAAATAACGTAAGCTTCAATAAGTTGATAATAAAGGTAATTAACAAAATTAAGGACACTTATACATAAGTAGCACATAAAAACCAATACTAGTTAAAAATTATGGTTAGGTATCATAATTATAAAAAGTGCAGGCAATAACAATTTTTTAATGTCATTGCTCAAAAGCAGTGAAGGAAAACATCGTAATGAAACCGGTATACCCAAGAACCATACAATTTTAATGACATCAGCCAACACTGGGCCAGAATGGTGGCCCATCCTTTCTCTCACTGAGAGGTCCTGTGACCGTGAAAGGCTGGTAATGATGATAAAATTTACTTAAATATATACAGTATAAGTATTGTCTTCACAGCTTTGCAAAAGTACCCAAGATATGTAATAGTCTATAGATCCCAAACTAGGCTGCGCCTATATCTTGGTGAGCCTGAGATGCCAGTAGAATTAAAGTTCCAGTGTACTACTAGAGATTTTATGATCCCATTCAGTATGCTATAGTACTGGTCCCAAACTAAGTAAAGCTAAGTATTTGGCTTGAGTATATTTGGATTATCTTTACACCTTCAACGGTCTACAGGCAATAAAACTGTTATCGTGATATTTGTCAAGGAAAAAACTATCCACGAAACACGCAGGGTTGATTGAAATTTTAATTGAAATTTCACTGGTTTTTACCTCACACGTGAGAATCTGGATTGTTATGATTTTTACGCTGTTTTTTAAGGCTGCACCCAGGTCATCAAAGTTTTGTGAAATAAATCTGGTTTTTGCCTGGCGTCATTTATTTTAACACACTACGTACGCAATATTTTTATGCCATAGGTGGCAAACAAGCAGACGGGCCGCCTGATGGTAAGCGATCACCGTCGTCTATGGATACCTGGGGGGTTAGACCAGTAATAGTGTTCCGTGGGTTAGACAAGACCCACTTTCTGTTAGCGTTAACGCCTGTGGAAAGATGAAATTGCATGTCCGATAGAAAAATGGGCAGGATTAATTAGATCATGCAGATTCGATGCACACTCTCCGAAATGTACCCGATAAAAAATCGATAGACCCAATGCCCTAAGCTTAGTACAATTATAGTTCATGTTTAAAAAACGTGACAGACTACGCATGTTTAAATTCAGCCTTACATGAATTCTTTTACCCTGGTTTCACAGCTGTACGGGAGACCCATGCTGCTCGCCCGTACAGGCTCCCGGAGCGGAGACATACGTGAGGCGCTAGAACATCGATTCACAGCGACGCGGATTGTTCCGTACGGGACGTGCCTCCGCGTAGATCCCATCTCCCGTAGTACGGGCGACCCGTACTACAGCTGTGAATCCAGCCTTATATTTTTTCTGGATTGTCAATTCCATTGTGTTCTGGGTCCGTATTTGAATAGTGGAAAAGTTTTGTAAAAGCGCAATTCAAAATTTTTTTCTTGGAGACACCTGCATTCGTTGAGCGTACGTTTATTTTCTACAAGGTTACGCGGAATGGGTGTAATTACGCCGGAAGGAGTATATAGTACCTACCTATCATTATGAATAACTTTTATTACAGGACAAATGACCTTCCTTTTGGACAGATTTAGACCCACCTGAGCTCGAACAAAATTCAAGAGTATGTGGCGGCAAACTGAAATATCGCCTATAAAAAGGACCACAGCCTATCACCCATACTTGAAGCTTATTTGACTCTGATAGGTGGAATAAATTGTAGAAAACTATATAAATAATTTTTATAGCACTAGGCCAACTATAAGCTTACCTTTAAAAACATACCAAGAAAAATCAAAATTTTGAGTTTTCATTCGGACTGCAGCATTCAAAGCTACAAAAAATATTACCGTTTATGGGAAAATACATAGGTACATTCATTGTAGTAATAGATAATAAAAAAAAACAAAAATTTCTCATTAAACGTCCACAGTAAGTATGGTAACAATACAGGCCAACGGCTGCTCAAGATTAGGCCATGGACTTGTATAGTAAAGACGGGGCAAATGAAATTTTCCAATACTACCAACTCCACTATTGTGAGGTGAGTCACTGGGCAACATTGTTGGTGCGTTGTAGTGCAGCGTGTCGCGTCATCCTTGAGGTTAACACAAAATCGCGGTCAACAGCTAGTATTCTAATAATAGAAACACCGATAGGCACGCGTGAGACGTAGTGCGTAGTTAGATGAGATTTCGACAGACGGTGTATATTTTTCAAGTGTTAAACATTTGTATTGGGACGCAACTCCTCTTGATATTTTAGCTCCATGGGCTACTAAATCTGATACGTCAGCAAAACGTGCGTCGAAGGAGAAACGTGACAAGAACGTCGCAACTCCGTACTCTTGAGAGCTCTCAGCGTTTGTATCGATACAGGCTTCTTTCGAAGAACTCCTTAGAAACCTACTTGGGAGACCTAATTTCAGCGTTTCTTTGTCAGGAAGTACTGGCGTCTAAAGTACTATTAGGCTCTGTAAAAGTATGGGAAGAAAGCTTTGAGTGAACAAAATTAAACAATGAATCCCGAAAGCATATTATTAATAACAACGTTCCAGATTTAATCACAGTTATCTGCGTCGTAAATGTTATATTTTTTCGGAAATTTTTATGTATAAGGTAGGGATTTCAAATAAGTCAACAACTGTTTTCTTTATAGTAATACAACAGCGGTTTCTCGCGTAGACTTTCATACCAAACTATCAACCTCCATTTGTCCCGTTGATTTGGCTATATGGCAAAATTTTATAATAGCAAACCTCCTACACTTCATAAGGAATCTACCTACCAAATCTCAGATTCGTAGGTCAAATAGTTTTTAAGCTTTCGTGATGAGTCAGTGAGTGAATGAATGAATTTTGCTTTTATACACAGGTGCAAGGATAATGCTCCTGAAAACAAAGACTGGTGACAGTGCTGGATATTGCTGATACAATACCACAAATAAAAAAATACGTTATAATAATAAAAATAGCGTTTTTTTTTCCGACATTGATTTATATTTTGTAGTTTGTTGTATTTTTTGATATTCCTTTGAGTGTACCGATTGATCGGATCGGATGAAAAAAAATATTGTCTGGTCACTGTTTAAGGAAGACATATTTCTCCCATGATCCTGTCAACTGTAGAAAGTAAATAGCAGTGCTACAGCTAACAATACTACGGTAAAAAAGGTCCAGTAGAGGTTCAGTCTACGCAATTGTAACACGGGTGGGTCTTATACAGGGTAACGCGTATAGACTGTGCTAAGCCGAAAGGAGGTCATTGCACTGATCATTATGAACAACTTTTACTATGGGACCAACCATGGATTCGCATTTTCGCACCATAGAAAACGGTCATTGACACTCAACAAAATGTATGGAACAACAAATATTTTTTCGCGACTTACTGAAGTCGGTACCGTAGTAAAAGTTGTAAATAATGATGAGTACAGTGACCTCCATTCGGCTTAGTACAGTCTTTATGCGTAACCCTGTATACCAGTAATCTAAACGCTGGTTTCACAGCTTGTCGGGAGATTGCAGGTCGCCCGTACGGGTTCCCGGAGCGGAGACATACTTGAGGCGCTAGAACATCGATTCACAGCGACGCGGATTGTTCCGTACGGGACTTGCCTCCGCGTAGATCCCGTCTCCCGTAGTACGGGTGACCAGCACAGCTGTGAAACCCGTCCAAAAAAAGACGTATTCCGACACCAAAAACCGCAGTTACACGTTTAACGGCACGTCAGTAACAGATCAGAATCGCAGAATCGGTGCCAATTTGATTGACGGATACGTCAAAACGTTTCGAACTCCACGCGGCCTTTCGTTCAAACCAACCAACTTATAAATACAGTCGGGTTATGGAGCCACTACCACATTTCTCAACAAAATCAAGTTTTTTTTTAATAGGAATTTATAGTTCCCTTATTTGGATAACTGTACAGGTAAGTTGGCCTTTACGTATTTTTGAGGGCGCGAAATGAATTTCCGGTTTTATCAATCGGCGCGGTTTAATTGTTTTTTGACGTTGATAATAAAGCGATGGTGATTGGTGGACGTTTGTTTGTGCGATTTGTGATGGAATTCAGCACATTCTGTGATGAAATTTTAAAATGTTACAGGTAATTTTTTGGTTTTACCTCGTTTGTATAGTTTATTAAAATAATATATTTTTTTAATTTCATAATAGGCTTGCGCTTTACTGCCAACTCACCTGATGTTAAGCGATGATGCGGTCTACGGTGGAGCACGCTTGCCTAGAAGAAACCGATTCACTCGTGATTTGAAGACACCCAGATTGTAACTATCGGGGAACACCCGTTCAGGCAGCGCATTCCACAGACTAGCAGTACGCATAATAAAAGTTGAATCAAAGCGCTTAGTATAGGTTTTCGGAATATCAACCATAAAGCGGTGTCGAGTTTTTGTGCTCTGGCATTCCGAATACAAGGCAAGCAGAAGCTCAAAACGAAAAGCCGAAGGTCGGGCTCATTAGCATGCCTTAAGCGATTCTGTTTAGGTGATAGCGAAAAGTTTCACGACCGCAAACCGTATCTCGGTGTGTTCAGGTTTACGTTCGCGTGATTTTCCGAGCCGAGTTTTGAGCCCGCGCTAGGAGGTTAAGGCCCCAGCATTCGATTGGACTAAGAGAAATGCTGATTATGATGATGATGAGCGTTTAGGGTAAAAAATTGTGTATAGATCTGTGCTTTGCATGTCTGTTATAATTTTTGACGAAAACGGAAAGACCAATTTTGATGCAGTTTTCTTCAATTTGAAAGCAGGCAGCCGTTTAGAAGTTAATATAAGCTTGTTAGAATCGGTCTTGTTTTTTAATATTTATAAGAGAAAAAGTCGAAATAAAAGCTCTCAGATTTGATGTATTTTAAACGTATAATCTCTACATAGTATAAATTAAAGTCGCTTTCCGCGTCTGTCTGTATGGCCGCTAACTCTTCCTAAACTACGCAACGGATTTTGATGCGGTTTTCACCATCAGTTAGATAATTTTTCACGGAAGGTTTATATCTATAACTAGCGACCCGCCCCAGCTTCGCACGTAAATTATAACCGTGCGAAGCCGGGCGAGCGAGTCGCTAGTAGGTAATAATATTCAGTTTTCTCCGCGTTGCAAAATATTAAACATTATTTTAACGAAGCGCTGATTCATTGTTTTACGCGAAATTTGCATTTCCATCACGATTGATAAACAAACATTCGTTCAATACACATTGTTACAGAATAACCCAATAACCCAGTTTCCAAGACGCAAAAGTTTAAACAAAACGTCAAAAAGTTATACATTGTACCTTGCGGAGCCAAAATTAAAAGATAAACTGCCGGTCATAATAATTTGAACAGATGTATAATCTGTGTAACAATATCTTTTTAGGTTTATAGGTTAAATTGACTTAAAATAGAAGTATTTTAATAATAATAATATACCTACAAGCATCTATTGATAAACAATGCATATTTAAATTATTAACTACAAGGAACATATTTGTAATCATAACAAAATCACATAAACTAACATCATACTAGTCTTATTAATAAACTTTTTTTCTTCTCTATGTCTAATAGACCGTCTGCCGCTCTAATTCTGCCCGCAAGTATCGTTCCCAAAATGCTAGTCACATTGCCGCGTTGTGTAAGATACTGGCCAGAATTTTGGCACAAATTAATTAGTACAGAAGGTCGGTGTCGGCTGAACTTGATTTTAATAACCTACGCCCAACCGTAGCTCTAGGGCTGCCAAAGCAACTATAATGTTCTGTGAAAAGTTTAGCTTCAATTAAACTATTTATTAGGTATGTCTTACTTTAAAAACACATTTATTTAATTATTTTTTTTGGGTAGGTAACCAAATAAAAGTTTATAAATTGGTTACCGAAAAGCATTTTGTCGATTACGGTACGTACGAAAGGTACGATTATTGAATTTTAAAGTATGCGTAATAAGCCTCAAACAATAAAAAAACATTATAAATTATGACAATTATGTCATTTATTTCGACATGCAGACATCCAGACATGTAAATAATTATATAAAATTAATGTTAATGAAGATAGCGAATAAATTTTTAACGACACGGGAAGTAAAATAAACAGGACTCAACCCAGAATCTTTCACCCTCATCATCAACATAATTTCCGCCGTAGGAGGTCCACTGCTGGACATAGGCCTCCCCCATCGATCTCCAAAAGGGCCGGTTGGAAGCGGCCTGCATCCAGCGTTTCCCTGCGGTCTCTTTTAGTTCGTCTGTTCATCTTGCAAGTGGCGTTTTCTTCAAAACTGTTCACTGCCGCATTGGAAGACGCTTTCAAGTTTATGGAATGGCATGGACTCGACATCAACATCAACGGCGAGTACATCACTCACCTTCGGTTTGCCAACAATATTGCAATATTGTCGGCAAACCGAAGGTGAGTGAAGAATCGATGGAAGATCTCAGCATGACGATCGAAGGCTTCAATCGAGACTCCCAACAGGTGGGCCTTAAGATGAACATGGACAAGACAAAGGTTCAAATGTCGCATGTTGTGCCCGCCCCAGTATCAGTTGGGTGGACCCTACCACCCTTATACGGGGTTAAAAATATTATTATAAGTGGTGGCTGAAAGACATCTAATACAAAGTTTCCGGGAGTAAAAACCGCGTTCGCATGCCAAAATACTCGCATATTTTTATTTACAAAAAAATGCAACATGTTTCAAGTCAGAAAAATAGTTGGCAAGTGGCTTCGCACTCGATCCTACGAAGAAACTGAGAAGCTAATTGAGCATCTCAATAGGCATGATGACTAATATTTTTTTATTACCTCATAAAAAAGCTGATCATAAATAGAGCACATCAACGAAAACAAAATTAAAATTAGTTCAAAAATAAATAAGATATAAGCATTTTAATTTAATTTAATTTCATGCTAGACAGAGAGCGCACTATACTGAGCCGTGACGTCACGGCTCAGGAGCGCCATACAAATGCTATACTAAACGAGAAAGAAAACGAGAAAGAACGAGAAACGCGAGAAAGGGATAGAACATCCCCTCTCCATCCCCACCTAAAACTTTAAATACTCATATCTCAGAGATTTATCAGCCAATTCAAATTATTTTTTCAGTATTTGTAATGTATTTACTTATATTCATCGCTAAGCTTATTTGTAATAAATTAAACATTAGGAATCATGCCTCAGTTTTTAAAATGAGGTGTTTTCTCCTGCTTCTTGAGCTGCTTTCCCTCTTCAAATATGTACTATAATGTAATTTAATAAATCAGTTAGTTTCTACTATAATCTATGTATGTATAAATAAATAGCTTATATTTTACACAGGGTTGAACGAATTGGTTAAATGTCTCTGGGAAATCAAGGGACCCCAAAATAAAGGCTTGGCCTAATTTGGGGCCCCCAGTTCAAAGTTAAAAATACTTAGCTTAAATCAATCTAATTAATTTTTAATAATCTGGATATTATTATTACATAAATAAATTATTTGAATTTGGAATTTGAAAAGATATTTAAAACTACTTGTAAATTAACGGTCCAATAGGTAATTTCTACCCCGGAGATATGCGGAAATTGCGGGTATACCCTCGAGCCCTTCTAATAATTATGTAATGTAAACTAAAATAAGCAACTAAACATCAACAATAGTAACTTTAAGTTTGCCAGAACCTAAAATCAAGGGTCCCAACTCGTAGGCGGAAAACCAAAATAAGCCTACCACCAAAATTCATAACTTAGTTTGATTGGTGCAATTAACAAGGGCTTGCGTTATAGTATTCGAGCTTGTCTTCGCCGTACTTTTTTACTGGCGCCAGTATTAACTAAACATCATCATCATCATCATTTCAGCCATCGGACGTTCACTGCTGGACATGGGCCTCCCCAATCGATCTAAATAAAATAAAAAAATTAAGATTAAAAAAAAAAAAAAATAATTACAACTTATATTTTGTTTCGTTAATTGTATTTATTTTTTATTTAATAGGCTTGCGCTTGACCGCTTCTTTGTCTGATGTTTATATTATTTAAGCAAATTAACATTAAATACATACTGTACGCTGAGGTATGAATGTAAGATTTGGTCAGCAACAATTCTTAAATGCATACGCATATGCCTATTTGCATAGTAGTTTGTTGCACAAGGGATGTAGGTGTTTACACACGAGATATTTTTTACTGTTTGAGGATGGAAAAGCGCACCTTCTCGCGCGTGTAATCTACTTTTCATTACTACTGTAAAGTAAAATGAGCAATGCATCAAGTTCACACCACAGATATTTTACATAGTTGTTATCTTCATTTCACAGAGTAAAACGTTTCTACCATGGTACGGTCCTACATGTTCGAAGAAAAGAAAAAAGTAAGCTCAATGGTATTTTTTGATATGTGGGTTTTTTTTTAAATTACTTATCTTACTAGGGAGGCATAGTGTTATTTACCGCCCGCATTTTGAGTCATAAATGAGTTCAATGACGCCGTATTCGCCATAAATAAATAAAAATATTATAATAAAAAAATATAATACAAAAAACATTGTTTGCGCGTTGTAAAGCAACATTAGCGACATCTAGTTTTTTATCATGTAATTTTTTTCTTTTTTTTATAAGCTGAATGCCTAATACAATGGAAAAATTCAATTACTCATAAACCATTTTAAATTATTTGCGTAAACTAAGAAAATTGCATTCACGTATATGCATGGTTTTAAATCAAGGTCAACCTGATTCAACTAAAATTGTAGTGGAAGGGTCAATGTGCTCAAGCATTGCCCGTATTTATTCATAGTTTAAAAAAAAACATAATAATTTGCAATGTACAGAATTTGACCTACTTACAGTTTAAATTATAAGTATAGAAAAGTACATAATGTTAGCAAATTATAAAATACTCATTGCGTTAAATTGAGGGTAGATCGAGAAAAATATGAATCCAGATTATAAATATACTTGCAAAAGTTTCAAATCCATACCAAAATTATTAGACGTAGATTTAAACAGTATTTTTGTTACATGGTCGGTTACTTAGCGAGCGTCGGTTACTTTGTTACAAGTGAAGCTAATAAAATCGCTTACGCCCGTGAATTGAGAGCCATACCAAGTGAAACGAAGAGGCGAGCCTTCCTTGACATCTGTTGAACTAGCCGCCACGGGTCAGTGACCGTCAAAGGGCCGGCAAACTTCACTGTCAGCAAAACGTGAGTCGGGGAAACGTGCTGACTTAGCCCTTGGGTCGATGCTTCTGCTGTGTTTACATTTTACTTGAAGAATTATGGGTAGAAGTTTTGTATTTCGAGGACAAAGAAGAAAACAGTGGCATCAATTCTGATGTATTCTAAACTAAACTAAATTTGACAGCTCTAAAATTGTTGCCATCCTTAAAATAACTAAGAGAAGGTAGGTTTCCAAACAACGCCTTCTCAAAACGTAAGCTGCAAATTTTCTTTGTAGCTTACGTTTCGATTGGTATTTTAAACGATTTAAGCAAGAACATTTATGGATTACCTGTGGAATGTCACACCATAACTCTTATGCTGCTTTTCTGATTTGTTGTGGTACGATTTAACCGCGCAAATTGTCATAGTAAAATTTTTATATTTTTTTGTAGCCATATATGACACCATTTTAATGGCTTAAATTTTGCGAATGTACTTCTTTGTGTAGTTATTCTAAGTTGCCATCCTTCTCTCACATATTAAAATGAAAAGAGAGGAAGATAATTTTAGTCCTGTCGGATTGGTTTAGTTTAGAGAATGATATCACAGAATCGACGCCATCGACCTATACCTGTCAAGATCCTAACTATTATATGCGCGGGGCCCGTAGCAAATTATTTCAAAACACAAGGGTGTTTTGAAATAATTTGCTACGGGTTCTTAAGTATAAAGTGGTAAAAAAAGTTGGTAGGAAAAGTAGTAATGTTTCACGTTTTTGTGACATCAAGTAACTTCAATATACCACATCTTAATAAGTTTTACTCAAATAATTACGCTCAGGCAGAGATGAGTGGGTTTAAATATGCGGGGCCCCGTTTCGCGCGGGGCCCGTAGCAATTGCTACTCTTGTTACGTGGTTAATCTGACACTGACCAGTGTCACTGTCTGAAAGTTCATCCACATATCATAAATCGGCGGAAATCGCACACGGTGCGTTGTACGTGATCTTTTTTGCCTCACACCTGCAATTTGTGGAATAAGCTCCCACCCTGTGGCGTTTCCGAGTAACTATAACATGGGGTTCTTCAAAAGGGCTGTTAATAGAGTCTGCAACGTATCTGTGATGCCCCTGGTGTTGCAGATATCCATAGGCGATGGTGATCAGGCGGCCCGTCTGCTTATTTGTCACTTATGGCATTAAAAACCTGTTTAAAGTACTCCTGATTAGGTGAAAAATGTTGCGCTACCGCAAACCGTGTCTGGGTGCGTTAAGGTTCACGTTCGCGTGATTTTCCGATCTTTGGCGGTTTTTACGTTAGTTTGAGACCGTATAAGGAGTTTGTCGTGAGGGCCCAGGTCTTCCTAGAACAGCTGCTGACGAGACGTCCACAGAAAGAGAAGTGTAATTATTGTTACGGCTTGTGCAACTATTGCATGACTGTCAGTTCAACTTGTCCCCGTATTGAGTCGAGAGAAGTACTGGGAGTTGAGTTGAGTTGGTTGAGTACGACGGGTAAAAACTGGATGCAAAGAACTGCCTACCGAGCTCAGTGGCGTGCATTGGGTTGCGAGCGGGCAAAGTTAAATCAAACGACATACTCGACTTGATACCTCAATAAAAATCAACGTCAGTCCCACCGAAACCTAAATCAATTTAACCACTTTTTAAAAGAAAATAATTATTATATTGCAAATTGAATGAAATTCGAGCGGCGTTATGTTACAAATGAAAGGCTGCTATTTAACCCGATATCAAATTTAATGGCCTCCGAAGATCGCTAGCAATCAATTTGAAGGAAAATCGCCATTCCAACTGTAGCGGAACGTAATTAAATTTGAGGTTTTAATTAAAATTAAAACCGAAAGGGGTCGCAGTCATTTTGGACCTCCACTTACTGCGTCAGATTTTAGTTCGGTAAAATTAAGCGATAGGAGCGCGATGGTGGCCAAGCATGTGCGCCTTACAATCTGACGGCACCCGGTTCTATCCTTGGCCCTGCACCATTGACTTATTTTATGCTTGAATAAATTATGTTCAGTTTCGATGCCATCGCTCTAAAACGGTGAATGAAAACATCGTAAGGAAACCAGTATGTCCAAGAACATCAAAAGTTCAAAAACATAGGTAATGACTGTCACCGATATGCACAGGAGCGGATCCAGGATTTCATTTTGGGGGGGAGGGGGGGCATGACCGACCATTATAAACAATTTGTACTATAGCTGTAAATTTTGAAAATATCAGCTGTTCCATACATTTCGTTGAGTTTTTCTAAATAAAAGCAAATTTTGAATTTTCAGGTTTGATTCCATGTTGAAAGCTGTTGTCCTTAAGTGATAACAACAATGACCTCCTTTCGGCTTAGTACCACAGTTGCATGTAACCTTGTATCCGTTCCCTTTTGAATTCGGTTTATGCTTTTTAGATTTTTTAGATAAGAAAGAGAACTGAAATATCAATTTATGTACACGAAATGTCTATACTAATGAGACTAATATGATGCAAATTTTCACCGTTAGAGGAGCTTCAGTCGTCGAAAATCGACGAATCGTATCGGACGCAGTGCGTATACTCTTATCTCTTCTGTAGACAAAATTTTGATCCAATACGATAATCGGCGTCGATGTTAATTTAAATTTTTAGGTTTTATTAGGCAGGCAGTAAAACTGGGCGCGGGTATTAAAACTGGTCGCTGGTGTTCAAACTGCTCGCTAGTATTGAAACTGATCGCAGGTAGTAAAACTGGACGCTACGCAGGTATAACCATTCTTTTAAGACCTAATTAAAGTTCCGATACAGAAACTAAACTCCTTTCAAAGAACCATCCGAAGCAGAAGATCAAATTCTTTTGACTGCCCCACAAAGGGCAGAAAATTATTTTACGTCTCTTGGGAAATAGATTTTAGTGCCGTTGAAATAGAAATGAAATTAGCTTCGCCGACTTTGTACTGTTGACAGAGATAAGGGTGGCTTATCTAAGAGTGACCATAATGTTTGGTATTATGAAGGATACTTACTGGCATAGCTTATTGTAGGTTTTCTTATTAGTGACTAGCAACGCACCCCGGCTTCGCACGGGTGTAAGTCTTATTTTTTTTTACACCTTGGGTTACATTATTGGACTTTTAGTAAGGATCTCTAATCCAAACAAATTAATAATATAGCCTATGTCACCCGGGGATAGTGTAGCTTCTTAACAGTGAAAGAATTTTTCAAATTAGTTCAGTAGTTACGGAGCCTATTCAATGCAAAATAAACAAACAAACAATCAAATCTTTCCTGTTTATAATATTAATATAGATAGGCTTGCGATTGTCCACATCATGGCTGATGACCCTTTTGTTATGCTAAGATGTAGATTAGGATGAAGCACGCTTACCTAGAAAGAATATGTGTACTCTAGATTTGAAGCCAGACTCCGGCTGAGGTTTACAACCTTCCTATACTTAAGTTATATGATTATTTACGGGATATTTACCGTGGTAAGGTTGTGGAATGAGCTCCCGATATTTCGGCGCAGTTTCATGCACCATGTTCACGGGAAGACTTCAGTCACGGGAAGACAGTCTTCCCGTGAACATGGTGCATGTAACTGCGCCGAAATATCGGGAGCTCATTCCACAACCTTACCACGGTAAATATCCCGTAAATAATCATATAACTTTAGTGAATAACCGTGATAGTCTAAAACAGTGTCTTCCTATACTTATACCACCAATATCAACCATGAACCGAAGTCGCCTTTTCGGGCCAACTCTAGATAAAAATCCAGCCAAGCGCAAGTTGGGCTCGCACACTGAGGGTTCCGTACCACCACATAACTTGTTAGAAAGTACAAAAAAATTGTGCCAAAAGACAATATCCCATAATCACCAAGGCGGTCACCCATCCAAGTACCGGCCGCGCCCGACGTTGCTTCACTTCGGTGATCGTTCGAGATCCGGTGGTAAACCGCAATTTGTCACAAACTCGCACTTGGCCATTATTTATTATTTGTTGTTATACTTTAGAGTGTGTACTATAATCATGCCAAGTTTGACGCTTGTACGTATTACCGTTTTTACATTAGAGCTAATTAATACAAAAATACGTAAAAAAATACGTTCGTTGTATGGGGACCCCCTTTTGTTTTTACTTTTTGTCTTTTTATTATTACTTAATTAATCTGCCGTAACATTACATATTACCTGATCATATTACACATATTAATAGAGTCCAGTTTTTACCCTTTGGGTATGGATCCCTAATAAATGGGCAGGAAGGAATAAGGTCATGCAAATCCGATGCACACTTTCTGAAATGTATAGGTACACGTACGTGCTTGTAAGTTAACTTACGTAGGTGCATGGTGTAATAATATACTCCGCCAGGTATAGGTAGCGCTCCGAGAAAAAGTGTCACGTGGGTGACACCCACTGAGGTCATCAATGCAATAAGCAAGAGCAGAATAAGTAATTTACAACAAGATCGAGAGAGATGACGATACAGCCGATTTTCTGTGTTACCAATAGCGTGAAATTTTATCTCCCCAATCTCCGTATATTACCTGTGGGAATCCAATAAATCAATATGGTTTTGATATAAATAATCTAAATCTGTGCTTAACTTGAATTGCTTTGCTTGAGCGGACAAAACAAATGACAATGCTTAAATGCTTTAAGTATTTTATTTGCTAGATTATTAGCTAATTTGTTTCCCAATATCTGTGTTTGTTGCAATAAAGTGGCAACTGGACAGCGCTAGACCTTGTTTTCTTGCACCATGCGTATAGGTGTATTTATCTTGTTCATAAGTAAGGCAATCCACTTGCATTTGAAATGAGCTTCATAACTGACATTTCATGTGCATCGCGCAGTAATTTCAGAGTCATATCCTTCTTTTAGCTTACATAACATGGCAACCCTACATAACGGGCTGAACGAAAGTTTGGAACGGCATTGTCTGTAGCGAAGATTACTTGTCGTTGCCGCTTTATGCCAACCCTACTGGGCTAATGTGGAAAGGCAGGAGGTGAGCTCTCGTGTTTACGTTAGCTACACATGGCTGAACTTCTTGGGATGTGGATAATACTTAGTTGAAGCTTATGTTCTGTATTTAGAATCATCATCATCATCATCATCATCAGCCAGAAGACGTCCACTGCTGAACATAGGCCTCCCCCTTTAACCTCCACACTGAACGACAGGCTGCCTTTTGCATCCACTGGATGCCCGCGACTGTCACACACGATGTCGTCGGTCCATCTAGTGGGAGGCCTACCTATGCGTCTTCCGGTTTGTGGTCTCCACTCAAGAACCTTTCTTCCCCATCGACCTCTTTATCATTTCACCGAGAGGAAATGCCATATTTAACAAATGTTGAAGTCAGTTTTTCAAATTGATCATTATTGTATTTTGGTCTCAGTGCGCGACCAAGACTTGCACAAGACTAGTTAAAAAAAAAAAAAAAAAAAAATGGAAAATTGTTTACTATGATTATAAATTATAATATTGTCAGTTAAATAAACAAAATTGCGTACTTTACTGAGTAGTTATTTTTGTAGTTGCTTTTTAATTTGATAACTATTTATTTTTTTGCGGTACCAACTCGTCCAAACAAGGTATGCTATTCGTACCGTACCTTAAATAATCGGAAATCCAGAAATATTTATTTTGCGATAATTAAATTTAAAGACAAAGACAATTATCCAAATATGAGTAGGTATTAATGTATTATGGTATGTAGGTATTAATGTATTAGGTAATTATGTAATGTATTAAGTATTAATGTATTAGGTAATTATGTAATGTATTAGGTAATTATGTAATGTATTAAGTATTAATGTATTAGGTAATTATGTAATGTATTAAGTATTAATGTATTGTATTAATGTATGGTATTAATGTATAGAACATTGGAAACTTTCAGCCACGTATTTTTGTTTGGTTCCAGCCATGCTTAGCAATGAGCTGAGAGGCCAAAGATGATTAAACTTTTTCAATCATAGCAGCCAAAAGTTATGGAAACAACTGTAACAAGACGTTCGTGAAATACTTAACATTTATACATAGTGACTACAATTTGTATTTGGTTCATTTTTAGGGTTCCTTACCCAAAGGGTAAAAACAGGATCCTATTACTAAGCCTACAATGTCTGTCTGTCAGTCTATCTGTCCGTCTGTCTGTCCTACCTATTAACGGCTGTTTCTTTCTATTTTAACCGTAATAGATAGCCAGTTGAAATTTTCGCAGAATATGTATTGTAATGTTGATATATAACATAAATCATACAAAATATGTTTATTTATTAAACTTATTTTTGTATTAACTCAAATGTAAAAACGGCAATACAATTCAATTCATTTATTCCTCAAATTGGTACACCACTGTACACTTTTGAACGTCACAACGACATTTACACATTTTTGGAGACAATTATTATACAATTATTATAGCATTTGTAGGTTATATATCTACAAATCAATACTGACAACAATATTAGTCATAGGTTTAACGGTGGTTAAAAGGTGACATTAGGTAGTATAACATTAACAAAGTCAATAAGTACAATAGAGCAATGAAAGAGCTAGAATGTCAAAAATAATGCAAAATGTCAATAATAATAAAATAGAATAAAACAGACGTACAAGTATAATAATAAATAATGGCCAAGTGCTAGTCGGTGACAAATTTCTGTTCATTGAAAGTTATACCGAGCGTCACTTCTAAAATATTACCAAATAGGTTTTTTTAATTGATAATTATTGTGTCTTGTGGTGGTACGGAACCCTGAGTGCGCAAACCCGACTCACACCTGCCTGGTTTATTTATATAAAAAGAGCGCCAAAGAAGCCTGGCGGCCCGCTTGATGGTAAACAGAAACCGCCGCCTATGGACTTGCAAAACTAGCGATGTTAGCGGTGCTTTGCTAGTCCAGAGAGGTAGTTATAAACACCCTTTTAAAACGCATTATGTTGAATCTGGCGGGAAGGCCTTTGGGGGAAGAGCATTCCACACCTTGCAGGTCCCCGAGATAAAGAATCCTGCTTGATATGCACCATCGCTTCAACGGCTCTTTTTTAGAATCTAAATATTACCTTTGTTATAAATAATTATGTAGCGTTTAGCGGAATTCAAACCAATGCGAATAAATGTTTTTTTTTTTTTAACTCTTTTGTTCTTTTCCCAAAGGAAAAATCTACACGAGCGAATCTACCACATACTTCATCTATGTATATTTACAAATTCATCCCTATCTACCTTGGTCACGCCATAACTTGAGAACAACTTTACCGTATTCTTATTTTTTAAGTTTTCTAATGTTTTGTAGAAGGTTCTTACGGAGAAAAATAAGAAAGTAGCTCAGAAAATTGGAAAATTTCAGACAACTTAACGTCTATTTTAACTTTGTGATTTTGACAGTTCTAAGACAGGACGTCTGTCGGGTCAGCTATATAGTGTACTAGCTGTTGCCCGCGCCTTCGTACGCGTAGACTTTCATTTAAACTTTCAACTCCCTTTTGTCACCCTTTCGTAAAATCCTTTCTTAGCGGACCTCTACTACTATACCCCATAAGGAATCTACCTGCCAAATTTCAGCTTCGTATTCTTCTGGCTGATGATGATTATGATAAACAAAATGTGGGAAAACCACGTCAGTTTTCATTATATCATAATATCTCCCTTGAGAGAAAGACCAACTTAAAGTCTTTCATCTGTAGTTGCCTTAAGCACAGCCTTAAGTCCGTACATCTAAGTAAATACAAATTGAGTTGGTGTGCTGCGTAACATCAGGTCTCAGGTGCGCAGCTCTTAACGTTTATTATGACAAAGTTCCACTCCTGCACCCATTAGCGTTTAACTGCGAGCGTTGAAATTTTCAAATGGCCTCTGTCGGACTATGTCAGTGTAATGGAGGTAATTTAAAAAGTTCTGTAAGTGTTAGAGCTCCAATAAAATATTTCCGCTTTCATAAAACTAATAAAATATAATAAAAGCGAAAATAACGTTTTGCATGTTCTTCCGTGTTTGTTACTCATTTACCATATTATAAAGTCACAATCGTGCCAAAAAATGTCCGACCCAAAACTCAGCGCGTGCTACGAATTGTGCAGACTTTTTGGTTAGTTACAAGGTTACCGCGATCCGAGTACAACGCCGCGCGATGCTAGAGCTACGATGACATAGCGGACAACTAACGTTGAACACTTTGCAAGCGACATAACGTCTAAATTGCAGTAAATGTGGCATTGTGAAGTATATAATTGATACAATGTATTAAATGACGCTCGGACGTTTTTTGACTGTTTTCACTGAGAGATTGTGACTCTGTAGGAAATGTATCTGGATGCTATTTACGAATGAAATGCTGAAACTTTTATAGCAAAATTGGAAAAGATAGGTAAATAATGTGCATCATACGATGGTAACTGATACTTTTTATCTCAAAGAAATCTGTAAATACTAAAATTGAGGGTAAAATGTTGAACCACCATCAGACTCATTTTTTTGGCTTAGAAAATTGAATTTTCATAATGATTAATTCCTCATGAATTGATAAAGAAAAAAAAAATATTCTCAATATTCTGAATTCTTTGAGTGTTACTTAACTTATTTTTTTATGTACAAATACTTCTTTGTACTTGCATGAATTCTCATAAGAATCTAATTTGAATTATCTTATTCCCTCCTGCCCATTTTATGTCGGATTGCCAGGGACTGGCACGTAAAGGCGACATCATTTCCATAGTTGATATTCCGAAAACCCGTATGAAGCGTTTTTATTCCACTTATATTGTGCAAACTGCTAGTCTGTGGAATGCGCTGCCTGGGCGACATCAAGTTGCGAGGGAATCGGTTTTTTCGTAGACCGCATCATTGCCATTCACTGCCGAAGTGGCGGGCAAACACAAACCTATTACTACAAGAAAGTTCAAGGAGGTTCTCATTTTTTTTTATGTTTGTTACCTCAGAATTTCGTCATTGAAAACCGAAACCGATTTGAAAATATTTTTTATTTTTATTTGTAAGGATATAATTTTTTTAAAGGTCCCACTATTATATTTTTATACATAACTTAAAAAACAGAAAATTAACGAAGACTTAAAATATTAACTAAAAACTAAAACTTAAATATATTACACAAATTAATATATTATACAAATAACAAATACAAATATCCTAATTTACCTTAAAATGCAATATAGGTGTACAGTTTTCTAGTATTCCCCACACTAGGGCTAACCTGTATCGAGGGCGACTGTGATCGAATACAAAATACTATGGATAAAAGAGAACTTAGTACTATTTTGATTACTATTCATGTTTTAGGCTTATTATGTTTGTGATTGTATGTGTGTGTTTGTGTTTGTGTATATTAATATACTAGCGGTCCGCCCCAGCTTCGCACGGGTATAGATTATATGCCTATGTCACTAGGGGATAGTGTAGTTGAAACAATGAAAGAATTATTCAAATCGGTTCAGTAGTTTCGGAGCCTATTCAATGCAAACAAACAAACAAACAATCAACTCTTTCCTCTTTATAATATTAGTATAGATATATTAAGATATAATCATAAAAAAAAATTGCTCGTGAAAACAGCACCTAATACGAGTCAAAGTACCAACAGAATACAAAGACCTAATCAGGTCTGTTTCAGATACAGAGAAATAAAACAAATTAAATTCGTTTAGACACAAGTTTTTGGTTTGGATTGCTTTTATCTTTTCGTGGAATTTCTATATGAGTTTTTCTTTAGGATGACCATGTTTTTGGTTTGAAAGAGACTGTCCAGTGTATTGTCATAATCAGCATTGTCATTGTCATAATATCTTAGTCTACTGTGTACTGAGAGCGATGGTGGCCGAGCGGTAGCATGTGAGCTTTACAATCTAACGGCACCCGGTTCGATCCTCGGCCTGCACCAATTACTTATTTAGTAGCTAAATAAATGATGTGCAATTTCGATGCCATTGCTCTAAAACCGGTATGACCAAAAACCTCAAAGTTCTAAGAAATAATGATATTTAGCAACAGACACTGGGCCAGCATGGCGGCATACGGCCCATCATCTCTCTCTGAGAGAAGGCATCCCAGCGGTTGGAACATGAAAGGCTGGCAATGATGATGATGAGTCTACTATTGGAAAAAGGCCTCTGAAAAAATCACATTACAGATCTTCGGCTTTTTGCTTCTAGCTGCCACTGCCAGCTGCAATCGTTACTCCATCGAGTCAGGCACCTTACGCTAAGATTACTGATTCCTGATTTTCTCTCTAAAACGCATTTTTTTTTTAGTTCGATTTTTACCGTGAATGCCGCTAGTATTCTAGGGATCTTTCCCTCCACTAATGGTCTTTTAGTTTATATTTAAGTTTTCGATTGTTTTCTGTTTTTTAAGTTGTGCGTAATAAAAACAATAGGCATGAGCACTATAGTTTGAAATATATATTTAAAAATTTGAGTCGCTGATTATCAGCGTTGCAGTGTAGAGTAATATAGAACGCAATGTACCTATATACGTGCGCGTGACCGACGTCATTGTAAGAGGAATCAATTTCAATTATATACTTTTTATTGTTACTGCAATTCTTTTTGAAACTGTTGGTCATCCTAGTATTTAACCTTCACTAAGTGTGCGGTAACATTAAAATAAATTGACTTAGTTATTTGTTTCGCATTGTTTGCGAAATGTTTACGAATTGTTGTACCGACGTTTTAATCTTATTGATTTCATACAATGAAAGCTTTAGGGAAATTTATGGCGATTTTAAATCAGTTTTCAGCCGCAAGTTCAGAAGTACACGTAAAAATAGAAGACGAAAAAATTTTATTATGGTACTTGACGAAAAAATTTAGAGTGTCAGTTTTTGAAACAATTATAATTATTTATTATTGAAGATAGGCTTGCGTTTGACCATATCGTGTAAAAACACAAAGTCGCATAGCGGGCAATGGAGAGAGCTCGGAGTACCTTTGCGCCATAAAATCTGAGACGAGAATATTTGCCGAAGAACAATAGTCACCGATATAGCTACTAAGATTTTGCAAGTTGAAGTGGCAATGGGCAAGATTCATTGCTAAAAAAACCGATTAAGCCGATAGGGAAGACAGGTTCTCGAAAGGAGACCACGAACCGAAAGACGCGAACATCGTAAAAGTCGCGAGCATCCAGTGGATGCAGATGGCAGGGTATAGTTCAGTGTGAGGGGAGGCCTATGTTCAGCAATGGACGTTTTCTGGCTGATGATGAGACGCAAAGGCCATGTAATGCAACCTTATTCGCATACGTATCATCAGCTGGCATCGCTGCACTGCAAAATATTATCCAAAAAGTTAAAAAAAGTTGCTTTTCTTGACAATTGTGTTAAAAATTTAAACATTCACCTACTTACTTAAGAATTCTCAAAACTTTTCACTTTTCACGCTCAATTTCCCCTTTTGTCACGTCGTTTTGTCATCCCCATAACTTGAGTAAACAGAGAAGTCAAATCCCCGACTTGGGGAATTAGTTTGCTTACATGACTTGGGACAAAGTTTGCGTTTTGCGGAACGCAAATAAAGGCGCTAATTGGGCGTCTCGGTTGTAGCTTGCCTAACGCTTAGTCATCTAACTTCAGTTGGAGCTCAGAGCTGACTTGGGCTAAGTTTGTTGGTTGGGAATTTTGATACTGAAATTACTGCATGAAGGTATTTTTTTAAACTGGTGCTATGCTGAGGAGTTGGTTTTTCATTTCAAGGTCACCAAAAGAAATTGTTCGCTGTTGGGGTATTTTAAGCGACTACAGAATTATAAGGAAAGGATATGTATGACTAAGCCAAAAGGGGTTCGTTATATTAATCATTGTGAACCGCTTTCGGGACCAAACCTGACACAAAAAAAAACAGCTGTTTCATTTCATTTTCAACAACTAAACAAAATACAAGCTAAAACTAACACTACAAATATAGTTAGACTGCCCATAGACCGTTGAAGGTTTAAAGACAATCCAATTGTTGAGCGTCAATGGCCGTTTTCTATGGAACAGCTGATATTTTATTCGCGATATCAAGGTTGGTCGCATAGTAAAAGTTATTCATAATTATGGGTACAATGACCTCCTTTCGGCTTAGCATAGTCTTACCTTATAACCCTGTATATAAAACAGAGCGCGTCGGAGTTTTACAATGCAATAAAAAGTTTCTATCCAGTAGTTAAATTTCATTTATTCGTTTTACGAAATCTGCAGATACCTGACGTCCCCCTAGTTGTTCCTGAAAGAGATGGCGTAGCAATCTTCAGGTTTCACACTGATTAGTCAAACTTGACAGAGGATAGGTGTGCGTAAAAGAAAATGTCAGGCCTTTTCCCAGCATAAGGATGAGACAGGCTGAGAAAAAAACCGCACGTAATATACCGAATTTTGAATGGCACATAAACAGAAGGTTGCCTGCAGAACCCCAGTAGTTTACCATTTCAAACCATTTCAAAGTTCTTTAGTAATCCAAAATAGTAACACGAGAGTTGAACGACACATGTCATAATAGTGCGTATAAGTACCTACATAAAAACAAGTACAAAGTTACAAACAAACTTTGTACTACAATCATTGCGCAGTACTTCAGAGGAATTTTAACGAGTTCGCGCTAAAGGGGTCGACGCTTTACATTGTTTGGATGTTAGTACCTGAAGGCTGTGTGGTCCGGGTTTATAATAGGATCCTCCTGATTTTCCAGGGAATGTAATGCAGCGACAGTAAAGCATAAAAGAACTAAGCAGGCTTGTTCCCAGCGAATCACATCCAAAAAATTACAAGTTGAACTGGCAATGGGCAGACATCACTCGAAGAACCGATAACCGATGGGGAAGAAAGGTGGAAAGGTGGTGGGGGTGAAATTTCCTTGGATGGATACCATGAACAGGAAGACGCAGCGTAGGTAGACCCCCCACTAGATGGACCGATGACATTGTGAGAGTCACGGGCATCCAGTGGATTCAGATGGTAGGCTTCGTTCAGTGTGGAGGTTGAAGGGGGAGGCCTATGTTCAGCAGTGGACATTTTCTGGTTGATGATGATAATAAAGACATAAAAAAATATGAAAAATACCTCTTCTTAAGAGGCGTATTACAAAATGAACCGTTAAATTTTAAGTATTTGTATTTCCTGGCATAAAACGAATAAATAAAGCCGTTATTTTCAAGATAGATATAAAATAAGTTAACCATAACTTAAAAATGTTTATTTTATGACAGTAATTTAGCTAAATCCATTCTCAAACTTTTTACGAAAAACTACTTTTATAAATTGGATGTAACAAATGGATAAGTTGAGTTTTATCAAAATCTGAAGCCGCCACAGTCAATAAAAAATACAGACCACAAACTGAATTTTCTACAGATTTTATTATGTAGTTAAAAGAAAAATTATACCAAAAATCCAGTTTTAGATGCTTTTTTCGTGAAAAAATGTGATAGAGCCCTTAAGTTATTAAGTTTTTATCTTATTGTTGACAAACTTAAATAGAACTCACCTGATCTTACGTGATGGTGTAGTCGAAGATGGTGCTCACACCTTGTCTGGAATTGGAACTGGTTCTCAATTGAGACTGCCGAAATACTGAGGTTAAGTGCTTGGCGAAAAACACGCTCTCATATTAGTTACCTATCCAAAAAACTGACCGGTTCGAACGTTGAAATGAATAAAGTACATACACACCTCATGACCGATTTTCTGTCTATTCTCACAATCCGATATACTGTACGGCTTCCGAGACACGCGATTGAGTCAACACTTGACCTGCGTCGACTTAAGTCTTTACCTAAATAATGTACTTACCGAGTTAAGTTGTAAAGGAATTCTTTGTATAAACCTAATACTAAATCTTTGTCATTTTTGTGTTCTCATCAAATGCGTAGTGTGTTACTGTTTAGGTTCCATCTAGATTTGTTACTTATCCAACTTCTATCTACGACAATATATAATTGGGTTCTGTTCCTATTAAGTTTGTCATATTTTTTTAAGGCTGTTGCTCTTTATTATCATCATTATCAGCCAGAATACGTCCACTGCTAAATATAGGCCTCCCTTCTAGACCTCCACACTAGACGACAGCCTGCCATCTGCATCCACTAGATGACCGCAACTCTCACAATGTCGTTGTTTCATCTAGTGGGAGGCCTACCTACGCTGCGTCTTCCGGTTCATGGTCTCCACTCAAGAACTTTTCTTCCCCATCGGTTATCGGTTCTTCATACGATGTGGCCTGCTCATTACCACTTCAACTTGCAAATTTTAATGGCTATGATGGTGACTCTGGTTCTTTGGCGAATTTCCACGTTCCGGATTCTATCGCTCAAAGAAACTCCGAGCATAGCTCTCTCCATTGCCCGCTGTGTGTCTATAAATTTTTCCAAAAGGCCAACAGCTGTTAAGGACCACGTCTCAGTACCATATGTCATCTGTTGGTCTTGCTTTGACATAAATAAATAAATAAGTGTTCTGAGCAATATTGTCTGAAAGGACCTAAGTAATGGAGAAAATATAGATTTCCTATCTATCAACAGAAGAGAGACGCAGAGCGTTGACGGCTAGAGCAAATATGCTGACCAGAATACGTGCTTAAATGAAGTTAAAATTACTCTCTCAAAATCCTACTGCCAATCATTCTACAGCAGCAGCATCTGAACAGCGTATACTTAAAAATTCCTTGACGCTCTGCGTGTCCAATACAATAATGCTTTCAGGATGCTGATGCAGCTCCCACGGTTCTGCAGGACGTACACCATGTTTGTGGAAGCTTGCACCGATGGTTTTACAGCTATCATGCGCAAAAAGTTCGCTTCACATTTAAGTAGAATACGTGCGAGTAGTTACATTCTGAAAGCAGTCACCGATAGGTTTAAATGTAGGTGAGCTCGCTAACATTAAGTAATTAGACCACATGACCTAAGGTGACTTAACCTTTTGATATCAGAGTTCCCTGAAGCCACTAAACTGGTCAGACTCACCTAGTTTGATATACTGTATTAATTGTGTGTTGTATTGTTTTTACGGTCCATAATAAAGTTGCTAAGTTTATTTAATATTCATCATCATCATCAACCATTCTTCACCCACTGCTGGGTATAGGTCTCCTCTTCAGCGCGCCATCTTTTCCGGTCCTGTGCTAGCCTTGTCCACTGCTTTCCTGCTGCCTTAACTTATTTAGTATTATTGTATCTAAATTTGTTTCTATTTTACCAAATACTGCATTAAAAAAAAATGTATACATATTTAGAAATATGATTTAGTTCAAAATTGAATAGTCTACAATAGCTTTAAATTCTTTTGACCATATTTTGTTTTGTGTGCCAATAAACTAAATAAATAAAAGATAGATGTAGATTTTTTATATAAAAAGGTCTTAGCCATTAAGGTCTTAGGTTTAGCGACTATAACTGTGCCGATCAAATGCAAGCGTATTATATAATAAAAAAGATGAGAAGTGAGAATTGAGACAAATAAGTGAAGATTAAAAGGGAACAATAATTACAGAAACTACAACTAAAAACTTTCTAACAGAACATTCACTTTTCTGTTTCTCATAAAACGGCATAAATTACAAGCATTATAACGAGGCGAGAACAAAGCAAGAAACAAAAAGATCGATTAATTTCAATCAAAAAGCCTGCAAAGTGGGCAACATCAGAACACGTCCGCCCCCAGGGCACCGGAACCACTTGGAAACTTATGTCATTAACAAAGTTAATTAACAAAAAGAGCTTTATCGAGAAGTTTATGCGGAGATTGCCCCCTCAAAAATGTTTTTCGAATTATTAGTGAAGTCCACGCCACATGGTGTTATTGCGCACAATTTTTTCAGGTCCAATACAAGGGTA
This sequence comes from Agriopis aurantiaria, assembly GCA_914767915.1. NCBI lineage: Eukaryota > Metazoa > Arthropoda > Insecta > Lepidoptera > Geometridae > Agriopis > Agriopis aurantiaria. The sequence continues at coordinate 2,053,642 of OU612003.1, forward strand.
GACAAAATAACGGCACTATGACTACTCACTATCGCCCACTGGTGGAGGTCATTTTTACCCATCATAATAAACAACTTTTACCCTGGGACCGAAAATAGCGAAACATCTACTGTTCTTCGGAAAAGTTTCATTTCATTCAAACAGCAATTTTTTTCGTGATTTTAGGGTTGGTCCCTACAACAATGTAGCTTATAAGGATAATAACAATGACCTCGTTTCAGCTTCATGCAACCGTTCTGTGTCACTTTGAGTTACAAGATGCATTAAAACCCTAATTTTTAAATTCAATGTCCACCTAAGTGACGTAACAAACCTGGATAAATTAAATACAATCCATCTATAAAAGCTTAGAGCGTTGTGACGAGTGACAGATTATGCACTAGATAGTTCACGTGTCACATCACTTAGACCACAGGCCTTTAAAACTTATAAATCTTAGAGGGACCAGTATTAAGTTCAAACAGACGTGTAGCAAAAGTAAGAAAATAGAGAGAAGTGGCATCTCTCGGTATTAGAAGCCAAGACTCAAAGTAAATTTGATAACAAATCACAAGAATGCGAATTAATAGTGGAAAACAAAGACACAAAAGAAAAAAAAATTGCATTTGTATAAAACCTCATTGAAATTTCTCGAGTGATTACGGAGAGCATAGTAACAGGCATGCACACTTATACAAAACTTCTTACCCCAAATGCACATATCTTTTTTGTTTTGTCAAATGTAAAATAACTGGTCAAATTTGAATGTCCACAACACGGCAAACCATGTGTATGTACCAAGACAGAATTAAAAAGGACAATGGAGTAAGATTTTGTTAGGAATTAGCGGAAGATATAATTGACTTTTTTCTAATAAAACTCTGCGGGTTCATTTGAATAATCTCTGTGACAGCGATGAGGAAACGTGGATTATTAACTGAAGGAACGATGTGGGGGGGGGGGGGGGGGAAGAAATGTAATAATCCTGGAGATTGGTGTCATTGAAGTATATTTGAGAACTCGCATTTCGGAGAGTGCATCGGATTTGCATGATCTAATTCTCTCCTAGTCCTTTTAACTATCAGACGACTGGAAGCTCAAACGATGCGCTGTTAGTTTGTTTTGTGTGTTTGTTTGTTAGTTTTTCAGTTTTGTTTGATTGAATAAATGATTTTGTATTTTTTTGTATTTGTATTTGTATTTATATTGATCGATTCGTGAATTTTTTACCATACGCTACGCGATCCTGTATAAGATCTTTTAATAAATTTTATAATAAGTCAAAGTGTTTTTAAATTTATGACCATGTTTACCAAATTTTTTTACATAGTTTTATTATGGTTTTATGAAATTTTTTCATAATTTTGTTATCATCATATTTCGTGGTCTGAAAATACGGGTTTGTAAATATACACGACATCTAAAGTAAATACATGGACTAAGAAAAGGAAGGTAGATATTTTATATCTGTAAACAATTGTCGCGGAACCCTTTTTCATTGAGTGCGACCTTCGTGGCCACCTATATTATTTTATTTGAAACGAGTTTTGAAGGACTAAGAAGTATCCCTTCAAAACAAAATAAATTTTAATTTGGCTTAAGAACATTGTCTTGAAAATACAGCCTAACCATAATAATCTAGGGAAAGACCTAACCGGATAAGTCTGTGGTGGCCTTAATTACAACTGGGGCCTTAATAGGACGTTTCTTATTTAATTTATACACAGCTGTAGAAAATGTCGAGCCCTGAAGATGAGTTAGAATTTTCGTTAAGGAGAAATCTCTACAAACTTTACTAGCGACAAAAATATCCTTAGGTCTTAGGCACCGCGTCATGTGGCAACCCATAACTACTCACACGAAAGTCACATAACTGCTTCCACTGGTAATCCCGGAATCCCAATTTATAACGATAATTTCTAATAAACTCGTAATAGAATTAAAGAACTAAACTCAATACAAGATAAATGAAATATTTTTGTATAACTTCAAAACGACAACGAAAATCAAAACTAAGGAACCCATAAAACAACACAACTGAAAATCTTATCTTAGAATTAAATTTTTGAGGCACAATGAAATCAAAATTGAGATATTTTAATTCTTACGAACTAATCGGACTTTTTTCATCACTAGTTAGACAATAGATGCTGGAGTGATTATTTTATGTGAATTTTATTCGGGCTTCGAAATTCATACATTACTTACCTTGGACGAAAAAATTTAAGTATCATTTCTTGCGAGTAAAAATGCATTGACCCTGTGCGTGTATTTAAGGGTTAAGGTTTAATTCAAACGAATCTCACATTATGGTGGGGTCAGTTTTTTTACTTTTATCTTCCACTTTGCTCTTTTATCGATATTGTCTTCGGAAATTTTACAATACATTTTTCCACCTTATCTTGGGTCTGCCTCTGAATCTTCGGGGATGTAAAGTTGTAGTACCAAGTTCCCTGCGTAGTCAGGTAATCCCCTCTTTAAATGAACGTACCACCGAAACCTACTCTTTTCTTCCACTTCCAAAAATTACCGAGAAGATGTTACTTTTAGTAACTCTTTGATGTTTCTTTCTCTCTCTCTCTCTCTCTCTCTATTCGGATCATAGAAAAAAAAATTGTGGGTGTTTTTAACATATTAAAATGACCGAGAAGCGATGTTACTTTTAGGAACTCTCATGATGATTTTTAGGACATCTTTCTCTCTCTTTCTCTCTCTTCGGATCATGGGAAAAATATTTGTAGGTGTTTTAAACATATTAATACTCATGCAGTTGACAAGTTTGTTGAATCAGTCGCGACAGTTCATCCGTGGAAACGGTTACTCTGAATAAAGCTTAGAACTCAGAATGGAGCCACTTCAGATGAGAAATGGAACTAATGCCAAAAAATATTATATTTTTTGTAAACCAGATAATTTAAAAGGAAAGAGAGAGAGGGAAAATAATAGAGCCGTATATCCATATAAAAGCAAAATTCCACTCACTCATTTTGCCTTACTACAAAATATCAAGAACTTGACCTACAAAGCTGAAAACAGATAAGTTCCGGGGATTTTGAGGTCCGGTACATACTGGTCTTTCCGGCGTGTAAAAAAGTGAATAAATACAGAATACAGAAATGCTTGCAATAGTAAGAAAGAGAAAAGTGAGTTTTTGATATGTGTTTCCTAAATAGGCAATCCTGCTACATCTTTGACTACATTTTTGCTTCCTATCAGGTGTGATTGTGGTCAAACGGATTTAATTCGGATGGAAAAAAAAGAATTTTGTGAAAGGGCAAGAGAAGCAAAGGGAGTTGAAAAGTGTGTTTTAAAGTTTACACATACGAAGTCGCGGAAAACAGCTTGTAGAATAAAAAGCAGTTTAGTAGTACACAGAAAAATTATACAAGTAAAACAATGAGACAAAAATCTGCCTCCAATAACTCTCGACGGTCAAGCCATAAAAGTCCAATATTTAAAAATGATGTACACATCAAATACCATATCACGGAAAATTAATGATGAAAAATCTCATAAGAAATACATGATTTCTGTCAAAAATACCGCAGTTTTCCACCTCCAGACTAGACCAACATAACCTGACCAAGTAAGCACGTAACTACCTTAATTGCCACCCGAGGACAAAAATAGAACATACATTTGCGTTCTCAGCCAGATTTAAGACCCTCCTGGGCTTCCTTGTATAATTTATTCACCGCTATGAAGAATTTTGCAGAGTCGCATGGCTTAGTTGTATCACCGAGTAAAGAATCTGAAGAATAACAACTCTTATACCGGCGATACCCTGTTGGGTCTATTATCAGAGAATACGATCCAAATAGCGAATCTGAAACGTGGATATTCGCCAAAGCACCAGAGTCACCGACATAGCTGTTAAAATTTGCAAGTTGAAGTGGCAATGGGCAGGCCACATCGCTCGAAGAACCGATAACCGATGGGGAAGAAAGGTTCTGGAGAGGAGACCACGAACCGGAAGACGCAGCGTAGGTAGGCCTCCCACTAGATGGACCGACGACATAGTGAGAGTCGCTGGCATCCAGTGGACGCAAAATGCAGGCTTTCATTCAGTGTGGAGGTTAAAGGGAGAGGCCTATGTTCAGCAGTGGACGTCTTCTGGCTGATGATGATTTGCGATTGATCAGATCAGATCGGGTGTAGGTTTTTCGGTGCCTACCTGAAGCTGCGATACCGGGTGTGTTTCGCAAATAGCCCGCGAGTGATAACTTCAGTGCTAGGACACTTTGTACACGATATTTGTGAAGTGCTACATATCCAGAGGACAATTGCCAGCTGCTGGTCTGGGTCTAGACAAGGTGACAAGATCGTCGGCCGTCCTCTGGTAGGGATATTGAACCTTTTTTTATTTTCGGACTCCGCGCAACGCGGAACGTACAGCCAATCTTTGGGCTCGTACATGATGATGAACGAAGCCGAAGTAAGCCAGAATCAATAAAATCATCTTATTTTATATAACAAACATACAGTTTGCCTGATGGTAAGCGGTAATTTCAGCAAGTCGATGCTTTGCAAGCCCACCATGGCTAGTCCAGTACAGCCATGTTGGTGAATATCATGTCCTTGAACTTTTAAAGTTCTTGGATATACAGGTTTCCTTTTTTGTTTTCCTTCACCGTTTTTGAGCTATGACATAAAAACTGCACATAATTTATTTAAGTACTAAATAAGTAATTGGTAGGGCCGAGGGTCGAACCGACTTCCGTCAGATTATGAAGGGCACATGCTACCACTCGGCCATTACCGTTTGAAGTAATGTAACATGTTACAAAGTAAATATTCGCATAATTATATACAATGAGGCGAGCTGATTGCCGCTAAGATTTAACAGAAGCCATAACGCTCGTTGCGAATGTTACGGACATATCAGTGAAAGCGAGTGCACACAAAGGAAGGATTCGCTCGCACCACGTAACATCATTCGGCGAGCACTGTCCACCAGTACTCGCTCAATTTCAGTATGTAAGCGAGAAAGCGAACAGCTGTGTGCGTATCCAACCGCAATGGCAAACGAGCGAGCGGTGTCTAGCGTTGCATACACTTAACGTTCGCCCTTGCTCGCGTTCCTTCGTTAGCTCCATTTTTAACAACGTTTTTCTGTACATTATCTACTCAGCAATTTTATGCCAGAGGTTTATTCAAGTTTTTGTTGACACGGTTGGTTTTTGTGTTGTTTGTTTAATTTTTCGGAGAGGAAAACCGCAAGTAAGATTTTAAGAGATTATAGTAGATTTGAATTTATAAAATCAACCTAGGGGCAGGATTAAATACAGGTTATTATCTGTCATATTTATTAAACTAGAAATGGGGGCTATATAGAAAAAAGGCAATGTTGATTGCTCCAGATTTAGAATAAATTTGCTGGGTATATGCAGCAAGATATTTATTTTATTTTATTTATTTTATTTATTTTATTTATTTTATTTATTTTATTTATTTTATTTATTTTATTTATTTTATTTATTTTATTTATTTTATTTATTTTATTTATTTTATTTATTTTATTTATTTTATTTATTTTATTTATTTTATTTATTTTATTTATTTTATTTATTTTATTTATTTTATTTATTTTATTTATTTTATTTATTTTATTTATTTTATTTATTTTATTTATTTTATTTATTTTATTTATTTTAATGATTTTATTTATTTTATTTTATTGATTTCCCTAGATTGCTAATCATATTTTACCTACACTTGATGCTAACCTTCGTCGATTCGTCAACGCCAAAAACAAAGTAATGAATTTAACTGTTTAGTCGACAATATATTTATTTTTGCTTTATTATATGCTTTAGATATATTTCAATTAAAACTCTGTTTTAAGCTGTCACGATTGTTCACTAAATTTATATGATTTCACAACCCTGAAATCCTGTCCACCGAACGCCATTACATACCAAGGCTAGTAAAGGAAACTATTGAGATCTCGAAATGCCAGAATTTCAATCGAGATGATAGTTTTCAACTCGCCAGTGCGTGGAATCCACTATTAGGTTGCCTTAAAAATAAAAGTTCGCGTTCAAAATGTGTTCAACATACTATACGCAGTGATACAGTGAGCGTGTTTAGTCGAGGCTTAGGTTCGAGTTCGAGTTCCAGTGATAACCGTTGCAAAAGACAAGAAAGAGGGCAGATCGTTATGTCTGCACCTAACTTTTTAACTGTTCGACCAACCGCCCACATTCTTCAGTCTTCCCGTGAACATGGTGCATGTAACTGCGCCGAAATATCGGGACCTCATTCCACAATCTTACCACGGTAAATAATCATGTTTCAATTAATCTAAGAAATTGAAATTCCAATCTAATTAATACAGGTCAACTATTCATGTAAAATTAACAAAATTATGGTTCAACTTAAGATGTAAAATCTATTTAATTTAAATTCAAAATAACAATGTTTACATAGTTCTTTATTATGCACAACTTAAAAAACAAGAAAATTAACGAGAACTTAAATAAATAACTAAAAACTAAAAATAACTAAAAACTTACACTATAAGACCATTACGCTGCCTTAGTGCTTGAATGGCCAAGCAACCATTTACCAAATTATACAGGAGACGTTTTTTTTAGTTTGTTATTAATGTATCTAAAATTTATAAAAATATTTGATGATTTAGGAATAATGTTGTATATATTTATATGATTGTCTATATTGTATTTTAATATGATAAGCATAAGACCGATATTTTTTCATTTATTTGTGGAGGTTGGACAAAATGCCTCCGTAGAAATTATGTAACTGGAGGTTGGACATAACGACATGGAGATAGCCCATGAAAATGATTAGAGAGTTCAGTGCTTGTTTGTCCTATCTACCATCAAGATGTATACAGCATGTTCAACTTTTTAATGAATTTAACTACTTTGTGTCCCCCTTGGGCCAGGACTGCAGAAAGTCTAAATTTAGATGAATACATAAAATAAAATAAAAACTGGGTATAGTAGGCATTCAAATTTGAGACTTGTGAGGTGACTGGATGGTGGTAGTGGTGGATTGAGGTGATCTATGGTACATAATATTAATAGGTGTTATTATTAATGGTTATACGAGTTTTGATAAAGTCTTTGGAAGCTTACGCAAACTCCGTACATCTGCGATCCCGTTAGAACGGCAATAAACGTTTATGCTTGCCCAAAGATAATAGGACACTTATTCTGTCCAGGTATAATTCTTTCGCGAGAAAGCGGAGATGGGGCATTTTATGAGTCCCGTAAGGTCCCGTTACACGCACCCTGCCAAAATGTACCGTTGAGTTTGAACCCACAGGTAGCCGCAAGTTGACGCAATATTTACCTAGATGAACTTGCCATGGCAATTTAGTGCTATAGCAAAATAGTCACATAATAGTCTAATACCTAGCGTAAGACGATGTTTGAACCCTAAGCTAGTTAAGCTAACATATCCCTGTAACCAAGTTTTATCTCTAATCTATTCAAATGAGTATATTTTAACGTTCCATATTATGTCGCAAGGTTCAGTACACAATATATCTACAATACATTACTAGCAATCTATATCGTAGTCTTATCAAAAATCTAACGTAACCCTAGCACATACTAATTCCTAAATATTCCTAATCACGAAATAATTTTCCTTATTATTAATAAAATTATGTATAATTAATAATAAAGAAAATTATTATATTATTAAATTTATCGTGTAACATAAAAACAAAAAAATACAGTCGAATGAAAAACCAAAAAAAAATAAAAAAAATTGATATGATATGATATTTTAGATAATTTTTACGTAGACTAAGCGATGAATGATCTGCTATTTAATGCATTCGATTTTAAATCAGCCTGTACGTATACTGTGGTCTGTGACATACAACATTCTATCACTGTTAAACAAATTAAATGCCAACGTTTCTTTCTAAATTCAGTTCCGGTTGCTTATATTGATGGTTTTTAGTTGTTACTGACATTTTCAAGCACTCATTTAAAAACTATTTAACTACTTAAACTCTTTCATTTATCACAGGAGCTTAGAAACGCTGCTAACTCATTGACAAAACAAACATTATGCAAACAAGACGGCGAAACGTCACAGCTCACAGCGTAAATACTTAGCTGTGATTGGTTGGCCTATGGAGGTTGGACAAACAAGAACGGAGCTTGATATTTGGATGCGGTCATTTGAGCTAATTATGGAGTTAGGCCAAAGAAGCACTAAAGACTATTTTAATTACGGAGATAGGATATTTTATTTTTGCAAAAAGTACGAATAATATTGAAAATAAAATAAAATAATCAATATGGTAAAGAGTGTAATTTTTTTCTCTAAATTTTAAAACAAAAATGTTGTTTTGGGTGGAATTGGTCTGTTGGACATTCAAGCACTAGGGCAGCGATTAGACCATTATTTTATTATTTTATTTTTCCATGTATATTGTGTTATTGTATTTTTTTGCCACAAATGAATTATGTCTATGTAAATTATGTCTATGTCTATTAGTGGAGGGAACGGTCCCCAGATTATTTTCACGATTTCAAGATTGATGCTTTAGTAAAATTTGTTCATAATGATGAGTGCAATGACCTCCTTTCGGCTTAGTACAGTCTATATGCGTAACCCTGTATAGGTACATTTTTTAATTCAGTAAGTTAAAGTTTACAAAACCGAATTCACAAGAAGTCAGGGAAAGTCAATAAAAATAAAATATCATCATCATATCTATAATTCATCATCGGAGTATTTTCTTTAAATTTAAGTGGGGTTACATTCGAGATAGTAAATTATCATCATCATCATCATCATTTCAGCCGTAGGACGTCCACTGCTGGACATGGGCCTCCCCCATCGATCTCCAAAAGGGCCGGTTAGAAGCGGCCTGCATCCAGCGTTTCCCTGCGGTCTCTTTTAGGTCGTCTGTTCATCTTGTGGGTGGACTTCATACGCTGCGCTTACCAGTCCGTGGTCTCCATTCCAGAACCTTTCGGCTCCATCGGCCATCTGTTCTGCGTGATATGTGCCCTGCCCACTGCCATTTCAACTTACTAATCCGGTGGGCTATGTCAGTGACTTTCGTTCGTCTACGGATCTCCTCATTTCGGATTCGATCTCGGAGATAGTAAATACTGTATTAAATTTAAGACTTTCTAGCACAAAGATGTTTTCGTAAAATGATCTTAGCAAAGAATGTTACCCAAGTAGTTTTATCTTTGGCTAAATCATAAACAGTGTCAAGTGCGGTCCTAAAAGAGACCGCAGGGAAACGCTGGATGCAGCAGCTTCTAACCAGCCCTTTTGGAGATCGACGGGGGAGGCCTATGTACAGCAGTGGACGTCCTACGGCTGAAATGATGATGATGATGATGATGATATTGCGTGTATATCGAGATAATACATTCGTCCCCTCTGGCGGATGGGTAAGCGTAAGAGCATTTCCCCACATAAAAAAATAGGTTAGGTTAGCAATTTTTATTCTAACCAGTTAAAAGTGATTTTGATTGATGTTCTAGCGGTCAAAAGTACATAGTTTTAACTAAGATGGTCAGTTAAAACTACTTTTAACCGCAAATTTGTAGTCAAAAGCACTATTGACCAGTCAAAAGTCTTTTTGACCAACCTGTACCCTTAGTACAAGTTTTGATAGTATTCGAAAACTTTTTTCGTTTTCGTATTATAGTGAAGCAATCTATACCGGCGCTTACTACCGATTTTAGTTCCTCCGCGTTTCCGTTGGAGGCGCTTTACTAAAATGTATGGAACAATACGTAAACGAAAAAAGTTTTCGAAAACTATCATATCTGAGACTAAGGGTGCAAAACGTACTTTTGTTCTGACTGATTTTGTTAGTCAAAAGTAGTTTTGACTGGTTAAAATTTTTGACTGCAACATATACACCGATCTGTCCAACTCCCACAAGCAGAACCCGTTCAAGAGTTGACGAATGTTCCAGCTCTTCAACCATATTTAAGGGAAGAGGGCGACTCGCCGTACGATTCCGCCGCAAGAATAAATATAGATATAGTAGAGGGTATGAAAGTGACATAGGATGATATTTACACCGAAAAAAACCGGACAAGTACGAGTAGAAATCGTGCTCTGAGGGTTCCGTTGGATGTAACCCTCAGAGCACGAGTCCAAAAAAAATTATAAGTAACCGAAGTTAAAATATTGAAAGACAAACTTAACTTTGTAGTTGACAATAAGTTTCTTCCATACGGAATGTATGGAACTACAAAATGTAAGTTTGTAATAGCAAAATAATAATTTTTGAATGATATAACTTCAAATTTGTGTCTTTCGGATTTACTCCTATATATGTGCTTTGAGACCTTGCCTTTTGCCAAATTTCATGATTCTAGGTCAACGGAAAGTACTGTATAGGTTTTGATTCCCCTGTGAAATCGCAAAATATGCGACATAAATTTTCAACACAATCTTTTGATTGCGTTGACTTACAACTTTTATTTTTTTACAGCCGAAAGAAACCGTAGACGCATGTATTAAGTATAAATTTCAACTTGATACCTTTACGCGTTCTTATGAAAAAGGGTCTTGACAGACGGACAGACGGACAGACGGACAGGCGGACAGACAGACAGACGGACAACGAAGTGATCCTATAAGGGTTCCGTTTTTTCCTTTTGAGGTACGGAACCCTAAAAAGGAAGATTCTTGAAGGAATTTGAATACAGGTGAAACAATGGGGCGGAGGCACCTTGTAAGACATAAAAATATACCACAATTGCTTTTAATACCTAGGAATGCCGCTAGAAATCCCCAGCTGGATCTAACTCCACCACGAGTGTAATATTCTATTGTATTACAAACAAAACCCTCTTACTACAATCCCCCTCCTTCTTCCATAAATTAGGGAGCGCGTAATGAAAAATACGACACTGCCGTATACCGTGTGTACGTTAGGGGAGGTATTGAAATTGGGTACAAGGTAAAATGTCTGGAATACTGCCGTTTGAATAAATTCCGGGCACTATTACGGTTAGACATGGCGCTTACAGACATGTGATAAACTTATTTCGACATACAATTGTATAAAAAAGACGACAGTACACATTTTTTTTTCACATGATGCATTTAAAAATAATTGGTTCAGTGAAACAGCTGGCTAATTTATTATTATTATTATTAATCATTTATTTCAGACCAGGTCCATATACATTTTGACACAAATTACATTAAAAAAAAAAAAGTAAAACAAAATTAGAAATAGGTACATGTCAATAGTAACAATTTCAATTTCAATGGTTCAGTAAACTTTCCAAGTGCGTATGTTCAAGGTAATTTTCTTGACTAAGATTAACTGTACTGTGCAGCAGTCGATTTTAGATTTCTTTGGTGGACTGGAGAGGGTGCGAGGGGATTTCGACTGAGAAAATTCACGCAATTGGTTGTAATATGAAAATAACGTACGTGTGAAAATGTACAATGTATGTGTACATGCGCCAACTTTTTACCCTATACACCGCTTTTGTTCAAGATGTATGACAGTCACTAAATTAATTATATAAATATAGAAACACTGGGTTTACTGAATCACGTTGCTCAGAAACAATTATCAAAACAATAAAACAAATAATTATAGTTTTAAAAAACTAGTTACACGTTTCATGTATGGAACTCTTTAAAACCGTGTTTTGAATGTTTATCGGGACTTATCACGTATTATTTAATTTAGGTAAAAATATGTACCTTTCGCTCGACGTTTCGACCATGTTACAATGGCCGTGGTCACGAGCTGACTGAAAACTGCGGGTAAGTCCGGCGAGAAGAGCGGGTGTTTTGCCAAATGTTAAATCGAGGAGTTTATTAGTAGCCAATTGAATTGAAAATTTCCACTATCCTGCTGGCTACATCATCAGATCAGCTCGATAGCACCATATTAATGTATTAAATCCGGATTACATTTACTTGCAAAGTTTCATATCGATACAACAATTAGGCGTAGTACAAGTAGATTAAAATTGATTTTTAATATTTGTTTTCATTTTTACTTAGCTGCAAGTGAAGCTAATTAAAATAAAGCTTGTAAAAAACGTCAAATTTTGCACTCACGTAGTGCTATTTTATAGAAAAAAATAGCTGTGATAGTTTTTTTTTATTCATTTCCGACCCGTTCTTATCTAACACGACAACAATTCAGTAACATTAAACGTAAGTACATTGTACGCTACGTTACGTCACGTTACATCTACAGATCTTGATAAACTCTTCTTCATATTAATTCAAGCGAATCAGTATTACTAAAATCTGTTGAATTAATTTGTTACAGAAGTTATGAAACATCAGCACATATTAAAATAGTTTCCTTCCGTTACCATTTCTAGATATTCTCAAGAACGACTCCAAGGACACTTGAGTGTATAGTTCGGGCTTGCACTGCGACATAAGTTTAGGGCGGGCGGCAGATGGACGCGAGACGCCGACGCGTGCAGACGTATCGGCCGGCCGGTCAGTGACGTGCTGTGATGTGTGGATTGCAAGCCTGTTGATGTAAGTTAGACATTCAGATGTTTTTTTTTAAAGTTTGGTTGTTAACAAAAAAACGGTGGTTTGCATTTTTTTTTACAAGCATTGCCACGGACACCGATTTTCGTGATTTTTGTTAACTTAAGCTACACACAGTATTGTTTTTTTTTGTTTGTTTGTATATTATCTTATAGATCACTCAAATACTATTTGGTTTATTAGGAGTTTTACCTTCTTACTAGCTTTTATTAAACTGCAATATTTGTTAGTTTATGTCAAATCTTGCAAGCTGAATTAGAAAAAGTTACTCGGAACCGATTTTGCTGAAATTTTGTACACACTTTTAGTTCTGATTATAATACAATGGCATCGATTCTGATGCACTCTAAACTAAACTAAACTAAAAAAAAATACAGCTCTAAAATTGTTGCCATCCTTCTCTCACGTATTAAAATGAAAAAAGAGGCAGATAATTTTAGTCCTGTTAGATTGGTTTAGTTTAGTGAGTGGTATGACAGAATAGGCCTCAATATGCAATACGCAATATTGCAATTTACTCAAAATGGCAGTCAAAATAAAAGTAACATCATTTAAATTCAAATTCAAAGCAACATTCAAAAAGCTTGTTAAAAGATTCAATTACAGCATTTAAGAGGCGGTATTTTAAAGAGATTTTGAAAAGAGAACAGATAAAGATAAGTATTAAGGGTAAAATGCTAAAGTATTATGTAGGCATGTTTATAAACTTTCAAATGTAAAATTTCATTATTAAGTATTTCAATACATTAAAATTAACACAACAATTACAGTCAATGTTTAGTTACCTAAATATTGCTTCGAAAAACCTAAAAGCATCAATGTTAACTATATTCAAACTCCCCAAGCCACCTGCCAAGCGTGGGGATTATGGCAACACCCCTCTCTAAGAGGGCGGCCTTGTGGACATTTAATGGCTGATGATGTGATATTCAAACTCAATATCATGTAATAATTTATATTTTTATTATTATTAATAGGCTTACTTTTAACCGCCACTTCGCCTGATGTTAAGCGATGATGCGGTCTACGATGTAGCTTGCTTGCCTAGAAGAACCCGATTCACTCGCGATTTGAAGACACCCAGATTGTAACTATCGGGGAACACGCATTCAGGCAGCGCATTCCACAGACTAGCAGTGCGCATAATAAAAATGGAATCAGAGCGTTTCGCTGTAATATACTTATCATTAAAAAAAGTACCGAAGTATTATTTATAAAAAGTCTTTTTAGGGTTCCGTACCTCAAAAGGATAAGACGAAACCCTTATAGGATCACTTCGTTGTCCGTCTGTCAAGACCCTTTTTCTCAAGAACCTGTAAAGGTATCAACTTGAAATTTATACTAAATACTTGGGTCTACGGTTTTTTTCGGCTGTAAAAAAATAAAAGTTGTAAAATAACGCAATCAAAAGATATTCCGTTTATGTCACATATTTTGCGATTTCACAGGGGAATCAAAACCTATAGGGTACTTCCCGTTGACCTAGAATCATGAAATTTGGCACAAGGCAAGGTCTCATAGCACATATATAGCAATAAATCCGAAAGTTATAAATTTGAAGTTATATCATTAAAAAATAATTATTTTGCTATTACAAACTTACATTTTGTAGTTGGAATGTATCGCAGAACCTTATTGTCAACTACAAAGTTAAGTTTGTCTTTCAATATTTCAACTTCAGTTAGTTTTTTTTTTCTTGGACTAGCGCTCTTAGGGTTCCTTCCAACGGAACCCTCAGAGCACGAGTCCTACTCGTACTTGTCCGGTTTATTTTGTTTTCAATTAGTCTACCGTTTGACCTCAAGCGATGACGCGGTTTACGATAGAGCACGCTTTCCTAGATGAAACCGATTCTCTCGCGGCTTGGAGACACCGAGATAACAATCGGGGAATATACCATTCCGGCAGAAAATTCCACAGTCTAGCGGTTCCAGCGAAATAAGTTCTAAGGAAATTAATCTTAGATCAAAACTACAAGGGAGATATGATAGTGGTGTGGCGGGTGCGAACGCATTAGGCTTAACTCAGAATGAATGCCTTTAGTCGAACTAACTGCCCTTTTCATGTGTACTATTAGTTAATTCATTGGTGTTGCTGCAAGATTAGTATGCAGGAAAAAATAGTATGTGTTCTTACTTAGACCAAAATAAAATGAATGGACGGGCCCAAAAGGAACGCATATTTGAAGATTACGAAATAAGCGCCGGCACTCACTTCGTTTCAGTCGGTCTCTAGCCGTAGGAAGTGCAACACAAGACTATTGTTACATGGTAACGAAACATCTGACAAAATTATGCCTTCGTGTGCTTTCCCGAAGTGTAAAAACACAACAAAAAAACTGCTATCTATTTTTTGTAACAAATGTACTGTACAATGTACATGGTTGTACAGTACAATGTACAGTGTCTATTATGTCTTCTGTGGTTATAGTTAGGTGTTGAAGTATATGTCCGACGGTTTGACTCGTTTTTACTGAGCAAGTTCAATGGTTATGGTCCGTCCATTCGTTTTATTTTGGTCGAAGTGTTCTTACAGATTTTGCATAAAGTGGTTAAGCGGTATAGTGTAAGAAGTGGATGAAATACGGAGACATTTGTATGTATGTGTGTATATCAGTCTCTGGCAGCCATATCACAAGCTTTGCTTAGTTTGGGGTCAGATGACCGTGTGTGAAAAAACGTCCCCGAATATTTATTTATTATTTTTTATTTATTTGAACACAAACGATAATTGTACTAGAGCATATCTTCTCATCAGAATTTTGAATTTGAATGGGGCCGAAAGGTTATCGAATGGAGACTACGGACCGGTAAGCTCAGCGTAGGACGTCCACCAAAAAGATGGACAGACGACCTAAAAGAGACCGGAGAGAAACGCTGGATGCAGGCCGCTTCCAGCCGGCCCTTTTGGAGATCGATGGAGGAAGCCTATGTCCAGCAGTGGACGTCCTACGGCTGAAATGATGATGATGATGACAAGAGCATATCTACTTTGGTTTTATGATCTGAAGATTAAGTATTTATCTTTCTTGATATACCGTTTTCATTTTAGATTATTTTTGTGTAGCTAGATGAAGCTTATTTGTAGAACTGCGCTTTGATTTCTAATGTTAGTTTTTGAAGTGCCAGTACTTTGTAGGTAAGTAGAGATAAATGTTTGTTTCTTGTGTTTGCGTTTCCTGAGACGTGTGTTCAGGACTACGTTAAACAAACACATAAAATACATATACCAAAAAATATAACAGAATAAAACTGATCGTCATATTATTTTCTTGATTGATCCTTGATAGTAAGCGGCGTTATGACATCATACAGTGCGCGCGCCATACAAATGCAATACTAACTTTGCGGGAGAGGGACAGCGCATCCGCTCTCTAGTCTATCCTACTAATATTATAAACGCGAAAGTTTGTATGTATGGATGTATAGATGTATGGATGTTTGTTCCTCTTTCACGCTGCAACGGAACAACAGATCGACCTGATTTTTTGCATGGGTATTGTTCAAGAGCCAGGGAGTGACTAAGCTACTTTTCATCATCATAATCACCATTTTTCATCACTACGCGAAAGAAACCGCGGGGCGCGGCTATTTATTTATAAATTATATACTAGCTGACCCGACAGACGTTGTCCTATCTTAGAATTGTCAAACGCGCGAAGTTAAAATCCTAGTTAAGTTTTCTGAAAGTTTCCAATTTTCTGCGCAGTTTTCTTATTTTTTCTTTCCGTACAAAGTATTAGAAATCGTAAAAAATAAGATGAATGAAATCGGTTGTCGTTCTCAAGTTATGGCGTGACCAAGGTAAATAGTGATTCATTTTATTCATTTTGATGAAAGAGCTGGTGCTTACCTTGGCCGAAGAAAAAGGTTGGCCATCCTTTTTTTTTTGTGAAATTTTTCATGACTGTGGATGCAATGTCCTTTAGTCGTAATATTAATCATGTTTACATATTACTAATAGCGTCAAACAAGTCATAGTCTAGTCAGAGTCAAGCTAAGTATGTCACGGTCAAGTCAAACTCATGCCCTTGTAAACTGGTGGAGATTTTACAAGAGGCTCCTATGGAGTTTTGGAAACAACACGAAAAGAAACGTTTCACTTCGTTATATCACTTGGCCACACTCGAGCACGTTTACAACCACTTAATGGAATAATAATTCACCATTTAGTACACATTAACACTCGAAAATACACAAGTTTAGGAAAATAATCCAACGAGCCGACATGTTTTTTCCGCGTTGGCGCCAAAACTCCTTTGGCCATCCAACGTGATAATGTTGCCAGTTATTTTAATGCAGTTTTTTTATTTATAGTTCGGGTAGACACTTATGTACACATTGTGCACATAATAATATTGTTTTTAAAATGAATGAGCAATAAATAATAATAATAAAAAATAAAAAAAACATTAGTTTTTATATAATTATAGATATAGATTGAACCAGTTAATAACAAATAAACATCTCGTAAATATTTCTTCGGAAAAAATCATCCAATATCTTACTTCCATCAATACTTTCTCAATGTTCCACCTGACTTTTATTCGATCAAACATTTTAGTAGCAAATTGCCGCCCTGAGGGTCAGAATTGGCAGCCGGCCACTCGATAGTGAGTGGTCAACGTGACCCTTCACGAGGGCGGGCGCCGCCGTTACATCCGTTATCGCCGTTATGCTCGTTACAGCCGTCATGTCCGGAGATATTTTAGTAGCTGCCTTTATTATTGCATAAGCATCTCTTTATAGATCAAGATATCTATTTAACAAAAGCTTTTAGTTATACTCTTCATCATCATCAGCCAGAAGACGTCCACTGCTGAACATAGGCCTCCCCCTTTAACCTCCACACTGAACGACAGCCTGCCTTTTGCATCCACTGGATGCCCGCGACTCTCACAATGTCGTCGGTCCATCTAGTGGGAGGCCTACCTACGCTGCGTCTTCCGGTTCGTGGTCTCCACTCCAGAACCTTTCTTCTCCATCGGTTATCGGTTCTTCGAGCGATGTGGCCTGCTCATTGTCACTTCAACTTGCAAATTTTAACAGCTATGTCGGTGACTCTGGTTCTTTGGCGAATATCCACGTTTCGGATTTTATCGCGCAAAGAAACTCCAAGCATAGCTCTCTCCATTGCCCGCTGTGTCTCTGAGCTTTTCCAAAAGGCCAACAGTTAAGGACCACGTCTCAGTGTGACCAGTGTGTGTTGCCAGTGATGACATATAGTACTGAGTTATACTCATGTATAGTATAATTTATGTCTTGTGTTTATCTAATTTTTAGGTTTCAATATCCAAAGGGTGTAAATGGGACCCTATTACTAAACCTACGCTGTCTGTCCTTCCTACATTTTAACGGCTGTATATTTCGAACCGTAATGCATGGAAAAGACCGCAGGGAAACGCTGGATGCAGGCTGCTTCCAACCGGCCCTTTTGGAGATCGATGGGGGAGGCCTATGTCAGGCAGTGGACGTCCTAAGACTGAAATGATGATGATGAATGCATGGAAGGCAGTTGAAATTTACACAGAATATGAAATGTTACGGCTTACGGCGGATTAACTAACCTAGTAAGAACTACGAAGGGAGGTCATTCATTACGACACGTCCATGCCATCACGGCATACGATACAAGTCGGTCAGTTTTACGAAGGAAAAGTTGTTTCACATCCAGAGTTGGTAGTGAGCCTGCCTTCTGCGCTTGAGGGCGTGGGTTCGATTCCCACCTAGGACAAATTTTCATGTGATGAGCATTTGTGTTTGTTCTATAATTATATATTAATATATATTTAAAAATATATATGTGTGTATATTATTATCAGTATCTGGCAGCCATATCACAAGCTTTGCTTAGTTTGGGGTTAGATGACCGTGTGTGCAAAAATGTCCAAAATATGTATTTATAGATTTTTTTAAATCGTTTCTCTTGTCTGTGTTAACAACAACAATAATTATTATTATTATAATGTTGTTAACACTCCTATATTTATGACTCCTAGGGTTTGGGTGCACGAGGGTAAAGCAATCAATTTACTTCTTACCCTAGTGGGGGATCAGATTGTTTGATTTATTTTAATGTGTTAGTTTTATAAAAACACAGATAAAATAAATAGTGCGGGACCCGGTTGCAAGATTACTAAGTTCATGTAGTTTTTAATCTAAATCATTTTTTTATATATAACGAAGAGCGCGCTAACTCTATCTCACTCTTAATTTATAGCTGGCTATCCAGTTAAAGTCTAAAAATTAGCTTTATTTTAGTTTATAAATTACTAGTGGTCCGCCCCGGCTTCGCACGGGTATAAATATATATAGCCTATGTCACCCGGAGATAGTGTAGATTCCGAACAGTGAAAGAATTTTTAAAATCGGTTCAGTAGTTTTGGAGCCTATTCAATGCAAACAAACAAAAAATCAAATCTTTCCTCTTTATAATATTAGTATAGATGAATCACCCACAAGATGGACAGACGACCTAAAAGAGACCGCAGGGAAACGCTGGATGCAGGCCGCTTCCAACCGGCCCTTTTGGAGATCGATGGGGGAGGCCTATGTCCAGCAGTGGACGTCCTACGGCTGAAATGATGATGATGATGATGATAGATGAATATACGTCATTAAGAGGGCATCCCACGGCCAAGAAATTTGATGAATAGGTATTTAGCAAATATATTGCTGTCCCTTGACCTCAAGCCTCTCCCCGTAGAGCGCAAGAGGGACAAACTGCAGCTCGGATCGATTATACCTACGAAAAGTAGACAAAATCATCGTCTCGTATTTTTCTGTTTCCTCATTCAAAACTCGGCCGATTTCATTATTTTTTTAATTAATAGTTGTGAAAAAGATTGAACTATGCTTCCGTCATTTATTTTTGCTATATAAACCCGTCAAATTTGTTTGATAGACGTCTGAACATGACGGTAAAAAAAAAAAATTTTTTTGGAATATTTAAAGGCTAGTAGTTAACTTATAAGAAAAAATAAATGATATAAGCATGACAATAGAAGAGATACATTTCATTTAAAAAAATTACAGCTCTAGCGCTATTATCCAGGGAGGAAACACGAGAATACGTTTGTATGGACAAAACGCTGCCCATATACCCTCTTAAGTTGTACCTTTTTACACCTGGCTGCGGAGAGGTTGCGCCCAAGTGTGATACAGCAAACAACCCATTTCAAGTTCTTTACATATATATATTGCTGTAAAGTGGTATATAATTTAATTGAAAAACAAGTAAATGTATTTTTTTCGAAAATATCAACTAATAATAATTGTAATTAAAAAAATTGGGGGCCTCATTTTGATAGGCAACCTAGGAAAAATGTATTCCCCCGTTTTTGATTACATAAAATACATACATAAAAATTCGACTTTGATTACAAACTACATGAAATCTTGCTGCCGGACCTTAGACTAAAACGGAAAAAAAAGGCTATATATAATTTTAAGTAAATGGTATCCAAAAAAACAAAATGTTTTGTTATTTTGGATACCATTTACTTAAAATTTGCTTAGAATAACTTAGAATAACTAATATTATACTGTGCAAATGTTTAGTTTATATTTCAGCCTCCCAGGGTACCATTATACTTATCGTAGTTACCTATTTGTTTTGTTTAAAAGTTACTCTTTCTAAAAGGGTTATACTAAAACGTAGGACTAGACCTTCGTGATTCTTTCAAAATTTTCCTAAATCCATTTCAAGGGAATAATTCAACATTTATTTTACTCCCAACCATGTCCCAAAAATATATATATATAAATATAACCAAACAAAAAACCGAACAAGTGTGAGTAGGACTCGCACTGAGGGTTCCGCACAAACTTAATAAATATGTATGTAGATCCATCTCGAAAATGGAGTTTATTTATTATTTTTTATTATTTTAACCTTGTTAGCAAGGTTAAAATAATAAAAAGATTAAAATATTGAATGACAAACCTAGCTTTGTAGTTGTAAAACAGGTGTTCCGATACATACTAACAACAAAATTTAAGTTTGTAATAGCAAAATCTTTTTTTTAAATATATTGGCATCGATTCTGTCATACCAATCACTAAACTAAACCAATCTGACAGGACTAAAATTATCTGCCTCTCTTTTCGTTTTAACATGTGAGAGAAGGATGGCGACAATTTTAGAGCTGTTAAATTTAGTTTAGTTTAGAGTACATCAGAATGGATGCCAATATCAAATTAACAAATTTCGTAATTTTTCTTTATATGTGCTGTAAGAATATATATTTATATGTGTCTTTATATGTGTGTGCCAAATTTCATGAGTCTTGGTCAACGGGAAGTGCGTACCCTATAGGTTTTGATTCCCTTGTGAAATAGCAAAATATGCGACATAAACGGTAATAATCTTTTGATCGCGTTGACTTACAAGTTTGATTTTTTCGCAGCTAAAAGAAACTATAGACTTAACGCGTTCTTGAGAAAAAGGGTCTTGACAGACAGACAAAAAAGTCATGCTATAAGGGTTCCGTTTTTTACTTTTGAGGTACGAAACCCTGAAAAAGGATTACGCGTTTGGTTGAGAGGTTGTTTGTTTTCCAAAACGACTAGACAAAATAAATGTTGATGCGACTTTTAATGTGAAAGTAAGTTTCAATGTGGTGGTAGCCGACCACGTAGCATGTGCGCCTTACAATCTGATGGAACCTGGTTCTATCCTCGGCGCTGCCAATGACTTATTTGGTACTTTAATAAATTATGTGCAGTTTCGATGCCATAGTTCATAACGGTGAGGGAATACATCGTGAGGAAACCGGTATGTCCAAGAACGTCAATAGTTTAAAGACAAATAAAATTCACCAACATGCAATTCACCAGCATAGTGGATGGGCCCATCCTCTCTCTCTCTCGCTTTCTCTCTCTCTCACTCACACGAAACCCGAGCAGTGTGAGGTCGTGTCATGCACAGAAAAGAGAAGTAAATAGAACGGAAATGAGAAAGAAAATCTGCCGCGAAGCATTATGACAGAACCTTGATTGAACATTCTTATTTATATCAACGCGTCGAACTCCGCATCCAAAGAACTTGGACCTTACCTTTTTGGGTTGCGTCTCAACTGCTAACTGTCCTGTGTTGCTGCTTTTAAACTGGCTAGAACAAATTTCTTACAAAAATACCTTGACAGCCGTTCTAATTTAAACAAAAATAAACTTTTCTGTTTTGCCCTTTTGCTATTGTAGAAAAAGAAACATTATACAAAGTACAGATGTCACGTTCAAAGTTTAAAAGGTAAGCGTACCAAAGACTCGGCGGCAAAGCTTTGAAAGTGTAAAACCACTAGACTGGCTCTCGTCTCGACTCTCAGCGGAACGAGTCTGTGCATATAATGAACGATATTCTGACATTTTGCGCCACCATTTCCAAGCGAGTTTAAGATGTTTGATGTTAAATAATTATAGTTAGCGAAGACACTTGTCCAATTTTAAATGACGTATATACTTTTACTTTCTCAGTGTATAACTGTACAGTGTGTAGTATATTTTTATATTACTGTACATAAATAGTTACAATGTAAAGTGTCCAAAGGGCCAGAAGGAACCTCTGACCAGACCTAAAGGTCCACTATTCACCTAAGCAAGTAGGTACTTGTATTGGTAATAATGTTTCATGTTCACGTCCACTGCTAGAAAAAGGGGTGCTTAGAGAGGGATGTTGCCATAATCCCCACGCTTGGCAAGCGACTTGGGGATCGCAGTACGTTTACTGTGTACTGCCCGTGTTTGCTGCCCATTCTCCGGTGGTTCCATGTTACCAACGCATGTGTAAAAACAAAATAAATTATTTATTTATATTATTTTATTTTTCTACTTTTACATTGGTGGGGTCGAAGCCAACACCAAATTAAATATAAAATACAATTAAGTATTTATTTAGTATTTAAGCCTAGAAAACGCTGGCGCGATGACCTCGACACGTTTCAGATACAGTGCTCAAGTCTGGCGGGGATCGCACTGTCTTGAAAGAAATGGGGGAGACCTTTGCCCAGGAGTGGGACAGTATGGGTTAATTAAAAAAAAAGTATTTAGTTTGTTTAAACGGAAATATGAAACTATTGTACAGTATGGAATTGACAAATTCTGGGTTATTGTGGTGAATTCCAAATGGTGTTGAACTGGTCTATGGTATAAGGTTCGGCACCCGCTAATCATGCCTCAATTCAAAATGCTATCATTTATTATCAAAAGTGTCATAATAGTTGCAACCTGTGTGATATACGTGACCTCTCTCATCTTGGTGAATTAAAAGTTACCACTCAACCCTAATAAAAAAAGGGAGTGTTCAGTTCAGGGTCACACAGCGGGCAATGGAAAGAGCTATTGAGTTTCTTTGCACCATAAAATCTGGAAAGTGGATATTCGCCATAGAACCAGAGTCACCGACACAGCTGTTAAAATATGCAAGTTGAAGTGGCAATGGGCAGGCCACATCGCTCGAAGAACCGATAACCGATGGGGAAGAAAGTTTCCTGAGTGGAGACCACGAACTGGAAGACGCAGCGTAGGTAGGTCTCCCAGTAGATGAACCGACGACATCGTGAGAGTCGCAGGCAGCCAGTGGATGCAGATGGCAGGCTATCCTTCAGTGTAAAAGTCAAAGAGGAGACTTATTGTTCAGCAGTGGACGTTTTCTGGCTGATGATGAGATAAAAGTTAAGTTTCGAGTAGTTTTAAAAGATTAGCATAAAACATTCAACTGCATTTCAATTTATAAATTAACAATTCCTTTTTAATTGGTAAACTCGGCACTGTATGTTAAACTTTTTTTATGTTCGTCTGTTAAATTAACTGGAGCGTGTTAGCTTAACTGCGAACTGTTTGGAGTGAAAATAAACGTACATTCGGTTCTCAGTTTGGTTGTTTTATATTAGGGTGCTTCTACACGATGCAAGGGGCTGGAGCAAGTAAGGCAACAATAAAATACTGTAACCATAAATGGACCCGGGTATGTCCTAAAACTGCGACCAGAACCACCGGAGGATGGGCAGCAGCGTCCTATTAGTACACGGTGAACGTACTGCGATCCCCAAGCCGCCTGCCAAGCGTGGGGATTATGGCAACACCCCTCTCTACGAGGGAGGCCTTTGTTCAGCAGTGGACGTTTACAGGCTGATGATGATGATGATGAACACATTAATGACACCACAATACTAGGAAACTGGCCGGACCGCAGTTCAATTTCTTGAAAACTTCAGGCTTAGTTAAAAATCTAAATATAAAACGTATACTGAAGAAATTATTAAAATGGGCTTTGCAAAAAAAGAAGCAAAAAGGCGGCGTTTAAAGTTTTTGGTCGGATTAGGGAGCGATGCTCGCTGTCTCTTTCTCACAAAGCGAGTGTCAGTATTGAATTTGTATGGCGTACTAACAAGTGACGTCATTTGTGATTGTAAGTATAGTGCGCTCTGTCTAGCATGGCATTAAATGCTTATTATCTTCTTTAATTTTGAACAAATTTTAATTTTGTTTTGGATGATCGACTGCACTGCTTAGACCTCTACACTAAACGATAGCCTGCTATCTGCATCCACTGGATGCCCGCGATTATCACGATGTCGTCGGTCCATCTAGTGGGAGGCCTACCTGCGTCTTACGGTTCGTGGTCTCCACTTAAGAACCTTTCTTCTCCATCAGTTATCGGTTCTGCAATCAATTTGGCCCGCCCATTGGCACATCTACGCACTGCGATGTTGAACTCCCATTCATGATTCAATACCTTAAGTATACCTCCCGCCGCTACTTTGACGCGGCGCCTCACCACCCCAGTCCTCTTGTAGTAAAATCCTCAAACTACTCGACAGACGTGACAGACCCTCCTCCTCTCCGTAGACGCCCTAGAAACATCTTGGGCGACCCGGACGACCCCATCGCCGTCGTCACCACGGCGGCGTTGGGCTCGCCCGATCCGACTGGTCCTAGCAATAGGAAATATTCAGTTTTTGGTACAGGCGTCGGTTACCAGAGGCACACACACACACACAGCGATCCCGCCGGCAGGATCGTAGACCCCCAGGATCTGTTAGAAGATCGGTTAGATTCTCTCCAAATAATCAATCAGTTCAACAAACCGTTAGGGCTCCAGAGCACACCCCCTCTGGGGTGCCTGGGCAAGTCTGATTCCCACTCCCGGCGACGGCCCAAGCCGAGGTTCGTACCTTCGAGGTGCCCTTGTGCTAGTCGCCTATAAACTTAACCACCAAGTTATGCCGAACGCACTCTACGTTCGCTAACTAGTCCGGTCAAGCTGTAGAGGCCAAAAGGCCAACAGTACAAGTCAATATAAAAAAAAGGCACATCTACTTGGAAATTTGAATAGCTATATCGGGTACTCTGGTTCTTTGGCGAATATCCACGTTCCGGATTTAATGGCGCTAAGAAACTCCGAGCTCTTAGCTCTCTCTATTGCCCGCTGTGTGACTGACTTTTTCCAAAAGGCCAACAGTTAAGGACTGTGTCTCAGTACCATATGTCATCAAAATATATGTCATAATAAAAGGGATTTATCCCGTAATTTTGCACTCTTAGAAGTGGAATATTTTCTTCGAATTTAAATAGGCAGGTTAACTTGTGTGAAAATTAAGAGGCACTTAGTCCGTGTTTGACTCCGGTTTTCTTGGCGAGTCAGAAGGAAATTTGTCTCTCATTGATCACTAGCTCACGGCGTCTGAATTTGGCGGCGTGCCGAATTCATGTAGCGTATTTCTTTCAAGTTTTAGTAGGAGTTTGGCAAGAAACAGTATATTTTTCTTAAATAAGCCTACGGAAAAGAAAACTACTTTTTACCAAATGTTTTTTTGCGAAGAATACTTGTTACTATTTTGTAACGTTTCACAGTAAATGTAATAAATATGAAATGCTTTTTAGGGTTGCGTAATACTACAAGGAACCCTTATTATTTCATTCTTTCTGTCTGTCTGTCTGTCAGTCCGTCTAAATCTCAACTTTAAAAGTATAAAAAAATTATTTTAGGGTTGGCTCTTAAACATGTGTTTTTTTTTCGCTGCACCCCCTCGGGTTTTATATCGTTAAAATAATATGTCTTTTAAAATGAAGGTAATTAAGGTTTCATACATCACTTTTTATCAAGTGTATACTTTGCGAAATGTATTTATATTTAATGAATGAATTATTGTAAATTTAAGAAGATAAAATACAGAGCGTACTCTATACAGAAACTCTTAAAGAATTGCACAATGCACATTTTATCGCGTTGTTGAGAGTTGCTGTTAAAAGGAAAAAAGAAAAAGTTAATATTATTTTATAATTATAATTGTCATGTATTTCTAGTAAATACATGATAAAGTATAAAATTAATTACTTCTCCAATATTTTATTTGAAATACGTGGTGTTAAAAGTACTGTTTTTTATCGCAATAATTACGTATTGTTGTCGTTATTTAGAGTGGATGTGATGCTACATAGTGTATCATTGTATGGGCAATAAGGTAAACCAACGAAAGTGAAGTAATTTTGACGTTTTAGGGAGTTTAAAGTTATATGATTATTTACGGGATATTTACCGTGGTCAGGTCCTGGGTTGTGTATCATATAACTTTAGTGAAAAACCGTGATAGTTTAAAACAGTATTTTAGGCAGTTTGTCGTTAAATCGGGTGTCGTTCGAGTCATCATCATCATTTCAGCCGTAGGCCGTCCACTGCTGGACATAGGCCTCCTCCATCGATCTCCAAAAGGTCCGGTTGGAAGCGGTCTGCATCCAGCGTTTCCCTGCGGTGTCTTTTAGGTCGTATGTCCATCTTGTGGGTGGACGTCCTACGCTGCGCTTACCAGTCTGTGGTCTCCATTTGTGAACTTTTCGGCCCCATCGGCTATCTGTTCTGCGGGCTATGTATTTATTAGTATAAAGCTTACTAAAGTATAATTTAGGACAACAGTTATAAGTCAATGTTTATGAATTTTAATTGTAATTATCATCCTCCTAAAGTCTGTTATAAAATAATACCTATGCGATCAGATTGCAAGTATTTGGATTTTATATCCTATTTATCCACTTTTGGAAATCCAGAGACTCCAGAACTCCATACTCTTAGTCCGCATGATATCTGCAGTACGACAGTAAGAAGCTATCATGCGTTTTCTAATTTTTTCCTCCGTTTCCTCATTTTTCCATTTCGTATTCTCAATTCCGGACTCCAAGAAGACTCTACTCCTTGACATCATGATTCCCGCAGTACGACACTCTTTTACGATATCATCTCATATCTTTGCGCCCTCCGTGTAATATGTTTGATTAAAACAAGTGAGCTGTAAATTCGGCAGGCAATTTTCCAGCGGAGTTAGGGTTGACACACAACTTTGTAAAATAATCTTCAAATGTGGCTATGGAAATATGTTCCTATAGGCGATTAGGGGTTTACTGTTAGCCGATTATATCACATCATACTAAAGTAGATTGTTACACAACGGTTTTTTTACAAAGGTGTATTACAAATGTAATGTGCATTATAGTAAATAAAGATTTTTATTATTATTATTATTAAATGCTAACTATCACCATGTACCCTCAAGTTTAGGCTCCTTTGATTTGTTTTATTGAGTCACATATGCGTGTTAGAAATTAAACACTGATAACGGATTTTTGTGTATTTTACATTATTATTAATGTGAAATACACGCAAGAATATCCTTTAAAAGTGTTTATTTTAACCAAAGTCGCCGACATAGCTGTTAAAATTTGCAAGTTGAAGTGGCAATGGGCAGGCCACATCGCTCGAAGAACCAATAACTGATGGGGAAGAAAGGTGGAGTGGAGAGCTGGAGTGGAGACAACGAACCGGAAGACGCAGCGTAGGTAGGTCTCCCACTAGATAGACCGACGACATTGTGAGAGTCGCTGGTATCCAGCGAATGCAATATGCAGGCTGTCGTTCAGTGTGGAGGTTAAAAGGGAGACTTATTGTTCAGCAGTGGACGACTTCTGGCTGATGATGATGATGGTTTATTTTAAATTTGCAATCACCACAAAAATCTTTTTTATTATTATCAGTTGCATCCGAAGATATAGATAATTTATTTGCACGAAACACGAGTAAATCATACACACAGAAAAAAATACTAATAGAAAAATATCGTATACCTACTAGGTTACGCGGAAAAGGTGTACTAAGCAAAAAAGAGTCCATATTATCCATCATTAAGAACAACATCCACTTTAGGAGTAAGTCTAAATTGAAAAAAAAATTAGCTGTTCATAGAAAACGGTCATTGACACTCGACAAAATGAATAGAACAGCTGATTTTTTTTTCAATTTAGACTTGCTCCTATAGTGGATGTTGTTCTTAATGATGGATAATATGGACTCTTTCAGGCTTTGTCCCATAGATAAAGTTGGTTATAATGATGAGTTTAACGAACCCTTTTCGGCTTAATAAACCCTTTCTGGGTTACCTTGTATAAAAGTCTATTAATCTCCACATATTTTCATTAGTGAACGATCACATTTTGAGGTCTCCCCACTCTTTATCTTTACGCTCATCGGAGAGAGGAAAAATATTATTTGAACCCTCCTCAAATATTATTACTCTTACTTTCCCGAGCGTGGTAACCCTACCTATGGCTTACTTTTTTAATCTTATTACACGTTCAGTTGACGAGAGGTGCGAAGCGGAGCGATGTTGAAATTAGGAGGCAAATTGTTTCGTACATGGATGTCGCCTAAAACTTTAGGCTTTGATGGAAAATTGGAATGGATTGTTAAAAAATCCTAACATTGTGATCCGAAATAAAATTAAAAAACCCGACTTCAACATTAGTATATAAATACGCATATTTTTTTTACAAATATTTTTGACAGACTGTTATGTACTTTGAATTAAATACTACCATACCATTCTCTTGACAAACGCGTACGTAACGCGCTAGCTTACTTTCCGTTATTTTGAAAGTTCAAAACGAGCGTTATGTACATTGCATTATCAAAACCAAAAACCTCGTAAGTTTTTGCGGTCATAAACTAAGGACATAGAGTCCATTTTTCAATTACATTTTCATGCTACGACTTGACGCGTTTATGCCAAGAAATTCCACGTAAGACAGAGAATACGGGCCCAGTAGGTGTCGGGCCTATGTTATCTGTAACACACGAGTGGAGTTGGTGGAGTGACTCGAACCCATTTCTGCCAGCAACTTATAATAGGCCAACCAGGCGCGTCACAAGTGAAAACCTTCTACGTTATATAATTCTAACATGCAACCAAATTTACGAGAGCCGAGAGAGTTAGCTTTTAAAATTGACGCCAAATTATTTTACGTGCCCGAACTAAAAGAGTGAAAACATGAGACATACGGCTGTCCAGGATTACGAGCTTGTTGGATTTTTGCCAGTTTTTGCGGCAAGTTTTATAAGTATGATACCAGCAGTAGCACGAGGTAGTCAAAAAGAAACCAAACAAAAATAATTTATACAAACATAATTTTTTAGGCCATATTTTTATTTTCACTGGTACTTAGACATTTCTGTTTGACAATAATTCAGAAAAAAAAAATTATCTGCCTAAAGCAATAGGAAAATAAAACCGCCGTACAATTTTATTCCCTGAAGACGCGTTGTCTCTAAACCCCACTTCTTACGTTGCGTAGTAAAATACCAAAATCAGTTAATAATACTTTGTGATTTAATCGATCAGTGCAAAACATTTTACGATACTGAAGCGAAAGACACCCATACAAAGCGCAAATGGAAGCGATCTCTTTGGTTTTCTTGCGTGATGACGTAAAATGATACATAATTATGTAAAACGTAAAATGATACATAATTATGTAAAACGTAAAATGATACATAATTATGTAAAACGTAAAATGATACATAATTATGTAAAACGTTAAATGATACATAATTATGTAAAACGTAAAATGATACATAATTATGTAAAACGTAAAATGATACATAATTATGTAAAACGTAAAATGATACATAATTATGTAAAACGTAAAATGATACATAATTATGTAAAACGTAAAATGATACATAATTATGTAAAAAGACTATACAGTTTTTACAGATGTCAAAGAGTAAAAAAAACTGATTCGACAGAACAAAAATTTTAGAAAAAAATACATATTGAATATAACCAAGGACGTTTCATAACCTAAGGTTATAAGATATAACTTAAAGTTAAGGTCCTTGAATATAACAGACTAGTGGTCCGCCCCAGCTTTGCACGGGTATAGATTAAAGCCTATGTCACCCGGGGATAGTGTAGCTTCCCAACAGTGAAAGTTTTTTTTTTTATCGGTCCAGTACCTTTTGAGCCAATTCGTTACAAACATACTTACATACAAATCTTTCCTCTTTATAATATTAGTATAGATATCAAAGTGAGATAGTTTTGTATGGTGACATATTATATTGCTTACTTAGTTGTCATTTCGAGCATGTCATTTCAATTAGTTTTTTTCCGCGTGATTAAAATGTATTATTATGCTTTAATGCTCAGAAGAAGGATTAAAGCATAGAAGTAGTGTTAATTTAGGATAAATGAATTAAACATGTTACATTCTTTATACGTATGCCAAAAGTGTTCTTACCAGAATGTAACAGACATAGTTTTGACAGGACGGCAAATTGCAGGGTTGAGGGATTGCCTGTAAAAGGCTCCAAAGGCTGTATACAATTTGACAGACGGCCTTGTACGCTTTGTAAATCACGTGACAGATTCTATGTTCTTTGTTATTCAGTGGTAAAATCCCACACCTTTCAAGCAATAATATAAACCGGCCAAGTGCGAGTCGAGCTCGCGCCCTGAGGGTTCCGTACCACCACAAAATTCAATAACGAGTCTTATGAGTGTCTTACGCTTTAGTATGTTTTATTTTTATAATAGTATTCCAACAACTTCAAAACTTTATCCGTAAATATGAAATTCAATCGTGACAATAAATAACTTGGTCACGTTCAACTGCGCCGGCTGTTTCCGAAATAAGAAGTTTTACTTAATTTATAGTACTATTAAACTGAACAATCGTTCTGAAACTTGCAGTTAATTTGCATTTTTTTATTGTTGTCTATTTAAAAATAGTTTAAGATGCTGGTTACTTATAAATTGAGAGTGGATAGTTATGACTTAAATAAAATAAAGTTTTTTGACGTGATAACGACTTATAAAGCGATGAACGCCGGCTGCACGCACGAAAAATTGTCACGTGCCGCCTGAGCCGCGCGTGCAAGTGAGAGCGCGGAACAAGCGATAGAGAGGCATGATCGGCCTAAAAATTCACGTAAAATTATCGTCCGTAAACGGACTTTACAGACAACCCCTTTTTAACCGACTTCGAAAAGGAGGAGGTTATCAATTCGACTGAATGTTGTTTTTTATATTAGTTTTTCGTTTGGCCACCAACTTCACAAAGGTAAGCGACGTTGCGGCTGAGGGTGTAACACGGTGATCTAGAAGAAATATTATTGTTTTTTTTTTTTTTTTCCAACTTAGAACTAAATATATTCACTCTAGCCTTGAAGATGCCTAGATTGTAGTTCTCTGGAAACAAGGAGGATGGCAGGGAGTTCCATTCTTGGGTAGTACGTATCATAAATGACGACCCAAATTGTTGAGTACGAATCTTTGGAATTACCGCGAGGAACGGGTGGCATTTGTAGGCAAATGCCTATATGGCTACAAATAGGTTTTTCTTGGAAGGCTGGTAAAATCGGACGTCTGTGATATGAGTGGACGCTTCGGGGATGTGTCATGTGCGATCAGCCATGCTCACTCAATATGGCGCTGGTTTTCTGCCAAGTGTGCTCCATCGTAGACCGCATCATCACTTAGCATCAGGCGAATTGACGCTCAAACGCAAGCCAGTAAATTTAAAAAAGTTCCACTTGCATAATACGACTCATATACATGTTTACCCATATAGACTGTACTAAGCCGAAAGGAGGATGGCCGATTGTACTCATCAATTTGAACAACTTTTACTATGAAACCAACCCTGAAATCGCGAATGATACACACAGATTCTTAAACTTTGAAAATTAAGAAAAATTTGCTTAATTTTCAAAGTTTAAACATCTGTGTGTATCATAAGCATTAACAGGAGAGCTGATGCACTCAGAAAGCTAAAGTTTGTTTTTAATAGTTTAGCGCAGTATCGTTCTCTTAAGTGTAAAGTGTACTTAGATGTTTGTTCAGTCAGAATATTAAAACACTACGTTACATGTTACTAAATATTCGGCTATTTCAGTGAATTATACAGGGTTACGCATATAGGCCGCATTAAGCTGAAAGAAGGTAATTATTCTCATCATTATGAACAATTTTTACAATTGGACCAACCTGGAAATCGCTAATAAATCAACTGTTCCATATAAAACGGTCATTGACATTCGACAAAATGTATGGAACAGCAGATTTTTTTTCCCAATTTCAGGGTTGGTCCCGTAGTAAATGTTGTTTATAATGATGAGTACAATAACCTCCTATCGGCTTAGTACAGTCTACATTGCCGGTCTATAGACTGCTGTACTAAGCCAAAAGGACAGCATCAGTCCAGCTACCAAAGATGTTGATTTGATTTCACAAATGTAGCAAGTTCTAATATGTACAGAGATGGTAATGTAAGGATCCTGTGTTTAAAAAAGTACGGTTTACAGCTATCAATGTTGTGAATATTAAACATTGCCCTGACGCCTCTTTTGGGCTTTGAAAACAATCCTTTTGTCAGTAGAGTTACAATTTTTTTTTTTCGTGCTTTCGGTGTTTGTACTTACTACAGTTGGGAGCTAAGATGCCACCAAAGATAATATGACCACTTGATCGCGCACGAGTCATAATTTTCATGTGCAAGATGTAAGCCACATCGGTTGCGGTAGAGGGTAACGTATGGCACTTGTGATTGGAGACTCAAAAGGCATTCATTCAATTCGCGCTTAGGGTTGGCCCGCTCAAAAAAGAGTATGCTGAAAATAGTTTTGGCCTACGACGGGGTAAAAGGATGAGCAGTCAAGTGGTATCGTCAATGGATGCCACAGAAAGATACAGCAGATACATACGATAAACTTAGAAGCGCAGCGCAGTGCAGCGAAGCGCTTTGATTCCACATTCATTGTGCGAACTGCTAGTGGAATTCGCTGCATGAGTGTTCCCCGATAGTTACAATCTGGGTGTCTTCAAGTCGAGAGTGAATCAGTTTCTTCTGGACAAGCGTGCTCCATCGTAGACCGCATCATCGCTTAACATCAGGCGAGTTGGCAGCGCAAGCCTATTTATATAAAAGTACCCCTCTTTTTGCGTCGGGGGTTAAAAAGAAGTTCCACTGGATTAGAATAACTACACAAAGAAACCAAGTACATTCGCAAAATTTAAGCCATTCAAATGGTGTCATATATGGATCAAAAAAAAAAAAAAAATACTATGACAATTTGCGCGGTGAAATCGTACCACAATAAATCAGAAAAGCAGCATTGATAATAGTTATGGTGTGACATTCCACAGGTAATCCATTAATTTTCTTGCTTAAATCGTTTAAAATATCAATCGAAACGTAAGCTACAAAGCGAATTTGTAGCTTACGTTTTGAGAAGGCGTTGTTTGGAAACCTACCTTCTCTGTCCACTGGTTTCTGCAGTACAAGCTGAATCTAGTATGAGTAGGTACGTGGTAAAGGCTCAGTGTAAAACAATATAAACGTGAAGCGGGTCGCAAGCAGCTGGCACTGTGCCAGGCGCCAGCGCACTGGCAAGCATGATTTAATTTCAACAGCGTTTCACAGCTATTGGCCACGTCCAGCTAATGCTGTTTAACTAACGAACATGTAAGTAATTGTCTGCTTTGGCCCTGCTTTGGACTAGCAAATGTGGTTAGATTAGATAAACTGACCTGGGAAATTAGCAAATTAGTGCAAATACTTAAGAAATACAACACAGTTATAAACTATCACGGTTGTTCACTAAACTTACATGGTTATTTACGGGATATTTACCGTGGTAAGGTTGTAGAATGAGCTCCCGATATTTCGGCGCAGTTACATGCACCATGTTTACAGGAAGACTGAAGAATGCGGGTGGTTTGTCGAACAGTTAAAAAGTTAGGTGCATACATAACGATCTACCCTCTTTCTTAGTCTGCGCCGAAATATCGGGAGCTCATTCCACAACCTTACCACGTTAAATATCCTGTAAATAATGATATAATTTTAAGAAATACAACTTTCCATCCTCTATCAAAGATCCAGAGACAGGACCAAGACAAGGTGGAAAAACGTTGTGCTAAAGAACATGAGAGAGTGCAAGGTTTTCGAAGGCAATGTCGAGAATACAGCGAAGTTGAAGAGAAGTAAGGAAGGGTGACCCCACCACCGCATGTGGGATTCATAGTCGGGAAGAAAATTCAAGTGCAGTAGGTTCTGGGTGTATACTGACTATGGACTCATAATCAGCCAGAAGACGTCCACTGCTGAACATATAGGCCTCCTCCTTAGAACTCAACACTGAACGACAGCCTGCCATCTGCATCCACTGTAGGACCACGACTCTCACAATGTCGTCGGTCTATCTAGTCGGCCTACCTACGCTGCGTCTGCGACATTGGACTGAGTGGTCAGAACTTTGTACAGGGTTATAAGCTAGGCGAAAAGAGGTCAATGTATTCAGAATAATAAACCAGGACCAACCCTGAAATCGCGAACTCTTCGGTTTCGATTTTAAGGGTTACAAATGTACCCTTTGTTCAGAAATGTACTACTGACTTGCTTGTATTTCAATAACACATAAGAAACAAAAAAAAAACACAGTTTTATGAGTATTAACGGGATATTTACCGTGTTAAGGTTGAGGATGGGGCTTCCAATTAGACCTGGAAATTAAATCGTTAATACTTAAAAAAACAACAAATTGTTACAGTTTTTCAGGAGAGTTGGCGGTCAATCGCAAGCCTATAGCCTATATACTAATATTATAAATGCGAAAGTGTGTTTGTTTGTTGGTTTGTTTGTTCCTTTTTCACGCAACAGAGCAACGGATCGACCTGATTTTTTGCATGGGTATAGTTCAGAGGCCGGAGAGTGACATAATGCTACTTTTCATCATCATCAACATTTTTCATCACTACGTGGGTGAAACCGTAGGGCGCAGCTAGTTATTAATAATAATTAAACAAAGCTAGCCCCTTTACCATGTTGTGTGAAATACCAATGTGTACCTTTTGACCAAAGTAGAGACCGGCATTTTGGTCACGTGGTGCATCGTCAAGACATGACGATAAATATTTAAAAAAAACACTCGATTTATATGTAATAATATAATAGTATAATTTTGTATTTTTTATATTTATTGTAATTTGTTGTTTTGTGTATTATCCTGTAAAACTTTGGTATTTCTATTTATTTCTTTTTGTCTTTTATAAGGTGTTTTTGATGCACGTCTACCTACCATTTGTTCCAACCTGGTGGATGACTGGTAGAAAATGTTTAGCATTAAGTCCTCCAATTGTACATATCTACTTAATTTGTAAGTGTGCAATAAAGTATTAAAATAAATAAATAAAATCCCAGTTTCGACCCCAAAAGGCTCAAAAGACTGCTTCTGCTGACTTACTTGTATCAGCCTCACCTATCAAAGTTAAATTCTCATCTCAGAAAATTGTTTCCAACATAAAAACGTTACGAGCTAAACTAGCTTTAATCCCAGCGTCGCTCTAATGAGGTGATGTACTAATTTGAGCGCACGTACCCCGAGCCACAGGTTAAACAGTAGTCACTATGCAAACCAAGCCACGTTTACATCTCGTTTAGATGTAAATGTTTACGTTGCAGGAGTGTTTATAATCGTCTGTAAGTACCTCTACGTAAGAGCTTTGTGTAACGATGTCTACGTTTTATGCAGAGTGCATTAGAGTACCTACCTACTTACTTCTTTTCTGATTTTTTGCCGCTTTCTGCTTGATATTTCGAAAACCCGTCAATGGCTGATCCAGGATTTAATTTTGGGGGCATTAATAATAATAATAAATAAATATTCGGGACATTTTCGCACACACGCTCATCTGACCCCAAACTAAGTAAAGCTTGTGATATGGCTGCCAGAGACTGATATACATACATATATAGTTTTAAATACATACTTAAATAGATATTAACACCCAGATATAGAACAAACACAAATGTTCATCACATAAATGTTTGTCCTAGGTGGGAATCGAACCCACGCCCCCAAGCGCAGAAGGCAGGTTCACTACCAACTGGACCAACGGGCTATCTAATTCGTTCTGACAAGTTTCGAGGCGTATTATAAAACGCACCGTTCACCTTCAAAATTTGCATTTACGGGCATAAATATATATCTATACTAATATTATAAAGAGGAAAGATTTGATTGTTTGTTTGTTTGCTTTGAATAGGCTCCGAAACTACAGAACTGATTTGAAAAAATCTTTCACTGTTGAGAAGCTACACTATCCCCGGGTGACATAGGCTATATACCCGTGCGAAGCTGGGGCGGACCGCTAGTCGAAAAATAAAGCCGTAATTTTCAAGATATATGTAAAATAAGTAAACCATAACATATTTATTTTTATTTTATGTCAGTAATTTAACGAAATCCATTCTCAAACTTTCCCTCGTAAAGTTTTACGAAAAACTACTTTTGTAAATTGGAGGTAACGTGGATATATTGAGTTTTTCCAAAAACTGAAGCAGCTACATTCTATAAAAAAATACAGATCTATTTAATACAGAAACTGAATTTCCTACAGATCTTACTAATTGATAGAAAAAGAATACCAAAAATCCAGTTTTCGACGCTTTTTTTCGTCAAAAAATGTAAAATTCCGATAATTTGAAACTTTGAAAATTAATTATATCATTTTATCTTGACCATTATAATTCTCATGGAGGTACTCTTGACGTAGTGTTGGCACAGTAGTATCGGCGTCGCGGCCGGTATGCGTGCCACCGACGGGTCCGTCCAGATAGAAGAGCTTTACCACCCCACGCTCGAGAATAGCTCTCACACTCCGCTTTTTATCTTGACCATTACTTAATTCTCACGGAGGTACTCTTGACGTAGTGTTGGCACAGTAGTATCGGCGTCGCGGCCGGTATGCGTGCCACCGACGGGTCCGTCCAGATAGAAGAGCTTTACCACCCCACGCTCGAGAATAGCTCTCACACTCCGCTTTTTATCTTGACCATTACTTAATTCTCACGGAGGTACTCTTGACGTAGTGTTGGCACAGTAGTATCGGCGTCGCGGCCGGTATGCGTGCCACCGACGGGTCCGTCCAGATAGAAGAGCTTTACCACCCCACGCTCGAGAATAGCTCTCACACTCCGCTTTTTATCTTGACCATTACTTAATTCTCACGGAGGTACTCTTGACGTAGTGTTGGCACAGTAGTATCGGCGTCGCGGCCGGTATGCGTGCCACCGACGGGTTCGTCCAGATAGAAGAGCTTTACCACCCCACGCTCGAGAATAGCTCTCACTCTCCGCTTTTTATCAAAGAGAGATTCCTTTAGGATGGCATGACTGAACCCCATAGTTAAAGTTGTTTATAATGATAGCTATTATATGATAGCCCTTTCCGCTCAGAGTACCCTTAACGCGTAACCCTAAATACAGAGCTAACTCATAAAATGTCCTGCTAAAATGTTTTACCTGAGCTAGATCGAAAACACCTGAATATTCATGATATGTTTGCATGGAACCATCGAGATACAATTCCTATAGAGTCACAATCTCGCAGTGAAAATAGACAAAAAATGTCATTGTATATTAATTAATATTTTATTATTTATTAATTAATTTTATAATTATAATTACATTTTAATATTAATTACATTAATTATATACTTCACAATGCCACATTTACTCCAATTTAGACGTTATGTCGCTTGCATAGTATTCAACGTTAGTTGCCCGCTATGTCATTGTAGATCTGGCATCGCGCGGCGTTGTAGTCGGATCACGGTTACCGTGTAACTAACCAAAAAGTTTGCGCAATTCGTAGCGTGCGTCGAGTTTTGGTTCGGACATTTTTTGGCACGATTTTGAGTCTATATGTATTGTATCTCGATATTGTACAATAACTAGGTTAGTTTTAGAGTTAAGTTTTTAGTGACCGCAGGGGTGGAGGGTGGTGAAAGGGGAGGGGGTAATGCAGTTTAGCTTAGTTAAGCGCCAACTAGTTTAGAGTAGGGAAATTATGGGCTTCATCAAGGGGTTGGACGGATGGTGGTAAAGGTGTTTGCTGCAGGTAAAGGGTACGACCTCATGGCAACCGTGTCGGCAGCTTTGACCGCGTTTACTCTAAAAATGTTAATGTCTAAGGATTTTGACACCACCTGTCATTGTAATTTTTGTGTAGGTACTTACCTTTTAAAAATGCGGGCTAGCATTTTTTGTTACCCTGTAACAAAAATCATTGTAACAAGGTCGAAACCACCGTTTTTAGGGTCCCGTACCTCAAAAGGAAAAAACGGAACCCTTATAGGATCACTTTGTTGTCCGTCTGTCCGTCTGTCTGTCCGTCTGTCAAGACCCTTTTTCTCAAGAACGCGTCAAGATATCAAGTTGAAATTTATATCAAATACCCAAATCTACGGTTTCTTTCAGCTGGTAAAAAATCAAACTTGTAAAACTACGCGATCGAAAGTTATGACCGATTATGTCGCATATTTTCGCATATTTTGCGATTTCACAGGGGAATCAAAACCTATAGGGTACTTCCCGTTGACCTAGAGTCATGAAATTTAGCAAGAGGCAAGGTCTCACAGCACATATAAAGTAATAAATTCCAAAGTTATATGTTTGAAGTTATATCATTAAAAAATAATTATTTTGCTATTACAAACTTACATTTTGTAGTTGTAATGTATAGAAGCACCTTATTGTCAACTACAAACTTAAGTTTGTCTTTCAATATATCAACTTCAGTTAGTTTTTTTTTTGGACTCGCGCTCTGAAGGTTCCGTCCGTCTTACTCGTACTTGTCCGGTTTTTTTGTTGTTTGGGCTCGCTGTCTGAGGGTTCCATCTAACGGAACCCTCAGAGCGCGAGTCCTGCTCGTACTTATCCGGTTTTTTAGGGTTCCGTACCTCAAAAGGAAAAAACGGAACCCTTATAGGATCACTTCGTTGTCCGTCTGTCTGTCTGTCTGTCTGTCCGTCTGTCAAGACCCTTTTTCTCAAGAAC
This sequence comes from Agriopis aurantiaria, assembly GCA_914767915.1. Classification (NCBI taxonomy): domain Eukaryota; kingdom Metazoa; phylum Arthropoda; class Insecta; order Lepidoptera; family Geometridae; genus Agriopis; species Agriopis aurantiaria. The sequence goes on from OU612003.1 coordinate 2,092,290, forward strand.
GCGTAAAGGTAGCAAGTTGAAATTTATACTAAATACTTGGGTCTACGGTTTCTTTCGGCTGTAAAAAAATAAAAGTTGTAAGTCAACGCAATCAAAAGATATGAACGTTTATGTCGCATATTTTGCGATTTCACAGGGGAACCAAAACCTATAGGGTACTTCCCGTTGACCTAGAATCATGAAATTTGGCAAAAAGCAAGGTCTCATAGCACATATATAGGAATAAATCCGAAAGTTAGAAATATGAAGGTATATCATTTAAAAATGATTATTTTGCTATTACAAACTTACATTTTGTAGTTGGAATGTATGGAAGAACCTTATTGTCAACTACAAACTTAAGTTTGTCTTTCAATATTTTAACTTCAGTTAGTTTTTTTTTGGTCTCGCGCTCTTAGGGTTCCTTTATGTCGTATATTTTGCGATATCACAGGGGAATCAAAACCTATAGGGTACTTCCCGTTGACCTAGAATCATGAAATTTGGCAAGAGGCAAGGTCTCATAGTACATATATAGGAATAAATCCGAAAGTTATAAATTTGAAGGTATTTAAAAATAATTATTTTGCTATTATAAACTTACATTTTGTAGTTGGGATGTATGGAAGAACCTTATTGTCAACTACAAACTTCAAAGTTGTCTTCCCAGAGACTGTGGGATCGGCCGATCTGCGAACTAGCATGGAAATCGCTACTAGATACGTGTCCTAGTATTGCAGATCGCGCTCGTATTCTTGTTGTCTCTGTTTGGGAATCGGGACTTTGGTTGCAAGCCATGCCCTCTTTTAACACAGGTAGCCTTTTAGATCCAACCGCATTTCGTCTAGCTGTCAGCTTACGCTTGGGTGCAAGGTGCTGTGAGGCCCATCGCTGTCAGTGTGGTACTGCTGTTGACCAGCTCGGTCACCATGGTCTCTCTTGCTCGAGAAGCGCTGGTCGTATTGGCCGACACGCTAGCCTGAACGACATCATACGCAGGACACTTTCCACCGCCAATTTCGCAGCTGTGCTCAAACCGAGTGGTCTTGCGCGTGACGATGGAAAGAGGCCTGACGGTATGACACTTGTGCCCTGGAGGTTGGGGCGGCCCCTTGTATGGGACGCAACTTGTGTCGATACTTTGGCGCCGTCACATCTTCCTGAGACACAGGGTAGGGCTGGCGCGGCTGCTAATTCGGCAGAGCAGCACAAGCGTCGCAAATATGCTAACCTCGGCAGTGGTTACATATTTGAGGCATTGGGCCCTTGGGGACCGGGAGCTCACCTCATTTTCAAAAATCTTTCAGAGCGCCTGGTTAATGCGACGCGTGACCAAAATGCTGGCGTGTTTCTGGCTCAACGCATTAGCATTGCCATTCAACGTGGTAATGCCGCCAGCATGTTGGGTACGCTGCCAACTGGTAATGGGCTTGAGCATTTGGATTGTCTTTAGGCCTTCAACGGTCTATGGGCAGTCTAACTGTATTTGTAGTGTTAGTTTTAGCTTGTATTTTGTTTAGTTATTAAAGGCACTTGCCCAGTAAAAAAAAACTACAAACTTAAGTTTGTCTTTCAATATTTTAACTTCAGTTAGTTTTTTTTTTTGGTCTCGCGCTCTGAGGGTTCCGTCTAACGGAACCCTCAGAGCACGAGTCCTACTCGTACTTGTCCGGTTTTTTTTTTTCTTTCTGTGGTGGAAACGTCGAGAGGAAGCTAATTGTTTTTACCTACATAAAATGCGTGATAAGTCCAGATAAACAATTTAAAAGTGTGTTCACAACAAGAATTTTAATAATAACTGTTAGCGTGCAAGTTTTCAATAATTAAAAACACGTCCCTAAATAAATCATGATAAAACAAAACGCAAACACTTACTTTTCAACCCCTTTAAGTACTTAACTTACCCCATCATCATCATCAATTCAGCCATAGGACGTCCACTGCTGGACATAGGTCCAGCATCGATCTCCAAAACGGCCAGTTGGAAGCGGTCTGCATCCAGCGTTTCCCTGTGGTCTTTTTTAGGTCGTCTGTCCATCATGTGGGTCAGTCGGTCATCATCAGGACGTCAGTCCTACGCTGCGGTTACTGGTCCGTGGTCTCCATTGGAGAACCTTTTGGCCCCGTCTGCCATTTGTTCCGCGTGATATGTGCCCTGCCCACTGCCACTTCAATTCGCTAATACGGTAGGCTATGTCGGTAACTTAAGTTCGTCTATGGATCTCATCTCTAATTCGACCTCGTAGATAAACCCCGAGCATAGCCCTCTCCATAGCTCGTTGTGCGACTTTGAGCTTGCTTAAGAGGCCCATAGTGAGAGACCATGTTTCACTACCGCACGTAACCATAACAAAAAAAACTGTGGTAAACGATGTTAGTGCCAAAATAATTAATTAAAATTTAAATTCATTTATTTCAGGCTATGACACCCACAGAAGGGAAAAAAAATCGGCTCTTTTCTGTGATGACACCCATACAATGATTAACTATAGTAACTTATAGTTATTTAGAAATGCTGCGTTTGTGAGGCAAATAAGATTACAGCGTATAATATACCGACCTTATAACTAAAAAAATATTTAATAAAAAAAAAAGAAAACAGACCTCATTTGGGCTCACACATATTTCAAATCTGTAAAAAAAGGTTCACATGCTTGTCCAATCCCCAACCCTTCTCCATCACTCGAGTTGGTCAAGACCGAGGATTTTGATCTCTATAAAATAAACTCTGTCTGTAGACTTCGACTAAAATAAAATGAATGGACGGGCCCAGTAGAATCGCATTTTTGAAGAAAACAAAATGAGCGCCGGCTCTCATTTCGTTTCAGTCGGTCTCTAGCCGTAGGAAGTGCAACACGTGTCTATTGTTACGTGATAACGATACATCTGACAAAATTATGCATTCATATGCTTTCCCGAAGTGTAAATACACAAATAAAACCGGGATCTATTTTATGTAACAAATATACTGTACATTATTATAATTAGGTGTTGAAGTATATGTCCGACGGTTTTGACTCGTTTTTACTGAGCAATTTCAATGGTTAGGGCCCATCCATTCTTTTTATTTTGGTCGAAGTCTGTAGAATGAAGTCTCTGTATCTCTGAACGTTCTTCTCGCAACTGGTACGAATGCGAAAGCTGCGCTATGGTGATGTTCTTGGTAGATATATGAGATTTTCAACCCCTTTGTGCCCCCTTTGTACCCCCTTTAATGAACTGTATCCAATGACTGTTGTTCGTTAGCACGCAAGAGATAGGTCGGCTGATACCACAGGGTTAACTCACTACTATTAATTACATGGCATCCCTTCCTTCCTTGGAGCCTTGGAGATTGACACCGTGACGTATTAACATTAAATATGGCTGTCTTTAAGGCTTAGGGTAGAGATGCCTACTAGCATTCGTTTGGAAAAAACAGTAAATTTAATCATTCACAAAAAATCACATCACGTAAACAATAAAAAAAACTTTCTTCTTGTTCCAGGTAATAATTTTCCCGACCAAATTTCTATTATGAAATGGGCATTCGAGCATGGAGCGGACACATCATCTTTATCCTGATCGTCACTCAAACCGGCAGCCACTGGCTCAATTGCGGCAAAATCCCAGAATGTCACTGCAAATGGTCTTCCGGCAAGAAAACAGCATCATGCATCGAAGCCGGCATGAAGCATGTGCCTACACTAGAATCAGACATCCAAGTACTAGACCTTCAAGGAAACCCTTTAAAAATATTAGAAGAAGACGCCTTCGCCAGTATAGATTTATTGAATCTACAAAGATTAAATCTGAGCTCAACGGGCCTGCATTCCTTACACCCCAACGCCTTCCGAGAGCTTCGCATACTGGTAGAGCTAGATCTTTCGCAGAACGAGCTCCTTCAGCTATCACCTGACACGTTCAAAGGCGCAGATCGCTTGAGGCTTTTAATACTTAACGACAACCCTTTGAGCGCTTTAGTCGCTGAGCAGTTTCCGCCTTTAAGGTATTTGAAGAAACTGGAAATATCTCGATGTAAACTCCGCGCGGTGCACCCACACAGCTTCATAAATCTGCAAGCACTGGAAACGGTTAATATAAACCAGAACTTGCTATCATATCTACACCAAGACACATTTAATTTACCCGTCCTCAAAACGCTGACTTTATCCGACAACCCGTGGTTTTGCGACTGCAGACTGAGAGAATTCCACGAGTGGTTTTTAAATAGCAACCTGGGAAGTGAAGAGGTCGTGTGCGTTGGCCCAGAAAATAAAGCGGACATGTCTTGGAGGATTTTAAAGCGAGAAGACATGTTCTGCCCTCCTTCGGCTTATGCGACTCCGACCGTAATAAGGGCAGAAGCGGGAGCGGAAATTACTTTTGGATGCCTCGTTCGCGGTGACCCAAAGCCACTGGTCACTTGGCTGTTCCAGTATGCCGAGAAACATAACAGCTCAGACAGCAGCAGTGAAATCACTATCAATGAGTATCCAATAAACAATTTCGGCGGATACAGTGACGAATTAAGTAGGAGTGCTCAGTGGGTCAACGTGACCATAAACAATGTGACAAGTGACTACTCCGGTGAGTGGAAGTGTAGTGCCAAAAGTCGAATAGGAGATGCGTCTGCTTACGTCACTCTCTTTCTTCCTAAAGCTAGAACTGCAACGGCTAGAACTGCTCCTGAATATTCGACTTTTATTTTAGTAGCAGGGTCGTTATTGGCCATGGCGGGAGCTGGGTTTATAGCCTCCTGTATTTGCTGGAAGACTCGTCGCCGTAGAGTTCCCCCAAGTAGAAGCTTCACGGACCAAGAGAAAAAGCTTCTAGATACTTCTTTAGCCGTAAGTTGTGACAGGACCAGTGCTGATTTAGGGTCTTCATACGGTTTCGAAATGTTAGATAGGTCTATGTCTTTGGAAAGCGAAGACACGAGATTTGAACCTGTACAGATAACCATAGAAGGACCTCCTGGGATGTTTCCTCCTCCACCTGCAGAATTTGCTCTGCCAGCACCTTATGGCAGTATCTTTATATCAGTCCAAGTAGCTCCTAATGGTGAGTATCCAGATCTTCTCGGAGGTGGTTCTACTTTGCCCAGACGAAGTAGAACCTGCTTCCTCAAGTCTGCGTATGACAACATGGGTCCTAGAATAACAGCTGCAGGTAGCTCAACCTGGTCTCTCCCTGGTGCCAATGTAGATAAGTCTATCGAGAAAGACCCCCTACCCATGACTTTGTCGACATTTTCTACGGAATTCACAGCTTTGTAACCCAGACAAGTTGATCTCAGTTTACCTAAGTACTGAAAGTTTTCTCAAAGCTCAAAATAAATATAGATGACAAAACCTTTAATTTCCGTCAATGCGCATTGTTTTTTGCAATTCATTCATAGCATTGCATCGTGAAGGACTTCAAGCACAGACCTTTAGTGATAAAGACACCCTGAGGCCATTAAGTTGTATGTAATTTCTGGTGTAAACTATAAAGAAATAATTTAAATAATAATTAAAATGTAATTTTAATTGCTGTAATTTTTTTTATAATTAGAGCTGCAAATAAACTTGTTCTCCATCTGACTGCAAGCATAAACCGCCGCTGATGGACACCGGTGTTGTAGGAACTTTAAAATTCGAATAAAAAAATATTTAAATCTCAAAAACCCATATTATTAAAAATAAATTATTAAGCAAACATTACTATTACTAATAAAAAAATATTTAACATAAGAATAATAAAATTAAAACAAGTCATACATACACATGAACATGTCAAGTAGTACATTCACTAATAAAATCATTGCGTCAATAAGTAATTTGTAAAGTCACAATCAGTCAAGTACTTTCTTTCCTGCATGAGTAGGCACTGCTTTGCCATTCCGAAAAGGTAGACATAATTTTTTAAACGTTTCAACCTATCTTTAATTCCATGGAAATCCAGCATGTTACATTTTTTGGAACCGATAACGTCACAATAGCAATTCAGTGGTATTTTAAATCCATTAGCACGGCCTAATCCATTGGCACGGATTTTGAAGAGTTTTTTTGAATGATGCAGAAAATGAGGAATCAGATAATTAGCATAACTTTTATGACAATTTTTTTTTTTTTTTCTGTAACCTGTAAGTATCATTTGGTACTTATTATTCTTAACGCTGTATCTGTGATTACATTATTATTTTTACTAATTTATTTTGATGAGCTGTGACATCGTAAATTAAATTTATTTTATGATAATGATATTTAATTTATTTTGTTTGTAGTCTGTAAGTATTATTGCTTATTATTTATTTATCACATTGTGTATAATGACTGCAATATTATTAAATTCATTTATTTTGACAAGTCTGTTGACATGTTAAATTTTATTCGTATAATTTAATTCGCTAATGTAATTGGTTAGCACCGTTTTAGTTAATAAACAATAATACTTTGAAATACTATGGCAATTATGCGGCGTACTAGTTGCAGCATAGATCCAACTTAAGACAGGCGTGCAAAGTAGGTGAACTAGCGGTGTCTAAGTCTATCTTTAAATGTCTGTGACTCCAAGCATCAATTAAACTAACTCAGAGAACTTATGATCCTTGGAAAAAGTACAGTTTGCAAAGTAAAGAGCTTTGAGACAATGTCGCCTACTAATGCCAATCATATCAACCCAACTGTAATTAGCATCTAAGAACTGTTATATTAAGTTTTTATAGATTTTCTAAGGCCTTACCTTTATTGCCACTTGCGCAAAAATACAAAAGATTTGCTAAAGGAATTTGCTATAGATGAAAAAAATACAATCTAACGTATTACCTACTACAATATAATAAATAATAGTTACTAGTAATACTTTAAGGGCTTAACTTAGGGCCTATTTTCACACTATTTTGTACCTGACAAAAGTTGATAAGTACACCTTTTTTTCTCCTCTGTTATATTTTGTATCTCGTTTCACATAGTTATGAACATGTTAACGATGCGTATAAAAATTAAAGATTGTTTCGTCTAGTTTAGATTTTTTTCTTATTAATTTTCAGTTAATGACATTGCTTTAATTATGTGTCAAGACACGCATATGGCAGGGTTCCGTAGCCAAATACATATAATTGTGGTCACATTCTTAGTTCAGAAATTGGTGGTTAGGTATAAAAAAATGTAATCGAACAAGGTCGGTGGGTTTAGTCAAATTTCAGAGATGTATCATCCCGATATACTTTTTGTCGTGTAGAAAAAGATACATCTACTAGGAAACCAGCCTTTTCTAAAATAATATTACGATGATTACAGTTTTATAGCCATAAAACTCGAATAGTTGTGATCAGAAAATGTTCAAAATAATTTGAAATTACGGTTTTAAGATAACCCATTGGCATGAAACGTTAAAAACTACTATGTCTAATAGTTTTAAAATGTAGGGAATGGGACCAACTTTTAGCCAATTTGGCGGGTAATGTGAAAATGACGTGGAAAAAAATCATCTTACAGTTTTTTTTATTTGTTTTTTATTTATACTTATATTGTTAAAACTGTAATTGTCTTAAGTTTCAATAACTTACCCATAACCTTAAATTAAAAGATTCTAAAGGATTAGGACGGACGGACTGAGCGAACTTATAAGAGTTCCGGGTTGTTGTATGGAACCCTAAAAGATATACTTTATTATATTTTTGGCGGGTAAACATTGTGTGAAAATCAGGCGCTGGGTTGCCACCTTAAGGACATATCAGATTACTAAGTTATAATTATAGAATAATCATGAATTTTTATGGATATAGAGTAAACATTTTGATACTAGTACAGTCGATACTGTTAGCGCGGGATGAATTGTTACTGATACATAAATTACTTTATGTATCTCTGTTCTTATGTGTTGTTATCTTTTTAGGGCTAATCGGCTAAACCGATTTTGATGAAACTATGTGGGGCAATAGGGTACATCATTAAATAAATATCATCATCGTTTCCCATTAGAATTCCGTGTCGGGGATACTATGGAACCTACATAAAGATACAGACAACTAACACCCAGACCCAGAGTATATATTTATCACCATTCAAAAATTATCCCGGCTGGGAATCGAACCTACAATCGATCGTAGGCTCATGAGGCAGACATGCTACTACTAAGCCAAACTGGTCGTCGACCGCTTAACTGTATTCGTAAGGACTGACTTTCTGTGCACTTGATTATGAAAATAGAATCCCTTTTGTGGAATTCCAATAAACTACATCTCATATTTTCCGCCGCCATAAACCCCTTGAAGGTTAAAAATCGACCTTTAGGGATCGATAATGTCGATATAAACTACTTTGAGAATGACTGGCTTTAAGCCATAAACTGGAGAAATTAAAACAAAGACATCAGCCACAATATCACCAGCCAGAAAGCGTCCACTGCTGAACAAAAGTTTCCCCCTTAGACGTCCACACTGAAGGACAGCCTGCAATCTGCTCCCACTGGAAGCACAGGACTCTCACGATGTCGTCGGTCCATCTAGAGAGAAGCCTTCCTACGCTGCATCTTCCGATTCGTGGTCTCTACTTTAGAACCTTTCTTCCTCATCGGTTATCGGTTCTTCAAGCGATGTGGCCTGCCCATGGCCACTTGAAATTAAAAGCTTACGCTCAATTCATCCATTCATACTCGAAATTCACTTCAATCTCTATTAATACAGCAAACATTAACATAGCAAACAAGCCAATCCAACCAATTAGCTCTCACTTTGAATTAAGTATAGAGCCAATTACTGATTTGATGCGCTATCGAACTAATCTCATAATGAGCGTGAATTTTCATTTCATTTGCTGCATCCTGCAATTTTACACACCTAAATAAGTTTTGATGACCAAGTGACCAGCCTTAATGTCATGTTATTGATAAGCGAGGGATATCACAGAAAGTTCTAGAGATTAATTTTTTCATTGTGATTATTTACAAGCTTTTATTTAACTTGCAATGTATGTATTATATATGTATGGAACTATATTTGTTTGGGTGGAATCATGCACCTCAATTTTAAAGCATAAATATATGATATATTTAACCGATTGAGCTGAAATTTGGCATACTTATGTAAGTTCGGTGGCAATTCAATGTTATGGTATTCAATGTTGGATTCGGATTTCGACGCGTTGACATAAATAAGAATGCTTAATCAAGGTTCTGTAATAATGCCTGGCGACAGATTTTTCTTCTAATTTCCGTTCTATTTACTTCTCTTTTCTGTGCTGCAGACGACCTAGCTTTATGCATGTGAACTTTTAGTTCTTTGGTATCCCTGCAAATTTCTTAGTGTGCGTAAAAATAAGAAAGTGTGCCTACACTTTACATAAATATTCAATCGCAGTGAGGTGTAATAATAGAAACATTATAGGCGAAAAACACGGCCTTAAAAACTGACTAAACGCAGCATATATCTACTTACCTACGCATTTATATGACATGTGCATTTTGTGAAACGAGAGAAAGAATATGAAATACTTTTTACACTATATATCTGTTGTTAGAAAGAGACAAAAATACAATTTGTTGTGGACACTTGGAATGCATGATTGACGGCTCAACAAAGTCGGACAGCCAGCCTTGCATTCGTCTAGTCGTCTAGTCAATATGGTGGTGGGCAAAACCTATCTACTGGTAAAATATATTATTTCAATCGTTTTAAATCTAACAAAATGTTGAAATGCCCAATACGAAAACGTACAAAGGCTCTTAATAAAAGCAAAGATAATCTTGAAACAAAATAAAGCTCAAAAAGGTCATTTTGAACATAATATTACTCTGTCTTAAAATAAAATGGTAAATTTTTGGTAGGAGATAGAAAAGTCCGATCCGCCAAGAGATAAAGTTCATAGACTGAGCCAACAGTGGCTTTACAACGTGGCAGGGTTGACACCCGCGTTCTTTTCCATAACATTACATTTATTCGCCGCGACAGCCCTATTTATACGAGAGCGGTGCGCCGTTCCACCTTTACACTGAAATTTATTTTAAAATATAAAAATGTACTGTGAATTTTTTGTATCTGAATAAAAATGACTGTTTTGTATTGTTTTTTTATGAAACAAATGATATGCGTGTGATATTCAAATAACAAATGCAAGCCGATGTTTTGTATTTCTGTATTGTGCTTTTATTTAACTTGCGCTGTTAGTATGTATGTGTGGGACAAATCTTTCACCTGAATTTTAGACCAGTTATTCTCAACGGATTGAGTTGAAATTTTGCATATACTTTTAGTTTGGATGACATTGGCATCGATTCTGATGTACTCTAAACTAAACTAAATTTGACACCTCTAAAATTGTTGCCATCCTTCTCTCATGTATTGAAATGAAAAGAGAGGCAGATAATTTTAGTCCTGTCAGATTGGTTTAGTTTAGTGAGTGATGACAGAATGTGCCTCAATTGGCATCGATTCTGATGTACTCTAAACTAAACTAAATCAAACCAATCTGACAGGACTAAAATTATCTGCCTCTCTTTTCATTTTAATGTGTGAAACGTGAAAGATCCGGGGTACTCCCAATACAATAAACGTATTTTCAAATAGGTTTTATTACATGAAGCAAACAATGAAGTTTTTTTTTAATCATACACAATGATTTTAGAGATGATAAGATGATCGTATATGATAATTTTAAAGGAAATAACTTTTTAGGCCTTTTGAATACGGTAACGTAAACTGATGGGTACAAAACTATAAAATTAGTAGATAGTTTTTTTTTGTACCAATCGGTCGTAAGATGAGGTAAAATTTAAACCGGAATCATTAATGGACGTCCACTGCTGGACATAGGCCTCCCCCATCGATCTCCAAAAAGGCCGGTTGGAAGCGGTCTGCATCAGCGTTTCCCTGCGGTCTCTTTTAGGTCGTCTGTCCATCTTGTGGGTGGACGTCCTACGCTGCGCTTACCGGTCCGTGGTCTCCATTCGAGAACCTTTCGGCCCCATCGACCATCTGTGATGAAGGAACATGTTCCTTAGAAAATATTGACATCGTAACTGACATCAATTCTGCCACATATACATTCTTTTTAGTTTTGGCTCAAGACATAAAAGATAGATAAAAAAATTTAGTCCCGCCAAACTTACCTAATTTCGCTCAGAAAATGTATATAGCAGAATTTTTCAGGTATATATCATTTATTTATTTCAGGTATTTTTCAGGTATATATATATATTTGTAATTATATTTGGTATATATCATTTTCAGGTATATAGGTATTTTTTTTGTTCTATGTTATTTTTTTGTTTGTTGATAATATTTGACATTGTATGTTATGTTAATTTTTATTTTATTTTGACTTTCCACCGACATTTTTACAATTATTTTTATACCTAATTCTTTGTCCGAATATTGCTAAGTCCATGGTTACATGAAATAAACAATTTTGAATTTGTTTTTTTTTTTATTTGTATATCACGAATAAAGAACTGTGGAGGTGTATCATTTGTAGGTACCTATAGAAGAATTATTAATGTGTATATTTTGCAGTTACCTACAGCAGAATTGTTGAAGTGTGTCATTTGTAAGTAACTATAGACGATTTTTTTATGTGTACAATGTGTAGGTACCTACAGCAGAATTGTTGAGGTGTACCTATCATTTTGTAGGTACTACAAAATGAACTACTATTACTACTATAGAAGATATATTAATATAATTGTATGGTTTGTAGGTACCTATAGCAGAATTGTTAAGGCGTATCATTTGTAGGTACTTACAGCAGAATTTATGAGATGTATCATTTGTAGGTACAGTACCTACAGCAGAATTTTATTGTTAAGATATGTCATTTGTAGGAACCTACAGCAGAATTGTTGAGGTGTATCATTTGTAGGTACCTACAGCAGAATTGTTGAGGTGTATCATTTGTAGGTACCTACAGCAGAATTGTTGAGTTGTATCATTTGTAGGTACCTACAGCAGAATTGTTGAGGTGTATCATTTGTAGGTACCTACAGCAAAATTGTTGAGGTATATCATTTGTAGGTACCTACAGCAGAATTGTTGAGGTGTATCATTTGTAGGTACCTACAGCAAAATTGTTGAGGTGTATCATTTGTATCTACAGCAGAATAGATAGATGTATCATTTGCTTGTAGAGACGCTATCCTTAGTGTTATGTTAATTAAATTGACGTAATGATAAGATTTTGTACAAGTATACAATATATTTAGAGATAAAATGATAACAAAATTGACAACTTATTGTAAATTGGATCAAAGTTGCTTTAAAATGAGAGAAGAAATAAACGAGTGCCAAAATATTTTTGCGTTATTTTCCCCAACAGTAAAAAATCCCACGTAGTAATAATAATTTACAAATTAAATAAATAAAATTAAAAATCGGGACCTTTTTGAACACACGGTCATCTGACCCCAAACTAAGCAAAGCTTGTGATATGGCTGCCAGAGACTGATATACATAAATATATAGTTTTCAAATACACACTTAAATAGATATTAACAACCAGATATAGAACAAACACAAATGTTCATCACACAAATGTTTGTCCTACGTGGGAATCGAACCCACGCCCCCAAGCTCAGAAGGTAGGTTCACTACCAACTGGACCAACGGGCAATCAAATATGTGTGTCTGTCTGTCTGTGGCATCGATGCTCAAAAACGGCTGAACCGTTTTTTATTTAGTTATTGTTTTTTGAAAGGTAACTTAGGAGTTGATAGTATAGCTATGATTCGTGAAAATCTCTTCAGCCATTTGAAAAAGATATCATCGTCATCAACATAATTTCAGCCATAGGACGTCCACAGCTGGACATAGCCTATATAGCTATGCTATATAGATCGTTATGTCTGCACCTAACTTTTTAACTGTTCGACCAACCACCCACATTCTTCAGTCTTCCCGTGAACATGGTGCATGTAACTGCGCCGAAATATCGGGACCTCATTCCACAATCTTACGAGGGGATGAATGTATTATCTCGATATACACGCAATATCATCATCATCATCATCATTTCAGCCGTAGGACGTCCACTGCTGGACATGGGCCTCCCCCATCGATCTCCAAAAGGGCCGGTTGGAAGCGTCCTGTATCAGCGTTTCCCTGCGGTCTCTTTTATGTCGTCTGTCCATCTAGTAGGTGGACGTCCTAGCTGCGCTTACAGGTCCGTGGTCTCCATTCCAGAATTTTTCGACCCCATCGGCCATCTGTTCTGCGTGCTATGTGCCCTGCCTACTGCCACTTTAACTTACTAATCCGGTGGGCTATGTTGGTGACTTTCGTTCGTCTACGGATCTCCTCATCGGATCGCATGAAGAAGATATAACGCGGGTGAAACCGCGGGTCGCAGCTAGTTGCAAATAATAATTGCTTTTAGATTACAATCGAGAGGATCGAATCCAATCTTGAGACTGGAAATCGCTACATTGTCCCATTAAATATCCTGTTTTCTATAGAAATTCAAGTAAATAGAAAATTATTTTACTAGAAAACTGCACTTGCACTCTAAACAAACGCGAGCAAAGCAAGCTTACAACAAGAATTTAAAACAATACTCCACGAACAATTCGAAAAATCGAGATAAGAAGTCTACTGCCGTTAGTTTTTAGGGTTCTGTACCCAAAGGGTGAAAAAGGGACCCTATTAATAAGCCTACGCTGTCTGTCTGACCGTCCGTCTGCCTGTCTCTGTATTATAGGTCCTACATTTTAACGGCTGTATCTCGACCCTTAATTGATACCCAGTTGATTTTTTTACAGAGTATGTAACGTTACGGCTGATTAACTAAGAAATAATAATAAAGCCAAAGACTTAAATCCATTAGTTTGGCTACAATAAACTTTTTTATTTAAACGTTTTTTTGTTGGTTAGGTAGGTAGTTGGTTCCAATGTAAAAACGGTAATACGTACAAGCATACTTGGCATGATTTGTAGTACACACTCTAAATTATAACAACAAATAATAAATGGCCAAGTGTGGATCGATGTCAATTTTCTGTTCATTACCAAGTTATACAAAATTCAAATTTCATTTATTTCAGGCTTAACCCTTATAAGTGGTAATTCGTTACAATCTGTGTGTCTTCAAATTACGAGTGAATCGGTTTCGTGAATCGGTTTCTTCTAGGCAAGCGTGCTCAACCGTAGACCGCATCATCGCTTTACATCAGGCGAGTTGGCAGTCAAACGCAGGCCTGTTATCTATACTAATATTATAAAGAGGAAAGATTTGATTGTTTGTTTGTTTGCATTGAATATGCTCCGAAACTACAGAACCGATTTGAAAAATTATTTCACTGTTGGGAAGCTACACTATCCCCGGGTGATATAGGCTATAATCTATACCCGTGCGAAGCTGGGGAGGACAGCTAGTTAAATATATAAATAAATATATATATATATTTGTTAACCAAACTAAAACCTCCGTTTCATCGTGGATAAAAATGTAAACTTATTTTGTGAAATTTTCTGTATATTTTCACGTTGTCGAATGTGAACTCAGATAGCATCGATAATCCTTGGTCGGGGCTCAGCGGAACGAGATCTCAAGATGTTCAAGCTTGGTTAGATGGGAAGTGACGGGACGCTGGTCCTAATAAGAAAAGAGTGCAGTATTGTGAGAAAAGTTGGTTTTGATTTTATAAGCTGGGTCTGTAAGTAGCGAGTCTGTCAATTTTCTACAGGATTCATTTCGGAGAATGTGCATCAGAGCTACATAACCTTATCCTGCCATCCTCTATCTACTACAGGACAAGTAGGAAAACGGCCCACTACCACCCATACATTGTGGATTTTCCTTGGATACGTACCAAACATTTATAATCCGTACAGCCAAGGATTGGAACAACCTGCCAGCTTCCTTGTTTCCTGAGAAATATAACCTGGGCCTTTTCATGGCCAGAGTGAACAAGTATCTACTAAGTATGTGTGCTTCATCTTCGACCACATCGTCGCTTACCAACAGGCGAGTTGGTAAGGTAAAAAAAAAACAGAACTGGCATTGTGTTACAATATTGACTGTTGAAGGTCTTGAAGATAATTCAAATGGCTGAATCAACCTTGGTCGGGATGGGTGTTCAGATCTTTTATATACATTGGTATGAAACAAGATTTTGAACTAATATATTATTTGATAATTAGTTTTCGTTTCTTACTAGCAAGCGTGGTCCATCGTAGACCACATAATCGATTCACGCGAGCTTGCGATCAAACGCTTTACTATAAAAAAGTCCTGGTTAAATTTTCGGATAACACTCAGCTTTTACTTATACTAGCAACTAAAATATAGCTGATGCCCGCGACTTCGTAGAAGTAGACTTACATTGTTAAAACTCCTTTCTAGCTTTAGAGATATCGTCGTGAGTCAGTCAGACAATAAATGGGTTCTATAGGAAAAAAAAACCTTCAGAGATGATAGTGTGTTAGTTCTATCGTGGAACAACTGGTGATTATCACTAAAGTAAATTGGCTAATTGAGATTGGAACATTGCAAATATGTGTGAAGCTCGTTTTGGCGGGTTTAAAAAATCAAAAAAAATGTGAGGGTTTTTTTTATCAAGTACAACTATTGTTAAAACATAAAATATAAAGACATTTTTTTTTATCGCTGATAGCTGTAATAGCATTTGCATACCCTGTAGCGAATCGACTCGGAATTTAATAAACTTGGATTGAGTAAGAGGGTGTACAAAACACTGGTTCCCAGGTTGTCTCCAAAAATTTGCTTTCGGAAAAACCATCTAATAATCTAATACAACAATTTATTTAATCAGCTGCTCAGCTGATCTCTATCTTAACTTTAAGCTGGTGTTATAAGTAAGGCTGATTTCTATGGTGAGTATTTTGTGAAGTCTAACTTTACTAATATCTTTATTTCATACCAAAACATCTCAACAAAGACTGGTATCTCGTTTCGACAAACAGTCATACTCTCTCAATCTATAAAATTGAAGAGAAATAGCTCAAACAGCAAATGAACGATCGGTCGGAACAGGAAATTATTTGACCGTGAGCTAGTTTAGAACGGTTAAAGCTGGGTACAGACTATGTGCAACGCAACGTGCAACGCAACGGAAACATGAGTAGACCGCTTGGTTAAATGGCTTTACTAAGAATCGTCGTCGGTATCAAGACGTTGGTTAACTCGTCGAAAGCTGAAAAGCTATGTTTAGTAGGAAATTTATTTATATTATATTTTTCAACAGACTCCATTAAAGGAATTTTGCACTTCGACTATATTTTGTGTGGGTATGTTACACAATTTTGTCCATATTCGTTTGAATAGTTCTTTTTTTATTGAACAAGCTCCGAGATATAGCATCTCGGAGCTGGTACCATTTAAATTTAAATAAATCACTTTTATAAGGGTGGAATGTTTGGGGAACGTTGGGTTGTTATTTTTATTTAAAAAAAAAAAACCATCTGCAATTACTGCCAATTTATGCCGAACTTAACATAGTACATTAATGCAGCAGTAGTTAGCAAAAACATTCATGGACCAGCAGCATATGTGAGTTCATAAATTCCAAGTAACCAACAAGGCTTGACTCGTAAATATTTTCGTAAAAATATCTATAAATATTTTGAGGTAATTTAGACATTACAAAGGTATGCAACCTTTGTAATGTCAAAAATTCTTCAATTGAACAGACATCAAATACATAGACACGAAAGTGTGTTTCATGTTTTTTGTTCATTCCACTTTCACGCAGCAACAGAGCAACAGATTGACTCGTTTTTTAATATACTTTTTTTATCCGGGAAAAATCCAAGGTTCCAGAGGGAAAGTCAAGGTGCATAATATTTGTGCAACGTTGCAATGACACACATTGAATTAACCTTAACTATATGCAATTCAGCAAATGATCTGTATCCAGCTTAACAACAGCTTAGGTAGTTAGGCTTGGAACACGCTGTGGCTTTCCTATAGTGGAAGGATTGTGAGGTCCAATCGCTTTTAAAGAGCTTTGAGGTGTAGTCGACGTAGCTTTCAAAGGTTACAGAAAATACTGGTATCTTCACCGGTATTCCGGATTCCGTTTGATCACGACATCAGATTTTGGATATTTTTGAAAAAAATATCAAAAACGTCATAGTTATTATCAAAAAGGGGAAACAAAATAAAGTAGGTCTGGGTGGCTGATGATGATTTTTATTTTATTTTATTTTAATGTGTATTCTGAAATATAATGTATATGTATGTAAATTAATTTTTTAATGTAGTCTTTATAACAGTAACAATGACGAAGTGTACTAAACAAATAAACAAACAATCAATTGATTTACAAACTGAAGGACTAATCCCCAAGATACAGGTGTTTCTACACCTAGTTTGGGCATTAGTGCGACATTAGATAGAAATGTACCGATTACTGAATAAATAATTTTGAATTTTGAATTTGAATGAATTTGATGATGGCAATCGTAGATACATTGAGAAACTTTACTTTTTAACGTTGACAGGATAGGCGTTTGAACACAGCTCACCTCATGTTATGTGGCGGTTGAGGGAAAATAATAAAATAGAAAATAAACCGGCAAAGTGCGAGTCGGACGAAATACAAAAAGTAAAGCAAAAAGATAACATCACACCCAGGCGGTCACCCATCCAAGTGCTGACCGCACCCGACGTTGCTTGGACTTAGTGGTGAACAGAAATTTGTCACCGACTCGCATTTGGCTTGTACTGTAGAGTGTTTACCTACTATAATCGTGCATGTTTAACGCTTGTACGTATTACCGTTTTTACATTAGAGCAAATAAAAAAATTCGTAAAGATATACGTTTGTATTTCCGTATGGGGACCCCCCCCCCCCCCCCCCCCTTCTAACTTTTTAACTTTATAATTATGCAGACAGATAGACAGACAGCGTAGCCTTAGTTATTGCTAAGCCTACGCTACTAGCCGCGCTATTCCTGCGCGCTTTGTTGTTGTTTACACCCTTTGGGTACGGAACCCTAAAAAACTACGATGCCACAGAAACACACGTTAAACTTATACATCCCTCTTTTTGCGTCAGTGGTTAAAAAACTTTCAGCTTAATAAGGCGAGTTAATGGAGTCCTTAAGGGTCGGCAACGTATTTGTGATGCCTCTGGTGTTATATAAAAGTATCCATAGGCGACGGTGACTGCTTACCATCAGGCGGTCAGTCTGCTTGTTTGCTACCTATGGCATAAAGCTTATAACGACATTTATTTAAAATAGTGTAGTAGCTTTAAGAAACGTATGGCTTGCTCAATCATCCATTTCAGGCACCAGGAAGTCTCAATATCTTCAGCTCCATCTGTTTCCACATGATAGCCAAATCGTAGCGCTGACATTTCAATTTGTATAAAATAATGGAGGCATTGTGAGTCGAACTGCGTCCGAGAAAGCCGTGCTGTGCATGAAAAGTGCCGCCAAAAAATGGATGTAAAACGACTGGAAGGAGTTAAGGTAGCTTATGAGAGATCATGGAAAATCGAACGAAAAGTTACCGACCAATCGATTTTAGAATTAGATCTTTTAGTTTTAAAAGTTAATAATTACGTACGTGATCAAATAAAAGACAACAAAACAAAAACAACAAAAAAATACGAAGATTTCAATGGACACAAAAACACACACAAGTCCAGTATTGTGAATCTCCTCCGTTTTTCAAGTCGCTTGAAAACGAAAACCCGAAACTAACAAAAATGACAATAATTTCTACATCTTATTAACATAATTTAATACGTGACTTTCAAGTTTATTCAAATAGCAAGCAACTGTTGTAATAAATAAAAATAAATTGATTTAGAATAAATTATTTTTACAACACATTTGCTCAAAAAGTGCACTTACGAAGCCTGTATACATCGTTCGAAAGTTAAACATTACGCATCATACAACGGAGCGTGCGGTAATGAATTTTACCGCACGCTCCGTTGTATAGCACCGTGCGTGTACTTTACGGTATTTTTTTAATTTCCATTTTTTGTTTTTTTCTCGCAAATGTGTTGTAAAACGTTGTATGGCACACGTGCGGATTACTGCGGATTGGTTATTACAAACTCGTGACTATGGTAAGCCCTCGACTTCGTCTCGGACTTACATTCGTCTACTCATTTGTAATAACCAACTTACCGCATTGTATCATAAATAACAATTTGTTTATGATTAGGTTAATTTTCTCTTTTATGTAATTAATTATTATTCCAAGTTATAGGCTAATCATCATTAAAAATTATCTATTGAGTAAGATAATTTATCCCTAATACATTATTGTACTTAAAACGACGTAGAAACGGAAATACACTGGAGATTCGACAGGAAAACAGTTTTGAAGATGGGTTCCGCAAAGTCAAGCCTGATTCAATCATCTAACTGTTATAATATTAAAGAAAATCGAATTTTTGCTCCAAAAATATGGCCAGAGGTTCGACTTTCCCTATCATCGACTTGAAAAATCTATCAATATTCAAACGCTGACAAATCTCCCAAGTTTCCCCAAGTATTTAGGCTCGAACATAAAATATTAAGGGCAGAAATAAAATGTCTCTTCCATGAATACTTTAGTGACGTAATATTATTGGAAGTTACAGAATTTTCGTTTTTACCGACGACAGGTGTGTGTGTATATTGAATAAATTATGTTCAAGAGTATTATTCGACATATTGCTTTAGCTATCAACGGGTTGCTGTTACATTCGTCCCATTTCAATAATAGTCTATTCTATTAATAAATTTAATAACCCTTTTAAAGAACCCTATGTTACATAATTTTTTATAGGCTGGCAAACAACAAAAAAGGCACTGATAGTTTTTTTTAAAGTTATATGATTATTTACGGGATATTTACCATGGTAAGGTTGTGGAATGAGCTCCCGATATTCTGTCTTCCCGTGAACATGGTGCATGTAACTGCGCCGAAATATCGGGAGCTCATTCCTCAACCTTACCACGGTAAATATCCCGTAAATAATCATATAACTTTAGTGAACAACCGTGATAGTTTAAAACAGAGTTTGTTTTTGTCCGCGCTGGGACAAAACATCCGTAAAAGTGAGCGTAAAAGTATATACGTGTATATACAGTTGGTAGTGAACCTGCCTTCTGAGCTTGGGGGCGTGGGTTCGATTCCCACTTAGGACAAACATTTATGTGATGAAAATTTGTGTTTGTTCTATATCTGGGTGTTAATATCTATTTAAAATTATTTATGTATGTAATATTCATGTAGCAGTCTCTGGCAACCATATCACAATGTTTCCTTAGTTTGGGGTCAGATGACCGTGTGTGCAAAAAATGTCCCGAATATTATTATTTATTTTGATAAAATGCAACCGTACCAACTGCAACCGTATGGATAAGCGTACAGGAAAAGCTGATTACCGGCGAGTTGAAAATCGATGCAAGAAGGAGGAGGTTTAAAACAATAATTGTAAAATCATGTTGTATTAAAAACACCTCGTTTTGTTGTTGACATGGGAGTTACTCACGTATGATTAGTCGGTTATTCCGACTATAGTTTCAACTTCATTTCTGCGGTCTTTTTCAAGGTGTGTGCGCGTGCGCAACCCCGTCTCGCTTTGCACAGCGGGCCGCCGCGCACTCCTCTCGATTGTTTTTGCAGTTAAAATAGAAAACAATTAATTGCTTATAAATCTATTTTTTAAAACAGCAACTCTTAGATTAACTACACAGAGATGGTAAGTTTCCAAACAACGCCTTCTCAAAACGCAAGCTACAAATTCGCTACGTGTGCTGTGTTTACTTGACTTGCCACGCACACAGACGCAAAAATTATGCGGCAATAATTAAGATATTTTTTTTGGGAGCTCTTAACACTATCACCTGACTAAGAGCACTGACCACGGAACACTATTACAGCGGGCACTGACCGCGCGAGCGTCGTTTGGTGTCATATATGGCTCCATTTGAACGGAATAAATTTTGCGAATGTACTTGGTTTCTGTATATAGTAATTCTAAGCAGCAACTAAACAAAAATTTAACGCTAGTTCAAGTTGTAAATGAGTTTTAAGGTAACAGTGACGATTGTGCGACAGCTGTTTCACTCGCTTCGCTCACTTCGGCCAGACCGCTCGATCCGCTCTCTAATGAAGCGAGATGTCCAGGGAAATCACCAGTTTATTAGCTTAGAATATAAATTGCGCTCGTTCGGACCAATTAAGGGTGCGTGTTGGGGCCGCTGAGCCTTTAATGATATCATTTTTTGGTTGAGTTTTCTCTGTTATCTGTTATTTTGGTGTCGTTTATTGTTCATTAAATTTGTTAATAGTCCGTTACTTTGTCTGCGACGGAACATATACTGTGTTATCGTTGGATATAAACATAGAGCCTGTTATTCCGATAAGAGAGCAGTGACCATGGTGCAATGCCGGACCAGAATTTGGATAGTCTTTTTTTATAATTAATGGGCTTGCGTTTGACCACCATCACGCCTGATGTTAAGCGATGATGCGGTCTACATTGGAGCCGGCTTGCCTAGAAGGAACCGATTCACTCGTGATTTGACCCAGATTGTAACCATCGGGGAACACCCATTCAGACAGCGCATTCCACAGACTAACAGTTCGCACAATAAATTCGGAATCAAAGAAAGAAAGAAAATAAATTTTATTCGACACCTTTACAAAAACGTATATCTAAAGGATACAATCAGTGTCGAATGGGTCCGTCTCAGCATTAATGAAAGCAGCATTATTTTTTATTATTTTTCAAAGCGCTTCGTACGGGTTTTCGGAACATCAACCGTAAAGCGGTGACGATTAATTTGATTTCAGTGATTATAAGCTCGGTCGTGCAGTATTGCAGTCCCTCCAGCGATGTCATATCGACTATAGGTATATCGAAGTGATGAAGTGTCTGTATAGAAACGCCACCATGTCGATCCGATTACAGGACGAGAGCACGGAACCAATCCAACTGCAGAAAGGCGTGAGACAGGGAGATGTTATCTCTCCGAAACTGTTCACGAACGCATTGGAGGACGTTTTCAAGTTCTTGGACTGGAACGGATTCGGCATCAACATCAATGGCGAATACATCACTCACCTTCGTTTTGCTAATGATATAGTTATCATGGCAGAGTCGCTGGAGGATCTAAATACGATGCTCAGCGACCTCAGTAGCCTTTCCCAACAGGTGTTCTGCGTGAAAATATCCTCACAAATAAAAAAAGAATTTTCCAAATCGGTTTATTAATAAAAATATATGTAACCGAATTGAGAACCACCTCCTATTTTTCGGTTAAATAGTATGATAGGTATGTATATAGCCAAAGAACCAGAGTCACCGGCTTAGCTATTAAAATTTGCAAGTTGAAGTGGCAATGGGCAGGCCACATTGCTCGAAGAACCGATAACCGATGGGGAAGAAAGGTTCTTGAGTGGAGACCACGAACCGGAAGACGCAGCGTAGGTAGGCCTCCCACTAGATGGACCGACGACATAGTAAGAGTCGCTGGCATCCAGTGGATGCAAAAGGCAGGCTGTCGTTCAGTTTGGAGATTAAAGGGGGAGGCCTATGTTCAGCAGTGGACGTCTTCTGGCTGATGATGATGATGATGATGATGATTAAGCTTGGTCGTAAAATTCATATCATTATCAGTCCATCGTGTTCCCACTGTTGGGACATGGGCCTTTTTTTTACATCATAGGTGGCAATCAAGCAGGCGGGCTGCCTGGTGGTTTGCAGTCACCGTCGCCTATGGATACTTGTAACACCAGAGGCGTCACAAATACGTTGCCGACTCTTTAGGACTCGAGTAACTCGCCTTTTGGAGAACCCCATGTTCCTTTGCCTTTTGAAGAGCCTTCTCTCTCGGAGAGAGAGAATGTGCCCTGATCCACCATGCTGGCCCAGTGCATATATTTGTAAATGTCATAAGTCTTTGCACTTTTGAGCTTTTTTGACATACCGGTTTCCTCGCGATGTTTTCCTTCACCGTTGTTGAGCGATGGTATCAGAACCGGAAATAAATTATTTTTGTACCAAATAAGTGATTGGTGCAGGGCCAAGGATCGAACCAGGTACCGTCAGATTGTGAAGTGCACATGCTACCGCCCGGCCAACATCGCTTCACATGTCATACACTCATCTCAAAACTGACCACATTGACTTATGCATAAGTGTGCTGATCTATTGAAATCGACTAATTGAGCTTCGCCGTGAGCGTTACACTGTTGATAGAGATTAGTGAAAATTTAGTTACGGATAAAGGACTGACTTGTTGTTTGACGATATTTACCACAGAAAAGAAAAAAAAAACATTTTTAAATTAGAACGGCTGTCAAGGCATTTTTGTAAGAGTTGTAGCCAGTTGCACCCATATAAACGAAACGTTGGTCATTCGAAATCAGTTAGCAACTGTGATGCGGACAAAGAACTTTTGAGACCTAGATAACCCAAAAAGGTAAGGTCCAAATTTTTTGGATGCGGAGTTCGACACGACATAAATAAGAATGTTCAATCAAGGTTCCGTCATAATGCCTGGCGACAGATTTTCCTTCTCATTTCCGTTCTATTTACTTCTCTTTTCTGTGATATTTACTAAAACTTGAAAATATTTAAATACTGACACTGGCAACTGCTCAAGACATGCGATGCCCAAATCCTCTCTGGAAAAAAGGAGGATAGAAAATATTTATTGCGGTGCGCGTGCCAAGCTTGCAGATCTAGGAAATGGCACATCATAAACGCTAGTAACGTTGCTCTATCATTCACATCTCTGGGGCCTTACGGCACAGAAAACATAATAGCTACCTCTTAACGCGGGCTCGAAACAGCGCAGTGCGGAAAATCACGCGAACGTGAACCTTAACGCACCGAGATACGGTTCGCGGTCTCGCAATTTTGAGCATCACCTAACAGCATCGCTTAAGAATAGAATAGAATAGAATATCATTTATTATCATACAGTTACATTAGTAATAATTTTTTAACAAAAATATATGTATCTAATGCTCCTATTATGGACTCGTCAGTTTGGTGCACAATTTTTATTTTATTTTATTTAAAACAGGTAGCTGTAGGTTTCTCGAGATCGAATCAGAAATGAGGAGATCCGGAGACGAACGAAAGTCACCGACATAGCCCACCGGATTAGCAAGTTGAAGTGGCACCGGGCAGGGCACATATCACGTAAAACAGATGGCCGATGGAGCCGAAAGGTTCTGGAATGGAAACCACGGACCGGTAAGCGCAGCGTGGGACGTCCACTCACAAGATGGACGGACGATCTAATAGACCACAGGGAAACGCTGGATGCAGGCCGCTTCCAACCGGCCCTTTTGGAGATCGATGGGGGAGGCCTATGTCCAGCAGTGGATGTCCTATGGCTGAAATGATGATGATGATGAGGTAGCCTTAAGGCCCTAGATCTGTCAAATAAGAGAGATATGGAAAGGTGGCGTGGCGGGTGTGAACGTATTAAGCCTAAATCAGGCTCGAACTTTTATCTTTAGAACTCCTTTAATACCTGTAATAGAACTCCTTTTTACCTTTAATCGAATTCATTCTGCAGAGGATCTTGCTGCCCTTTTTATTACGTGTGGTAAGTGTGGTGGTAAGTATATTTAAAATTTATTATTGACGACTTATCGACCCAAAAAAATATTGACAGTGATCTACTTACGGTACTTGTATATAATTTCATAACATTCATAAAACCATAAGGAATTTGTTTGAAAAAAAAAATATAACAATGTAACTTATGTTTGCAATGTAACTTAACTAACTTTAGATTCAAATTCAGACTCTTTTTTAACCAATATGTTTGTCAAGTGAGGCAAGTCAGCTTACACGAGTGTTTATGTCTAGTGTTGAATGTATGACAATTTTGCCTTAGCTATACTTCTATACTAATAATTTGTTATAAATTATATTTTAAATGTTAATCGGGACTTATCACGTATTATTTAATTTAGGTAAAAAATATGTACCTTTCGCTCGACATTTCGACCATGTTACAATGGGTCACGAGATGACTGAAAAAAAAAAATAAAAAAAAAAAAAAAAAAAAAAGAATTTTATAAATTGTTTAAGACTAGAAAGAGTACAGAAAAGATTTTTGTGGCACCAGGCTAGCTCATTTTAATATACAAATGTTGGCAGATCGCCGAATTAAATTAGATTTAATTTTTCATTATAAATTACTTCACAATTGTATCGACTGTCCAAATCTTTTAACCAAATTTAAATTTAGAGTACCATTTAAATATCCGCGTAAGGCCATAACTCCGTTTGCTCCTATATACCGCAGAACTGTGTTGGAGGCCAACTCACCAGTCCCAAGAATAAGTAGACTCATCAATACATATCATAGTAAAGATTTAGATATTTTCGGAGACACATTCTCAAAATTCAAAATTAATTTAAACTTAACCATGGCCGAAATGGCCAACTTTACTCATCACATTTAGTTAATTTATATTGTTATTGTTAATTTAACTTTTTTTATTTCATATTAATATGTATTTAATTATTAAGAAACAAGTAATGCATGCTAAGTTCATTTAGCTCACATTTAGCTAAGTTCATTTATAAGATTTCAGTGTACCTATGTAATAATGTAGTTATCAATGTGAAGCCTTAATAAATTAAAAAAAAATATTAAAAAAAATATAATGAGGAAAGATTTGATTGTTTGTTTGTATGTTTGTTTGTTTGTTTGTTTGTTTGTTTGTTTGTTTGTTTGCATTGAATAGGCTCCGAAACTACTGAACCGATATGAAAAATTCTTTCACTGTTGGGAAGCTACACTATCCCCGGGTAATATAGGATACATTATATTTTTTTTTTAAATAGGGATCCTTACTAAAACTCCAATAGTGTAACCCAAGGTTTAAAAAAAAGACAGGACAACGTATGTCAGGTCAGCTAGTAAATTATAATAATGCATTACTTCCTGTAACTATCCACGTTATCCAACTTCCAAACTAATCTCTAACTTTACTCTAGCTTAACCAAAACAATTGAAACTTGAAAGGATTTGCGAGAGGCTCCATGTCTTTGGCCACTACATAAGTTACTTAACTACTTAAGCGTGCTTAGCGTTACTTAACCGACGGAAGGTAAAAAGGAATCCCTTGCGGTAAAACTCTGGAACTACTTATCCATTAATGTAACTACGAAACATAATGTGTGTAAATAAGAATTTATTTTTCCCCTGTCGTTAAGAGCATCACGCTACCCTTTGTTTTTAACTGACTTCAAAAAGAAGGAGGTTATCAATTCGACTGTTTTTTTTTTTGTATGTTTGTTACGCGATTTCTCCGCCAATTTGGAATTGTTTCTGATGATTCTTTTTTTGTTGGTAGGTCATATCTCATAGGTGGTCCCATATTTTTTTTATCGACATCGGTTCAGTGCTTTTTGAAAAATCTACAAAAATATCTACGAATTCAATGTACATTGTAAACATTGGACAGTGCCACCAACTTAGCTGTTAAGGTGGGCAACATTGGAACTACCGTTATTTCTTTGCGAATTTCATACTTTGTTCTCCACTAGCGACGCTGTCAACTAAACAGCAAACATGGAGGAACAAACTTCAAACAAACATAAATAAATATAAATTTTGATGCGCTTCTTTTCAATTATTAGTCTTCGTTTGATTTTTTTATATATTTATCTCTATTTCGCATTCCTATCATAAATATTAATAGATTAATCAAGTAGGTATCTATTAAGGTTATTTTTGCTTTTGCTTGCACCGACTCCAAAAATAACTGATTATAAATTGTAAATATATAAGTAGGTAATATATGTAATCATAATTTCGTTGATTGTCCTCTAATGCTCATTGCTTTGAAGTTATTTAAATATTATTTTCTACTTTTTAGTTTCAGTTTGTAAATGATAGGCATAGTTATGAAGTCGGTTCTTTTTAGGGTTCCGTACCTCAAAAGGAAAAAACGGAACCCTTATAGGATCACTTCGTTGTCCGTCTGTCTGTCTGTCCGTCTGTCAAGACCCTTTTTCTCAAGAACGCGTAAAGGTAGCAAGTTGAAATTTATACTAAATACTTGAGCCTACGGTTTCTTTCGGCTGTAAAAAAATAAAAGTTGTAAGTCAACGCAATCAAAAGATATGAACGTTTATGTCGCATATTTTGCGATTTTACAGGGGAACCAAAACCTATAGGGTACTTCCCGTTGACCTAGAATCATGAAATTTGGCAAAAAGCAAGGTCTTATAGCACATATATAGGAATAAATCCGAAAGTTATAAATATGAAGGTATATCATTTAAAAATGATTATTTTGCTATTACAAACTTACATTTTGTAGTTGGAATGTATCGAAGAACGTTATTGTCAACTACAAACTTAAGTTTGTCTTTCAATATTTTAACTTCAGTTAGTTTTTTTTTTTGGTCTCGCGCTCTTAGGGTTCCTTTATGTCGTATATTTTGCGATTTCACAGGGGAATCAAAACCTATAGGGTACTTCCCGTTGACCTAGAATCATGAAATTTGGCAAGAGGCAAGGTCTCATAGTACATATATAGGAATAAATCCGAAAGTTATAAATTTGAAGGTATTTAAAAATAATTATTTTGCTATTACAAACTTACATTTTGTAGTTGGGATGTATGGAAGAACCTTATTGTCAACTACAAACTTCAAAGTTGTCTTCCCAGAGACTGTGGGATCGGCCGATCTGCGAACTAGCATGGAAATCGCTACTAGATACGTGTCCTAGTATTGCAGATCGCGCTCGTATTCTTGCTGTCTCTGTTTGGGAATCGGGACTTTGGTTGCAAGCCATGCCCTCTTTTTACACAGGTAGCCTTTTAGATCCAACCGCATTTCGTCTAGCTGTCAGCTTACGCTTGGGTGCAAGGTGCTGTGAGGCCCATCGCTGTCAGTGTGGTACTGCTGTTGACCAGCTCGGTCACCATGGTCTCTCTTGCTCGAGAAGCGCTGGTCGTATTGGCCGACACGCTAGCCTGAACGACATCATACGCAGGGCACTTTCCACCGCCAATGTCGCAGCTGTGCTCAAACCGAGTGGTCTTGCGCGTGACGATGGAAAGAGGCCTGACGGTATGACACTTGTGCCCTGGAGGTTGGGGCGGCCCCTTGTATGGGACGCAACTTGTGTCGATACTTTGGCGCCGTCACATCTTCCTGAGGCACAGGGTAGGGCTGGCGCGGCTGCTAATTCGGCAGAGCAGCACAAGCGTCGCAAATATGCTAACCTCGGCAGTGGTTACATATTTGAGGCGTTTGGGGTCGAGACATTGGGCCCTTGGGGACCGGGAGCTCACCTCATTTTCAAAAATCTTTCAGAGCGCCTGGTTAATACGACGCGTGACCAAAATGCTGGCGTGTTTCTGGCTCAACGCATTAGCATTGCCATTCAACGTGGTAATGCCGCCAGCATGTTGGGTACGCTGCCAACTGGTAGTGGGCTTGAGCATTTGGATTGTCTTTAGACCTTCAACGGTCTATGGGCAGTCTAACTGTATTTGTAGTGTTAGTTTTAGCTTGTATTTTGTTTAGTTATTAAAGGCACTTGCCCAGTAAAAAAAAACTACAAACTTAAGTTTGTCTTTCAATATTTTAACTTGTTAGTTTTTTTTTTGGTCTCGCGCTCTGAGGGTTCCGTCTAACGGAACCCTCAGAGCACGAGTCCTACTCGTACTTGTCCGGTTTTTTTTTCAAAAAATTATCTTTATTAACTGACCGAAAATTTATTAATTTTGTTCTATATTTCTTCTTGACAAGCGTCCTCCATCGTAGACCTTGAGAGGAGGCGGTCAAAAGCAAGGCTATTGTTAAATTTAAATAAAACCGGCCTAGTACGAGTCGGGCTCGTGCACTGAGGGTTCCGTACCCCCACATAAATGGTGGCTACAAAAAATTTACAAATTATAGTGTTGTTTGTACAAAAAAGTAGTGCAAAAAGACAACAATCCATCAACGCCCAGGCAAGTACCCATCCAATTACCGACCGCGCCTGACGTTGCTTAACTTCGGTGATCGTTCGAGAACCGGTGGTGAACAAAAATAATTTCTCATCGACTTGCACTTGACCATTTTTTTGTACTTTTTTTTTTTTAATGCATCTCCACGGACTCCCGGGTCCGTGACTTTTATTATACTTGACTACAATTTTGTCAGCTCAAACGAATTTACTTTTTTATACTTTAGAGCGTGTACTTTATTCATGCTAAGTTTGACGCTTGTGCGTATTACCGTTTTTACATTAGAGCTAATTACAAAATACGTAAACAAATACGTTTGTTGTTTATAATATATTGGGGGCCCTTTCGGTTTAACTTTTTGACTTTTTTATTATTTGTTAGTTAATCCGCATATTCTAGGAAAATTTCAATTGGCTATCTATTACGGTTCTAAACATATAACCATTAATAGGTAGGACAGACAGTCAGGCGGACAGACAGACAGACATCGTAGGCTTAGTAATAGGATCCCGTTTTTACTCTTTGGGTACGGAACCCTAAAAACTAACGCTCATGAATAAAATGATAATTTATTCAGGTCAAACATCTAGATGAAAGCCAAGGTACAGGTGGCGGAACAAGCTTGACATTTGATTTGCCAACGCGTAAAATCAGTCAAAACTTTTAACTAATACTAATGTTATATGATTATTTACGGGATATTTACCGTGGTAAGGTTGTGGTATGGTTGTAGACTAAGAAAGAGGGTAGATCGTTATGTCTGCACCTAACTTTTTAACTGTTCTCCAACCACCCGCATTCTTCAGTCTTCCCGTGAACATGGTGCATGTAACTGCGCCTAAATATCGGGAGTTCATTCCACAACCTTACCACGGTAAATAATCATATAACTTTAGTGAACAACCGTGATAGTTTAAAACAGTGTTAAACTACTACTATTGTTATTTTTTTATTA
Organism: Agriopis aurantiaria; assembly: GCA_914767915.1. Taxonomy (NCBI): domain Eukaryota; kingdom Metazoa; phylum Arthropoda; class Insecta; order Lepidoptera; family Geometridae; genus Agriopis; species Agriopis aurantiaria. The sequence goes on from OU612003.1 coordinate 2,122,092, forward strand.
TATTTATAGGGCTATTGTACTTACTGAAACAAAGCTGAGAGAGCGTTATACAGTAGCGTTGAACTAGTCAATACATAACACCAACCAAACAATATCTAAAGCAGCTATTACACTGCATTATTTATTCATATGGGCCTCACTATGGGCCTCATAAGTAAGCTCAAAGTCGCACAACGACCTATGGAGAGGGCTATACTCGGGGTTCCTCTAAGAGATCGAATCAGAAATTAAGAGATCGGTAGACGAACGAAAGTTACCGACATAGCCCAGTGGATTAGCAAGTCTAAGTGGCTGTGATCAGGGCACATATCATGCAGAACAGATGGCCGATGGGGCCGAAAGGTTCTGGAATTGAGACCACGGACCGGTAAGCGCAGCGTAGGACGTCCACCCACCCTATGGACAGACGACTTAAAAGAGACCGCAGGAAAACGCTGGATGCAGGCCGCTTCCAACCGGCCCTTTTGGAGAACAATGGGGGAGGCTTTATGTCCAGCAGTGGACGTCCTATGGCTGAAATGAATGATGATTTATTCATAAAATTCCTACTAAATACAATCGTAAAATATCCCATTACCAAATATTGTCATATCTATCCAAAATCCAACCAAATGCCCAATTCATTCCCGTTCGAAACAGTTGTTACCCTGCTGTGCACTCATATCATTTAATTAACATCAATTGGTGGAAAATGCCTAATAACAAAGTTCAATTTATAGCTCAATCCGGATATAGAGTAGAACTTTGACAGAGAAAAAACTCTTTGCATGTATTCAGGTGGTTATACTTAGGTTTTACTACATGTGCAGAGAGTTCGAAGGTTCTACAGGTTATATATTAAAAAGGATTGGCTCGCGTCCGTGATTAGTCGCTAAAGATTTAGTGCCCAACTGGCTCGTTTGGGTTCGCAGAATACATTAAAACACTATTAGTGACAAAAAATATAATAAGCTCTAGTTAAGATTTGTTTAAATTTAAAGTTTTTATTACCATTATAAATTTTGTATTTTGTTGCCACAAATAAATGATGTTTATATCTATATGTCTATGTCTATGTACCTACGTTGCAAGCGCGAAAACGATCAGATGTGTGTGAACACAAAGGCAATAGGGTTGGCAAGCGTGCGGTGTCTAGTGTTAACGTTGGTCCGTATACATTCCGTCGCGTTCGTTAACCTGTTCTGTTCTCGGAATTACACGTGCAATGCACGCACTACGCATGTGTTAGCAATCGTTCCTCTGTAAATTAACCTACTCTAATCTGGTTCCGGGATTTAATCAGCCGGAATAACCAGCTATAGAGAAATGGCTGATCTAATTAGTCAGCTAACGTGTTGTAGGTTATGCAATTCCTCACGTTGGCGTCATGAATCACACCTCACATTAATATCACGAATATGGAAGTTACTCTGATGTCGTTTGTTGCAAAATTACAGTTTCTATCACACTATCTCTATTGATTAACAAATTGGTGTTTGTATGTATTTAAGTATCCAGGGTTATGCATTTAGACTGTATAAAGCCAAAAGGAGGTAATGGTACTCATTATTAGGAAATACTTTTACCGGGACTAACCCTGAAATCGCTAAAAAATAACTGTTCCATAAAAAACGGTCATTAACACTCTACAAAATGTATGGACAACAAATATTTTTTTCTCGCAATTTCAGGGTTGGTCCCAAGTAAAAGTTGTTTACAATGATAAATACAGTTAGGTACCTCTTTTGGGCTTAGTACAGTCTAAATACGTGGCCCTGTATTTGATTAAGGGGACTGTTCCCGTCTGCAGCTCTCTCGCTCGCACATTTTCACATTATTGAAGATATAAAATCAATGAGTGTGAATTTCCAAAAAGTAACAAAATCTTGTCTTGGTGTCTATCGTAACATTACAAACAAAGAAAATGTCAATTTGATATATTTTAATTTGACTCAGTAAAATGGTCACAAGTGATTTTTATTTCTCGTGTCAGGTTATTCCGTCAAATTACAAGATATCGAAACAAACATTTCTGCGCCCTGCTATGAATGTTCACGTTTTGACCCCATACAGAAAAGTTTAAAATACCAGTGTACGGACTCTTCCACTTCCAATGTTCTGATCGTCTGTAAAATAAGAATAAAAGGCTCCTTAGTTCCACAAACATCAATCCACATTTCACACGTGGGTTTTCCAGGTGAACGGCGCATCGTAACTTTGGCGGTAATTGTTCCGCTCCGTTTCGGAAAGATCCGCGTATTGGAACGGAAATATACCCCCTTTGGGGCGGACTTCTGTGTGGTAAGTGACGTGGAACAGTTGCTAAGCTTTTTCTATCGTTTAGGTTTTGAGAAACCTAGGAACTCTAGCTTTTGAGCTGCCCAAATATCTTATTAGCAAAAATAACCTTGCATATACAATCGTATACGATTGCTATTACAAGGAATTTTTTAAACCCCGACGCAAACAGGGGGTGTTATACTTAACCTTAACGTGCAAAGTTGAGCGCGGTTGCTACTTAGATCGGTGACCGCCTGGGCATGATGTTGTCTATTTGCACTATTTTTTTTTACTTTAGTTATTAACAATTTTTGTGGTGGTACGAAACCCTTAGTGCGCGAGCCCGACTCGCACTTTGCCATATTTTTTTTATTTGAATGGTGACTTGATCGAGAGTTTTGATAATGATACTTATCTATTGAAATCCGCTAATAGAACTACTACCATCACAAATATCTTCTCATCGCCACCGTCTGTGCTTACGTACTGTCAGATACAGCATCCAGATCCCTTCGCAAGTCGTTTTATCATACGGCTTATGAATTGTTCCACCTGGAACGTTTAGTCTGATGTACGGTGCATGGACCGATGCCCCGGGCTTGCGCGCTGTAGCGGAGAGGTTTGGTATGCGGAGGGTTTTTACAAGTCAAAGTAAGTCAAGTGAAGGCGTGATAAAATCACAAAACCCTCCGCATACCAAATCTACGAAGCCGAAACGTGGACACAGACAGTGTAGCTGGTCCAACGATTTAAAATCACTCTGAGTGCTTTGGGTTTATTTGAAAGAATCGAAAATAAGATTATCCGGCATATCTCTAAGGATCAACAAGCTGAAGAGGCAATGGGCTGGTCATATCTGTAGAAGAAATGACAACCATCGGGGTAGACGGATTCTCGTATCGGTAACCGTAGAGTAGGACGCCCTGAAGCCAATCGGAGCGATCACCTGCGAAAGGCTAGCGGCAATTAGATGCGGAAAATAGAAGATCGTATCTTGTGGAATTCTTTAAGAGAGGTCTACGTTCAGCAGTGGAAAATATTGGATAGACTGATTACGTTTGACTTATTCTTTCCTACTTGCGTCGGTTTGCTAATTCTGAGGGTCGTGTCTCGTCAAGGTATCAACTTCTCCTGTATGATATTCACCATCTGTTCCAGCTTTCAGGAGCATTCATTGCTTCAGCAACGTTGATGTTGAGGGTGGTGCAAATGTGCTCTCGAGCGCATTGGACTCTTTATTCTCGGTTTCTTTTAACAGTAGTAATAACGGTCAGTTTTTGGAGGATATCACCACGCATTACAGACTGTACAGCCAAAGAACTCAAATATTCTTTAAAGACACGTGTTAGTAAGCCGTGTTTTTTTGTCAAGTTTGATTTCTTTGAGAACCGATTGGTATATGCGTAGTTGCGTAGTCCATGGGATACGGAGAATTTTCCTCTAGCACCACATGACTTGTGTTTTAAGTGTTTTTCATTAAACATTCTGGGTGTCTTCAAATCACGAGTGAATCGGTTTCTTCTAGGCAAGTGTGCTCCAACGTAGACCACATCATCGCTTAACATCAGGTGAGATGGGGTCAATCGCAAGTCTAATATTTTTTTTTTTTAAACTAAGCGTGAGAATATTTTATTTATAAACTACGAGAGTACCTATTGTAAGAATTAAAAATGCTGTAAGAGGTAAATATTATAATTCTCTCTGTAATTTATAGATTTAATACAGTATTCAACTAAAAAAACTGTTAAACCAAGAAACAAGAAATAAAAACAGTCATTTTCCATATGTTCAGGTTGACTCGATCAATCCAGCTTGATCAAGCTGGCTTGATCGTGTCGGCATGAGCATACATTGTCTTTGACTATTATTGGGGAGCTGGAAACATTTTTTTGGAGCTTTCCTTCTTATAACGCTGTCGGCCACGGCCATTTGTTGCAACTTGTGCTAAAACCAATTCAATTAGTAAACAGTGATTTAACGATAAACAAAGAGTTTTCATGTGGAAATACCCTACACCATGTTATAAAAGCCAAGTTACACCATGTTAAATGGACGAAATAACTTGTGGAAAATACCCTACACCATGTTATAAAAGCCAAGTTACACCATGTTAAATGGACGAAATAACTTGTGGAAAATACCCTACGCCATGTTATAAAAGTCAAGTTACACCATGTTAAATGGACGAAATAACTTGTGGAAAATACCCTACACCATGTTATAAAAGTCAAGTTACACCATGTTAAATGGACGAAATAACTTGTCGAAAATACCCTACGCCATGTTATAAAAGCTGTTACATGGACGAAAAAACTTACAGTTACATTCTAAAAATAAATACGGAATCATAAAGAATGCATGTTGGAACAGCCAAAGAGTGCGAACCTGTTGCGTTATTCACGTGATGAAAGGGAATTATAATGAATCCTTCGCCCTTTTATGCGCATGTAATGACTGACCTGAAGCAGGGTTTTTTAAGCAAGTGACGAGACGAGCTAATCGCTCGCCTGATGGTAAACGACAAGTTTGCATATTAACAGTTCGGTATCACTCAGACTTTTAAAATTCAACCGGCTTAACTCACGGTCTAATTTTCAAGCAATTTAAAATTATTGCTTTTTTTTCAAAGCAATTATCTAAGAATAACTACTCAGAGAAGGTAGGTTTCCAAACAACGCCTCAAAACGTAAGCTACAAATTCGCTTTGTAGCTTACTAGCTAACTACACAAAGAAACCAAGTACATTCGCAAAGTTTAAGCCATTCAAATGGTGTCATATATGACACCAAAAAAAATATAAAAATTTTACTATGACAAAGCGCGGTGAAATCTTACCACAACAAATCAGAAAAGCAGCATAAGAGTTATGGTGTGACATTTCACAGGTAATCCATTAATTTTCTTGCTTAAATCGTTTAAAATACCAATCGAAACGTAAGCTACAAAGCGAATTTGTAGCTTAAGTTTAGAGAAGGCGTTGTTTGGAAACCTACCTTTTCTGAGTAGTTATTCTAAGTTTTTGAGATTTTTTCATTAACTTTTACCGCCAACTATTTATTGCGTGCAATTCATCAAACCTTGCGAATAAAACTGTAACACATCTACTAAGACGTAAAAAGTATCAACGACACCACGACTCGGTGTCAAAGTCCCGCGTTTCAGACGAGTTGGAGACGAAATCGCCAGGAATCCAATAACGGGCACCAACGCTGACACGCCAAATTGGATTAATGGATTGGCCCTTCCAGACGCTTTGTCTTGCGTCGCCCGGTGAGCTCGCAAGACGTTTCTATCGAGTTTTGTACGGCAACTGATCGTTTAATTGTGTTGTTAGTTTTCTACAAAGTCTACTAATAGATTGTTTTCTGTTTATTTCAGGCAGATGAGATTGTTGATGACATTAGATGCTTTTATTTGGATTCTGTAGTACTACAAACAACCCTTACCATCTATCCATCCATCTGTCTCTCCGTCTGTCCGTCCTAATTATTCAGAACCTTCTAATTTCTATAGTTATTTAGATAGATATTGTATGAAACTTTGCTAAATATATTTACCTGATTAAAAATATGGATTTTAGGAGTGGCATGTGCCTGGTACATGTGAAAATGAGGAATAGGTTAGTTTTTTTTTTTGCTGCACCCCCCTTTGTTTCAGGGTTTCATTGTTTTTTTTTTTTTATGTAAGTAAATTTTCATACATCACTTTTTTATCAAGTGTATCCTGTTCGAAATTAAAGCATGTAACTTTCCTAGCCGATATAGGTCATATTAAAAACTTTTTTTTTTTCAATCTCGATAATACTTTGTTAAATACTTTTGTTGGTAGAGGTTACGCAGTATTTGTGTGGAAATCAAAAATCATTTAACTTATCGTCTGCAGAGAATAGCTCACTTTCTAAATCTGTTTTCTATTAACAAACGCCAGGAAAAACATGTCACTCCCCAAGTGAATTCTCGATAGCCAGAATTAATTTCCAAACACAAAGCGGTAGTCGATCCTGGATCATCTATCATTAGGTTCTAGGCACCATTAATCTTAGTGCTAAAGACGGCCTCAAATCGGGAATAGCCTAAAAAAGCTACAATGATCGGCTACGATTTTTCAACCGAAATCTTTCGTCTTTCAAACCCGAGGAGGACGAAATTCCTCTATTTTTTGTGGACGAAATCTCTTGGGACTTGTAATTATTGAAGTGCTTGTGAGAACTTGAAAAGTAATTTTTATACAAGCTTTCTGGATGAAGTACTTTGTTTTAATTTTGAGTTTGCAAAGCGTTTTTATGAATGATACTAAGACAATATTACTCGTGCGAAAATGCGAACGAGTGACACGGAGGTTTTTTTAGTATATACCTAATATGCTTGCGTTTTAGCAGTTGCGCAGTTTTGGTAGGCCTCCCATTAGATGGACCGACGAGATTGTGAGAGTAGCGGGCATTCAGTGGATGGAAGATGGCAGGCTTTCGTTCAGTGTGCAGTTCGCACAATAAAGTGGAATCAAAGCAGGTTTTTGGAATATCAACCACGAAGCGGTGTCGTCTTATCGTGCCCACTCTGGCAATCCCATAGAAAAATGGGCAGGACAAGCCAATCGGTGTTTCTATGTGATAATATAATTAAATACATACATTAAATACATGGACATCCAATTAAATGGACAATGGACTTAAAAAAAATGGACTAAAATAAAAAATGAAAAATGGACGAAAATGAAATTAAAAAAAAATAAAAAAAAATGAAACTATGAAAATAAAAAAATGAAACTAAAATAAAAAATGGACTAAAATGGACAATCCAATTAAATGGACATGGACATACAATTAAATACATGGACATCGTTTAAACTCGTTATAGACAAACGATGTCTGTATAATTTTATATCGACATGTGACTTCTTTAAGTATATATTTGTTCCATGATAAACGTAACGCACATTCATGAAATTTTGCCAACAAGAAATTTAGGCAAATAAGATTTTTAAGCATGAATATTTGTACAATCCATTAACAGATATGAAGTAACAGGAATCCTGAAAGCATGGTTTGAGGAAAGAAATATTATTTTTACTCTTCGGGTAAACAAACTTATGTTTACTGTTCGGAGTAAACAAATCTATACTAATATTATAAAGAGGAAAGATATGATTGTTTGTTTGTTTGTTTGCTTTGAATAGGCTCCGAAACTACTGAACCGATTTGAAAAATTCTTTCACTGTTGGGAAGCTACACTATCCCCGGGTAACATATGCTATATAATTTTTTTTTTTTTAATAGGGATCTTACTAAATCTCCAATAATGTCCCCCAAGGTGTAAAAAAATAAGATTTATAATTTTGACTTTGCGTGTTTGACAGTTCTAAGACAGGACAACGTCTGTCAGGTCAGCTAGTATATGATAAGTCGGTGTATATAATCTTCAAAGCTACGAACTGCTAAATAAATCTGTAAATCTACATAAAATAAAAAATGCCTTGACAGCCGTTCTAATTTAAAAAAAATACTGCATGTGATAAACCTTTGTGTTTGTTCTATATCTGAGTGTTATTATCTATTTAAGTATGTATTTAAAACTATATATGTATGTATATCAGTCTCTGGCAGCCATATCACAAGCTTTACTTAGTTTGGGGGCAGAAAACCGTGTGTGCCAAAATGACCCTATTTTTTAAAAATTTCGTTTCATATGTTAACTTTTCGGGGTGAATATACAACATGTGTTTTATTTTACAGAAGTTCAAGCTCAAAAAAAATGTGTTTAATAGGAGGCAGTTTTGTCTGCAGCTTTCTCGCTCGCACATATTCAGAATGTTAATTTTTAAACAGTGAATTTATTTTTTGCTTTATATCATAATACTAGCGGTCCACCCCAGCTTCGCACGGGTATAGAGTATAGCCTATGTCACCCGGGGATAGTGTAGCTTCACAACAGTCAAGAAATTTTTATAATCGGTCCAGTACAGTTTTGAATCAATTCGTTACAAACATACTTACATACAAATCTTTCCTCTTTATAATATTAGTATAGATTATTATTGCAAAAAAGAGAGGTCTCCTGCTAATGATGATAAATAAACGAACGTACTTGAAATCGTCATTCGTGCTTCATTAGCTTCAAAAATATTCCTGTACATATAACAGTCGTGACAAGCTCATTTCAACAAGTTTATCGACCCGTAGAACTTCCTGCAAGTGACGGTAGAGTAACATATTGCGGGAAGTTCTTGATAATGTCATATCAACAATCGGACATATCTGTCGCGGAACTGATGATAGCTGAGGCTTTGATTAAGTATATGTCACTCAAAGAGCTGAGGTAGACATGTTCTGGAGTGGTGATCACGAGATGGCAGGCATTGCGTGATATCGATGGAGTTACAATACCGGGCTACGCATATTATAAACAATAATAACCTAAAAGGAGATCATTGTAGAACAACAGCAAATCAGAATTTGATCGCGATTTCAGAGTTGGTCCCATGGTAAAATTTGTTCATAATGATGAGTACAATGACCTTCTTTAGCTGCTTACCAGCTTAGTACAATCTATATGGGTAACCCTGTATACGTTAGGCAGTAAGCAGTGGCTGGAACCGAAAAGCCTATGATCAGGTTGAGTATGCCTTGAGAGATGGGCAATGACTAGCTGAGGACTCAGGTAGGCTGATAATAGTAATCTGCTTCTTCTTATTAATCTGCTTCTTCTTATTCTTCTGCAGCCGAAGTTTTGTGCAGTTTTTTGAAAAGAATTAGACTACCCCTATGGCATTCTCTTAAATACAATGATCGTTGACCAGTGTGTGTGGCCATTGATAAATTTATGGAGCTGAGACGTGGTCCTTTAACTACTAGCCTTTTGAAAAAACTCAGAGTCACACAGCGGGCAATGGAGTGAGCTAAGCTTGGGGTTTCTTTGCGCGATAAAATCCGGAACGAAAATATTCACCGAAGAACTAGAGTAACCGACATAGCTGTTCAGGTTTACAAGTGGAAATGAGCAGGCCACACCGCTCAAAGAACCAATAACCAATGGGAAAGAAAGGTTCTTTAGTGGAGACCATGAACCGGAAGACGCAGCGTAGGTAGGCCGCACTAGATGGACCGACGACATCGTGAGAGTCGCGAGCATCCAGTGGATGCAGATGGCAGGCAGTCGTTCAGTGGAGTTCTAAAGAACCCATGTTCAGTGGACATCTGATGATGATAAATGGTATTTATCATGGCCTTGAGGTCGTCCAGAGTGCAGATTGTAGGGATTGTAATGATAATAATAAACTTATTCCACCATTTAATTTTAAACCACAAAACAATAACCACTACTGTTTGTCTTTACTACAGAATAGATAAAAGTAAGGTACAAACGTACCTTTTAGTCTCATCTTGGAATGCAATTGCAACTTACGGGCACTAAAGAAGATTGGAATCGCAAAGGCCACAGTGCCATTCTAGCTGTCGTTTTAAATTGCAGATGCGACGCTCTGATTTACGATAGACAATTTGGAAATGATAGAGAGGTACAATCTACGAGAATACTTGTAAGCCACAAGTAATTGTTTTCAGCAAGATCGTTGTTTTCCATTGCAACTCAATGGGTTGGCAACTCAGGTCAGACAAAAGGGAGATGAGGTAGGTAAAGTGGTGTGGTTTTGACTTTGGCGTACCGTGCCGTTTTATAATTAATCCTCACACGAGTTTTGATGAAGTGTTTGGTAAAATTGTATTAGCTGTTACAAAATGTTTACTGCCATTGAAATAAAGTCAAGAATAAAATAAAATCTGGACCCGTACCATGACTTCTTAAACGCGACTCTCGTGAGGTACCACGGGAATTTACGTGAACATGAAGTAAGGTCGCGTAAAGGTAGCAGTTCGATCTTGGCGACCGTGACCGGCGACCGCGACTGGCGACCGCGACCGGCGGCAGTGGCAACGTCGCGCGCTCAGTATTTATTTATATGGAGTGCTAAACTAAGCAAGCGACCGCGCTGCGAGACATTTGGATCGCATGTATTGTTTAGCGGTCGCGGTCGCCAATATCGGAATGCTACCTTAACTTGTCACAGTCAGCGAAATAATAACTACGCAGTCACCTAAATTGAATCGCGTTTTAGAGGTCACGGCACGCGCTTTTTTCACTCAGAACGCATGCACGGCCGGATGTCATTAAAACGCGTTTGCATCGTGACACTTTTTTTCTCTTTTTCCAGCGATGCAAACGCGCTATAGAAAACGCGTTTACATCGCTGGAAAAACACCATCTGCAACCGCTTTTAGTTGGCTAAAATTTTAGCAATACAGCTGGCACTACCAACCTTATTATTTAGAAAGCCTCAAATGCATAGATATTCCCAATATACTTACCTAAATAGCAGAAACGTATTTACGAAAATGGAAAAGCGGTGAGCGTGTAATAACTTCAGCTGCACCTCTAAACCTGTCAAAGCTTTCGCAAACTCGAATAAATTTCAAGATTTACTATTACAAATCGAATTTTATAAATTCGAATCGTTACTGCAGTGCTTATTGTATGCATTGGAGGTAAACAGGGCGATAGAAACAGGATGAAACTGGCTTTAAAGGAAGCAACAAAACTGATTTAACTTTTGCCATAATAGTTTCTGCGGCAGACCCAGGTCACTTGGCAGCGTAGCGTAATGTGACAATCGATATCAGAACGAAATAAATAAAGCATTATCGTTCAAAAACTAAAAATTTATGAGTAAAAACTTATGAGTACCATGCGTGTTCCACCGTAGACCGCATCATCGCATAGCATCAGGAGAGGTGTCGGTCAAACGCAAGCCTCTATACTAATATTATAAAGAAGAAAGATTTGATTGTTTGTTTGTTTGCATTGAATAGGCTCCGAAACTACTGAACCGATTTGAAAAATTCTTCCACTGTTGGGAAGCTTCACTATCCCTGCGTGCCATAGGCTATATATTTTTTTAAATAAATCCTTATTAAACCTCTAATAATGTAACTCAAGGTGTAAAAAAATAAGATTTATACCCGTGCGAAGCCGGGGTGCATTGCTAGTTATGTAATAAATAAATAAATAACCTAATAAATGATTTTTACATCCGCCATCTGCAGATGAATTTATAACATTATCATCTGCTCAGATGCGGTTCAATCTTGATTCTCAATGGGTGAGGCCTATGTCCAGCAGTGGACGTCCTATGGCTGAAATGATGATGATGAATGATGAGTATATATATATATATATACGGTAACTTCTGTAGACGTGGATAGAATAATGGCTGCGGCAATTGTTACAAATGCCTATCAGTTCGTCATTTATTTCGGTAATGCTGTAAATAAACGCTGTATGCAGGCCAGCAGTGGACGTCCTATGGCTGAAATGATGATGAAATTTTTCGGCGTTTTAAACGTGACAAAAATATACACGTTCTGCCTTCGAGCTGCGAGTCCCTTACACTCTTACCTTACACTGCACTCCTATATAATAGGAATGCAAGGCCGTAGGCGATGGACCACGTCACCCACGCTGTACGCTGCCTCTGATTACCAATTCAATTCAATTCCTCCTCCTCAGTTTGTTTGCTCAATGCTGAGCGTCGTGATGCTCCCGATCTTTTGTACTTTGGCGACAAATCTGCTTCCATCTCTGACGGTCTCCAGCCTGGTACATCGCGTCAGAGATGTTCGTGCCAAGCTCTTTTGACACTTGGTCGGTCCATCTTGTTGGGCTACGCCCCCTGGGTCTTTTTCCTTCCATTTTGCCGGTCACTATTAACTTCTCCAGGTTGTCGGAGGGCTTTCGGGCGATGTGTCCGAAATACTGCAGCACCCTATGCAGACAAATGCTCGAGAGTCTCTTTGTAAGTTTTAGTTCCCTAAGGATTGAGACATTTGTTCTATGAGTAGTCCACGGAATACGTAGCATGCGTCGCCAGCACCGCATTTCAAAAGCGTCGATGCGTCGTCGGTCAGCAGATTTAATGGTCCATGATTCGGCGCCATACATAAAAATGGGGAAGACCAGTGTTCTTACGATGTATACTTTTGTCTTTTTCAGTATGTTACGGTCCTTCCACACTTTGTCAAGCAGAGTCATAGCCGATTTTGCCATTCCAATGCGTCGTCTTATTTCGCCTTCTGTCCCACCATTGTTAGATATGCTCGAGCCTAAATACATGAAGTCTTGCACCATGTCATATTGGCTTAGTGTGTGGATGTCTTGCAGGACTTTAGCTCTGTCGACCACCATTATCTTGGTTTTGCTCGGTTGATCGCGAGCCCCATTTCCCGACTGACCGAGTCTAGACGGTTCAGCAGTTCAATCATTTCCGATTCTGTGTTCGCAAAAAGAGTTGTATCGTCAGCGTAGCGTAGGTTCGATATTTTCAGACTCCTGACTGTGACACCACCTTCCCAACCCTCTAGTGTCTTGCGCATTATGTATTCACCATATGTGTTAAAAAAGATTGGAGAGATGATGCATCCCTGTCTGATACCCTTCTTAAAACTAATTTGTGATGATTTAGCCGTGCCGACTTTGACGGTGCCATGCCCTGCATCATAGAGGCTCTTGATTAGTGTAACGATGTGTAAGGGCACTCCCATCTCAATTAGTACTTGCCATAAATGTGACCAGTTTACACAATCAAAGGCTTTTTGGTAATCAACAAAGCACATGACTGCTGGGACGTTGAATTCATAACATTTTTCAATGATGAGCCTTACGTTCAGTATCTGTTCTCTCGTTCCTTTTCCCTTAACAAATCCAGCCTGTACTTGTGGAATTTGCCAGTCCAGAAAGTGACGGAGTCTGTTATTGATTATGTGGAGTAAGACCTTACTTGTGTGTGAAATGAGGGCGATGGTTCTGTAATTCTCACACTTTTTAGTGGAGCCCTTTTTATGCAAAGGCAGGATGGAAGAATGCGTCCAGTCTTCAGGCCATGTTGTAGTTCTCCAAATAGCATTACACAAGTCTGTGAGCCTCCAAATTCCATTATCTCCAAGAGCCTTCAAAGCCTCGGACGTAACGATATCAGCTCCAGGTGCTTTATTGTGTTTTAACTTTTGAACAATTCAATTCAATTCAATCAATTTATTTCAGAAAACATAATTCCATATATATACAAAATGTCAAACATTAGAATTATTATTACATACACATCATCATCATCATCATCATCATCAACCATTCTCCACCCACTGCTGGGTATAGGTCTCCTCTTTAGCGCGCCATCTTTTCCGGTCCTGTGCTAGCCTTGTCCACTGATTTCCTGCTGCCTTAACGATGTCGTCCGACCAGCGGGCTGGTGGTCTGCCCGGTGGTCGCTTTAAGTTGCTTTAAATTACATACACATAAAATAAAAATTATAATTAAATAAAATTAAACCATAAAAATTTAAAATTTAAATTCAAATGTCAATAATTTATCTTAACGTTTATTTCGGCTTGGACCCGGAATGCTCAACATGAACTCTGGTCCAGTGCTGCATTATTGGGCAGTCCAAGTCCATCCGCCAGGCGAACAGCTGCAGGTAGCTGTTGGAGCTGCCCCGCACGTTTCGTGCCAATATCGTTTCAATCTCGTCCGCAGCCATCCCCCTCCACTGCATCCTCGACGAGCCCGTTCGCAACAAAGATTGCTACAAGTTCCAAGACTTGCGCAACTTAATCTGTCTAAGTGACATTGATCGATGTTTCCAGAAGTTTCGGATAATTTCCTTACTGTTCTACAAGCGAGCTGTGATAAAAAGTTTCTGGGTAATTGGCGGTAGTTGGTGTGTGATAAGGAAAATGTAATTTATCATAGTAATTACGTATTGAAGTAGAGTTAGCATAGTCTGGCTAAGAGCATTTCGAGACACGCATATGGCCACCATAATTATGCGTAACTACCAATTACCAATTCCGTAACCAAAACATAATTTCGTATATAGCGTAATTGCTTTGACAAATACCTGTACATGTCCCTAATCTAAGCTTAATTGTAGTCATATTCATATTTCAGAAATTGGTGGTTATCGTGATTATAAAAAAAATCCAACGAGTAGTTTAATCGATAAGAAACCCATATAAGTAAATAATCATATAACTCTAGTGAACAACCGCGGTGATAGTTTAAAACAGTATTTTAAAATTGAGATCTATACTACAACTGTAATTGGGCAAAGTTTCATGCACTTACGTTTTTAGTAATAGAAGCAAAAGTTTAAAAAAATTAGAACGGACGGACAGAAAAAAAACAAGAAAAGAATTTCATCACACATTAAACAAAAAAAAAAGAAAATGCCATAAAAAAGAGAAGATTACAATGACGATATAAATATTATCTTTGGTAGATAATTATGGTAAAATAAATGAGTTTAATATTATTTTATTAATGAACGCCCGTTTATTTTGTACTAGCTGGTATCCGCGACTTCGTCTGCGCAGGATTAGTAAGTATTTCGAGTATCTTAATAGTTTTTTTTTTTTTTTTTATCTTATTTCAAATTATTTAAATATTAATTAAATATAAATTATATATATATTTTTTTTAATTTAAAGTATTTATTATTATTATTTATTATTTTCTTATTTTCTTTTTTTCGTTCACTAATCTTAGATATTTTATGTAAACAAAGATATGTCACGAAGAGTCACTAAGTGACATGCCAGCAGTGCAAGTACCGTTCTTTATCGATCGTCAAATTCGCTAAAATGCCATAGAATCGATCACAGCGAGTACTGAAAAAATGGCATATTATCGCATTTGACTACCTCAACTGTCAATTTGACAATCGATAAAAGAACGGTACTTGCACTGCTGAATTCCTTTTTTTTTTTTCCACTTGACAATTATCGTTATATTTTGGACAATTCACACACCATCTTTAAATATTATAGCCTATGTGTTATTCTAATATATAAGCTATATTATTGAAAACTTTCATTAAAATCCATTCGGTAGTTTTTGCGTGAAAGAGGAACAAACATCCATACATCCATACATACAACTTTCGCGTTTATATTAGTAGGATGAACCAATACCGTTTTTGCGGTATAAGTATAATCCGTTTAACATGACGGAGGCTGACGTTGCTCCGTAAATGCGGGCTCGCACAGAGTGCCTGTCATTGTTTTATCGTGGCAAAGGTAAAATGAAATTAAAGCATTGTGTGCGTTTAATAGAAACGATTGTTGAGCAAAAACAATAAAACTTTGTTATAACGAAAAAAACACGTCACAAATCGATACCGCTTTATGGTTGATATTTCTAAAACCCGTTCGAAGCGCTTTGATTCTACTTTTACTGTGCGAACTGCTAGTCTGTAGAATGCGCTACCTGAATGGGCGTACCCCGATAGTTAAAATCTGGGTGTTTTCAAATCAAGAGTTAATCGGTTTCTGCTAGGCAAGCGTGCTCCACCGTAGACCGCATCGTCGCCTAACATCAGTCAAGTTTTTTTTTTTTTTATTGGGCCTTGGGCCTCAAGATCTGACCAGAGAGGTGATAATGAATACAGTTAAAGATTTTTAAGTAAAAATCTACAGAAACACTAACTGAAACTATCAATTATATTGCCATCCTCAGAACTCAACTAAATTTGACAGCTCTATAAATTATTGCCATCTTTTTCAGATCTATTAAAAAGACCCCGATAAATTTAGTATCTGTGTAATCCAACCGGCCGCACAACATGCCTTACGAGTATCTCTTAGCGCTGGCTCGAATTAGCACTGAAACAGCTCAGTTTGCAAAATCACGCGAACGTAAACCATAACGCGCTGAGATACTTACGGTTAGCGGTCGCGCAACTTTTCTTGTAACCTAAACAGAATTGATTAAAACAGGTAGCCGTAAGGCACCATAGTCGACGCGACGCCATTAACACCACCAGTTTTAAAAACGCCTAAATAATATCCCTAGCAATAATTATGTTCTGTGTAATTATTGCATACACAAAACTACTACAATTTATCATTTTTATTATTTGTTACCAAATATTTAAAAACTAGAACTACCAATAGACCAATAGACAAGTCTTCCAATATTTTACAATAACTTCCCACAGTGCCCAAGGTCAAATATAAGTGACAGGCGACAGTTTTTTCGAAGATAAACCAATTTAAAAGATACGTTTTATTATACATCTTTATGAAACGTCAAAGATATAAATAAAAAATAAATAAAACGAATAACAGTTATATTTATGTCACATAATTATAATTAAATCAATATAATGTCATAATAGCTAAATTATAAGGAAAAATTCTAATATATTATGTCAACTAATTAATATTAAAAATTTCCAAAAGCTAATTGTTTTAATACTGTGAATTAATGTTATTCGTTAATGTTATTCGTTAAACCAATCCAAGATTTATCCCTCTTTAGCTGAGTATTTCTCTGAAGGACTCCTCCATTAAACTTGTAAATTTGTTTTTTTTACTAGTTCCGTTGAACCTTCTGCGTGAACAACATCCTCACCCTGAAGAATAGGCAACGCACCAGCAACGCTTTTTGTATTAAAGTTATCCATAGGTGGCGGTAACGACTTACTTACCATCACCGGTGGCCTACCACAACCTCAAAAACTTTCTTATAATACATTCAATACTACAATAAAAATACATTAATTTAATAATACAAACCTTACATTGGATTTTGTCTTGCTATCTCATTAGTCGAGAGAACGAGACAAAGATCAGTGTTATTATAAGAATGTTTTTGAGGTCGTGATAGCCACCCTGGTGGCAGCTGCTTGTTCATCGCTATATTTTTTTAAACTATTATGACAGCATATTTTTTTTACATAATTATACTTTGACCTATCTTTAGTTTTTTGTATCAAATGATCCCCGTAATCAAATTATTTGCCCTCCCAATTTCCTCGGACGTTGAACCAAATATAAAAGGTTTTATTCCTGTTGACATTCAATTTTATTTTCACCGACGCAATTTTAATAAGAAACGTTCACTTTGAATAATGCTACAGAAGTTGCTTAAAATCAAGAAAGAAAAAAATAAGTATTAGGCAGGTATAAACAACCGTTTTTACTCATTTATAAATTACTAGTTAATCCCGTGGTATTACCCGCGATTTTCCAGTTTTTCCGCATTTTCTAGGGAAAATAGTACCATACGTCCGTCCTTATGACGTACACTATCTTCCCGCGAAATTTAGTTAAAATCAGCTTAGCTGTTCAGTTGTGAAATGGGAACAAAAAGATAAAGAGACAGACAGAAACTTTCTGAGAAAGTTTCTTTCTGTTTTATAATATTAGTTAGAAATTAGTAGACGTAAAGTAAATTTTTAGAAAAAAATAACAAAAGCAAACTTCAAGACCTACGTACAAACAGTTGAAAAATTACAGTTAAAACAGATATTGGAAGTCCTCATAATTTTTTTTACTAACCCTTTAGTAAAAAAAATATTATGTGTATTTTTTTTTATTCTGTTTTTTTTTTTTTCAAAAGGCTCTGAATCAATTTAGATAAAATTTATATGGGATATGATGACCACCATACAAAAAAGATTCATCAAAATCAATTCATAATCGGCGCAGAAATTGCAATAATTAAATTAAATTATTAATTTAATTTAAAAAACATACAGGCGATTTGTGAATCTCCTACTTTTTTTAAGTTGGTTCAGAAAAATAAAAGGCCTAGTTGCAAGGGCGATAGAAAAAACACAAAATACTAGATAAATCACAATTTATTTCACATTTTGACTTACAAAACCGAATGCACATTTGTTTCACACATTTTATATGACAACACAGCCATGTTTATAGAAGAATAAGAAAACTACATTATAATTATATAAGTATAAGAAAAACACATTAGATCTTAATAAGTTTTATATAAACAATCATGAAGTTTTGACGCAATTATAGAAAGAAGGAAATTGTAGTGATCAAAATTGGAAACAAAAAGAAAAATGTTTAATTATTTATTTTATTATATCAATGACTTTCCAAATTTGGCCATTAGGTCAATAGCCAAATTAAGGTAGTATAAGCTAAGGCTCACTCATTCTCCACCTTATTTTTTTTTTCTAATAACTACATTTTTATCCGTGTAATATGGGTGTTCGTTTGTATAATTATTGTCCTTATTTTTAGATGAAGGGGGAAATTTGAGTGAGGTGAGTGTTTAATCTACAGCAAAGAGAATTGGTAGTACCAGTGGTTCCTTTAGCTCCACTGAAGGAACGTCAGGGACAAAAAAGGCTCTGTAGTTCCTTCAAAGGAACTGCTACAGGGACTAATGAGAAATGGTAGTCTTAATAGTTCCTTTAGCTCCATTGAAGGAATTGCAGGGACAAAAAAGGCTCAGTAGTTCCATCAAAGGAACTTCCACAGGAACTAAAGAGAATTGGTAGTCCTAATGGTTCCTTTAGCTACATTGAAGGAATTGCAGGGATAAAAAAGGCTCAGTAGTTCCATCAAAGAAACTGCTAAAGGAACGAACAAACAAACGAAATAAACTGTTAGATGTAGGGTTTTTTTTCATAACAAAACTGTAAAAAAATTCAATATCTGTTGGTCTCTATTGCTGGAAGTTAAAGCACTTTTTGAGTTAGTAACAAACTGACCCATAAACATACTATTTGAAAATTTGCCAAGTTTGATCACCTACCTACTTTCCTAAGGATCCATTTCTCCAACTATGCATCTTCTCTAAATAACTTCGCTTCTAATATCTCTCCCTATTTTTCTTCTCTCCCCTAAGCTACGAGATGGCCTGGGTAAGTATTATCTTCCAGCTTGCTCGGGTACAGGAAGACGTTGTTGACGGGAGCTGGCTGAGCGATCTCAGCCTCACGTTCTTTCTCCAGCTGAACAGCATAGATGTAGTAGACCAGGATGAAGTACGCGGACAGAGCTGAAAAAAGATAATTATCAAATTAAAAACCGACTTTACAAAATTAGTGAAATACGCAATTTTGGTTACTGATCATATTGTCTCCAAGTAACCGAATTTTCCAATTTCGGGATAAAAATAAAATTTACCAAATAGGTAAAAACGTTAAACGATAGCCTAGTCCGAAGTAAAAAAAAAGGTGCACTAATGACAGTTCAGAGGTAAAAAAAACCAGACAAGTACGAGTAGGACTCGTGCTCTGAGGGTTCCGTTGGAAGGAACTCTCAGAGCGCGAGTACAAAAAAAAAATAACTGTTTTTTTTTTTTTAACTTTATTTTTTTCAAACTTTTCATACATAATTATTTACTAAAATATTGAAATATTGAAAGACAAACTTAACTTTGTAGTTGACAATAAGGTTCTTCCATACATAACAACTACAAAATGTAAGTTTGTAATTGTAATACAATATTTTTTATATGATATGACTTCAAATTAACAACTTTCAGATTTATTCCTTTATATGTGCTGTAAGACCTTGCCTCTTGCCAAAATTAATGATTCTAGGTCAACGGGAAGTACCTTATAGGTTTTGATTTCCCTATGAAATCGCAAAATATGCGACATAAACGTTCATATCTTTTGATTGCATTAACTTACAACTTTTATTTTTTTACAGCCGAAAGAAACTATAGACCCGAGTTTTTAGTATAAATTTCAACTTGATAGCTTTACGCGCTCTTTAAAATAAGGGTCTTGACAGACGGACAGACAGACGGAGAGACAGACGGACAACAAAGTGATCCTATAAGGGTTCCGTCTTTTCCTTTTAAGGTACGGAACCCTAAAAAGAACAAAATAAAATACTTAATGCCCATAATTTCTATAGAAACATTGCCCTTCAATCTGAATCAGAAATATTTGCACATATGCAGTCTTTTACAACGTGACTATAGGATCGTGACGCTCGTTCGGTCGTTCAACATCTGTACAAAAAACAGTACAACAGGATTGCTACTTTTATTTGGTACAGAATTGGCAAGGAATCAAATCGCATGAAATACTGACTGCCGCAAAATAAAACCAACTCAGCATGAACGAGTGCAATACCAGATACTGTGACTATTTCAGATACAAGTATGATTGAAAATTTAAAAAAAATAGTCTGGACAAGTACGTATAGGACTCGTGCTCTGAGGGTTCCGTTCGACGGAACCATTAGAGCGCGAGTCCAAAAAAAAACAGACTGAAGTTGAAATATTGAAAGACAAACTTAACTTTGTAGTTGACTATAAGGTTCTTCTATACATTCCAACTACAAAATTTAAGTTTGTAATAGCAAATTAATTATTTTTAAATTATATAATTGCAAATTTGTAACTTTCGGATTTATTCCTATATATGTGCTATGAGACCTTGCTTTTTGCCAAATTTCATGATTCTAGGTCAACGGGAAGTACCCTATAGGTTTTGATTCCCCTGTGAAATCGCAAAACATGCGACATAAACGTTCATATCTTTTGATTGTGTTGACTTACAACTTTTATTTTTTTACAGCCGAAAGAAACCGTAGATTCAAGTATTTGGTATAAATTTCAACTTGATACCTTTACGCGTTCTTGAGAAAAAGGGTCTTGACAGACGGACAGACAGACAGACAGACAGACAGACGGACAGACGGACAGACGGACAGACAGACGGACAACGAAGTGATCCTTTAAGGATTCCGTTTTTTCCTTTTGAGGTACGGAACCCTAAAAACGATAAAAGTAAACATAATATTTGCTAGTTTTTTATAATTTTTCATAATTTACAATAGATCAAGACATCTTTCAAAAATTAACCGGACAAGTGTTAGTAGGACTTGCTCCCTCCTGAGGGTTCCGTCCGTACAAACTTAATATTGTAGTAAATATCTATGTAGATAGGATAAATATTGAAATATTGAGGGACAAACTTAACTTCGTAGTTGGCAAACAGGTGCTCCCATACATATCAACTACAAAATTTTAGTTTTTAATATCATTTAACTTGAAATTAACTACTTTCGGAATTTTTTACGTTATTTTATGTGCTGTGAGGCCTTGCTTTTTGTCAAATTTCATGATTCTAAGTCAACAGATAGTATCCTATAGGTTTTGATTTCGCTGGCGAGTATCAAATTAAGCGGCACAAAGGCCGTATTTTTTATTGCGTTGACTTAACTGTAATTTTTTTTTAACTCCAAGTGATTGCATATTTAAGTATTTGATATTAATTTCGACTTGATACCTCTATGCGTTCCTGAGAAAAAGGGCCTGACTGGCTGACAGACAGACTGAATCGGCATTTAGAATTCTGCCTTCGGGAAAAATCTAGTTTATCTTTGTAAATTTTTGTACTCGCGGACACCCCAAGTGAAAGTAATAGCCCATGCCGATTGTATACAACCAGCGCTGGTCTTTCGTTGGAATTGAAAACCTCCTGTGAATGAAACAGTTGAAAATATTTATCAATAAAAAAAAACAACTTCGAAATTAGTAAATCCGCAATTTACTTGGATGATATAGTTTTTCCAGTTTTTTTTGATTTAATATAAAACTACTGAACCGATTTTGAATAAGAGCAATCTGAAAGTAAAATATCCTCATCATCATCATCATTTCAGCCGTAGGACGTTCACTGCTGGACATAGGCTCCCCCATCGATCTCCAAAAGGCCGGTTGGAAGCGGCCTGCATCCAGCGTTTCCCTGCGGTCTTTTTAGGACGTCTGTCCATCTTGTGGGTGGACGTCCTACGCTGCGCTTACCGGTCCATGGTCTCCATTCCAGAACCTTTCGGCCCCATCGACCATCTGTTCTGCGTGAAAATATCCTCACAAATAAAAAAAGAATTTTCCAAATCGGTTTATTAATAAAAATATATGTAACCGAATTGAGAACCACCTCCTATTTTTCGGTTAAATAGTATGATAGGTATATATATAGCCAAAGAACCAGAGTCACCGGCTTAGCTATTAAAATTTGCAAGTTGAAGTGGCAATGGCGGGCCGCATCGCTCGATGTACCGATAACCGATGGGGAAGAAAAGTTCTTGAGTGGAGACCACGAACCGGAAGACGCAGCGTATGTAGGCCTCCAACTAAACGGCCCAACGACATCGTGAGAATCGCGAGCATCCAGTGGACGCAGATGGCAAGCTGTCGTTCAGTGTGGCGGTCTAAGGGAGAGGCCTATGTTCAGCAGTGGACGTCTTCTGGCTGATGATTATGATGATGAAATAGTATGATATTACAAGAATTCGTAAACAAATACTTCGAACCAAAACAAGCTGTCATCGCATCCGTTCCACCATAACATGTCTCCAATTACGGGAGATTATCCGCCATTGTGATCTAACCTTGGACTCGAGGTTCGGCCAATAGAGGATTATACGCTTTATACGAGTCACTGGACACGCGCTACTCGACTACTTGTGGGATCCACACTTATGGTGTTATTATGGAGTTGATGTGGCTAAAGCATTTATATCAACATTCATTGAACATTGATTTTTGATCAAAAACATTTATTGGCGCGCCTCCGCGGTGTTTCCGAGAAGTTCAAATCAAAAGATTCAAAAGAGATCAAAAGATATGACCATTTATGCATATTTTCGCATATTTTGCAATTTCACAAGGGAATCAAAACCTATAGGGTACTTCCCGTAGATCTAGAATCATAAAATTTGGCAAGAGGCAAGGTCTCACAGCACATATAGAGGAAAAAATCCGAAGTTTGTTAATTTGAAGTTATATCATATAAAAATATTGTTTTGCAATTACAAACTTACATTTTGTAGTTGGTGCGTATGGAAGACCATTATTGTCGTTGAGTGTGTCTTTCAATATTTCAACTTTTTTGTTGTTGTTTTTGTTTGGTCTCGCGCTCTGAGGGTTCCGTCCAACGAAACCCTCAGAGTGCGAGTCCTACTCGTACTTATCCGGTTTTTTAGGTAGGTACTTGACCCAAGAAGCTGAAATTTGTCAGGTAGAATCTTTGTGGTGTAAAGGTCTGCAAAGAAATGGTTTTGAACTATGGAGTTTGAAAAATTATAATACGAAAGTCGCGGGCATCATCTAGTTACTTTTATAACCATTGATTGGGGGCTCCAAGGATCGAGTAGCCGGGTTGTCAGGGTCAATGTCTTATCGTTTGTTGAGATATAGTTTGACGGACGGGTCGGGTCGGATATCGTAAGCAGAAACTCATTATCACTGACAATTTCGTAGAACCATTAAAAGCTGGTTGTTATGGCTATGTTTGCTGATATTATGCTAACTATATGGCCCTTTCAAAGTGTTCCGAGAAGGGCAGGCGTAGTTTTAGAGATCCTAGAACAACATATAATATTGCCAAGGGATGAGTTTCGCTTCAATTGACTAAGTACATTTTTAGGCGTAATATATTTATGGGTAGTGGTAGTTGATTGACTGTAAATTAACTGAACCATTATTATTATTTTAGTTGACATTGCTTATTAACTTATTATTTAGAATTATTATTGTATTGTGTCCACTATTGGTTTGATTTATTACCTTAGTTAATTTTCATATGTTTTGATATATTTAATGAATTGTAAAAGGTTGTTTTGTTGCCTGAAAAAAAAATGATTTTGAATCTGTAGTTCTGGTGGACTTGGTTGGGAGCAAGTCAGGGTTGGCTTTTTTTTTTAAATTTCATTCAAGCATTTCTAAATGTTTTAAGCATGTTATTTTCTTTTTTGTATTTTTTTCTATTTTCAGTCGATGTTCATGAATTTCGATCAAATGGGCCCTGTTAAAATATTTTTTAAGCTGTTTTAATATTCCCATGTTAAAAAGTTTACTAAAATCAGACGGACTAGTTTTTTTCTGTGCTCCATTAGTGATGTTTTTTTTTCTTACAGATGCAAATTTTTTTGTAGGGGAAACTCCCGTGTGCCCGTAGGATTGCGTAGGATCCTAACCTAAATCCTATAATGTTTTTGAAATATTTACCAAGGTCAAAGCTGTGGACGACAATGGACTGGGACTGCAGCTTGTTGCTCATGACCAGGTAGATGAAGCCGGCCATCGCCAGCAGCAGGCGGGCGGTCGCGAAGCCGACATACACGCGGATTGGGCCAGGACGTTTCTGAAAAAGATGAGAATTATTATTAGGAATCCGACGGCACCCGGTTCGAACTACGGCCCTGTGCCAATGACTTATTTGATACCCAAATAAATTATGTGCAGTTTCGATGCCATTTAATCAAAAACGATAACGGAAAACATCGTGAGGAAACCGGTATGGCAGCGATAAGGCCGGCTGTTAAAAGCCTAGATAATATGTTTATGTTATTCTTGTTTTGTGGTATTTTAATAAAGAGTTATTGACATCGATTCTGATGTTCTCTAAACTAAACTAAACTAAATGTGGCGGCTCTAAAATTGTTGCCATCCTTCACTTACATATTAAAATGAAAAGAGAGGCAAATAATTTTAGTCCTGTCAGATTGGTTCAGTTTAGTGAGCTGTATTACAGAATCGACGCCATTGTATTGTATGTCCAGGAACCTCAAAAGTTCAAAGACAATGACAATCACCAACATGCACTGGGCCAGCATGGTGGATTACGGCCCATCCTCTCTTTCTCTGAGAGAAGGCCGGTGTCTCAGCAGTGGGAACATGTTGGGGTATCTTTATTATAGGGCATAAAACAAAAATAGAGCCGTAATTTTCAAGACGATTATAAAACAATTATTATTATTGTTTATTAACTAAAACGGTAAATACCAATTACATTAGTTAAAAATTCATGTTAAATTATATAAATTAAATTAAATATCACACAATAATTGTCAAAATAAATGAATTAAAATAATAAAATATTCATAATGTCAAGATTAATAAGTAAAACTACTTACAGACTATAAACAAAATAAATTAAAAATAATTGTGATTAAAGTTATAAACATAAGTCATATTAAATATCACAGAGCCATTAATACAAAAAATCAATATCCGATTCTGTATCTTTCACCTTGCGCACCTTCTCCTCGCAGTACTCCAGACACATCGACAAAACACTCTTCCATTCATCGGCAAACACATCACAAGTAAACCATAATATACAAATTTATTATCTTATGTATGTAATTTAACGAAACCCTCTCAAACTTTCCGTCCGAGAGGTTTACAATAAACAACTTTTGTAAATTGGAGGTAATAAGTTCATTATGTTGCATAATTAATAAAAAAAAATTAAAAAAATTACAGAATTTGAATTTTATAGATCTTTCTATTTAATAGAATCAGAAGTGCAAGTACCGTTTTTTATCGATCGACAAATTTGACAGTTGAAATCGACAAGTTCGTTAAAATTTGATCCGTACTCATTATGATCGATTCTATTTGTTGCAATGAAGTAGCAATTATCACTCCCGGAATGTCAGACCTTGTTATTGTCATACCTACCAAGAACCAACAGTAGGTTTGTCTGATCAAAGATGACAGCTCAAAGCATGAAAGTTTTAGAAGTGGTATTAAAATTTATCAAGGTAAAGAGGTAAAAGCATAATAAACTAGCACGTAAACTGGCGTACTTGTATAGACCCGCACAAAATATTCATTGTATTTCCTACCTCTATTCACAGAGTTATGACTATGCAAAATAATGCTATTAATTTTCGAGCACGAGCTCTTAGACTATAATAAACGCGTTAGCTCACATTTTCGGCCCTGGCCTCGCTCCAGTAAGCCTTACTGCACACTGCGATGGCTCTTAACTTTAACTTAACATTATTTAACTTTAATTTTTAGTGGGCGATCTGATTTAGAGAACATTTTGGGAAACGACTGGTCAAAGGCACCTGTACAAGGTCATATTCAAATTCAAATTATTTATTGAGAATAAAAACGGACAAATTCCACTAACATTTATCTCACATACTGTTAAGCTTTAATAGATTTCCTGGTAAAAATAGGAATAATATTTAAAAAAACTAATATAATAAATACAACAAATTGCTGTAAAAATATGTCAAAACAAAATTAGTATGTCATACAAATTGTCATCATAGTCATCGGCTTTTTTGCCCCTGTCCCATTGATCAGTTAAGTTTTCACAATAAGTTAAAAACACTTTCGTTACAGTTTTCCAATTGTCACAAATAATATCACAATCAGTGTTGGTGGAAAGGAGTGCATTGAAGTGGCGGCGGGCGCAAATCAGCGGAGACATGGAGCGTGCCCCAGTGCGGCTGTGATCCACGTGAAAAAACTTGGGCAATTTTCCACGCCTATTAGCCGGAAACCCGGGTTTATCTGGCACAAACAAAGTGCACAATAAATTGTGCAGATGCAAGGAGTCAACCGATCCTCTGAGCACCTTGCAGCAAGTAGTAAGCTGATCCGACATCCGTCTCACTTCTAGTGAGAGTGCTTCATATGGAGCAGCGGTACCACAGATAAGCTAAAGCAGTAGTTTGACTCGGACGTGTCCTTGAACTCAATGCGTACTGTCAATCACAGGAACAGTTGCTACTACCGGGTTTTAAGAAAATTTTCATAATTTTGTTGTAGTTCTACGCTGACGACGCACGGCTTATCACAATGAAGCGGCGCGTGCGATTATTGCTCTGAGCGTACCGTGAAGTATCGTAGCGAGTGGGGGAAGGGCCACTCGTTTAATTATGTCACTCGATTCGGGCGTTAGTTTAAAGTTAACTTACTGCGTTAGCTCATATGTACTACTGTGGTGTAAGCCTAAAAGAGGGACTCTTTTTACTATGGCAACAATCCTTTTAAAATCTGACATATTCCATACAAAAGACCCGGGTATGTCCTTAAAAGACCCGGGTCTCTCATAAAAGTGCAGCCAGAACCACAAAAGAATGGGCAGCTTCGTCTTTTTGAACACGGTGAACTAGGTACTGCGATACCCAAGCTGCCTGCCAACCGTGGGGCAACACCCCTCTCTATGAGGGAGGTCTTTGTTCAGCAGTGGACGTTTAATGACTGATGTTGTGATGATGTCCATACAAATATATCATTCAGACTCGACGATATGTACGGAACAGCTTAATTATATTTCGCCATTTGAGGGTCTCTCCCGTAGTAAAATTTGTTCATAATTATGTGTACAACTACAACCTCCTTTAGCTGAGTACTACTGATAACCTAACTCTATATAAATAAATATAAGTAGAATAGACCACTAGCCTCATAAACTGTTAAACAGCCCACAAAATAATTCTATGTGAGTTTTGTGACGGCGGTGAAGTTCAAAATTCAAACTTTTTAGGGTTCCGTACCCAAAGTCTATGAACAGGACTGGGACAGTTTATAGGGTTCTGTACCCAAAGAGTAAAAAACGGGACTTAGTAATAGTACTAAGCCTACGATGCCTGTCTGTCTGTCCATCTGTTCTACTTCTACTCTCTTCTTCTTCTTTTTCTTTCTCTTCTTCTCTTTCTTTGTTCTGTTCTACTTATTATTAACGGCTGTATCTTTCGAACCGTAATAGATAGCCAGTTGAAATTTTACCACAGAATATGTAATGTTATGGCGGATTACCTAACAAATAAAAAAGTCTAAAAGTAAAAAATAAAAAATCTTGATAACCTCCTCTTGAAGTCGGTTAAAAACAAAAGGGGTCATACAACAAACGTATTTTTTACGTATTTTTTGTATTAGCTCTATTGTAAAAACGGTAATACGTACAAACGTCAAACTTGGCATGATTATAGTACACACTCTAAAGTATAGCAACAAATAATAAATAATGGCCAAGTGCTAGTCAGTGACAAAAAACTGTCCATTAAAAGTTATACCGAGCGTCACTTGCTAAATATTAACTCTGTGACGGCGTAGCAATTACTTGGCTATTTTGGTAGGCGTTAAGTCGGAACAAATAGTTTTTTTAAATTGATAATTATTGTATTTTGTGGTGGTACAGAACCCTCAGTACATGAGCCCGAATCGCACTTTGCCAGTTTATTTACATAAACACAATTTTTCTCCATCGTTCTCTGATGAATTGCATCGCAAAACAATAGGCATGATGACTAATATTTTTTTATTACCTCATAAAAAAGCTGATAATAAATAGAGCACATCAACGAAAACAAAATTAAAATTAGTTCAAAAATAAATAATATATAAGCAAATATAAGCATTTGAATTTCATGCTAGACAGAGAGCGCACTATACTGAGCCGTGACGTCACGGCTCAGGAGCGCCATACAAATGCTATACTAACACACGCTTTGTGAGAAAGGGATAGAGCATCCCCTCCCTATCCCCACCTAAAACTTAAACGCTCATATCTCAGAGATTTATCAGCCAATTTCAATTATTTTTTCAGTATGTGTAATGTATTTAGTTATATTCATCGCTAAGCCGGTTATTTGTAATAAATTAAACATGAGGACACATGCCTATTCGATACGCGTCGTTAGCTGAACGTTGGAAACACATTAAATTGCTTTATTGTAATGTCCATATTTATTATCACATTATTTGTATAACGAAGAGATTTTATTTGCAATATGTAGTTTATTGCTTAGTTAAAAGGACCGCATTTGGAATTTCGTCATTGCATGAGATGGCGGTCAAACGCAAGCCTATCAACTCCGTGACGGGGGATAAGAATACATTATCGGTTCCCTCCATAATTATGAAATCTGTATATTAAGGTATCGTGGACATCATTTCATCATCATTAGCCCGAAGACGTCCACTGCTGAACATAGGCCTCCTTCTTTGACCTCCACACTGAACGACAGCCTGCCTTTTGCATCTACTAGACGTCCGCGACTCTCACGATGTCGTCGGCCCATCTAGTGGGAGGCTTACCCATGCTGCGTCTTCCGGTTCGTGGTCTCCACTCAAGAACCTTTCTTCCCCATAGGTTATCGGTCCTTCGAGCGATGTGGCCTGCCCATTGCCACTTCAACTTGCAAATTTTAACAGCTATGTCGGTGACTCTGGTTCTTTGGCGAATGTCCACGTTCCGGATTCTATCGCGGAAAGAAACTCCGAGCATAGCTCTATCCATAGCCCGCTGCGTGACTTTGAGTTTTTCCAAAAAGCCAACACATCATCTATACTAATATTATAAAGAGGAAAGATTTGATTGTTTGTTTGCATTGAATAGGCTCAGAAACTACTGAACCGATTTGAAAAATTCTTTCACTGTTGGAAACTACACTATCCCCGGGTGACAAAACCTATAATTTTTACCCGTGCGAAGCTGGGGCGGACCGCTAGTTTAGTATATGGGTATTTGAATTGATACAAAAAAAAACCGGATAAGTACGAGTAGGACTCGTGCTCTGAGCGCGAGTATAATAAACACAACAAAAACTAACTGAAGTTGAAATATTGAAAGACAAACTTAAGTTTGTAGTTGACAATAAGGTTCTTCTATACATTCCAACTACAAAATGTCTTGAGAAAAAGGGTCTTGACAGACGGACAGACAGACTGACAATGAAGTGATCCTATAAGGGTTCCGTTTTTTCCTTTTGAGGTACGGAACCCTAAAAAACAGGGAGAAAAGCGCAGATCAGTTTTACATCAGTGTTACAGTGTTACAGAAATGTCCTTAATCATGTTTCGGTCATCATGTAAAAAAAACATGGTAATCAAGTTAAAACATTAACCGGCTTACTACAAAATATTTAAGAACGCTTTAGACATGTGTTTAACATATTTGTGACAGTGAAACAACTGCTAAGCACATGTCCAAAGCGTTCTTAAGGACGTTAGCCCGTCAACTGATAAAATAAGCTAACTTTAGGTTCCGTTTCCGACGACTATGTAATACTTAGTCATTTAGTATTATTATCTACAGATAGAAACCTCTTTTTTTACACTATCAACGCAAAAACTATACATAAAATGATTATCAATAATTAATTAAAAATATTTTTCGTAGCCTCCTACCACAAAAGTTACGAAAACTAGTGGTGTTTCGGAACACATTTCTCAAAAAATATATGTTTTTAAACAATTAAAAAAATACAATCCATTAGTATGCATATTTATAAACAAAACGACTGTTCAAATATGTTTCAAATAGGCATAGGAAAAATAAAAGAGTTTTACTAACGTTTTGTAATATTTTGCTAGAACCGACATGGCTTAAATTATGCACGATAAGGTTTGTTTTCCTTTGATTGTTTTTGTCTAATTTTGTCTATCATTTGAAACGGCGTGTCAGTTAGCGCTCGGACGCCGTCGAAAGCAGACCTACGCCGCTTGACACCAGCACCTCGAACTCGAAAACATCGCTGTATGTACACGGAAAGTAGTAGTACGACTAACTAAGTGCGCGTGTAGTAGTAAGACTTTTATACCTACGCATTCTGCAAAGGGACCCTTAAATCTTTTGTAGTAAGCCGGTTAATGTTTATTATGACACCATTTTATAATTTTAAATATGTTTTAAGCTAACCATAGAAGTAAATAAACTAAAACTGGAATGACCAAAATTGATAAAAGTGGAAAGAGGGCATTAACCGTAGTCGCATGGCAGTCAACTCATCATCATAATCATCATCATTTCAGCCGTAGGACGTCCACTGCTGGACATAGGCCTCCCCCATCGATCTCCAAAAGGGCCGGTTGGAAGCGGCCTGCATCCAGCGTTTCCCTGCGGTCTCTTTTAGGTCGCCTGTCCATCTTGTGGGTGGACGTCTTACGCTGCGCTTACCGGTCCGTAGTCTCCATTCCAGAACCTTTCGGCCCCATCGGCCATCTGTTCTGCGTGTTATGTGCCCACTGCCTTTTCAACTTGCTAATCCAGTGGGCTATGTCAGTGACTTTCGTTCGTCTACGGATCTCCTCATTTCGGATTCGATCTCGTAGAGAAACCCCGAGCATAGCCCTCTCCACAGCTAGTTGTGTGACTTTGAGTTTGAAGTAAAGTAAATGCTTGTAAATAGTGTAAAACGATTCATCACCACTGCCTGCAGTTAAACCTTAACAATGTGCGAGCCTTATAGAACGGTGACCCGTCGCCACTACATTTACTTTATTACACTGTGAGAGGACTCTACCTGAGAATATCACGAGAATTTGGAATGACCAGCCATTGCAAGTATGAGCAAGTATATCTATACTAATATTATAAAGAGGAAAGATTTGATTGCTAGTTTGTTTGTTTGCATTGAATAGGCTCCGAAACTACTGAACCGATTTGAAAAATTCTTTCACTGTTGGGAAGCTACACTATCCCCAAGTGACATAGGCTATATTATATTTTCAAAAAAATAGGGATCCTTACTAAAGACCAATAATGTAACTCAAGGTGTAAAAAAATAAGATTTTCACCCGTGCGAAGCCGGCGTGCGTTGCTAGTCTATATCTATACTTAATATTATAAAAAGGAAAGATTTGTATGAAAGTATGTTTGTAACGAATTGGCTCAAAAAGTATTGAACCGATTTTAAAAATTCTTTCACTATTGGGAAGCTACACTATCCCCGGGTGACATAGGCTATAATCTATACAGAGCCTCCCCCCCCCCCCCCCCTCTTAAAGGGGGGGAGTTTGAAAAGAGTTTGCAGGTGCTTCATCTGTGTCTCTTTTGCACATACGCTATACGTAATAGAATAGGTCATACAATTACAAACTCATTTCACAACACGACATCGACAGATAATAAAGTTTTTTAACAGCTGGCAACGCACATTATGCAGATATAAAAATAATCGCATACCTATAAAAATTTCGCATTCTTAATGTTTTTTAAGATATAACTACCGGCAGTGAAGCAAGTATATTTATAATCATATTAATTAACTATTGTTATTACCTACTTAATTAATAGTTCTAAACTTACTAGATAACATATAACTGGTACCCTAATTCTGAGAACACGTTTATCCTTACTAGGTTCAGGGTCTATGGAAAGGGTCAAAGTTCTCATAGTCTACATAACTTTTAGGTTAAGTTAGCCTAACCGTAAGCCCTATATTGGCGTCGATTCTGTCATACCACTCACTAAACTTAACCAATCTGACAGGACTAAAATTATCTGCCTCTCTTTTCATTTTAATATGTGAAAGAAGGACGGCAACAATTTTAGAGCTGTCAATTTTAGTTTAGTTTAGAGTACATCAGAATCGATGCCACTATCAGAATTTTAAGGTCGCCTAACGTCCCTGACATGGCTGATTAGACAGGTTTGTTAGGTAGGTACGCCAGAGGCCAATGAGATAAATTTTTCAATTAAAAGAAGACACCAATTTCGAACTAATATAAGGTACAACGCTGAAAGAAAACATCGTGCGGAAATAGGCATGTCCAAGAACCTCAAAAGCTCGAAGACATAATATGACATTCAGTAACATGCACTGGGCCAGCATGGTGGATTATGGCCCGTCCTCTCTCCCGGAGTGAAGGCCTGTGACCCAGCAGTGGGAACATAATACAGAAATGCCTAGAATAACTACTCAGAGAAGGTAGGTTTCCAAACATCGCCTTCTCAAAACGTAAGCTGCAAATTAGCTACGTGTGCTGTGTTTACTTGCCTCGTCACGCAAACAGACGCTTTTAGACGATTTAAGCAAGAAAATTAATGGATGTCACACCATAACACTTATTCTGCTTTACTGATTTGTTGTGGCAAGATTTCACCGCGCAAATTGTCATTTAAAATGTTTTTTTGGGAAGTCTTCACACTATCACCTGACTCAGAGCACTGATTGCGCGAGCGTCGTACGGAGCCATATATGGCTCCGTTTGAACGACTTAAATTGTTCGAACGTACTTGGTTTCTATATGTAGTATTCTAAGGAGAAACGTTTATTTTGCGATAATGAAATTTAAAACCAAACAAAATAATCCAAATATATAAGAAGGTAAATTATCACAAAACCCGATTTCAGTGTAGGCGGTGATGATGACGATTAGGTGTTATTTAATTTTGAGGAAGATATTTTCTAGTGCTTCTGTTTTATGAGTTCCTAGTACCGTTATTTTTATAACCCCAGTAAACAAGTGCGGGATTTCAGTGAAGTAATGAATTCCGTGTTGAGATGCGGGCTTTTAACCCCGCTGGTATTCTTTTTTGAGTTTCGACTTCGTGGCACGTCGTTTTGATTCTATTTTGTTTTATATAGATAACAGCTATTAATTTTTTAATTTTAACAAGTTTGCACTTTGAAGTGGCAATGGGCAGGCCAAATAGCTCGAAGAACCGATAAACGATGGGGAATAAAAGTTCTTGAGTTGAGACCACAAACCGCGGAAGACGCAGCGTAGGTAGGCTTCTCACTAGATGGACCGACGACATTGTGAGAGTCGCAGGCATCCAGTGGATCCAGATGGCAGGCTGTCGTTCAGTGTGGAGGTTAAAGGAGGAGGCCTATGTTCAGAAGTGGACGTCTTCTTTCTGATGATGATGATGCCTCAATGATGGTGTATCGATTTCCATCATATAACTATTAATATTATAAAAGTTAACCATATAACTGTTAATAGTATAGCAGTTAATCATATAAATGTTAGTAATATAACTGTTAATCATATAACTGTTATTAATATAACTGCTAATTATATAACTGTTAATCATAAAACACATCGTCGATATTTCAGCTTACCTTATGCAGTCCAACGAGGCAAGCGATGTTGATGATCATCCACGTAGCGTTAGCTACCAGCAATATAGACAGAATGAACCCGATCTGCGTCAGGACCATGTGGTCCAGCCCTTTCAACTCCGGGTCCTCAGGGGTGTTCTCTTGAAGCTCCAGACGATTGCGCCTGTTCAAGATGGAGTCAGAGTCGATGTGGTCGAAGCCATGGGTAGACACACCGATGAAGGTGGTTATAGCAATGAGGGCTAAAGTCTGGAAGCAGGTGATGACCTGAAACAAACAATTGAATTTTGGTATCAATAGTATGTTTGTGGTAAGAGGATAGTTCTAACAGCGGGAAAGTCGCAGACATCCAGTAGATGCAGATGGCAGACTGTCGTTTAGTGTGAAAATCTAAGGGGGAGGCATATGTTCAGCAGTGGACGTCTTCGGGCTGATGATGATCAACATCAAGAGGCTAGTTTAATAATCCTCATTGCTTATTTTTTGACATAACCTCAATATTTTATTGATGACAGGCTAGGCGTTTTGATCACTGCTCTCAGTTTTTCTCTTAGAGAAAAGTTAATGGGCTTTAATCCACCGTGCTGGCTCAGTGCATGTTGGTAAAAGTCATAACTTTGAATTTTTAAGATTCTCGGACATACTGGTTTCCTCAAGATGTTTAACTTTACTGTTTTTGAGCGATGGCATCCAGACTGAACGTAAATTATTTAACTACTAAATAAGTGATTGGTGCAGGGCCGAGGATTGAATTGGTTGCCGTCAGATTGTAAAGCGCACATGCTACCTTTTGGTCACCATTGCTACATCGATCGCTACTCACCAGATGTTATTTATGATAGTGTGGTCTAAGATGGTAAACACACTTATCCAGGAATGGGAACTGGCACTCAATTGAAGCTGATGGACGCCGAAGTGCTTAGCGACAGATTTTCAGCATGAGGGTGGCAAGCTGAATACTAGGATGTACCGCAATATTCTGTGGTTTCCTCGCGACGTTTTCTTTAACTGACAGTTCAATATTGAGATTGAAACCCACATATTGCGGTTGGGGATATAAACATACCAGCTACTGAGCTATCAACAATGCGAAAATAATGATGCATATATCATCATCATCACCATCATCATAGAGCTATAGTGGCCGAGCGGTGCGATGTCCAAGAACCTCAAAAGTTCAAAGACATGTGACATTCACCAAAATGCACTGAGCCAGCGTGGTGGATTAGGGCCCGTCTTCTCTCTCTATCTCTCTCTCTGAGAGAAGGCCTGTGTCCCAGCAGTGGGAACATGATAGGCTGATAATGATGATGATGAATAGAAACTGAAAAATAATAGCTACTAAGTACTCAGCTTGCTGATTTCATTATTTTATTTTATTTTACTTTACAAGGAAAACATACAGTTGCTAATTAATACAGTAGATATGAGACAAGCAGTTCCACAAAAGCCAAAAACATGTTTTCACTAATACAAACTAGAAATAGTGTAAATGCCCCGTTGCAGCACCAACTAGGGCCTGAATAGATAAATAGTAATTAGAAAACAGCATTTAAACTGCTATTTACACAGTTGTTTCAACATACTTTACTTCTCAAAATGTATGAGGAAAATCAGGGAGAACCTCCTTGTCAAACATTACGCATCAAAATTCCCCAAAATACTCGAGTGAAGGAAAATATAAAAAAAATCCTTTGAACCGGTTTCTTTGTGGTGTTGAGATCACTCTTTCCTGTTCGGTCGCAGGCTCAGAACAGACAAACAAGGGAGATATGGTAAGGTAACGTGGCGGATGCGAAAGCATCAGATGACTTGAGTCGAACCCAGCATAGTAGCCGACCTTGTCGCCTATTAGTTGGCGTCGCTTTTTTGGACAAGTTTTTATGTGTATGTAATTAAACCGGCCAAGTGCAGCAATCATCATTATCATTTCAGCCGTAGGACGTCTACTGCTGGACATAGGCCTCCCCCATCGATCTCCAAAAGGGCCGGTTGGAAGCGGCCTGCATCCAACATTTCGCTGCGGTCTCTTTTAGGTCATATGTCCATCTTAAGGGTGGAAGTCCTACGCTGCGCTTACTGGTCCGTGGTCTCCATTCGATAACTATTCAGCCCCATCGATTATTGATTCCACTTTTATTGTGCGAACTAGTCTGTGGAATGCGCTGCCTAAATTGGTGTTCCCCGATAGTTACAATCTGGGTGTCTTCAAATCACGATTGAATCGGTTTCTTCTAGGCAAGCGTGCTCCATCGTAGACCGCATCATCTCTAAACATCAGGCGAGTCAGTGGTCAAACGCAAGCCTACTATAAATAAATAAAAACGTAATATATTTACCAAATTCAAGTATCCGAGAATGAAGCACCCGATCCTCAGAGGAATACAGCAGCAACATTTGTTGACGAAAGACTGACTGGAGACCGACAGTCTGGAAATTCTGTAACAAGAAACAACAATGATGATTATGATGAGACGTATAAAGGGTTATCGGAGTACGGGACGTAGCGGATAAGCTTCGGGAAAGTTGCCTGCGGTGGATAGGCCATGTTCTCCGCAGACCGGCGGAGTAGGTCGGCAATCAGAGTAAGTGGAACAAGACCTGGCGGCCGACCGAAGCGACGATGGTTTGGCGTCGTAAGAGATGACATGAGAGCCAATAAACTCACCAAGAATGACGCTAACGACCGTGCGAAGTGGAAGAGTCGCAGTAGGAAAGCGTACCCCGGCCCGTGCCGGGATACACGCTAGGCAGAAGAAGACAATAAAGCGTTAACATCATCGTGAGGAAACTATAGCATAGCGACGGCAGTTTCTAGAGCTCGTCTAGCAAGCTACCACTCTAAGGGAGACATGACTCCCAAAATGATTTTCTGTGAGTTAAAATTACTAATCATCATCATCATCAGGCTATAATGTTCCTACTGCTGGAACACAAACCTTCTCTCAGAGAGAGAATGGGCCTTAATCCACCATGCTGGCCCAGTGCATATTGGTGAATGTCATATGCCTTTGAACTTTTGAGGTAATGGAACATACCGGTTTCCTCACGATGTATTCCTTGACCGTTGTTGTGCGGTGGCATCGAAACTGCACATCATTTATTTAGATTCTATATAAATCATCGGTGCAGGGCCGAGGATCGAACTTGGTGCCGTCAGATTATAAAGCGCACATGCTTCCGTCCGGCCACCATCACTCAATCGCCAGGTCACAATTAGTAAGTAAGCTAAGTGCCAGCTTGGGGCGTTGGAGTCTATGGAGAAACGTGCCAAGAGGCTCATTAGCAACGAATCCTTGATTCAGACTAAGGTTCTTAGTCTTAAGCATCGGCGCAAAGTTGCTAGTCTGGTTTTTTATCGGATACATTTCGGAGAGTGTGCATCAGATCTGCAAGATTTAATTCCCTCCTGCCCATTTTTCTATCGGACTGTCAGAGCGGGCACGAAAAATCGTCACCGCTTTATGGTTGATATTCCAAGAACCCGTACGAAGCGCTTTGATTCCACATTTATTGTGCGAACTTCTAGTATGTGGAACTCGCTGCCTGAATGGGTGTTTCCCGATGGTTGTGCAATTTGGGTGTCTTCAAGTCGAAAGTGAATCGATTTCTTATATTAAGCAAGCGTGCTCCATCGTAGACCGCTTCATCGCTTATCATCAGACGAGTTGGCGACCAAGCATCCATTAGTAGTTATAGTATTTATCCAGTGTTACGTTCAATTCCAGTGATTCACTCTGAATTGGACGGATGTTGTGACTGCGTGTGGGAATTATCCGGTGAGCTATGCAAAAACTGGTAAATGGTGTTTTAATAATTCATCATGTTTAGTAATGTAGATGTCTAAGATTAAAGTGATTATTTGTCTGAACATCCTGGGTGGTATTGGACATAGGCATGTTACACAAAATCTAATATAGGTACATACCTACCTATAATGGCTCTGTACTCTACATGGGTAAAGAGGCGAAAGCAATGGTGATTTGTGGATTCGTTAGTTTAATATTATGTTACAGAAGTTGATTTATTCATCTCATCATCATCATCATCATTTCAGCCGTAGGACGTCCACTGCTGGACATAGGCCTCCCCCATCGATCTCCAAAAGGGCCGGTTGGAAGCGGCCTGCATCCAGCGTTTCCCTGCGGTCTCTTTTAGCAATATTTTTGCTAACTTAGTGGGTATTTTGATACAAAAGTTACTATACTTTATTTAGATTTTGGCTTATATATTTTGTTTTGAATATTCGCCTTGCTAATTTTAATGTTATTTTAATCTTTGGAATTACCTACTTATTTGTGTTGTTTGCATTTGTAGTGTACCTATTTGTATTGTACCTTTTTGTATTTTACCTATTTGTAATGTATCTATTTGTATTGTATCTATTTGTATTGTACCTATTTGTATTTTAGGTACCTACTGCAGGAAGTGGTCGGCTACGGGTATCAGGATTCCTTGTCAAGAGTGCATAACGATATTTGTTATTTCCAAAGTTTTTTTGAATAAATATTATAAAAAATAAAAAAAATAAACACATACAGTCGAATTGATAACCTCCTTCTTTTTTAAGTCGGTTAAAAAGAAAGTATAGGTAGGTAACTAGTTACTCTCATTTGTTTTGCAAAGACAAACAGCCGACTGCCAGTATTCCATTTCAGTAGGTATGTATGTATGTAAGAACAAAAATAGCTTACACGGTCAGTTATCATGAATGCAGACACAAAACACGCGCATGACTCTGTTTTGTAAACTTTGCATCGAATTATACCTATACCTACCTACGTACTAGGAACTATACACTTCACAATCAGGGCAATACTGCACTACGCAACAAAACGCGGTTGCGACAAAATGTTATGTAGGTAGGTACAATAACTACTACAATAAAAATACCATAAAATTAATACAATAAAAATATGTTTATTTTATTTTAAACTCATTCCAAGCCTTAGAATAACTACTCAGAGAAGGTAGGTTTCAAACAACGCCTTCTCAAAACGTAAGCTACAAATTCGCTTTGTAGCTTACGTTTCGATTGGTATTTTAAACGATTTAAGCAAGAAAATTTATGGATTACCTGTGGAATGTCACACCATAACTCTTAAGCTGCTTTTCTGATTTGTTGTGGTATGATTTCACCGCGCAAATTGTCATAGTAAAATTTTTATTTTATTTTTTGGAGCCATATATGACACCATTTGAATGACTTAAATTTTGCGAATGTACTTGGTTTCTTTGTGTAGTTATCCTAAGTTCCAAGCATTTATTTGCTCTGACAGCTGCCTATTACATTGAAAAGACGTTTTTTTTTTAATAAATAGGTATTCGGGACCTTTTTTCACACACGGTCATCTGATTCCAAACTAAGCAAACCTTGTGATATGGCTGCCAGAGACTGATATACATACATATATAGTTTTAAATACATTATTGGGATATTAACACCCAGATAGGTATAGAACAAACACAAATTTTAATCGCATAAATGTTTGTCCTTGGTGGGAATCGAACCCACGCCCCCAACTCAGAAGGCAGGTTCACTACCAACTGGACCAATGGGCTATCACCATGCACGAATTCTGATCAATTTCGCAAAGTTTATGACCGTAAGACTGTAGCAGGTAGGTAGGTACACGATAAATTTTAGTGAAGAATTTTATTATAAGATAAACCGGCCAAGTGCGAGTTGGGCTCCCGCACTGAGGGTTCCGTACCACCACAAAATTCAATAACGAAATTACCAGTTATAACTTCGTATTGAACAGAAACTTGTCACTGACTCGCACTTGGCCATTATTTAATATAATGTTGTTATACTTTAGAGTGTGTACTATAATTATGCTAAGTTTGACGCTTGTACATATTACCGTTTTTACATTAGAGTTAATACAAAAATACGTAAAAAAATACGTTTGTTGTACCTATGGGGACCACCCACCCACCCACCCCCCTTTTGTTTTTACTTCTTGAATGTATTATTATTATTATTATTTAGCAATGTATTATTTTGTTAGTTAATCCGCCGTAACTTTACATATTCTGTGAAATTTTCAACTGGCTATCACCATTCTTGGGCAGTGTTTTGTCGCACCATCGTGGAACCTTACCTCTCAACAATTGTTCTGAAGCAAGACTTCCACAGAAATTGTGAAATTAAACGCGTCACAAATAATAATAATGATGGAAATAATATTGATATTTCATCATCATCATCGTCACACTCAGCCTTTTAACAGTCCACTGCTGGACTTTTAGCCTACCCCCGAAAGGATTATTGGGCCATGTCCACCACGCTGGCCCAGTGCGGGTTGGTGGAATCACATACGCCATTGAATTCCTTCTCCGTACATATAATCTTTGTCCGTACGTACGTATGCAAGTTTTCTGACGATTTTATATAGAAAATTTACCACCTGTGAGTTGGAATTGTAGGCCAAAAACGGGATGGTCTGACGTTGAGGAAAACATAATAACGAACCTGTCCTCGGGTCAAGGCTCTCTTCACCGCAAATTTTAAACATTTTACAATATGAAATATCATTGGGTAGAAATATAAACTAAGAGGAAATAAGCACATTTGTTTTGAGTCGTCCCATTTCTTATCTTCTGGCCTTTCCCAATGCGAAAAGTTTGTTGGTATGTTTGTTCCTCTTTCACGCAGCAACAGAGCCACGGATCGACGTGATTTAAGCCAAGGGTATAGTTCAAGATCCGGAGAGTAACGTAGGCTACTTTTCATCATCATCATCATCACTATTTTTCATCACTACGCGGGGTAACCGCGGGTTGCAGCTAGTAAATAATAATTCTCATCAATAGTTATAGTTTGATTAAAGATCCAAAGCAAAGTGGCTACAGATTCATAAAATATTTATTAAAATCAGGACTCCGTTTCTGGAGCTACAGTCATTTGAATTTCAATGCGGCGGCGCCGGCGCAGATGCACGCAGTCTGTCTAATTAAAAATAAACTAAGAAGGTAACCCACAAAGCAAGGACGATTGAAAAATAAAGATTGAAATTGGAACCAATAAACTTACGTATCATAAGGAACGTTGCTCTTTTCCGCCATGATTGCAAACCACTGAATTAAATCTAAACAATTTGAAATTTTAAAACGGAAATCGAATATGGAACACGCGCGTTGATCGAGCGCTGGCGGTTAACTAACTGCGCGTGCGCATGCGGCGGATTGCGGCGATTGCGGCGCCGACGGCCGGTTGTGGCCGGCTATGTACATTATAATATTATTATACAAACACAGTAAGTACAGTGCAACACAGCTTAAAGCATTATTACACTCGCCATTTTGATACAGCTGACCAACAAAAGAAAAAGAGAGGG
The DNA here is from genome assembly GCA_914767915.1 of Agriopis aurantiaria. Lineage (NCBI taxonomy): Eukaryota > Metazoa > Arthropoda > Insecta > Lepidoptera > Geometridae > Agriopis > Agriopis aurantiaria. Next base: position 2,163,120 of record OU612003.1, read on the forward strand.
AATTGCATTTATCTCTTTCTCTCACGTTAGTCGGACAGTTCGGCGTACGCAGAACAATTTAATACTCCTTCGGCGTCTACTGAATCGGAAAGCTATGAGCATTGTTTTAAATAAAATGTGGGCATATAGAAACTACAACTGACTTTTTTAGGGTTCCGTACCTGAAAAGGAAAAAACGGAACCCTTATAGAATCACTTCATTGTCAGTCTGTCTGTCCGTCTGTCTGTCCGTCTGTCTGTTCGTCTGTCTGTCCGTCTGTCTGGCCGTCTGTCTGTCCGTCTGTCTGTCCGTCTGTCTGTCCGTCTGTCTGTCCGTCTGTCTGTCTGTCCGTCTATCTGTCCATCTGTCCGTCTGTCAATACCATTTTTCTCAAGAATGCGTAAAGGTATCAAGTTGAAATTTATACTAAATACTTAGGTCTACAGTTTCTTTCGCCTGCAAAAAAATAAAAGTTGTAAGTTAAAGCAATCAAAAGATATGAACGTTTATGTCGTATATTTTGCGATTTCACAGGGGAATCAAAACCTATAGGGTACTTCCCGTTAACCTAGAATCATGAAATTTGGCAAGAGGCAAGGTCTCATAGTACATATATAGGAATAAATCCGAAAGTTACATATTTGAAATTATATAATTTAAAAATATTTTTTTTGCTATTACAAACTTACATTTTGTAGTTGGAATGTATGGAAGAAGCTTATTGGCAACTACAAACTTAAGTTTGTCTTTAAATATTTTAACTTCAGTTAGTATTTTTTTTTGGTCTCGCGCGGTCCTTGCATGAGTCCTACTCGTACTTGTCTGGTTTTTTTATAACATTCCCCCTCTAAAAAGACTTTTATTCACTGAAAACAGTGAATAAAAAGCTTTTAATCACTATTTCGGTGTTTGAATTTATAACACACCAATATATTCGACCTCCTTGTAATTAATTTAACCTTCCTTTTTCTTCATATGTATATTTTCGCTTAAACCTTTCTTTTTCTCGTAGTCAGTATACGTATTAGAGTGAAGCAATCTATACCGCCGAATACTACCGATTTTAGTTCCTCCGCGTTTCCGCTGGAGGCGCTTTACTAAAATGTATGGAACAATACGTAAACGAAAAAAGTTTTATCAAATCTATCAGAAAACTATTAAATCTGGGACTAAGCCCCCTGTTTGTACAACATCAGATCAAATCAGATAATTTGTCAATGGCTGTTCCATAAAGCGTAAGCAAGAGCCAAATTAAAAAAAGCGCTAGATAGGATTTTTGACGCCAACTTGAAAAAATATGTCGCACATTGTATTATTTTCCTGTGTAGGTAAGTAGGTACCTATATTTGTGAGTGTTTAGATTCTCTTTATATCCTGTGCATGGTTTAGGTGTAACAATGATGGATTACTATTTAAGTTCTACCGTTCTACGAAGGTGCTCAGTTGGTAGGAAATTTATATGGTTAGGTGAAACCACAAACTAGGTAACGCTACTACATAGCAACTGGTTAAACATGAATTTTCGTGTTGATTCCAAACTCCATAGAAGCCTCTATTAAAATATTCACCACTTAACGGGGGCATGACTTGAATTTCAAGTGACTTATTTTTCTAGTGTTTGACTGTGACTATGACTTGTTTGACGATACTTGATAAAAATTTAAATGATGATAATGAAATTCTATATACCTACTCGACATTAGCAAATGCACAAACGAGTTATTTCAGGTTATACAGGGATACGCATAGTCGTATACAGACTCTACTAAGTCGAAAGGAGGTCATTGTGCTCATCATTATGAACAACTTTTACTATGCGACCAATCCTTATATCGCGAAAAATAAAATAAATTTTCCATGCATATTGTTAAGAGTTAATTTAAAAAAAATAGCACGCTGGACCGATGACCGATGGGGCCTTAAGGTCCTCGAATGAAGACCACAGACCGGTAAGCGCAGCGTGGATGGACAGACAACCTAAATGAGACCGCAGGGAAACGCTGGATGCAAGCCGCTTCCAACTGGTCCTTTTGGAGATTTATAGGGGAGCCCTATGTCCAGCAGTGGACGTTCTATGGCTAAAATGACTATTATAATGATGGTGAAAATATAGACGCGATAACATCTGTTAAAAGTGTTTAATTTCAATTTCAGTGATTGTTCATAATGATGACCATTGAATACGGAAGGATGAATCATGTCAATACATGTCCTAAGACGCCATGATTCATCCTCTCGGTATACAGAGGTCAACAGTTCGAAACTCTTTCATGTGGCATGTGAAGATTAGCATGTCTACGTACAATTTATTGAAGAAACAATACAACGACTCGTTTTGTTATCGGGTAACGGAATAAAAATTCCAAGAATAATTAATAATAAATATCGGGACCACGTCTTTATTTCCATCAAAACAAGAGTTGTCCTATCAGAAATAGACTTACGGAAAACACTATTATCGAACTTGAAACGCCACTAATAATGGTGTTGAGATTTCAGGATTAGTGTTTCGTTTTTCTACTTGTCCTGTAGTAGAAAGGGGATGGTAGGATACCCCTGAATAAATTTAAACTCCAATAACTCCCTATTTCCCTGTAAACACTGCGGTTCAATTTCAAGTAAACTTACCCAAGTTTGCTACCACAATCCATTTCGAGTGCTTGCTACAATGAATTGAACAGGCACCAAGTTGCAAACTTGCACTTCAACTCCCAAGACTTGCAGACTTTGGCAAACACCTATAAATATCGACGAAGCAAACTATTCCTGGAAAGCCAATTTTTAAAGGAACTGTTGCAATAACATTCTGTAACAGTTTTCATGAATGAAAATAATCTTTTTGACATATCCGGAATGAATTAATTGATGTTTTTCATAGACTCATCAACACAACGCACAACGAGCTATGGAGATGGCTATGCTCGGGGTTTCTCTACGAGATCGAATCCGAAATGAAGAGATCCGTAGACGAATTAAAGTCACCGATATAGCCGTTGTTAAGTTGAAATGGCAGTAGGCAGGGCACATATCACGCAGAACAGATGGCCGATGGGGCCGAAAGGTTCTGGAATGGAGACCACGGACTGGTAAGCGCAGCGTAGGACGTCCACACCCAAGATGGACAGACGACCTAAAAGAGACCGCAGTGAAACGTTGAAGTTCTATTAATTTCTGATTTTTTTTAAAGTTTCGAGGTTTTGCGATTGTTTGGATAGTTTACTCGAGATTCAAAAGATACCCTAATCATTTGAATTAAAACACAGCTTTAAATTCAAAGTTAAATATCTTCCAGATCTTCGCTGATATATTGTAAAAAACCATAAAGATGTTTTGACAGTACCTATGAGAAGAGCAAGTTCAAGGTTTTACTAAAATTTTGCTGCATACTGGAAATTACTTGGAAATTACCCATCACCTTTTCATTACCGGACGTCCAGACGAACGGCAAGGCGTCACCCTTACTTGCTCGAAATGCCATTTATACGCACCAAGCGTTTTGACTCCACTTTCTTAATTAGAACAGCAAAACAGTGGAACGCCTTGCCCCTGTCTGTGTTTCCGCAGCATTACAATCTTGGAGTGTTCAAGTCTAGGGTTAATAGGTTATTACTGGGCAAACGTGCTCCATCTTCGACCGCATCATCGCTTTCCATCAGGCGAGATCGCGGTCAAACGTTAGCCTAGTCCGATGTAAAAAAAATAAAAAAAATACTCGAAAACCTAGCCCGTACAATCACTTCTGGTTCCAGACACAATATAACTTTATTGGTCTCCTGTCTCCTGAAATTCTTTCCCACCTTGGCATTGTCACAATCTTTCAAGAAAGTTTTAAGTAGCAATTTATTCTACACGTTACCTCTGAGACTTAGAAATATGAGGGATACAACAAACGTTTCTGGATTATAAACTTTTCTTATTTATTTATGGACAAAACGTAATAAGAACTTTTTAATACCTTATAAGGTATCTACAGACTATGGTGACCCATGTCACCAATAGCGCTTGAACCTGGGTCTGCGCATTTTGTTATACCAAAACCAAGGACTTTGTATACCCTAAAGGGAACTTCCATGACCAAAACAAATCAAACAAATAACTTTATGAACTCATCAAAATCTGCCTCTCAAGTTCGTCTCAAATTAGAGGCTAACTCGAGACAAGCCCGAGCTGTTTAAAAAAATACCTGTGTTCTAAATCTTTCATTAAATATCTAAAAATATGTTCAGCCAGTTTCACTTTGGATCTGGGCTGCACTTATACCTGGGCCCTTACGGCCAACTCCTTACGCGGTCTCAAATTAGCGCTAAAACAGCGCAGTTCGAAAAATCACGCGAACGTGAACCTTAAGAGCCTATTACAAAATTAACTGTTAAATTTTAAGTATTTGTATTTTCGGGCATAAAACGAATAAATGAAGCCGTAATTTTCAAGATAAATATAAAATAGGTAAACCATAACATAAAAATGATTATTTTATGACATTAATTTAACGAAATCCATTCTCAAACTTTCCCTCCTAAAGTTTTACGAAAAACTATTTTTGGAAATTGGACGTAACAAATGGATAGGTATGTTGAGTTTTACCAAAATCTGAAGCCACTACATTCAATAAATTATTACAGATCTTTATAATACTGCAAATGAATTTTCTACTAATCTTATTAGTTGTAAGGTAAGAAAAATTATACAAAAAATCCAGTTACGATGCTTTTTTTCGTCAAAAAATGGGATAGAACGCGCCCAGATACAGTTTGAACTGGATTGCTTTAAACATCTACCCGTAAGGCCCCTGGACTGGGGTCACACTCTTTTAGCTTGGAGTCCACAAAAAAGTCCAAATCTATTCACCATTCAAAATTGTACAATTCCCAATCGTATTGCTACCTGCAATTCAACTAGCAACAAAACAAGTGCCATTTTTCCAACTGTGTAGTTTTACAGCTGTGCCATTTCAATCAGTATCGTATCGGTGGAGCCGTTTTATGTACTGCCCCAGTAATGGACTGGTACATAAAACTTTGTGTGATTTTTACTGCGGCGTAAACCAGGGGACGTGCTAGGCGCAGTTAGATTCGTCCTTGTCTTGGGTTTGGACAAGAATCCACGACGTGGGTCCAGTCGTATTGTCAAAGTTACGATTTGGTTACAGAGTAGGTAACTTCTACCAGATTATTATGATACGAACTAAAAGCTGCCAAGTAACACTGGCGTGCTGCTTGCGTCGGTTGAACTCGATGGTGTCGTCTTCAACCTTCTTGCGGAACTCCTCGAGCTGTTTCCTCTCGTCTGTGTGATCTTGTTTGAGCTTGTCTAATTTCACGGGCAACTGGAAATGTACATTTTACAATTATATTTTTAGGGTTCCGTACCTCAAAAGGAAAAAACGGAACCCTTATAGGATCACTTTGTTGTCCGTCTGTCCGTTTGTCAAGACCCCTTTTCTCAGGAACGCGTAAAGATATGAAGTTGAAATTTATAACAAATACTCAGATCTACGGTTTCTTTTAGCTGTGAAGAAATCGAGCTTGTATGTTGACGCGATCAAAAGATATGTCGGTGTCGGTGTGTATGGTAAAGGTATATGTAAAGGTGTATGTATGTACACTTGTACATTATGTCGTATATTTTCGATTTTTTGCGATTTCACAAGGGTATCAAAACTTCCCGTTGACATAGAATCATTAAATTTGGCTTAAGGCAAGATCTCACAGCACATATAAAGGAATAAATCCGAAAGTCATAAATTTTATGTCATTTAAAAATAATTGTTTTGTTATTACAAACTTACATATTGTAGTTGGAATGTATCGAAGAATCTTAATGTCCACTAGAAAGTTAAGTTTGTCTTTCAATATTTCAATTTTTTTTTTGTTTTTTTTTTTTGTTTGGACTCACGCTCTGAGCGTTCCATCCAACGGAACTCTCGGAACGCGAGTACTACTCGTAATTGTCCGGATTTTTTTAAAGTAATCAAACAAAATCTTCACAACATAAAACTATGACATACCTAATTGGCAAGGAACTTCTGCCGAGCCACCAAACTGTGCTTTGAGATAAAGCTCAGTTCAGTGGCTAGACTTCTGAACAGGGGATGAGTATCGGGACCATATTTCAACTCCGGAGTCGGAGTTCAACATATTGTTACATGTGAATGTAATTTTTCTATGGAACAGCAGATTTCAGGTTTGGTTCCATACTGTGTGTCGGGCTCGCCAAAATAACTCGTGAAAAAAAGAAATCAAAAATACAAATGCATTTAATTTTCAACAGTAAAAATAATACGACGCAAACCAATACACATTTGCGACAGTTCAGTTTTATTTAAAAGCCGAAAAATATTATTGTAACGTTTAAAACAGACCAATTGAGATAACAAATAAAATTAAGGTAGTTCCACACTACGCCACGAGACCACACAAATCACCACTATTGTTTCACAGGGTTGCCATTTTATACTGGACACTGCTATTTCGTCTATTTGCTAATGGAAACTTATTGGGATTCTACTAACTTTACAATATGTAAATATTGAAATGGCCAGTGTTGGGTAAATTAAATATTAATTATTGTGTGAAGTTTGGTCGTTTTGTAAAGTGGCCATTTTGCACCCAGCTAATATTAGAATATAAAAGTAAACTTTGAAAAGTTAGGCAACTTTTAGCTGCCTAACTTTTTAAACTACTGTTTTCGGAACATTTTTTTTTACAGTATTGTAAAATGTAACGCAGCATGTAATTGGGTCACCGACGTAGCCCACCGGATTATCACGTTGAAGTGAAAATGAGCAGTACACATAGCACGCAGAGTAGATGACCGATGGGGCCGAAAGGTTATCTAATGGAGACCACGAATCGATAAGCGCAGCGTAGGACGTCCACCCACAAGATGGATAGACGAACGAAAAGAGACCGCAGGGAAACGCTGGATACAGGCCGCTTCCAACCGGCCCTATTGGAGATCGATGGGGGAGGCCTATGTCCAGCAGTGGACGTCATACGGCTGAAATGATGACGACGATGATGTAATTGGGTTACATGTTATGTTTTCGAAGGTTTCCACAACTAGGAACAAGTTTATTTCTATAGGTACTAACTCAAGTTTAAGACAAATCCAAGCTATATAATCATAATAATCAAATACTTCGATGTTTTCCGAAATAAAATAATAATAATAATAAAAATACACGATGAGTTTGATTAAAGGAACGAACGAAAAGAATTTTATAATTAACTAGCGACCCGCCGGCCCGGCTTTGCACGGGTGTAATTTACGTGCGAAGTCGGGTCGGGTCGCTAGTTATATATATAAACCTTCCGTGAAAAATTATGTAACTGATGGTGAAAACCGCTTCAAAATCCGTTGCGTAGTTTTAAAGATTTAAGCATACATAAGGACGCACAGACAGCGACAGCGACTTTATTTTATACTATGTAGTGATAGTGAAGTGATTTATAAAAATATATTGTGAAATGATGTATTGAAAAAAAAAAAACCTTTTGTGCATGCTCCTCGCAACCTTATTGTTAACTATACTAGTAAATAAAAAATAAAATAAAATAAAAATAAAAATAAAAATAAAATAAAATAGTATAAGTATAATATTATAATGTTTGAGCCTTTACAGACGGAGAGAGTTTTTATTTATATAGATAGATTGTGTCAAAATTTGTTTGAAAGCTTGTGTGTATGCATCTGGCAACCCTATTTGTTTACTAGTGTATATATTGTTTAAGCCATATACCTACAGACGGAGAGAGCTCATTTTCGGCTGGCATTGTTTGCAAACTGCCAGATTGTCGGGGCTATTGTTTTGATTATACTTTTTCGGGGCTAAATGAGTCGACTGGACTAGTGGTTGATTGTGAAAAATAATGGGATAGGTAAGTACTTTGTATTATTTGTTTGGGTCTTCTCGTAGAATATTTTTCTAGTTATAACAATAGATCAGTATATTATCTATACAATTACTGTTCAGAATAAGTTGTCTTTTTTCCATCAGAATCAATTACAATTAGAGACTCTGCTATGAAAAAATATACATATTAAACGTATAACGTTGGTCAACAAATGGTTACCATCATCATCATCAGCCAGAAGACGCTCACTGCTGAACACAGGCCTCTCCTTTAACAAATGGTTTTATAATTGATTATTTATTAATTTTACGCGAATTGAAAAACAAACAGCTGAAATTAAATTGCCAAAAAGTACATAATAATGTACAAACCATTATGACCAACAGCCGTATACCTTTCATTTAGTATGAAGATAATTCTACCATAGTTTCTACTAACGAGATGATCTTGCGATTTCAAATGCGATTTTTTTGCGCCCCGCGGTTTCACCCGCGTAGTGATGTAAAATGGTGATGATGACGATGAAATGTAACCTATGTCATGCTCCAGCTCTTAAGCTATTCCCATGCAAAAAATCTGGTTAATCCGTTGCTCTGTTGCTGCGTGAAAGAGGAACAAACAAACACAAAACAACATTCGCATTTAGAAGGGATTATAGTATGATAATATTTTATTATCACCGAATGTATTCTACCATAATAATGTGAAGTAATTACATCCGAAGAGATTTAGTCTCCCGCCCACCCACTAGCATAATTATGGAAAACCAATGGCAAACTATGATGACAGTATTAGGTCCCATGCTAAACCCAATTATTAGTTGCAGAATGCAGACAACAACAAGCAACCACGCAGCTCTAAAACAAATGACAAGAACGATGCCTGAAGGAACTGACAGGGAACAATTTTTTTTTTCCTTCTTTTTGGCTTTGAGCAGTGACGATGCAGGAATGTGAAACACGGACTACATGGTTTACCTAAATCTCGAGGATGTAACTCATCATCATCATCAGCCGGAAGACGTCCACTGCTGAACATAGGCCTTCCCCTTTAACCTCCACACTGAACGACAGCCCGCCTTTTGCATCCACTGGATACCCGCGACTCTCACAATGTCGTCGGTCCATCTAGTGGGAGGCCTCCCTACGCTGCGTCTTCCGGTTCGTGGTCTCCACTCCAGAACCTTTCTTCCCCATCGGTTATCGGTTCTTCGAGCGATGTGGCCTGCCCTTTGCCACTTCAACTAGCAAATTTTAATTTTAGGATGTAATTAATGAAACATAATTGAAGAAAATATAGGCAAGCTGCTACGCTGTCAAAGCGTCAACAGTCAAAAATGCTAATCCAATAGTTTATCTCCTTAGAATGTCTAAGACCTGAAAAAAATATGCAAAAGACGTTATCTCAAGCTTTACTAAGATCGTCAAGATCTATCATCCATAAAAAGCCGAAAACCCTTTTTATATCTTGAAAGAAACTCTCGAATATAAAAATACTTACTAAAATCTTAGATGTAGATATCAGGATATGCCCAGTCGAAGAATCGCGTCCCAGATGTCTAATACTTGCAAAATTAGTGCCACCGAGATATCAAAATATCTATTAGACTCGGTTCAAGCATTTATTAGCTCTGGCTACTGCAATAACAATATAAAAACTAAAATAAAAACATTTTCTTTTAATATTTCACTTAATTATTATCAATTATTGGGTACCTGCTCTAGTCTAGTCTAGTACTAGCTCTAGTTCAAAAACTTAGGGAAAGTAATCAAAATTCGGGATTTTTATTTGCTTTTTACAATCTTATTGTAGCTTTCTAAGCAAATAAATGCTTGCACTGAGCTTAAGTACGTTGCATCGCTCTCAAGTAAGACAATTAAGCATCGATTCTGATGTACACTAAACTAAATTTGACAGCTCTAAAATTGTTACCATCCTTCTCTCACATATTAAAATGAAAAGAGAAGCAGATAATTTTATTCCTGTCAGATTGGTTAGTTTAGTGAGTGGCATGACAGAATCGACGCCTATAACTCACCGACGAATTCACCATGCCACTGGGTCCATACTGCGTTGTTTGCTTTGGCACCACTGTGACGTCATCATTTCAAAAGTCTAAAAGTTTCTACTACAGGACAAGTAGGAAAACGGCCCACCACCTAATATAATATACAATGTAGATTTTCGTTGGATACGTACGAAATGTTTCGATTCTACGTTTCTAATCCGTACGACTAAGGATTGGAACAACCTGCCAGCTTCCTTATTTCCTGAGAGATATAATCTGAGCCTTTTCAAGGCCAGAGTAAATGGGTATCTTCTAAGTCTGCGTGCTTCATCTTCGATCACATCGTCGCTAACCAACAGGCGAGTTGGAGTTCAAAAGCGGACTTCATCATCATCAGCCAGCAGACGTCCACTGCTGAACATAGGTCTCCCCTTTAACCTCCACACTGAACGAAAGCCTGCCATCTGCATCCACTGGATGCCCGCGACTCTCACAATGGCGGACAATGGTCAAAAGCGGACTTACCGGCGATTTAAAAAAAACTCATTTGACCGATCCTTATATACATATATCAATGACTAAAATACTAAAGAATATCAGTAGATCAGTATCCAAAATCTTCACATAATTTCCGCTCTTTGCTTACGTAAATATCTTTTGTACCTCATATTATTTATATACCTACTACGAGTATCAGTATTTGTTAAATATAATTTTAGCTTTTGTTTGTTCGCTTTTACGACCCAGGCACTGTTAGTTTTGTTAGGAATAAAAAAACAATAACAGGCAATATCTTTTAAATAACATTGCACGTGTTGCAAACCAATTTCCTACTGTAACAATCGGGTCGGCGAAATTGCAATTTTGGTAATGCCACCAGCATGCTGGGTACGCTGCCAACTGGTAGTGGGCTTGAGCATTTGGATTGTCTTTAGACCTTCAACGATCTATAGGCAGTTTAACTGTTTTTGTATTGTTAGTGCAAGCTTTTATTTTGTTTAGTTAAAAAATAAATTTTTCTTCTAAATACCTACGTATTTCGAAATATTAACCACTAAGCAAAATGACCAAAGCAATTATTTTTATACTAAAAGTTAATTGTTATAACCACACCTTGTTCCAAGTTTACGTAAACCAAACTGAGGTCAACAAAACAACTTATTGACTTATTGACTTTGCGAGGTGCCATTGTGGTATCTCCGACAAAGTCCATTCGATTTCACGGTCTAACAGAAAAGGGTATTTATTTCAATTTATTATGTTATGTTGTTTCAATTTGTTATGTTTATTTATGTTGTTGGAAACGTTTGATGGCGGTGGTTGTAAAAATTGATGAAAAACTATGATTACTAAGCTTCTGTGTGTTAAATCCAGCGTAAGTAGAATACTTCGCCAGGTGTGGGATTCCGAGACACAAAGGCCACGCGGGTGGGCGTCATTGACGCTGTGTTGCCAGTAGCATAAAAGTCGTAACTCCGCAATCTCCGTGTATTACCTGTGGAAATCCGATAAAACTATGTGGTTTTGATTTAAATAGTATGTTTATATTAATAGAATATATTAAATTCGTGTTTAACTTGAATTGTTTTGCTTAAACGGACAAACAAAATGACAATTGAAATGCTTTTTGTATTTAATTTAATAGATTATTAACAAATTTGTATCCCAATTTCTATGTTTGATGCAATAAAGTGGCAACTGGACAGTATCATAGATAGGTGTCAACTCCCGGAATGCTTAACATTGTTTTCATGGAAGTATTAAAGAAACCGCAGGGAAACGCTGGATGCAGGTCGCTTCCAACCGGCCCTTTTGGAGATCGATGGGGGAGGCCAATGTCCAGCAGTAGACGTCCTATGGCTGAAATGATGATGATGATGGTGGTGATGATGATGATGATGATAATGATGAAGTGTTACGATAACTTACTAACAATAAATATTCTATGTATTAAATATAAAAATACAAAAACTCTCAATATCTCGCTCCCCATGCTTATACGAAACAATAAAACCAAACTTGCGACACCACAAATCTTGGTCACTCCATAATAAGCAGCGAGCCCTTATTTATCTGGGAAGCTCTGTACCTCAAACAAGTGGCAATAATAAAAATTTATAGGCAATTTACTGGAAGATACACAATCTCTTCTAGGCAAGCTTTTATGTTTCACTAATGAAAGAATTTCTGCACTTGCTACTTGGTTGATTGTCTGTGTAAGGAAAGGTTTTTTTTTTTTTTTTTTAAATAATATGTAGGCTTGCTCTTGGCCGCCATCTGGCCTGATATTAACGATCTACGATGAAGCACGCTTGCCTAGAAGAAAACGATTCACTCTCGACTTGAAGACACCTAGATTGTAACAGACAGGGAACACCCATTCAGGCAGCGAATTCCACAGACCCAGTTGGCACAATAAATGTGGAATCAAAGCGCTTCGTACGGGTTTTTGGAGTATCAACCAAAACGATGTCGATTTTTCGTGCCCGCCCTGGCAGTCCGATAGAAAAATGGGCAGGAGGGAATTAAATCATGCAGATCCGATGCACACTCTCCGAAATGTATCCGATAAAAAACCGATAGACTAGCAACTTTACGTTGATGCTCAAGACTAAAAAGCTTAGTCTGAACCAGGGAGTCATTGCTGGTGAGTCGCTTGGCATTTGTATCTTCTTCATGTAGGTAGGTATATTTAAAAATAGGATTTTTTGTGCCCTTTTTTTATTCTTTTCATCGTGAGTATTTTGGCGTCGCATTCTTCTGCATTTGCCAGTGTCAAGTATTAAATTGCAATCAAGTTTAATATTGGTATAAGTTCATAAACAAAATTTCTAGTTATTATAACTTAAAAACCAAACTACTGAACCGATTCTGATGAAATTTCTATGGGACTAATATGAGAGTATATCCTTTCAAATGAAAATAATTTTCCAAGTCGGTTCATAAATGACGGAGGTAATATAAAGTAACAAAAAAATACATCTGTATAATAACCCCTTACTTTTTTGAAGTCGGTTAAATATAACCAAGTATGTTTCTTACTTCCCTAAAGAATAAACACCTTACGTCAGAAAGCAAAGCGTGACGCTGGCAATTCTTGACCTCCTTTCACGGGGATCGTTCTATTCTATCCCCATTCTATCGCCCTTATTCTATCTGGCCTTTTGTTGCAAGCGTCGATTGCCAGGCTTTTTCCGTCTCCCTTGGGATTACAGCGTTTGAGACGAACTTTAGTATATTAGATCCAAATTAAGTGAACACTTAGAGGAAGGCAGGGTACTTTTTGTAGGGTGTATGAAGAGAATAGTTTTGGAAGAGGAATTGCTGTGTAGTATACCAGTTTTGCAGATTAAATAAAGCGTACCTGAAACCACTTTTTATGATGACTAATATTATTTTATTACCTCATAAAAAAGCTGATCATAAATAGAGCACATCAACAAAACAAAATTAAAATTAATTCAAAAATAAATAAGATATAAGCATTTTAATTTCATGCTAGCCAGAGAGCGCACTATACTGAGCCGTGACGTCACGGCTCAGGAGCGCCATACAAATGCTATACTAACACACGCTTTGCGAGAAAGGGATAGAACATCTCTCTATCCCCACCTAAAACTTTAAATACTCATATCTCAGAGATTTATCAGCCAATTCAAATTATTTTTTTAGTATGTGTAATGTATTTAGTTATTTGTTTCATCGCTAAGCCAGTTATTTGTAATAAATTAAACATTAGGACACATGCCTATTGCTATTTATTGCCAAAACTCATCATAGATATCCCACGTGAGAATGCTGCCAGCATTTTGGCCACTTTACCTTCAACAAAGGAATTTTAGATTTAAAAAAAGCAAAAATACAACTCACGGACTGTCTGACTAACTCATTACGAATTTCAAAAACTACTTGACCTACGATACTATGCAAAAATTTGGTAGGAAGTTTTTTATGGGGTGCAGGGAAAGATAAAATCCGCTAAGAAAGGATTTTGAGAAAGGGTCAAATTAAGGGGGTCAAATGGAGGTTGAAAGTCTATATGCATGAGGCGCGGGCAACACAACAGCTAGTAGGGTTACGCGGAAAGGGCGTATTAAGCTGAAAGGGGTCCATAGTACCCATCATTTATTAAACAACTTTTACTTTATGAGAATTTTGTCCAGTGAGTTTCCTATGGAACTGTTGACATTTCGCAATTTCAGAGTTGCTCTCATGTTCATAATGATGGATACTAGAGACCCCTTTTGGCTTAGTACACCCTTTCCGAGTAACCGTATTACACTTGGAAGTTTACAGGAACCTACTTGTGATTCTATCCCTCAGAAGATTCCAACATCACCCCCGGGCAGATAAGGAGCGGTCCTACGCTAGACTAGGATCAAACGGCAGGATGTAACTTGCTACTGTATAGAAAATTAGTTTGTAGCCGCTAAGTAAAGCCCATTGCAGACCATGCGTCGTAGCTTGCGTAAGTACTTGTGCGAGTACTTGCACCGGCGTTCAAACGTAAATAGCCACTCGCGTGGCAACGGCTGAACTAGCGCGAGTAGTGTACTTGCACCAGTTTAAAAACGACTCACGTCGTGCGCCGCTCGCGAACTGCGCGTGTAGGGCAGCGCAGAGGGTGTAGCGCGCAGCGGGGAAACTAGGCTTCACTTGCGCCTAGCCCTGGCGCCTAGCAATATAATACGGCACCGGTACCCCCTGTAGTGAGGGGTTACTAAAAGGGGACCTCCGGGCTCGGGATGGTCAAAGTTGGGGCTCTGACTATCCACTTAAGCGTGCCCAGGGAGAGAACGTCAACGTTGTGTGACCAATGTTGTCGCGGGCGGAGAGGCTGAGACAACACGGTTGTCTCAGAAGGAGCCGTAGCGCAGTGCCTCAGGCTCCGGTGCGTTCCTCTGGAGATCACGGAGCCCTCTTTTCAAGCACTACCCACTAAAACCCCCTCGATGACCGGCCATCGAGGGGGTTTTAGTGGGTATAATCCCACATAACCTGGCTGCATCCTAATGCAGCCGGGTATCAGTGGAAGATTTCAACCTTTAAAAATATTTAAAAAATCTTCACTTGCGCAAGAACCAACGCGTGTGCTACTAAACACTTCCACTGCCACTTGCACTAAATAGTAAAGTACACAAAAAGTATTTTAGGTCGTTGGAGACGATGAGTAGTACGATATACCGTCTGCATCGGGCATAAGTTTAAACATGATTTGAACGAACCACTATTTTCATGACATGTAATAAATGATAGGAAAGGATATAAGGTATTAAAGTTATTATACAGAATTACCTAGTTTATGTTCTAGAACATTATTTAGTGAAACCTAAAAGCCTCTGAAAGCCTCGCTTCATTTTAATATAAATTATCTGAAATTTAGTAATCAAAATGTCTTTTGAGGACTTTTGCTAAGAAATTGTCGCTATTTATCTAAAGTCTGGATGTCAGATGGCGTTCACAAAGATGTTTAGAACTTTTCAACTACTGATGATGAAAGGGCTAATTATACGTAATAATTTAGACTAAAAGGCGTTAAATGATTCCATTTTATGCTTAGTAAGCTTCTTTTCACAAAACCTTAATTTTAATAAACATTGATAAATTCTCGTTGATTAGAAGTGAAAGCGCAAAAACTAAACAAAATCTATTTTAATTAGGGTTAATACGATCTCCTTTCTGTTACTTATTGTATAGTTGTTCTTTTTTTTTTTTTGTGACAGTAGATATATTTTAATTATATCGTGATATCTACAGGTAATATGAAAACTTATTTATCCTAGCCAGCGGAATCTTATCATTTCTGCCTATCATATTCCCACTGCTGGGACACAGGCCTTCTCTCAGAGAGATAGGGTGCTAATCCACCATGCTGGCTCAGTGCATGTTGGTGAATGTCATATGTCTTTGAACTTTAAAGGTTCTTGGACTTAACGAGAACCTTTGAAAGTTCTAAGGGACGAGAATCGAACTGGGTGCCGTTAGATTGTAAAGCGTTCATGCTACGGCTCAGCCACCATCACTCCAGTAGAGTCCAGGGGCCTTACGGACAATAGCTAATTGCGGCACCTAATCCGCTTAGTTGGAAAATCACGCGACTGCAAACCGTATCTGGGCGCGATAAGGTACACGTTCGCGTGATTTTCCAACTGAGCGGATTAGGTGCCGCAATTAGCTGTTGTCCGTAAGGCCCCAGGTTGGGTTCCGTCACCAGCTCTTCGAACCCAAAAAGAAGAATACAAGCTGTTAGTGGCAGAGTACAAGGTGCTCAGAAAATATCTAAAGACAGTTAAGCGGGAAGACGATAATTGAAGGATCGGAAAAAAACGAGAGATCAAGCTGGTAGAGATTTTATAATGATGTATCAACAATTAAGCGCCAGAAGCTTGCCGGAATAAGGTTCTGAAAAGCTCTCAGCGTGGAGTTTAGCGAATAGTTTGAATATTTTTATGATAAAAACTAATTTCCCCGTAGAAATATTGCATCGTGAAACAGGAATTATATTTCAGACCAAGAAAAGAACAAAGATTTCTACCACGTACTTCTTGCTCGAGCAAATAAATTAAAACGAATGTTTTCCCGTATTATTCCAGCCTTACCTATTTGCAAAGAGCTAATAAATTCGCCTGCTCTGCCTTAAGCAAATGTTTTTTCACGTTGACAAATTTAATGCTCAGTTGTTATGAAATTAAACATGGGAAGGTGCATTAAAATTGTAAGGAAATTTGTTAGCATTTGTTTATAATAAAACCAAATCAAAAAGAATGTATAAAGGAATGCGGCTTGGTCACATTAACATAGTGCGACGTCGTGCCATCACGGCACCGTACCGTTAAAATTTGTCGCACAGCGTCTCACTGTTTTATGATGCCGCCGTGTCATGTCAATTTCTGTTGCGATGACCTGTGAAGTGGCACGACGTCGTACCGTTTCATGGTGCCTGTACCGCATCGTGGTGATGTGGCCAAGCCCTAAAGCTTATAATTTTTTTTTAGTTTTTTTTTTATATTCTTTTGTTCACAATTTAGTCCAGCGCCAATAAATCAATTTACCCCATATTATAACACCCCACTCTATAGCTATTCGAACCCAAGTAAAGACTTCAAAAGTAAGGATATGCACACATATTTGCATATACAGTATGTTACATAATTTGTAAAAAGTAATATCTATCAAAGATTCTACTAAGTCGCATCGGTTTGAAATGCAATCAAATCCAATGAGAGGTCACTCACCAACAAAATAGAAAATAGGCGGCCAGATAAAAATAGAGATGGAGAAAGAAAAGTTCGCCGACCAAAAGTACTTAGTCACTAATAGCTACAATAGACACCACAAACAAAACAAGTAAGTCGTTTAAAATAATTTAAACCACCCCACTCCACAAATGTTTCCAATTTACCCAACAAAGCTAAACAAGGATACGTAATCTAAATATCATTTCCCCAAAATAGCAGCACCATATTACCCTAATCCTATCCTAAGTTTAAAATCTTCCAAGCATCTACCCTCAATTTAAACTCAGATTTAAACTTACAAGTGTCATATACAGGATGGCCAGGTGAGCTAACTTTGATCGTTTCGCGTAACTTGCCTCGTTTGTGAACACCCTGTATTGGTCATCTAGAGAGTTGCTTCGTTATAGAGGGTGTTATAATATGGGGTAAATTGATTTATTGGCGCTGGATTAAGTTTTGAGGAAGTCAATTTGGTTTGGGGATTGGGTGCCGGTTTGAACAGTGTATGTGTTCGTGGTTAACTAGTGGATATTATACGATTTAGTTATTGGGAAACAGGCAAATTAATAATTGTACAGTATTTTTTGGATACATTTGGATTCAAAATTTCATGCAAACTCGTTAAGCCGCTTCAGCGAGAAGAAATGGCAAACATCATGACACATACACAAAGTTTCGATCAGATGTGATGTCGTATTATAAACGTGATCAAAGTATAAGATTCAAGCATAATAGTAGGTAGTATCAATAAAAAATTTATATGAAATATTATACAAAATATATTACATAAATGTTATTATACCATTTAGAATCACACCTCACCTACACTATAAGCTAAAATAACCTCGCAATAATAAACACTGTAACACTTAATCAATTAATTTATCAATAGTATTAGTAGTAGTAGTAATTAATAGTAATATCATGTTGTTTTATATCTCTGCTATACACAGTTTTCGAGCAAGTGCCTTTATTAACTAAACAAAATGTATGCTAACACTAATCACCTAAACTAATAAAAATCCATTTTATTTTATTTCAATTTAATTTACGCTTCACCTAAAATAAATAATTAATAATACATAAAGAATTCAATGATAAAATTATATTGTATTATTGCTTCTGACTAGATGCCACATCTAGAAGCGCTTTGATGGTTAAGTCCGTGTCATAACTTGTTTCTGTGTTCGGTTAGTCGACGAGTCTGGTCATAATGCAGCGAGGTATGCAACAGAGGGTAGTTTGGGATAATGTCGTGTTTATAATGTGAGTTTTTTTTTTTCTTCTATTCTATTTAATATGTCTAAATATACTCAATTAAATATATATTTATTCCAGTATATAATTATTTTACTTTTATTATTTAAACTTATTTCCGTGTTTCTGTGGATCTCCATCATAACATTACTCTAATGCGTAGACAGGAAGGGACTAATATCCTAAATACAGGGCAACCTAGTTAGGAGTTAGTGCTCAGCCATGTACCTACCTCGTCGTCAAATAAAGGTATTGCAAATTTTTGTAAATTAAGGAATTAAAAAAACATACCCTCTTATAACTATCTTATAAAATTGAGAAACTTTTATGTTTGGCAATATTACTAGTTAATTAAGATTTTAGTAAAACAATATTTTCTGCCCCTTAATTTTTTTTTTAATTAAAATATAATAACACAACATAATAGACATGTATAATATAATAATATTGAATAGATATGTATTAAGTGAATAGACATAACAATTAGACATGTATAATATAATAATAGTAGGTATATAACGTTTATAATCAAAATTTACTTGTTATTTTAGATTTAAAAACAAAACAGATGTAACGTTTACAAAATGTATCTAAATACTTTGCAGTTCTTTTAGCTTATTATAAAGTTGCTTACAATATTTACGTTAAGTACGTTACATATTCAAGATTCGTTTATACTTGTTAAGATGGTTATAGTAGGTATAGTATACACTAATTAAATATTAGCTCTGCTTTATTTCACATTCCAATGCAATTCCACAAATCTATTCAATCATTTTAAGTTCACTTAATCATGGAAAGTGAAATGAGGTTATTAAGTTAAGTTACTATTTTAAGTTACCTACTTATGCTTACCTATGTAGTAGGTACTTGTGTGTGATCTTAATGTGTGAAATAAATTTACTACTATTTACTAATTGTTAAGTTTTGCCGTTACGGAGTTGAGCAAAGGGGAGTTCAGCAATGATGTTATCTATCTATACTAATATTATAAAGAGGAAATATTTGATTGTTTGTTTGTTTATTTGTTTGTTTGCATTGAATAGGCTCCGAAACGACTAAACCGATTTGAAAAATTCTTTCACTGTTGGGAAGCTACTCTATCCCCGGGTAACATAACGGATTTTTTTTAAAATAGGGATCCTTACTAAAACTCTAATAATGTAACCCAAGGTGTAAAAAAATTAGATTTACAATTTTAACTTTGCGCGTTTGACATTTCTGAGACAGGACAACGTCTGTCAGGTCAGCTAGTATACAAATAAACTGAGGTAGATATTATGTTTTACCGAGGTCTTCGCAGTGATACAAGCACAAGTTAATTAGCTTGAGTGAACTCAGTCCGTCCTGTGTCTGGCAACGACGCAAACGTACGATGCACCATTTTGGAGTATGTTTCTCTCTTTCTAACTACGGGGGTCCTTATATACATATATCTCTGTGATCTTTTAACCAACTCAGTGATAGAAATAAAGTAAGATAATTTTACGTGATAACGCTTAGGCCGATCGTGCCTCTCTATCGCTTGTTCTGCGCTCTCGCTTGCACGCGCGGCTCAATCGGAACGTGACAATTTTTCGTGCGTGCAGCCGGCGCAGGCGTTCATCGATTTATAAGACGTTATCACGTCAAAAAGAATCTCATTGCAAAATGCAGTTGATAGCAACTGCACTTCCTAACTTTATCCTCTAACCCATTGCCTTTACATGTTACGACATGGAAGTAATGAAGTTTCTCAAACTTTGTACATTTTCTATAGTAAACTTCTATATGGAGGTCATAACAGTGCGGCTAGTTGCGGTAATGCTCCTAACTTTCCGTAGTTTGAGAAACTGTGAGTTGTATAATTTTCAATAAGAAGTTTATTATTCATGGTTGGGACAAGCTGAGCCGGAAGGTGCAGCGTATGCTTCGAACAAAATAAAACGAATGGACGGGCCCACAAGATGCGCATTTTGAAGATTACAAAATGAGCACCGGCGCTCACTTCGTTTCAGTCGGTCTCTAGCCGTAGGAAGTGCAACACGAGTCTATTGTTACGCGATAACGAAACATTTGACAAAATGATGCCTTCGTGTGCTTTCCCGAAGTGTCACACACACAAAAAAACCGCTATCCATTTTTTGTAACAAATGTTCTGTACGTGGTTATAATTAGGTGTTGAAGTATATGTCCGACGGTTTTGACTCGTTTTTACTGAGCAAGTTCAATGGTTATGGTCCGTCCATTCATTTTATTTTCGTCGAAGACTTGTTGTCTTTTTTATTTCATCAAAATTAAAAAAAAAATACGTGCCACATTTATTTAAGCTTTACACAGCATCGTAAAAAACATAATCTGCGACTTTGCCAAGTTACAAAAAAGCGCATACAATATCCACAACTTTTTACTTCGCACTTGCAAAAAGAGACATAAATAAATAACGTGCGCAGTCGAAAATAAAATAAAAACATTTTAGAAAGCTTTCAGGGTATGGGGGTTCGGGTGTGAATTACATTTTTCGCTCAAAGCGCAGCCATTCGACCTTTGGATGTGGTGGCTTTTTTAAAATGTATTTCACTACTCTTTTTACGTGAGAATCAACGTTACTTTTTAATTTGTTTTTCAGGGGTAAAAAGTTGGCGAGAAAGGAGGTCTTTTTAGGAGTCACTTTTCTCACCAACATTTTGTGTTTTTAATACCTCACTGAATCTCACAGCACTGAACTCCCCTAGTGTGTGAAGCAGGGTTCACTAATTAAAGTTATGTCCAAGTACCTACTAAAATAAATCCATTTACTAACTTCACAAACATGCACTTTATTTGAATAAAGTTAATTATTAAACCAAAAATCACTGTTCACGCCAAACCATAATGCCCTTACACGTGGACATTTTACGTCGATTCTGATGTACCATTCTCTTAACTTGACTAAATTTGACAGCTCTAAAATGGTTGCTATCCTTTTCTGACATACTGAAATGAAAAGAAACGCTGATAATTTGAGACCTGTCAGATTAGTTTAGTTTAGAGAATGGTACAACGCCAGTCATTTATTTTGTTTCTAAATGTTTCAGTTTTTACATTAAATATTAATATAAAAATATAATAGTTAAAAAAAACTTGGGTGCCGCCGGCAGCTGTGCCCAAGCTACCAGTGATCAGAGTTGTAGAGTGAGGAACCTCCTGGCAATGCGCGCCGCGTCCAGGGTGACTGCTTTCTGAATCTGACCATCTAGCGAGAGCCTCCGAAGGTGTTGGTCGAGGCTCTTCGCTATAAAGCCTTGGCCAAACCAACGCGTTCAGCTCGCGTCCGCGGTGGCGTGCGCGGTAGCGATCACGCCGCGGCCAATCGGAAGACATCGATGCGTCTTCTGATTGGCCGCGGCGTGATCGCCGTTCACCGAATCAACTATTTGGGCAATGATCGTCGAGTCAACATCCCACAGGGCGGTAACCTTGTGAGCGAAGTCAAGGTAATCCTAATTTATCCTAATATTATAAAAGCTAAAGTAACTCTGTCTTTTTGTCTGTTTGTTTACTTTTCACAAATAAACGGCTGGGCCGATCTTAACAAAATTTGGTAAGATGATAGTGTATCTACATCATAAGGACGGACGGGTACTTTTTTCCCCAAACAATGCGGAAAATCGCGGGTAACAACGCAGGATTCAGCTAGTTATTATTATTTCTTTTCACTCTCAGGTCTAGCTCGAATATATTTGAGAAGCAATGGTGGGGCCGATGTCAACAGAGAAGCATTGTTACACATAAAAACCGGACAAGTACGAGTAGGACTCGCGCTCTGAGGGTTCCGTTGGATGGGGTCCTCAGAGCGCGAGTTCAAACAAAAAAAAGTTGAAATATAGAAAGACAAACTTAACTATATAGTGAACAATAAGGTTCTTCTATACATTCCAACTACAAAATGTAAGTTTGTAACTGCAAAACAAAAAAAATATGACTTTCGGATTTCCCTTTATATGTGCTGTAAGACCTTGTTTTTGCCAATTTTTATGTTTCTAGGTCCACGGGAAGTACCCTATAGGTTAGGATTGCCTTGTGAAATCGCAAAATATGCAAAAATATGCGACTTAAACGGTCATCTTTTGATCGCGTAGACTTATCGTACAAGTTTGATTTTTTCACAGCTGAAAGAAACCGTAAACTTAAGTATTTCATATAAATTTCAATTTGATATCTTTACGCAGTCCTGCGAAAAAGGGTCTTGACAGAGGGACAGACAGACAGACGGACAGACGGACAGATGGACAGACGGGCAGACAGACAGACGGACGGACAACAAAATGATCCTATAAGGGTTTCGTTTTTTCCTTTTGAGGTATGGAACCCTAAAAACACAATCAAAAAACGAAAAATGCAGCATAAAATCTATTTAATACATTGAAAAAACTCTCATATGCAATCCAGCACTAAAACAGTCAGGAGCAAAATTTCTACACAACTGGATCTTTGTAGTGAAGCAATAAACTGCATCTTGAAACGCTGGCTACACAGCAGTTTTACTTTCAAAGCCCGTATCACTAATAGCTATTTTCTCACAAAGCATTTTTCAGCAAGCGAATACTCACTTTACTTTTTATCAAGATAATACCTAGAGCTGCACCACTTTTTGACGCCAGATCTTTTTCAAAGGTTGTGTTGTTTTTTGCTCTATAAGTATCTTATAAAAGCTACCAAGTACCTGTACTTTTAGTCCCAGTTTTGATAGTTTTCGAAAACGTTTTTCGTTTACATATTGTTCCATACATTGCTAGGCTGAAAGGTATTCGAAAACTTTTTTCGTATTAGAATGAAGCAATCTATACCGCCGAATACTACCGATTTTAGTTCCTGCGCGTTTCCGCTGGAGGCGCTTTACTAAAATATATGGAACAATACGTAAACGAAAAATGTTTTCGAGTACTATCAAATCTGGGACTAGCCCCTCAGGTAAATTTTAATCAAGAATCGACTTATTTGGATGTTGCTTTAGATCTGTCCCCGAGCAGTAAAGTTGGCTTTAAATCGTCAACACGATTTTCAAGCCTTCTATGCAACAATTTCAGATAAACAACCATCGATGTATAAACGTACTACTGAATTCATTGTAAACAACAGTGTGTTTTCAATGGATTCCAACAGTTGTACAGTTGGAATTGGTAGCAACCGAGGTGTACGCTTAAATGCTGGAATGGCCAGGTTGTGTCACAGTTGTTTTTACCCGTGACGCAAGACTAACACCCCAGAGGGGTGTTATTAGTTTGAGTTGAGTATCTGTCTGTGATATTGTAGCTCCCTGCAAACGGCTGAACCAATTTTGATTCAGTTTTTTATTTGTTTGAAAGTGACTTTATTGAGTTTTTTATTTTATTTTATGTTTTGCATGTCATATGTAAACTAAACCAAACCAATCTGACAGGACTAAAATTATCTGCCTCTCTTTTCATTTTAATACGTGAGAGAAGAATGGCAACACTTTAGAGCCGTCAAATTTAGTTCAGCTTAGTTTAGAGTGCATCAGAATCGATGCCATTGGCTACTTTTCATCATCATTATTATCACAATGTTTCATCACTACGCGGGTAAAACTGCGGGGCGCAGCTAGTATTTAATAAATACCTACACAAGATTCAAGATAGTATTTGATATTAAAGCCACATTTTCCTGAAATTCGCTTGTATTTTTGCAAGCAAATGTAAATATCGGAGGGTCACGACCGGCGAAGTGTTGAGCTTGAAAAGTAAGCATAGTTTTTATGTACCGTACTATCGGTACTGCAGATACCCTTACTACACAACACATACAGTGTCATACAGTATGGAAACTTTTGAGGTGTTAGAGATAAATGAGAAATAAGGCAACTAATTAAAACATGCAACTTTCTTCCTTTATATCGGCCTCCTTGACGTGTCCGTCAACGGCGAACCTGACTAGCGCCGGTTATGAGCGCGTATATGGCTGGCGAAACCAAACTTAGTTTTAAAGGTCCTGTTGCAAGGCGCACAGTGCAACTGACCATCAGCATTGTATGTGTAGGTGTAGGAAGGCTTCGGACGGGTCGGCGTTTAGCATCTAGGTGTTGTATTCGTTTCTCTTCGAAGTTATTAACAGCCTTATGAACAGAGCTGCGCCACTCTCGTCTCTGTTGCGCGAGCTTGTCCCAACCCTCGCACGGGGTGTCACATGCGGTGAGATACTTCCTCTACCATCTCTATCTTCTCTTCTCTATCTCTACATAGTATAAATTAAAGTCGCTTTCCGCGTCTGTCTGTCTGTATGGCCGCTAACTCCTAAACCACGCCACAGATTTTGATGCGGTTTTCACCATCAGTTAGATACATTTTCACGGAAGGTTTATTAATATAACTAGCGACTTGCTTCGGCTTCGCACGTAAATGACATCCATGCGAAGCCGGGCGGGCGGGTCGCTAGTTATGTATATTATGGTTATTTGTATTTTTACCAAAGAGCGCCCAAATCAGTCAGTTATTACCATCGAGATTCAATAAATATAGAGTCACAATCGTGCCAAAAAATGACTGAACCAAAACTCGGCGCACGCTATGGATTGCGCAGACTTTTTGGTTACAAAGTAACCGCGATCCGACTACAACGCCGCTCGATGCCAGAGCTACGATGACATAGCGGGCAACTAACGTTGAACACTATGCAAACTACATTACGTCTAAATTGTAGTAAATGTGGCATTGTGAAGTATATAATTGATACAACTAACTTTGAACACTATGCAAGCGACATAACGTCTAAATTTGAGTAAATGTGGCATTGTGAAGTATATAATTGATACAATGTATGTACAATGACACTCGGACGTTTTTTTGCTGTTTTCATTGAAAGATTGTGACTCTATAGGAATTCTATATCGATTTTAATCCTTTATTAAATGAATGTTAGTCCAAATATAAAACAATTAAATCAAAACATGCTCCATTTTTTTCATCTTGCAAGCGTGTCCACACTGTTTTTTATTCATAGACCACAGTATAACATTGTCCAGCGATAAAATTAAATTAAACGCTAAATTTTACATGATAAAACCATTTAAACGTCTTGAGAACTCGAAAATATTATTGTGAATGTCGCAAGAGCTAGATAAGACTATTTAATGTCTTTATTTAGTTATTTACAGGGTTCAAGATTCAAGAAATGTCTTCATGTACTCCTAGATACAAAGTTTCTAAGAGTTAAACGACCGTAAGCACGTAGGTACTATCTCAAACTATCACGGCCTGTGGTATTACTATTTCGATTAACTAGCTTATTATTTCAATGTTATAGAGAATAGGCTATTGGGCAGGTGTTTTCTATACTAATATTATAAAGAGGAAAGATTTGATTGTTTGTTTGTTTGCATTGAATAGGCTCCGAAACTACTGAACCGATTTGAAAAATTCTTTCACTGTTAGGAAGTTACACTATCCCCGGATAACATAGGCTATATTTTTTATTTATTTTTTTAATACTCCAATAATGTAACCCAAGGTGTAAAAAAATAAGATTTACAATTTTGACTTTGCATGTTTGACAGTTCTAAGACAGGACAACGTCTGTCAGGTCAGCTAGTATTTGATAAAAATAACAGAAACAGTGAGAAATGTGATAACCTATAACACCTAATCTGTCAACAATAAAAGAACATAAAAACAAGAAGCTAATGAGAGGTTTTCCGAAAGATAACATTTTTTTCCATAAAAATGCGATAATTGGCGTTTACGAGACATCTAAAAAAAACAAAGCTACACACAGACAACTAAGCAGACACGTACACAATCACAAAATATAATTTTAGGGTTCCGTTCCTATATGGTCTCAACTAAGCCCAGGGGCCTTACGGACAACTGCTATTACAGGCACCTAATCCGCTCAGTTGGAAAATGACGCGACTGTAAACCTTATCGCGCCCAGATACGGTTTGCGGTCGCGTGATTTTCCAACTGAGCGGATTAGGTGCCTGTAATAGGAGTTGTCCGTAAGGCCCCTGTTTGTCTATCCTACCTTTTAATATTTTGAACCGGAATAGATAGCCAGTTGAAAGGCTTACATTAAATAAAATAATAATGTATGTAAGTTACTGCGGATTAACTAAGAAATAATAATAAAACCAAAAAGTAAAAAATTAAGAGTCTCCATACAACAAACATGTACTTTTCTAACCTCTAGTGAAAGAAGAGACAATACCTATCTGTCTGTCATGCTTGTTTTTTTGTTATTTTATTTCGTTGTTTAGTATTAGTATTTCGTAGTATTTCGTGGTTATTATTAGCTAACAAAGTACTTGTTTTTCCACAACACAACAAAAATTAATAGATCCGGAGCCCTCTTGTCAAGCACTAAGGCTGGTCACCGGGGGGGTTTTAGTGGGTATAATCCCACATAACCTGGCTGCACCCCAATGCAGCCGGGTATCATTAGCTCTAGTTAAGATTTGTTTAAGTTAATTTTTTTTTTTTTTTACCATTCTAATTATTGTATTTTTTTGCCACAAATAAATGATGTCTATGTCTATGTCTATGTCATTGGAAGATTTCCGCCTCGAAAAAACTAAGTTGGTACATAAATGTGTCGTGCTATAAAATATTTCTCTTTTCCTGTATTGAATTGCACTTTGCGTTTTTGCAAAAAAAATACCCGTATTTAGGTGTATGGGCTCCGATACCTTTGCATTTTCATTGAAAAAAGCGGGGATAAAAAATATGTCAAATCAGTGCCATCTATCGATGGTTGCAGAACTATGTTTCTCCGGCTGTCAGAAAACTTCCCATTCCACCCTGTAGTGATAAAAACGTAAAAGACCCCCAATCTACCCTCGAAAACTTCTCTAAAAAAGGTTTTTCCTCAGTATCTAATCATCGCAGGCGTTTTTTAAAGGAGTCATTTCTCGAGGGGAGATAGGTCGGGGCGATGCATCAAGCGGTCCACTCCAGCGGGTGCCTAATGACGTGTGAACTATCAATCGAGGTTCGATTCCTGGCTCAGGGTAGAAGGGGAGGTAGTGGGTGATTTGTTTACTGATATAGTTTTGTGATTTTTTTATTTATTTATTAGTAATGGATATGGTTTATGGCAAGATGCTGCATAGACTATAGCCGTATTAAAAATAATTATGCTAGTTTATAATTGGAGATTCTATGATATTTCTTCTCTAATCTCATTCCCAAACAAAAAACTAGTTTTTCCATTAGCTAATTACATTCAATTCAATATTAGTCAATGAATTTTTTTTCTTTGCCATTTTCTTTTATTGTAGTGACATTAACCAGGATTATTTTCTTTCAAAATGAATCTCACTATGTCTTGTCTCACTATTTATGGCAAAATTGCCCCAACACCCAAAGAAGCAGAAGTCAAGTTAAAGAAGAATTGCCCGCTAAAACTTAAAAAGTAGGTACACAGCTTTGGCCTTACTTTTAAACGTAACTTAAGTTAAGCAATGCGTAAAATTGCTCTGACTCGTTTTCATGTGTGACAATTTCCGTCAGCGAGAATTTAACACAGCAATTTTAAGCATTGTTTAACTTAAGTAACGTTCGTATGTAATGGCGATTGTATTTTAACTGGTTAGCATACCAGTTATGTTATGTTGAATTTATTTTATTGACTTTAAGTGATAGTTTTAAATTCTTACTGCATTGTTTTATATATTATTATTTCATTATGTACAATTTTAATTTTCGATTAACTGATGTAATTGGCGTTGTGTGCCGTTTTAGTTAGTAAACAATAAACAATATACCAGATTCATATAATAAAAATGGTTTGAATGAGCAACTTCCTCCCTTTTTTAAGTCGGTTAAAATATGCCGTAAGCTTTAAGAAAACTTTTTGGCAACTTTCCTACTGGTAAAATAGAAATAGTGGTGAATAGACATGTTTTCAATGTAGTCAGCAATCACATCCATGTTTTCTTTCCAACTGAACTGAACAGTGATAAAAAGAATCAGTTGCTTCTAGACTAGCCCGTGTCCAATGTTAATCTTAAACTGGTGTTCAGTAAAGTGTTTTCGTTAAGTGGCCGGTATATTTATGGCCAGGGTGTGATACGGGTTAAACGCTGCCCATTGGAGCTGTTTATTATGGGGATTGTGTACTGGTTTCCCTTTTATTGCATGCAAGTGTGGAGATGTTTGTGCTGAAGTTAACGATAACCCGGATATCGGCTCATTTTCACACTTTTCATACAAAATGTACTTGTTTTTTTAGTGTCTATATAATAGGCTTGCGTGTGACCGCCACCACGCTCGATGATGAAGAATGATGCGGTCTACGATGGAGCATGCTTGCATTGACGTAACCGATTCTGCTCAACATTCGCAGAGAGGTGGGTCTCTCTGTATCTTTTATCGCATTTACAATGGGGAGTGTTCTGAAGAACTGTTTGATCTGATGCCGGCGTCACGGTTGTATCATCGTACTAGCCGCCACCGCCTGAAAGCTCATCCACACATCATAGATCAGTTGAAATTGCACACTGTGCGATTCACGCGATCTTTCTTGCCTTACACCTGCAAAATGTGGAATGAGCTATCCGCGGTGTTTCCGAGAAGCTACAACATGGGGTTCTTCGAAAGGCGAGTAAATAGAGTCCTTAAGGGTAGGCAATGTATTTGTGATGCCTCTGGTGTTACACGTATCCATAGGCGACGGTGACTGCTTACCATCAGGCGGCCCGTCTGCTTATTTGCCACCTAAAGAAACCATCATAAAACAAGAAGCTACCGCTAAACTACACCTAAGCTCGGCCGCAGAAGCCCTTACCCGTGGGAGCGAAGACAATGTCATGTTTGTATGACCCTCCTTACAGTGTCAGCCTGAAACCCGTGGGACAACTCGAGATGATTCACGTTAAACCGTGCCGTTTGCGATCTGTCACAAAAACTAACTTACGTACTACATGATACGTAAGTTCTAATACGCTTTTATTCAACGACTAGGGTCCGCCCCAGCTTCGCACGGGTATAGATTATAGCCTATGTCACGCGGAGATAGTGTAGAAACCCAACAGTGAAAGAATTTTTAAAATCGGTTCAGTACTTTTTGAGCCAATTCGTTACAAACATACTTACATACAAATCTTTCCTCTTTATAATATTAGTATAGATAATTTTTTTTTGTTTATGTTTGAACCGCTGTAGAGGCACTTTTCTAAGAAATTTGTTGCACAAACGAACGTCAGTCATTCGAAACCAGTTAGTAACTGTGATGCGAAGTTTGACGCGTTGATCTAAATAAGAATGTTCAATCAAGCTTCACTCATAAAGCCTGGTAACAGAGTTTCCTTCTCATTTCCGTGTTATTCACTTCTCTTTTCTTTTCAACAAAATGTCTGTTTTAACTGGCATTTTCTATTTTTTGAGAGTTTTGTAAGTTTGTACATGTAGGTAAAGTCTTGCAGTCGTTTTTTTAAATTAATTAATTATGATAATAATAAAATATTGTTAGAATAATTATATTTAAATCATTCGACACATATCAGTAGTTAAATTTTGTAATATTTTACACCAATTTCTCCGACATTTGTGATCCATAGTTTTATTTTTTATTATGTAGTTGAAGTTCTCCAGGTTGTCCCACAAAAGTTTAATCAACTTTGGCTAAGTCGTTTTTGATACAGCTCTAATAATGCGAATAACATCGTTAGAGCGCTTACAAATTTTGGAATCTGTTTTTATATTGAGAATTTATTTTCTGTAGTCACAACGATTTGTCAGGCTGGTGTGGCTACGGGGAACTATTGCAGCCGTGTTCACGGTCCGGACGCGGCTCGGTCTACTATAATTCATCTCTGGCCCAAGGGACGGACTGGGAGTATTTTGGCGAACGATTTATGTCGCTTTGTTCTGTCATGCATGTTTTGGTTACAGAAATAGCGGAACCTTTTCCATCCTAGAGTAGAAAAATGTACAAAAAAAATTAAACGACAACCACAAAACCTTCATTATCATATTTAAATAAGAAATTTATACCTAATAAATTAGCAATTTACGCCCATAAAACAACCGACCATGGGTGGTTATTTATTTTTTAAATTGTGTTGAATGTAAGCACAAATAAATTGCAGTAGATGGCGCTGATGGATGTTTTTAAAATTGGGGTGGCATAACAAATAATTTGAACCTTCTCAATCATTACATAGAGGTTTATTTACATAACCAGTACCACCAGTATGCCACCTCACATCTGAAGAAGCCTCGTATACAATTGAAAATTCCTAAAAAGGACTAAAACAGTAAGCTGGAAGTGGCGAGCCGAAGAGGTGGAATATTTTGTTCAAATTTTAATGGAATCACCCTAGAAATATCTATTATCTATCTCTATTTATAAAAAAAAAACAAAAAAAAAAAAAAAAAGAACATACAATCGAATTGATAACCTCCTCCTTTTCGAAGTCGGTTAAAAATTAATCCCTATTTACCTTGGTCACGCCATACCTTGAGAACGATTTTACCGACAACAATTTTTTTTAAAGTGTTCTTATACTTTGTCAAAGGTTCCTTACGGAAAGAAAAATTAAGAAAATTGCGCAAGAAATTTGAAAAATTCACCATTTTAACTTCGCGCATTTGACAGTTCGCGCGTTTGATGAATGTTGATTTACAAGTCAGTAGTTTTTTTTTTAAATTTTGATATTTGAACATTCATAGGTAAGACAGGACAACGTCTGTCGGGTTAGTTAGTAAGACGATAAAAGAGTCAAGTAACCAAAAAAAAAAAACAGAGTCTCACCAAAACCGAATCATAATTAATGAAGATATTGGGTACAGTATACTTTTTTTTCTGGGTCAAGTGATTTTATTAACTAAACAAAATACAAGCTAACAATATACTAACAAAAAACATTATAGTCGAGTTGAGAACTTCCCTTTTTGGAAGTCAGTTGAAAATAGAAACTCAATTTTTTTCTTCACCTTATCGTAATTTCAATCTCTATATTTTTAAATGTCTATGGATCCCATTTATTTTCGCCATCTTCGCTACTTTCCCGATTATTTTCTAACATTTATCTCTGGTGATCAAAACCTTTTCCGATAAAATATATTCGGTGGCGATCCCATCGAGATTAACTTAACGTCTCTCCAACCTTTTTCTTACATTCCTTGGTGTTTACATGAATAATACAATGTAGGGCCTTATTTAATATAATATGGCCTTATTTATTGGAATAAAGGGACTCCACGTGTCGTTATGAATGAAATACAGCCGTGATTATACCCGTATATTGAGCTTTATTACTTTTTTATACGGCGATCTTATTTACATGTGGCGAAATGGAAATAAGTTAGCAATAGACTAGCTTGAGATTTATTTCTTAGTTTCTGTAGTGATATTTACTCTTTTACAGAGTCCACCTAGGAAATTAGTCTTTCTAGTTATTTCACTGCCAAGTAGTAGTGTGCAAACTTATGATCTTTATGAATCCTTATGAACTTTAGGATCAAATGGCAATGTTTCCAGTGAAATAACTGGACATAGAAAGATTTAACATCTAATATCATCTGCGCAAATTCTGGGTGCACTGAACTGTTATTGGCAAGCGTGCGGCTAACCATCAGGCGAGGGACTTGCTCGTCTCATCAGTTGCATAAAAATTTATTTACGTATTTTTTGTAATTACATTAATTGAATTAAAGTTGACTTAGATGTTTTATTTTTTTTGTCATAGCGTAAAATGTATTGTGCTGATAAAAAAAATTACGTAGACGTTTTTTTGGTGTAATTACATAAAATGAATTAATGTTAAGTTACGACGTATTATTTTGTAATTACATACATGAATTAACGTTTAGTTAAGACCTATTGTTTTGTAATAACATAAAATTATCCGTGAATTTATGTTGAGTTGAACGTTATTTTGTTACCTTTCATAAAATTGTATGAACCTCATTTTACTCGCAGTTTTAAAAAAAACTTATTGTATATGACAAGAATGTACTTCATTTTCTAAATTCATTGTACCTATATGTTGTTGCCTCCACACCAAACATTTTTGGGATTTAACACATTTGATTTTAAACAAACAAATTTGTACGATTATACAACCTTTTTTTAATTTATTTTTTAATCCAACCCTTGGCCATAGTTGGCGTTGCATACCTACTCACTCCGATCGTTGTAGTGAAACTGTAAAATTGCACAAAAAATAACAAATGTACTGGAATGGAACGAGAAAGCATTAATTTATTTCTATCATAGCTTTAGCTAATGACGCGAAAAGCTTGTAAACTTTATCCAAGCGTAAACGAGCGTAAGATTGAAGCGATTCGCTAAAAAATTCATAATTTTATTAACTTAAGTTTTCTGTTATATTTGATGCGCCTAAATTTTTTATTTATTTGTAAGTTCTGTTTCACAAATTTTGGGGTCCGTAATGTTTGTCAAGTATTTTTTTTTAACTATTACTAATCTCCTTATACTTAATAATTCTTACACATAATTTACTTAAATCATACTATTAATAATAATAATATGGTATATAACAAACATTATAAAGTGGAAAGATTTGTATGTATGTTTGTAACGAATTGGCTCAAAAAGTACTGGACATATTTAAAAAATTCTTTCACTATTTGTATGCTACATTATCACTGATTAATATCTATACCCGTGCGGAGCCGGGGCGGACCGCTAGTACTATTATAAATGCGAAAACTTTGTTGGTTTGTTTGTTTCTCTTTCACGCAGCAACAGAGCAATGGTTCGACCTGATTTTTTGCATGGGTATAGTTCAATGGCCGGAGAGTAACATAGACTTTTCATCATCATCATCATCATCATCATCATCGACATTTTTCATCACTACGCGGGTGAAACCATGGGGCGCAGCTAGTACTAAATAAGTCATTGGTGCACGGCCGAGGATCGAACCGAGTGCCGTCAGATTGTAAAGCGCACATGCTAAAGCTCGGCTCTCATCGCTCTAAGCACAATATGGAAATTAAAAATGTTAATATGCTATGTTAATTAACGCTATCTTCTAATAACATGATCTTCTTTACAGTAGGTAACACTTCACGAAGTTGCGCGCAAAACTGTGTAACTTGAAGTTCTCTGTTGAGTTAATACTTTGAACTCAACTTACGCAGCTTAATCTAACAAATTAATACAATTAACGGTCTATTTAACGATTGTTTTTCTAAGTTAACTAAAGAACTTTGTGAAGTCTCTTAGAGATGAGAAGTTAAGTTAGGTTTTGTCTGTCAGCCATTTTGTGATTTAAAGTTTGGTCAGATTAATTTTCTTGTTCCAGATTACTGGAATACCTACTTACTTACTGTATAGGCTCTTCATGCTTCGCTTGCTTAATGTTTACTGCCTACTGCTTCGCTTAGTGCTGTGTTAATTTCTGTTGAGTC
Organism: Agriopis aurantiaria; assembly: GCA_914767915.1. Lineage (NCBI taxonomy): Eukaryota > Metazoa > Arthropoda > Insecta > Lepidoptera > Geometridae > Agriopis > Agriopis aurantiaria. Next base: position 2,196,812 of record OU612003.1, read on the forward strand.
ATCATCATCATCATCATTTCAGCCGTAGGACGTCCACTGCTGGACATAGGCCTCCCCCATCGATCTCCAAAAGGGCCGGTTTGGAAGCGGCCTGCATCCAGCGTTTCCCTGCGGTCTCTTTTAGGTCGTCTGTGCTCTGTTGAGTATCCGAACACAATGACATAATTCTATGTATGATTGTTGCGTATCCAAACGTAAATGTAGATGTTGAAAACTGCGAACGTATCAGACCTAAATCAGGCTCGATGCCTTGAGTCAGACTCGCTCTGCAGACGGCCTTGTTTTGTGGTTGAATTTTGTGGTGGTACGGAACCCTCAGTACGCGAGACCGACTTGCACTTGACTGGTTTATTTTTTTATGGCACCTCGTACCTCGGGCCGACGCGGCGTGGCAAGTAGCGGGGCACACTTGTATTTGTAGACAGCATAAAATTTTGATGTGCAAATATGTTGGAATCGATTCCTGTACGACAGTTTTCAGAATTGAAACGTGCCGAAAGACAATCTCGCTCTACCATGATCAAAGGCTAGCCGGCGCTGTGTCACAGAAGACATAATAGCAGAGCTTTGTGAAAGAGGAGTAGGAGGAGTGTTTCTTTCTGGCATTCCATATTGAGCCATAAGATATATTACCTTCCCACTGATTGAATCCTACTCTGAAGGAAAATTTATAACATATTCAATTATTCATATACATATTTATAACAAGCTATGGGATGATTAAAAAAAATAAGAAAATGACCTTAACTTTGTACATTAAAGCAGTTTCTGACCGAAAAAGCTTATTAATCGATTGCTGAATATTTAAGTGAAAATAATATTAAGTGTAATTACTCAAACTTAAATAATAACCAGACCATTTTTTTTTATAAATCTAATTTAACTATGACCTTACAAATATAATTATAAATTGACTAATGATAAATTGACATACAATAAATTATGACCTAATAAATATAATAAATTGACTAATGATAAATTGACATAGAATAAATTGACATTGAAATTACGGTATTTTTAAACTTTCGCGATTTGAACACATGTTTTAAATGTTTATCGGGACTTATCACGTATTATTTAATTTAGGTAAAAATATGTACCTTTCGCTCAACGTTTCGACCATGCTACAATGGCCGTGGTCACGAGCTGACTGAAAACGTGATAAGTCTCGATAAACATTTAAAACATTGAAATTATGATTAAATATAAACGACTAGATAAAAAATAATTATATTGAGATTAAGAATGTGATAAATATAACCGTCCTCCTTATCCTACTATGCTGTGCCCGACAGGGTCTATATGAAACTCTGCACTTACATTTCACCACCTTGTACTGAATGGAAGCAATAAAGAATCAAATCTAAAAGTCCATACTGTTATTGAGCATTATAGAAGAGTAAGCGGCAGTCCTAGGAACGTGACCTTCAAGATGATTGCCAGCTCACAGTATTGACAGAGAACGCCGCAGATTAATCAGATCAGACCTTGTTGGACTGATTTGTTTGGTATTGGAACGACTAGCTTTGCTTTGCGATTTTAGCAAATCCTTTCTTAGAAACAGTGTGCGTTTTTACAATTTAGGTCTCAGCGAAAGTACATTTAAAAATACTACTAAGAATAATTTGATGAGCCAAGCATACCACTCTGAAGATAATGTTTATTAACGACAATGAAAAAAAATCTGTATCAAAATGTTTACAGAAGAATTTGCCTTTAAAATGAGAATAATGTCCCGCCATAGTTTTTTTTTTAAATTCATTTATTATTGCATCATGTATTTGTTCAATTATTATTAAACTGACAAAGCCTCTTTACAGTTGCAAAAAAAACTATATTTTATAACTGTGTCATGATAATATTAAATTTTGATTTGACGTCGTCAAGTGTATATTTGTTACCTAAGACCCGAAATTTTCCAGTTTGAGTATATTTTATTTATTTACTATATAAACGCGAAATACCACCTACTAACTATATCATCGTGAAATTAAAATATACTACTTTACCTACGAATCGAAAAAACAGAAGCTAAAATTTAACTGGTAGATTATTTAACGGTTGTAGAGATCTATTAAGAAAGGATATTGAGATAAAACCCAATTAAAACCCAAAGAAACGAAGTTTGAATATTTCTCTCGACACGTTCTAATCGATAGTTTTGAAAGGTCACCTTACGGCTATCTGTTTTAAGCGATTCTGTTTAGGTGGTGAGAAAAGGTGAGGTGGTGGCGCGACCGCAAACCGTATGTCGGCGCGTTAAGGTTTACGTTCGCGTGATTTTCCGAACTGCGCTGTTTTAGCGATAATTCGAGCACGCGTTAAGAGTTAGCCGTAAGGCCCCAGATTTATTGAAACTCTTTTTGACTACTTGAGTAAAACTAATCAACATCGGGCTAGTGACTCGAGCTTGTCGAGTAGTGCGAGAGTTCAAATTATATATTACTAGCTGCGCCCCGCGGTTTCACCCGCGTAGTGATGAAAAATGGTGATGATGATGATGAAGCCTATGTCACTCTCTGGCTCTTGAACTATACACATGCAAAAAATCAGGTCGATCTGTTGTTCCGTTGCAGCGTGAAAGAGGAACAAACATCCATACATCTATACATCCATACATACAAACTTTCGCGTTTATAATATTAGTAGGACTAGCTGACCCTACAGACGCTATCCTGTCTTAGAACTGAACTGCCCCCCCCCCCCCTCCCCCCCCCGATTCTACTAAAGAAATTGTCTTTTAATTATAATTGTTGCGATTTTCATTGTTAAATAACTGCCTCAAAATTGACATAGTTTAATATTTTTTTATACTGAGTTATAATATTAGGTGGTTGTATTAATCTAGTATAAAAAATATATTTTAAAGTGTCAACTTTGAGGCAGTTATTTAACAATTAAAATCGCAACAATTACAATTTAATGTCAATTTCTTTAGTAGAATCGGGGCTCTGTACTGTTGTAAGCGCGAGATGTTAGCATCGTCGTTAAATTTCAGAAATTTTCGAATATTCAGCTAATTCTCTTATTTTTTCTTCCTGTAAGAACCTTCTACAAAGTATTAGAAAACTTTAAAAAAAAGATGAATGAAATCGGTAAAGACATGACCAAGGTAAATAGGGATTAATTTTTGTATAATATACATTATACGATAGATTTAATTAATTAATTAAAAATAGAAAGTTTTTTTTTTCTATATATTGAAATACCACACTAGAAATACAATACATAGAGACTATCTTAAAATTAGTAAACAGCACTTAGTATCTAGCAAAATGCATTCCTTCTTGATGTGGAGCTAGCATTCGCAACACTGTTCAAGACCGCATCCCATACAAACTCCTTCCCTGGTTAATCAAGACTCCGAATCAAGCATGGAGCTCAGATGTAGTTAAGAACGCGTTAAAGTAAAACACATTAACAGGCAATCCGAATGTAGAATTCAGTCGGGCTAAGCTTTCTAATTTAAGTTGGTGTTCGTTGCGAAAACAGATTCCACTGTTGGGAACTTGGCATGTCGAAGGTGGACGTAACGGACAAGCGAAGGCGTTAAATATAGAAGCCAGCTACCTTGTCCGATAAAGCTGCCACTTGTTTTTAGGGTCCCGTATCCAAAGACTAAAAACGGGACCCTATTACTAAGCCTAAGATGTCTGTCTGTCTGTCCGTCTGTCTGTCTGTCTGTCCATCTGTTCTACCTTTAACTTACTTACTTTTTTATTATTTCTCAGTTAAATCGCCGTAACATAACATATTATGTGAAAATTTCAACTGGCTATCTATTACGATTCGGAAGATAAAGCCGTTTAAAGGTAGGACGGACAGACAGAGTAGACTCAGTAATAAGGTCCCGTTTTTATCCTTTGGGTACGGAACCCTAACAGTAAGATTAGAAAAAAAATATGTAAATTTGTTGCAGGTCAGGTTAAATTACCATCATTAATAAAAGTCTCTAAATTTAAAAAAAAAATCCCTAATTCCGTATTGTAATACATTAGACGTTGATCAAAGAAACGGTTTTGATTTAAAATGTTTGTTACTAGATTTTTTTTTTTTTTACTGGGCAAGTGCCTTTAATAACTAAACAAAATACAAGCTAAAACTAATACTACAAATACAATTAGACAATTGTCTAACTGTACAATTGTCTTTAGACCTTCAACGGTCTATGGGCAGTCTAACTGTATTTGTAGTGTTAGTTTTAGCTTGTAGATTAAAAATAGATAATTATAATATTTCACGTCTTTCTTTCATGAAATAAGCCACGACATGAGACGTCGCCTTCTTGCCAACTTAAAACTCACTTATTTTAACTTAACTTCGACTTTGGGTGCTCCCAATCCTTGACTTTTGACTTAGTTCTTTCTTAATGAAGAACTGAACTTTAAAACGGTGCAAAGTGACATTATACGGTCTAACTTTAGTGAGACAAAACTTTTCAAATTAATATTATGATGCAAGCTTAAGTCTATCCCTCTTACCACAAAAGATTTAAGCACGCTTTAGACAAGTGTTTAGCAATTCGGTATGTAAAGTTTTTTTTTTGTATTTTTTTAATATTTTTATTTCGTAGATAAGGCTATTTTAAGAAACTCATTTTAATATTTTTGTTTTCTACTGAGTAGTTATTTTACAATATTTTTTTGAAAATTGAAATTATGTGACGTCACCATATAGCACAAAATTTCGTTGCGTTGAGAAGCCTAAAAAAAGCACCCCATATTGGCAGCCCTGAAAAAAACCAGACAGTCAAACCACAGAAATGAAAAAATATTCTATTCTGTGTGACGAACAGTGTGTCAAATGTATAATATTTTTATTCTTAAAAGGCACAGAAAATAAAATGCTACAATGTGACGTCATTTAGAGGACAATGAAAGTCGAATGGTTTCTTAGTTTTATGTTAAAATAAATGGCATCTTATCGTTTTAAAAGGTCAGAGTAGAAAAATAAGGGTTAGTAACATAAAATCTCGAAATGGTTTTGGAATTGGCATAGGTTAATTTTTTTTAGCATACCGAATTGTTTCCCTGCGAAAAATATGCTAAACACTTGTCTAAAGCGTGCTTAAATCTTTTGTGGTAAGACGGTATATGTCTATTTAATGTTGTCTATCCTCTTGATCTCTTAGCTATCTGCTTGTATATTTTTACGAAATACGACTCAGGCAATCTTGAAAAAGTATCGAAGTAGTGGGCATCGGATATGAGGAAATAATCGTAAAATCGTGGGTAAAACCATTCAGTGTAAGTAGTTGCCAGGACTCTTAGATTGTATTCATTTCATATGGATTTAATCAATCAGTCTTAGGTAGGTACTACTATTTACTAGAAAATTTATTTGATTCTAGTTCCAAGTCCTGATTTGAATTTGATTGATTTAACTGGAAAAACAACAAACAAACAACAAACATAAAGTCTCCGAATTAGAACCTAAGTACAAGGTTTCAAGTTTCTAGTCTATTACAGGCATTTCTATGTCCTAATTTTTATTTAATCTATACTAATATTATAAAGAGGAAAGATTTGAATGTTTGTTTGTTTGTTTGCATTGAATAGGCTCCGAAACTACTGAACCGATTTGAAAAATTCTTTCACTGTTGGGAAGCTACTCTATCCCCGGGTGACATAGGCTATAATCTATACCCATGCGAAGCTGGGGCGGACCGCTAGTATCTCATAAAAAAGCTGATCATAAATAGAGACCATCAACAAAAATAAAATAAAAATTTGTTCAAAAAGAAATGAGTTATATCTATTTAAATTTCATGCTAGCTGTCTAACGCTCTATAGCACGTTATGACGTCACGCCGTGCGTACAAATGCTATACTAACACACGCTTTGCGAGAAAGAGACAAAGCATCAGCTCTCTATCCCCACCAAAAACTTTAAGCACTCATATCTCAGAGATTTATCAGCCAATTTAATTTATTTAATTATATCCTTCGAAGCCTGCTATTTTTAATAAATGAAACATTGGGACACAAGCCTATTATAGAAACTCTCCTTTTTAATTCATTTTTGCTATCCTATCTATTTTGTAATTAAGCACAATTCACAAGTTAGTTTTCTCGTCTAAAGTTCGACTGTAACTTTCACAAAAAAACTATTCAAACGACTAAAAATAATTTACCGACTTTTCTCTTCGTCCGCTCCAACTTTACAAAATTTCCTTTTTAAAACCAAGAAAAGGCACGGAGCGGTAAGATTTCCGCCGTTTCCGAGTCACCTCGTTTTTATTACACCAGGTGACCATAAAGTATAAAATATATGTTGCTATAAAAATAAGTCGTAAAATGGTGAAATTCATAAAACAAATAGGCGCTACCTTCTTTGGTGTTGCTTCTGACAATACAGAGTTATGGGGGAAATTTATTGCAAATTGTTTGGTGCCTTTTTGAGGCATATTTGATAAGCTAGGGATGATCGTCAGGGGTATGAGGTTTTGTGTAAAAGTAAAGCTCATAGTAATAATACTTTCATCTACAGGCGTCATCCCTTACACACTTCACACGTCTCTCAAGACACTCGACATGCACAACTACACATTCGTTCAACTCCAAAAAGCCGTAGTTCTGAACACTTGACGAATTGTGCGCAAATTTATATCACAAAATCAATGATTTACCCTTTTCTCGCTTGGCTAAAAGCCCGCGAAAATTGCAAAATCCTCGTCTCACGAGTGAACAATATAGTAAAACGTATAAAATAATAATAATCATCATTTTATTTCAGACAATGTCCATACTTATTTTACAAAATACTACACCAATAAAAAATCAACGTAATATACAGTCAATAAATAATTAAAAACAACAAAAATTCAAATTAAACACAATAATGCATTGATTAATAATTCTACACCAATAAGATTCTACACCATTAAAAAATTCAAATTAAACAATAAATAAATAATTAATTTAAATTTGCACATCTTACTACTGGAGTATTTAGTAGTAACACGGACAAAAAAACACCCGTGCTACTACTGTTTGTAAGGCTGGGTAATAAAATGGAAATAAAATGTAGTCAGATGTTTATATGAACAAAAGATATCCAAAAGGCCAGGGGCCTTACGGACAACTGCTATTACAGGTACCTAATCCGCTCAGTTGGAAAATCACGCGACCGCAAACCGTATCTGGGCGCGATAAGGTTTGCGGTCGCGTGATTTTTCAATTGAGCGGATCAGGTGCCTGTAATAGCAGTTGTCCGTAAGGCCCCAGGGCCATGTTGACACCCGATCTTAGCGACTGATGATTTATGACAACAACGGATCAAAACCAACAGCTTAAGATTTGCATAAATGAAGCAGCGTGGGGTTCAAATCCCGTGGAAAGCTTAGTGTTTGTTAAAACAATAAGTTGCGAACAAAATGCATTTCATCTCAAATGTGACAATACAGGCTGATTGACAATGATGATATAAAGTTTTCGTCGCTTTTTCCGTTAAAAAGTGTCAGAGTGCCATTAAGTGTTTTGACGAACAGTTAATAACTTCCCGTATTACAACAGGAATACGCGATAACGCCCTGCGATTTTCCAATATCAAGTGAGGGTAGAAGATCAAAACACCCGCTCTTCTCGCCGGACTCACCCGCAGTGTTCAGTCAGCTCGTGACCACGGCCATTGTAACATGGTCGAAACGTCGAGCGAAAGGTACATATTTTTACCTAAATTAAATAATAGATAGATAGATAAACTCTTTATTGTTCACACCATAAAACATCATACACACGATAAAACAGCTTAAAACTAGTGCAACAATCGGCGGCCTTATCGCCAAGAGCGATCTCTTCCAGGCAACCTTAGGATGGAGAGGATTCATACAGAAGGAAGGCGGGGCGAGCAATATTGAATAATGTGATAGTTATAATATAAACCGTACATTCTAATAACAATACATACTAATACTTATACTACTTAAAATTACGATACTAATACTTATATTACTTAAGATTACGATAATATACTAATACATAAAAATATAAAATTAATTAATATGATTAATTACATAAACAACAACAGCTTCAACAAAGTGGCAACTGAGACAAATAAAACTGCTTTACACGGTCTTAATACGTGATAAGTCCCGATAAACATTTAAAACATGTGTTCAAATCGCGAATGTTTAAAAATTATTAATAGGAATACGCGTTTATCAATACTTGCAACAGATACGACCTCCATCTTGTACATTAATATTCTTTCCTCATCTATTCCGACCTAAATATTTGCGAATTAACATACACGCTGCGTATTATTACGTACCTTACAAAATTCGTCGCTACACTCAAAAATACGGTATCCAAAGTCTTGATAAGTTTTATTTTATACTAGCGGTCCGCCCCAGCTTCGCACGGGTATAGATTATAGTTTGTGTCACCCGGGGATAGTGTAGCTTCCCAACAGTGAAAGAATTTTTCAAATCGGTTCAGTAGTTTCAGAGGCTATTCAATGCAAACAAACAAACAATCAAATCTTTCCTCTTTATAGTATTAGTATTGATTATTTGTAGTGCACTACACTTCCATTGGCGGATCCAGGGTGTGGGGGCCATGCCCCCCTCCCCCCCCCCCCCCCCCCCCCAAACACCTAGCAATTCCATACATTCGACAAAAAAAATCGATTTGATTTCTTCGAACCTTGTCAGAATGCCCCCCCCCCCCCCCCCTAAATGAAATCCTGGATCCGCCCCTGTACACTTCGTTTGTAGTCTTCTTAGCAAAAAACTGTACGGCACACTTATTATACAGAGTCTGCTGCAGGGTGTTTGATTGACTAGAGGCATCAAGTCTGAGTTAGGCCAGATGCGTTCGCACCCACATTAACATAATATCACCTTTGTTTGTCTGTTCTAACCAGCTAAATACCAAAAATATACTAAAATAATCAACCACAGAAAAGATATTTTGCTGTTGTTTAAATTAGAACGGCTGTCAAAGGATTTTAGTAAGAAATTTGCTGTAGCCAGTTGCACCCATATAAACGAAAACGTCAGTCATTCGAAATCAGCAACCAACTGATGCGGACTGCGATCTGCGGGTGAGACCTAACCCAAAAAAGTAAGATCCAAGTTATTTGGATGCGGAGTTCGACGCGTTGATGTAAATAAGAATGTTCAATCAAGGTTCTGTCATAATGCCTGGCGACAGATGTTTCTTCTCATTTGCGTTCTATTTGCTTCTATTTTCTGTGTAATCCATGTTGTTTATAGCTAGTTTCCTTGGTAACTGTTTTCCACGTGTGAATAGGTAAATATTATCCCGAGTTAAAATATTCAGTCTAAGCCCCAGCTTGTATTATGTTGGGATGACAACCTGATGAATATTTAGCGCGTGTAAACGCGCCCTAATATCATTAAACATTCTATAGATATTTTGGTTTAGGAAAGGAATTTGGATGAGTGTAATTAATGTCTCTAATTGGCAGAATAATGGACGATAATCAATTGAAATAAACCGGACAAGTGTGAGTAGGATGCATACCCTGAGGGTTCCATAAATACGTATGTAGATAGTACATCCATCCCGGGAATCGAGTCTCGACGATTCAAAGGTTGAAATATTAAATGACAAACTTAACTTTGTAGTTGGTAAACAGGTGATCCCATACATACCAACTACAAACTAAGTTTGTAATATCAAAAACATTTTTTTAATGTGATGTAACGTCGAATTAACAAATTTCGGAATTTCTCCTTTATACATGCTTTAAGGCCTTGCTTTTTGACAAATTTCACTAGTCTAGGTCAACGGGAAGTACCCTATAGACTTAGATTCCCTTGTGAAATCGGGGTGGGTTGTAATAGATCAGACAAATAAAGGAGATATGGTAAGGTTGTAATGTAGCAGACGGCTGGCTGCGCCTACCACCAGGCCAGACTTACCTAAGCCAGGAGCACGTCTGCCACACCCAGTTACAAGGAAAGTAACTGTCAAGGACTCTACCTATCCTAGTGTGCCAGAAGACACAATAACACTTTTCACAGACCACCTTTTAATTATTAGTTTTAGATTAATTTTAATTTTAGTTCAGTTTTAGTTATACATTTAAATTTAAGATAGTTTTCATTTTACTTGTAATTTTTATTGAATAAAAACAGATGAAAAGATGTAATCGAAAAAATAAAAACAAAAAAAATATTCTTTGATTATTTACTGTTCTCAAACTTAATTCGTTCTCTAAGTCTTGGATACGTAACTTACTTGTTACTAGTTACTTGTGTAGCGGGCATTTTCCGCAACTAGACCATTCACTGGTCCACTTTGCGTCACCCGGCTGCAGCTAATTCAGCCACCCGGTCTCCTCCAGGAAAGCCAGCTCGCTTATGCCTGCGCAGGCCTCCAGAGCGTCCTCGGTGTTCCGAGGATAGTGTTTCATTGTTCTGCCACGCTGCTGCACTCAAGCAGCAAATGTGCGGCCGTTTCTTCAGTCTCTAGACACCCTCTACATAGGGGACTGTCTGTAACCCCAATTTTAAAAAGGTGTTTGTTTAAGAGGTAATGACCTGCGACAATCCCAACAATTTGACACTTGGATACGTAACTGAGCTGAACACTGGTGCACACGCGGAAGATCTGACGAGCGGGTAAAATTAAAGGTTGGAGCGATACTGAAATAACCGACCAGAAAAGTGTCCGAAGGTCAAGGTGTACGTGAAATATTTGGACAATTATAAATGTAAATATATGGAAAAAAAATATATAGAGACAAAAGCTTCATATTATAAGCCGTCATGGTACAACAGGTTTGATTGAATGCAAATCTATTCCAAACAAGCGAGCTCGGGCAAACAAACCCACTTTTTGTAACTGTTAAAAACTGTATAATCTACTGTATGAATACAATTTGGGAGCCTTGAAAAGAGAAACGAGATTTACCCATTATTCTATTTTAATCTCAAAAAAATGTTTTCAGTAGAAAATTTTAAATTACATTTTACTTCTCATGCTCGTTAAGTTCTTATTTATGCCCCGTTTAGGGGGACTAAAACTGTTTTAAGCACTAGTGTATAAAATGGTTTACTAATTTAAATTGTTTAGAGATTCAGTTTGTAATATATTATATTTAATGTAGGAAGTATCTATGCCCATAATACCATGTGCAATAATAGTCGATTAATCGTCTCGGCTGAAATTATTTGTTTTATGGACTCGTACAATCTACTAATTTTTATGTATATAGCAATTTGGAGCTCAATGGTTTGCGCGTTCGAATTCCATACCGTAGAGCGTGGGTTAAAAACCCAACGCTGCTGGTGAAGGAAAACATTGTAGGATATATCTACATGAAAACTCTGTATTTATCGCTAAATCACCTTTTATTTCATTAATATTATTATTACACAAGGTGCGAGAAATGGCCGTGGCCGCTAGCGTTCAAAGAAGGAAGCTACAAAAAAATGTTGCCAGCTCCCCAATAACAGTCACAGACAATGTATGCTCATGCCGACACAAACATCGTTAGGAAACCATAGCAGCTGGTTATAAAAACTCTTCAAATTCGTTAAAAGTGTTTAATTTAAATTATGGGAAAAAGGGTAAATGCTAAATACTGTATCTGTCCTTGTCATACTAAATTATTTCTGTTTAATATCTTTATTTTACTCATTTCTAATATTGACATTCAGCTGTCAAATCTAGTTTTATTCTTCATCCCAGAAATGAGCCCTTTTTTCTCGGCAAATAATGGATCATACTCTATGTCTAGGTTATAATATCTTCACATCAATCATATCAGGTTTAAATCTAGGCTTAGCTTGTTAACTTTGGCACAAAAATTGTACTTTTCTTCGTTCACAGAAAATGATGAATAGGGGAAAAAAAAATACGTAGAAAAGTACAAAAAATACTAAATATTAAACCATTGTAGTTGGATGGGGATGGGGGTCGGATGGGTACTATGAACCCCCTTTGACTTAGTACACCCTTTCCGCGTAACCCAGTATAATACATTAAATAAACAACAATAATAGTAGGTAACTAATTAGGTAGATAATTTAGATTACTTATCTTTAAAATTCAACTTTGACTTTTCAAGGACAGAGTGAATAGGTATCTTCTAAGTCTGCGTGCTTCATCTTCGACCACATCGTCGCTAACCAACAGGCGAGTTGGTGGTCAAAGGCGGACATATGCGTATAAAAAAAAACTTTAATGTTCTTTTGGTGATGTTTTTTGTACAATAAGCTAGAATTAAGTGGTATCATCATGAGCCATAAGACGTCCACGGCTGAGCACAGAACTTCTCCTTAACACGCCACACTGAACGACAGCCTACCATCTGCATCCACTGGATGCCCGCGACTCTCACAATGTCGTCGGTCCAGTGGGAGGCCTACCTACGTTGCGTCTTCCGATAATATTGACTTGTAATTTGTAAAACACTGTTTTAAGCTGTCACGGTTGTTCACTAAAGTTATATGATTATTTACGGGATATTTACCGTGGTAAGGTTGTGGAATAAGCTCCCGATATTTCGGCGCAGTTACATGCACCATGTTCACGGGAAGACTGAAGAATGCGGGTGGTTGGTCGAACAGTTTCCACAACCTTACCACGGTAAATATCCCGTAAATTATCATATAACTTTTGTAATTTGTAATCTTGCAATTGTATAATTACCAATAAACCATGACTTAGTTATTTAAAGAAAGAAAGAAAGAAAGAAGAGGAATAAGTTTAGTTGTTCTAAGAAAAAGGGTAGATCGTTATGTCTGCACCTAACTTTTTAACTGTTCGACCAACCACCCGCATTCTTCAGTCTTCCCGTGAACATGGTGCATGTAACTGCGCCGAAATATCGGGAGCTCATTCCACAATCTTACCACGGTAAATATCCCGTAAATAATCATATAACTTTAGTGAACAACCGTGATAGTTTTAGTTATTTAAAGCACTTAAAATACCAAAAGATTCAGATTCACATTTTAAATCTTGTATGATGTAAACGGGATGACATATAAAACACGAAGAGTGGCGACTACTTCATTTATTCAGCAATCGAAATGAACAGAGAGAGAGTTAGCTGGCAGGCTGGCTTATATATACACTCCCCTCAAAGGCTTGGCGAGCTTGACAGTGGCATGGCGTGAGGGAGGGGGTGTGTCATGGCGGCTGGCTGGTTGTCATTCGTAGTTTCGCAGGCAACGTCACGTCCGTTTTGTTACAATGATTTGCCGTCTTACCACAAAAGATTTAAGCACGCTTTAGACAGGTGTTTAGCATATTTTTCGCAGTGAAACAATTGCTAAGCACATGTCTAAAGCGTTCTTAAATCTTTTGTGGTAAGACGGTAAATGTTTAGTAGCGCTCGTGGCGTAGTGTTACAATTTAGGTACGTATCGAATATTTGAACTTCGCCCTGTGATTTGATCGTGGTACGAAACAGTTTTACGTTTTGTAAAGCTTTTGTAACAAGTTTTCACGGGTGAAATGGAAAATACCAGCCAGCCATGTAGATTCTATCAATTTGAGTGCGACCGCAGACGTACCTGTGTAACAGATTGGGATAGATAGTGGTTGGGTAGTATTAGTCAGACTATTTCTACCTACTTAGGTAGTTACTTTTAATAATTTAAAAAATTTCGTTTGCTACATTAGGTCGTAAAATCCGCCATATTGGATTTAGTGTCATCATCATCATCATCAGCCAGAAGACGTCCACTGCTAAACATAGGCCACCCCCTTTAACCTCCACACAGAACGACAGCCTGCCTTTTGCATCCACTGGATGCCCGCGACTCTCACAATGTCGTCGGTTCATCTAGTGGGAGGCCTATCTACGCTGAGTCTTCCGGTTTCGTGGTCTCCACTCCAGAACCTTTCTTCCCCATTGGTTATCGGTTCTTCGAGCGATGTGGCCTACCCATTGTCACATCAACTTGCAAATATTAGATTTGCAAAAAAATTATTTGCGATTTTGTAACATCATAATATAGCACCTGGGGTGTTCAGACCAGGGTTGCCACCTGTCCCGATTTTTTATGGCACGTTCAGACTCCAATGACGCGTCGACTAGAAAGCCATTAATTTATTGCGTAGGATGATTTTGGCCATTCTTGCACGATGAGTTCAGACGCATGTCTGTCAGTCAATTAAAACAATGTTTTTAGATTTATTTAATTATTTATTTATTTAATTTAATTAACACCAACATGGTGTTTTCCTTGCTTTGCTTGCTTCCTTGAAAGGGAGACAAGGCACAAGAATTTAAAAAAGTTTTTTTTTTAATAATAATTTTTTATAGTCTAAAGCATTATTTACGGTAACAACAACAGCTGAAGCCAAACTCCGTTCCGTTTCACGGAATCTGTGCAGGATATCCGCCTCTTTACGGTCCGTTTACCACATTCTTAGCTGTATTTTCTGCGTGAAACCAAATGCTCCATCGACAGTGGTCCAAAAATCGAACCAGCAATGTATCAAATAGGTAGCGAATAGTATTCATATCACGGCTGCTTTTTTAGTATCCATTGATTTAAAAAATACATAGATCTGTAACATAACTATAAAAATTAAAATCACAAAACAACCAAAATAATAGGTACTATTTTACTCAAATAGACAGTTGTAACCTTTACAATTGTCTGAAATCGGTAGATTTCAAGCTATATAGGAAACTAGATAGTTCGTAATAAAAAAAAAAACGCCAGATTTTTTTCCACATGTACTGTCTTACTGGGCAAATGTCTCCTCATTTCCTCTCATACATCTCGGTTCTCCGCCACCTCGTGCCAAGTGCCAACCTCACCGGAATGAGTCAAGATAATCGCGCCAGCGTTTTTAGGCCTTCCTTGACTGCGTCGTCCATCAAGCACCCACTGTATGACGATCTTAGCCCAAGCATACGCGTTACATGTCCCTCTGGCGGCTTTTGGCTGACGTCAACCTTTGATCGAACGGAGTGCGCTGCGTTCGTTGAGGTCTCAGTCCATTCTTTTTATATCAAGCACGTAGCGTTTTCGTAAGAAAGTTATGATAATTTGTCAAGACATTAGCGTACTCAAACCGTTAATAAAACTACAGTAAGTACAGTCCTACAGTACAGGGGGATTAGACAAGACCCACTTTCAGTTAGCGTTAACGCCTGCGGAAAGATGAAATTGTGTGAAAATGACATTGACAATGACATTAGCTTGACAGATGTTGTCTCAAGCTAATGTCATTTTCATACAATTTCATCTTTCCGCAGGCGTTACGCTAACAGAAAGTGAATCTTACCTAACCCCCCAGCTCCGTCGTCATTTCACATCTTCCTTTATTCATCAGAGGTCGTATAAGAAAAACCTCAGGCAAAATATAAATCAAGCAATTCTCTCACACTGCCAGTGACACAGATTTATATGTGGAAAGTCTGTCATTTTGAGAAATGACTGAAGTTCCGTTCCCAAAGAAGTTCACAATTGGTTCCCTACCTGGTTGAGGCGTGATTGATGATGGAGCAAAGTATTTTTTGGCTATTTCCTGTGGTTATAACCGCTCGTTAATGAATAGAATGATAAGTGAAACGTTACACATAAAAGTTTTTTTTTTGTTTTCGTTTATTGTAGAACGGCTATCAAGGCATTTTTGTAAGAAATTTGTTTTTCACCCATATAAACGAAACGTCAGTCATTCGAAATTAGCTAGCAACTGTGCGAGTTCGACGCGTTGATTTAAATAAGAATGTTCAATCAAGGTTTACTCATTGCTCATCACATCAGGTTTATTTTGCCTGGTAACAGATTTTTCTTTTCGCTTCCGTTCTATTTACTTCGCTTTTCTGTGGAAACGTTATAAAAAAATATGGATTCTTAATGAGATAAATGGAAATACGATGGTGGCTGAGCGGTAGCATGTCATTGTGCCTTTACAATCTGACGGCACTCGATCGATCCACCCTCAGAAGAAGAAAGGTAAGGTTCAAATTCTTTGGATCCACCAATGACATTTTTTTATCGCGTATAAATCCGCGTTTGGCCACCAACTCGCCTGGTGGTAAGCGACGATGTGGCCGAAGATGAAGCACGCAGACTTAGAAGATACTCATTCACTCTGACCTTGAAAAGTCCTAGACGTAATTACAATCTCGATGTCTTCCAAGTCGAGAGTAAATCGGTTTCTTCTTCGTAAGCGTGCTCGATTGTAAACCGCATCATCGCTTACCATCAGGCGAGTTGGCAGCCAAGCGAAAGCCAATTTTTATTTAAACGAAAAAGATGTTTCTCTCTGAAAACTAGGAAGTCGGCAGGTTGTTCCGCTTCTTTGGCCGTACGGATTAGAAACGTAGAATCTAGGAACTCTTTGCGGCACGTCGGCCATTTTGACAATCTATACTAATATTATAAAGAGGAAAGATTTGTATGTAAGTTTTTTTTTTTTTTTTTTACTTCGTACTAGGCTAACGTTTGACCGCGATCTCGCCTGATGGAAAGCGATGATGCGGTCGAAGATGGAGCACGTTTGCCCAGTAATAACCTATTAACCCTAGCCTTGAACACTCCAAGATCGTAATGCTGCGGAAACACAGACAGGGGCAAGGCGTTCCATTGTTTTGCTGTTCTAATTAAGAAAGTGGAGTCAAAACGCTTGGTGCGAATAAATGGCATTTCGACCAAGTAAGGGTGACGCTTTGCCGTTCGTAAGTATGTTTGTAACGAATTGGCTCAAAAAGTACTGAACCGATTTAAAAAATTCTTTCACTGTTGGAAAGCTACACTATCCCCGGGTGGCATAGGCTATAATCTATACCCGTGCGAAGCTGGGGCGGACCGCTAGTTACCTATAATTTCAGTTCATTTTAAACGACTTCAAAATAGGAGGAAGGTTTTTTTTTGTTCATTGATTTGAAAACCAAAAGTTGAATTATATATTTTGCCAATAAAAATAACAGCACCTTTTCTAAAATAGCTCTATAAAACCTATTTTCGTATAGCGTACCATTTTAGAGGCGTTCAATTTTATCGTTGAACAGTTTAAGCTCCTATGTAAATTTATCGTCGCAAAATAACAAATCGACTATTTATCTCTACGCATTAAAACAAATGGTTGTAGACACGAGTCAAATAAATAAATGTTCTGAAAACGTATTTGCTGAATTTTATACTTATTTGATGGTTCAATGGCGTTTTTATTCGATTTTAACTGACTTCAAAAAAACGAGGAGGTCGTCAATAGGCATGATGACTAATATTTTTTTTATTGCCTCATAAAAAAGCTGATCATAAATAGAGCCCATCAACGAAAACAAAATTAAAATTAGTTCAAAAATAAATAAGATATAAGCAGATACAAGCATTTAAATATCATGCTAGACAGAGAGCGCACTATACTGAGCCGTGACGTCACGGCTCAGGAGCGCCATACAAATGCTTTACTAACACACGCTTTGTGAGAAAGCGATAGAGCATCCCCTCCCTATCCCCACCTAAAACTTTAAACGCTCATATCTCAGAGATTTATCAGCCAATTTAAATTATTTTTCAGTATGTGTAATGTATTTAGTTATATTCCTCGCTAAGCCGGTTATTTGTAATAAATTAAACATGAGGACACATGCCTACTCGGCTGTATGTTTGCTATGCGATTACTCCGCCATTATAAATTGATTTTGATGATACTTTTTTACAAACGGTTTTATTGTTTGGAAACAAAATAACAGGTTTTTTTTACTTTGATTACAATATTATTTCTTCTGATGAACCGAAATCGCATAATTATTTAACAAATTTTTTGAAGTAGTTTTTTTTATATCGATCATTATTTTATATCTAGCGAAATGTCTTTAATCGTGACTTCACAGATCCCTAGATATGACACTAATGTTATAATTTTAAGCTAGCCATGGAAGTAACAAACTAAAACTAGAATGACCAAACGCTTAAGAGGGCATACCACGGCAAATAAATTTGATGAATAGGCATTTAGCAAATCTATTGCTGTCCCCTGACCTCAAGCCTCTCCCCGTAGTGCGCAATAGGGACAACTGCAGCTCGGATCGATTATACGACCTACGAAAAGTAGACATGGCGGTTAAAAAAAAATTTTTTTTTTTTTTGATATTTAAAGGCTCATATTTCTTATATTAGTAAACTAAAAAAAAAAAAAAATATATAAGCATGGCAATAGAGGAGATTAATTTTATTTTAAAAAAATACAGTTCTAGCGGTATTATCCAGAGAGGAAACACGAGAATGCGTTTGTATGGACAAAACGCTGCCCATATGCCCTCTTAAACAAAATTGGTTTTTGTGCATATGAGTCCAAGTTTTTTCCTTTACCATTAAGTGTGTATGTAAATCTGAACGAAAATAAGGTTAATGTGGCTATAATGCAGTGAGTAGTCATACAGTCCGGCTATTAACTGAAGTGGCTATAACGTATACATAATGGCTCTTACATATAACATAACAATCTCGTAAGAAGGTTTATAAACGTACCTTTTAGGAACCAGAATTCCTGTTTGATATGATTGCCTGGTAACAGTACAAAAGCTTCAGAGCTAACGGAACAAATCGGCGTGTAATAAAAGATGTCCATAGTAATGAGTACAATGACCTCCTTTCAGATTAGTACCCTTTTCGCGTAACCCAGTATTTGTTGTTGATAAATTATTATTGAGTACCGTTGATTTGGTATTCATGAAATTTTGTGCGCAAGTAGTTCATGGAATTAATAAAACATCTACCTACCTAAGTTCAAATATGAACGAAATGGCTCGTGATAATTAGTCTGTTGTTTCCATTATTTTTACTCTTAACTGTAAAACACAAAATAAACAGGCCAAGTGCGAGTCGGGCTCACCAGGCATGAAATTACTTACCATGCACAACCGATCTAGTGTTTAGTACAATATAAGGAACTTTTACGACGTGAAGCTTAGAATAACTACACAATAGAAACCAAGTACATTCGCAAAATTTAAGCCATTCAAATGGAGTCATATATGGCTCCAAAAAAAAAAAATTTACTATGACAATTTGTGCGGTGAAATCGTACCACAAAAAATCAGAAAAGCAGCATAAGAGTTATGGTGTGACATTCCACAGGTAATCCATTAATTTTCTTGCTTAAATCGTTTAAAATACCAATCGAAACGTAAGCTACAAAGCGAATGTGTAGCTTACGTTTTGAGAAGGCGTTGTTTGGAAACCTACCTTCTCTGAGTAGTTATTCTAAGACGTGAAGTATGGCACCTTTGAAAGGACATAGCTTTGATATGGTAACAGGATCAACGAGATTCGGTTTTGATACATCTTATACAACTTTCATCAATGGCTTTCACCCTGACCCTTACAAGGCCTCCTAACCATTATATATTCTCTATCTACCATCAACAACCCATATCCAACGTAACATAAAATATAATTGCGGGAATTCTCACAAAGCAGCGAGTTGAAGTCGCTGTAATAATGGCCCAACGAGGCCATAACGTAGGCGATTTGCGGAACCCAGGCCTTTTAATTAGTCGACAAGAACCGTGAACTAGGATGAGTGAATAGGGGTGATAAAATCTGAAGAGCTTTCGGTATACGCTCGATTACTCATACTTACTAAATAGGTACCACACTACACATGGAACTGTGGTAAGTACTAGGTCAAAGAACGTCATGATGATGATGCTCACGAATAGATTTTTAGTAAAAACTTCATGATCATCATCATCATTATTTCAGCCATAGGACGTTCACTGCTGGACATAGGCCTCTCCAAAAGGGCCGGTTGGAAGCGTGCATCCAGCGTTTCCCTGCGGCCTCTTTTTGGGCGTCTGTCTATCTTGTGGGCGAACGTCCTACGCTGCGCTTACCGGTCCGTGGACTCCAGTAAAAACTTAAACTTAGGTAATTAAAATTATCTCTAGTTTTATTTTTAATTTAATGCTTTTATTTACCATTGTATATTGTGTTTTTGCCACAAATAAGTGATCTCTTTTTATATAGTTTCCATAAGCGAATGAACTTCAAAGGTACCAACAACTCAGTGGTGCTAAAAAGTATATTGCGCACCAGTGTCAAGTGAGTCGCTCGTAGAGTTCGTTGGTGCGGTCGTTGTACAGGAAGATGTACTCACGAGTCGGCGCCTGCCTCAGAAATCAAAGTTGACTGGAGGGTAAATAACGTAAGCGACAAAATATTAAAACTGCAGATTATTCAAGAACAATTTTAATTTAAAATAAAACGAATTTGCCTTAAATTTTATTGCACCATTACAATATGAAAAACAGAAACTTCTATTTGGAGAAAAAAATTAAACATCTTTTAGATTTCATCCAATTATTTAATCAAAAAACTTTTCACCAATCACATTTCTAAAATTTCATTAAGCTTACCTATTTGTATCCTCAACTATTTATAACCAAATTATGAATTTGATAGCCGTAACGTAAGCGCCCAAATTCATGCAACGCAAACCAAGTTATGCGATGAACGTAGTGCGATCCCCAAGCCGCCTGCCAAGCGTGGGGATTATAGCAACATCTCTCTCTAAGTGGGACTTTATTCAGCAGTAGACGGTGTTACAAGTATCCATAGCCGACGGTGACTGCATGCTTATCATCAGGCAGCCCGTCTGCTTGTATGACATAAAAAACTAATATTTCATCGGAATAACAAATATTTCATAGGTAGGTATATGCGAACGCGGGTGAAACCGCGGGGTAAATCATGTTTTGTCATATTCACAATAGTTTTGAGACCTTTATGCCACTCCAAGGCTTCGACCATGTCCTAACAGGTAGATCTATTCAGACCAGCTTGTTAAGGTGAACTAGGAGCACTACAGCTCTCCTATTCAGCTTGGAGCTGGACAATAGCTGCTGATTATGGTCCATTATTATTTATGCGGTAGTATTGGTAGATCCGCCATATTATTTATTATCTATGGGCTGGAGATGCCATCAAACATTGAAAGACGACGTCCGTTATCGAAGGCTATTATCGTAAATCGAAATTACCATTAAGGAAAACGCAAGCCATGAGCGTTTGAATGGCAATATTATGTATCAATATGACTATAAAAATAAAATTTATTTATATAGAGTAACTATAACATGTTCTTCTTCAAAAGGGTTGTTAATAGAGTCTTTGAAGGTTGACAACGTGTCTATGACCCAGCAACAATTTTCAGAATTCACGGCTTTCAATGAGCATAATAATAAATATACTCTACCTAAAAATTTAATCTGAAAGCCCCTTGGTGGAAGAAAATGTGGCCAGAATACTAGCAGCATTGCCACGTTGAATGGCAATTATAATTTTCCAAACTCCATACACTCTGTAGAAATGTGGAATGAGCTATCTTCCGCAGTGGTTCTTCAAAAGGCGAGTTAATAGAGTCTTAAGGGTCGGCAACGTAGTTATGATGCTGATGATGTTACATATGCGTAGTAATAGTAGTATATAGTAGTGTACATAGGCGGCTATGACTGCTTACTATCAGGCGGCCTGTCTGCTTGTTTGCCATATAAGGCATTATAAAATCCATACACTATCTTCTTTTTTAGTCTCATCTTTTTACTATTTGTAACTGGAACATTTATAAACTTAAACTTATTAAAGGGCAAGTGCCTTTATTAACTAAACAAAATACAAGCTATACCTAACACTACAAATACAATTAGACTGCCCATAGACCGTTGAAGGTCTAAGGACAATCCAAATGCTCAAGCCCACTACCAGTTGGCAGCGTACCCAGCATGCTGGCGGCATTACCACGTTGAATAGCAATTCAAACGCATAAGCGTTTGAATAACTAAATAAATAACTTAACTTTAAAATAGCTTTCCAACTTTAGACTTACAAAAAACTTGTCACTAAAACTCTTAGGTGCTAAAAATGTTTAGTGTGGTTTACCAGTAAGCTCTAATTTATGCCGAGTCTGTATTTTTTTTCATTAGTATAGGTTTATTAACGTTTCAGGCGAGTTCCATAGCGTCATTAGTGGACATTGTTTTGTTCTCGTTTCAATCGAGTTTAGTAATTTTATCCGTCCCTGCTTCTAACTTAGCCCAACTATTTGTCCAACTAGGTTATATTAGGCCACGAATAATTGATAGGCGGAGTGTACACGTACGAAATAATATAGCCAATATACTCATAGTCGTGATATTCTATCCTAAGCTTTTCCTTAGCCAATTTGTGGGCTGAGCAGATAAAAGTGGATATCTTTTTTACTTTTCTTATAATACGTATTAAAAAAAATATCACATCACACTAATATTTATCTATACTTCTATACTAATATTATAAAGAGGAAAGATTTGATTGTTTGTTTGTTTGCATTGAATAGGCTCCGAAACTACTGAACCGATTTGAAAAATTCTTTCACTGTTGGGAAGCTATACTATGCCCGGGTAACATAAGCTATATTAAGTTAAAAAAAAAAATAGGGATCCTTACTAAAACTCCAATAATGTAGCCCAAGGTGTAAAAAATAATATTTACAATTTTAACTTTGCGTGTTTGACAGTTCTAAGACAGGACAACGTCTGTCAGGTCAGCTAGTCTATACTAATATTATAAAGCGGAAAGATTTGATTGTTTGTTTGTTTGTTTGCATTGAATAGGCTCCGAAACTACTGAACCGATTTGAAAAATTCTTTCACTGTTGGGAAGCTACACTATTCCCGGGTGACATAGGCTATAATTTATACCCGTGCGAAGTTGGGGCGGATCGCTAGTTTTTCAATAAACACACACGGTATCAGCCTATCACGTTCCCACTGCTGGGACTGCTTCTCTCAGGGAGAGAGGATGGATCCTAATCCACCATGCTGGCCCAGTGCATGTTGGTTAAAGTCATTATGTCTCTGAACTTTTTTAAAGTTCTTGGAGATACAGGTTTCCTCTTCCTCACGATGTTTTCCTTCACCGCTGTTGAGCAAGAGAATTACGAGCAGTTCCAATACCATCGGGTATTGGAACTGCTCGTAATTTTTTTAAGTCATCATCGTGATCATCATTTCAGCCATAGGACGTCCGCTGCTGGACTAAGGCCTCTCCCATCGATCTCCAAAAGGGCCGGTTGGAAGCGCCCTGCATCCAGCGTTTCCCTGCGGTCTCTTTTAAGTTGTCTGTCTATCTTGTGGGTGGACGTCCTATGCTGCGCTTGCCGGTACGTGATCTCCATTCGAGAACTTTTCGGCCCCATCGGCTATCTGTTCTGCATGATATGTGCCCTGCCCACTGCCACTTCAACTTGCTAATCCGGTGGGCTATTTTGGTAACTTTCGTTTGTTGTAACCGGAATATGTATAGTATTTCTCTAGGCGGACTGCAAAATAACCTTACCGTTACTAAAAACCAACTGCCACTGCAATAAATTTAGTCAAATAGAATAGTGTGAAATAAAATATGTTAAATTGCAAAAAAATTACTGCTTATTTTAATTTTTTTGAATAAAATACTTTCAAACCTATCTCAATTTACAAATTGCTGCCCTCGGGCTTAAATAAAAAATCGTGTACATTTTAATCAAGCAACCAGTTTCTCTAGTAATAATGTGTACACAGGGATACACACAACGGTGGTACGGAGCCTAAAGGTGGTATATTTACTCATAACTGTTAACAACTTTTACTTACGGACAACCCGCAAAAAAATAAGCTGCTTAACAGAAAAACTTCTTTACACTCAACGGAATGTATGGAACAGCTGATTTTTTCGCGATTTTAGATTTGTCCCATGGTAAAAGTTGTCCATAATTCGAAAGTAATTTTTGTATTGGAGTGTTTTTCTACATATCAAAATTTACTATTTAGATTATAAATATTCGGGACAAATATTCGTGACATTTTTGCAAACACGGCCGTCTGACCCCAAACTAAGCAAAGCTTATAATATGGCTGCCAGAGACTGATATAAAACTAATATATTTTTATTTAAATAGATATTAACACCCAGATATAGAACAAACACAAATGTTTGCCCTAGGTGGGAATCGTACCCACGTCCCCAAGCGCAGAAGGCAGGTTCACTACCAACTGGGCCAACGTGCTATCTGGATTGGTTCCAAAGACAGCTCAGGAATTTTCAATTTGGATGAAGAAAGCAACCGTAGTTTATCAGTTGGAGCGCTACGCGTTTACTCAAATTGTGCAGGTTTGATTCCTTTTGAACCCTAATTCAGTAAAAAGCCAATAACGTAGTTCAAGTTTTAACACAGTAACCATGTTCACTAATAACACGGTAACCATGGTTACGTAATTGAAACGCAAATGAATCAAACGCGTCTTCCGATTGGATACTATACTACACTCTTTTGACAAACGCGCACGAAACACGCATGCTTATTCCACGTTATTTTGACTGTTCAAAACGAGCGCGTTACGAACCTCATCGCGTTAGCAAACTTGACATTGCCAATTCCACGCAGATAACGTGATAAAACAAAGTCCATTTTTTTATTAAATATTAATGTAAAACGTCGCGCGTTTATAGCAAGGAATCTCATACATCTAAGTTATAGAATAAGGGCCCACACACACAGATCGGCAAGTCAACGTCCACTGCTGAACAAAGGCGTCCCTCTTTTTTTTTGTTAAAATGTTCATGATCGTGGATTCAATGTCCTTTAGTCGTAATATTAAACAGTTTACATAGTCTTAATAGCGACAAACAAGTCATAGTCACAGTCAGAGTCAAGCTAAGTAAGTCACGGTCAAGTCAAACTCATGCCCCTGTAAAGTGGTGGAGACTTTACAAGAGGCTCCTATGGAGTTTTGGAAACAACACGAAAAGACACGTTTCACCTCGTTATATCACTTGCCCACACTCGAGCACGTTTACGAGCACTTAATGAATAATAATTCACCATTTAGTACACATTAACATTCGAAAATACACAAGTTTAGGAAAATAATCCAACGAGCAGACATGTTTTTTTCCACGTTGGTGCCAAAACTCAGTCGTGGCTCTTAGAGAGGGGTGTTGCCATAATCCCCATACTTCCGGCAGGCAGCTTGGGGATCGCAGTACGTTCACCGTGTACGAAGAGGACGCTGCAGCCCATCCTCCGGTGGTTCTGTTTGCAGTTTTAGGACACACCCGGGTCCACAAGGGCCCTGCTCGTCAACTTTTTGAACTGTCTAAAATATTTAAATAGATGTGCTGGATAATTGTGAACAGTTGTATTGTGTATATAATGATGCGATGACCTCCTTTCGGGTTAGTACCACTGTTCTGTATAACCTAATATAGTGATTTTGTTCATTTTATTCACAGACCATTTTTCATCTCGGTACACCGGGAGCCGTATCGGGCGGACAATCGTGAACAAATAGCGTAATTTGTCTTGTTTTTTGTATGTATTTTTGTGGGCTGTACGGGTTTCAATACGCACTTGGAGTTTGATAAGCGACCTAGGGTTCAAATGTGTTAATGTTGTGTGCTAAACTAGTAAGACGAGAGAAAGAGAAGAGTAGAGTTTTAAAGGATTCCAAAAAAATCTACAAAATAATCCTTTGTCACACAAGATCAGTTGTTTGTTGTACAAGAATGGAACTCCTGCCGTCCTCCTTGTTTTCTGAGAACTACAATCTAGGCGTCTTCAAGGCTAGAGTGAATAGTTTTCTTCTAGATCAAAGTTTCAATCTTCGGCCACACCGTCGCTTACGATCAGGCGAGTTGGTGGCCAAACGTAGAACAATTCTACAAAAAATCATTTAAAAAAAGCCTTTATTTCAAATACACATTTCATTAATTAACACAATGTTTTTTTTTTTTTTTTTTTTTTTTAATTACATATTTATACTTCTCCATCATTATCATATATCACATAGCTGTCATTGTAAATACTTTTTTTTTCGTTGTTCTTGTTAAAAGTTTTGCTATGTATTTATGTCAGATATTCTTTGTTCAGTTAATTTTAAATATTATTATGTTTGTCATGCAGTATTAATTTGTTATTTTAATCCTGTGTAGACATAAAATCATTAATAAAGGTTTTTTATGCCATAGATGGTTTGCAAGCTAACGGGCCGCCTGGTGGTAAGTGATCACCGTTGCTTATACTGTAACACCAAGGGCATCAAATATTAGTAACAGTCCTTTAACAGTTTTCAGTTTTTAGTAACAGACACTATTGGCCCTTTTGAAGAACCCCATGTTATAGTTACTCAGAAATTCCACAGGAAGGTTTCACATATTGCAGGTGTGACATAAGTTCCACAATCTCCACGTTTTTCCTCCTCATCCTTATTATTTGTATATTCACAAAAGTAGTCATGGTGGTAGAGCGATGGTGGCCGAGCGGTAGCGTGTGCTCTTTACAATCTGACGGCACCCGGTTCGATGCTCGGCCCTGCACCAATGACTTATTTGGTACCTAAATAAATTATGTGCAGTTTCGATGCCATGGCTCAAAAACTTTGAAGAAAAAACCGATATGTCCAAAAACCTTAAAATCACAAAGACGTATGACTGGCAATGGGCTAGCATGATGGATCCCTCCCACCCATCCTCCCCCCCCCCTCTCTCTCTCTCTCTCTCTCTCTGAGAGAAGGCCTGAGTCCCAGCAGTGTTGACACGATATGCTGAAATGTTGATGATGAATAGTAGTCAAAAGTTACCTAAACTACAAAGCCGTGTGTGTTGCTCATCGAACGCCAGTGAATAAAAAGACAAAAAAAGTTCTTCGTGATTGCCGTAGCACCTATGAATATGCATCGATGTATCAAAGAGCATGCGCGTACAAACAGTTTTAAAGGCCTAAGCACATAAGAACTGGTCGCAACGCAACGCAACACTTCTCATCTCAAAAATCCGGCTCATAAAATAGAGTGCATGTCTGCAAGATACGGCCTGCTCTATTTTTGATGAAGAGCTTATGCTCTGAGCATCAATTAAATAGCTCGCGATTTATCTATTTACTAGCTGCGCCCCGCGGTTTCACCCGCGTAGTGATGAAAATTTTTGAGGAAAATGATGTGTCTCACTTTCCAGCCTTTGAACTATACCCGTGCACAAAATCGTGCACGATTCGTTGCTCTGTTGCTGCGTGAAAGAGGAACAAACAAAAACTTTTCACATTTATAATATTAGTATGATACTTTAATGCAAAATCTAAAGTGCACATTTCGACAATAACACTACTTTTGGTGTTCAATAATTTTTTAACTCTGATTAAACAAGTTTTCTTAATAATAATTAATTATAGTACTTTTTCAATTACATTTTTTTATTTGTTGGAAAATTGGGCTCTTAAATATTTCTTATTTCGTTATTTTTATGTATGCAATTGATAGTATCTGACACTACGAAAACTAAGAAAAACTATGACAAAACCAGCTTACTTTCATGTTATGTTGATCAGTCGAGTCGAGCGCCCGACCGATAAACATCACCACCACCACCGCGACCTTGGCCGACGTCAACGCCAGTGCGAGAATGACTGTCTCCGGGAGCACGCATATTTTCAGATGAAGAAGCTCTAAACCGGTCGGAAGCTCGTCTCGACTGATAAACATAACGTGAGTGTAAGCCGTTTTGCCATAGTTTATAATGAATCCTCACGCGAGTTGTAATGAAGAAGACTAAGATGTTGAAGACCTACCATGTACCACCTTCTTATCAACACGACCACTTAACATTAGTTCCCGATTATGACCGCGAATGTTTTCAATACGTTGCGGCCCGATGCGACTCGTCCCTTGTATTGTGCATCGACCTGACTTTTGGGATACACAAATATTTAGGAAATTTTTGGCTATGATCGCTATGATAGCAGATATATTTCCGCCAGAGCGGACATAGGGTACTTTTCATTTCAGATAATGAAGGAAGAACAGGAAAATAGCGAGTAACATCGCGGGTTATAGCTAGTACTTTATAATGAGGTGTGCCGTTTGTAAGAACCTAGAAATTTTCGCCAACACCTTGTTAAAAGACTAACATGTCAAATTTCAAACTTTTTAAAATACAGATTATAATAAGTATGCTTGGGGTACCTTACTTATCTTGCAAAAGAATAAAATAAAGGTACGGGAGCTAACCACGACGCGCAGTAAGTTTTCCATAATGTTCTCGTATGGTTAGGATATACTATAGATAGTAGGATAGTGGTGTAATACCTATTATGTTAAGGCACGCTCGACCTACTTTCCACAAAAATCTTCCCGGCCC
The DNA here is from genome assembly GCA_914767915.1 of Agriopis aurantiaria. Classification (NCBI taxonomy): domain Eukaryota; kingdom Metazoa; phylum Arthropoda; class Insecta; order Lepidoptera; family Geometridae; genus Agriopis; species Agriopis aurantiaria. Next base: position 2,224,911 of record OU612003.1, read on the forward strand.
ATAGTTTGAGTGCGTCCAAGCCTTAAATGTAATGTTTCAAAGATCGCGGTCCCTTCGCCGGAAATGGCGTATTTGGTCCACTTGTCTTGGCTTATCAAGACATCCTGCAAACATTATAATTTGTCCCACAAGGCCCTTGCTTGGATGCTGCTCGGCCATAGTCAAGGATATATGTAGGCTCGCTTTTAAAATAATAATAATTACTAAACTGAGATAACGTATATGAACAACTTCGTGAGAGTGAGCAGGACAAAGATTATATTTTTGTCCCTTACTGACATACATACAATTCCATCTTTCCGCAGGCGTTAGCGCTAACAGAAAGTGGGTCTTGTCTAACCCCCCAAGTGGCAGGCAAATTGTTGCGTAGTTGAAAATAACTGTAAATGACCCATAGAAAGACCTCATTTGGTTTTCTGTTTGTGACTATGTAAGTGGATTTAGTGCGGGTGCAGTTTAATAGGGTGTAAAAGCCGTAGTGAACGGAATGAACCGAACATAACTTTTCATCGGTAAGTGCTGATGTCGCTATCGCACTATCACTATCGCATTTGTATACGCTGGAGGACTGGTCTATACCTATACTTTGACTATGTACTCAGCTTTTGATCAGTAACTGGGACCAGTTCAGTACAATAACTAAACAGAATGAAAACTTATCAACAATCCATTTTGGAGGATAATTTTTCGCAAATGGTACATCTGGTTAAAAATCATCATTATCAGTCTATCATATTTCTACTGCTGGAACACAAGCCTTCTCTCAGAAAAAGAGCATATGCCCTAATCCACCATGCTGGCTCAGTGCATATTGGTGAATGTCATATGTCTTTGAACTTTTAAAGTTCTTGGGACATATCGGTTTCCTCACGATGTATTCCTTCGCCGTTGTTGGGGGAGCGATCGCATCGAAACTTCACAATTTATTTATATACTTAATAATTCATTTGTGCAGGGCCGAGGATCGAACTAGGTGCCGTCAGATTACAAAGCGCACGTGCTACCTCATCATCGTTCGAAAAACCCCATAAAAACACGTACGAAGCGCTTTAATTCTACTTTTATTGTACGAATTGCTAGTCAATAGAATGCGCTGCCTGAATGGGTGTTGCCCAATAGTTACAATCTGGGTGTCTTCAAATCACGAATGAATCTGTTTTTTCTAAGCAAGTGCACTCCATCGTAGGCCGCGTCATCGATCAACATAAGGCGAGATGGACATCAAACAGCAGCCTACTATTCAATTTAAAAAAGTATATATTTTAGTGTCATAACTCAAACCATATTTCCCACCAAAAAGCGAAAAAATTCCCACACGATCTGACCACAATAAAAGCAGCCCGCGATTAAGCGGAGACCACACCGGAAGGGTATAAAAAGTAACCGCTCGTTCCGCCCTATCGACGTGTCCTGGGCGGACGACCGTGGGGCAATCTTTGGGCGGAACACGACGGATTCATAAAGGGCTCTCGCGGTACAACGGGCGCGCCATAACGGATATAGATAGGTTAAGAAAAACGTTATAGACGGATGGAATGGATGTAAGCGCCACTAGATAGCTATTGCTATGTTGAAGAGGTTAGCTTTTATACAAAAAATCCTTTAGTTTTTTACATATGCATATACGTTACACGTACGACGACATAGAACGTTCTAAGACTCGTTAGAGTGACGATATAAATGTAATTCACTTTTATTATGCGAACTGCTAGTCTGTGGAATGCGCTGCCTGAATGGGTGTTCCCAGATAGTTACAATCTGGGTGTCTTCAAATCACGAGTGAATCGGTTTCTTCTAAAGCGTGCTCCACCGTAGACCGCATCATCGCTTTACATCAGGTGAGTTGGCGGTCAAACGCAAGCCTATTATTAAATTTAAAAAAATACTTTGACTTTTGTGCCTTGGGATAGGCCTTTGTGGAGTAGTGGCAGATGATGATGTTAGTTCTTATAATTTCAATTAAATATTCTAACAATACTCATCCATTTTGGAATCCAACTCCACATAGAATGGATACAACAATCTACTCGTGACATAGACGTAATATACAATGACTTAACGTAATAATTATGACTTAACGCGTGATGACTGAACGCGTAATTGCGTTCCTCGTAATAATTACATGGATACATTAATGTGCCTTCAAGATTTTCAATGTAAACTTATGAACAGTATACTATTTAAATGTTATAGACTTTTTTTTAATACGTAATATACAATGACTTAACGCGTGATGACTGACTGCGTAAAAATGCGTTCTTCGTAAAAATTACATTATGAAATTAATGTCCCCTCAAGATTTTCAATATCATATCATATCATATCATACTTCATACTATGATATCATACTAATCATATCATACTAATACTAATATTATAAATGCGAAAGTGTATATGTTTGGCTGGACTCAACGCCGAAACTACTCAACCGATTTAGATGAAATTTGGTATGGAGTTAGCTCATACCCTGGATTAACACATAGGCTCCTTTTTATCCCGAAAAACATCATCATCATTTCAACATTTTCATCATCATCATCACCATTTTTCATCACAATGCGGGTGAAACCGCGAGGCTCAGCTAGTAAACTCATAAAAAATACTATTTGAATGTTTTTTTTTTCTTTTATCTGACCTCAAACTAAACAAAGCTTGTACTATGGCTGCCAGAGACTGATATACATACATAATTATAATTATATTTTGAATACATATTTATTATATAACACCCTTAAATAGAACAAATACAAATGTTCATCACTTAAATGTTTGTCCTAGGTGGGAATCGAACCCACGCACCCAAACGCAGAAGGCAGGTTCACTACCAACTGGACCAACATCGTACAAATATAGGCAATTAAAAAAAAAGCTGTTTACGATGGATATTTTTATTGCCCGGTCAATGTGGAAAATTTACATTATTATTTTTTATCTCACTCACGCATTTTATTTCTCGTCAGCAAGAAGATGAAAGGCCATTTTATAAAACAAATACATCGAGCATTTTATGCATTAAAATTTTTATGTGATTTGTGACATAAAATAAACTTTTGAAACGACTTCATCTCATCATCATCATCAGCCGGAAGACGTCCACTGGTGAACATATGCCTCCCCCTTTAACCTCCACACTGAACGACCTGGGACTGGGACTGGGACACTGGGATACCCGCACTCTCACAATGTCGTCGGTCCATCTAGTTGGAGGCCTGCCTATACGCTGCGTCTTCCGGTTCGTGGTCTCCACTCCAGAACCTTTCTTCCCCATCGGTTATCGGTTCTTCGAGCGATGTGGCCTGCCCATTGCCACTTCAACTTGCAAATTTTAACAGCTATGTCGGTGACTCTAGTTCTTCGGCGAATATCCACGTTTCGGATCTTATCGCGCAAAGAAACTCCGAGCATAGCTCCCTCCATTGCCCGCTGTGTGACTCTGAGCTTTTCCAAAAGGCCAACAGTTAAGGACCACGTCTCAGTACCATATGTCATCACTGGCAACACACATCTTCATCTCAACTAGTCTTCAAAAGGTTCTCTCTCGAATTAATTACTTAATCTTTGCTAGTCTAGGCGAAGTTTGCAAACATGTTTGGAAAAGGAAACTTTACCTTGGTGTTAGTTAGTTTCACTTTATTCCACTACGATTTGCTCTAAGTTTAAGTGAAGACGTGTTTGGATCGGAGATTCAATATTGTGTTCGATATAACGGAAAGACAAATTTCAAAAATCTCTTAGAGCGTCTATTTAATGCGACGCGTGACCAAAATGCTGGCGTGTTTCTGGCTTAACGCATAAGCATTGCCACTCAGCGTAGTAATACCACCAGCATGCTGGGTACGCTGCCAACTGGTAGTGGGATTGAGCACTTGGATCGTCTTTAGACCTTCAACGGTCTATGGGCAGTCTAACTGTATTTGTAGTGTTAGTGTTAGCTTGTATTTTGTTTAGTTAAGTAAGTACACAATTCATATATATTGGTTTGTAATTAGCTTTGCGATGTAGTTTTCTCGCTACGCTTCAATAACCGGGTTTTTTTTTTCAGATATATTAATAGTCTATTTTTATTCCATAATAATCTGCTACGCCAACGTATAGCGTAGCTATAATACTCGTGGCGTTGTTGCCGTAAACTTGTTTGAATCAAAATGAAAATTTAACTGAATGTTTGTAAAATTACTTTCTTTATGAATTCTGCTCAGATTTAATTTACTCGTATATATAACTAGATTATTGTCTCTTTTTGCTCAAAAATATTTATGAGGTAGTACTGGCATCGTAAATTGCTAGAAATTTGAACAGTCCATAATTTTGCAGTAACCTGCAGTCTCAAACAAAGCCCCTGACCGCAGTGCAAACTGCGGTACAAGTTAGCGGGACAAGTTATGGCCTTCACTTTACTATACCTACCTGCTCTGCTAACAATATAGCGGGACTAGTGCTGACGGTGTTTTGGTGCTGACATTATGATAATGATACTGACATGATTTTCTAATACTGACATTACATCATCATCATTTCAGCAATAGGACGTCCACTGCTGGACATAGGCCCCCCCATCGATCTCCAAAAGGGCCGGTTGGAAGCGGCCTGCATCCAGCATTTCCCTGCGGTCTCTTTTAGGTCGTCTGTCCATCTCAATCGTGTCTCAATCGTGGAGTCGTTTTAAAAATTGCTATCTAAGATATCTTCGACCCCGTTTATGGAGACGCTGGGCGTTACGCGGAAGTATGGCCTCGTAATGCTATCACGAAGAAGAGTTGGCGTTGTTCCCTGCGGTCTCTTTTAGGTCGTCTGTCCATCTTGTACCCACTACGTCCGGGACGTCCTACGCTGCGCTTACCGGTCCGTGGTCTCCATTCCAGAACCTTTCAGCCCTATTGCCCATCTGTTCGTCGTTGTTGGGGGTGGTAGCCGGGCACATGGGACATTACATTATAAATGTGATAATATTCTTAAATCTTAAGGAATAAAATCTGATTTCAATCTAGATTTTACTAAATTTTCCATACAATTTGACATTTGAATTTCGTTAATTCTATATTTAAATCGGTCGTGCAAGTGTAATATGCCTTAAATGTTAAATCCATGGTATGATAATATACTCCGCCAGGTATAGCGCACCGATAAAAATCACGTGGGCGTCCCGCAATGATGTCGTCAATGCCATAGATATCAATGTGGTTTTGATAAAATTGTGTTTATTAAATTCAATTTGTGCTTAACTTGCTTGAGCGGAAAACCAAATGACAATTGAGATGCTTTTTGTATTTTATATAGTAGTTTTTTTTTTTTACCATTATCTGTGTTTGTTACAATAAAGTGGCGGCTGGGCAGTGACGTCATTGCGGGACAACTCCCAGAGCGTTAGACCTTGTTTTCTTGGATCATGGTTAAATCTGTTAACTTGTAATTTTTCCTCTTATCTTAATTTTATAACCTTATCTTTAATATAAATAATTTTGAACACCTAAATGATAGGGAAGAAAGGTTCTTGATTAGAGACTACGAACCGGTATGCGCAGCGTAGGTAGGCCTGCCATTAGATGAACTGACGAAATTGTGAGAGTCGCCGGCATCCAGTGGATGCAAAAGGCGGGCTGTCGTTCAGTGTGGAGGTTAAAGGGGGAGGCATATGTTCAGCAGTGGACGTCTTCTGATTCAGATGACCGTGTGTGCAAACATGTCCCGAACATGTAAATACTCCCGATTTCTTTAATGAAATTTAAATTAAAATTTAAACTCGCTCTGATATACAGTGAAGTTGGTATATCAAGGCGAGTTGGAGGGCAAAAGTTGATCTATTCTGTATTTAAAAAAAAAACTTGTTTTTGTGTAAAAGTTAACTTTATATAATAACTCGTGCATGTAACCACGCATGTTGAGGCCGGTTTCCGCACACGTCGTGTTCCGCACCTGCCTTCACAATTTAACTTGTCTGAGCACATTCGTTGAATTTCACCAAATGGGACGTCAGGATGACGTATGTGCGGCAATGTTTATACGAGAAGTTAGGTAATGGATCTAACTCATTTTAAAGGTTTTCGCACACCATGTTGACTACGGCGACTCACTTAACGGTGATTGGCGAAAAGTACACGTGACTTTTCAGACAGACGGTTACGGTTACAAATTCTTCTGTAACGATTTTTTTAATGTAGTCTCAATTCGCCTGATGGAAACCTAGTACCCAAAAATAAAGCACATAGAAGGTACAAAACTTATGTGCTTCATGTGCCCTCTGGTTGATACCCAAGTTATAGTTTTTAGGAAACAAAGATTATGGCTAATCATTCCCCATGGCGGTTCTTATCAAGAAAACTGAAAGAATATGTTTTGCACGTCTTGCTTAAACTTGGAAGCTGTGGATAGATTATAGATTAAAGGCTAGCTAAGAGTTAACAAAGAGTTTTAAGTCCTTAAAGTTCACATTTTAATGCTATTGCAATGCTGTAGCATTAAAATTAAGATAAATATAATGTATATGAACAAAACACGAGTAACTCACACAACATTTAAAAACGTATTGTTACAAAAGTAAGTAAGTAAGTTGTAAGTGTTTAAATGTGTCATGTTTTGCCTAGTTAGTAGGCGTAAAAATCTAGAGAGGTGGCATAAAAATACCGTAAATGCTTTTATATTTAAATAAATTAAGTAGGTGAGCTCGTTACAACTACAATGTTCCGATGACGCTGACTCATATAGGCAGCTCAATAGACAAATTTGGAAGTCATTGCGGCACGACATACGTACCTTTAATACGAACAGTATTAAAGAGACGATTGAGCAAAACAAAGGCTCCAAAGTGTTTGCAAGAGACATGTCTATTGGGCAAAGCCAGCTGACAAAGCTGAAGAGGGAAGATGGTAGTGTAGCGTCGACCAAAGCCGAGGTATTAGGGGAAATCGAAAGGTTCTATGGACAGTTATACACTTCGGTTGCTAAACCTGTGAGCAGCTCGGCCAAAGACCCAAGAGCCAAGCTGAGCCGACACTATACTGAAGATATCCCGGACATCAGCCTGTACGAGATTAGGATGGCCCTGAAACAGCTCAAGAACAACAAGGCGCCGGGGGACGATGGAATCACATCAGAGCTTCTGAAAGCGGGTGGAACACCGGTACTCAGAGTCCTTCAGAAGCTCTTTAATTCTGTCTTACTCGAAGGTATAACGCCAGAAGCATGGAACAGAGGCGTGGTGGTGCTGTTCTTTAAGAAAGGTGACAAAACCTTGCTGAAGAACTACAGACCCATCTCGCTTCTGAGCCATGTTTATAAGCTGTTTTCGAGGGTCATCACGAATCGTCTCGATCGCAGGTTCGATGACTTCCAGCCTATCGAACAAGCCGGTTTCCGAAAAGGCTATAGTACCATAGACCACATCCACACGCTACGCCAAGTTATACAGAAGACCGAAGAATATAACTTGCCACTATGTTTAGCGTTTGTGGACTATGAGAAAGCCTTTGATTCGGTCGAGACATGGGCGGTGCTCGAGTCTCTCCAGCGATGCCGTATTGACTATCGGTATGTCGAAGTGTTGAAGTGTTTGTACAATAACGCCACCATGTCGGTCCGAGTACAGGAGCAGAGTTCGAAGGCAATTCCATTGCGAAGAGGCGTGAGACAGGGAGACGTTATCTCTCCGAAACTGTTCACTGCCACAATGGAAGATGCCTTCAAGCTCCTGGAATGGCAAGGACTCGGCATCAACATCAACGGCGAGTACATCACTCACCTTCGGTTTGCCGACGATATTGTGGTCATGGCAGAATCGATGGAAGATCTCAGCATGATGCTCGAAGGCCTCAATCGAGTCTCCCAACAGGTGGGCCTTAAAATGAACATGGACAAGACAAAGGTTATGTCAAATATCCATGTTGTGCCCGCCCCAGTATCAGTTGGGAACTCAGTTCTTGAAGCTGTTGACGCGTACGTCTACCTAGGACAAACCGTCGAACTAGGTAGGTCCAACTTCAAGAAAGAGGTCAATCGGCGAATCCAACTCGGCTGGGCAGCGTTCGGTAAACTACGCAACGTCTTCTCGTCCAAAATACCTCAGTGCCTTAAGACGAAAGTCTTCGACCAGTGTGTGTTACCAGTGATGACATACGGCACTGAAACGTGGTCTCTCACTATGGGCCTCATAAGCAAGCTCAAAGTCGCACAACGAGCTATGGAGAGGGCTATGCTCGGGGTTTCTCTACGAGATCGAATCCGAAATGAGGAGATCCGTAGACGAACGAAAGTCACCGACATAGCCCACCGGATTAGTAAGTTGAAATGGCAGTGGGCAGGGCACATATCACGCAGAACAGATGGCCGATGGGGCCGAAAGGTTCTGGAATGGAGACCACGGACTGGCAAGCGCAGCGTAGGACGTCCACCCACAAGATGGACAGACGACCTAAAAGAGACCGCAGGGAAACGCTGGATGCAGGCCGCTTCCAACCGGCCCTTTTGGAGATCGATGGGGGAGGCCTATGTCCAGCAGTGGACGTCCTACGGCTGAAATGATGATGATGATGATGATGATGATGAAGTAGGTGAAACAATGTCAATATTTAAAACATCATGTTAAAAGATAGACATTTCTATAATTGCAAAATAATTAAGAACAGTAATTGAAGTATGAATTTATTTTATTACAAGGAAAATTTAAAAAAATTTGCTGCAAGTAGGGATAAGAGTGCTTAGTTTTACTTTGATGCCTTTTGTACATTGCGTTAATTTTGCGACAGTTAAATATACACGATATAAAAAACACACTCCAATGCTTTACTTCCAGCCGAGTTACAGTTGAGCCGATACGCTGTGCGAAGCCCTTTATGAACCTAACTCATTTTAAGAGAATATACGGTCTGTTTTAACTTTGCAATGTATTTTGTGGGAAACGTTTTTGGAAGATGTATTTTGGTGAATATACAGTAGGGAATTAAATAACGATGTTGTATAAACAGTTGCTCCTGATTGTTAGACGCTTGTAGAACTGACAGCTAAATTAAATGAAGTAAGGCAAATCTTCATCCCATTAAGTGTATCTATAATATATTTAAACTTAGTCTAAGCATTTATTTGCTCTGACAGCTGCAATTACATTGTAAGACGTATAAATTTGCTCGAAGAACCGATAACCCATGGGGAAGAAAGGTTGTTGAGTGGAGACCACGAACCGGAAGACGCAGCGTAGGTAGGCCTCCCACTGGATGAGTCGCTGGCATCCTGTTAATGCAAAAGGCTGTCGTTCAGTGTGGAGGTTAAAGGGGGAGGCCTATGTTCAGTGGACGTCTTCTAGCAGATGATGAAGCATAAATTGTTTTTTTTTTTCTGATGTGCTCATAATCTTTAAACGGCTGAACACATTTTCTTATATCCATAGCAAAGAACAAATTAGAAGAAGCCACCTTTAAAAAACCTCTGTATATAAAAACTAAATCAAAATCGGTTCAGCCGTTTGGGAGCTACGATGCCACAGACAGATACAGAGATACATAAGTTAAACTTATAACACCCCTCTTTTTGCGTCGGGGGCAGCTTTTTTTAATGAAAACCTTTTGCCATATTTTTGAACGTAAGACTGGTAACAACTACCCGACATAGTAACATCAGTGAAATATTTAAAGTTTTTTTTATTTTGACCAATTCACCTGATGTAAAGCGACGATGCGGTCTACGGTGGAGCACGCTTGCCTAGAAGAAACCGATTCACTCGTGATTTGAAGACACGCAGCTTAGAATAACTACTCAGAGAAGGTAAGTTTCCAAACAACGCCTTCTCAAAACGTAAGCTACAAATTCGCTTTGTAGCTTACGTTTCGATTGGTATTTTAAACGATTTAAGCAAGAAAATTAATGGATTACCTGTGGAATGTCACACCATAACTCTTATGCTGCTTTTCTGATTTGTTGTGGTACGATTTCACCGCGCAAATTGTCATAGTAAATTTTTTATATATTTTTTGGTGTCATATATGACACCATTTGAATGGCTTAAATTTTGCGAATGTACTTGGTTTCTTTGTGTAGTTATTCTAAGACACCCAGATTGTAAATACCGGCTACCGGTTTTTTACTATTCTATTGCAGCTGTCAGAGCAAATAAATGCTTGGAGCATAGTGGAGTTGATACCACCAAGAACATCTTGTGTTGTTTTACATTTGCATCAAGTGAGTAAAGCTACAACAACTAGCAAAAAATTTCTTTTTGCTATCGAAACTATAAAAAAATTCTCAAAAGTCAACTACATGTTTCTTAGTGGTCTAAACTTCGCGTTTGATAAGTTATCCACACTCGGACCAAGTTTTTTTTCGACAACTGCAGTAGTTTTTTTTATTACATGCCTTTAATATCAATTTTACAATACATACGCAAAAATATTTTTTTCAACAAAATATGAGTATATTATTAATCCTACAAATCGTGAGTCACTTGATCTGTGGGAGGATGATTGCAATTCGATACCACCAATCCCCCACCACATCCATTGCATCTAGATACCGTTGCATTGTTACCTACAAAACTAATTCTAAACTAAAGAAAATTAAACAAAAGAAAGAAATAAGGAGAAAGAAATGAAAAGAAAGGTAAAAAAAAAAAAAAAAAAAAAAAAAAAAAAAAAAAAAAAAAAAAAAAAAAAAAAAAAACATTCCTCGTTTTCTTTACGTACCATTAGGTATATAAGTACTTTTAAAACGCTGAATATATTATTTAAAACTAATTTTTCCCATGAGGCTATGACTGATTCCTTCTGTACCCCAAGGGTTGTCGAAAGCTGCTTTAATATCGAGAGAAGCAGCTAGAACGAACTGTTTCTCCCTCTGCCGCAATTGCTTAATCAAGTGCAGTATTAATAAGTAGTTACTATTAGTTTTTACTGCAGTAGTTTGCTAAGGATTAGAACGCAACATTAGATAATAGCCGATGTACAACAATGAAAATATAATTGACAGAAAAATGTGTCCCAAGCAGTGAGAACATATAGTACAAAAATTTTTTTTTTTTTTGTTAGTGAAAGGCTGATAATGATGATGATGATTATAGTCTAGGGCAAGCCGTTTTGGATACAATGGCATCGATTCTGATGTACTCTAAACTAAACTAAATTTAACAGTTCTAAAATTGTTGCCATCTTACTCCCACATATTAAAATGAAAAGAGAGGCAGATAATTTTAGTCCTGTCAGATTGGTTTAGTTTAGAGAATGGTACAACAGAATTGACACCAATGGCATCGATTCTGATGTACTCTAAACTAAACTAAATTTAACAGCTCCAAAATTGTTGCCATCTTTCTCCCACATATTAAAATGAAAAGAGAGGCAGATAATTTTAGTCTTGTCAGATTGGTTTAGTTTAGTGGTATGACAGAATCGACGCCGTCACTATATAATCACAATCTAATCTACTTACTAGAAATCGTTCCAAAATGGTACTAAATCTAATTTACCAAGTTGTTTTCCAGTACAAGTCTGTTTCAAAACAATCCTGTTTCGAACTTTTATTTGCAAACTTCCGTATTATTTATCTCTATATACGCAGTGTCTTACAACACTGTTAGATTGAGTGAATACCTTACAGTTAAGCTGTTAACATCTTTCACATTCCAACTTTGACTAAAATAGCCCCTAACACAACGCAATAAAGTCTATTTCAAGAATTATTTTGGCAAGATCTGAATTTGAAAAGATCTTTATTCCGTTGCAGGAAGGTTGTATTTAGGGTTGAGTTTTTGGGAAATTCTCGGATGTTTGGAGTCAAGTGCAGTGACAGTTCAAGGGTGGTAAGAAACAATTTCCTGGTTTTAAAAGGTGAAGGGGAGCGTAGATAGAGAACGAGATAAATTCCACACTGAGGGAAGTAATGTTTCACGATATGAATGTATACGAGGGCAACACAAAGTTTAGAAACTCAAAAAATAAACAAAGCAACTTTAATGTGACTTAATTTTATGTTTTTCAAAATAATTCCCTTCACAGTCTAAGCTGTAGTATATCTTTTATGTCATTATCATCATCATCCTTCATCAAACTTTTTTTTTATCATATATTAACTTTTTTTTTTCTTATGTTAAACACAGGCACTTTACAATTCGACATTTTTTTTATGAAATTCGGAATATGAAACAAAAGAATAACCAGAGATGGGCACTCAGAGAAAAAAAGAGTTAATATATGAAAAAAAAAAAGGTTTGATGAAGGATGATGATGATAATGACATAAAAAATATACTACAAAGCATGCGGTGAAACCTCTGAGAAAAGCAGTAGGCCCACTCTTTCTAGGGGTCTATTAAGCAGCCTTTTCAATCGCTGCCACCTGTAATGGAATTCCTCTAAGCTTTTCTTTTGTTTTCGGAAATTAATAGACATCGCTAGGCGAGGTGAAGGCATTCGACTAAAATAATATTTTGGTCGAAGGGTCAAGGCTATACAAAAAAAACATGGCAAAATAGTCAGTCTGTCCAAATAATAAACCAATCAACTTCTTCCCCACGATCTGTCGTTTCTTAACTTTTTATGTTTAAAATTCTTATATATGCCGTTTCCCTCACGATGTTTTCCTTTACTGTTTTTGAGCGATAGCATCGAAACTGCACATACTTACTTAAGTACTAAAATAAATCATTGGTGCAGGGCCGAGAATCGAACCGGGTGCCGTCAGATTGTAAAGCGCACATGCTACCACTTAGCCATCATCGCTTACTTACCAAGTATACTTACACTTAATAGAAAACATTTGAAAACATTGTGAGTCAGTTAATCTTTAAGTAGGAATAAAATCGACACAAAATGAATACCTACCATTCATTTTGTGTCGATTTTATTCCGAGCCGTTATTATCTAAACTCAGCACCGAATATTTTAAGATATTCATTAAAACTCTAAACAATAAAGCGTATCTTCCCCCAGTCTTCTTAACTCTAATGGAGTTTTGAATAGCCAATTCTTTAGTATGGAACCAGTTGACAGTTTCAGTTACTCAAGAACCTTGGGAATAAAAATAATTATGCTACTAAAATTAAATGTGATATCACAAATCGTGATAAATTGCTAATAAAATAATTAACCCTTTGAATGTGTTACGCACCGCATGTCGGCGTAAGCGAAAAGTGCTCGACGCGCTTTAGGCACCGGAACGGTGCGTAAGGAAATTACCGCTATTCGTCAATTTATTCCCGCTCGAATGAACGTTCCAAAGACAATGTAAGTTCTTTCGCCTCTAGCTTACTTCAATCACTACAGAATTGATGCATCCTTACCGTGTCAGGGGGGACCTATACTTTGTGAGTGGGTTTTCCCCGTTTAGACAGTGTTTGACAAACCGACATGGCGGAAACATAACGTAAAAATGGTTCGCGATAAACTTTTAGTTTTTGAAGTGAATATTGCCTATTAGTGTCAAGTAGTTAGTGTAAAAGTTGCGGAAATTGTTGTGAAACTCCCTTGTTGTGAAAGTGGTGTGATAGTAATTTAATGTGAAAAAATAGCATATTATTATCAACAAGTGCGTGATGGCGCAGGAAAATTCAAGAATAATAATTGCATCACGAGATTCTGTATTTAATTTTTTTAAATTAATGGTGAGTACTTAGATGTATAATCAATTGAAAATATCATACAACAATTCAAGACAATGAATAATATATATAATATATGAACATACAATGCCAATTGATAGGAAAAAAAATATTTTTTATTTTACATCCAGTCAGTTTTCGAAAATTCGGTTGGACTCTCGCATTTCTGGCAACCGCGGCTACTCAGCCTCTTGCGCGGTACGGGTTAAAACTTTAACGAGTTAGCACCAATTCTCATAACATTTTAATTATCAACACCCGTGTCCTCATACAAAATGAAGGATCACGTAATCCATTTTCTAAACACCATCATCAGCCATAAGACGTCCACTGCTGAACATAGGCCTCCCTTGGAACTCCGCACTGAACTGAGCCTTCCATCTACATCCACTGGATGCCCGCGTCTCTCACGATGTCGTCGGTCCATCTAGTGAAAGGCCTACTTACGCTGCGTCTTCCAGTTCGGAGTCTCCACTCAAGAACCTTTCTTCGCAGTTATCGATCCTTCGACCGATGTGACCTGCTCATTGCTACTTCAGCTTGCAAATTTTAATAGCTGTGACTCCACGAACAATACGTGCGAATATCCACGTTCCGAATTCTACCGCGCAAATAAACCATTTTGTATGAGGACACATTTTTTTTCATAAATTTATCAAACTTGTATTCTGTAAGTTTTTTACTTTGATGAGTAGATCAATACAATACAATACAAAACTCTTTATTAAAATACCACAAAACAAGGATAACATTAAAATTACAACAAAAATATTATCTAGGCTTTTAACAGGCGGCCTTATCGCTTAAAGCAATCTCTTCCAGGCAACCGTGCACGGAAAGGAATTATATTTAATAATGTGTGGCTTTAACTAAAAATAAAAAATAGAAAGTAAATACCTATGCAAATAACAACAAACAATCAATAGACTGCAAATAAATATTACATACTAATATATACATATACATAGCCTACATAATATAAACAACATACTACATACCTACCTACATAATTAATAAACTACATAAAAATATTTAACATACCTACTGTTTTATTATAGAAACTGACGTGGTTTTCACACATTTTATTTATATTACACAGGAATTAGTCACGTAAGATTAAGCCGGTCACTCCGACTATAGTTAAAAAAAAAAAAAAAAAAAAAAAAAAATACCTACTGTTATCAAAGATACATATCTACACATGTTGATACTTACATACATTAGATCGATACCTTTAAATATTACTAATCCCTTACTGTTATACTATAGCAATTATATTTATGGGAGTGCAAAGCGTTCTCAATGTCCGAGTAAATAAACCAAGCAATGGTTCCCATACTATTCGCTGTCGATAATATACCAATTAATCATCTGAGTGTACTTGATGGATGGTGGCACCGTTGGATAAACAATTCTGGAGCTTTTTAATAAGCTGAATTATGGCAGTAAATATTTGGGCTTGTAATTCGTCGCTTCTGATAATGTTTGTGACTAGGTATGAAATCTGATTTTTCAAAAAAAAAAGTTTTTACAACGTAATGGATGGACGGAAACGGAAATTCTCAATAACGTTTTTATTGCCTTCAAAGTTCAAATAACTTCTAAATCCCACAAGGCATGTCATGACATGCCTTTGGTAGGATTCCTTATTATAATACGAAGTTTGTGTGTAAATGTGTATGTTTGTCCGTACTTAACTCCGTAACGGTTGAGCAGATTTACGTGAAATTTTGTGTTAAGGTAGCTTATAGCTTGTATTAACACACAGTGAAAAAAGTATTAGCTATTTAATACAGTTCGTTGAGTACGAATTACATTTATTTGAATGGTACAGCATTAGCTTTTATTGTTTTTTTTCGCAATTTCTTGTTAGATCTCTTAGTAAAAAATATTTACAATTATGAGTATAATGATCACCTTTCGCTTTAGTACCACTGCTCTGTGTAACCTTGATTTCGTATATAAAAATTCAACACAATGGGCCCTAAGATCTCTGAACGAAATAACCGTGACACAAATTGATTAACTATAAGAATTTCGTTTTACTACTGTTTCATAAACACATAAATAATACACGTCTAAAGTATAATTTAATACGTTGTCTTTTTTTAAAACTAACTTCAAAATAAGTAATTGATCGAACACAATTAATCGTATTATTAATGATGAGCTGATTAAAAAAACATACGGCGCCAAAAGTAATGTAATTTTTTGTAGAGCCACCTCGCGTCCATCAACATAAGTAACCATATATATAATAAAAAATATCACAAAAATTAATTCTCAAAATTTTTAGGTATTCCGTGTACATTCATAAAAAATATAGTCCTAGTTGAAAACCTCTTCCTGGAGTGGGTCAAAAACTACCTTTTTTTTAATATTCCTTTATTAATATTAATTAAATATATTTTTAAATAAATAAATATTCGGGACATTTTTGCACACACGGTCATCTGACCCCAAACTAAGCAAAGCTTGTGATATGGCTGCCAGAGACTGAAATACATACATATATAGTTTTAAATACATACTTCAATAGATATTAACAACCAGATATAGAACAAACACAAACAAACACAAATGTTCATCACATAAATGTTAGTCCTAGATAGGAATCGAACCCACGCCCCCAAGCTCTGAAGGTAGGTTCACTACCAACTGGACCAACGAGCTATCAATAATATTATATTTATTATTAGTTATTTAGTGACAAAAAGAAGGCCGGCCGCCTGAGCAGTCATCATCGCGTATGGATACTTGTAACAGTGAAGATGAACAGCCTTTTGAAGATCCCAATGTTGTAGCTTTTCGGAAACACCGCGGAAGGTAGTTCATTCCATATTTTGCAGATGTGAGGCAAGAAAGATCGGCTTTGCATCCACGGATCCCGGTATCGGACACAGTGTGCGTTTTCCACTGATCTATGAGATGTGCGTGAGCTTTCAAGTGGTGGCGGCTAGTCGATGATAAAACCGTGACGCCGGCATCAGATCAAACAGTTCTTCAGAACACTCCCCGTTGTAAATGTGATAAAAGATACTGAGAGACCCAACGTCTCTGCTCATGTTCATTAATTAACGGTAGACAAGTGGACGCATTCACTACAAAGTTTTGATCGGCTTCAAAGTCTCAATTCCTTTGCATTAAAGGAAAAATCTAAATATAGGCTAATAATTTATTAACAAATCGGCTTATAACTTTATTAACTTATTGTTATTGGTAAAATTAATTTAGGTATTGACTTCAATATTTACATTGGCTTAAAAGTTCCAATTTCCATGCGTCAAAAGAAAAAGTAACTCGTGAAAAAATTTAAAGATCAAAAATATACCTCCGCATATTTCTATGTAGCCTTTATGCGAATTTCGCTTTATGCCGAACCCTCAAATATTTTATGCATTATGAGCTTACCTTGATTTTATGAAATACCCTTCCAATCAAGGGAAAACCTCTCAACAGGCTTTTACTTCTAGACTGGGAGACAACTGAAAAACTTTGACAAAATCATGAACAATTAAACAAGGTCTGCTATTCCGGGAGTGACACAAGCTTACGTCACTGTCCACTTGCCACTTTATTGCAACTTTCGTTACTAATTTTCACTTATAGTTTAATAATAAACCGGCCAAGTGCGAGTCGGGCTCGCTCACTGAAGGTTCCGTACCACCACAAAATACAATAATTATCAATTTAAAAAACAGACTTCAAAATTAGTAAGATATGGCATTTCGATCCGGTGAAATGATAAAGAGGTCATCCGGGTAAGGAATAACCAGTTATAACTTAATAACGGTAATAAACTAAAATTTGACACTGACTCACACATGGCCATTGTTTATTATTTGTTGTTATACTGTAGAGTGTGTAGTACTATAACCATGCCAAGTTTGACGCTTGTATGTATGACCGTTTTTACATTAGAGCTAATACAAAAATACGTAAAAAAAAAAATATGATACGTTACGTTAGGTTTGTTGTATGGGATTATTTAAAATTATTTCGACTACTTAATTAATACTTTTTACATCTAATTAGTAATTAAGTTATTTTTATTCCATCTCTCTAGAATTGTAGATACGCCTACTAGGCATACCTAACTATGCAAAATGTGATATATTGAGACTAATATTATTTTCACGCCACCTGTCAATGTCAATTTATGAATATGTTATGCAAACCAAACCTAATGTAAGTCATTATGGGTAATTGTCTAGCCTGGCAATAATATTGTACTCAATATCAATATGAGTTTTGGCGCCAACGTGGAAAAAAAACGTGTCGGCTCGTTGGATTATTTTCCTAAACTTGTGTATTTTCGAGTGTTTATGTGTACTAAATGGTGAATTATTATTCATTAAGTGCTCGTAAACGTGCTCGAGTGTGGAAAAGGATATAACGAGGTGAAACGTGTCTTTTCGTGTTGTTTCCAAAACTCCATAGGAGCCTCTTGTAAAGTCTCCACCAGTTTACAGAGGCATGAGTTTGACTTGACCGTGACTTACTTAGCTTGACTCTGACTTTGACTATGACTTGTTTGACGCTATTAAGACTATGTAAACTGTTTAAGATTACGACTAAAGGACATTGAATCCACGGTCATAAAAATTTTACAAAAAAAAAGAATATCATTATAAACCATTGAGATTTATACATTAGTCTGAGTTATAAACCGCTGGTCAATTAATATGATTTGAATTTAGAATGTTGCACCTCAAACTATTTTGTACGTGTATAAATTTTTACCATAGCGACATGCACTTAAAAGGACTTATTTAAAAATCGAGCTGGCCATCACGTTTAAAAAAACAATAAAGAAAAAAAATAAGAAATAAAAGCGCGACCACTGCAAACAAAAATAATTTATTGGCTTTTTCCACAACTGGTCTGATGTTTCAAATATTAATTTTTAGTTTAGCAAAAAGATTTCTGTTTCTAGAAATACATATAATAAAAACTTTCTTCAATTACTACTTATTGATACGTAAAAACAACGGTATTTTTTTGTTAAAAATGTATCATAATACCTATGTAGTATATAATCATAATTGTCTTAATATAGATCGATGAGTGCTACACAAAAATCACTTTTAGAAAATTTAATAACTTGTCATCTTTAACTTCGTAACAATAATATCAAAACAAAAACAACAAATTTAAACCTAACCGTTAATCTATTAAACCGAAAACCAGTGGGAACTATATATACTACTACTACCAACTTTGTATACCATATATATATAACTATAATGTTTTACCATTACCACTTATATATTTTTATTGTCTCGCATAAAATGTGAAATTTCAAGTATTTTCCTCGGGAAAAGGGTGTCTTCTTCATGGGTATGGTTGAATCCCCCAGCTTAATGAAGGATTCGCCACACCTCGCTATGCTCGGAGCTAACCCTCGAATCCTTCCATATGCTCGGGATTCAATCTGATGCCGTGACGTGACTTAAGACACTGTTTTATCCCCTTGGCGCATAATCTACTAATAAACGCCTATTGTGCATTTATTTTTAAATGTGTGTTGAGTTACTCGTGTTTTGTGCAAATAAATTATTTTTATCTGTTGTAAAGATGACTTACAATATAAATTCAAAAACCATTACAGTGTATGTTCCATTATACATAACATCGGTAAAATCGGTATAGCAAAGGAGACTTCTTTCATGTAGTCGTATCCATCCTCTAAGCCTTGTCTTCTAAAGTTAATCTAAATTAGTTTCCTGGCTTATCATGGTTGCCAATCTAAGGTACTATTCTCTAAACTTAGAGTTGGTACATTTATTTCTTGGTTCTATGTCTTATTGGTTATTTTACTAAACAAGCTATAAATAAGATATCCTAGACAAAGCTACAAAAAATGTAAGAAATGTGCCCATCTTAGATATCTTATCCTAGGAGCCAAACATTGCCCTATATCTGTCATCCGCATACGTAAAATATAGTCCTAAGTACGTAAAAGTTACAAATTATAGCTGTAATTTGCAGTAACTTTTCTGATGTCTATCTCTCTGTCTAAACCTATACAAAAAATACCAAGAAAACATAATCTTATATATCATAAGTACCATCTTACATCAGGTCAACAGCGACTTCAAATCCGTTTGAGAAAACAAGCCGTTTTCAAGATATTTATACCTTTTTCAAAAGCTAAAGCTTTTAGTGGATTGAATCGTCAAGGAGCCTCTTGGCTAAGAAATACACATTTTTCGTGGTTGTACTACATCAATAAACATGTAACAAATAGCGACATTAGCTTAGTGGTTGCGTTCGGGTTCCATGCCGCAGCCATGGGTTCAAATTTCAACAATGAACTTGAGAGCTATAGTACTGGCAAAGGAAAACATCGTGGCTATAGTACCGGTAAAGGAAAACATCGTGGATATAGTACCGGTAAGGGAAAACATCGTGGATATAGTACCGGTAAGGGAAAACATCGTAGATATAGTACCGGTAAGGGAAAACATCGTGGATATAGTACCGGTAAAGAAAAACATCGTGGCTATAGTACCTACCGGTAAAGAAATACATCGCGAGGAAACAAAAACATGGTCGCAAACTTTTTAGTAGGTACTCGGCTAGTTAGCATACTACCCTCAAGATATCCAGAAAATTTGTAGCCTACCATCTAAACTTCTGTTCTGGTAACCTTGTTTTAGAGCTAGTTCCAATAAAATTTTAAGCATGCAATGCTTACATCTTCAAACCACCTGTCAATCACCATACTAATCTATCTATCTTCTTTCTTATATACAAAAATCAATTGCTGTTCGTTAGTCTCGCTAAAACTCAAAAATGGCTTGACTTATTTGACCTTTATTTTTCAAACTAGATGTCCGCCCCAGCTTCGCTCGGGTATATATTATATATATATATGTCACCCTATATGTCACCCGGGGATAGTGTAGCTTGCCAACAGTGAAATATTTTTTTAAATCGGTTCAGTAAACTACTGAACCGATTAAAAAAAATATTCGGTGCCTATTCAATGCAAACAAACAAACAATCAAATCTTTCCTCTTTATAATATTACTAGCTGACCTGACAGACGTTGTCCTGTCTTAGAACTGTCAAACACGCAAAGTCAAAACAGTAAATCTTATTTTTTTACACCTTGAGTTACATTATTGGAGTTTTAGTAAGGATCCCTATTTTTTTTGAAAATATAATATAGCCTATGTTAACCGGGGATAGAGTAGCTTCCCAACAGTGAGAGAATTTTTTAAATCGGTTCAGTAGTTTCGGAGCCTATTCAATGCAAACAAACAAACAAACAAACAATCAAATCTTTCCTCTTTATAATATTAGTATAGATTATTAGTATTAGTATAGATATGGCTACATTTAATTTGTGTAAGTCAAATACAATATAAAGGGATGAAAGTTCGGGGGTCGAACTAGCTCGACTGAGCGCTTCCATTAAACCGGAGTCCGGCGCCTGGCTGCATGCATTGCCTTCTCCACACATGGGCACGCTGCTGGATGATGACTCCCTGAGGGTGGCAGTGGCTCTTCGGCTTGGTTGTTCAGTTTGCGAACCTCACGTTTGCATTTGTGGAGCGAAAGTTGAGGCAAATGGACACCACGGTCTTAGCTGCATGCGGTGTGCAGGCCGTAGACCTCGACATCATGCCATCAATGACATCCTGAAGCGTGCTCTTGTGTCTGCAGAGGTGCCGAGCGTTTTGGAGCCCCCGGGGTTGTCTCGGACAGACGGCAAGCGTCCCGACGGACTTACATTGGTCCCATGGCAGAGAGGTCGCTGCCTCGTGTGGGATGCTACATGCGTGAGCACTTTTGCATCCTGCCACCTCCCCGCTACCCAGCAGTTTGCTGGTGCGGGAGCGGAGGCAGCCGCCAGAGGCAAATGCCTCAAATACGCCTGCTTGGGGTCAGCATACGATTTTGTCCCGTTTGCCGTCGAGACGGCGGGGCCTTGGTGTGCTGAAGCACGGAAGTTTGTGCTGGACCTGGGGCGCCGCATGAGGGAGAAGGGCCTCGATCCACGATCGGGTTGGTTCCTGGCACAGCGGATTTCTCTCGCAATTCAGCGGGGGAACGCAGCCAGCGTATTGGGGACTTTCGGTCAGGGCTCGGTCCGCGGAGGACTTTTCGAGTAGGCAATTAGTATTAATTGACAATTTATTGTATATTATTTCTGTAAGTGACGTATTAATTATATAATGATATTTATAATACAATATTATTAACAAGAATGTAAAAAATCTACATAAAAAAAAAAAACAATTAAAGAAGAAAAGTCCACACTGTCACACGTTTCGTGTAGGTAGTAATGTGAAGGTTAAGGTGCAGATCAATGCACGTGGCTGTTCACAATGCACGTGGCTGCTCACAATGCACGTGGCTGTTCACAATGCACGTGGCTCTTCACAATTGCGCTCTTTTAGCTCAGCAGCTTTAAGTTCATAGTGTTAGTGTGTTAGTGTTGATTCGAAGCCAATTTCCTAACCTCAACCCGTTGTGATCGCGACCTCTGTCATACTGTTGTGACACGGCTAGGAAGAAAATTTCCCCATCATCACACTGTTCGTCTAGTAATCTAAAGGTCTTGAAACTTATTTCCTAACGATCCTAGTAATGTGAATTCTCTAGTTCTTGTCAGTGGAGTTTCCAGCTTTATTTTTATCTCGCGTTTTTACCACAATTTTAGGTTACAAATAGATCCACAAAACTCAAACCATACTGACAAATGAGGAATCTGTCACATCGAACCCCAAGCACCCCATCGTTCGTAAAATTGACACCCATCCCACACATCCCATCGCAGGCAATAAAATAAAGTATGTAGAGATACCCCATCGGCAATATCTTATCTAAATTTTAAGGCACGTTCATATTAGATCGGACCGACACATTTATCATTCCGATTCCGCTCTATGGGGAATATTTATCTATCTATTCCGCTCATTCTTTTTAAAGTACAGTACAGTGTAGCTCACCATTATTTTCAAATATAGCATGCATATTAATGGTGATGGCGACAGACAGACAGACGGACGGACGGACGGACGGACGAACGGACGGACGGACAGACAGACAAACAGACAGACAGACAGACAGACAGACCGGTGGCAAACTAAGCCGGCGTGCAACAGACACACTGGTGCGCCGGTCTTGCCGGTCCTTATAATATACATCAATGATGTCAGTGCTTATGAAAACTTTTACAAAGTTTATGAAATCAACACATTTATTGACACGATCATTTTACCGAAGTCATGTTTGTTCGATCCAGTGTGGGCACGCTCTAAGGTCCTAGCAAGAGGCACTTCGTACAAAGGACCGGAACCGGATGGCAATCTATCAAGCGTGCTACCTGTAGATCTTCGAGAATTTTCCCTTCGATGGAGCGTTTTCGAAAGAAATTGGGGGCCTTTAGGCGTAAAGGCGTAGTAGGTACTTATATGCTTTTTTCATTGTTCGAATTCTGGTAATGGTTGTTACGTTGTTTGCAAAGAGCTTTTAAGGGTATGGTTCAATGTATGGCTGTATACTTAAGAGCTAAAGCAAGCTAAGTGCCTTCATCATCATCATCATCATCAGCCCTGAGTGACTCACTGCTGGGTATAGGCCTTCCTTTGTTTATGCCACTTTCCCCGGTCTCTCGCTATTCGCATCCACTCGTTCCTGACAGTATTTCTTAAGTCGTCAGTACACCTCATCCTCGGTCGGCCTGGGTTCCGCCAACCTAGTCTCGGCCACCACGCAGTTACTGCTGTACACCACATCCCATCATTACGTCTGGCCATGTGTCCTGCCCAGTTCCACTTAAGTTTCTTCACCCTTATTACGGCGTCTGCAGCTTTGGTGTGACGTCGTATCTCAGTGTTTTGGATACGGTCATGCAATTTGATGCCGAGCATGGCTCGCTCCATGGCTCTCTGTGCGACAGCTATCTTGTCTTCTCCGTGAGCGTCCATGTCTCAGTACCATAGGTCATGGTGGGCAGGACACATTGGTTATAGAGACAAGTCTTCAGGCACTGTGGTGTATATTTTATTATGCGTAACTTAAAAATCAGAAAACTAACTAACTTAAAATATTAACTAACTAAAACTTAAAATAACTAAATAAAAACTTAGTTATTTGATTACTTAGTGCCTTAGTTATTTTGATTTAAAAGCAAACTTCTGAACTACATTTCTAATAAGTTTATATCCTTTTAATTAAAAGAAGATTTTTTCAAATCGGTTAAAAAATGACGAATGAATGATGAAAATGAGTTCTGAGCTAACAAACATAAAAAAACAAGTCCAACCTACATTTTTTGGAGACGGTTTATAAAACTATTTTTATACAGGTCCCACGTTTTTTTTATTTACTTTTAATAATAAAGAAACTGAGTGGACATAGTAATAATGCATGGTCATCCAGTTATGAACTATAATCTAGGTATTATTAAGAATTAAGAACTTAATTTTTAAATTAAATAATGTATCCAAAGAAGGCTTGTGTTTGACTGCCAACTCGCCTGATGTTAAGCGATGATGCGGTCTACGATGAAGCACGCTTGCCTAGAAGAAACCTCGAAAGATTTAAAGACAACTCAGATTGTAACCATCGGGGAACACCCATTCAGACTAACAGTTCGCACAATAAAAGTGGATTCGAACGCTTCGTACGGGTTTTCGAAATATTAACAATAAAGCGGTGTACATTTTTCATGCGCGCTCTGGCAGTCCGATAGAAAAATGGGCTGGCGGGAATTAAATCATGCAGAACCGATGCATACTCTACGAAATATATTAGATTTAAAAAAAAAAGCAATAGACCAGCAACTTTGCGCCGATGAGACTGCTCAAGACTAAGTTTAGTCAAACATTTTTTTTTTTTTGCATTTATGAAATTGATTTTAGAATTAGTTTATTTTGCCGTTTTTGTTGCCTCAATTGAAATATATAGTGTAACTTAGATTCTATTACATAGTTCGATGGGTGCTATCTGTGAATCTGTTGAACAATCGTTCAACAACATTGTTTAAAACAACAAACCTTTGACATTTACTTTAAGTTGTTACCCTTTATGTTGACATCAGAAACACATAAAACGGGTTTTTATGTGCAAAAATACGAGATAAGCAGCTCGGTCCATAACACAATGTTCATACTCCCACACTGTCGCTGATTTCTTTTATGGATTGCCAGATCTATACACCTACTGAAACAGGAGCCACTTTCATATTTTTGGGGTTCCGTACCCAAAAGGTGTCGACGGAACCGTTTACTAAGCCCACGCTCTCAGTCTATCTATATATCATGCCTTTTAACGACAGTATCTTTTGAACCTTATAATAGATAAGCTAGTTGACATTTTACTTTTGTTTTAATTGTTACTGCGAATTAACTAAAAAATATAATAAAAACAAAAATTTATAATTTTATTATTATTATCGTATTGTTAACGTATTTTTGTCTTTTCTCTAGTCAGTAAAAACTTTATTGTGACGCATATTATGGACTCAATTGTTTTCTTCCAGAATTATATTTCCGGTCCGAAATGGACTCCTTTAGAAAAACTGCAAATCGCCGGGCAATCTTAGTGTCTAATAATTTACTTCATGCGTTGAATGTTTTCATCGTCATCATCATCAACTTTTAACTGTCCACTGCAAGACATAGCCTCTCCTAATGCACGCCACTGACCTTGGTTGGCAGTTCTCTCACACAGTTTTTTACGCCACCAAGGGCCATACTGCTAGCTGTTTAAGGCAATCCAGTTTTGGTGATGAAAAAATGTTACGCGACCGCAAACCGTATCTGGGCGCGTTAAGGTTCACGTTCACGTTAATTTTTCCGAACTGCGCGGTTTTAACGTTAGTTTGATACCGCGTAAGCACTTGGCCGTAAGGCCCCTGGTCGCAAAGTGTCCAACACTATGTTTGCCTAAACGTGGTCTCTACTCTAGAACTCGTCTACCCCATCGGTTATTGGATCTTCTGGCACAGTGTTTGAATTTTTTGACCAGACAAAACGCAAGGACTTGGTTACTGATATTTCAGTATACGTTGCAATCTGACATGATGGTGATAAATGGTGTAGTTGTAAAGAAAGACAAATTTTGTATCGTGTCTCTGCATCGTTAGCCAAGATTGGGGTCCGCTGCGTTTCGGGTTAAATTGCTTTTTGAACCGCCGTTAAGATTTATGAATCTCAATAATAGGCTGGGTTGGTGCATCAATCAAAGTCGCGAAGGTTTGATTATAGATTACCAAACTATAAAAATGAACTATGTTCGGTGTTTTTCTGAGGGATCGTAACCGGAACCAAGTCATAATATGCCAGAAAACCAAAGTCACAATTTTTTTTACATATTTTTTTTAGAGGAAGACCAACAGCCTTTATTAATTATAACAATCTTAGATCCAGAAGCTAATTATAAGTCCTCGAGGATAAAAATTAAAAGAATAACGATTTTAGTGACATTACGCGTTACACAATATGCGTTTGAAGAAAAAATTTTAATTACATCATCATCATCAGCCGAAAGACGTCCACTGCTGAACATAGGCCTCCCCCTTTAACCTCCACATTGAACGACAGCCTGCCTTTTGCATACATGACATACATACATAAAAAAAAACACAAACATACATTAAAATTACATACATTAGGCTTAAACAAAGAATTCCCTACTCAACAGCTGCCTAACCGCCACAACGCTCATGCAGAATAGATCCAACCCTAAGCGCTTATCGATGGTGTTAAAGTTCTTGCTCACTCTCAACATGTATGGATTACGTCTATAGTTAGTGTAGAATTTTGGTATATTGATAAGAGGACAAAAACGAATAGGCTTATGAGGGGTATTAAGCTTGATCTTGGTTAAAAGCTCAGGACAGTCAATAAGGTTAGAGGTTATTTTAAACAATAGAGTCATGTCTGCAATCTCTCTTCTTTTAGAAAGAGGTAGGAAGTGTTTTTTTTTTACAAAGACTTAAATATTTATCGGAATCATATAGGATTTTAATGCGATAATAAATGTATTTAATAATTTTCTTTTTACAATGCTAGTGCAGCTGTCAGAGCAAATAAATATTTGGGATAAGCATACGAATGCCGGCGCCTACTTTAACCAAAAACTAAACATTACTGCGTGGCAATAGGAATGTGTATTTTTTTTTTACCTCACAAAAATCAACGAACAAAATTAAAATTTGTCAAAAAATAATTATTTATATTAATTATGCGCCATACAAATGCATTTTCGCCATCCTTCCTTCCATCAAGAGGCTCTTAGATCAGTTATTTAGTATCAAAAACATAAAACACTGTTTTAAACTATCACGATTGTTCACTAAAGTTATATGATTATTTACGGGATATTTACCGTGGTAAGGTTGTGGAATGTTTGACCAGCCACCGCATTCTTGAGTCTTCCCGTGAACATAGTGCATTTAACTGCGCCGAAATATTAGGAGCGCATTCCACAACCTTACTACGGTAAATATCCCGTAAATAATCATATAACTTCAAAAAACAATAAACATTATTTTTTTATAAGAATATTCTTGTAAAACCATACCCATGTAATCCAAAAACTTATAACCCAGTATCCCCTATTAGAGTGACACACACCTCGTCCCTGAGGGCATTCTTCACGAGAACGCGAAGGAATTACAATGGTCCTGTCGAGACCCGACCAGATTTATTGAGTTGTTCGGACTGCCCTTAGGACTGGGAGCTTGTGCCAAGAAAACTACTAACTTCCCATAAATATAATTACATACAGTTTTAATGCCTATTTAGCAAAGATAATATTACCACTTGATCGCGCACGAGTCGTAGTTTGATTGTGAAAGATGTAAGCCACGTCGGTCACGGGGGGGTATCGTATGGCGCTTGTGATTGGCGCTTTTTTTCTAAGATGTAATGTTTGTTGTAGGCAAAATATTAAAACGACAAAACAAATCTCGGATTCGATCACTACCAAATTTCACATAATTTCTCGCTGGGCTAATCTGAAAGTTGCCTAAAAATTTCATCAAAATTGGTCTAGCCGTTTCAGAGTCCATATCAACATACACACATTGCCTTTTATTATAGATAGAAGATTCATCATTGAAACGTTTGTGCAGCTGGGAATCGAACCCGGTAAGCAGATTAGATGATTCTATTGTCAGAAGCGTTTGAACTCTGGCCAAAAATACTGTATCACTAGGTCATATTTTTTATTATTTCTTTTGAGACAATTTTGGCGTCGCATGTCTTGGGCATTTGCCAGTGCTAGTGTATTGAAATACACAGAATACACAGCAATGGTGGCCAAGCGGTAACATGTGCGCTTTACAATCCGGTTCGACCCTCTCTTCTGCACCAATGACTTATCTACCTAAATATACTACGTGCAGTTTCGATGCCATCGCTCAAAAACAATGAAAGAAACATCGTGAGGAAACCGGTATGTCCAAGAACCAAATGACGAACAATGAAGGGTTCAGAGACTAATGACATTCACCGACATGCACTAGGCATGCATGGTGGCTTAGGGTCCATCCTCTCTATCTTAGAGAAGACTGTGTCCCAGCAGTCAAAAAGCTCACCCCCACATCTTGCAAAGCTGGAAATCTCACACCGTCCTATTCTTCCGCTCCTTTATTCCGCGGACCTGCAAGGTTTGTAATTTTCTTCCCACAATGGTTGTCCCGTAGAGCTTCAACATGAAACATTTCGATAAGAGTGTCTGCAATTACCTCCCTCTAGCAAGCTCAAAGTCGCACAACGAGCTATGGAGAGGGCTATGCTCGGGGTTTCTCTACGAGATCGAATCCGAAATGAGGAGATCCGTAGACGAACGAAATTTACCGACATAGCCCACCGGATTAGCAAGTTCACAGGCTAAATACTATAGAGGAAAAGAAGGACGCGACTTCAAAGTAGACGATTTAGTGTGGACAAAAAAGTTTAAAAATAATAATAAGTTCCATTGGATAAAGGGTATTATCAAAGAGCAACTAGGGAATATGATGTTTGCAATATACATTCCTGAGTTGGACGTGTCGACAAAAAGACATAAGGATCAGTTATGGCCGAGAACATCAAACGAAAATTTCCCGGCATCGGATCAAATACCAAATTGGTACCCGGACTCGGTAGACTCCGACCCTACCTCGGGTGATGAAGATGCAGTCGTAACCCCTTCGAGTCCAGCGACAACAGCCAGTTACGGAGCTCGCTCTGCGGTCGCGTCACCTCGCGACACCAGCTCCGCCAGCGTGGCAAGCGGAGACGAGCGAGAAGTTTCCGCTGCCTCTTCGCCCCGCACGCCTGCAACGCTACGGCTACCAGTACTAGATACTACTCCAGTATTCCAAACTCCCACGGCTAAATCAAGTCCAACTAGGGAACCATCAGTTAAAAAGAAACGAAATCGACCGAAGGTCGATTATAAAGGACTTTAATTTAAGAATATTTTTATTTCTTTGTTACTTCTTTAATTTTGGTAGATTAGTACTCCTTTATTTAAAAGGGGAGGATTGTTAGGTATGTTTACCTGAGGCGCGGCTGCGCCCGCGCCGCATCAAATAAATCAGTGCGTAACCAGCCAGTGGTTTCATTGGTCGTCTCCTAGCTCCGCGTAGCATTCAAGTATAAAACAAAATGGCAGTGGGCAGGGCACATATTACGCAGAACGGGTGGCCGATGGGGCCGAAAGGTTCTGGAATGGAGACCACGGACCGGTAAGCGCAGCATAGGACGTCCACCCACAAGTTGGACAGACGACCTAAAAGAGACCGTAGGGAAACGCTGGATGCAGGCCGCCTCCAACCGGCTCTTTTGGAGATCGATGGGGGAAGCCTGTGTCCAGCAGTGGATGTCCTACGGCTGAAATGATAATGATGATGATGAATTACCTCTCCGGGCTGGCAAAGCACCGTCAACGCTGCTAGTGTTGCAGGTGTCCATAGATGGCGGTTTCTACTTCAGTGCTCTCATCATCATCATCAGCCAGAAGACGTCCACTGCTGAACATAGGCCTCCCCCTTTAACCTCTACACTGAACGACAGCCTGCCTTTTGCATCCACTGGATGCCCGCGACTCTCACAATGTCGTCGGTCCATCTAGTGGGAGGCCTACCTACGCTGCATCTTCCGGTTCGTGGTCTCCACTCCAGAACATTTCTTCCCCATCGGTTATCGGTTATCGGGTATCTAATACGCTCACGTAGTACGAACACTTAATCATCATCATCATCATCAGCCCTGAGTGACCCACTGCTGGGTATAGGCCTCCCTTTATTTATGCCACTTTCCCCGGTCTCTCGCTATTCGCATCCACTCGTTCCCGACAGTTTTTGTTTTTAACACTTACTAGTAATCCAAAATAACACATAACTCCACACACATCTACTATAGAAAATCTTACCACGATGCAATCGACAAAATATCAGAACAGTGTAAATTCTTATGTAAAATTCATCGTCACTAGCTCCCATACTATCTTGTTACCCACATTTCACACGCCAATGGTTATTGTTACAAGAAGTGTTATGAAAGAATTGGGGCGGGGAAGTTTTGACCAGTTTTTGGGTCGTTCTTTGAGAATTATTTTAGGAGGTAAAGATATTGGGTTCGGGATATACGGTCTATTCGAGGTATGTTTCAATTCTAAGAAAGGTTCTTTGCTGAAGAAACTTTCTTTTTGTTTTCGTTAATACCTGATCTCGCCGAATTTGTTTGCGAAATATGTTAAAAAAATATGTTATAACCACGTTAGTTTCCTAGATAAAACTTTTTAAACAATTTCAATTTGCATTACAATATCTTTCAGTGGGTTGTTTAGAGCTAACAATACTATAGAGTTACTCACTTACACTCTTACAGACAAACTGTCGCATTTATATTATCATGATAAATGTCTTCCCTAAAAAGGAAAAATATAAAATATATATACTTATAAAAAAGGTCAAATATATATACTTCTCGATCCTGGTGCAAAGGTTGGCCATTGCCATCCAACGCGGTAACGCAGCGAGTGTTTTGGGTACCTTTGCGCCGGGAACGGTTAGGGGTGGGTTATTTGAATAGATATTGGTTTAGTTATTAGTGAATACCAAATATTTTGGATTCATTTGACATATGTATTTGAACATTAACGTAACTAAATATTTAAAAAAAAAAGGAAAAGGAAAAATAATAAAAAAAAACTAAATTAAAACCACAAATTAAAAAAATCCAATACCAAGTAAACATTGCTCAATCTCTAGAGCTTTACAATTAAGTTAATAGCAACCCTTTTTCAAACAGCGCTGGGCCTCGAGAGCCGATCATTTACTTAATGTTTCTTAACAAAAATTACCTTCCAAAATTGTTCAACACTTAACAAATTAAAATGTTGTTGAAATTAGAAAGCTACCTTATGGCCCAAAGTGTATATTCATAGTGCAAAACCTCGACCAAAATAAAATGAATGGACGGGCCCTAACCATTGAAATTGCTCAGTAAAAACGAGGCAAAACCGTTTGACATATACTTCAACACCATGTACAGTAAATTCGTTACAAAAAATAGATAGCGGTTTTTTTATTTGTATTTACACTTCGGGAAAGCACACGAAGGCATAATTTTGTCAGATGTTTCGTTATCATGTAACAGTAGATGCGTGTCGCACTTCCTACGGCTAGATACCGACTGAAACGAAGTGAACGCCAGCGCTAATTGTATTCTTCAAAAATGCTCTTCTTCTGGGCCCGTCCATTTATTTTATTTTGGTCGAAGGTACAAAACCCCGGATCGGTTCGGAAAAAATTGCAAACAACTGAACAGTTTTTACCGCCGTGCTATCAAATAAAATTCGCATTTAAGTCGGTCCAGCCGTTTTGGAATAAATAGACACACAACCTACAACCATCTCCCTTCTATATTGGTAAAATAATTAATTTTTATTATAAAATTAACCACTCATGATAAATGATAATGCGCTAAATGCGACTTTAATACAATAAACCAAAGATTATGGTCATCTGTAGTAATAAGCGTTGCTTAAAAGTGGGAATACCTCGCCTTAAGTAAACTTTAATAACAAATCATTTTACAAACATGTACAAGACTAAATAAATTCGTAGTCACAAAGTTGTTGTAGACAGTAGGTGCTACGTCGTAGCGACTACGCCGTAGCATCGTTACCTTGCAGTGTTTTTTTTACCCGTTCTATGTTTTCCTTTCAAGAATCGGCTCTTCTTTGGCCCCTTCTGGATTGTTCTACCACTTGTTATCTACATTCAGTTGGAGATATTGATAAGTGAACTATTTGTGTGCAAACTTT
Source organism: Agriopis aurantiaria (assembly GCA_914767915.1). Classification (NCBI taxonomy): domain Eukaryota; kingdom Metazoa; phylum Arthropoda; class Insecta; order Lepidoptera; family Geometridae; genus Agriopis; species Agriopis aurantiaria. The sequence continues at coordinate 2,256,768 of OU612003.1, forward strand.
CATCTGTAATTATGAAGACTTGTTACTGCGTTTTATTCATTTATAATGTACCTTTATACAAAAAAATTAAAAGGGATTTTCTCAGTTCAGTTCTTTTTAGAGTTTCGTAGTTCTACAAGAAACCCTTATAAGTTCGATCTGTCCGTCCGTCTGTCCGTCCTAACCTTTTAAATACTATAGTTATTAAGTGAAGCTTTGCAAAATTACAGTAGTAGGTATATAACTCAATTTTAAAAGTATATATAATATTGAATTTAAGGATGGTACAGGTGAAACGTGGATGTGATTTTTTTTTCACTACACCCTGTCGTGTGTAGTATCGTTAAATTGGTCTTTAAAAATGACGGTAAGGTTAGATACAGCTCTTTTACCGATTTAAAAAGTTTGACACTAAGGCTTGCTATCGGCTATTGACTTACGACAGAGATACATTACAAATAAAATTTCTACCCAAAAACTTTCTATTACTAGACATTAATGTAAGGCGGACTTGTTCAGTCTCTACATCAGATGAAAACGTCTTATGAAAAGACACGCCCACTGAAGGCACTGAGTGTCGCGTCAGTACCGACCAAGCCTGCGATCCGTCAACGTTTCTGCGCTGGTCTTATAATTGTCTATTAAAATTATTTAAAATTGTGCTACGTCTTGTTGTAGCAAAAAATATTGCGGCAAAATTGCCAACCCCCCACCCCGCTCCTCAGACATTTGACTGAATTATTTCCATTGAAAATAATCGTAACTACAAATCTGGGCTACATAGTAGCTTTACCTAGTCTGCGTTCATTATTTAGGCTAGAAAATAAAATGCTAAAGACCGAATACAAGCTGAAAAGAACTCACCAAACCTTTTCTTCAATTCAAATATCTAAACTCCATCTGTAATAAGTCCAAGTAACTTAGGCGTTGGGAAAAAGAAAAAGTTATTCAAAGACAAGTTTTGCTTCGGCCTAACGTCTGAAGTAAAGGGTAAAGCCTCAGATCAAACGAACAAGGTAGATATGGTAAGGAGGCATGGCGAGTACGAACGCATCAGGCATAAATCAGCATTGATACCACAGACCTATACTAAGTAGACTTCACAAGCGGTCCAAACTGTATGAAAACTAAGCGTGTCTTTTCGTACTTACCTTTGAAAAGAAATGTCTTTATTCTGTCGGCCAACTCTATTTGTGGTATTCTTACAACTCTGTATTGCACAATTACCCATTTTCGATTCAAACTGACACGTGTTGTCGCTGTGTCGATGAGCAGACTGATTTAAGCCGAACTCAATTACGACTATTTGTAATAATTGTATTGGAAATATGACATGCAAAGTAGGTCGACTTGTGGCGTCTACTTCGATATAGATCTGTGCTTGATACATTTCGTCAAACTCACCCTGGTCGTCTACCTTGTTGACTTTTTTACATGAGGACACTATTAGCTAAATTATTGGTGTAACTGCAAGTCTCTAAGTGTGCGTGAAAAATGAGTAAGTGTGCCAAACTTACAGTTTTTGCGTTAAGTGGTTTAGCGATGTAGTAAAAAGAGCGGGTAAACAAGGAGACACGAACGCGAACGATAATTCTACTGAGGCATATCTCCCTTGTTTGTTTGATCTAAGGTCAGAACTCCACTCCACCTGTCATTACTGTGCCTAGCAACGTGTCCTGGCCAGCTTCGTTTTAGTTTCATTACCGTAATTTTGTATAAGCGAGTCATAAATGACGGCAAGAAAAGAACATTTTAAACATCAAGTCTCATCATCATCATCATCATCATCTTCATCATCAGCCAGAAGACGTCCACTACTGAACATAGGCCTCCCCCTTTAACCTCCACACTGAACGAAAGCCTGCCATCTGCATCCACTGGATGCCTGCGACTCTCACAATGTCGTCGGTCCATCTAGTGGGAGGCCTACCTACGCTGCGTCTTCCGGTTCGTGGTCTCCACTCAAGAACCTTTCTTCCCCATCGGTTATCGGTTCTTCGAGCGATGTGGCCTGCCCATTGCCACTTCAACTTGCAAATTTTTCTAAAGTGTTCAAACATCAACTCTAAGATTCTGGAAACCGGAATTTAAATTTAATTTGACTTAAATGCAAATTTCAAATCGAAAGTTAGGCAATATTGTAACGCTGAAATCTTTACATAATTTCTTAACAATTTTGGACAAAATTGTAAGAGATTTAGGACAAATGAAAAGCCCAATTGTTTGTCCTGAACAGATTCGGAAATTCAAATTCTGTTTAAATGGGTCCCTAGGTAAAAGCTGGTCCCTAACTCTGGTGGATATTTTTATTTATCTAGAATTATGACTGAGTTGAACTATACAGCGTTACGCGGAAAGGGTGTACTAAGCCGAAAGGTGTCTATAGTATCATCATCATCATCAGCCGGAAGACGTCCACTGCTGAACATAGTCCTCCCCCTTTAACCTCCACACTGAACAACAGCCTGCCTTTTGCATCCACTGGATGCCCGTGACTCTCACAATGTCGTCGGTCCCTCTAGTGGGAGGCCTCCCTACGCTGCGTCTTCCGGTTCGTGGTCTCCACTCCAGAACCTTTCTTCCCCATCGGTTATCGGTTCTTCGAGCGAAGTGGCCTGCCCATTGCCACTTCAACTTGCAAATTTTAACAGCTATGTTGGTGACTCTGGTTCTTTGGCGAATATCCACGTTTCGGATCTTATAGCGCAAAGACACTCCGAGCATAGCTCTCTCCATAGTATACCCATCACTATTAACAACTTCCAAAAAAAAACTGGTCCATAAATTTTTTCGAGTGTGTCAACTTCGTACGTTTACAGACCCTTTTAATTCGGTTCTTTCATACCATAGCGGACCTCTAAATACCATAAGGAATGTACCTTGAAAATTTCAACTACTTAGGTCAAGTAGTTTTTGAGATTTCGTGATAAGTCAGCGAGTGAGTGAATGAATGAGTAGTGTTTCGCTAATTATTCTGTTTAGGTAATAACAGGTACCTTTTTCTTCGAGGTGCAAATCATCCAAAGATACCAGGCTGCATTGGGGTGCACCCTGGTTATGTGGGATTATACCCACTAAAACCTCCCTGGTGGCCAGCATTAGTGCTTGACAAGAAGGCTCCGGGATCTCCAGCGGAACGCACCGGAGCCCTCAGCACTGAGCTCAGGCTCCTCCCGAGACAACTGCGTGTTGTCTTAGCCCCTCCGCCCAACAATAGAACAACAACGTTGTGTGACCAACGTTGTTGTTCTCTCCCTGGGCACGCTTAAGTGGATGGTCAGAGCCTTAACTTTGACCATCCCGAGCACGGAGGTCTTCTTTTAGTAGCCTCAGGCGGGGGGTAACAGTGCCGTATTCTATTGCCCGGGTGCCAGGATAGGTACCTTACGCTCGACGTTTCGACCGTGATTACGCCTAATGGAATGGCCATACCACCGTCATGACCATGACGGTGTGTTCAAATCGTGAAAGTTAATTTTTTCTTTGATATCGTATTAAAAAGTAAAGTAAAGTAAATATTTATTTCTGAAACGGTTTAACATTATCATGATTATATTGTATACATAGCCACAAATGATATCTAAACTAGGTTATATTGAATTAGCAGTGGGCCCCAAACTCGGCTAGGCCGGTATCTTGGTGACCCGGAATAGTATTTGTAGATTTGCAACTTTACGTAAAGAATTTTTTAGTAATGTTATGTAATTTATTAAGTGTGTACATTGCTGTTCTTTATTAAGTTAATTTCATTGTATTCGTTCCTTTTTCCAAACACATTTTTTTGTCAGTAAAAGCCTATACAAGACTCTTGCACAGTATTTATCTATCAGACCGAATAAAGTCCGACGGTCTTAAAATATTTTCACTCTATTTAATTCTATTAATACCCTTTTGTATCTATTTATAGACATGGTAACCTTTTACCTTGAACACAGAATACGTATAAGTACAAGTACCTTGAATAGAAAAGCCGGGGTCAACATAATTTCTTATGAACAAAAATGTTTCACCAAAGGGTTAACCTTCGGTGCGTAGGACTAAAGCCAAACGTAGGCGTGATGCCAGTCAAAGGTTAATCCAGTTTTTTTACCTGTGCTCTCTTTCCGAAGAACACTTGGATCTGATGCTGGCGTCCCGGTTTTATCATCTCACTAGCAGCCACCGCCTGAAAGCTCATTCAATTAAAAAAAAAAAAAAAAAAAAAAAACCTAAAATTAAATTAAAATTAAATTTAAAAAAAATAATTTATGATATATTTTTTTTTTATTATTGTCGATGTGTACCAAGGGAGACGCAGCCGCGCGCGTGCATTCTCCTTGAAAAAGACCTATTAATACGGTTGAAATTATAGTCAAAGTGACCGGCTTAATCTAACGTGAGTAATTCCTGTGTAATATAAATAAAATGTGTGAAAACTGCATCAGTTTCTATAATAGTTACTCAATTTATCATCAAAAAGTGAGAGCAAAGATATATGTGCTTGTTGCCTGCGGTGTCTGTTAGTGGAAGTTTGCTTCGCTTATAGTATCGCTAATCGCTTGTATTGGAAGGTCGACTTTACTCGTGGCGAGGATCTATTCCGCGAACAAACGGTTTAACAGCTGACTGCATCCGACGATCAGTGTTTGTGACGTCTCCTGATTGTTTCTTGGTTTCTGGGAACTACGATAATATCAAGAGTTTCAATACAAAGTTTAACGCTTGTAACGTAATTCAACTTACCTTCTTACTAGGGTGGCATAGTTCAGATTCTGATAATATTTAATTTTAAACGTTAGCCTAGTCCGACGTAAAAAAAAAAAAAAAAAAAAAACTGTGTTCCATGTCAGGTCTTAATTGATCTTATAAGTATCAACAGTCAATTTCATTGCAAACGTAATTATAATAATCAACTTAAATAATCATGATGACCCAAATGAATATTCATTATCCATCATTTCAGCCATAGGACGTCCACTGCTGGACATAGGCCTCCCCCATCAAAATCTAAAAGGGCCGGTTGGAAGCGGCCTGCATCAGCGTTTCTCTGCAGTCTCTTATAGGTCGTCTGTCCATCTTGTGGGTGGAAGTCTTATGCTGCGCTTGCCGGTCCGTAGTCTCCATTCCAGAACCTTTCAGCCCCATCGGCCATCTGTTCTACGTGATATGTGCCCTGCCCACTGCCACTTCAACTTGCTGATCCGGTGGGCTATGTCGGTGACTTTCGTTCGTCTACAGATCTCCCCATTTCTGATTCGATCTCGTAGAGAAACCCCGAGCATAGCCCTCTCCATAGCTTGTTGTGCGACTTTGAGCTTGCTTATGAGGCCCATAGTGAGAGACTACGTTTCAGTGCCGTATGTCATCACTGGTAACTAATGACAATTTATATTATCTTTGCTGGTAACACAAACAAAATTAATATTGGCCTCCGACAATAAAAGACGGTCTTTGCACTGCACGACGTCATGCTAATCGATGCTGGAACTCAGAGTTCAGACTCTACGGCCACAAACCAGCGGTACTTAAGACTCTCTTTACTGTGCAATTATTCCGAATACGCTCTTTTTCAGGTCCAATCCTCTTCCATCTGCATTCCGCTTAACATGACCGACTGCATTCACCTTCCTCAATATATTTGGTTCGGCAAATGTCTCCTCACCTCCTTGTTTCTACTAGCCGGACTTTAAATTTTCAACTAAAATTATGCATCGTTTAGCCCAAATAGTTCTTAGATGGGTAGGCAGTAGTTTAGTAGTAGTTCCACACGTCAGGGCGTCGCATTCGGCACGTTAGAGCGCCAGTTGTTCCCGGAAGTCGCTCCTCTGAGATTGTCCCGAACCAGGAGTAAGTCATAAGAGTACGCAAAATTGGCTAAGAAATTACACGTCTACTCGCTGCATGGGGTAGAATTACACTAAAAGTAACTTTTAAACTTGCACGATTAGGATGTTTCATCATCAGCCTTTAACTGTCCTATGCTGGACATAGGCCTCTCCTAATGCTCCATATTAACTGTGCATTGGAGGTAGTACCCATAATCGCCACGTTGGACAAACGTGTTGGTGATCGCAGAAACTTAGCGCGCATCAGGAATGCTGCTGGCCATCCCTGATCTGTGGTATTTCAGCTACGTTTGGTTTGAAATGGTTATTAATAAATGGCGATTTATCGGTTTGCCAGAGCCTCGTTCGATTTTCAACAAGATGTACCACGGGCAGGTGAAGTTGACTTAGAACATAGGTGGTTTGTACTCCCCTTACTTTCCTTGATTTGAATGTTTATTGAGACTTATCCCGCATTCGCGAAAACTCTATTTGATTCCACTTTGTGCAAACCGCCAGACTATTACATGCGCTGCCTGTGATGTTGTTCTCTTATAGATACAATCCAGTGTTGTCAAGTCTTTGAAGTTTCAAGTCAAGAACCCAACCACCAACTTGGGCACCCAAGACACCGGCTTCGTTGCCTAGTTTGGGCCCGGAGCTAACAGTTTTACGCATTATTCTCAGCCTTAACCACTGTAATTTGTACCTTAGATCACTAACCACTAGATCTAAGATAACTAACTTTTTAAGGCTCTGGATGGAAATAAAGTTTATTATTAATAAGAAATTGATTCCTTTGCATCAATTTATTCTAGACAAGCATGCTCTATCGTGGACGGCATTATTGCTAAGCATCAGGTAAGGTAGAGGCTCAGTTCAGACAAAATAGCAAGATATAATATGGTAAAGTGGTGTGGCGGGTGTAAACGTATCTGGCGTAAATCAAACATAATGCCTTAAGTCGAACTCACCTTGCATCTGGACTACATTTACTTTAATGCATAGGTGGCAAACAAGGAGATAGGTTGCCTGATGGTAAGCAGTCACCGTCGCCTATGGATACTTATAACACCAGAAGCGTCACAAATACGTTGCCTACCCTTTAAGAACCCCATGTTGTAGCTTCTCGGAAACGCCGTTGAAGGTAGCTCATTCTACATTTTGCAGGTATGAGGCAAGAAGGATTGTGTGCATTGCACAGTGTGCGATTTCCACTGATCTATGATGTGTGGGTGAGTCTTCAGGCGGTGGCGGCTAGTGCGATGGTATAATCACGATGCCGGCATGAGAACAAACAGTTCTCCAGAACTCCCCCGTTTTAAATGCGATAAAAGATACAACAATATTATAGATAGTTCATCGATGTTGTGGAGGTTGTCTTATTTTTTATCCAAATCTGCTCAGCCTTTTCAGCATGGCTAGCATGGCAGCATGGTATAACTTATGGTTTTCGTGTCAGTTAAATGTATATCTCTATTGTCAAGAAATATCATGTCAAGACGGACCCTGGAAATAAGATCCCATCCACACTCTTATACCCTACGCCCCCCATACACTCTCCACAAGCTATGCTCAGCACGTCTTCGTTCATTAAAGTTTTTATTCCAGCGCTTTATTCCGCTTCAGCGTTTCAACTTTGAAAATGGGTGTTATTTTTAAACTTTCAAATACTCAATTTACATTTTTGCGGTAATAGCGAAAAATGTACGCCACGAGTTCGGTATTTTTTTTTAATAGTAGATAGGCTTGCGCTTGGCCGCCATCTCGCCTGATGTAAAGCGACGATGCGGTCTACGTGGAGCACGCTTGCCTAGAAGAAACCAATTCACTCTTGACTTGAAGACCCATTCAGGCAGCGAATTCCACAGACTAGCAGTTCGCACAATAAATGTGGAATCAAAGCGTTTCGAACGGGTTCTCGGAATATCAACCATAAAACGATGAATTAGTTTTCAAAAGTTCTTATTTGATGTTAAATTGCTCGATATCCTATGTTCTGTTTACACGAAGCAAGCTTGAAAGACAATTATCTCTATCTATTGAACAAAATATTGACTTACAGCTTCTGTACAGTGGAAGTTTATTTTGTAGAAACGAGAACACACATAGATACATTTTTAATTCTTTTTAAACAAAAAGATGGTTCTTATTTATTCGATTGTATATATTTTTTTGGTTAGTTTTAAGTGATATCTTTGACGATAGTGTACCAATTTCAATTTTAAAAAAATATATTTATATTGAATAAGTTATCTCTTGAGCAATATTTTCTTCGAAATTTATGAGTGATGTATAAATTTTTGATGAAAATATTGCACCTCCAAGGGTGGATAACTAAAGGACACTTACTGATTTTTAGAGCGATGGTGTCCGAGCGGCAGTTGTGCGCTTTACAATCTGACGGCACCCGGTCCGATCGTCGGTGCAAGTCGGCCTTGCACCAATGAGTTGTTTAGTACTTAAATAACTATGAGCAGTTTCGATACCATTGCTCAAAAATGCGGAAGGAAAACGTGAAGAAACCGGTATTTCTATAAATCCTCAAAAGTTCAAAGACACAACATTTACCACCGTGCATTAGGCACACCATGGTGGATAACGGCCCATCCTCTCTCTCTCTCTCTCTTTCTCTCTATCTATCTCTTTCTCTCTCTCTTTGAGAGATGGCCTGTGTACCAGCCGTGGGAACATGATAAGGCTGAAATGATGATAATGAATTTTATCCATTTCCCGTGAAGTTGTTTTTGTTAAAAAATTATATTATGTATTTGAAATGTGGAGAAAGTAAAATCTTGAGAGAAACCGCGGACGCAGTCAGTAAACAAGAAGAAAATAAAAGTAGTTAGGAAATTGGAAATAAGTTTTGTAAAACCAATTAGTAATGCAACGGTGAACTGCGCTTTTTGTGAGAATACTTTTCCCATCTATTTCATTTCATTTCTTTGTTCTATAATTGTTTTTATTTGCGAAGTTTACTACTTTGTAGGCAATTTTCTTTGTGGTATAATTAAATACAATAATTGTATTAATATGAAATGGTAAGATCAGTAACTTTCATAAATAGCTATAATAATAAATAAATAATGATAAATATTCGGGACACTATTGCACACACGGTCATCTGACCCCAAACTAAGCAATGCTTGTGATATGGCTGCCAGAGACTGATATACATTCATATATATTTTAAATACATACTTAAATATATATTAACACCCAGATATAGAACAAATACAAATGTTAACCCTTTTAAACCTACTGAAGAAAAACTTGACTAAATATTTTTTGTTCTAGAAAATCTTGAACAAAATACATACAGAATCGGATGTTCACAGACAAAACCTAACACCAGGGCTGTCTGAAACCAGTTTTTTTTCTCGTTGCCTGTTTTTTCCACCTCTGTAAAAGCCAATAAAAATGTCTCAAAATTCTATGGAACGTTTTCTAATTTCATTTTCTTGTAGCCATAATGTTATTATTAATATTCTGTTAGCTATCGCCCAATTTCAGTACTTCCAATCATATCAAAAATTTTTGAAAAAATTATTTACCATCGCCTAGACAAGTATTTAAAATCACTTGACTTCTTGTATAATAAACAATATGGTTTTCGATCTCAATCAAATACACTCTCTGCTTGCATAGACCTAATAACGACACTAAAAACTAAAATAGATAAAAAACAAATAGCACTTAGTATATACATTGATTTAAAAAAAGCATTCGATACAATTAGTCACAAACTACTCCTTAATAAGCTTCACACTATCGGTATCAAAGAAACAGCTCTTAAAATGATGCAGTCTTACCTCACTGATAGATATCAAAAAGTAAAAATTAATGACACGACCAGTAAGCCGGAATTAATTACCTATGGAGTCCCGCAGGGATCTATCCTGGGTCCCTTACTATTCCTGATCTACATTAACGATATTAACGAACTCAACTTGACCGGTGATACTACGTTATACGCTGATGATACATGTCTGTTTTATTTTGGGAATGATATACATACAGTGGTTACCCAGGCTCAGTCTGACCTCGACACTTTAAATACTTGGTTTCAGCATAATTTGTTGACTATCAACGTATCGAAAACCAACTACATGATTTTTAAGGCTAAAAACAAAAAGATTCAAAGCCACGCTCCATTATATATAAACAATGAACCTTTGAACAAAGTGGAATCAGAAAAATATCTAGGCCTACTTCTTGACACTGAACTTACCTGGAAACCACATATAAACCGCATACGATCAAAGTTATCTGCCTTAATTGGTATACTTCGGGGCAATATCCGTTGTTATCCAAAATCAGTTCGATACTTAATATACAATTCATTCGTAAAATCTCATTTGACTTATCTAATAGAAGTTTGGGGATCAGCAGCCAAAACGAATATAGAAAAATTACAAAGAATCCAAAATAAAATAGTCAAATTGCTTTTCCACCTTAATTATTTTACTCCAACAACTACAGTCTATAATCATACGAAAATAATGACGTTGAAGCAGTTATACCGCTATAGTACTTGTATTCTTGTAAGAAAAGTCATAAAAAAACAAATACATACATCTATAACTTTCACTATAAAGTCGCAAGTCCGTACAAGAACCTCTAGGTATTCCAATAACATCTGTTTACCAAACAGACCAAGAACTAATAACCATGGCTTAAAAAACTTTACGTTTGAAGGGGCACAAATTTATAACAAACTACCTAAAGATATAAAAGACATTCAATCATTCCCGCTTTTCAAAAAAAATTTAAAACATTTCATTCTTAAGAAGTCCTCAGCTTAAGCTAATGATTTATATGTATTTATAAAATAACTAGCTCTAAATCACATCATTAACACGATAGACATACCTTTTACACATACACTAACACAATAATTATACTTTATGTACATAACAAATATAAAAACAACAATAATATCACGCATACTTAAATACAAATACCAATCATTAACTTTATTGTAACAATAAGATAAACTATATTGAGATAAGTAAAATGTTATAGGCAATTACTCATGACCGATATTGCTATGACGCTTTGGACGATTCGCGACACGCAATCGAACCCAAGTTTTACGCTGTCCTGTCAGCTACCTACAAAAAATAAAAACTGATACGATATTATTAAGTTACTTGTAATGTTTGCAATCTTTAGTACCTACCTTAGTTAAGTAAAACTTGTATTTTCTCACCTAAGTGAATTATTGTTATTCTTTGAGAAAATAAAATCTTAAACCATAAACCATAACCGTATAACGGTAGATGCCTTCACAGTCCTACAGTCTTATCTCTATCAGTCTTCAATCTAACAGACAGTTTTCCACCATGAAATTTATAACAAACAGCCTTTTAAAAACACGACCAAAAGCTAGCAAACGTGTATTTTTCAAAGTAATTCAAAGTAAACAAGTTAGCCCACATTCAAAGGCATCGACAAAACGAGGTATTTCAACGCAAGGGTTCACCAGACTGGTGATAAAACCCATAAAAAGAAATGCCAGCTTAGACGATTTTAGCGCACGCCTAAACGATGTTGCTTGTTTTTCATGGTCGTTAGTTCGTTTTCCGATGATTCTGATATTTTTGCCGCTGCAGGTGCGTTTCAAGCTGCGATGGGCGGTATAACATTTCCGTTACCGCTAAAATTCATAGCTCCATTCATTTTTTAAAAAACCTATTTATATTTTTACCTATTTTTTATTTTTTCTACCGTGTAAAAAATTAACTAGGTAGGGTCGAACCGTGTAGTTTACTTCAAACTAATCTATACATCAAAATCGATGTGTGTATGTATGTTTTCTATGGACTCCAAAACGGCTGGATCGATTTTGACACAACTTTCACTGGCAGATAGCTAATATTATAAGGATTGATCCGTGCGGGTGAAACCGTAAATTTTATATGGAGGGCCATAAGTAGGTAAGATTGCCTCGAGACAAGGATGAATGGTACAAGGGAGAAGATTCCTATACCCAACAGTGGATCAATACGCTTGTATTGATCCACTTGTCGATGATGATGATGATGAATATTAATATAAATACGTGGTCCAACTTCTGGTCTTTTAGAAAAATTCAGAGTCGCACAGCGGGATATGGAGAGAGCTACGATCGTAGTTTCTTTGCGCGATAGCATTCGGATCGAGGATATTTGCCGAAGAACCACAGTCACCAAAATAGGAGGCAAGATTTGCAAGTTGAAGTGGACCGATAATCGATAAGGAAGAAAGGTTCTTGAGCGGAGACCACGAACCGAAAGATGTACAATAGGTAGGCCTCCAGCTAGATGGAGCGACGACATCGTGAGAGTCGCTGGCATCCAGTGGATGCAGATGGCATGCTGTCGTTCAGTGTGAACTTCTAAGAGGAAGGCCTACCTCTCATGGCCTCCATCGCTATGTTCAGCAGTGAACATCCTATGGCTGATGATTGTTCTTTATTCTTTGACATGCTAGGCGCTGGATCATAATATGACACATCTCACCCGATCTTAAGTGACCGTGTAGTCCAAGACGATAAACACGCCTAGTCTGAATAGAAACTGGCTCTCAAGTGAGCTTATTCATTTGAGTGACGCGTTGACCGAGTCGCTCAGTTGATGGTAAGAGTCATGCTTTCTCTTTTACATAGAACAGTTCAGTGCCACCTAGATTGTTGCATTACAACAGTTTAAAACCCTGCGCGGCTTTGCATTGCGCCCGCCACCTTGAGATTTCCTTAATGCCCTGTAATTTTGCTAGGAATATTACGTACCCTTCAATCTGGAACACGTTATGTCTGCATGACCCTTTGACGGTTAAATAACTGACAAAGGTGACTACTTCCTCAAGCGGAAAAGAGTAAGTACCCTACACTATCTAAAGCCTTCGACCAAAATAAAATGAATGGAGTAGAATTTTTATGCCCTGTCTCCACTGTAATGCAGCGACGTAAATCATGCTGGTAATTAAATAAAGTAACTGTTTAAACTACTTAAGCTTCCTTAAACTTTAAAATCAGTCGGCGTTCATAATTCCGGATGCTTCGGGCGTCTGTAGTTTTGTTGCCACGCTTATTAGCTGTTTCTTTAAATCACAAGACATTTAGCTTCGCACGTCGTATTTCCTGAAACTCTTTCTTGAATTGCACCTACAAACGACTAGCAGTAAGAGCCAACATACTTAAACCGTTAAGTCTCCAGTTCTACCTACATTTCCTGTTCTACCGGGTTCCGTACGCAAAGGGTAAAAACAGGACCCTATTACTAAGCCTACGATGTCTGTCTATCTGTATATCTATCCGTCTGTCTGTATGTATATTTGTCTATCCGTCTGTTCTATCTTTCGAACCGTAATAGATAACCAGTTGAAATTGTAATGTTACGGCGGATTAACTAGCAAATAATAAAAAAGTCAAAAAGTAAAACCGATAGGGGGTCCCCATACAACAAACGTATTTTTTTAACGTATTTTTGTATTACCTCTAAAGTAGAAACGGTAATATGTACAAGCGTCAATCTTGGCATGATTATAGTACACACTCTAAAGTATAATAATAAATAATGGCCAAGTGCGAGTCGATGAAAAATTTCTGTTCACCACCGGTTCTCGTACGATCACCTATGTGAAGCAACGTCGGGCCGGTACTTGGATAGGTGACTGCCTGGGCGTTGATGGGATGTTATCTTTTTGCACCACTTTAGTAGGTAACAAGTTATGTGGTGCGGATCCCTCAGTGCGCGAGCCCGACTCGCAGTTGGCTGGTTTTTATATAAGTCCGTACTGTGTGTGTATATATTACAACTTCAAGACGCCGGCGGCCAGCCGAGTGATTGGGGATCCAGAGTGAATGATATGATTGAGTAGAGAACTGTGTCGTCTCTATGTTCGCAACAACTACAACATCGCAAGCTGTTTGCAACCTCTGTAAATCGAACCGTTGCACGCTCGAAATCTCCCATATGCGTCTCACCGCACTCAATGCCCTTCTGAATGCCAACCCGAACTGTGATTTGTTTGCCGATGATATTGTCTGAATGTTTGAAGTTAGGTGAGACGAATGACATTATCAAATTCGACTATTAGAATTGGGTTGACGTTTTAAATTTTGACATGTAATTTTATTTTTAAATTTCCATCATAATCATCGGCCGGAAGACGTCCACTGCTGAACATAAACCTCCACACCGAACGACAGCCTGCCTTTTGCATCCATTGGATGCCCACGATAACGCAAACAATTTGAAAGTTTAAAAAATTCCGGATGCCAGCGTATCTCAAAATAAAATTGTATTCTCTATTTATCCTTAATAATGTGTAATTAGCGTATTTTTTGTATGCCATAGGTGGCAAACAAACAGATGGGCCAAGCAGTCACCGTCACCATCCCCTATGGATACTAGTATAACACCAGAAGCATCACAAATACAGTGCCGAGCCTTAATTGATGTTGAGCCCGTGCTAATGAAATAAACAAATACGAATACAAATTTTTTTGTTTCTTGTATATCCACGGATTCTCTCTCACGCTCTCTCTCTCTCTCTCTCTCTCTCTCTCTCTCTCTCATTTGCTTATCTTTTCTCTCTGCAATTGGACCAATAACGTGATTGTGTGTATGAATATTTTGATGATGATGATAGTACATTCTGCATTTCGTAGTTCTAGAAGCTATTGTGCTATAAAAATATTTCTATTTCATTTCTATTCACTCCGTTTTATGTGTACCTTTACAGCGTATACTTTTATTCCTTAAAAATACACAGTGTGAAATGTATTTTTAACCGACTTCAAAAAGTAAGTTGACGGTAGCCACGTGATGTTGCGTTTTTTTGCGCGATAAGATCCGAAACGTGGACATTCGCCAAAGAACCAGACTCACCGACATAGCTGTTAACATTTGCAAGTTGAAGTGGCAATGGGCAGGCCACATCGCTCGAAGAACCGATAACCGATGGGGAAGAAAGGTTCTTGACTGGAGACCGGAAGACGCAGCGTAGGTAGGCCTCCCACTAGATGGACCGACGACATTGTGAGAGTCGCGGGCATCCAGTGGATGCAAAAGGCAGGCTGTCGTTCAGTGTGGAGGTTAAAGGGGGAGGCCTATGTTCAGCAGTGGACGTCTTCCGGCTGATGGTGATGATGATGTGATGTTGACCAATAGAATGGTACCAAATTCACATGACGTCACGAAACAGTCAATTTGGTGCGCTTGTATTGGTCCGCACTTTCTCCTTCCACTCAAGTCCTCACATGTCTCAAATCCCCATACTGCGTGTATTGCAAGAACTTGCGCCATGCCCAAGGCGGTGCAAGGAATAAAAACAGAGGAGCGCCTAATGACTAGTTGTTTGTTCTGAGGCGTCACTCGTTTGTTTCGGAAATGATTCGGAAACAGGTCTCAGAGGCTTTTTGCTTCGTTTGTGGCGCCTGCGGTCTTTGTGCGACTTTAAGTTTGGTTTGCGACCTTTCACTCGGGTTATGTTTAGAAATAACGTTTCACAAGTCACGGTCTAACAAGTCACGGTGTAACTAACTTAGAGACACGCTGACTTTTTCCCGTAGAATCTAAGACATTTGCTTTTCTCGATCAACAAAACAAAATATTGACTCTAGATCAAAGATATTACACGTAGAAAATAAATGGCAGTATATTATAGTGTAGTAGTGGTATATGGGAGTAGGTCCCTTTTTGCAAAAAATCTAAATCAGCAGAAGTAGTTTCTGAATGGATATTTTTTACCTCGATAGTGGTCAGTTAGTTTTTTTTTTACTATTACATTATGTACAATTTAAAAATTAATGAAATACTAAATACATACAGGAATATTATTTTTAAAAAACATTCATGATTTTAATTTGTCTCGCCACAAATGTAAAGAAAACAAAAAAATATATATATATATACATTCGAATTGATAACCTCCTCCTTTTCTAAGTCGGTTAAAAAACACAGATTACTTATTCTAATGTGTAAAAAAATACAAAGACATTCAAAAACATAAAACTTTAAAAATAATGACGATTTTTTTTGGTAGTTTATTTATTTATTTTATGTTTGTCTATAACAATTAAACAGCACTCAGCCTTAAAACTCGGACAAAAAATCCATCATTAGCCAGACGAAATGTCGTTGGTCCACGTCCATCTAGTAGAAGGTTTAATAAGCTGCGTCTTCCGATTCGTAACGTGGTTTCCACTGAAGAACCTTCCTTTCTCATCGGTTTGGACAAAGATTTACTAACAAATAAAATAGAAATAAAGTCCTAGTAGACACAAACATTGTTTTAAAATAGCCTAAATTCTACATGTCTTCTATTTGCAGCTACAAATAGTAGCAAAGATAATGTCGCACTAAATCACTCCGCTACAACGATGATAATCGTCTTAAGCGCACTTAGTGGAAGAAAACACACATTTGCAGTCTCTTGGAAGTTTTCCACTATTTCATTGGGGACCTAGTTTTATTTTGTGGAATAAGAATTAATTTGAAGACGGCAGACTGACTTGTTGGTCGAGTTTACTGCGATTAAGTCATAAGCTTCAGCTGAGTAAGTTGCGGGGATCTATTAAAAAACATTTGTTGTTTATTTTTTTAATTACAAAACATAGATATTGTTTAGTACAAAAAGTAACCAGCTCATATTGCATGCCACTTGCATGAGGCAAGTTTGTATTCGGACCTAAATAATTCTTAGTAACTCCGCTCGTGTTGTAGGTGGCGGTTTCTGATTACCATCAGACGGAACGCAAGTTAATTGTTTTCAGCTCTATTCATAAAAAAACTGCAATGTAAGACACCTACAAATTGCAATAAATGTTTCAAATATTAATTTAACCAATGCTAAGGTTGTTAACACATCACTGCTATTTACGGAAACCATGTCTAAATCCGTCAGGTTCTTACCTTACTTCTTCACCTCACTTTACTCTTACCTTAAGTGTTTTAATCAGTATGTTTTAATCAGTATGTTTTAATTAGTATGTTTTAATCAGTATGTTTTAATCAGTATGTTTTAATCAGTATGTTTTAATCAGTATGTTTTAATCAGTATGTTTTAATCAGTATGTTTTAATCAGTATGTTTTAATCAGTATGTTTTAATCAGTATGTTTTAATCAGTATGTTTTAATCAGTGTGCTTTAATCAGTATATTGTTTAAATCAGTATGTTTTAATCAGTATATTTTAATTACTATGTTTTAATCAGTACATTTGAATCAGTGTGCTTAACTTTTTGAATTGTGTTGCACATTATGAAAAACTTCAACCAATGGGACCAAACATAAAATAGCGAAAAAATCGACTGATCCATACGCTATACATATTTGAGTGATTTTTCCTTTATGGAACAGTTGGTTATTTATTTGCGATATCAGGGTTAGCCTCACGGTATAAGTTGTTCATAATGATTAGTACAATGACCTCCTCTCGGCTTATTACCACCGTTCTGTGTAACCTTGAATAGGCATTGCATAATTATTCAGTAGAAGCGCGATTGGAAGATTTCCACCGTAATTCTCTGAATTCTTATTCCTTGTCCGGTTTCTCTCAGAAGTCGTCAGAAACTTAAAAACTCAATAATAACAGTTGGAGATATAATTTATGCTCGTTTATTATTACGTTTAATCTTAGTTATTTCGTAAATTATCTAAGAATTGTGAAAAGTAACACTAAATATGTTTAGAAAAATCGTCTTTGTTATATTTTTTTTATTATAGGTACATTGATTTACATGTCATGGATATCTATTGTGTTTAGTACAAATATCAATATCAGAGATTACTTATACCTTAGATACGTTTTAGAAGTAATTAAATCATCGAATGGCTCGTCGAATTAAAACTAATTTTAACCAACTCTTAAATCGCGAAAAAAATCAGCTGTTCCATACATTTCGTCGAGTCACTTTATGTATGGAACAGCTGATTTTTTTAAAGCAATATTTTTTTATTATAAATAGTCTTGCGCTTGGCCGCCAACTCGCCTGACGTTAAGAGATGATGCGGTCTACGATGGAGCACGCTTATCTAGAAGAAACCGATTCACTCTCGACTTGAAAACACCCAGACTTGATCCCAAGTAAAAGTTGTTCATTATGATACAACATACTTTATGGTAAAATGATATCTCAGAATATTTCTGCTGTCTAACCAGTCACTCAGTCACTCAGTCCACACAAACTTGTCCAAAAAGTATGCCCTAGCATTTTCTACGATCACCGATATTAATTTCCAAAATCAAACTAAACTAAGTTATTTATTCTTTTGTGCACGATACGGCAGACGGTAAAATGGAAGGGGACCCTTTTGAAAAAGTTTTGCAAACTTTTGCGATAACATTGAAACAATCTGTATGAGGATTGTTTGAATTGGGCTCTCTGACAAAGGTTCGTGAGAATTGAATTTTTGTGAAAATATTAGCTACGGCGCAAATTGAAATGTAAATTTTTACTTCTTTATTGTGTTAGGTATAAGTATGTACGTGCCTGGTCCCCAAATAACGACCTTCGACCAAAATAAAATGAGTGGACTGGGCCAGAAGACGCGCATTTTTGAAGATTACAAAATGAGCGCTATGCCTGACTTTGTTTCAGTCTGACCCTGGAGTAAGACTGAAACAAAGTGAGGAACACAACCCATACCAGTAGATGGCGCCTTTATTTGTTCTCTTGAAATGTTCCGAAACTTGACTGCAATACGTCGATAATTCGTACATTATCTGACAGCAGCGCTTACGGAAGTTCGAGACAACCTATATCACGCTCAAATTACGGCGCTATCTAAGTTCATACCGTTTTTAGACAAATGTTCCGAGCTACGCTCTAATGTTCCGCTATTGTCTTTCCTCTTAGTCTATCTTCCTTGGCTTTACCGAAGTTTAAAAACAACAAAAAATCGCTATCTATTTTTTGTAACAAATGTACTTGTACATGGTTATAATTAGGTCCGACTAGGGAATTAGGGCGATGTGGCCTGCCCATTGCCACTTCAACTTGCAAATTTTAACAGCTATGTCGGTGACTTTGGTTCTTTGGCGAATATCCACGTTTCGGATTCTATCGCGCAAAGAAACTCCGAGCATAGCTCTCTCCATTGCCATTGCTCATCGCTCGGAGAACCGATAACCGATGGGGAAGAAAGGTTCTTGAGTGGAGACCACGAACCGGAAGACGCAGCGTAGGTAGGCCTCCCACTAGATGGACCGACGACATAGTAAGAGTCGCTGGCATCCAGTGGATGCAAAAGGCAGGCTGTCGTTCAGTGTGGAGGTTAAAGGGGGAGGCCTATGTTCAGCAGTGGACGTCTTCTGGCTGATGATGATGATGATGATGAGGGAATTAGGGAATTAGGTCCGATTAGGTGGTTATGTCCGACGGTGTTAACTCGTTTTTACTGAGCAAGTTCAATGGTTATGGCCCGTCCATTCATTTGATTTTGGTCGAAAGTAGCGACACCAATGAACTGATTAACAGTCCACATGCAAACAAAGAACGACAAAATCGTCTGCAGTGAGAGTTCGAATAAATACATCAAGCCTGATTTAGGCCAGATGCGTTCCTACCCGCCACCGTACCATAAATCCCTTGTTTTAATATGAGATTAAAAACATGAATGGTAGGTTGGTAGGTACATTGTCACAAAAACATCGCTGGCTAGGTACAAATGTACATAAACCAGCGCTCGTATTCTGTTGGACCCAAAGCGAGACAGGCGTATTAAACGTAGTATTGTTCTTGTCACGTTCTCGCTCGACAAAAAGTTACTATAAAGGTAACATTCTGATCTTGGCGACCGCGACCAGCGGCAGCGGCCGTGTCACGCGGCAATACAAGCGCCCCACACGTCACGTGACGCGGTCGCTTTCATTGTTTAGCACTCCATATAAACTCATACATATTTATCATGCATATTTCTTTGCGCGATAGAATCCGAAACGTGGATATTCGCCAAAGAACCAGAGTCACCGACATAGCTGTTAAAATTTGCAAGTTGAAGTGGCAATGGGCAGGCCACATCGCTCGAAGAACCGATAACCGATGGGGAAAAAAGGTTCTTGAGTGGAGACCACGAACCGGAAGACACAGCGTAGGTAGGCCTCCCACTAGATAGACCGACGACATTGTGAGAGTCGCTGACATCCAGTGGATGCAAAAGGCAGGCTGTCGTTCAGTGTGGAGGGGGAGGTTTATGTTCAGCAGTGGACGTCTTCTGGCTGATGATGATGATGCTGATGATAAACTCATACTGAGCAGTGAGTCGCGCGACGTTGTCACTGCCGCCGGTCACGGTTGTCCGACGCGGTCGCCGGACGCGGTCGCTGGGTGCGGTTGCCAGCCGCGGTCGCCGGTCGCGGTCGCCGTAATCAGAATGCTACCTTTAGACAGTCGCGGCACGCGTGTTAGGCCAGTAATCTCCACTCTAGAAGACAGCTACCCTAAAAACAATATGGTAGTACAAATACAAATACAAATACAAAAACTCTTTATTAAAACACCACAAAACAAGGATAACATAAAAATTACAACAAAAATAATATCAAGGCTTTTAACAGGCGGCCTTATCGCTTAAAGCGATCTCTTCCAGGCAACCGTGCACGGAAAGGAATTATAACGAACGGAATTATTTTTTAGTAACGAAATTACATGCTTACCGTGCTAGTTAGTATATTAGTATACACCTGCAGAGCGTGTTTCGGCACTACCGGGTTCCGTATACATTTGTACGGTAATTTCCCCCGGGCCTCCGTCCAATCAGGGCATGTAACCCGGTGCAAGAGCTACATTGTGTCCGATTCAATTACTACAACAACTGATTAATTTCACTCTGTCTTCGATGTCACCTGAGACTAAAACACTTCTACACTACAGGGTTACGCGTAAATAGTGTACTTAGCCGAAAGGGGATCAATACCAGTGATACGCTCACACTTCTGGCTCACTCTGATAGCCCGTTGGTCCAGTTGGTAGTGAACCTGCCTTCTGAGCTTGGGGGCGTGGGTTCGATTCCCACCTAGGACAAACATTTATGGTATGTAATTAATATTTGTGTTTGTTCTATATCTGGTAGTTAATATCCATTTAAGTATGTCATCATCATCATCAGCCAGAAGACGTCCACTGCTGAACATAGGCCTCCCCCTTTAACCTCCACACCGAACGGCAGCCTGCCTTTTACATCCACTGGATGCCAGCGACTCTCACAAGTCTCACAAGTTTAAGTATGTATTTAAAACTATATATTTATATCAGTCTCTGGCAGCCATATCACAAGCTGTGCTTAGTTTGGGGTCAGATGACCGTGTGTGCAAGAATGTCCCGAATATTTATTATTATTTAGGTCCATCGTAGACCCCATCTTCAGGCGAGTTGGCGGTCAAACGCAAGCCTATTACTAATAAAAACTTAGCTTAACAATTCTTTGATTCTCAAATTTAACTTGTATACTTACACTTGTTTATCGCAGTGAGTTAACTTCATAGTTACTATATTAATGTACATAAACAAAATCTATAATATCAATTTTTGTTATCAAAATTAGTTGAGACATTTAAGCTGTAGGTGGGCATTCAAACATATCACAATCAGCGCCAACCCTGGAGTAGAGTATGAGGAGCGATCGCTCTAGGCGCCAAATGGCAAGGGGCGCCTAAATGCCAAACCTGAAAAAAAAACACCATAGTAATAGTTATTTATGATACAAGTGCGGTAAGTTGGTTATTACAAACGAGTAGACGAATGTAAGCCCGAGACGAAGTCGAGGGCTTACCATAGTCACGAGTTTGTAATAACCAATCCGCACGTGTGCCATACAACGTTTTACAACACATTTGCGAGAAAAACACAAAAAATGGAAATTAAAAAAATACCGTAAAGTACACGCACGGTGCTATACAACGGAGCGTGCGGTAAAATTCATTGCCGCACGCTCCGTTGTATGATCCGTAATGTTTAACTTTCGAACCATGTATACAGGCTTCGTAAGTGCACTTTTTGAGCAAATGTGTTGTAAAAATTATGATGCTCCGCGTTTCGGTGCTGGAGCGTGGCGTGACAAGGCAAGCACACTTGTTTAAGACAGCATAAAAATTTGATGTAGAAATAGTTTATATCCTGGATTAGAATATGGAATACTTTTTATCTTCTATCCTTATCTTATGATGATACTGAAAGTTTCTTAAGGTTTTTCTTAATGTTATATAGGCTACAGGCTTTGTCCTAATAGTATCGGTCACTAGGGCAAAGCCTGTCTCGTGGAGGCCATAAAACAAATTAACAAAAAAGATATACTTATATTCGACGAAACTACGACAAGAGCTCACAAGTAAAAAAAAAAAAAAAAAAAAAAAACTTACAATCGAATTGATAACCTCCTCCTGTTCGAATTCGGTTAGTAAAAAACTAGATTAACAAAACAAATAACATAACATTAAGAAAAGAAAAAAAAATACTGTTGGTTGGTTGTTGGACCAACAGTAAAATATTATTTTTAAGGTGGTTATAAGCAATAAAAATCTTTATCTTTATCCCGGAATCGATCTCTGTACGATAGTTTTTAGAAATGAAGCGCGCCGAACGACAATCTCGCTCTATCCTGATCAAAGGCTAGTGCCGGCGCTGAACACGGTACTCCCTGTCTTTATCGAGACACTGTAGTTGTGAAACGAAACCAGAGAATACTGTGAGATTTGTGTACCTCTTGAAATTTCGGGAATTACTAAAACAGAATGCGTGATTTTGAATGAGTTTTGAGGATTCCGTACTCAAAAGGTAAAAACGGGACCCTATTACTAAGCCCATGATGTCTGTCTGTTTGTCCGTCCGTCCGTCCATCCGTCCATCCGTCCATCCGTTCTACCTTTAAACGTCTATATCTTTCGAACAGTAAGACCGTAATAGATAGCCAGTTGAAATTTACACAGAATACGTAATGTTACGGCGGATTTACAAATAGTTATTTATGATACAAGTGCGGAAAGTTGGTTATTACAAACGAGTAGACGAATGTAAGCCCGAGACGAAGTCGAGGGCTTACCATAGTCACGAGTTTGTAATAACCAATCCGCACGTGTGCCATACAACGTTTTACAACACATTTGCGAGAAAAAAACAAAAAATGGAAATTAAAAAAATACCGTAAAGTACACGCACGGTGCTATACAACGGAGCGTGCGGACAAATTCATTACAGCACGCTCCGTTGTATGATGCGTTTCATTATAGCACGCTCCGTTGTATGATCCGTAATGTTTAACTTTCGAAAGATGTATTCAGTTATCGTAAGTGCACTTTTTGAGCAAATGTGTTGTAAAATAGAAATTTTACAAATGTATATTTTTACGTATTTTTGTAATTGTTCTAATGCAAAAACGGTAATAATATGTACTGTAAGCGTCAAACTTGCCAGGGTTATTGTACATACTCTAAATTATAATAATATAAATAATGGCCAAGTCTTAGAATAACTACTCAGAGAAGGTAGGTTTCCAAACAACACGATTGGTATTTTAAACGATTTAAGCAAGAAAATTAATGGATTACCTGTGGAATGTCACACCATAACTCTTATGCTGCTTTTCTGGTTTGTTGTGGTACGATTTCACCGCGCAATTTGTCATAGTAAATTTTTTATATATTTTTTGGAGCCATATATGACTCCATTTGAATGGCTTAAATTTTGCGAATGTACTTGGTTTCTATGTGTAGTTATTCTAAGGGCCAAGTATGTCTAACCAAGTATGCCAAGTAGTTCTGTTCATTACCAAGTTATAACTGGTAATTCGGTTAATTGGACGACCTTATCATTTCTTTCACTGAATCGAAATTCCATTTTTTCCATATTCCATCGGGTAAAACCTGGTATGAGAGCCACACGCGGTCTCCAATCTAAAAACTGAGTCTTACGTTGTCTCAAACACCTTTTTTATGCAAGTGACGAGAAAAGCTGTTTAATTCGCTCAACTGTTTTAACTCTGTCCTTTCTCTCTTCAAATTTAATTTAACGAAAAACTAGCAGCTCGCTTCGAAAGCTCGTTATGTTATACGACTATCTAAATCCAATATGCCAAATTAGATCCGTCTGGGATTTATCTATATATTTCAGTCTGATACGTTACGCGTTTGTGGTACGAATGAAAAACCCCTGTAATGTAATTTTGCATTTTGTTAAATTGAGGACGGATTCATACATTATAGGTAAGTTTTATAAAAAGCAATTTTTAAAATATAATGTATATACAGTCATGTTGGCTAGTAGTATAGTAGTGGTTAGTTAGGTGAAAATAAAATAGGCTTCAATAATATTTTACCATACCCACTCGCGATTAGGCAGTCATACACTTCACATGCTCGTAAATCTCTTCTTTATGCCCGACGTAAGCGGACTAAAATTGCTTTTAATGCGCTAGGGCAAAAAAAGATTTTTTGCACTAGTGCATAAAAGTAAACTAAACCTTTTTTTTTTGTTCAAAGAGGTTGTAATTTGTTCTGCTTCGTGCATGATACAGGACCTCTTTAAAGTTGTTCAAAGAGGTTCAGTAGTTCAGTAGTCCCCTCCAGGAAAGCCAGCAGCTCGCTTATGCCTGCGCAGGCTTCCCAGAGCGTCCTCGGTGTTCCAAGGATAGTGTTTCGTGGTTCTGCCACGCTGCTGCACTCCAGCAGCAAATGTGCGGCCGTTTCTCCAGTCTCCAGACATCATTGAGCATCGGAATCCACTTTTATTATTTTCACCTTCGACCGAAATAAAATGAATGGACGGGCATAACCATTGAACTTGCTCAGTAAAAACGAGTCAAAACCGTCGGACATATACTTCAACACCTAATTATAACCATGTACAGTACAATTGTTACAAAAAATAGATAGCGGTTTGTTGTGTTTTTACATTTCGGGAAAGCACACGAAGGCATAATTTTGTCAGATATTTCGTTATCATGTAACAATAGTCTTGTGTTGTACTTCCTACGGCTAGGCTCATTTCGTAATCGTCAAAAATGCTCTTCTTCTGGGCCCGTCCATTCATTATATTTTGGTCGAAGATTTTCACTATCAGAGGTGTGCGCGCGTCCGTAGCAAGAAGTTCAAATTATTAGCAAATAGAGGGTAGGTGTGGCCGCGGCCTGTCGTATAACATTCGTTATCAGGGACTTTTTTATCTCGGAACATTATTGTTGGCAAGATTTAGATGCCTTGGCCCTTTGTGAGGTGTACCTACAAGTCACAAGCGCTGGACGATTATAATAGGTCAAATAAAAACTCCTAAATTATACCTATTAGTTTGACATAGGACGTAATAAAGGAAATGCTGTTAACTAAAAAAAATACACCCACAAGATGGACAGACGACCTAAAAGAGACCGCAAGAAAAGCTCTGGATGCAGGCCGCTTCCAACCGGCCCTTTTGGAGATGGATGGGGGAAGCCTATGTCCAGCAGTGGATCTGGACAATTTATGGCTGAAATAATAATTTTGAAATAATAATGATAAAAAAAAAGCGGCCCACCCCGCTTTCAGGTATAGATATATAGCCTATGTCACCCGGGGATAGTGTAGCTTCCCACCAGTGAAAGAATTTTTCATATCAGTTCAGTAGTTTCGGAGCCTATTCAATGCAAACAAACAAACAATCAAATCTTTCCTCTTTATAATATTAGTATAGATAGTTTGTCAGTATTTAATTGTGATAAAGCAATTAACTGCAAAAAAAAAATCATAGATGGCAAACACGCCCATCCTAGAATAGTAACTGGCTCTCAAGCAAGGCTGCCGGAACACACCGTTAGGTGCTTGACGACAGATTTAAAACTCCCCTACCTCCCTACATTTAACCCACACCTAACTGAGGTACACAATAAATAAAGGTTTCGGGTACAACTGCGGTGGCGCAGCAAACGTCGTATTTTTGCGCCAAAATTGATATTTGATACAAACACCTGATACCGGCGTTGTTTTTTTATTTACAATTCAAATTGGCTCATGCTAATTCATGCAAATGTTTGTACTGGCAGCGGGCAGCCTTGCGGCCACAGCTTGGCTTGCCGATGATGTCTTTCTAACAAAAGACGAATTGAGTTGGCAAGCGTCAAAGCGACGCTAGTATATTTTTTCTTTCCAGAGAATTTTGGCGTGCTACGTCTTGTGCATTTGCCAGTGTCATGTATTGAGATTTCTTTCAAGTTTTATTAAATATTGTCAAACAAGTTTTAGTAAGTATATTACTTTACCCTATTATAAAAAAAAAAAACAACTACAAATTAAAACCTAACTATCATTCTATCAAACCGCGTATCGAGTTTTAGTTGTATTATAGAAACTGACGTGATTTTCACATATTTTATTGTAGTGCCAAGCGAGACGCAGCCGCGCGCGTACTTTCACCTTGAAAAAGACTGCCTAATGCGGTTGAAACTATAGTAGGAGTGACCGGCTTAATCTTAAGTGAGTAATTCCCGTGTAATATAAATAAAAAGTCTTAGTTGTTTTACCGCGTACCCGTAAGTTGTGGAATGGCTTACCACTTTTCCTCCAAAATATGACATCAATTGCTTCAAACGAAGCGTGAATAGAGTCTTCAAAGGTAGGCAACGCACCGCCAATTCTACGGGTATTGTAGGTGTCCATAAGCGACGGTGACTACTTACCATCAGGTGGCCCGTTGCTTGTTTGTCTACTATTACATAAAAAAAAAAATGAAATAACGTCTTTGTGTGTTAATAGAGCTCATAGCTTGGCTATGTTTGGTAGATTCAAAAATTTAGAGTTCATTTCAATTAAATAATATTTACAGTAAATTCATGTTAATTTCAGTATTTATTGTTAAATTTTTCATTTACATTTCAATTAAATAAATTTTATAGTAATTTCAAGATTAAAAATATTAAAAAATTAATATCATTAGTACAAATTGTTAAAACGAATTTTTTGTTACAGATTTAATTACAATTTGTTTCAGGTTAGGTTAATTTTACTTTTTTATGTAATTAATATTTATGTCAGGTTAGGTTTAAATTAGCATCACAAATATCTATAGAGTAAAATAGTTTGTCCCAAATCTTTATTGTACTCAAAACGACGTAGAAGCGGAATTACACTAGAAATTCACGCAAAGTAACGCCTGATTCAATCAATTGGTAAAAATATGTTTTTAACCAACTAAAATAGAAAGTTTTAAGGTTTGACACGTATTGTTTTATGCATGACCCATCACTTTTCTCGGAGCTGTCCTAATTTGATGGTTTATTTAATCAAGCATAGCTATGTATTTCCGCAATAAAGATATATATAATTGCTAGCTGCGACTCGCGGTTTCACCCGCGTAGTGTTGAAAATGGTGATGATGATGATGAAAAGAAGCTTATGTCACTCTCTGGCTCTTGAACTATACCCATGCAAAAAATCTGATTTATCCGTCGGTCCGTTGCAGCGTGAAAGAGGAACAAACATCCATACATCCATTCATACAAACTTTCGCGTTTATTATAAAGCCTTATTCACTGACCATGATTTTCTTACCTTATTAAACATACTATATTATAAATGTGTGTGTGATGACATTAGGTACTGAGACGTGGTCCTTAACTGTCGGCCTTTTGGAAACACTCAGAATCACACAGCGGGCAATGGAGAGAGCTATGCTCGGAGTTCCTTTGCGCGATAGAATCCAAAACGTGGATATTCGTCAAAGAACCAGAGTCGCCTACATAGCTGTTAAAATTTGCAAGTTGGCAATGGGCAGGCCACATGGTCGAAGAACCGATAACCGATGGGGAAGAAAGGTTATTGAGTGGAGACCACGAACCGGAAGACGCAGTGTAAGTAGGCCTCCCACTTGATGGACCGAAGACATTGTGACGCAGGCGTCCAGTGGATGGCAGACTGTCATTCTAGTGTGAAGTTTTAAGGGTGAGGCCTATGTTCTGCAGCAGACGTCTTCTGGCTAGCGATGATAATAATCAACACCACCCGTTTGAAAGTTACGATGTCACAGATAGGAGTCCTTCAAAGTAGCACACCTCTTTTTGCATCGGGGATGAGTTATTTTAGGTTAAAGCCACAGTAACCTTAACTATCTATAAAAAAATAAGGACTCGACCCACCAAACACCGATAATGTTTTCTATCACAGCAACGAACAAACAAACAATGGTTCCAGTATTTCTCGGAGAAAAAACAATTCAATTCGCACCGGGCCATTTATCATTGTACTGTCAAAAATATCACCGCGCTACAGTGGAGGCGTGCCACGAGATTTATTTGAGCCCCAGAGGATCTTCAACGGGACATATTAAAGAAATGACATATTTATCGCTCTTCTTGTTTTGCAATCAATTGTTTTGGTTCGATTATTATTGTTAGTGGCTAATAGCACGCCTACCTCATAAGCAAAAGCTCGCAAGAGGTAGACGTGCTACTACCACGGAAAAGAAAATAAATCTACTACTGAGCATGGTATAATAATATACTCCGCCAGGTATAGCACTCCGAGAAATAATGTGACGTGGGCGTACCGCAATGATGTCATCAATGTCATGGATACACGTACACGTGCATAAGCAAGAGCAGAATAAGTAATTTACAACAAGTTCGAGAGAGATGACGATACACGAAACAATGGCGGACTCTCTATGATTTTCTGTGTTAACAGTAGCGTGAAATTATAACTCCCCAATATTCGTATATTACCTGTGGCAATCCAATAAATCAATGTGGTTTTGATAAAATTGTGTTTAATATATTCAATTCGTGCTTAGCTTGTGATACGTTCTAGACGCATACAAATTTTATATAATATAAAGAAAACTAAAAGTCGTAAATAATCTACTTTAATCTAAAACAATAAACAGAATTTAATAACAGTAAATGATTATAAATTATGTGTTGTGCAAGTGAAACGTAATGTAACACTTGCTTGAACGGACAAACCAAATGACAATTGAAATGCTTTTTGTATTTTATTTAATAGATTATTAAATAAGTTGTTTCCCAGTATCTGTGTTTGTTACAATAAAGTGGCAACTGGACAGTGACGTCATTGCGGTACAACTCCCAGAGTTCCAGACCTTGTTTTCTTGGATCATGGTACTGAGCAGAACCGGTCGAATATGCCAGGCGAAAGGCCTGTTCAGACCTAAGCGATAATCGCTACCGCTGTAGGTAGCGAAACATACCGCACGCTATTCCGCCGACAGACAAAATAGATGATATATTTATACTCATCATCCTTACTAATATTATAAAAGCGAAAGTAACTCTGTCTCTCTGTCTCTCTGTCTGGATGTTTGTCCGCTTTTCACGACTAAACCGCTGAGCCGATCTTAACGAATGTTGGCAGGATGATGGTGTACATCATATGGACGGACATAGGACAAATTCTCCCAGAAAATGCGAGAAAATTGGAAAATCGCGGGTAGCACCGCGGGCTTCAGCTAGTTATGAATAACTTTTACTATGGGACTTTAAAGAGGCCGCAGGGAAGCGCTGGATGCAGGCCGCTTCCAACCGGCCCTTTTGGAGATCGATGCGGGAGGCCTATGTCCAACTGTGGACGTCCTATGGCTGACATGATGATGATAATGATGATGACGGGACCAAAACTTAAATCACAAAAA
The DNA here is from genome assembly GCA_914767915.1 of Agriopis aurantiaria. Classification (NCBI taxonomy): domain Eukaryota; kingdom Metazoa; phylum Arthropoda; class Insecta; order Lepidoptera; family Geometridae; genus Agriopis; species Agriopis aurantiaria. Next base: position 2,286,147 of record OU612003.1, read on the forward strand.
AAATACCATACATTTTGCCGAGTGGCCGTTTTCTATGGAACATTTGATATTTTTTCGCGATTTCAAGTTTGATCCTACATTAAAAGTTGTTTTTAATGATAAACCTTGCGACTTTGATTCACGAACTTTATTTCCGCGTAACACTGTATAGGTAAAATATTTGGATGGCCTTGCTAATACCCTTCTAAGTAATAAGCCATGTAATCTAGCAAATATTCAGTTTGGCAACTTACTAATTCACTTATTTATTTAGTTTATTGGCACACAAAACAAAATTTGGTCAAAACAATTTAAACTTAGTGTAGACTATACAATTTTAAACTAAACCGTATTCCTAAATATGTATACACAACATGTTTTTTTAAATGCAGTAATTGGTAAAGTATTACAAACAAACTTAGATACAATAATATTAAATTTAGATACAATAATGTTAAATAAACTTAACTTCTTTTATTATGGACCGTAAAAACAATATTTCGTTAATTTTTTTTTTAATAACTGATTTTTTTTTAATAACTGTAAGTTAAAATTCTTATGTCATAACGTCACGCAAGTCGACAAAGGGCCTTAGCGTTCCTGCTTACCCATTCAAATTAGTTTCGTCTCGTCTTCATTACCTCTGATAAATCACTTACATCAATAGGCATGATTCCTAATGTTTAATCTATTACAAATAACCAGCTTAGCGATGAATACAACTAAATACATTACACATACTGAAAAAATAATTTGAATTGGCTGATTAATCTCTGAGATATGAGTATTTAAAGTTTTAGGTGGGGATAGAGAGGGGATGTTCTATCCCTTTCTCGCAAAGCGTGTGTTAGTATAGCATTTGTATGGCGCTCCTGAGCCGTGACGTCACGGCTCAGTATAGTGCACTCTCTGTCTAGCATGAAATTAAATTAAAATGCTTATATCTTATTTATTTTTGAACTAATTTTAATTTTGTTTTTGTTGATGTGCTCTATTTATGATCAGCTTTTTATGAGGTAATAAAAAATATTAGTCATCATGCCTATTGTATTCCGTATCCGATAAAAAAAAATCTTTCAACATTGAGAAATTGAGAATCAATTCTTTTCATTTCCCATCCTTTTCCCTCTCACCTCACAATATATCTGCCCCTTTCATTCGATAACAGTAAGTACAGACAAAGCATTTGGCTTTTTGCACGGCCGAGTACAAATCGAGTGAAAGTCATTGGGGCGGCAAATCCGCTAAGCTTAAGCAAGTTAAATCGTCTATGTGGATTCAATTCGCACGAAATAATGGATCCTATTGTTAACCTGGGGTACGTAGTGGCTATTGTTGAATCTGTGACCTGGGGCAGGTTTGGGATCAGTGACCTTGCTCCTGGCAGCGAGTTGCTAATGGTACTTACTTGACTGCTGTATTGCAGAAAATATTCTTATGACTTTTATTGTCTTTCTTTTCTGGTAACACCGTACACAAAAGTGTTCACGAAGCTTGGGTTTGTTAAAAAACAAACCTAGTCTGAGCTTCGTGAAACCCAGACTGGGCTTCATGAAACCCGGACTGAGCTTCATGAAACCCAGACGGGACTTCATGAAACCCAGACTTGACTTCATGCAAACCATACTTAACTTCATGAAACCTGGACTGGGCTTCATGAAACCTAGAATGGGATTTATGGAACCCAGACTGAGCTTCATGAAACCCAGACTGAGCTTCATGAAACCCAAACTAGACTTCATGAAAGTGAAGTCCATTACTAGAAAAGTACGCAATAAATGGTTCGTTTACGACTGGTATATTTATTACAATCTTACTATAGACACAAAAGCTCTCAATGTCTATCGATAATACAAATTCAGCACATCTATACTAATATTATAAAGAGGAAAGATTTGATTGTTTGTTTGTTTGTTTGTTTGCATTGAATAGGCTCCGAAACTACTGAACAGATTTGAAAAATTCTTTCACTGTTGGGAAGCTACACTATCCCCGGGTGACATAGGCTATAAACTATACCCGTGCGAAGCTGGGGCGGACCGCTAGTATTAAATTAAAATTTATACTTCTAAAACAAAGACTTATGTAAAATATAGTGAATCTTAGATTTTAGTATAAAACTAATTATTTTAAAGATGTTTTTACTTTTATCTATCCGTATTTCTTTTTAATTTTATTGGGGACTAGCTGACCCGACAGACTTTGTCCTGTCTTAGAAATGACAAAAGCGCGAAGTTAAAATCGTTGTTAAGTTTTCCGAAATTTTCTAATTTTCTTAATTTTTCTTTCCATAAGAACCTTCCACAAAATATAGCAACCCTCATTAATTTGCATCACGTGATTTGCGGACCTTTTTTGGCATTTATTTGTTTAGTAAGATTTATTAATTTATAGATTTATTAAGTACCTACTCAACGTACACTACAAAGTGCGCTACAAAGCTAACTCCAGCGGCCCAGATACAGACAGACAGAAATACAGACAGACAGACAAAAAAGAAAAAATTACAGTTTTGACTTCAGTATCGAATATCGAGTGCCGTCCAATTTTTTTTTTCAAAATATCTTTAATGTACAGAATGGGACCTGTTACAGTTTTATTATAAGTATACATAGATTGCCTAAATTTTCTGACCTTATAGTTATGTTATTTTCGAAAAAAAATATAGACTACTTTTAAGATACTTATTTGAATTAATTTGTTTTACTTGCGATAATTCATCATCATCATCAGCCAGAAGACGTCCACTGCTGATCATAGGCCTCCCCTTTAACCTCCAAACTTGCGTTTTTTTTAAAATATTTATGATTGTTTTTTAATGTGATGACGTCACCATCGGCGTTAATTAGTTCGTGTCTATACAAAAAACAACTTGTCATATTTTCATCTGTCAATGTCATTAGTTGCACAGTGGCTTGGCTTTTTTTTTGTTTGCGTAAACAGCTAAGATAAATTCAACATAACGCCAACGCTGACGTCATTCAAGGGTAAATGAAGGTCAATCATATTTAATCATATTTGTCATCGCCGCTTATTTTTTAACAAAAATTTATGAATCGTGATCAGTAAGTCTATTTCTCGAAATAGTTTTGTTATTAAAATCTATTTAAAAAAAAAACGGACAAGTACTCATGGACAGGACTCGTGCTCTGAGGGTTCCGTAGGAAGGAAGCCTATGAAAGTGAGTCAAAAAAAAACTAACTCAAGTTGAAATATTGAAAGACAAATTTAACTTTGTAGTTGACAATAAGGTTCTTCCATACATAACAACTACAAAATGTAAGTTTGTAATTGTAAAACAATATGTTTATATGATATAACTTCAAATTAACAACTTTCAGATTTATTCCTTTATATGTGCTGTAAGACCATGCCTCTTGCCAAAATTAATGATTCTAGGTCAACGGGAAGTACCCTATAGGTTTTGGTTCCCCTGTGAAATCGGAAAATATGCGACATTAACGTTCATATCTTATGATTTCGTTGACTTACAACTTTTATTTTTTTACAGCCGAAAGAAACCGTAGACCCAAGTATTTAGTATAAATTTCAACTTGATACCTTGACGCGTTCTTGAGAAAAAGGGTCTTGACAGACGGACAAACAGACGGACAACGAAGTGATCCTAAAAATATGAACAATCCCCATTGTGTGCTACTGACAGCGACTTCCCGTGCCCAGGAATGATGTAAATCACCCGTAATGTATGTAATTCGAACTGCATGCATTCGTATTTGCATACAGAAAGATGTTGGTCCACTCCGCGCATCCACGCCATGTCCGCTCAATTTTCATATGGAAAGCGTTGCTCTGGACCATTGTTATGTATTCTGAATGTAATTATGTTATACTCGGTTACGTGAAAAGGGTATACTAAGCTGAAAAGGGTACATATTATATATATTAAAGACTTCCCCGGTGGCCTAGTTGGTAATGAACCTGGCTTCTGCGCTTGGGGCGTGGGTTCGATTCCCACCTACGACAAACATTAGTGTGATGAACATTTGTGTTTAAATAAATAAAATATTCGGGACATTTTTTTCACACACGGTCATCTGACCCCAAACTAAGCAAAGCTTGTGATATGGCTGCCACAGACTGATATACATACATATATAGTTTTAAATACATACTTAAATAGATATTAACAACCAGATATAGAACAAACACAAATGTTCATCGCACAAATGTTTGTCCTAGATGGGAATCGAACCCACGCCCCTCAAGCTCAGAAGGCAAGTTCACTACCAACTGGACCGACGGGCTATCTGAACATGTTTTTTTGTTCTATATCTGGGTGTTTATATCTATATGTATTTTAAAATACATATTATATACGTATATATTATGCTCGGAGTTTCTTTGCGCGATAGAATCCGGAACGTGGACATTCGCCAAAGAACCAGAGTCACCGACATAGCTGTTAAAATTTGCAAGTTGAAGTAGCAATGGGCAGGCCACATCGCTCGAAGAACCGATAACCGATGGGGAAGAAAGGTTCTTGAGTGGAGACCACGAACCGGAAGACGCAGCGTAGGTATAGGCCTCCCACTAGATAGACCGACGACATTGTGAGAGTCGCGGGCATCCAGTGGATGCAAAAGGCAGGGTGTCGGTCAGTGTCGAGGTTAAAGGGGGAGGCCTATATTCAGCAGTGGACGTCTTCTGGCTGATGATGATGATGACGTATATATTAGTCTCTGGCAGCCACAGTACAAGCCATAGTACAAGCTTTGCTTAGTTTGGGGCCAGATGACCGTGTGTGCAAAAATGTCCCGAATATACTCTGAATATGGCTCCTTTTCGGTTTAGTACACCCTTTCCGCGTAACCCTGTATTTATGTTTATGTTATGTATTTTGAGCATAGAATGGCGTCGATTCTGTCATACCACTCACTAAACTATACCAATCTGACAGGACTCAAATGATCTGCTTCTCTTTTCATTTTAACGTGTTAGAGAAGGACGGCATCAACTTTAGAGCTGTCATATTTATTTTAGTTTAGTTTAGAGAACATCAGAATCGATGCCAATGTGAATGAAATTGAAGTACGTATGTATTCTTAGAATTATAGGAAACCAAGAAGGATAGAAAGGGGCGTGGCGTGGCTAGCGTATTTACGTCGCCGCCACTTCAGAGTGGTGGAGCGTCGAATGGCTCGCTCGCTTCCTGTAGTGGTATATTTTCTAAGGTTCCGTACCACAAAATAAAAAAGGAACCCATAAACGATCACTTCGTTGTCCGTCTGTTTATCTGTTAGCTTGCTCTCTCTGTCTGTCAAAACCCCTTTTCTCAGGGACGCGCGGTGGTGGAAAGTTGAAATTAACATCAAATTCTCAGGTGTGAAATCCCTCTTGTAATCAAACTTCCAAGTCAACGCAATCAAAAGATACTGCCGTTTATGCCGCATATTTCGGTACTGGCAAGGGAATCAAAATCTATAGGGTACGTACTTCCCGTTGACCTAGAATCGCGTAACTTGCCAAGCGGCAAGGTCTCACAGCACTTACTTATAAAGGAAAAATCCGAAAGTTGTTTTTTGAAGTTACACCACTTAATTTTTTTTAATGCTATTACAACCTTACGTTTTTAGTTGGTACGTATGGGAGCACCTGTTTGCCAACTACAAAGTAGTAATTTTTAAACTTTCGCGATTTGAACACATGTTTTAAACGTTTATCGGGACTTATCACGTATTATTTAATTTAGGTAAAAAATATGTACCTTTCGCTCGACGTTTCGACCATGTTACAATGGCCGTGGTCACGAGCTGACTGAAAACTGCGGGTGAGTCCGGCGAGAAGAGCGGGTGTTTTGTTCTCCTACCCTCACTTGATCTTGAAAAATGGCAGGGTTGTCACTACGACACACAACACTGACTGTATCGGTAAATGTCCTAGTACCTACACCGCGGTTTGTACACTTGCTTACTATGGGATTCCACGACGCCGCTAACTTAAATCCATCTTCCCGGTTGAAATTGCGATGTTTTCTAATTCCAACCGCTTCACGAACCATTCTAGAAAAATAATGTCGTTCAGTGGAGAGGACCTTCGGATCGTGGAGCTCGATCCAGTGACTACAAAGTGATTGTCTTTCAATATTTCAATATTTTTAACCTTTTTCGTCGAGACTCGATTCCCGGGATAGATCAACTATCTATATACCTACATATTGTTTAAGTTTGTATGGAACCCTCAGGGTGCGAGGCCTACTCACACTTGTCCGTTTTTTTAATACATCTAACATGCTTATAGTGACATATAGCCCACATTCATAATCATTTATGGTTTGAAGCTAAAATATTTTTACCTGTAGATAGGTTTTGCTCGCCACCATATTGACTAGACGAATGCAAGGCTGGCTGCCTGACTTCGTTCAGCCGTCTCTCAGTCACGCACTCCGAGTGTCCACAATAAATTGTTTTTTTTTCTCTTTCTAAGAACAGATATAGCGTAAAAAGTCTTTCATATTTTTTTCTTTATTTCACAAAATGCACTTATATACATGCGTAGGTAAGCTATGCTATGTTTGGGACATTTTTGCACACACGGTCATATGACCTCAAACTAAGCAAAGCTTGTGATATGGCTGCTAGAGACTGATATACATTCATAATTATATAGTTTTTAAATACATACTTAAATATATATTAACAATGTTATGGTATATGCTGCGTTTAGTCAGTTTTTAAAGCCGTGTTGTTCGCCTATAACGTCTCTATTATTACATCTCACTGGTTTAGAAGTAGGAACAAGGTTATATTATAGTACCTGACGTGGTTTTCATACATTTTATGTGTGATTTATTTTGGTATTTAGTAACTCTATTCGATCAAAACTATAGTCGAAGTGACCGGCTTAATCTTACGTGAGTAATTCCAGTGTAGTATAAATAAAATAGGTGTCAGTGTTCTTTTGTTTTTAGTTTTTATTTAAATTAAAAATAGGCTTGCGCTTCGCTGCCAACTCGCCTGATGCGGCCTACGATGGAGCTCGCTTGCCTAGAAGAAACCTATTCACTCTCGACTTGAGACACCCAGAGTGGACTCTTAACTCTGTTGGATTCATCTTGAATAGAGAACTTAAATCCTTGGCTTGTTAGAGATAGTGAGAGGATCTCCAGAACTCAGTAACAATAAGTTTGACAATAGCAGCCCTCCGCCATCTTCCCGGAAGCGCGGTCAGGCGGGCGACTTCCTGCCCTCTTTGTTACCGCTAAAACCCCCGGCTTAGGCGTTGTTGTCTCCGTATTTATTTCAGAATGCTACTAAATAATATTAATAAATAATAACGTAGTGGCGTAGTGGTGAGCTGTCGGTAAGTGACGGCACCATAGATTCCATTTTAGAGATTTAGATTCCATGGACTTAAAACCCCAGAAACTTCGACCCTGGCTTGCTTTGCCTGGGGGTGGAGAAACCGCAAGAGCTATAAAACTTTAACTTTAGTGGTTACCTACTGATTTTTTTTAACTTACATATTTGTTAACTATTTTATGACGTAAATTAAGTTTACTACTTTAACTGTAAAATAAGATTTCTTCATTGCGTCATGTTCATATGATATGATAAATATCTATGATTAATCCGTGGTCAACGATGCTGGTATTTCAACTATAATAGTTATTTTTCTGTATACTTCTTTACATTTAAATTGTGTTGTATATAGTGTCTGTTGATCCTTTAATATTTTTTTTTAAACTTTATCTCTTGCGGTTTCCAACCCCAGACGAATCTTCCACTTTGGAGCTTAGGTTCTTATAAGAATCTAAGCTCCAGGGTGGAAGTTTTAAATGACATAACGCCGCGAGTAGCGTTTAGTAATAGTGCAGCATACCTCTCGACACCCTAAGCAACCCACGCTAATATTGTCCCTCCAGCGTCAATATACGACAGCCTTTTTGCGGGGCCCATTTAGTGGATGATGGCATGTCACCCGCCACAATATCTTGAAATGAGGCATAATTGGCGGGTACCGCACCAGTTTCACACCATCGAGAATTCACCATAATAGCCCAGAATTTGTCAAACCTATACTGCACATATCATATCATAAACCATGTCGTCGTTTCAAATTTGAAAACTACTATGTGTAAAAAGTAACTTATCGAGAAAAACGTTAAAAACTCCGTCCTGAAAATTGTCTGTTTCTGTTTGTTTTTGCTTCATTGGTTATTACAAAAACCATGAAAACAATGTATGTGAAAAGAAAAACTCTTAAAATTACTAGTAACTTTGATGACATTTTTTTTTAAATCTACTCAGGAGAGGAGGAGGAGGGAGTTGGGGTAGGATATCGAAATTCAGTCATTTCGCATGATAATTTCGTGCAGAATATCATACAAGCGATTCAAAAACAGAGCCTCCGGGGGTGATTTTTTTAAGCTAGTAGAAGAAAGCTTTTGGTTGCTTGCTTTGTTGCGGGCATCCAATGGATGCAGATGGCAGGCTGTCGTTCGGTGTGGAGTTCTAAATGGGAAGCCTATGTTCAGCAGTGGACGTCTTCTGGCTGCTGATGACGATGATAACGAAGCTTGCTCCATCGTAAACCGCATCATCGCTTAACGCGCCAGTAAGTTTTTTTTTTCTTATCGAGCAAAATGTCTTTTTGCGTATTTCGGTCTTTGGGGGTTCCTAGATAAAACATAAAAAATTTATATGACACCAATTTTATAATTTTAAGCTAACCATGGAAGTAGGCACGCTTAAACTAGAATGACCAAAATTGCTAAAAGACGGAAAAGAGGGCTTTAACGCGATATTACAACCCTAGGTTTTGATCAATTATACAATACAGTTTATACAATATAACAATTACAAGTTAGAAAACCTTGTAGTAAAATCAACACACACACTTTAATATTTATCAAATATTTAAACACCTTTGCTTAAGACGAAATATGCTTCAAATTTGCTGATTCATCATCACAAATATTCAAAAGTAGACCTTTATAATCGATTAATTGACATTATTTTTTTATGTTTAATAAATGTTCTTGAAATATTTTATTCACCGATACACGAAAAGATTTTGGCTCGATAGAAAAAAATCGTAAACTTTCCTAAAAAACACCCGTTTTTACGTTCCCTTCAATGGATTGAATCAACTTCATTCGGATTCTATAGAAGATATTTTTATCAAAAAAAATATCTTATCCTAACAATCATTCAAATACTTTAGTGGTCGCAGTTTTTTGTAAAAGCGTAAGATTATTTGTCTATACTAATATTATAAAGAGGAAAGATTTGATTGTTTGTTTGTTTGCATTGAATAGGCTTCGAAACTACTGAACCGATTTGAAAAATTCTTTCACTGTTGGGAAGCTACACTATCCCCGGTTAACATAGGCTATATTATATTTTAAAAAAAAATAGGGATCCTTACTAAAACTCCAATAATGAAACCCAAGGTGTAAAAAATAAGATTTGTAATTTTGCCTTTGCGTGTTTGACAGTTCTAAGACAGGACAACGTCTGTCAGGTCTGCTAGTAGTAAATAAAGAAAAAATTAATATTGAAAATATTTGAAAGCGCGCACGCCCTATTACCGTCATACAAGTGTACTGTGCGGTTCTCTACCATTTCACCTTAAAAGTACAAAGCAGAACAATATTATCTTTCGGTTATCAACCTTTTAATATTCGGTTAACCTTTTAATATTCGACGGTTTAATTCCGTTTCGTTGCTTCATTACACAGCGAATGTTTTCTCTTGGTAGTTAACACAAAATCAACTATGAAACTATTAAATTAGTTTATCAACTGAAAGCAATGAACGGTCGGTGACTTTTCAAGCCATGATTGTTTCGACTTTGGCGGTGACGAATAAACTGATTTAGATAGATTCAGGTCATTAAAGTCAATTATTGAGTTAAAAACAATTTACACGTTAATAAAAATCAAATCTTTTTTATTAGGTAGGCCAAATTTGAAGTCTACATTTTTCCAATAAAAATTACAAGTAAAATAAAAACTATCATAAATTAAATTTATAACTAAAACTAATCTAACAAGCCGCTGCCGGTGGGCAGCGTTCCCAAGATGCTGGCAGCATTGCCACGTTGTATGGCATTATAATAATGATCATCTCAAATTCTTCTATATCCAAAATCTATATACGGGGTGTCTGGTTGACAGTGGAAATATTCAGGGATATCATTACTCATCATTATAAACTACTTTTACTATGGAACCAACACTGATATCGTGAGAAAATAAACCGGCCAAGTGCGAGCCGGGCTCGCGCACTAAGGGTATACTACCACAAAATACAAAGAGTTGTGCAAAAATACAATATCACGCCCAGGCCAAGTACAGAGCGCGCCCGACGTTGATTAACTTCGGTGAACAGAAATTTCTTACCGACTCGCACTTGGCCAGTATTTTTTATTTGTCCTTTTACTTTAGAGTGTGCACTGTAATCTTGCCAAGTTTGACGTTTGCGCCTATGACGGTTTTTACACCAGAGTAAATACAAAAAAAACGTTTGTTGTATGCGGTTTCGTTTTTCCTTTTTTTCCGCCGTAACGTTCTGTAATCGTATTCTGTAAAAACTTATATCGGTTCGAAAGATACAGCCGTTGAAAAGTTGAACGGATATACAGACAGACGGACAGTCAGATAGCGTAGGCTTAGTTATTTTACTTTGACATTTGTTATGATTTTATGTTTTTAAAATTTTTATTGATGTCTTTAGTGTAAATCGTTTTTGAGCGGTGCTAAATTGAAATAAATAAATTAAAATTAAATTAAATTAATTAGTAATAGGGTGCGGTTTATATTTGAATAACCCGAAACCCTAAACATTACAGGCACCCGAAATTTTTGTGGGCGATTTTCATCGTAAAGGTGTTATAAAAATATTTATGGGCATTATTTGATGAAAGAGCTGCTCCAAGTAAACCAAGCTACGGCCTTTCCTAATTATAGTAAGTACGTACAGTTGCCTCAAAAAGCTTCTCAACAAATCCCTGTAAAGTGCGTACCTATAAATACGCTGCCTTCACTTCTGTCGAGCCCCGGTAATTAATCTTGTTTGAGAAATGGCCTCGTAGATGCAGGCCGATGCCTTGATAAATAGATTTTTGCCTTACCAACTCCTTCCACGATCCTATGCTGAGCGAAAATGTACTTGCTTACAGCAGATTATGTGTCAATATCAAAAATGGAGCATACACAAGATGCTCTGAGGTGTTACTTTTTAATTAGAAATTAATTATGCCCACGGTTTCGCTCACATTGTGAGCAAAACATAGCTTATGTCACTCAAGGATAGTGTAGCTTTCTACCAGTGAAAAAAAAAACAGAACTGATTTAGTAGTTCCAGATATTACCTCATAAAAACACACAAAGCTACAAACATTTCCGCTTTATAATATTAGCGTAGATATATCTCCGTTTGGCCATCATCTAGCCTGATGGTAAGCGACGGTGACGACGTCAGATCACGTTGATCTAGAAGTCCTAAAGAAATAGATTGTGGTTCCATGGAATTACTCGCAATTTTCATTCTGCAGTTTTTCACACCTTTTGTTAGAGATAAAAGTACCTCCCTTTGGAAAAGTATAGATTTTATTACTAATCATTTATAGATGAACTACAAAGTTACGCGGAAAGGGTGTACTAAGCCGAAAGGGGTCCGTTATATTCATCATTATGAACAACATTTTACTAATGGACCAACCCCGAATTTGCGAAATTAAATATCAGCTGTTCCATACATACATTTTGTCGAATGTCAATAACAATTTTCTATGAAATAACCAACGATCTATTACTATACTACGTATGTCTTTATGTAAGGTTATAGTTGATATTTTTTTCGCTATTTCAGGGTTGATCTCATAGTAAAAGTATTCATAATGATGGGTATTATAGACCCTTTTCATCTTAGTACACCCTTTCCCCGTAACCCTGCGTAACCCAGTATATTTTGGTTGTTACAAACATTGATGTATTTTTAAAACAGTCATTGGTTACAAAGCATTTCTTCATAATGGGCATGCACAATTTTTGTCAACGGCTTATGTCAAACAACCACAAAGTTATCTAATTCACGAACACTTTTTTTTAAACCAGTGCTGTCCTCAATTTCTTCCAATGTCTCTGTCCTGAACCAGAACACGAACACTTAATAAATAATAATCCACTATTATTCCAAAAAATACACAAATTTAGAAAAATAATACAATGAAGCGTCATGTTTTTTCACGTTGGCGCCGAAACTCAGATAATATGTCGCTTATGTTTTGAGAATAAGATTTTGTAAGGTTCACAATAAAGTCACGAATAATGTTCAGTTAATCGATAGTTACACAACACTACTACATCCAATAAAACCTTTTGCTGGTGCTTATCCAAAATTTATTGAAAGGCACATGCCTACGGGACGCCCTTTGGGCGACCTATAAATAAAAAAACCGTTTGCATAAATATAAATCCTATTTGCATACATAAACGTACCATTACGCATCAAATTTCCGGTAATTTTTTAGTTTAGTTGGGACGTTACACGTCAGTAAAATCGATTCTTTTTTACCGTTTTATGTACTTAACATAATTATTTTTACTGCACTATTATCTGTGCCTTAATTTTAAAAACAGTAACGTAAAATAGGAAATAAAAAAAAGGAAGAGTAGATAAAAATGTGGATAAAAATTACATAAAAAAGAAAGGAATAGTAATTCGTATTTAAGTATGACTCAATTATGTTTACAATTAAATTTTTGTCTGAATGTTATTGCATGGTATCTTCGCCTGCAATTATTGTTACATTTAACCCTATTTTAACTGCCTATAGATATTATAAACGATGTCGGTGATGTTTAGTTTTTTAGTTTAGTTAGGACATCACACGTCAGTAAAGTTGATTTTAACCAATGACTGTTTTAAAAAGGGGAAAGACGCGTGACATCCAAACATTGTACCCAATAAATATGACTCTGTTTCGGCTCGAGTCAGCGGCGACGTTGACGTCTACACTGTAAACGTCAATTTCACCGCTCCATTAGACATTACACTAGACCATAGAAGTGACATTTAAAGAAAATTAAGTTAATTGTTTTTAAGTATTTACGAGTGAAAAGTAATGCCGTGAAACTTGTTTTTTGTCTTCGAACTGTTGGTGCAGCTTGTGAAAACGCAGGAAGTAATTTTTGCTGCTTTATTTAACACAGTTTTGACAAGTAATTCGCGTGCTATCAAAACGCCAGTTCGATTGTGACTGAAGTGGATCGTGCCCCGGAGCCTATATTGTGCGGTCCACGTGAAGAAGTTCGTCCCGTATATCTTCCCCCTATTTACTTACATCAATGATTTTAACAGCACTATTATCTGTGCCTTAATTTTTTTTTGAATTTTTTCGTAAATTAGAAAATATATGAAAAAGAAAGAGTAGTAATTATGTCTCAATTCACGAGCAAAGATTTGGTAAACTTTTCTAAAACATTTATTTTTTCTTCCGATTTTTATCCACTTTTTTCCTTTTTATCTTTTCAAATTTACTCGACCATATTTCATTCACTCTTCGGGTGAAGGCCTCCTTCAGAGCTTCCCAGCCTTGTCGGTTCTGTGCTTTGTCCGTCCAGTTTTTCCCTGCTGTGGCAGTTACTTCGTCTGCCCATCTTTCTTGTGGTCTTCCTATAGCCCTCTTTTTTTAAGTAGGTTGAGGAATTAAAAGGCTATTTTATTTTACATTGCATTCACTCACGTTCGCTAGGTCTGTCCACGACACTAGCCGTCTTACCACAAAAGATTTAAGAACGCTTTAGACATGTGTTTAGCATATTTTTCGCAATTGTTTCACTGCGAAAAATATGCTAAACACATGTCTAAAGCGTTCTTAAATCTTTTGTGGTAAGACGGTAGATGTTGGTGAAATAAAGTAACATTTGACATTATCTAAGTGTGAAGAAAGAAGAAAGAAAATAATTTTTATTCGACACCTTTACAAAAACTTATATCTAAAGGATACAATCAGTGTCGAATGGGTCCGTCTCAGCATTAACGCTGAAAGTCAAGGACTACCAGCGCTGGTTTTCAGATGAACCCTTGAGTGAAGTGTGAAATAATACTCGTATCAACCTTGGCCTTAAATTCTACTTTTTCGGTTATTATACATTGACTCCCACACTTTGAAGATACAAGTAGAAATGATATTTTTATTGTCAATCAAACTCGACAATGGCTGCGCGAAAATGTAAGGTCATCCGATAAGCGCGAAAATCGAGAGTTCACTCACAGCATTGAGTAGAAAATCTTAAGAGATACAGCTGTTTCTCCGAGTCAAGCTGGTTTAAGCTGGAAACAAATTATCGGACGCGGCTGACAGACGCGACATAAAAGTATCTAGATAATGAATGTACACTGAGCTGTGCAAACTATCGGACGTAAGTCGTGGACGTAAGCTTGGGCTGACCTTGAGCGTTTGGACGTCCGACCGAAATCTGGCGCGCCGGATGTTTTTGTCAGCCATTGTTGTCTTTTGAAAGACTGTACACACTTATCAGTCGCGTCCGTCAGCCGCACATCAGCTGCGTCTAATAGTTTGTTTCCAGCTTAATACAGACTCTAGACAGTACCTACACAATGTACACACACGCGCAAGTGTTGGTGTAGGCTTATCCGATTATTATTGAAGTGGTTTTTATTCCATTTGAGGAAGATAAGACTGCTGAAATGTGCGTTCATTCTTACAGCGTCTACTTAAGCTATCCCAGCTCCTTGAAGTATCAGGCGTAACTGTTCTGGTCAGTCATATTCAACATCATTATCATCAGCCAGAAGAAATTTACTGCTAAACATAGGCCTCCCCCTTAGAACTGCACACTGAACTACAGCCTGCCATCTGCAACCACTAGATGCCCGCGACTCTCACGATGTCGTTGGCCCATCTAGTGAAAGGCCTACCTACGCTGCGTCTTCCGGTTCGTGGTCTCCACTCAAGAACTTTTATTTCCCGTCGGTTATTGATTCTTCGAGCAATGTGACCTGCTCATTGCCAATTCAACTTGCAAATTTTAACAGCTATGTCGGTGACTCTGGTTCTTCAGCGAATATCCACGTTCCGGATTATATCGCGCATAGAAAGCTGTTACTTTATATGATGGTCTACTCCGTGCTCACTGAGTACGTAAGTATAACTAGTATTAGGTATCGACGTGTGGCGCTGATGTGTATTTATTACCCCGCCTTTGTGAGTAACGGTTGAACACCCCTGAATAACGGACGCTGTAACAATTGGCGCGATTCTAGTTCTGCTCGCATCTGAAGATTTGCCCTGGAATCAAAACATTTTTTTCGAGAATATGAAAATAGACTGATTGATGGAAAATGGATACTAATACTTGCTTGCTTATCGTGTGGGACGATATAAATTATCTTTGGTTCAGAGGCTTTGGTTTGGTTTGGTTTAGGTTTGGTTGGTATACAGCTAATCCTACAAAGATTGTAAGTTGCCTAAATCATTTCTTATCGAAGGATCCTGTCGATAGTTTGTTCTTACGGACAACTGCTATTGCGGCACCAAACTAACGTTTAATCCGCTCAGTTGGAAAATCACGCGACCGCAAACCGTTTCTGGGCGCGTTAAGGTTCACGTTTGCGTGATTTTCCAACTGAGCAGATTTAACGCTAGTTTGGTGCCGCAATTAGCAGTTGTCCGTAAGGCCCCAGACTTCTAGAACCTAAGTCCTAACATTTAACGTGTCATAGACAGATCTATTAATAGTTAGGTAAAGACCTCTCGCAAGCAGCCTTCACAATATTTACTCTTTAAAACTGTTCAAAGCGGTGCAATTTGTAATATATTTCATGTAGGAAGTTTGCCTGGATCTAATACCAGTAGATCAGGTTGCCTGGATCTAAGAATAATACCAGTAGATCAGGTTGCCTGGATCTAAGAATAATACCAGTAGATCAGGATATTATTAAATACCCAGACATAACTTTTGTAGAATAAAAATAAAACATTGTTCAAACTTATAGTTTTAATTCTAATTTCTTGCAATATCACTCTTTCATTTCCTCTCAAAGATTTAACTCGTGCATAAAACCTATTATTTCGTTGATTTATAAATCCACCCTCACCTTTGGCTCGGGCTGAAAAACGTTTCAGCTAAAATGGCTTGTTTTGTACCTGTTGTGCAATCTACTATTCTATGTTACTCGCCAGGACGGTTTTAGTCACAGCCGATCAGCTGGTGATCTTCTCACTGCTGGGCTGAAGCCGCTGAGAGTAGAGGGGAGGCGCTTGCAGTTAGCTTGGACATAGCCAAAGCCTTCGATCGGGTCTGGCATGCGGTGCGTTCTTCGTTCAACGTATCTGTGATGCCCCTGAGGCGACGGTGATCGCTTACCATCAGGCGGCACATCAGCTTGTTTGCCACCTATTGCATAAAAGAATTTACTAAGATCCCAAGTTTTTTTTTTTTAATGTTTACTGAGATGATCCATTAGACCAGTTAGATAAGCTACGACACGATTGCTAGAACGATAAAAAATTCGAATAGAAACGGAAACCTTGAAGCGTGGCAGCGCTTGAGGTGGCTGAGGCTTGAGGACACGAAAATCCAATCGAAAATCATCCGAAAAACTTGCCGCATCCTACAAGATACAATATTCGTAACAGGATTTATCTGTTAACATGCTTTCCTCAATATACGCGCCTAAATAGATACAAGTATTCGTAACAAATTCCACTTACGCTTTACCGTTTCCTTCGGTTTGGGCGTTTTTCTCTTTGACTAAAGAAGAAACTGTTTATTGTGTACACTAGAAATAAAAACCACAAATTGATAGAAAACACTTACGAGCTAGTGCCACAAGTGGCGGCCTTATCGTTAAAAGCGATCTCTTCCAGACAACCATTGGAGCCAACTGCGCTTGGGGGTGTGAGTTTGATTCCCACATAGGACTATTTTATGTGATGAACATTAGTGTTTGTTCTATATCTGGGTATTAATATCTAATTAAGTATGTATTTAAAACTATATATGTATGTATATCAGTCTCTGGCAGCCATATCACAAGCTTTGCTTAGTTTGGGGTCAGATGACCGTGTGTGCAAAAATGACCAAAATATTAAAAAATTATCAGAAGCTCTAATAACAGTGTTTTTACCAAAAAGGGTGTGAGCAAATACGTCCAGTTTTTTTTTTTTTTATCTGTATGTACCTTGAAAATGTACGAATGAGAATCTGAGATAAACATGTCTAATATGAATGTAGAAATCCGAAAAAGTACTCCCGTAAATACCACTTTCGTCAAGCTTCTTTTACATGAAATATCTCAAAGAAACCGGTTAACCATAAGTGCTTTCCGTTGTACCATTACTCGCGGAAAAACTCCTCTATTCACTAACTTTCACAAGGGAGCCATTGATGAGCTCCTCCAACTTTTTATATTCAATGACTGGAGTAATTATTTCAGAGGTTATTTACGTTGACTAGTGGTTCGCCTCGAACTGAGACCTCGCGACCGATATTGCTCATATTTGAACTTAAAAATTGTATTGAAACAATTACATTCCTATTTTTTTTTGAAGATAGGAATAGCTTTACGTTTGTTATCATTCTACAAATATACATACATATATACATACAAATATT
The DNA here is from genome assembly GCA_914767915.1 of Agriopis aurantiaria. Lineage (NCBI taxonomy): Eukaryota > Metazoa > Arthropoda > Insecta > Lepidoptera > Geometridae > Agriopis > Agriopis aurantiaria. Next base: position 2,303,734 of record OU612003.1, read on the forward strand.
CAAACATACAAAAAAAAAAAAGAGAAAAATATAAAGAGGAAAGATTTAATTGTTTGTTTGTTTGTTTGTTTGCATTGAATAGGCTACGAAACTACTGAACCGATTTGAAAAATTCTTTCACTGTTTGGAAGCTACACTATCCCCGGGTGACATAGGCTATGTATCTATAGCCGTGCGAAGCCGAGGCGGACCGCTAGTATAATATAATCTGAGTTTAAGGTCGTATGTCGACATTCCAGGTACAACATTTTGTGTTACGTCTGTACCGTACAATTACCTAATGTTTTTAGTACAGCCAGAACCTAAAGTTAATTAAACGTACAATCCAAGAAGCCAGCATTCAGTTACAATGTTAAAGAACATTTCCGAAAATTCGTATTTAAGTGTACCTCAATCTCAGTTGGATGGGAGCAGTCAAATTTTATGGGCTTTCACAGTTAATGCCGTTTCGGCTTAGGTTTTTATTGTCCAATTATATAGTACGCTCTTACACGCACTCTTAAACCTGGGGGGGGGGGGGGGGGGGGGGCTCCACGTCTTGAAGCGACGGGGTTAACAATCCTGAACAGATAGAGACCTAACGTGGTGTTAAATTGAAATAGTTTTTATGACTGACAATTTGTTTGATTCCGTTATTCCGTTGAACTTTGTGTTTTTGTACGAAATAGTAATTTGTTATATAAGGCTGCAAAGCTTTTTTTGCTGCGAGTACTTGTATTGAATCCTAAACGTAGCGAGGGTTTCAAAGGTACGAGATGCAGAATAACTTTGCTGGCGAGCGAAATACACAACTTTTCATCTCACCTTAGCAAGGCAAATATTGTATTTCTTTACTTGAATCAAGCTATTTGAGGTGCCATTCAACGAGGATGGAATGTTTTAAAACTAAAAATATATAATTGTTTGACAAATTCATCACCTTTAAATTTCGTATGTACTTTCCACGCTAGCGGCCAAAAATGACTTTTGCGCGCAGATTTTAAACGATAAATAAAGCCTTATTCCGAGCTGGTGAGATGAAAAATTGTATTACAATATTTTATGTAAGTACAAAGAAATATAAATTCAAATAAAATTCGAACCCAACCATAATAATGTTCAACATTCTACCGCTTCAAGAAAGAAGACGAGTAGCAAAAATGGGTACGCGTTACTTGGGAAATTTTTGCACACACGGTCATCTGACCTCAAACTAAGCAAAGCTTGTACTATGGCTGTCAGAGACTGATATACATACATTATTTATTTGTGAATACATACTTATATAGATATTAACCCCCAGATATAAAATAAACACTTAAATGTTCCAACAAATTGACGTTGACTTGATCAATAAACGCGCCGCCTAAATGGGTGTTCCCTGATAGTTACAATCTGGGTGTCTTCTGATCACGAGTGAATCGGTTTCTTCTAGACACACGTGCTCCATCGACCGATATATCGTCGAATAAATAATTTATAAACATAAATAATAAAAAGGCTAACTTCTTCCATTAAGATCTGCGACTAAAATAAACTTGTTTATAACTTAGAGAACAATACTGCCAAAAAAAAATACGAATAGTGCTTCCAATAAAGAGAAGAAAAAAAATATTAGAAAAAAAGCAATAAAGAGTTTCTATCTATCTATCTACTTCCAGACGTACATACAGTAAGAGAAAAAAGGACTTTTACCCATTATTTAACATGTAAAAAGACATCGCAAAGTTTTATACCTCCCTCAGCACGTTTTGTAGATTTATCGAGTACCTACTCTCAAAGTGATTTATATTCGGAATAAACCGTAGAAAACTGAGAAACCTAGGTTACCTGAACTACTTTCAGCGCCTAAACATGATAATAGTAATTTATTACAGAGTCTAAACCTGAAGGTAGAATCATCTTTAAGCCAAAAATAACTAATCCTTTTCAAGAAAAGGTTTTCAATGTATTTTCCTCGTATTTATTTTGTACTATTGTTTCAGAGTCGCTTATCTAGTATAAAATCATTAAATTTAAACAAGAAATTTTTTCAAACAATAGAATTACATATAATATAATATATTGAAAAGATAATAGATAGTATATAGGCCCTTTAGACGCACCGTTTTAATTCCATGGCATTTACTGACGCCACAGTAAAAATAACGCAGGAGACATGTTAAATATTTGAAATAAAAATACAGGGTTAGCTATATGTAACAGTAGTATTAGTGGCAGTGGGCAGGGCACATATCATGCAGAACAGATGGCCGATGGGCTGAAAAGTTCTTGAATGGAGACCACGGTCCGGTAACCGCAGCGTAGGACGCCCACCCACAAGATAGACAGACGACCTAAAAGAGACCGCAGGGAAACGCTGGATGCAGGCCGCTTCCAACCGGCCCTTTTGGAGATCGATGGGGGAGGCCTATATCAGGCAGTGGACGTCCTAAGACTGAAATGATGATGATGATGACCTCACTTCAGAGAGGAAGCCAGTGTTTTAGTTAAATACACCACTCTATCTTCCATACACATTATTTTACGGGAGTGGGGAACCATGTAACAGTTTATAAACGTAACAAGTGGAAGTGGAACAACAATTGATATAAATACTAGTTGCACTTCGCTGTTTCCTTACTTCTATAAATTCGTACGCATTTCAACAGTTTTAAGAAGTTTGTTTATTCAAAAAGATTGAATACCTGACTGCAGTATATTGGCGGATTATAATTCGCAAACAGAACACCTTCTATCAATTTTAAAATTCAGAGTCTCACAGTAAGCGTGGTTCTTAATGGTTTGTACAATTACCTCCTTTCCGTTTATACCACTGTGCAACCTTGTATATTAAATAAATATACTAATAAGTTAGTTAGTGATTTTTATAATTGAAGTGTTAAATTATACATACATATAAAAACAAATACGAATAGAAAAATGTTTTTTTTTTTTAAATCGGTCAACAAAATATAAAAGATGTTTTTTTCTCAATTTAAAAAAAAACATTGGCATTCTCAAGAAAATTATTCTAACACTAGCGGTCCGCCCCGGCTTCGCACGGGTATTATTGGAGTTTTAGTAAGGATCCCATTATTTTTTTTCAGTATATTATATATAGCCTTTGTCACCCGGAGATAGTGTAGCTTCACAACAGTGAAAGAATTTTTCAAATCGGTTCAGTAGTTTCGGAGCCTATTCAATGCAAACAAACAAACAAACAAATCTTTCCTCTTTATAATATTAGTATAGATTATTATTAAAATGTACTAGGAAACGGTTTGCTAGTTGTGTTAATAGTTGTTACACAAATTATTACAAAAACGGCTTATACTCACGTTATATTTATCGGTCGAGACAATCGACCTGTTTCGGAGCGCGCGTATTCCCTGATGAAGGAGCACTAATGGTGCTATAGTATGATAAATCAATAGAATTAAATAAATAGATAAAGTAATCTGTTCTTAAGGTATCGTCGAACAAAATTCACACAAACATTTATTTAAGGCGATGTTTTACCATTTTAAGCAACGCTTATTACCACAGATGACCATAAGGCTTGGTTTATTGTATCAAAACCATGGCGCTTACACACAGTCGTGCGTTTCGCTACTTCTATTTTTGAGGTTTGTCTCATATTTTTCGAAAAGTATAGCTGTTATGTAAAAAGTATCTTTGCGGTTTCCTTCATAATTATGAAATCTGTATATCAAGATATCACAGACATAATTTAATAAATAGGTATTTGAATGAATCCAAAAAAACAGATAGAAAAGCGCAAATACGTGCTACTTTCATATTTGATTTCTATTGAGCGAAATTTCCTGAATCGAATTTCGGTCTTTGGGGGTTCCTAGATAAAATATTCAATTTTGATATGATACCGTTTTTATAATTTTAAGCTAACCATGGAAGTAGGCACACTTAAACTAGAATGACCAAAATTGCTATAAGGCGGAAAAGAGGGCCTTAACCGGTTATTTGTCCCGTCGACATTTGAGACGTTTTTCGCTCGGCCATCTAAGGAAGATACTAATATATGTTAAGATAGCAATGACGACGGTGAAAAAACAGCTGCTTTTTCACAGCTAATCCTTTTAAATCTCTCTCAATTTCCACCCAAGTTTATTTACGAAAAAGCGGTTTGTAAGCTATTGATTTTGTTTCATTTTTCGCTTACAAAGTCGTCGGGAACTTGAAAGGAATCCTCGCTTTTCCAGAGCGGTTTTGTGGCCGCTTTACGAATTTTTAATTTTTCTACAGAATTCATTCGCCGAAGAATGCTAATTATTTTAACGATTTATTAAATAACGTCTGCGATAAATTGTTTTTGAAGAAAAATTTATTGCGTGTCTTAGAATAACTACACAAAGAAACCAAGTACATTCGCTAAATTTAAGCCATTCAAATGGTGTCATATATGACACCAAAAAATATATAAAAAATTTACTATGACAATTTGCGCGATGATATCGTACCACAACAAATCAGAAAAGCAGCATAAGAGTTATGGTGTGACATTCCACAGGTAATCCATTAATTTTCTTGCTTAAATCGTTTAAAATACCAATCGAAACGTAAGCTACAAAGCGAATTTGTAGCTTACGTTTTGAGAAGGCGTTGTTTGGAAACTTACCTTCTCTGAGTAGTTATTCTAAGTTGCGTGTATTTTTTTAATAGGAGATACCAATCTTAGGGCAATTTATTTTTGGTTTATTTTGGTAATCCATGACTTCTAAATAACAATGAGATCGGATGTGGAAATAAGTCATACATTCAATCTAGAACAGTTGTCTATACTAATATTATAAAGAGGAAAGATTTGATTGATTTGTTTTGATTTGATTTTATATTTACATGCTGTCAGAGCAAATAATTTTTTTTAAACTGAGTATTACTGTTTTTTTTTGTGCGCAATGTTCATACTATTTATTTGTGTATGAAGAACCGTAGTAATTCACTCATTTTTCGCTTTTTTATATTAAACAAATAGTTTTGTTTGACCGCTACCTCGTGCGATGGCGAGGTGGTCTACGATGGAGCACGCTTGCCTAGAAGAAACCGATGCACTCGTAAATCTTCAAATCGAAGACACCCAGATTGTAACTATCGGGGAACATTCAGGCAGCGCATACCACAGACTAGCAGTTAAATACAATAAAGCACAATAAAGTGGAATCAATGCACTTCATACGGGTCTCACAATAAATGTTATTTTTCAAACAATTCATTTACCAATTCTAATTAAAAGAGGTCGTCTATAAACCTAGCATATTCTATTCGTAACTACCCTCATTCCCGAGGGTTATAAATAAAACTAATTACGAGAGGTTATACTTTATTCAGCGTTCAAATAGAGCTAATAAAGTAGAGACGACTCTCTATTACCTACCTTACAGCTCGCTTAGTTCTCAGTGAGATGTGAGGTAGATAAACGAGCGACTTTTTGTTTCGATGTAACATTTAACCAAAACTTTGTATAATTGATTTACTTTACTTATTACTATAATTATATTTTGTATTTATATTTGTTTATTAAATTAGCACGGCTTTCACCAATTACACTAATTACACACATTAATAATAAATAAAGATAAAAAAGAATACAATTTTTTAGTAAAATAAAAATTATGTCAATAAGAAAAAAAGAAAATGGACAAACTATATACGTATGTATATCAGTCTCTGGCAGCCATACCTATCACAAGCTTTGCTTAGTTTGGGGTCAGATTTTTATTTGACTGTAACCATCATAAAAACAATAGGCGACTTAAATTCGAGACAGGGCGACTCGCCTGTATTCAGCAGTGGACGTCTTCTGGCTGATGATGATGATGAGCTTCAATTAGATTAAATAAGAATTGCAAATGCTTGTATGTAACCGAATTAAAAGAAAAACGACCACATTATTAAAAGAGACCGCAGGGAAACGCTGGATGCAGGCCGCTTCCAACCGGCCCTTTTGGAGATCGATGGGGGAGGCCTATGTCCAGCAGTGGACGTCCTACGGCTGAAATGATGATAATGATGATGAAGTGAATTATATTCCGCTTAACACTTACGATCGAACGGATTGGAATTGAAATGAATACGGAGATAGTTTAAATCCTGGAAAAAACGCGTGAGCTACTTCCAACTTAATTTTAACTCTTAATTTATTTTCTTCTTAGAGAATACCTGGTAAAATTGTTACCACCAATTGTCGCTCGTCTACAGTATCACTTGGGTACACGTTAGGAACTTAGGACCCAACTAAGGTTCCCCCTAATTCCCCGACGTAACGTAGAAATTCAGGCGTGTGGTGAAATGTCTAACCCTGCTTCAAAACTGTTCGATAGTTATTTAAGTTTCCAAGCCTAGGGAACGTCGAATTTCGTTGGCGCCTTTACAATTTTATTCTAATACCTAACTCTAATTGGATCTAAAAAGGATAGATCATTTAATGCAAATGAAAGGGTTGAAATTTCGTTTTGACTGAGACGATTCGGTGAATGGTCGGTTTCTATGACCTAAAGTTTAGATCATAGAAACTGGTCAATCAATATTCGTACGTTCATATGTCTGTCGATGGTGGCAGATCGGTAGCATTTACGTTTTACAATCTGACAGCACCCAATTCGATCCTCGGCTCTGCACCAACGTACTATCACGGTTGTTCACGTTCACTACAGTTATAATTATTATAAACGAGATGTTTACCGTGATAAAGCTGTAGATGGAGCTTATGTTAATGATTATCATCTTCATGTTTTATAATAATAGGATGCCAAGCTTATATTTTTTTAACGTGGTCCTTAACTGTTGGTCTTTTGGAAAAACTCAGAATCACACAGCGGGCAATGGAGAGAGCTATTATATGCTCGGAGTGTCTATATTACTTAAATATTTTTAAAGAGGAGTACCTTGTGAAAAAAAAAATTACATATTACTTGAGAAAAAGAAAAAATACATCAAAATCAATTCAACGCGGAGTGATAGCGTACCAAACATACAAAAAAACAGTCGCATTGAGAACTTTCTCCTTTTTGAAGTCGGTTTAAATTGATGATACGGGTTGACTTAAAAGGATAGAAATTTCTATCTGTTTCTTTAATTAGATTAATATTATGTTTCTACGATAAATAAATAAAATGCTAATATTTACGGTATTTTTATGCTATCTCTCCAGGTTTGAACGCCTACTAAATATCCAAAACATAATACAAAGTGACTGATTAAACCCAATTGTGCATGCGTTTTTAAATGTGTGTATGATTTACTCGTGTTTTGTGCAAAAAAAATATCTTTATCTGTAACAAGTATGTGGATATAAGCCTGTGACAAAGCTAGTTAGCAGGTAATTGAATTTTCATTTTTCTATATAGCATCTATAGTATAGAACAGAAGTTTGCTAAGTATGGTTCGCGACCCACTGGTGGGTCGCGCGCGAATATAGAGTGGACCCTGAAACATAAGGGAACCCAGCGAAGAAATCACAATATATATGTTTTCTGTGATGATAACAAATTAATGTTAAATGAAAAAAAAATTGTACTTGGAAACAAACTCTCAGTCGGTCCACGTCGTCGTGAGGCTTCGCGTCTGCGAATATTTTCTTACCTCTGACCACAGAGACTATGGAATCTGAGCGTTACCAATATTTTATGCCCCCTTTTTAAGACGGCCAAGAGGTGGGTCCCGAATTTGGCAGTTTTTGTTAGGTGGGTCGAGCCCAATTAAGTTTGGGAATCACTGGTATTGAAGATAAGACTAATAAACCTCTATACAAAACACTTTTAAGACACACACACACATACACACTTTGTTGAAAGTGTTTAATTTCAATGTAATATCCAGGTATGCTAAGTATTACAATTTCAGTTAAATTCAAGTTTGACAATAAAACTGATTTAAACTTCATATAGGTAGACTCTTAATTAAAACATATTTGTTGGAGTTTCTGAGAAATTCCCTGATGATTAAAGAACTCCCATATTGAAAGTTCGAGTTAAAACCGATCCAAGTTATAGGCTGCCTAAAGCCTATCATTTATCAGCAGCCCATAGCTTAAATACGCTGCAGGTACGTACAGTCAGACAAAAAAGTTTATAAAACAAAAAATGTGTCCTGTTACAAAATTACCAATAACGTGATCTGTTTTGTATGAGGACATAATTTTATATTAATTTTTCAATTTTAGCAAAAGAAATCTACTATTTGTTCAATGTGTTATACCTATCACATTGAAGAAGGTACATCAATCCCTTACGTCCAACACACTCTCCGTCTTACCACAAAAGATTTAAGCACGCTTTAGACAAGTGTTTAGCAATTGTTTCCCTGCGAAAAATATGCTAAACACTTGTCTAAAGCGTGCTTAAATCTTTTGTGGTAAGACGGTCTATGTTTAATCCTATATACAAACATACAAGCGCCGTTAGATAGACAGATAGACAACTTTATTGTTCTCACCAGAAATTACATACATAAGACAAAAACAACTTAAAACTAGTAAAACAATTGGTAGCCTTATCGTTATAATCTATCTCGTCCAGGCAACCTTAGCATGGATTAACTTTACATACCTACAGAAATAAAAGACGAGGTGTACTGCAATAATGGTATTAGTGCATTATATTATATATACATTATAATAGTACACTAATATACTGAAACAATATATATTAAAGTTAGGTATATGATTATTTACGGGATATTCATTATGTATATCAGTCTCTGGCAGCCATATCACAAGCTTTGCTTAGTTTGGGGTCAGATGACCGTGTGTGCAAAAATGTCCCGAATATTTATTTATTTATTTATTTATTTATATAACTTTAGTGAACAACCGAGATAGTTTAAAGCAGTGTTTTACAATATATATTATAATATACAAACATAAATAAAAATATCCACTTTTATTGTACGAACTGCTAGTCTGTGGAATGCGCTGCCTGAATGGGTGTTCCCGATAGTTACAATCTGGGTGTCTTCAAATCACGAGTGAATCGGTTTCTTCTAGGCAAGCTTGCTCCACCGTAGACCGCATCATCGCTTAACATCAAGCGAGTTGGCGGTCAAGCGCAAGCCTATTATTTATTAAAAAAATAATTAGATACATACTTATAAACATAAAGCGAGAGCATAACGTCACAGCGTGTTATTAGTTATATTAACTGTAATTATTATTCTGCAAACAGGTGATTTTGCTTCGCTTTGTCAATAAGACATTCGAGAGGGGAAAATAGCAAGTAATAATGCAGGGCATCTATAGTAGGTACTAGGTAGGTATAATAAATGATTATCTACTGTAGCTGCAAGCTGTACTTTCCGAATACCCAGTGCCGATAAATCGAGTCCGAGGCGAGTCGGATTACCTACTAGTTGGAATGGTGGTAGGTATTAATTGTGCCGAATGTTCCTGGCTAGGAGAGCTAATGTTTTTGGCTACGTTATTGACCCACAAAAGCTTATCGAGATAGGTCCAGTCAAGTTTGTCCTCTTCCTAACTTGTCCATTTCCACAGTTGTCAACTACTTCCTAATTCGTCCGATTCCTAAGTTGTCGATGTACAAATTTCTGAGTAGTCCACTTCCGAATTCGTCCATTCCGTATTCGTCTACTTATTAGTCTATTTCTTAATTCGTCCATTCCATATTCGTCTACTTCTATCTTAGATGTACGTCGTCAAACATCGAGATATGTCATCCCTCAAGGCTATTTCGCTGGTACTCCTTTTTGTAACATTGTTTTGTAAAGGTCGTGGTATAGTTTCAAGATCTGTGATTGGACGATGTTAGTTTTTGGGTGATCTAAAAACTCTGTCATTAAGGTACAGTATTCCCGTGAACATGGTGCATGTAACTGCGCCGAAATATCGGGAGCTCATTCCACAACCTTACCACGGTAATATCCCGTAAATAATCATATAGCTCTAGTGAACAACCGTGATAGTTTAAAACAGTGTTTTACATCCTATCAAATTGAGAAGCTCCTTTTTTGAAGACTGTTAAAAAAAGAATAATTAACATAGATATCAAGTAACACTGTGTGTTTGTGAGTGCGCGCGCGCGTGTGGGTGTGTGTGTGTGTGTGTGTGTGTGTGTGTGTGTGTGTTTGTGTGTGTAACGCAAACAAAACATAATTATGCATAAAGAACCTTATTTTTTGAAATAGGTTAAATCTGCAGCATGCAATCTATGGGAACCACTTTTTAAAATTCATTCAAAGTAGCAAGGGGCAACAGGGGCAAGTTGTTTATGGGGCCTAATGCGTACCGCGACGTACAACCGAGTCTTTCTTCCGTCTGCTAATGCTGTGATTTCCCTCTCACTTTCAGTTAATTGTGACAGAGGGTGCCACCGAGCGCTTAAATTACAGATTCTCCCAGTAATTTATGTTGCAATTTCCTTGTGTTTCTTTTTTTAGAGGTCTGTGATTATAGGAAGCTTTTGAGATTTTTCACTTTCATTGTGTGATGAAGCTTTAGTGTGTTTATTAGGTGCGAAGGTGGCCGAGGACAAGATGGTGGTCGAGCGGTAGCATGTGCGCTTTACAATCTGACGGCACAAACATCGTGAGGAATCCGATATGTCTATCAAATTCAAAATTTCACAGACATAATGACATTCACTAACATGCACTGGGCCAGCATGGTGGATTACCAGAATATTACATACACAGACTTTGTTTTGTCTTGCATTACGTTTTTATTATTTGAAGAACACAAACCATATCCTAAAAAATGATGAAAAATTGGGAAATGTTTTTAAAGGAGTGTGGTTGTTTAAATATGAAAATACCCCAACATAATTATTTACGTATTATATTTACGTGCATATCTGCGCTAGGTTTGAGAAAGTACTATACAAGTCTTGTTGGCAATTGAGCATTCTGGACCCGTGTATGTCCTAAAACTGCGACCAGAACCACCGGAGGATGGGCAACAGCGTCCTATTAGTACACGGTAAACGTACTGCAATCCCCAAGCCGCCTGCCAAGCGTGGGGATTATGGCGACACCCAATAAGAAGTAGGCTTTTGTTCAGCAGTGGCCGTTTACTGGCTGATGATGTGTGTGATTCTGGGCTCGGCTACACCTCAGCCACATCTTTACCTTCGACCATAAATGCTTCTTTGTCTGCCGCTGTAGTAATTTACGAGTACTACTATATTGTATTACGAGAGTATTCGACCGAAACACCGCTCACCCATTCACTCACTCACTGATGACTCATCACAATTAAATATCTCGTAAGCTACATGACCAACGAAGCTGAAGCTTAAATCTGATTCCTTACGGGATGTAGAGGGATCATCATCATCATTTCAGCGAAAGGACGTCCATTGCTGAACATAGGCCTTCCCCCCATCGATCTCCAAAAGGGCCGGTTGGAAGCGGCCTGCATCTAGCGTTTCCCTGCGGTCTCTTTTAAGTCGTCTGTCCATCTTACCCCGCTGCACTTACCAGTCCGTGGTCTTCATTTGAGAACCTTTGGAGCCATCGGCCGTGTGTTCTGCGTGCTATCTGCCCTGCCTACTGCCACTTCACCTTGCTAATACGGTAACGGTAAATAAGTATCAATTTCAAAAAACCGACTTTAAAATTAGTAAATACGCAAATTCGTTTACTTGGATGACATAAAACACTGTTTTAAACTATCACGGTTGTTCACTAAAGTTATATGATTATTTTATCGGGAGCTCATTCCACAACCTTACCACGGTAAATATCCCGTAAATAATCATATAACTTTGAATGACAATATATTTTATTTTTCCAGATAATTTGAGTAAAATACCAAATGGATAAATAGTCCAGGAAAATTAGGGGTTTCACCTCGAAAAGAGAGATAGTCAGCTATAAACTTTTATAAACCTTTATTTTGACACCCTAAAGCTTGTCTCCAAACCTACTTATCGTAGGGTGTCCGCGTCTACATATTCCAAGGTCAAAGGTCAAAAAAACTATTTTTTTACATATTTATTGCAAATATCTCGTTTCCGTTTATGCTATTTGTATAATTATTTATTTAAATATTGTAAAGGATTAAATTCTCCACAACTGTTGTTTACATATTTTTTTTATACCTTGAACCATTTTCGAGATAGAGGGCAGAGCGCGCGCTGTGTTTAACTATTTAGATTATCATTCGAGGTCAACCTGTAGTTCCGATGAAAAACACGCCGTATAAAAAAACGCCGTATAAAGTTTATAGATTATTGATAAATATATAATTCCAAATAATTTGATTTTTTATTAACTATTACGTTATAATTAATAAATTTTTTCAATAATTCAGTATCAATTAATCAAATAACACTTACATACTCGTGTAATTATAAAGTTATTAAGGGAAATACTTTAATTACATTTTAAGTAGAAGTTAATTAAGTACATCTTCCTTGAAATCCATAAACTTACAGATGCTTTTCGAACGTAAAAAATTTAAGAAGGAAACTGCCTATTTTGTGACCTACCTAAAAATATATCGTCACAAATAAAAAAAAACCCAAATTGGTTTATAAATGACGAAGTTCTGACTAAAAGAAAACAAAACAAAAAAAAAAATAGGAACCTCCCCCATTGTTGTTTAAAAAAAATTACCTATATGGTATTCGCAGTTATGTGTTATAGTGTTAACACACGTATGGATTTGGTTGACCTCAACCGCCGTCTGACCAATGGGAGAGAAAGAGACGGAAATATGATATTCTCACTCTTTCTCTCCCGTTGGTTGGACGGCGGCCCGTCAACCAAATCCATACGTGTGTTAACACTATTAAGGTTTGTTAGCATGCTGATTAGCTACGGAACCTTGGATACCTTGATCTCCTCAACCATGACCGCTTTCCCTCCCGATTTCGCGTTTCCGTTCTTGTTCATTTTCCTCCATTACACCCAATTTCTCTATGGCAGTTTGTTTTTTATTGTCCGTGGAATGTTGTTTTTGTTTTGTGAAGTCATATTTTGGTCTTTTCCCTTATTTTCAAGTTTTTTTCTTTGCGCCTGCTGTGCTGTCCAGTTTCTCTGATAAATACGGTTAATTTAGAAAACTCTGATTGTTTTGTGTTTCATACCAACAACAGCTTGGTAAAAAGTGCAGTTAAATTTTTATCCATGTATTAATAAAAATATTGCTAATGCATAGCATGCCTGGAATAGCGTGATGTGGCCTTTAGATAAATATATACAGGGTTACGCATTTAGACTGTACTAAGCCGAAAGAAGATCATTGTACTCATCATTATGAACAGCTTTTACTATGGGACTAGCCCTGAAAACACGAAATAAAAATCTGGTCCAGACATTTTGTCGAGTGTCAATTAATGACTGTTTTTCACGATTTCAGGTTTGGTCCTATAGTTAAATTTGTTCATAGTTATTAGTACAATGACCTCCTTTCGGCTGAGTGCAGTCTATATGCGTAACCCTATATCACATCACACCACCTGGGATCAGGGCGTGTCCTAAAACTGCGACCAGAACCACTGGAGGATGGGTAGCAGCGTCTTCTTAGTACACGGTGAACGTACTGCGATCCTCAAGCCTCCTCCCAAGCGTGGGGATTATGGCAACACCCCACTATAAGAGGGAGGTCTTTGTTCAGCACTTTGTCTGCTTAGTGCCTACTTATTTAAAACGTAATCCCATAAACTATCACCAGTGAAAATATACTTGTGGATACCATATAGACTGCTATTGGTAATACTCATAAAAAAGTTAACCATAAACAGAGCCCATCAACGAAAACAAAATTAAAATTCGTTCATTAATAAATAAGTTATAAGTATTTTAATTTCATGCTGGACTGAGAGCGCACTTTACTGAGGTATGACGTCACGTCTCAGGCGCGCCATGCAAATGCTATACTAACACACGCTTTGCGAGAAAGGGACAGTCATAATCTACTACTAGTCCGAGCTGCAGTTGTCTCTGTCGCGCGACAGCAATATATTTGCTAAATACCTACCTATTCTTAAAATTTCTTGGCCACACTATATTCTCTTAAAGGCATTGTATATTAATTGCAGACAAACAAAGGAACCATTTTAGATATGTAAGATTATTTAACGTTAAATTTTTTCATTATTTGCAGATCCAAATATATTCAGTTTCGATATCGCTAACGAACCTCTAATTCTATTTAACCTTATCTTGGATCTTTCATTATCAATTTGGGAGATAAAAACTTGGTAAAAACAAGACGCTGTGAAGGGTGCTCTGAATTATTCATTCCATAAATGAGGAATCAAAGGCATGCACTGAATAAATAATATTAATTTGTATTTTTAACTAGCTGCGACCCCGGTGTTGCCCGGACAAGCCTAGAGAAACATATTTTCCGGGATAAAATACGAGGCCAAGACGGAGGTGGAAAAACGAGCTCGACGCCTAAGAGAAGGATTAGCTCACAAAATGTAGTCGACAATAAATATGGGGGAAAGAGATGTAAGGGTCAGGTCACAAGGTGCATTGTGGAGCGTGCCGCTGCAGCCTCTTACATATACTAGCACAGAGGACATATTACTACAAGTACACTCCGCAAAATCATTTAAATAAGTAGCGACTCTTGCTACACAATAAAGTGCAATTCAGGACGTGCGAGCGCTAACTACCAACAGCTATATTAACCTAGAAGTTGCCTCTCTGTCTGTCGCGTAACTCTTGTCACGTTATCTCTGTGTATCGCGCGGCAGCGGGGCGGCAGGTCCGACAATTCGGCTACTTGTAGCTTCATACCTATAGTGCCGAGTGTGCCAGGCCTGACACTAGTAAAATTTATTCTGCAATATGGTTCGCACACTACTTGAAAGCAGCGAGATGAATCTGGAAGCGCTCAGAAAAGCACCGTTTTTTTTCCGAACTTTGCGACGCCGCGTCACGCAATGCATCGTGTTCACCTAACCGTATGATCTTGACGTGGAGCATTTCCCCAGCAGTGGGATATTATTTTTTGAATTTTTTTTTTTATTACCCGAGATATAGTCATAAAACGAGTTTTTTGTTTATATCTATCAAGCTCTGACGATAATATCTTAACAACAATGGGCCTTCTTGTTACAGCCCAAAATTAATTCTTCCAGCCATCATTTATCTCTTTTTATCAAACCCATAGAATACAAACTAGCTAATAATAGCCCGCGAAATACCTCCGACTAATCAATTCACTCGTAATTAACTCGAACGAACCAAAACAAACAAATTCGCGAGATTTGTTGTCCCAAAATCCCTAAATGCCGGGATTTGGAATCGGGGAGTCGCGGCAAATCCCGTATCGTGGATAATGGGTGCAAATTTGCGAGGTTGCGAGCTCTGTGCTAAGCCTTGGTTTGGTGCTCGTCCTGGATGCATGAACCACGGGACATGACACATCCTCTCGCTGTGTCAGTCGCCCCGTTCACGCTTCCGCAATAATTCACTGAACCGTGGTGGCCCTCCCCGCATATTGCCGCTTTATATATGTTTTTATGTAATATACATAAAAACATATTATATAAAGCGGTAGAACATAAGCTCACTAAGGCGTGCAAGTCAGTTTACGTGAAAGGTCCCGATATCTACAACCAACTACCTGAGATTTCCAAAGATTTTTTTCTCTAAGATTTCGGCTTCCGACGGTATATAAAAAAATCGGTTATGACGGTATTTGAAACTGTTGCGTTTGATATTGTATGTAGTTCACCAATAAAATATAATTTTTATCTGTATCCTCACTGTCACTTCTACTCAGCTCAACAAAAATGCGTACTTACTAGTTGCGTTCCGCGGCTTCACTTACTATTATTTAGGGGAGAAAATACGGGATATTTCATCCTAATGCATTCAGCAGACGTAACGGAGTTGGATGGGCTTAAGCACACAAAAAAATTGTAGTGTCAGTTTTCCTAGCAGGCCATTGGTGGTGCGGACTCTAACAACTCTACTTAGTTGTTATTGCTTAACACCCGTAATCCCTCCTGATTGTGTATCGAGGTTAAATTGCTTGATTAAAAGCCAAGCAACAATTGTAAGAGCTAAAGTAGGACCAATTTAATAGATCACATTTGACATCTGTCAGTCTTAGCAACGAAAAGATAAAGTAAATTGTAAAATTGCCTTCTTTTGTTATTATTACAATAAATATGTATTTTAACAGAAAATAGTAAAGCAATTGTGCAATTCTAACACTGAAAAATTTAAACTATTGTTACAAGGTTACATTGTTGAATTTTGATGAAGTGTCAAATTATACTTTAATACAGCGCTTTGACGTGTCCAGTCCAAGTAGTTTATACGTTTAAGTTGTAATCGTGTACACTTTGGTGCTGAATTCGGCGATCCTTAGATTCCGCTGCGCTTTGGTCGGTCGCCTATTCAGTATTTTGCTTCTTGAATATGAAAAGCTAGTGCTAAACATTGTGTAGGCTCTAAGAAAAACAAAAAAATCTGCGCAAGTCCAAAAAACGCACCCTGATGCCAGTGTTTCCTGCCAGCCATCTATAATTTTTACTACTTTCAAGTATCTAAACAGCTAGAACCTTTACAGGCCCAAGGAGACGACGCTTTTTAACTGATTCGTAGGTTTTATTTTATTTTGTTTTCTAGCTTTTATATAACTTTACATGACCTGTTTGTAAGTATATTAGTATAGGTACAAATCTTGCAAGCCTGATTTGACACGGCGTTCAATTGAATTGAAATGTTGGTACACCCATGTAACTTGTATGACAATGCATTACCATAGAGCTTTTCTGATGATCAAGTCGGAAGGTGGTCATAGGAACTAATGAACGCAACAAAAAAAAACATGTTTGGGCTCTTTGGTCCTGTTTTGGTTTATTGTCTTGATATTTGACATCATACTTAATTAAATATGGCCATCGCTTATGGTTCACGTTCGTCGGCTTACATTATCTTTGCTAAGGCAAACGTTTTTTTGTCCTTGTAGCTAGGCAGTGTAATTATTTTGAAATGACACAGCGTTTGCGACATTAGTTGAGTGTTTTTTTCATGTTTTGTTTCGTGTTTTTTCATTTATTAGTAACGCACCATATTACTTACATTTGTCAATAAACTGTTTGAAACAGCAAAAATTAGTTTATTGACAAATGTGAGTAATAATGTGCATTAGAGATAAATAAGTTTACATGATTTTGTAAAGAATAATAATCAATAGTCGCAAACATCATGATCGTTTACAATAATTACCCGGCCTAGCTACAAGGACAAGAAAACTGTTTGAAATTTGAATTTTCCGCCATTTGTGAAACGTTGCGCCTTAATATTTTTTTTTTTGTTTTACTATCAAATTATTTATGATTTTCGAATACCTACCGGTCGTTAAACTTTTTAATTGTCTACATTTAAATAATTTCAGGTCCTGAAATAGTCCACGTAACATTACCTATATTCCATGCGCATATGAGTTTCCACCGCGTTATATGGCCGTTATTACACGGGACCGTTTGTCTGTTTGACAATCTCGTGAGTTATGGTTTGAATATACTCGTAATTAATATCTCCTTTCCTTATAGTCTAAGCACCGCTGGCTACTTTAGTCACGCATCTTAAGTGGCTCTTGAACTGCGTTTGAGTCATTTTGTCTATTGATTGTGCTGGGTCTAGTACAAAGTTCACGAAAAAGGTGTCCTGTTTTTTTTTTTTTTCATGGGGTTTTGAAGATTTAGGTCCTAATATCAGCTGCCAAATTGTAATTTTTTCAAATTCGCGGTGCACAATAAAAGTTATTGTGATATTTATACAATATAATCAAGAGTGAATCGGTTTGAACGATGTTTGTTTAATATTACGTGAGTAATTCCCATTCATTACAAACATGTGGTTGATTGTGTTTTGTTGTTGTGATTGTTTTCATGTCTGTTTTTTTTCTAATTGTTTTTAAGTAATAGCCTTGATTCGTAATGAAAATCTACTGTTTCACTTGTCCTATCCAATACCACAGGAAGTTTCGCGCCTGCTT
The DNA here is from genome assembly GCA_914767915.1 of Agriopis aurantiaria. Classification (NCBI taxonomy): domain Eukaryota; kingdom Metazoa; phylum Arthropoda; class Insecta; order Lepidoptera; family Geometridae; genus Agriopis; species Agriopis aurantiaria. The sequence continues at coordinate 2,321,636 of OU612003.1, forward strand.
GAGAATCAATTAAAATGTTCAATTCATATATTAATTTGGCCAAATTCTCCTTTTGTGTTTGACGTTTAGAGCGAACATCCCTGTTCGCTCTAAACGCGGATTCCCATCCGCGGTACTATAAACCTTCAACCACAGAATGTAAATAATATTATTTAATAATATAATTATTTTGTTTGATCGTCAGTATCGATCACAGACCTCACATTTTAATTATTATTACTAGAATAGAGAACGTCTACGTTTGAAGAACTACGAGTGATCGAATGTTTTTTTTTTTAGTTTTATGTTCAGTTATAGTATGGGGGTGGCCCATGTCCAGCAGTGGACGTCTTATGGTTGAAATGATGACGATGATGGATATTGGCACACTACTGCTTGACAGTGGAATAACTGACAAAGATCTGGTAGTGCCATAGGTGGACTCCTTAATAAATTCATGTAAGATAACATATACGTACAAACTATTAATATAGTGTAAGTATTTTTTATTTTTATATTATTTGGGATGCTAGTTGAGTCGACACACTGGCGCCGTGTCATCTTCCTGCAACAACGGATCGGGCTGGCGCTGCCGCGACTAAAGCTGAACCCCCAAACGGCTCAAATATGGATATTTAGACAGGATGCACATGTTTGTGTCGTTTGGGTTCGAGACTTTAGGACCATGGAGGCTGGCCGCTCTCGAACTGTAAAGGCACCTGGGGCCTTACGGCCAACTGCTTACGAGATATCAAACTAACGTTAAAACCGCGCAGTTCGGAAAATCACGAGAACGTGAACCTTAACGCGCCCAGATACAGTTTGCGGTCGCGAAAAATGTTTTCATCACCTAAACTAGATTGCTTTAAACAGCTAGTGATGAAAAATGGTGATGATGATGATGATGACAAGCCTATGTCACTCTCTGGCTCTTGAACTATACCCGTGCAAAAAATCAGGTTGATCCGTTGTTCCGTTGCAGCGTGAAAGAGGTACAAACATCTATACATCTATACATCCATACATACAAACCTTCGCGATTATAATATTAGTAGTGTATATTATATTAGATGAATAAATGAACTGAACTGCCTCTAATACAAAAAAAAACATACCACAACTGCCAAAACTCCTCTCACGTTACAAAAACATTCCCTTTTACGTAAAGACGTTAAATTACCTTAAAAAATCACTTCGTACACGAACGCTTTCCAAAAGTAATTTCGACATGAAAATTGGAAAAAATGAAATCACATTTTGATGTGAACAGAGTACTGTCATCGGAACTGAATTCACAGTTATGGTAAGAGGTTGCCGTTAAATGAGCGTATTCATGTAGAGAGAGACGTGTTTCACGGAACTTACAACTGTGTTTATAGAAATGCATTGCATTCGAAATTAGTTGTGAGATTTTCTTTTATAATTTCCGTACAGCCATCTTCGACCAAAATAAAATGAATGAACGGGTCCAGTAGAAGCGCATTTTTTAAGATTTCAAAATGAGCGCCGGCGCCCACTTCGTTTCAGTCGGTCTCTAGCCGTAGGAAGTGCAACACGAGTCTATTGTTACGCGATAACGAAACATTGACAAAATTATGCATCCGTATGCTTTCCCGAAGTATAAATACACAAATATACATACATTTTAACATACATTTTAGTAAAGCGCCTCCAGCGGTAACGGAAGAGGAACTAAAATCGGCGGTATAGATTGCTTCACTCTAAAACTAAAAAAGTTTTCGAATACCTTTCAGCCCAGCAATGTATGGAACAATACGTAAACGAAAAAAGTTTTCGAAAACTATCAAATCTGGGACTAAGCCCCCTGAATTTGTATGTGTGCAAGATTGCACTCTAGCAGACTTGTAATTTGGTAAAACAAAGCCTAGCGCACGTGTAGCGTACTGCACCCGAGTCACAAATATGGCCGTAATGTATCGACGGGCGTAATGCGATTTTAATGCGGCGTTATGCGGTCGTGTTGCGGCATGCGGGGCACCACTGCCTATTTGTAAGCCAGTGAACTGTACGCGAGATTAACCCTTAAATCCCTGATGACAAGGTTACACGAGTTGTTTTTTACCCGACTGCCCAAAAAGGTGGGTAACGTTTTTTGTGGTATATGTCATGGTATAATAATATACTCCGCCAGGTATAGCGCTCCGAGAAAAAATGTCACGTGGGCGTCCCGCAATGATGTCGTGAATGTCATGGATACACGTACACGTGCATAAGCAAGAGCAGAATAAGTAATTTACAACAAGTTCGAGAGAGATGACTATACACGAAACAATGGCGGACTTTCTATTTTTTTGTTTGTTAAAATCTTCATGAGCGTGGATTCAATGTCCTTTACTCGTAATATTAAACAGTTTACTTTGTCTTAATAGCGTCAAACAAGTCATAGTCACAGTCAGAGTCAAGCTAAGTAAGTCACGGTCAAGTCGAACTCATGCCCCTGTAAAGTGGTGGAGACTTTACAAGAGACTCCTATGGAGTTTTGGAAACAACACGAAAAGACACGTTTCACCTCGTTATATCACTTGCCCACACTCGAGCACGTTTACGAGCACTTAATGAATAATAATTCACCATTTAGTACACATTAACACTCGAAAATACACAAGTTCAGGAAAATTATCCAACGAGCCGACACGTTTTTTCCGCGTTGGCGCCAAAACTTGCGGACTTTCTATGATTTTCTGTGTTAACAGTAGCGTGAAATTATAACTCCCCAATATTCGTATATTACCTGTGGGAATCCAATATATAGCCCGTTGGTCCAGTTGGTAGTGAACCTACCTTCTGAGCCGGAGGGCGTGGGTTCGATTCCCACGTAGGACAAACATTTGTGTGATGAACATTTGTGTTTGTTCTATATCTGGTTGTTAATATCTATTTAAGTATGTATTTAAAAACCATATATGTATGTATATCAGTCTCTGGCAGCCATATCACAAGCTTTGCTTAGTTTGGGGTCAGATGACAGTGTGTGCAAAAATGTCCCAAAATATTTATTTATTTTATTTATTTATATCAATGTGGTTTTGATAAAATTGTGTTTAATATATTCAATTCATGCTTAACTTGCTTGAGCGGACAAACCAAATGAAAATTGAAATGCTTTTTGTATTTTATTTAATAGATTATTATTTTTTTTAAACCTAGTATCTGTATTTGTTACAATAAAGTGGCAACTGGACAGTGACGTCATTGCGGTACATCTCCCAGACCGTTAGACCTTGTTTTCTTGGATCATGGTATATGTAAATATGAGGTAAGTATGTAAATTTGTGTGTTCCTACATTACCTACAAACATAACTGTCTTATTTTTTTATGGGGATGATATCCAGATAATAATACATACGGCTTCAGACTGAAATGATTATTTTGCTAGTCTAATTTTTTAATGAAAGTTTTACCATGTATCCAAGGCAAAGCAGCAGTAGCCAGAGGTAACTCTTTAAACAAATCTATTCTCACTTGGCGACGGACACTGGATACAAAAAACTAATATTCTGGACATTTTGCACACACGGTCATCTGACCCCAAACTAAGCAAAGCTTGTGCTATGGCTGCCAGGGACTGATATATATATACAATACATATATTATCATAACAACATGAATGTTTGTCGAACCCAGGCCCTCAAGCGCAGAAGGCAGGTTCACTACCAACTGGACCAATGGGACTATCCTAAAGATTGAAGAACTCTTCTGATATCGAACGTGCTTCTGTATGCAGATCATCGACCTAGATGAAGTCCCATCGTGAGATAAGCCAAGCAAACATCAGCTGATGCGTCACCTCAACTGACTATACGAGTGAGATGAAATCTATATTTATAAAAATTTGTTTTAAACTATCACGGTTGTTCACTAAAGTTATATGATTATTTACGGGATATTTACCGTAGTAAGGTTGTGGAATGAGCTCCCGATATTTCAACCACAACCACAACCATCACAACCACAACCACCACCTTTTATTCCACAACCTTATCACGGTAAATATCCCGTAAATAATCATATAACTTTATAAAAATTTATCCCTATTTACCTTGTTCACGTCATAACTTGACAACTACTTTACCGATTTCATTCGTTTTTTTTTTAAGATTGCTAATACTCTGTAGATGGTTCTTACGGATAGAAAAATTAAGAAAAAAGGAAAATTTCAGAAAACTCACTACGGTTTTAACTTCGCGCGAAGACAGGACAACGTCTGTCGGGTAGCTCTAGCTAGTAAGTAATAAATTGATAATTTAAGCTCTTTTCCATCATCCCCGTCAGCAGTAGAGCTTATGCTTTCCCTTTATCACACCACTAAGTCCACTGTCAAAATTGAAATCCCGCAAAATCCCGTCGTCCTCACAATTATTTGGACATATTTTCACACCCTCGGGCCCTGAAATCTAGTAAAACATATAAATAATGAATGACATACCATATTTTACCCGCGCCGGGGTAGCGGTATAAATCAAGGTGTATAGAAAGCGATGAGCCTACGTGTGCTAATGACGTTTTTAAATGGCTACCCTAAACAAACGACGGCACGCCCTATTTGTGTTACACAGTGTAAGCAGTAGACTAATTAATTAGTGCCACCGGAATGATAGTGAAGATAAAAAAATTGTTCCAGCTGTCTCGATAGATGGCGACACATGAGCCGAAACTATTTAGCACAATAAACCGCAACGCCCCACAATATACCGAACCCGTCCAATTCAGTTAGGTATCGGTGACTGAGGGGCCTATCCTACGGGCGGTGCGAAGAAATTAGCGAAAAAGTAGGGTAAAATATCTTAAATCTAGGACAGCCGTTCAGACAGGCCAGAATATCGGGCGTAGCGGTTTCGATCACCCTTTTTATGGTTTTTCATGATATAAAATGACATTCTGCTTTTGAAATATTTACTTCGGTTCGTATTTTTTTATAATTACTAGAACAAATGGAGAAAACTGTTTATCCCATTTCTAATGGCATTTTAATTAATATGTATATCTTCAACTAAGTATTATTTATTCTGAATTTAATTTTACTAGAGATCCGCCCAGGCTTGGCACCGGTGTAATTTACGTGCGAAGCTGGGGCGGGTCGCATGCGCGGGTCATATATATATATATATATTATAAACCTTCCGTGAAAAATTATCCAACTGATGGTGAAAACCGCATCAAAATCCGTTGCGTGGTTTAGAAGGAGTTAGCGACAGACAGATGCGGAAAGCGACTTTAATTTATACTATGTAGAGAAGATATAACTAAACAAAATAAGCTAATACCAAAACTATAAAAAAATGCCGATAGGCCGTTGAACCAAATGCTCAAGTCAAATGCTAATCAGTAATTAGTAATTATTTTTTGTAAATAGTATTTTAAGTTTATGTTCATCAACAATTGATCAATTGAATGAAACCTATTCAGCGATCAGCGAGCATAATCAATTAGTTTCTATGATATTTTTAGAGAAATAAGTATTATTGAAGCGTTCCTCATCACTCCAACATAGCGTTTGAAATTCGAGAGTTAACAAGTTGTGAGATATGCGCTGCATCCAAATGCTCTAATTTTAAAAGAGGTCATTGTGCGCTTCATTGTAAACAACTTTCACATTGGACCAACCCTGAAATCGCAAAAAATCTGTTGTTCCATGGAAAAATTTCATTCATACTCAAATGAAAGCAACCGCTGGCTGATTTTTATCGCAATTTCAGATCTAGTTCTATAGTATAAGTTATTACTAATGATGAGTACAATGACCTCCTTTCGGATTAGCTCTACTGTTTATCATCACCAACATCATTTCAGCCATAGGACGTCCACTGCTGCCTCCCCCATCGATCTCCAAAAGGGCCGGTTGGAAGCGGCCTGCATCCAGCGTTTCCCTGCGATCTCCTTTAGGTCGTCTGTCTATCTTGTGGGTGGGCGTCCTACGCTGCGGTTACCGGACCGTGGTCTCCATTCAAGAACTTTTCAGCCCCATCGGCCATCTGTTCTGCATGATATGTGCCCTGCCCACTGCCACTAATACTACTGTTACATATAGGTAACCCTGTATTTTTATTTCAAATATTTATCATGTCTACTCCGTTATTTTTACTGTGGCGTCAGTAAATGCCATGGAATTAAAACGGTGCGTCTAAAGGGCCCCTTTCTCCCAGGGGCCCTTTCCTTGGGTCTGGTTAGGGGCTATCTTTTGTCTTCGTAGGCGTAGGTTTAAGCCTAATTCATTTTACTTTCTAATATTTATGTTTTATTTTTAAGGCGTCTGACGGTTTATCTTATGTAATGTGACGACGAATTCGTAAACTATCATTAGCAAAAAAAAATGGAAATGAAATAAATACAATTCCGTTTCAAATATTACCTATAAATACTCCACAAATATCTTTTTTTAGGGTTCCGTACCCAAAGGGTGTAAACGGGGCCCTTATTCTTATTCTTATTCGAGATGGGGGCGATAAGTCCCGCTTGTGGTAACGGGGCCCTATTACTAAGCCTACGCAGTGTGTCTGTCTGTCCATCTGTCCTACCTTTTAACTGCTGTGTCATTCGAACCGTAACAGATAGTTTATCGACATTCTCACAGAATATGCAATGTCACGGCAAATCAACTAAGTAATAATAATAAAGTAAAAAGAAAGAAAAAAAGGAGGTTCCTGTACAATAGTTTTCAGAAATAAAACGCGCCGAAAGACAGTCTGGCTTTATATATACCCCGATAAAAGGCTAGGGCCTGCTTTATTCGGTAGTATTAAATAGAACTGATACAATCCCAACATATAAAAGTTATCATCAATCTGTCCGTTATTTCGGCAACCCGTTCATATATCTACTTAAAAGCTTCATTTCACGTCCATATTATAGAAGAGGAGTCAGGCAGCAAAATAATCGAATATGTAACAGTATGGACACTTTCATGAAAGTGAACATGGATTCAGAAACAGGCTATAAAACAATCAAAAATCATAACAATAAATTAAATTTTCGTTTCATTTTTCGTCGAAAAGATGTAGATATCTTATTAGCAAAAAATACGAGTAATTCAAACACGCATTTAAAAATGCATGTACAATACATAATACTCTTAGCATATATTTTTTTAACCTGGCAAGATTAATGCTTAATGTAAAATTGCCTAGAAGAGATTGCTCATAGCAATAAGACAATATTTCTGGTGTAAACAATAAATTGTTATATTTATCTATCTATCTACATAGAGTTGTTATCTAAAATAGACTGAACTGAAAAAAAACAAGGTTAAACAAGGTTTCTTGAATAGCGGTCTAATTTGGTAAGTAACCAAATTATTGCCAGTGTCATGTTGAACTTGCACGGGAAATTTCGCGGTCTTTGTTGGTTCTAATCAAAGATTATATAATCGTCTTTAGTTTCAATCGAAGATAATTATAACCAGTTGATCGCGCATGACAGGCAAATTTGATTCAAGCACAGGCGCAAGACGAAGTAACTAATGGCATTTGTGATTCAGTTCTAATCGGTGGGCTTAATTTTTTATAGTCTTCCACATTTTGGGGCGAAAATTTCACGTTTGTGATTGCTTCATTTACTTAGCAATCGAGATAAACACAGACATGGCTGACTGGCTGACTGGCTTACATACATTTCCCCCTCCAAAAGCTTGGCAAGCTCGGAGATGGCATGGCGTGAGTGAGTCATTGCAGCTGGCTGGCATTGGTGGAGTTACGGGATGAAATATTCAGAGTGGCGACTACTTCAATAGGCATGATGACTAATATTTTTTATTACCTCATAAAAAAGCTGATCATAAATAGAGCACATCAACAAAAACAAAATTAAAATTAGTTCAAAAATAAATAAGATATAAGCATTTTAATTTAATTTAATTTCATGCTAGACAGCAAGCGCACTATACTGAGCCGTGACGTCACGGCTCAGGAGCGCCATACAAATGCTATACTAACACATGCTTTGCGAGAAAGAGATAGAACATCCCCTCTCCATCCCCACCTAAAACTTTAAATACTCATATCTCAGAGATTTATCAGCCAATTCAAATATTTTTTCAGTATGTGTAATGTATTTACTTATATTCATCGCTAAGCCGGCTATTTGTAATAAATTAAACATCAGGAATCATGCCTATTACTAAGCAATCGAAATGAACAGACCATGGCTGGCTGGCTGGCTGGCTGGCTTATACGCACTTACCCCTCCAAAATCTTGGCAAGCTTCGCAGTGGTTTTCTGGCAGATGTCACTTCCGTTCCGTTACACGTGAAAAGAAAACGCGTGCCCATACTGCCGCTACATCGTGTCATAGTCAATTTATCGTTTCAATTTGCCTCAACAACGCACGTTAATTATTAGTCAGGCGAGCGCCATTTTTGTCAATAAATTCCGATTTAATTACGTATAAATAAGGTATTAATGGCACAGATTTCGAGAGGATACGTGCTCGAGTGCTTTACTGTGACACGATTTAAATACATGAGGAATGCAAGTGACAGGCGATTTTAAGTTAAAAAAATGTATAGAGTTCTACCTCAGATCAGACAAACAAGGGAGATATGGTGAGGTGGCGTGGCAGGTGCGAACGTATCAGGCCTAAATCAGGTATGATGCCTTTTTAGGGTTCCTTACCTCAAAAAGAAAAAGAGAACCCTTATAGGATCAGTTTGTCCGTCTGTCCGTCTGTCCGTCAGTCCGCCTCTCAAGACCCTTTTTCTCAAGAACGCGTAGAGGTGTCAAGTTGAAATGTATGTCAAATACTCAGGTCCACGGTTTCTTTCAGCTGTGAAAAAATCAAACTTGTGAGTCAACGCGACCGCAAACCGTATCTGGGCGCGTTAAAGTTCACGTTCGCATGCTTTTCCAACTGAGCGGATTTAACGTTAATTTGATACCGAGTTAGCCGTTGGCCGTACGGCCCTAGCCTACTTTATTCCCCAGAGATTTCTTAGTAAGATTACTAGATCTTACTTTAAGATTCCGAAAACCCGAACGAAGCGTTTTGATTCCACTTTTATTATGCGAACTGCTAGTCTGTGGAATGCGCTGCCTGAATGGGTGTTCCCCGATAGTTACAATCTGGGTGTCTTCAAAGCACGAGTGAATCGGTTTCTTCTAGGCAAGCGTGCTCCACCGTAAACCGCATCATTGCTTAACATCAAGCGAGTAGGCGGTCAAACGCAAGCCTATTATTGAATAAAAAATAAAAAACAAAAAAAATATTTTCTCCTTATAATGTATCATATCGATATTAGACTCATTTTTTTCTATTTTATATTGCTGATGTAATCAGGTGCGAAAAGGCAAAGTGCGTTCCGCGATCTCTGGCCGCAATATTCTTGCCTTGCTTGAACCTTGCTTGATTTACAGCCGAGAGATGAGCAAAGAGCTATGAAACATGGAGTGTGCACTTTTTAATAGACATAGACATAATTTATTTGTGGCAAAAAAATACAATAACACAATATACATGGAAAAATAAAATTAAATTAAAAATAAAACTAAATAAGAACTTATTATATTTTTTTGTCACAAACCGGCCCCAACTCAGCATGATGCCGGTCGTAAACAACCGGCGCTGGTCTTCCGTTGGCACCGGCAGGTGACGTCACGCACGAACGTACCACACACGGCATGCGCACAAGCAATGTAAACACATAATTAACTTAATTAATAATTATAAACAACAACATTCAAGATATAATACATAAAAAAAATTACATAATACGCTTCATAGTAAGAGCAGTTCCATCTAGATGACGCTATGGCGGTATTCTGATTTCACATTAATCGTAGTTAACGTTAACGCGATTGAGTAAATAAACATTTGATAAATAGTTTGGATCTGCTTTAAATTGATAGCCCGTTGGTCCAGTTGGTAGTGAACCTGCCTTCTGCGCTTGGGGCGTGGGTTCGATTCCCACCTAGGACAAACATTCATGTGATGAACATTTGTGTTTGTTCTATATCTGGGTGTTAATATCTATTTAAGTATGTATTTAAAACTATTTATGTGTGTAGGTATATCCGTATCTAGCAGCAATATCACAAGCTTTGTTAATTTTGTTTTCAGATGACCGTGTGTGCAAAAAATGACCAGAATATTTATTTATTATTTGTTTATAACTCGATTTAGTACCGAAAAAGTCTGCCAAAAACTGAAGAGAGCGATGTAAACACATATTGCATACACATATGCTTACTAGTTCTACAAACGCACACTTCAATATGCGGTACACAACTGTAAAATGACAAATATGCTCAAAATGTAATCAAATGGACGAATAAGGGGGAGGTGGTTGTAAATTCTAAAGGTAAGGTAAACTGTAAGTATAACGCTTCTATTTATTTACTTTTTCTGAGAGATAAACGAACTATAGGTGCTCTGAACTATTAGATGTTAATTTTAGATAATATCTTTTTCACTGACAATATTGCCATTTAGTTCGGAACCCAATAATTTTTGCACACTACCACTAGGCGGCTGAATAACAGACAAAGGTGTGGTACTTCCTTAGGTGGACTCAAAAGTCCCACCACTACAAACGTGCGAATATCCACCGAGTGGATCTTCGTAGCTCCGAGGGTAAGTTAAAGTGGGCAGGAGAACTTTGACTATGTATTATGTAATGAAATAAGATAATTTAGCACCGAGACGCTGCCCTTTGATGTTTTAAATATTCCTTTGAAGAGTCCAGGGGCCTTACGGCTATCAGTTTTAAGCGATTCTGTTTAGGTGATGAGAAAAGTTGCTCGACCGCAAACCGTATCTCGACACGTTAAGGTTCACGTTCGCGTGATTTATCGGACTGCGCTGTTTCAGCGCTAATTCGAGCCCGCGTTAAAAGCCGTAAGGCCCCAGGAGTCATTCGGTTGGTTTTGACAATGAAATAAGACAATGAATATGACAATATGACAAAGAAATATTTGTACCTATATTTGTGACACACATTTGTACGACCATCGCTTATGACAATGTCCTTACAAATAGTTCATTGTTTCTTTGTACTGGGCAAGTGCCTTTATTAACTAAACAAAATACAAGCTAAAACTAACACTACAAATACAGTTAGACTGCCCATAGACCGTTGAAGGTCTAAAGACAATCCAAATGTTCAAGCCCACTACCAGTTGGCAGCGTACCCAACATGCTGGCGGCATTACCACGTTGAATGGTATTGTTTGAATACCATTGTTTCTTATTTCATGAATCATATATATTTCCGAAAGAATAGCACATAAAATGTCTAAAAGACTTACATATAGAAAAACACACAAAAAAAACGATTTTAATATTTTGATTTTGAAATGTTCTTCCTTAGTTCCCTGATAGATGCTATCTGGCTGTCTTCAGATCGCGAATGAATGGGTCTACGCAAGCGTGCTCCACCGTAGACCGCATCAGGCAAGACGGCGGCCGGCGGCCGGCGGCGGTAGTACGGTGGTGGCCGAGCGCTAGCATGTGAACTATACAATTTGACGGCTACCAAGCCTTGCATCAATTACTTATTTAGTACTTAAACAAATTTACAGTTACGATGCCATCGCCAAAACAGTGAAAAAAACATCGTGAGGAAACTGGTACGAACTGGTACGGGTACTGGTCCAAGAACTTCTAAAGTTCACCAACATGCACCGGGCCAGCAATACAATACAATATTTCTTTATTACACACCGAAAATACAAATGAAACTTAAACTAACATAAAAAAACAAATATACGGCAGTATAATGGGCGGCCTTATCGCCTAAAGCGATTTCTTCCAGGCAACCTTTGGATGGACAGGACTAAAGAAATTGAAAAACGGTCGCTGGTGTACATTAAATATACCTAAATAAATTAATATCATTCAGCATGGTGGATTAGAGCCCATTCTCTCTCTCTCTATCTCTCAGAGAAGGCATATACCCTAGAAGTGGAAACATGATAGGCTGATAATTATAATAATAAGACGGTGGCCAGACGCAAGGTTATTTATTCTGGAAAGCTATACAGTATTATGCGCTCTTCACTCTATGATAAAGTAGACTATCTAGCAAAGCAATGGTCACTTAGACGAACTCTCATAAAAGTATATATCTACCTAAACTTACCATATATACCACCCCAGCCTTGCCCTTCTGGAAAGTCGAGCGGTCAGAGACAAGACCAAAAAAACATTTATCACCGTGAAGGCACATCTTTGCTGCTATATTATTAAAGAATTCCAAAGCTCTTGAATTTTTGGGCATAAATCCTTAATTTAGACAAACTGCTTGCTTAAATTTAGCCGCCTAGGCAAAATGCCTCCATTAGAATTTTTATAGTGCATTCATATTTCATTTTAAGCGCTTATTTTACTTAAATAAGGTAGATAAGTAAATGGCTCTAGGCTTGATTTTTCACTCAGAACGTACGTGACATTATTTTTTGAAATAATACAGTCATCATTTACAAAAGTAAGCTGGATTTTTTAATCATATTTCATATTTAAAAAGTAGGCAGTAAACCTCAGATCAGACAAACGGTAGATATGCCTTAGTATAATTATTGATCGAGTTTAAATGTATCCGTCCTCGATCCTCAGGGTAAACACTAGTGAGGTCCAGTTTCGGGGTCACTTAGAGGCCAAAGCAAAACTCGCTTTCAGGAAGCTCGGTCAGAGCGAAGCGATACTTCACACCGGGTCTTCTATTTAAAAATCACAAGTACGGCGGACGTGGAGTATTGCCTCTGGAATGGCGCACCTCACGATTTTTTCCGTTTTTCCGATAGGTTCTCGAGTGGAGACCATGCACGGACCGGTAAGCGCAGCGTAGTTTGCCCACCCACAAAATGGATAGACGACCTAAAAGAGACCGCATGGAAACACTGGATGCAGGCCGCTTCCAACCGGCCCTTTTGGAGATCGATGGATCGATGGATCTATGTCCCGCAGTGGACGTCCTATTCGGACGACGGATTCGGACGACGCTGCAATTATGATGATGATGGTGTCATTGGCACAGGGCCGAGAATCACAGCGGATGCCTTTAGATTGTGAAGCGCACATGCTACTGTTTTCTCGGGCTGCAACGCTCACTTACTTATCGTCTCGTAACGTCTCGGCGATTTCTTGTTTTTTTGTAGGTACTTGTGTTTGTAGGTATGGACCCTGGTATGTCTTAAAGCTGCGACCAGAACCACCGAAGGATGGGCAGCAGCGTCCATTAGTACATGGTGACCTTACTGCGATACCCAAGCCGCCTGCCAAGCGTGGGGATTATGGCAACACCCCTCACTACGAGGAAGGCCTTTGTTCAGCAGTGGACGTTTACGGGCTGATGATTTGATATGTGATGTGTGTGTTTATAGGTAAAACCGCAAGACTAAGCCACTGGTTCAAACATAAACATGACTTGACAATTCACTAGCAATATCTAAAGTAAAAAGCTTCATTACGTTCACGGCGCCATTTATCTCGTGAAAAACTATCTGATCAAGAAATCGTGTTTTTATTCGAGGCTCGACCCTGATGGAATACCTAATGAATAATGATGGTAAACATAATTATTATCTGAGGCCCTAGGACGGTTAATGAAAACTTAGGTCACAGAAAATCATAGGCAGTTTATCTGAAACTTTTCACCCACAGAAGCTAGGAAAGTATGTTTAATTTAAATACGAAAGTTTGTGTGTAAGTGTGTATGTTTGTTACTTAACTCCACAACAGCTGTACAAGTTTGAATGTACTTTTGTCTGGAGATAGCTTATACCCTGGATTAACACAATTTCTATCCCGGAAAAATCATTGTCTTTAGGATATTATATCATAAATATAAGTATTATTTGGAGATCGATGGGGGAGGCCTATGTCCAGGGACCTTACGGACAACAGCTAATTGCGGCACCTAATCCGCTCAGTTGGAAAATCACGCGAACGTGTACCTTATCGCGCCCAGATACGGTTTGCGGTCGCGTGATTTTACAACTACAAAATACAGTTAGCATGTAGTTTTTGTTAATAATGGCACTTGCTCTTATCAAACAAACTTACGTATCATCAAATTTAATATCATTAATATTTTAATATCATCTAATTATCAAATTATATACCTAATAATAACAATTCTAAAATAAAGATGTCATAGCCGTAGAACATCTTAAATAAAATGTTTCGTTTCAAGACCGCGCGTGTAGATATTTAATCATTCATACTAAAATACCCGAAATACGATATTCTTAGAAATTAAATAAGACAGCACATGAATATTTTAGTTTTTAATTTACAAAATATTCTATCTCAACTGCGCGCCAGTATTTAGGGTTCCGTGCCCAAAGGGTATCAAAACAGAACCCTATTACCAGGCCTACTCTCTCTGTCTATACGTCTGTCTGGCCTACCTTTTAACGGCTGTATTTTTACACCGTAATATATACCATATTTTTTTTTATTAAATGTGTACTGTTACGGTAAATTAACCAAAAAAATCAAAAAGGTTCCTATACAACATATGTATTTTCACGAACCGGAAGACGCAGCGTAGGCAGGCCTCCCACTAGATGGACCGACGACATCGTGAGAGTCGCTGGCATCCACTGGACGCAAAAGGCTGGCTATCGTTCAGTGTGGAGGTTAAAGGGGGAGGCCTATGTTCAGCAGTGGACGATGTGAGGATTCAGGAGTGATGATGATGCTGATTATGATGATACAACAAATGTATTTTTGTCTTTTCTCTAGTTTAGAAACGTATATACGTACAAGCGTTAACTTTGCAATAATATAGTACTTACTACAAACAATAAACACTGGCCAAGTGCAAGTCGATTGACAAATTTCTGTTCGTAATAACACAATAACTTCAAGACTTGCTTATAAATTGCCGATAAATGGCACTCTATTCACTTTTAAACGCTAAAGCGTTTGTCTTGCGAACCCTAATTTTATAAAACAAAATTAATAGAAAAGGCCAAAAAAAATATGCAAACGGTTTCTAGATCTCAATAACCGGACTTTTTTATTCGAGGGGGAATCTTTTTAAAGATACCAGGCTAGGAGTGCAGCCAGGTTATGTGGGATTATACCCACCAAAATTCCCTCGTTGACTAGCCTTAGCGCTTGACAAGGGGGCTCCGGGATCTCCAGAGGAACGCACCGGAGCCCTCGGCACTGCGCTTCGGCTCCTCCCGAGATAACCGTGTTGTCTCAGCCCTTCCGCCCACGACAACGTTGACCTTCTCTCCCTGGGCATGCTTAAGTGGATGGTCAGAGCCCCAACTTTGACCATCCCGAGCCCGGAGGTCCCCTTTTAGTAGCCTCTTACTACAGGTTGGGGGTACTGGTGCCGTATTCTATTGCCCCGGCGCCAGGGTTACTCAATAACCGGCCTACGCTGTTACTATGTGTTCTTATTTTGAGGTGGTACGGAGCCCTCTGTGCGCGAGCCAGTTTTGCACTTGACCGGTTTATTACCTTTTACTTGAAACTTTGCCTACGTTTTGTTTTTATTACACTGAATTTTGTATTATTAAGCTTATGTAAGATTAAGCCGTTTAATCCGACTAGGTATTTACTGTATAGAAGATTCATCGTCCGACCGGCAGGTGGCGTTCTTCTCATATTTGTAGATGTTGCAATGGAAGTCTTCGTATTCCCGATTGGTTTTATTGCCTTCTCTCGTTCTCTATGCCTTTTGCCGCTTTTGCGAGCAGTGATTAGCCCATTCGACAATTCGGCCAATCACCGACGAGCGTATTGCACGGCTGTGGTGGTACAGTGTTGCTGTCACAACTGTATTAGTTCGTGAAAAATATGTGAAAACTACGTCACTTTCCATATTAGAACTTTACCTACTTTTATTAAACTGCTCTGTAACCAAAGGTCAATGTAGTAAAGCAAGCAATTACTTGCTTTAAAAACATCAACAGAAAATAGCTTTATCACCGTTACAGGAATTTATATATTAGAATTATGCTTATTTATAAAGAATAATGGAACTTAGGTACTTCTATAACATTCACTCAAGCCGTGCTGACATATTGCGTTGTAAACAAAAGTACAACATATGCATACGTCAAGTAAATAATTCCATGTTCTATAATAGTTCTTTCTATACTGCTATTAAAATTTACAATCATTTGCCTACAGAATTGAAGTCATTAGAAATACCACAGTTTAAAATTAAATTAAAAGCCTGGCTTATAATAAAAACTTATAGAATACTTAGATGATAATTAGATATTTAGTTTTATTGAATTATAACAAGTTAAGCCAAGCAAATGTAAATACTTACTCTTATGTATAATTATTATTTCGTTCTATGTGTAATGTAAATGCTTTATGTGTAATTATTATTCGTAAGTTTTATTTAGTTTTATATAATTTTATACAAAAAAATTGCACGCCCGAAATGGGTAAACTGTTGATACCCTAGTTATTATGAACATCTTTTGTACACAGTTCTTGCAATAAATATATTCTGATTCTGATTCTGATATCTGGTTCGTAAGAACGGACTAAGAAGGTAAATGAAGATTAAGTTACGAAAGTTGGCGAATTGAAGTGTAGATGAAGCTACTGCTTACCTTGCAATTCAGCACCTAATGATCGTAGCCTAGGTAATAACGATAGTCTTAATAAAGATTAACAGCTACTAAATTAAAATTTATTTGGAAATAACGTTTTGGCCTTAATTCTTTACCATCTCTTTCTTATAGTAAATTGAAATCGTGTTTTCACCCACTATTACTTCAGGAACCGTTAATGTTTCCGGGATAAAAATAACCAAATTAATTTTACTAAATTCGACTCGAAATGCCATTTCTCTACGACTAGCGAGACGAAATATTCTTACCTGCCTCAGATCAGACCAAAGGAGGGAGATATGCACAGCAATGATCGTTCGATTTTTTTCATCCATTTTTTTCTCCATGCCGCTAAACCGCTTAACGCAAAAATGTAAGTACCTAAGGCATACATACTAAATTATCACTCATACTAAGAAACTTTCAGCTATGAACTAACTAATAATCCACATGCAAAAAAGGGTATCTGCAGAGGGGAGTTCGACTAAAGATATCAAGCCTAACTTGGTGCCTGTTTGCACCTGCCACGCCACCTTACCATTTCTCCCTTGTTTGTCTCATCTCTGCTATCGAAAACTATAGCGAGATACTTTACTGCAGCCGTCAAGGTATGTTCCTAAATAAATCTGTTATTATAATCTATTTCTGCCAAGTATGTTGTACAAAACTTTCTAACTTCCATTCCCCTAGGCCGTAGGAAAGTTAGTCCAGGATTTAGCAAACGCCTCTACATTAACGTGAAACAAAATTATGCAAGTTGCTAGTTTCAGTACAGCACGACCAACTTCCTTGTACACGTGGCAAAATAATGGAACTAAAACTTTGCACTGATGTCCGTCGGTTTTGTTCAGGAAATACGATTGTAGAGCCAACTCAACTCTGCTAATAAGTTAGTCGTTTCAGGTTATATTCTGAGGTAAATTGTTTCGGCTGCTTTTCACATATGAAGCGTTCTTGTTTGTAGTTTACTAAACAGTTACGCGATGTAAGTAGACATTGTGCTTGTTGGCATCAGGCTGTAAGATATGTAAACTCATTACTCTCTGCTTCTTGAGACATCGGATTTTTACTCTATGACCAAAAGTCAAAAGGAGTTTAACGTTTAAGTTTCTTTTTTGTTTTTTAAGGAACTCCATGGACACCGGGCTCTGTGACTACTTATACTTAAGGTGGCGTTTCACCTATGGCGGGAAATTCAAATTTCAAACAGTTTTTTTTAACCGACTTTAAGAGGAGGTTATCAATTCGACTGTATGTTTTTTTTGTTTGTTTGTCAATCTAATCAATTTGCGCAAACATCATGATCGTTTACAATAATACCAGGCCTGCTACAAGCAAAGAAAACTGCTTGTAATTTGAATTTCCCACCATAGGTGAAACGTACCACCACTATAAACACTAGTTAGTGGACGGTCTCGAGTATAGCAAAGTGATATAGCGCGGTGAAACAAGTCATTTCGTGTTGTTTCCATAGAACTCTATAGAAGTATCTCGTAAAGCCTCCACCACTTTACTAAGGCATGACTTCGACTTGACCGTGACTTACTTTGCTTTGACTGTGAATATGGCTTTTAAATAATAATCTTCACTTAACTTCATAATATGTCAATACTTGACACTGGCAATTTAGGCGGTATGGCCTTAAAGGCTTTAGCCTGCCCGATGGGCGAATAATAAAAAAAATTGGCACTGGCAAATGCACATGAAGTTCAACGCCAAAATCCTCACAGAGGTAAGAATAAAAAACTAGTTATATGGAACTGTCAAACACTTTTATGACCACAGGGCCCTAATTCCATAACTCCAAACACACGCGTTTTTAGAGTTCATTACGTGCGTGTTAAAGTTACGGAATCTGGGCCCAGACTTATGACTAGCTTTTAGTCCTTATTCTGAGGTTCAAACCATAGATTAAGTATCTAAAAAAGCGTGGTCTGTGGTGACACAATTTATGAATAAGAGCTTAGTTTTAGAAAATAATTCAATGTACTTATTACAGTGATGAATTACTTAAACAAGTGACAAACATATTAATTAATTAAATCCACGAATGCGTTCAGAAGCTGTTGACAAATGACGTCACGAAACGCGTTCACAAGCTCGTAATGACTTAACTTGTAAGTCGAGATGATAAATTAGTAGTATTGTTAGTCTAGATGTTAACTACATGGGGAGGGTGTAATCATTTTGTAATTATGACACGGCTTGGGGTAAGCTCACAATCTTAATGCTTGTGGACCAAGTAAAGGCGGAAAAATCGGCTACGGGCAGAATTCAAACTTGCAACGATCCGGGTAAACAAACCTATTGCTCTCAATCCAATAAGCTTTGGTAAAATGAAGCCAAGCATGTAATGCGGTACACTAAAAATCTATATCTACATATCTATATATATGAAAGGCTATGTGTGTATGTATGTTCCATATGGAGTCTGATAGCTCGCAGTTCTGATGTTAAATGGAGTAATCTCCTCGGGTGAAACCGCGGGATAACAGTTATTATAGCAGTATTTATTATAGTGATAACAGTTATCAGAGATTATAGTTACATATATAAGAGCAAAGTACCACTCAGTTACTGACTGACTTACCAAAAAATCTCGAAAACCACTAGTTTTTTTTTACATTTGTATTAATCACGAATCTCTAATGTAATTCCGCTTCTACGGCGCTTCGAGTACAATAAGGATTTTTGGATAAATTATTTTTCTTTAGAGATATTTTGTGGTGGTAATTTTAACATAACCTGAAATAAAATATTAATAAAACACTGTTTTAAACTATCACGGTTGTTCACTAAAGTTATATGTCATTCCACAACCTTACCACGGTAAATATCCCGTAAATAATCATATAACTTTAGTAAATATTAATAAGTTTTTAGTTTGTATTTAGTTATTTTTAGTTTTTAGTTATTTATTTCAGTTTTCGTTAATTTTCTGTTTTTTAAGTAGTGCATAATAAAGTACCTGACTTGAGATTGCAATATTAATTACATAAAAGAGAAAAATTAACAATATATATATATAAAAACTACAATACATATAACAATATATACATCTTTATTACACACCTAAAATACAAATGAAACTTAAATAAAATAAAAATAAACAAATATACGGCAGTATAATTAACCTATCCTGAAACAAAAATTTATTATATCTGTAACAAAAATTTCGTTACAATAATTTGTACATGTTGTTGTATGTAGTACAATAATCTTCACGTTTGTCGTTGTAGGTATGGTCACAGAATACATATTAGCACAAGGTATAGTGTAAGTCCTATATACTTACTGAAAATAATGGCTTCAATAAAAACCCGCTGAAAAGTGAAAGAAGCCCTGAGAAAGTCACAACATTTCACATTCTCTAACTTTTATAAATGTTCCAACACCGCTTTTTGTACAGGATTGGACATGGAACTACGAAAATGTGAAACGGACCAGATGAAACGGTGTGCTCGGAAACGCGCCTGCTTGGGGTTGAGAAATAGCTGTCAAGTGCTGTTGGAATACCCCGTTAGGCACTTGGCAATATGTTTGCACCAATAACTTAATTAGTACTTAAGGTGGTACGTTTCACCTATGGCGGGAAATTCAAATTTCAAACAACTTTTTTGTCTTTGTAGCTAGCTACAAAATTTAAAAAAAAAAAATTTTTTTTTTTTTTTTTTAATGACACAGTATTTGCGCAAATTGTTGATTGTTCTTTACATTATCATGTACAGCTATTTATTAGTAACGCACCATATTACTTACATTTGTCAATAAACCGTTTGAAACAGCAAAAATTTGTTTATTGACTACGTAAGTAATAATGTGTATTAGAGATAAATAACTTTACATGATTTTGTACAGAATAATAATCAGTTTACGCGAACATCATGATCGTTTACTATAGTTACCCGGCCTAGCTACAAGGACAAGAAAACTGATTGAAATTGGAATTTCCCGCAATATGTGAAACGTACCACCTTAAATAAAGTATGTGCATTTTCGATGTCATCGCACAACAATGGTGAAGGAAAAATACGTGAGGAAACCGGTATGTCCAAGAACGTCACATCGAAGATTGTTCATCTCCGGCGTAGAAGATGTACCTACAAGAAACCAACAACTTTCAGATTTATTATTCAAAAAATATTTTAATAGATTAGTGAAAAGGAACTTAATAGTTCTTCTTGTTTATCTCATTAAAATATAATCTGGTATTTGCGAATTATATAATTGCAACCACAGAAAAGAGAAGTTACCAGGCATTATGAGTGAACCTTGATTGAACATTCTTATTTAGATCAACGCGTCGAACTACGCATCACAGTTGCTAACTGATTTCGATTGCACCCATTTAAACGAAACGTCAGTCACGTTTCGTTAATATGCGTGCAACTGGCTACAACAAATTTCTTACAAAAATGCCTTGACAGCCGTTATAATTCAAACAAAAAAAAAACCTTTTCTGTGGTCCCAATAGTGGAAACTCAGGTCAACGCGTAGGTATAATATTATACTTCTATTTATAAATATATTATTATAAAACGTTATCATTTAAGACAACTTTTTTTTTACTTATCAAACATCTAAACTAAATGTTCGTAGCTCCGAGTACATCGAGTCGTAGAATCGCACAGCTTTTTCGTTACAAATGAATTCTTTTCGCCTGGAACGTGCCTCGCATG
Organism: Agriopis aurantiaria; assembly: GCA_914767915.1. Lineage (NCBI taxonomy): Eukaryota > Metazoa > Arthropoda > Insecta > Lepidoptera > Geometridae > Agriopis > Agriopis aurantiaria. The sequence continues at coordinate 2,342,833 of OU612003.1, forward strand.
ATCCGTCCGAACGCCCTATTGTGGACCGACAATATGTAGTAGGGCGGAGCACGACGAATGTAAATGTGGAAACGAAGTTTCTCCTTTTTACTAGAGATTTTACTGAGAACTTAAGGGCGTCCTTAATCTTGAGCGAAAATCTAGGCAAGCGTGCTCTATGAGCCGTAAGTAGACCCAAAAAGTGAGGAAACCGGTATGTATAGTATGAAACCCGTACGAAGCGCTTGGTTCCACTTTTATTGTGCGAGCTGCTAGTCAGTGGAGATCCATTATGGATCTTAGCAATGGATCTATCGAGAATGATCGACGAGCTATTAAACGTCCACTGCTGGACAAAGGCCTCCCTCTTAGAGAGGGGTGTTGCCATAACCCCCACGCTTGGCAGGCGGCTTGGGGATCCCAGTACGTTCACCGTGTACTAATAGGACGCTGATGCCCATCTTCCGGTGGATCAGGTCGCAGTTTTAGGACATATCCGGGTCCTTATCCTCACAGCTCAGGCCCACACACTATGTACGTACATCATCGAGATACAATAAATATAGAGTCACAATCGTACCAAAAAAATGTCCGAACCAAAACTCGGTGCAAGCTACGAATTGCGCAGACTTTTTGGTTAGTTACAAGGTAACCGTAATCCGCCGCGCGATGCCAGAGCTACGAAGACATAGCGGACAAATAACGTTGAACACTATGCAAGCGAAAAGTGACATAACCTCTAAATTTGAGTAAATGTGGCGTTGTGAAGTATATAATTGATACAATGTATGTACAATGACGCTCGGACGTTTTTTGACTGTTTTCACTGAGAGATTGTGACTCTATAGGAATTATATCTCGATGACGTACATGCTTGATTAGAGAAACTATTGAAATGTTTAAATTTTTATTTGGAAGAACTCTAAAAACTCTCCAACCTAGTGGGTGATTGGTAGGAAATGTTTAACGTTAAGCTTTTTATTTGTGCATTTTTACATTATTTGTGTTTAATATTGTTAAAGATAAAAGTTCCCTACGTGTAGAACACGAGTACTGATAAGAGATTACGGATTGATATCCTTACCTAAATCCTAGCTCAAAAAGCCATCCTGTCTGTGGATATTGGACATTTCCAATGCAGTCTGTGATCAAAGAGAACTCCCATCAAGTCTAGGTCTATTGGGCGATATATACTTACTGCTCGCCTTTGATGTTTTCACTATTTCACTTTTGAGCTGCAATAGATTGTAAAGACCTAATTGAACACCGCAAATCCTGATCTATTTTGACATAACATTGTAGCTGGTAGTTGGTATATACTAAACATTAAAAATCTGGTTCTCATTCAACTTTTTACAATGTTATTGCAGTTGTCACAGCTAAAAAACTTAGAACGGGTATTGTCTGAAATAATGCTCGTTTCGAAGAGTGGAAATGGTCAGTAAATTAAATAATAATATAAGATATTGGCTGTAGAAAATATAATTTTCAATACCTACGTATTGCTCAAAAATGGTCAATTCTATAACGGTAAATTTTCATCAAGTTGCAAAATCAGCGGCGTCGATGAAAGCATAAAAAGGCCAACCTTTTTCATCATAATCACAAGGTGGATGATCTTTTTACGGTATGATTAAATATTCAGATTCAGGGAGCGATTATGTACTATGAAGATGCTGGTTTTTGTCGGGAAATTGGTGAATTATGCGAGTAAATGTTTCGAGGAGGTAGAACGGTCTTTTTATACGGTCTTGTATAAAGAGATCATTATATGGAGCGTATTTTGCATAGGACTCAAGAGAAAAGATATGTTCATCCAAATGTTTATTCACCATGACATATGATTGTGATGGAATGGATGAAATGGATTCCTCTTTAAAGATAAATATAATTTATTTGCACAAAACACGAGTAAATCATACACACGCTTAAAAACGCATGCACAATAGGTGGGTTAAAATATTTGTCACTTTGTATCATGTGTGTTAAAAATTTGTCTAATGTTTTGCCGAGTTTGTAGGCGTACAAATCTAGAGAGATATGGAGGCAGGTCCCTTTAGGGTATATATAAGATCTTTGGGATATGGTTAATGAAGCAGATACTGCAAAATTTCTAGGTTTACTAATTGACAGACAACTAAATTGGAAAAATCAAATAGATGGTCTTTCTAAGAGGGTCTCAAGCTTAGCCTATGTACTTCATAAGCTGTCTAGTACGTTAAACACAGATGCATTCCACTTACTATGGTTTAGTTAAGTCCGTCCTCAGATACGTATTATATTTTGGGGTAACTCAACCGACAAGGAGATTATTATTAATAGGCAAAAACGCTGTACCAAATCGATGTTTAGATTAAAAAGTAGTTAGTTGCACGTTTTATTTCACTAAACATAAAATTCATACGCTTCCGTCTCTATATAATATATTGGATAAATCTAATCGTAAAAACTAATCCAGAATTATTCCCTGCCACACTATATTGCCATACCCAATCAGGATCATTATGTGTTACCTAATTTAAACATGCTATATAACATAATTATGTATGTGAACTTCATAATAATTATGCAATAAATTATTGAGTATTGAGTATTGATTTGGCGGTAAGAAATATTTCTCTCTGAGAGAAAGCCTGTATCCCAGCAGTGTGAACATTATGTTCACACTGCTGGGATACAGGCTTTCTAACAGGCTTACAGGCCTATTGGCTGATAATTATGTCTAGTCTAAGACTAAGCCAGCGGACCTTTCCAAAGATGGCACGACGATATAGTAAAGGTCACGGATAAGCTTTGGTTCAGAAATTGGAGGAGACTTTTACCACTACAGGCGGTCACTGTCTCTGTGGTAGTGTGGGTTTTAAAAATCTTACTAGTTGTAAAAGTGAATCTCATTTTGTTACTTTTTCAAAACCAAACCGATACAGTTTTAGTTATTTATTTTATTTATAAAGTTGTGTCTCTAGGAGGCGATGGAAGATCTCAGCATGATGCTCGAAGGCTTCAATCGAGTCTTCCAACAGGTGGGCCTTAAAATGAACATGGACAAGACAAAAGTCATGTCAAATATCCATGTTGTGCCCGCCCCAGTATCAGTTGGGAACTTAGTTCTTGAAGCTGTTGACGCGTACGTCTACCTAGGACAAACAGTCGAACTAGGTAGGTCCAACTTCAAGAAAGAGGTCAATCGGCGAATCCTACTCGGCTGGGCAGCGTTCGGTAAACTTCGCAACGTCTTCTCGTCCAAAATACCTCAGTGCCTTAAGACGAAAGTCTTCGACCAGCGTGTGTTACCAGTGATAACATACGGCACTGAAACGTGGTCTCTCACTATGGGCCTCATAAGTAAGCTCAAAGTCGCACAACGAGCTATGGAGAGGGCTATGCTCGGGGTTTCTCTACAAGATCGAATCCGAAATGAGGAGACCCGTAAACGAACGAAAGTCACCGACATAGCCCACCGAATTAGCAAGTTGAAATGGCAGTGGGCAGGGCACATATCACGCAGAAGGGGCCGAAAGGTTCTGGAATGGAGACCACGGACTGGTAAGCGCAGCGTAGGACGTCCACCCACAAGATGGACAGACGACCTAAAAGAGACCGCAGGGAAACGCTGGATGCAGGTTACACCGGTTCTAACACCGGTTAGAAGCGGCCTTTTGGAGATCGATGGGGGAGGCCTATGTCCAGCAGTGGACGTCCTACGGCTGAAATGATGATGATTATGTATCTCTAGGAAGGATGTGGAATTTCTTTTTCCCGGAAAACTGAGACAAAACGGGGATAAGCGAGATTCATACTCATAGTAAAAAAATAACAAAACAACAACATCACTATATTATTAGATAATGGAAGTTATATTTAACTTCCATTATCTATCGCTATTGCGCATCATCCTAAGTGTCGGCGTCGTGTGAGCAATCAGCTATAAAAAGGACCGTGTCACCAATAAAGCGTTCGCGGCGAGGAGTAACAATTAACTGCAAGGACAAGGTTAGCAAACATTGTGTTAATTGCTTAATAGCCATGAGGATCTTATGTAATAATGTAACATTTAAGCACCGTTGTACTGAATTCGGCCACCACTGAGCAATGGTGGCCGAGTTACAATCTGACGGCACCCGGTTCGATCTTTGGCAACCAATTACTTATTTGTGCTGTTTCGTTGCCATCGCTCAAAAACAGTGATGCAAAACATTGTGATAAAACTAGGTTGTCCTCGACATTCACCAACATGCACTGGGCGAGCATGGTGGATTAGAGCCCATCCTCTCTCTCTCTGAGAGAAGGCCTGTGTCCCAACAGTGGGAACATGATAGGTTGATATTGTACCTACTAAACTACTGTAGGAGAAGACAAAATTGGAGTTGCACATGGAGCCTTGGAAAGAGATTGAGACCGGAACACCAAAACGCATCGCACCAAAGTGGTAGACGTGGTGACTGTAGGTAAGTACCGACATAAGATTTGTGGCCCAGACTAGGTTGGTGAAATGCAGACCACGAATGAGGTGGTCCGATGATATACAAAAGGCAGCAGGAAGCGAATGGCAAGGACCCATTGCCCGATATGTGGTAGAGAGCGCTTTGAAACAGAATAAGAGATAGGAATGAAAATAAGTCAAAAATATAGAAATAAAATAAATGGAAATAGAGACATACAGAAACACAGATTTTTAGAATACTCCTGAAAAATCATTGGTAAAGTATTAAATAGAAATAAGGATAATATGAATAGTATATTCATTAATATATACATATCAACTAAATATAATACTTATAGTTAAAATAAATGTAAAAAATAAAATGTATTATGTAAAAACACAATAATTTAAATAAAGTTCAAAACATGATATCCAATTACCCTGATGATGTTATAGATACCAGGTTGCGGCAGCCAAAGGTTTTGGCCGGGTGACTATTAAGTCGCACTGTGTGGGTCCTCCATTCCCAGTCGTCCATGCAGCATTTTTTCAGGTAACGGGACACCCTCAGACCAGACACCGTGTGACTGTGTTTGTCCTTAAATTTCATTATCACAAAATAAACATTTCTGTATTTCTGTATTTCTGTATTTTAGACACCGAATACCGAAATATGTTTGTTGTATGGGGACCCCGTTTTGTTTTTACTTTATGACTTTTTTATTATTTCTTGGTTAATTCGCCGTAACATTACATATTCTGTGAAAATTTTAACTGGCTATCTATAACGGTTCGAAAGATGCAGCCGTTTAAAGGTCAACGGACAGACGGACAGACAGACAGACAGACATCGTAGGCTTAGTAATAGGGTCCCATTTTTACCCATTGGGTATGGAACCTTAAAAAGCATTTCTTAAAGAACTGTGGAACAATACTGAGACCACCAGCTCCGCGTAGGATTTGACATTGATGAAATCAAATTTAGTACTGCCTAGATTGCCTAGTACTCCACTATCGTAGGACGTAAATCTCAGTAGGTCAAGCGATGCAGGAAATTCTAATTCACTGTCAGAATCAGAATTCCGGCGTGGGTGCACCTCATTCATAGCGTAAATGACTGGACGTACTCTACGGAAGACAACACCCGGTCATATGCATTCGAAATATTTCGTACGGAACGCCATTTGCATTTGAATATATAAATATGGCACGTCCATACACAGCACAGTAACAAAACAAATAGGTACCTATTTGTTTTGTCCGAAGAAGGCCGACTCCATACAACGAGCGTTACCAGGCGCACACAAACAAAGACGCGTTACAGCGATCTCAGATCAAGTCGGTGGAACGCCAGTCGTGTTTTGGCAATACACGGAATTATCGTTTTGTGTAACACATCATGTCATAAATTACAATGATTTTGCCATTGTCATATTGTACACACAACACACACTTTATTTAGGAATGAGTATCCTAAATATCATTTCAGCTATAGGACGTCCACTGCTGGGCATAAGTCTCCCCCATCGATCTCCAGTAGGGCCGGTTAGAAGCGGCCTGCATCCAGCGTTTCCCTGCGGTCTCTTTTAGGTCGTCTGTCCATCTTGTGGTTGGAAATCCTACGCTGCGCTTACCGGTCCGTGGTCTCCATTCGAGAACCTTTCAGCCCCATCGGCCATCTGTTCTGCGTGATATGTGCCCTGCCCACTGCCACTAAAAATAAATCAGAAAGAGCGATAGTATTGGGTTTAAATTACTTTATTCTTATAATTTAATAGCTGCACCCCATTTATAATATTAGTACCTAGGTATATGTTTGCATGTTTACTTTTTAAGGCCGCGCTCACTGGCCAGAGCTATATAATTATTTCGAAACATTTTCAACAGTTTAAGTCTAAAAAACATTTTACGACAAAAATTCGCTAAAACATAACGTGCTAACGTTATAAAGTAATTTTTATATAGATATATTTTATTTTGGTGGAGAATTTTTTTTAATTTTTTGTTCATATCCACCATCCCATAAAATATCAAAATGAAAATTACTTCATACCATTTACAATGTTATCTATACTAATATTATAAAGAGGAAAGATTTGATTGTTTGTTTGTTTGCATTGAATAGGCTGCGAAACTACTGAACCGACTTGAAAAATTCTTTCACTGTTGGGAAGCTACACTATTCCCGGTTAACATAGGCTATATTATATTTTCATTAAAAAATAGGGATCCTTACTAAAACTCCAATAATGTAACCCAAGGTGTAAAAAAATAAGATTTGTAATTTTGACTTTGCGTGTTTGACAGTTCTAAGACAGGACAACGTCTGTCAGGTCAGCTAGTTTTAAATATAATGCCTAATCGGTTCTTTTTTCAAATTGCTTTTTGGTCAAAAATGTTGAAAACTTTCTAAATCTGAAAATCTGGCTGCTGATCGCGGCCTTAAACTATAATATTCAGAAATTGTCCTATGTCTTTATAAACTATTTACTTTTTATAGATTTTTTTATAGATTTTATAGATTTTAGAGATTTCATAGATTTTTCATTGCAAATCTGCATTTTATTCTTTAAAAAACAGGGGTGCAAGAACCGTTTTTTTATCGATCGTCAAATTGACAGTTGAGGTCGTCAAATTCGATAATATGCCATTTTTTCAGTACTTGCTGTGATCGATTCTATGGCATTTTAGCGAATTTGACGATCGATAAAGAACGGTACTTGCACTGCAGATTTGCAATCTTTTCTGACTAAAATTATAGGTACATTCTTACTTATCTATGCCTAATGCAATTATAATAATCACATGACACAACATAAAAAATATCTGTAAAAAAAATAAACAATATAAAAACAGATACAACGAAACGTAATCATCACGCTTCTTGAGAAATGTGTTTTGATTTGAAACAATAAATAATATTTCTGTGTTGTTTTCATATTTAAAACTTGCCTCACGACCTAGATCAGCAGTGCAAGTACAGACCTCTATTAATTAATACTTTTTTTCTAAATCTGACAATTGTGTTTATATCTATGCAAATTCACAGTAAGTTTGATTATGTGCAGGTAAACTTGGTCAAAGCATTTATTTGCTGTGACAGTTGCAATAACATTGTAAGAAAACTGAATTAAAACCACGAATTCTCATCACTTTTGCTAGGTGGTTGGACGTAAGACTGAAGCAAGTACCCGACTTTCTGTATTCTGAGGTACCCGATATAGTTCAGTCAAATATTAAAATATAGTTTACAATGTTATTGCAGCTATCAAAGCAAATAAACAAACGGCAATAGTATAAGTACCTGTTCTGCTTAGCAATTAAACACAGTGTTGTATTTTATTTAAATACTTTTGAATTTATTTATTTTAAGGATTAAAACCAGTTATGTAGTACCTTAATTGTATAAGGGCTGTAATACTATGTGAAAAGGAATTCTCATATTTATTTAATATATGAATTATAATAAACTGCATATAAATTGAGTACTTTAACTCATCACTAAATCACGTAAAACTACGTTATCTACGAAGCTGTAAGTCGGAAGATCACTTATGAAGAAACGGCTAAGAAAAAAAAAAAAGAAAGTTTATATGAAAGTCTACGTATACAAAGTCACGGACAACAGCTAGTTATTTTTCATTACTCATACTCTGAAAGTAGGTCTGAAGTTGCCTGAGGAGCGGGTTGAAAGTAATACATTTCAGCTCTAGGGAGAATCACTTTCAACTTACAGTGACAGTTGAAAACTGACAGACACTCAAAATATTAAAAAAGTACTAGTTCTATTTTCACATTTGTATTGAACTATGTTCCAACTTTTTTTTTCTGAGAGGATTATGGTCCTGCACTTTTCTTGCAGATGCCAGTGTCAGGAAGTTAAAAAAAAAAATGGCGGGAATCCAGTCTTCATTGTAGAGTTTCGTTTATACTTCCGTATAGCAGATTTGAGTTTATGTTTTTATTTTTAGTTTCCTTGTATTCGTAATGAAAAGCACAGTGTTTACCTCGGGGTTAAAGACTTATTTAGTCCCTCGAACTATTAGCGCCCTCGCTACGCTCGGGTGCCAAACCCCGTCTCGGTGCTAAATAAGTTACTTCCACCCCTAGGATAACAATGTACTATTATATTATCATAAATGTTGAAATGAGCAAGTGAGAAACACGCACGTAGTATGGGCTCTTAAAACTTAAATATACTACCTATTACAATCACAGCTATTTTGCTATTACAATTTTAACCAGCATTTTAAATGTAATAGTGCTAGTTGCTTACGCTCTTACGGTTTCATTATTTTTTACTTGTTTAAGATTACAACCCATTTCCGTAGGATTCAGTCTAAACAGTTCCTTCTCTACCGTGAATAACATATTATTATCATTATCAAAAGCCAAAGCACCTACAGATACCGGCAACGAAGCTACTTTAACAATGCTGGAATCTTCTAGATTCTTCTCTATAATAACTTTGTAAATTCTATCAATCCACCAAGTGTACACGTTTCCGTCCAAATCAATATTCAATCCTCTGAAGAAAGCATTCTGAGACACACGAATTCTAACCTCGCCTTTGGCAACGAAAAGTCCAAAATTATTCAAATAAACAACTACATCATATTTAGTTATAACGAAATTCTTCACCAGTGTGTCATCAAGTAGGGTTTTAAAATTATCTCCCCTCTTAACAATGATTCCTTTATCATCATTCTTCACAAAATTTACGTTATTCTTGAAGAATATGCTTCTGATTGTATCTCCTCGACTGCTGTATGGTGAAAGCTTTAATTCTTTCGTGTCTAAAACGAAGATTCCATCACTACCCCCCAAATAAACCAATTCGTTGTCCTGATCTATGTCAAACGTTCCAAAGTTCAAGATCAAATCTGGCGAACTAAAGATCCCGTTCTGTGATTGGTTGTCTAAATTCACGAAGCCGATTTTGAAATACTCCTCGTCATCTATAGCAGGTTCGAAAGAGTAATACAGTGTGTTATTAGCTCTGAGGATGCCCATTTTGTGTATAACAATGGAGTTTCTAAACGGCGCAGAGAGTTCTAGGATAGCTGAGGCGTTGTAGCAGGAGTCGTTGATGATGACACAGGTGGGGCAGTCAGGGTGTACTCCCAGGTCTTGCGTAGAAGCGGTCGCGAAGAACGCCAGAAGGTAGAGGAAAATCATTTTCGTATCTGAAAGCAAAAGATGGAGTAAGAGATGAAGTGTGGGTTGGAAATCGGAAGTAAGTAACAACGATGATGAAATATCACATCACACTTCTCAGTTATGTTATAAATGCGAAAGTTTCTGTCGTTCATTGTGGAGTTCTAAGAAGGAGGCCTATGTTCAGCAGTGGACGTCTTCTTGCTGATGATGATTGGTACAATTGGAAAAGTTACTAATTGGTCCCGTCCTTACTGTCCAGTCAATTATTACTTAATTGAGAATTTGGACAGCTTTGGTATACTGCATCTCAGCTTAACACAAGTAAGGTAGGTGTTGAACGCCTATTATGTAAAAAATCTCTAACCAGGGTTTTAGCGCCAAAGTAAAGAAACAATTTTGCCTTCCTATTATCCTAAGCTTCTGTGTTTTCGAGTGTTATAATCACAGACCTAAATCCAAGTAGACGCAACAAGTCGACCTACCTTGCATGTCATATTTCCAATACAATTATGACAAATAGTCGTAATTGAGTCCGGCTAAAATCAGTCTGCTCAATCGGTGCCGCGACAACACGTGTCAGTTTGAAACGAAAATGGGTAATTGTGCAATACTGAGTTATAAGAATACCGCAAATAGAGTTGGCCGACAGAATAAAGATATTTCTTTTCAGAGGTACTTTTAGCTACGAAAAATTTGACACGCTTAGTTTTCATACAGTTTGGACCGCTTGTAAAGTCTACTTAGATATTATATGTATGTGGTTAAATGTAAATGGTGGATTATTATAAATTAGTGTCTGTTAACGTGCTCGAGTGTTGGTAAGTAGTGTAACAAGGTGTAACGTATATTTTCCCGTAGTTTCCAAAACTCCGCAAAAGCGTGTATAGCAGTCTCCGCGACTTTTCTGGGGCAAATCTTAGACTTTCTTGCCTGCCTATAATTGTGACTTGTTCAACCAATTTTACTAATACTTGATCTTTTTATTGTACTTGACACTGCAATGGTGGCCGAGCGGTAGCATGTGCGCTTTACAATATGACGGCGCCCGGTTCGATCCTCGACCAACCAATGACTTATTGACTTAGTACTTAAATAAATTATGTGCAATTACGATGCTATCTCTCAACAATGGTGATGGAAAACCAATGACGATATATTATATTTAAGGAAAACATAATATAATAATAAATTCATTTATTTCAGGTACTTATAACCCATACACAGCAAAACAGTAGACAATTTATAATATTCAGGTCACATTTCACATAGAAATGTCCAAGAACCTCAGAAGTTCACAGATATATTATGAAATGTACCAACATTCACTGAACCAGCGTGATGGATGGAGAGGTGGTGGGCCCATCCTCTCTCTCTCTCTCTGAGGGAAAGTCTGTGTCCCTGCAGTGGGGCATGGTTGGTTGTTTATTATGGAAATGACTTGACACTGGCTAAATGGACAAAATAAGAAAACATATACGAATAAAAGCATACAAAACAAGGAAACAAGATATCTAACGATCCAACATTACAGGGATCCAAAGAGGTTACCTACACTCACAATATACCTGTTACCACAAATCACAGTTACGTTTCGTTACTCCACTTAGTGAACGTGTTAAAAGCTCGTAGAAGTAGGCCACCAATCGATACGAGTGCGACATCGGAATGAATATTTTATGAAACACCTGAATTAGTGCACGGTGCATTGAAAGCCGCGTTTGAAAATCGAACCGATTAAAAATAGAGGTTTTGCCGAGTACCGATGAAAAATGCATTTGTTGCACAAAAACTCGTTTTGGCTTATAGAAAAATCGACTAACATAGATTTTTCATTTGCAACTCTCTTTTGTACACTATTCTGGATAGAACAATTAGTGTCAGATATTACTAAAAACAATCACTGTAAATATTTATCGAGAGTTACACCTCTAATTATTGAACAATAATTATTTGTAGTACAAGTTTCGCGATAATTTTGTTTCTTCACTGACCTGTTTATTAAATTCCAATGTCCATTTTATCTGTAATTTTCTCGATTTTTTTGCTAAAACAATCACTTAAATTCACATTCACAAAACCACGGTCTGTATTCGCAAAATATTAACTCGTAGCGGAAACGAAACGCACGATATATTATTTTCTTATTTTTTTCAAGAGCGCGCGTATCTCTCCGTATCGAACGGCGGAATGTATGGCGCGCGGTGGCAATGTTCTGTTAAATACCTTAGCTTATTATTGCATTTTACTACAAATGATTGCTAGTTATGGAGAGAATGATTTAATTGGAATACGTTCCAACCGAATAACATTTCAAAAATTTAGGTTCTAAATATTTTGCTAACAATAATAAACCATGCAGGGGTGAATCGGACTCGCACGCCACGGGTTCCGCATCCAAAACATGTGTTTTCTTACATTCAGTTTGGGACCTTGAGCGCGCGCCTGTCTCGTGGTTACTCGGTGTTTATTTGTTATTTTACTTTAGAGCGTGTATCTACTAGGTATAAGCATGCCAAGTTTGACGCTTGTACTTACGTATTACCATCTGGGTATCTTCAAATCACGAGTAAATTGGTTTCTTCTACGCAAGCGTGCTCAGTTTTAGACCGCATCATCGCTTAACATCAGGCGAGTTGGCGGTCAAACGCAAGCCTGTTACTAAATAAAAAAATAGCGTTTGTACACTTGACAGTTTGTACCTACTCTAGTAGTTTGGACACTAAAAGAAAAAGACAAAAATATAAAAGTACGTTCCTTGGCCACCTTTTAATATTTGTTTTTGTTATTATTTCTTAGTAAATCCGCGGTACCATTAACATATTCTGCGAAAAATTCAACAGGCTATCTACTACAGTTCAAAAGATACAGCTTTTAAAAGATAGGATAGACAGTCAACGTAGACTTAGTAATAAGGTCCAGTTGCCATACCTTGGGCAAGAAAGCTTTAAAAAAAAAAATTGTTACATATTTTTACTACAGAATAGGCAACCGTTTGACTACAATCTCGCCAGGGTCAGCGATGATGTGGTCGATGATTTGGCACTCTTACACTCTAACTACATAAATATCATCTTTTTTGAACAACCCGAATTGCACCTGGTCGGAAAAACAGACCGTAAGGACCCCACCACTGCTATTATTTTCAAAAGGGTGGATTACAATTTCTACCATAAGAGTGTCCTGTACACATTCTTGTGGTAGAAATTCTACTATTACTACTTTTTAATACTTTTACATTATTCTGCTTAATAAAAAAAGCTTTCTTTTTCTTTTCCTATGATATAATTATACAGATTCAGGTTGGGCATTCAATTATACCACAGTGCGTGTCCAATATTAGGATAAACCTGGATGTGTAGAGCTTACTTTTCTTGGTGCTGAATACTTACAATGCAATTATTTTTAACAATTTTTTTAGACCATCTGATGCGGTTGAAACTATAGTCGGAGTGACCGACTTAATCTTACGATGGTAATTCCCGTGTAATATAAATAAAATTTGTGAAAACCACGTCCGTTTCAATAATATAATGCAATTAAGTATTGTTCAAGCAGTCAGTTCTTTACTTATCAAGAGTCATCTAGATGACCTGATAGTCGGGTAGTATTGAAGTACCTACTCTGCTGAATGGCCTGAATGAGTGAAGAGTCTCGACTTTGATAATTGAATAGTTATATTTACTTACTAGCTGTTGCCCGCGACTTCGTACGCGTAGACTTACATATAAATTTTCAACCCCTTTTAGTCCTCCTTAATTTGGATCTTTCGCGAAATCCTTTCTTAGCGGTCCTCTACACCCCAATCTACCTGCCAAATTTCAGCTTCGGAGGTCAAGTAATTTTCGAGATTTAGTGATGAATGAGTGAGTGAGTAGATGAATTTCGCTTAATTTTATAGATTTGAAATTGTGGATGGTGGATTAAGGCCCACCCACCCTTCCCTCTCTTTCTCTGAGAGAAGGCCTGTGTCCTAGCGGTGGGAACATGATAGGGTAGTAATGATGATGATGATGATGATACGAAATATGTTATTTTACCTTTAATTCTTGTCCGAAAATCCAGAAACAGACTACTGAGACAAGAAAATCTCATCAGTCGGACTAAATAAACTACTGATATGGGCCTTGCTTCCCTTGCGACCGACGTTACGAGTAGCGACCGCCGTACGCATGACCGGCCGACGCTTTACTCGCTCCGTAGACACATTGATCGCGTAGGCTTGACTGAACCTTAAATGCTAGGAGAAAATTATCCGTTTATGTTTTTACTAGTTGCGCCCGCGGTTTCACCCTCGTGGATATTTCTTTAGATTTAGGAAACCAGTGTGATTTCAGGGGGATTTAGTGATCATAATCATCATCATCATAATCATCATCCGAAAGCCTACCCCCGAAAGGGTGATTGGGCCATATCCACAACGCTGGCCCAGTGCGGGTTGGTGGATTCACATGCGCGATCGAACTTCGTCTCCGTACATATGCAGGTTTCCTCGTGATGTTTTCCTTCACCGAAAAACCAGTGGTATGAAAATCCGTATATAAGGTACAAAGAGCTCATTGGTACGGGCCCTGGATTCTCGCCAAAATATAGCGTAAATATGCGGCATTATATCGCTAATGCCGCATATGGACACCTGTAATTAGTTACTAGCATACCTAGTTAGTTATGCTTTCTATATTAAAGCTCGGCGGGAAATCCTTCAGGGGAAGGACCTTTTGAAGGAGTTAGAATAAACAAACAAATAGAAAACAAATCAGTATTCCAAACTGTTACATAAACACAGGCAGTGTCTCCCCTCGGATACAGCGAGTGGTTCCGTATAAAGCCGACACGGCTTCGAGCATATTTGTTACATCTAAACAATTAACCGACACACCGAACACAATTTCGGTATTTCATTTGAATAGGAAATGAGAATGAATGACGCTGCGGTGGACAGGGCCGGCATTAGGGATGGGGAGGGGAAATAATGATTGATTGATTGATTGATTGATTAACTCTTTATTGTTCACACCATGAAATTAGAATAGATAAAATAATAAATTAATAAATAATGAATTAGAGGTATCGAGATACAATTCCTATAGAGTCACATTATCGCAGTGAAAACAGTCAAAAAACGTCCGAGCGTCATTGTATCATCAATTGTATACTTCACAATGCCACATTTACTACAATGTAGACGTTATGTCGCAAGTGTTTCAGTCAAGGCGGTACGTTTCACCTATGGCGGGAAATTAGATCTAGGCCAGCTTCGACCAAAATAAAATGAATGAACGGGCCATAACCATTGAACTTGCTCAGTAAAAACGAGGCAAAACTGTTGGACATATACTTCAACACCTAATTTTAAGCATGTACAGTAAATTTGTTACAAAAAATAGATAGCGGTTTTTTTATGTGTATTTAGAAAGCACACGAAGGAAGCATCAATTTAGGAAGCATCAATTTGCAGAAAAACCATGATCGCTTACAATAATTACCCGGCCTATCTACAAGGACAAAAACTATTTGAAATTTGAATTGCCCGCCAAATGTGAAACGTAGCACCTTAATAATTAAATTATTAAAATTGCCCCCAGGCTCCCTGAGTCCGCTCCCACACTAACCGTAATTTGGCTCAACATTTATTGCCAGGTAGCGACGTACATTATGATTATTGCGCGTCACATTATCCTAACAAACGCATGCGCCTAGTTGTCGCAAACAGAATTGATTGAGCTCTGAATGGAGTGTTAAAGATTTTATGGGTTTATTTGGAGCTACGTACTCACTTACCTACGGGACGGGAATTTGCAATTGTAGGAATCTCTCTTCGTATAGTGTAGGAGCATAGGTGTTGTTTTGACTCGTGGGCTGAATAGGTATGCGGGTCGAAACGACTCCTGTCATAAGACTCACGGGTTGAGTAGGTATGCGGGTCTAAATAACTCCTTACACAAGACTAGCTGGTTTAGTAGACTCCTTACACAATACTCGCGGGTTGAGTAGGTATGCGGCTCGAAACGACTCCTTACACAAGACTCACGGGTTGAGTAGGTATGTGGGTCGAAAACTCGAAACGACTCCTGACACAAGGTATCACGCGCGTGCACATGTCGTATCTCAACTTACCTAACAGCAGCTTGGTTTTATCGATAAGTTGTACATAATATGTATAATTTCCTTGTACAATATAAGATTTAAAACTACATAATTATACAATATACATACTAGATACTTGAAAGCCCGTTGGTGCAGTTGGTAGTGAACCTGCCTTCTGAGCCTGGAGGCGTGGGTTTGATTCCCATCTAGGACAAACATTTGTGTGATAAACATTTGTATTTGTTCTATATCTGGTTATTTGGAATTTTAAACTATATATGTATGTATATCAGTCTCTGGCAGCCATATTACAAGCTTTGCTTAGTTTGGGGTCAGATGACCGTGTGTGCAAAAATGTCCCGATATTTTTTTTTATCTAGGTATAAAATATTTTACATGTAGCTAGTTTATGAGCACAATTACTTACCTACATATTATATGACTTATAAAAACCGATTAAAAACAAAAGATGCAAGTTAAAGAAATAAGTTTTTCACTAAAAAAATTGAAATGACAGTTACACTAAAATGTTCTATACATACTTACACTCTTTAATCGGGTAATGCAGCGATTCGCACCGCAATGAGTTCACACCACGGTGTGAATCGCTCAATTTCTCTATGGAATGGAGTCTTTCGCGCCGCGGTGTGAATCGAACACTAACTGACTTCTATTATAATTTTATTTGATTGTTTAGTGGGACATCTGTATGCTCCTCTTGGGTAAGACGACTTACATAGCGCGGTGTACAAGGCAAGCAGATTATTGACTTAAGGAGCTATACTTATACTTACGAAATAGAGTACTCTACTTCCATTATCATATTATAAATGTGTCTTAAGCAAGCACGCTTCTTAGCGTAACTTTATTAACTAAACAATATACAAACTAACTAACACTATAGTAGATTATTGCACAAAGATCACCTAAGTATATAATTAGGTGATCTTTTGCACAGGAGATACCTATTTTGGCACCCGACGAGTAAAGCTGGGAGGGCGCTTATAGTTTGAGGTTGTAAAAGATTACTCGCATGTCTTAATAATCTACTTTTCATCACCACTGTAAGATAAGATAACAAAAAACTTGAGAAAAATCAGTTTTATTTATAATACCCCGCCAAAGAAAAATTATGGGCCTAGTGTGAGTTTTTCTAGTTGCGTTAACGTACACGACTGCGTTAGCGTAAACCACGATTTGTATGAAAAAAGAACAACGCCATCTGGCGCCATGTAGATGAAACTGCTCTTATTTCATACAAATCGTGGTTTACGCTAACGCGGCCCACCACAGAGGTTTTACATAGTTGTTAACTTCATTTCACAGAGTAAAAAGTTTGACTTGGCCATATCAAATCAACCTAGGTACAAGGTCGAAGAAAAGAAAAAAGTAAGCTCAGTGGTATTTTTTTGAAATGGTACTCGTACGAGTTTTTTTAATGATTTACTTGCCTAGGGTGGCAAAGTGATATTTTCCGCCCGCATTTTGAATCATCAATAACCCACTTACCTACCGAGAGCGCTAGTGATGAAAAGTATAATTATTATTTTATTTGGAAAACATACAGTGATAAATAACTAGATTACTGATACATTGTACATAATTCCATTAAGCGTACATACAAAACACCATTTAGCGTTAGCGTTGGAGGCCTATGTCCAGCAGTGGACGTCCTATGGCTGAAATGATGTAGATGATGATAATGATAATGATGATGATGGTGGTGATGATCCTGATTGATGATGATGATGATGATGAAGTATGTATTATGTACATACTTATTATTATTTAAATGTTATAAACAATTCGGTTAAAGCGTTCGGGGCGTTTACCCAAATTACGTGGGTTCGACACTACAGATCGCAAAATTAAAATGTTCACTTCAAAAGGAAAAATACTTATTTATACTTACTTATATATTATTTAATCAACTCAAACTTAATGTAAAGCTTCGCTAATCCACTTCCTGTGTGTAAAAACAGATGCAAACAGTATAAATTACCCTTCTGTTCTCTCCTAATTGGCACGACGCGGCGCTACGCCGCCGTATTAAGGATTAACGCTGTACAATAATTAACCCATAGAAACCAAGACCAGAGGCTTACTCGATATGGTGAAGAAACACCATGCTTAATTAATATCAGGCCCCGATGTGGAGCTTTTAAAAAAGCGACATTCAGTATGTAACTGATATAGCCACAAAAAAGGGAAGTAAATAGAACGGAAATGAGAAGGAAAATCTGTTACCAGGCATTATGAGTGAACCTTGATTGAACATTCTTATTTAGATCAACGCGTCGAACTCCGCATCCAAAGTACTTGGACCTTACCTTTTTAGGTTAGGTCTCAAAGTTCTTGGTCCGCATCACAGTTGCTAACTGGCTTCGAATGACTGACGTTTCGTTTATATGGGTGCAACTGTATTTTATTTATAACTAGCGGTCCGCCCCAGCTTCGCACGGGTATAGATTATAGCCTATGTCACCTGGGGATAGTGTAGCTTCCCAACAGTGAAAGAATTTTTGAAATCGGTTCAGTAGTTTCGGAGCCTATTCAATGCAAACAAACAAACAAACAAACAATCAATCAAATCTTTCCTCTTTATAATATTAGTATAGATTATGTAAAATTTTTTTTTTTTTTTTATTAATTTATTATTTACGGGATATTTAGCGTGGTAAGGTTGTAGAATGAGCTCCCGATATTTCGACGCAGTTACATGCACCATGTTTACGGGAAGACTCAACGGTAAATATCCCTTAAATAATCATATAACTTTAGTGAACAACCTAGTTATAGTTTAAAACAGTGTTTTTTTTTTTTACCTCAGAACTGTATGGCCATAATCATCCATAAACTTTTTTTCCTATTTACTTAACATTGTATTGAGAAAAGGAAGCTCAGAGTGCCTAGTGCGAGTTTTTCCAATTCCGTTAACTACGATTTGTATGAAGAAATCGTAGTTAACTATTACTAAATTATCTTAGTATGAAGTAAGGGTAGTGCCATCTACATGGCGCTAGGTGGCACTACTATGGCTTCGTACAAATCGTAATTAACATTAACGCTATCGAGTATTGGAAAAACTCGCACTAGCACTTTGAGTCATAATGCAATCCGAAGCGTGCGATGGTATAAGCCACGCCAATTTTGCCAAGCCTAGGGAAAGCCTAGATTAGCATAGGGAAGTTCATATAAGCCAGCCAGACAACCAGCAATGTCTCGATTACTAAAAAATATGATAGTCGTCACTGAGTGTTTTATATTACATCCCGTAACATATCCATAAAAATAATAATAAGCAATAACAAGCTGGTGAAGACCATGGTGAAGACAAGTTCCAGCGGTTACAAGTTAGAGCGGACCACCATTAGACAAACTTGGATTTAGACGCCCTACGGCTAGGAGGAGTCACGACTTGCGTAAAACGGTGAACACTGGATGCTGAATACTGAGATTAGTGGCTTGCACTAAGAGATAATAAGCTGTGGTTAATTCTATATAAATAAATAATAAAATAAATGATTTCGATGGTGGTGATAGTGATTTTGATGGTGGTAGTGTTGATGTTGGATACCGGCCGTTTTGGAGATCGATAGGGGAGGATATGTCCAGCAGTGGACGTCCTATGGCTGAAATGATGATGATGAGTAATGATGATGGTGATAGTGATTTTGTTGGTGGTAGTGATGATGTTGGATACCAGCCCTTTTTGAGATCGATAGGGGAGGATATGTCCAGCAGTGGACGTCCTATGGCTGAAAAGATGATGATGATGAGTGATGATGATGGAGATAGTGATTTTGATGGTGGTAGTGATGATGTTGGATACCGGCCCTTTTTGAGATCAATAGCGGAGGATATGTCCAGCAGTGGATGTCCTATGGCTGAAATGATGATGATGATGATGAGTGATGATGATGGTAATGGTGATTTTGATGGTGGTAGTGATGATGTTGGATACCGGCCCTTTTTGAGATCGATAGGGGAGGATATGTCCAGCAGTGGATGTCCTATGGCTGAAATGATGATGATGATGAGTAATGATGATGGTTACAGTGATTGTGATGGTGGTAGTCATGATGATAATGACGACACGTGCCTTGTTACAAGTTATAAGATAGCGAGTCTAACGTCGTCAAAAACATCAGCTTTTGATTGATACAACAATGCCATAAATTCCAAGTCCGTAAGATCTAATGTAGACGCAAAAGTAGATGTGAAGGAGGTTATACTCTCCCGTAGTTTCATGGCCCGTCTAACAGGAACGTCGTCGCTCGGTAGGCCATTTAAACTCTCTTTTGACACGCGTCCTACTTTCCAGTGTTTTGCATTTTTCATCGCGACCTCTCACACCGATGTTATGCTTATGACAGATTACGCGACATCGGCCTCGTCGTCGCTTTGACTTATTTTGGAGATGTTTTTCGGTTATTTTGCTGGTAGGTGTCTCGGAAACTGGAGTTTTGACGGAGTTCTGCTAAGTGGTACACGATAAAATGAAAACCGTAGTTAGACAAACAAATGTAAGACCAAATTAATTGTAGAATGCGAAAAGACTCTCAGCTTTGTTTCGAAAATACATCACTAAGTACATAAATTTGACAATTTTGTTTACCTATGTTAATTTACCTAAACAAAAAGTTATTAATTCTGAAACAAACATTTCGATAAACCTGTAACTAATTTGTAATTATTTTGTAATAATGATAATTTCTTTTTCATATTTTGTATAAAATATGAAAAAGAAAGTTTAATGTGAAACAAATCAGGGGTGCAAGTACCGTTCTTTTAGCGATCGTCAAATTGACAGTTGAGGTCGTCAAATTCGATAATATGCAATTTTTTCAGTACTCGCTGTGATCGATTCTATGGCATTTTAGCGAATTTGACGATCGATAAAGAACGGTACTTGCACTGCAGTAGTAAATGTGTAATGACAATAAATTTCAATTAATGTAAGTATAAAACAAATATAATAAATCCTTATCCTAAGAGCACTTTGTCGACACTTGTTTCGCCTCTGCACGAGGCATCCTCAGGATCGCTCCTTATCAGAAGGTCTATCAGGGAAAATGACGCAGTTTGCAGAACGTCTCCTCATCCTTATTTATTAAATGTTTGTGAATGTACTCGAGTCTGGGAAAATAATAGGTATAAGGAGCTGAAACATGTATTTTCGTGTTATTTCCAAAACTCCATAGAACTCTTTATAAAACCCCTTTAGGGCATGACTGACCGTGAATGACAGTCAATTTTAAGTCATGCCCAGAGTGAGTGAGATGCTTGACTCTGACTTGTTTGAAGATATGTAATAAAAACACAGATAAGTTTTTCTTTTCTTTTAGATGTTCTGTGATTTCAATACTTGATACTGGCAAATGCATTAAACTTGCGACGCCAAAGTCTTCATAAGATGAAATAAAAATAAAATACGACTTTTGAGATGCAGAAGGTATTACGAATTCTTTTTAGACCTTTTATGAACGCCAAGGGAGCGACTTCAAAAGGCCAGCCCGTTAAGGTGTTTGTACTGAAAATGGTTCTAATCTCCGATTGGTCCGATTGTTAACAAACCTTATAAGGGTGCGTCTAAACTAGACTATCAAGGGTAGGTAGGTATATTCCTTAGTAACCTGAAAAGATTAGAATAAAGGCACTTGCCAATAAATAATAAACTGTGTTATAATGTTATTTTTTTCTTTCTTCGTGACTAATTCTGCGTTATTGCCGCAATTTTGCCGAGTCTCTAAATATTTGAATACTTGACACTGCCAAATGCACAAGACGTTAGACGCCAAAATTCTTTCGAAGAAAATAATAAAACAAACGCTTTCTACAAAATTAATTAAATAGATGCTATCACCCACGGTTTCACGTTATCTTACAGAAACCGTATTTTTTAAACGGGTTTTAACGGAAGAAAGCGTAAATCCATGGTATAAGCTACCAAACCTCCACACCAAATCTCATCTAAATCCATTCAGCCGTTACTTCAACTTCAACTTTTGTTCATGGATATTTTTTTTAATTTTCATGACTGTGGATTCAGTGTCCTTTAGTCGTAATATTAATCAGTTTACATAGTCTTCATAGCGTCAAACAAGTAATAGTCACAGTCAGAGTCAAGCTAAGTAAGTCACGGTCAAGTCAAACTCATGCCCCTGTAAAGTGGTGGAGACTTTACAAGAGGCTCCTATGGAGCTTTGGAAACAACACAAAAATACATGTTTCATCTCGTTATATAACTTACCCACACTCGAGCACCTTAACGAGCACTTAATAAATAATAATTCACCAAAGTTATGTGATTATTTACGGGATATTTACCGTATATATCCCGTAAATAATCATATAACTTTAGTGAACAACCGTGATAGTTTAAAACAGTGTTTTAATAATTCACCATTTACTAAACTTAACACTCGAAAATACACAAGTTTAGGACAATAATCCAACGAGCTGACATGTTTTTTCCACGTTGGCGCCAAAACTCCTTTTGTTCATGGCTTATGTATACGGTGTTGCCGCAACTTTGCCAATGTCTTGTTTCAAGGTATCAGCCGTTACGGCGGGTGTAGTTTTGAGTTGAGTGCGGACAAACATTGTAATTTTCACACAAACTGTCACATTCTGTCAGAACCCTTATAAACGTTTCGCAAACAAATAACATTAAAACTCCAAGGGCCGAGGCCTGCATCCCTTTTGTACCCGGTATTGCTTGCTTATCTCTGATTGTTATTGCATTACATTGAATGTTACTTGGGTGAAGTTTACAGCGTATGTCTTAGTGCTAAGAAGCGTGTAGTTGTGATCGTGCTGTCAGTGTGTTATGCTGACCCTAGTAACAAGCGTGTTGTTTTGACCGTGGAGTCAGTGTGTTATGTTGACCCTAGTAAGAAGCGTGTTGTTTTGACCACGATGTCAGTGTGTTATACTGACTCTAGTAAAAAGCGGGTTGATTTGCCCGTGATTTCAGTGTGTTATGCTGACCCTAGTAACAAGCGTGTTGTTTTGACCGTGCTGTCAGTGTGTTATGCTGACCCTAGTAAAAAGCGTATTATTTTGACCGTGGTGTCAGTGTGTTATGCTGACCCTAGTAACAAGCGTGTTGTTTTGACCGTGCTGTCAGTGTGTTATGCTGACCCTAGTAAAAAGCGTATTATTTTGACCGTGGTGTCAGTGTGTTATGCTGACCCTAGTAAGAAGCGTGTTGTTTTGACCGCGATGTCAGTGTGTTATACTGACTCTAGTAAAAAGCGGGTTGTTTTGCCCGTGATTTCAGTGTGTTATGCTGACCCTAGTTTGCCGACGATACATCTTTATTATTTAAAATCAATAGGAGAAACTATGACGTATCCGATATCAATAGGTCACTTAGCTCTATTGAGAGGTGGTTTAGTGTCAACAACTTAATGCTAAATGCCAAGAAAACAAAGTGTGTTAAGTTCACTTTAACTAACAATATTACCTTGCCGAGTATAGTAATTAATAACGAACAGCTTGCCCTATCGAAAACCACTAAGTTTCTTGGCCTCACATTGGACAGCAAACTCCAATGGGGGGCACATATTAAAGAACTATCAGGCAAACTGAGCTCAGCGGCTTATGCAGTACGAAAAATTAGAGAGTTGTCAGACATAAAAACTGCAAGAATTGTTTATTTTGGCTATTTTCATTCATTAATGTCGTACGGGTTATTGCTCTGGGGTAACGCAGCTGACGTACAAAGTATCTTTGTCCTACAAAAACGCGCGGTTAGGGCTATCTATAGACTAGGATATAGAGAATCCCTAAGAGATGTTTTTAAGCAGGTTAAAATTTTAACATTGCCAAGTTTATACATTTTTTTAAATATAATGTATGTACGTAAAAACATACACAGATTTCACAAAAGAAGTGATATGTATAACTGTAAGACAAGGAACAAGTCTAAACTTGTTCTGCCAAAGATTAGACTAGCCAAAACTGGCAACTCCTTTGTTATGAATAGTTTATTATTTTATAACCTGCTACCCGAAAGCCTAATAAACAAAAATGACACTTCGTTTAAGGAAATAGTAAAAAAATATTTAATACAAAATGCTTATTACAAAATTAATGATTTTATCTGTGACAAAGCCTCTTTGCGCAAATTGTGTTTGTACTGTAAAGATATATGTAATTAATTCTATGGACATGTTTGTAAATTTTTGTGATAATGTAAGTGGGTGCCTATTATTTTATTTTTATTACTGTTGACATTTTATTTTATTTTAATTTAATTGATTATTTACACTTTTATTATAAATATTGTATATTTTGACGTTCATAAGTGTACACTAATGTACCCATATTTGATAAATAAATGAACTGAACTGAACTGAACTAGTAACAAGCGTGTTGTTTTGACCGTGGAGTCAGTGTGTTATGCTGATCCTAGTAAAAAGCGTGTTATTTTGACCGCGATGTCAATGTGTTATACTGACTCTAGTAAAAAGCGGGTTGTTTTGACCCTAGTGTCCGTGTGTTATGCTGACCCTAGTAATAAGCGTGTTATTTTGTCAAAAAACTGACGGGGTGAGGTAAACACGTATTGCACACATTGACATATTCTTACTAGTTCTACAAACGCTCATTTCTATATTGAGCAGCACACAGCTAAAAACGAGATGCTCAAATGTAATCAAATGGACGACTAAGAGTGGGTGTAAGTGCTAAAGGGGAAACTGTAGGTATAACAACTTCAATTTATTTATTTTTTCCGAGATAAAAAGGTATGTAAAATTAGGCACTCAGTTACCGCCTTAAAATTCAAACTTTCTGGCTTAGAAATTGATCGTTCCAGCTTTTCCTTCGCAAAACATTCCTAAAATCCAAATGAACTAAAACACCAAGCACTAAAATAAAAATCAGTCGCCGTCGCTCAAGGAACAGCCTCAAGATGAATGGTGCCAATTTGCACGGAACTTGAATAAGGCCTGGCTGATTGCGGACATTTTGGAAACCTAGTTTACTTGGAGGCATTGTAGTCTAGCGTGTGGAAGGTTCCCGAACCTGATTCAGAGACCCTGATATGGAATTGAAATGGAATTGCAAATAGGTAGCTTTTATAGAGCATACTTTGAAGTAGCTAAGCTTTTATCCACCTATCCACACTGGGCCAGCGTTGTGTATATGGCCCAATCACCTTTTCGTGGGTAGGCTAAAAGTCCAGCAGGCCTAGCACGGGCCGTGGACAAATTGTCTTTCCACCGTTTTTATCCACGCGTCGACGCAACAAAGCTAGAATATAGATACGTTTGTCTCTTTCTCGCGGGATAAAAACAGTGGTTAGACAATTTATCCACGGCCCGTGCTAGGCCTACAGCAGTGGACTGTTAAAAAGCTTATTATGATGATGATGCATTTTTTATGCCATAGATGGCAAACAAGCATACGGGCCGCCTGATGGTAAACAGTCACCGTCACCTATTGATACGATAGGTACTTGTAACACCAGACACATTACAAATACGTTGCCGGCTCTTAAGGACTCGTATTAACTCGCCTTTTGAAGAATCCCATGTTGTAGCTTCTCGGAAACACCACGTTAGGTAGCTCATTCCACATTTTGCAGGTGTGAGGCAAGAAAGATCGTGTGAATCGCTCAGTGTGTCAGTTGGGCTCGCGCACTGAGGGTTCCGTACCACCACAAAATACAATAATTATCAATTTCTTACTTCAAAATTAGTAAAATCTGGCATTACGATTCGGTGAAAGAAAATAAGGTCGTTCAAATAACCCAATTACCAGTTATAACTTGGTAATGAACAGAAATTTGTCACCGACTCGTACTTGGCCATTATTTTATTATTTATTATTATTTGTTGGTAGGTATACTTTAGTCAGTGTATAATGCCAAGTTTGACGTAAGTTAAGTATTAAGTACCTTTTTTAGGGTTCCGTACCTCAAAAGGAAAAAACGGAACCCTTATAGGATCACTGCGTTGTCCGTCTGTCTGTCCGTCTGTCCGTCTGTCAAGACCCTTTTACTCAAGAACGCGTAAAGGTATCAAGTTGAAATTTATACTAAATACTTGAATCTACGGTTTCTTTCGGCTGTAAAAAAAAAAGTTGTAAGTCAACGCAATCAAAAGATATGAACGTTTATGTCGCATATTTTGCGATTTCACAGGGGAATCAAAACCTATAGGGTACTCCCCGTTGACCTAGAATCATGAAATTTGGCAAAAGGCAAGGTCTCATAGTACATATATAGGAATAAATCCGAAAGTCATAAATTTTAAGTTATATCATTAAAAATAATTATTTTGCTATTACAAACTTACATTTTGTAGTTGCAATGTATGGCAGAACGTTATTGTCAACTACAAAGTTAAGTTTGTCTTTCAATATTTCAACTTCAGTTTTTTTTTTTTTTTCTTAACTCTAACTTGTCCGGCTTTTTTTTCATTATTTCTTAGCCAACCCGCCGTAACATTACATTCATATTCTGCTAAAATTTCAACTGGCTATCTATTTCGGTTCGAAAGACGGCCTCTTATAGCAAATTTGACGGTTTTAAATCAATTTTATTCAGTTAAATTACAATATTTGAGCTGGAAAAAAAAAAACATGTCACAGATACATCTGTGTTTGAGTTTATGATTTGGTTCAAAACACGATAGAATAAACTTTCCTCGATCAAAAAAAAACCTGAAACAAAGTCGATTCAGTTTATTTTTTTCGTTTTATGCTCTAATGAAAGCTCGTAACAACCTGGAAATTGCATGTACTGAAAGGCAATTTTATTCAACATTTTTTTATTTGGATAGAATTTTGATAGTGAATAGTTTCGTTTTTTAGTGAAATTAAAAGCGTTAAAAGGTCGCGAGAATTTGCGCGCACCGCGTTCAGTACCGCGCCAGGCGTCATCGAGGTCGGACCTATGTTCGTTTTTGTCGTTGCACTCCCCCCGCGGGCGTCCTGACTCTTGGGTGGAAAAATACATCGTCGCTATAACTTGGCGGGGGCTGAGGGAGCGTTTTGTTGCCTACGCGACTCGGATAACTGGCCGTTAAAGATGGGACAGGACGGACAGACAGACACAGACGGACATCGTAGGCTTAGTTATTACTAAGCCTACGATGTAACCCTATTAGGTCCCGTTTTTACCATTTGGGTACGGAACCCTAAAATATATATGTAACTAGCTGTAGCCCGTGGCTTCGTGCTCGTTTAATTCAGTCCTTTAAAATCGTATCTTAGCAGATCTCTACATCCCATATGAAATGTACCTCACAAAATTCAGCTTCTTCGTAGGTCAGGTAGTTTTCGAGATTTCGTGTCGAGTCAGTCAGTCAGTTACTGAGTAATTAGCTTTTATAATTATGTAGAGATTGCAAGTAAATCGGCTTCATTTAGACAAGCGTGCTCTGCTGTACCCTTAGTCCCAGATTTGATAGTTTTCGATTTTTTTTTCGTTTACTTATTGTTCCATACATTGCTGGGCTTAAAGGCATTCGAAAACTTGTTTCGTATTAGAGCGAAGCAATCTATACCGCTGAATACTACCGATTTTAGTTCCTCCGCGTTTCCGCTGGAGGCGCTTTACTAAAATGTATGGAACAATACGTAAACGAAAAAAGTTTTCGAAAACTATCAAATCTGGGACTAACCCCTCTGTAGACCGCAAGACTCGTGTCGTTACTAAATTAAGATTAAAATTCTTAAATTTGGTTACAACAATGCTTCGTTTACTACAAATGCTGCGTTTCACAATAGAATGGGATCAAAACAAGTCTCATAGATTATTTAACTAGCAAGACCTTCTGAATTGACCCTTACCTTGATATCATATCAATTGGTCAGCATAAGCTAGATTAATTGCAAGGTTACACGCAATCCTATAAAGTAAACATAATAAACAGTGATGGTAGGTAGTCACGTCTATATAGTTTCACAGGGAGTTAATGTCAGACCAGACAAAAAAGGGAGATATGCCTTAGTTGAATAAAATTAGTGTTCTTGTCAAATGTTTACATTTTTAGCATGGCATGGCGCTAGAAACAGGCAGAGACTGAAACGGGCAGCTGTGGAAGTGCGATATAAACCAGCCAGGCATGTCTGTTCATTTCTATTTCTAAATAAAAGTAGTTACCTTGAGTGTTTCATATTTCATAGATTTCATCCCGTAACACGAGCGAGTCACGAGCGTTTATTGCATGAAGCATTGAACCAGCGCCGGTTGTTTACGACCGGCATCATGCTGAGTTGGGGCCGGTTTGTGACAAAAAAATATAATAAGTTCTTATTTATTTTTATTTTTAATTTTATTTAATTTTTTCATGTATATTGTGTTATTGTATTTTTTGCCACAAATAAATTATGTCTATGTCTTTATTACATTAGTATAGAAGTATAGATAATAATAATTGTACTGCCTTTATTAACTAAAAAAATATAAGCAAATACTAACACTACAAATACAGTTAGACTGCCCATAGACTTTTGAAGGTCTAAAGACAATCCAAATGCTCAGGCCCACTATCAGTTGGCAGCGTACCCAGCATGCTGGCGGCTTTACGACGCTGAATGGCAATGCTTACGCGTTGAGCCAGAAACACGCCAGCATTTTGGTCACGCGCCGCATTAACCAGGCGCTCTGAAAGATTTTTGAAAATGAGGTGAGCTCCCGGTCCCCAAGGGCCCAATGTCTCGACCCCAAACGCCTCAAATATGTAACCACTGCCGAGGTTAGAATATTTGCGTCGCTTGTGCTGTCATGCTTATCTTTATCCAATGACAATATAACCACTTGACTGCTCATCCTTTACCCCGCATGAGGCAAAGGTTCTAACATGTCAACCTAAGCTATTTCGAGCGGAGCCAATCCTAGGCGCGAGTTGAATAAATGACTTTTGATTCTCCAACCACAAGCGTCGAGTCACGTAGAGTGGCCAATCACAAGCTGCCCCCCGCGACCGACGTGGCATCATTTTGCAAAAGGGAATTTTGACTACATGTACGATCAAGTGGTTAATTATTATCTTTGCATATATCATATCGAATTCCGTTTGTATTGTGACTGTATCTTCAACTTGATGGGTTAATTCCTTTCTACCAAGCTTTCCAGCTTGGGAAGGCTAGACTAGACCCACCCATCGCATATCCTATCAAATATTCTGTTTCATATTATTCAGCTATCCATCAAAAGTGGTATTATAAAGCTTTACAACTCCTCCGTGCTGTCAGTTACCAACGTACTACAAACTACATATTATTAATGCCCTAGTACATACTTACGGATTAGTGGAAGGAAGGTACTCGTACTTAGATAAACCTTAGTTCGGGTTAAAGAACTAAAAAAAGAAATTTTACAATTTTGCTTAGTGGCTTTAAAGTGTAAGTAGGTACCTACAAGAATGTGTACGGATTTTCATACCACTGGCTTTTCGGTGAAGGAAAACATCGTGAGGAAACCTGCATAGGTACGTACGGAGAAGAAATTCAATGGCGTATGTGAATCCACCAACCCGCAACTGGGCCAGCGTGGAGGGTATGGCCCAATCACCCTTTCGGTGGTAGGCTAAAAGTCCAGCAGTGGACTGTTATAAGGCTGATTATGATGACCTAACAACTCCTACAAGAATATCAGTTATTCACCTACAAACATAACATACAAAAACAAATATTCAATAAGGAACTGTTAAGGTTCACATTCGCGTGATTTTCCGAACTGCGCGATTTTAACGTTAGTTTGGTCCTGCGTAACGAGTTAGGCGTAAGACCAAGACCGTAGAGACTTACCCTTGAAACTGGTCATTAAAAACCGTCATTAAACGGGTTTTTTCGGTCAGTGCAAGTACCGTACACGAGCGCAATAAAGAACTATAATTACCTATATTTATCTATACTAATATTATAAAGAGGAAAGATTTGTTTGTTTGTTTGTTTGCATTGAATAGGCTCCGAAACTACTGAACCGATTTGAAAAATTCTTTCACTGTTGGGAAGCTACACTATCCCCGGGTGACATATGCTATAATCTATACCCGTGCGAAGCTGGGGCGGACCGCTAGTTTTAAATAAAAACAAAAACAAACTTATTGACGATACCTACAAACTTAAACCAAATAAACCGGCCAAGTGCGAGTCGGGCTCCGGCACTGAGGGTTCCGTACCACCACAAAATACAATAATTATCAATTTAAAAAAAAAACTATTTTACAGCTAGCTGGGAAGTGGCCATTTTATTCGCATTAATTTTGGAGGTTGGAGGAATGCGCGCGGTCAGTGGGCAGAAAAAAACTATTTAGATTTCACCGACTGGCAACTAAAAACTACACAAATTTTATATAGGTACAGCCGCTCCATAAACTTATTTTTCTACCTACCAGGGTTTTAGTAGCAGTTCCACGTTATGGTAGGCTTTGACCAGTTTGACCAGCCTTTGTCAGAATATGGAGAGCATGACTCAGTTGCTGCAAAGCGGCGCCAGCGAAGGCGAAGTTTGACGGCTCCAGAGGCCTCATAAAATATTTAGTTCCAATAGAAAAATAACGTACCTACTTAAGACTGCTGTTTCGACATCAGCTGAATGCGTGACGTTTTGTGCTTTTTTAATTGTAAGTTTTTTTTTAAGAAGAATGATAATAGTTATTTATGATACAAGTGCGGTAAGTTGGTTATTACAAACGAGTAGACGAATGTAAGCCCGAGACGAAGTCGAGGGCTTACCATAGTCACGAGTTTGTAATAACCAATCCGCACGTGTGCCATACAACGTTTTACAACACATTTGCGAGAAAAAAACAAAAAATGGAAATTAAAAAAAATACCGTAAGTTACACGCATGGTGCTATACAACGGAGAGTGCGGACAAATTCATTACAGCACGCTCCGTTGTATGATGCGTTTCATTATAGCACGCTCCGTTGTATGATCCGTAATGTTTAACTTTCGAAAGATGTATTCAGTTATCGTAAGTGCACTTTTTGAGCAAATGTGTTGTAAATAATTTGATGGCAGTACTTAGCATCGGAGGATAAATAAGCCGCCACCGCTATCCACTAAGATCGAAAGCGCGGCCAAAAAAGTGGGTATAAAAATAAGAACAACCGATAATTTAGCAAGAGTTTAATAAAAAAATGCAAAATAATAAAAATATATCCAAATATTGAATCTTAACACTAGGATATCTGGTAGGTTTACAACGTTCAAAAATACAAAAAAAATACACTCACACAAGAATTTAGGTCATGGACACATTGGACATTTTACATAGACATTTGCGAATTAGGTCTGGGCTTTGTGCGCCAGTGTGGCTGAGATCTGACCGTGAATACTATATTAAAAGTCAATAAAAAAAACTCCCAAAAATACCATACTATAGGAGTTTTTACCTCACGTAGATCGCTGTCTGATATGAATGTTACACAAAGATTCAGCAGAAAATTTCAACACTTTGTGCAGTTGAGTTAGTTTTTTTAAGTAAACGAGGTCAGTCTACTCATTAAGCTACCAGTGCCAAAATGACACTTACATTTCCATGAAAAAGGTAAGTTTTACAAAAAATTTGGTGCACTAGCCATTACGATACAAAATCTAAATGAAATTGGCACAACGTTACAAATTTTGGACAACATACATTCACAAGACAATAAAATACACACTGAAACGTAAATGTAAAGCTGAACGCACAAAATTGAGTTCTGCATTGGGTTCATCGAAAATTATAGACGATTGACATGATGATTAATTTAAAAAATTGTTGTACGATGTTCTTCCGCATCTATTATTTTGTAGAAAACAAGTTATTTATGCAGAAAATTTAAATTTTATAGCAGTGACGCTTTTAAATTTAATTCTGAATTTTGTCACTCGCAGGCGTCGAGATACAATTCTTATAGTCACAATATATCAGTGAAAACAGTCACAAAACGTCCGAGCGTGCATACATTGTATCAATTATATACTTCACAATGCCACATTTACTCCAATTTAGACGTTATGTCGCTTGCATAGTGTTCAACGTTAATTATTCGCTATGTCATCGTAGCTCTGACATCGCGCAGCGTTAATAAGCTTGCTGTCGCAAAATCGATTTTACGGCGAAAATATTCATCATCATCATCATCCACAGCCTTCCTTATCCCACTGCTGGGTATAGGCCTCTCTCTTGTTATGCCATCTGCCTCGGTCCTGTGCTAATCTAGTCCAGGTTCGACCCGCGATAGTAAAAACACAAATATTAACACAATTTTTTTTTCACACAACACAAAACTTTAGTCATGTAGACTCAGCTTAGCATAGGATAGTAATTTGGAAAGTTTGAAAGTAATTATTGTCGATTCACAATTTTTCAATTTGCAAAACTGAACTGAACTGAATTTTGCTTGGCAGTTCTTACATTCTTCATATTTTTTTACAACACATTTGCTCAAAAAGTGCACTTACGAAGCCTGTATACATCGTTCGAAAGTTAAACATTACGGATCATACAACGGAGCGTGCTGTAATGAATTTGTCCGCGCGCTCCGTTGTATAGCACCGTGCGTGTACTTTACGGTATTTTTTTAATTTCCATTTTTTGTTTTTTTTCTCGCAAATGTGTTGTAAAACGTTGTATGGCACACGTGCGGATTGGTTATTACAAACTCGTGACTATGGTAAGCCCTCGACTTCGTCTCGAGCTTACATTCGTCTACTCGTTTGTAATAACCAACTTTCCGCACTTGTATCATAAATAACTATTACATATTTTTAAATGAGACAGTGTGTGCGAGGTTTGCTTGTGACATTAAATACAAAGATAAGTTAGTTTATGCGAGTTAATTTAAAGGGTCCAAAATAGAACATCGGGTATTTGTTTAAATCAATTTTACCCCATGAAACCCTTTTAAAATGTGTAACCAAAGTGCAGTCTTAAATATTTCATGTGTCTTTTGCGTGTACTTAAATAAACGTGCAAATTGTAAATACGCCTTTTGACCCAATTTTATTGCATTTCATGTATCTGAGATATAATTAATAACGATTGTAGATTTACATTTTTCATTTCATTTTTTTTTTAAAGGTCAGGTCCTGGCCAAATATATCTCGTTCGCACACAAAAAAATGATGATAAAAAAATCCATGTTTACGAACAAAAACCGATTAGGCGTTATCTATTGAATAAGCAAATGTTTTAAATAAATTTCAAGGTGCTATTTTATATTTTGGCGGCAGAGACCGATAAAAAACCTAGTCATATATATACATCTTCAGTGCAAGTACCGTTCTTTATCGATCGTCAAATTCGATAAAATGACGTAGAATCGATAACAGCGAGTACTCATCAAATTGAATTTTATCGAATTTGACGATCACAACTGTCAAATTTGACGATCGAAAAAGAACGGTACTCGCACTGCATAACCGATAAAAACGTGCGAACGAGATAGCTGTCAGAACCGGACTTTTGAAAGATACTCAGAGAATTGGCTGCTTTTCTTGAAGGAAAAGTACGTACCTATTTTTTATTTATATCATTTCCCGTTACTAATTTTATCAGAGATTAAAATACTGGGCCATAAATATTGGTGTTACTTTAATTTATAAATCAGTACTTATAATAACACTGTTACAATTTTATAAAGCAAATTAATTAATATAACTAAAATACATGGTCCTTAACTATACAAATACAGATAAAATAATACATTTGAATATATTTTAAAAATTTCCATTTTAAGAATAACTATTGACTAGTGAATAATTACGTTTACATTAAGTAATTCATAATGAAAGCTTTAGTAGGACTCTAATACCCCTATTAATATACGTGGAGTAGGCTTGGAATAGTTACTCCGTCTTTTGTCTTTTTCGATCGAGTTCAAAATGTGTAAGAGAGAAGAAGACAAAACACGGCGTAACTATTCCAAGACTACTCCACGTTTATTAATAAGGGGGTATGTGTTTTGTTAGAGTTTTAACTAACCCAGTAATTTAGTTGCTGTTGGAAACAAAACCTTAAATAGTGGTATTGTTAAGTCCAAATTACATATACACGAGTATTCACGATAAATGTAAACTTCATAGTTTGTCATTAATTTACAATGGTTTAATTGCATTGATCCAGTTGCTAGGAGGAAGGACTGGCTTAAAAAGTTGAGGTTGATTTTGAAGGT
The DNA here is from genome assembly GCA_914767915.1 of Agriopis aurantiaria. Taxonomy (NCBI): domain Eukaryota; kingdom Metazoa; phylum Arthropoda; class Insecta; order Lepidoptera; family Geometridae; genus Agriopis; species Agriopis aurantiaria. The sequence continues at coordinate 2,376,610 of OU612003.1, forward strand.
TTTAACTAAACTGAAAACACTAAGAATATCACTGTCTTTTACATTTCCAACTTTTGACCCGTTTGTACACAGGGCGACTAGTCGGCATTTCAAGCAGCATCGTGACAAGTCGCGGCATGTTGTCGACATTTTATAGACTCGTTTACGAAATTTCATTCAAGCGCACAGCGAGATTCGCGACGCAGCGCTAGTCTCCAAGTGTTCGATACTTTGGTCGCCTTATATACGAACGGCCTGAGACCGAACCATTTTAGTGACGTCAGTTTTGTTTAATTCAAAATTAATTAATGATTTATTTTAAATTTATCCCAGTGCAATCAAGTGCGCTGGACCAACTCACTGGATAAAGATAAACAAACCATTTTAAAAGAGATTCCGTATATAATACTTACAAATTTATTATTTAAAAAAAGTAATGCCTCTAACGTTAAATATAAGCTCTGGGTAAAATGTCAAAGATACCTTAATCTTTGGCGCATTGAGCAAAAAGGTGATAGACAATGGAAACTAGCGTTCCAAAGTCCACTGAAAGTGTGATATCTTTGCAAAAATGCATAATCTGTAAATTTGTATATGTACGTTTAAGGGGGAATTGTAGTACATCAATGTCGTCGGTCCATCTAGTGCCACGCCACCTACGCTGCGTCTTCCGGTTCGTGATCTCCACTCAAGAACCTATCTTCCCCGTCAATTATCGGTTCTTCGAGCGATGTGGCCTGCCCATTGCCACTTCAACTTGCAAATTTAACAGTTAGTCGCTGGCATCTAGTGTATGCAAAAGGCAGGCTGTCGATCAGCAGTGGACGTCTTTTGGCTGATGATGTCTGTACATTACCTTTAAAACTAAACATTTTCATAGTACCATGACTGACGGTGCCGAAACGTGGACACAAGTTCAAACTCGCTCACCGAGCTATGGATAGTTACGATCGGGTTTTCTCTCAGATCAGACAAACAAGGGAGGATAATATGCCTTAATAAAAGGATATTTCTTTAATATAACCATATCTACTCACGTATAATAAGACCATTAAAAAACGCTATTTTTCGTACTATGGGTCATAATAAACAATAAACGGTACGGGCCGCTTGCATGCAAAGACATAGAAAGGAAATGAGAAGGAAAATCTGTCGCCAGGCATTATGACAGAACCTTGCTTGAACATTCTTATTTATGTCAAACTTCGCATCCAAAGAACTTGGACCTTACCTTTTTGGGTTAGGTCTCAAAGTTCTCTGTCCGCATCACAGTTGCTAACTGATTTCATATGACTGACGTTTCGTTTATATGGGTGCAACTGGCTACAACAAATTTCTTACAATAATGCCTTGACAGACGTTCTAATTCAAACAAAAAAAAAAATTTTCTTTGGTTTGCACCCGCCACGCCACCTTACCATATCTCCCTTATTTATCTGTTCTGAGTAGCTCAGCATATCAGCAATGAAGAAGCAGTGGAAGTCATGTCGCAGAACCGATAATCGTTGGGGTAGATGTGGAGACCGCGACTCAACAACGTCTCCCTGAGACTCAAAGTGACTACATACGTTGAAAGTGGCTGGACAGGAAGCGGGCTAAACGGAGAGGCCTATGTCCAGCAGTGGACTATGATAAAGCAGTGTTGTATTTTGACCGTTTTGACCGTTTAGTAGGTTGCAATAATTTCGGATGCCTGTTAAAGACGGCCATAGTAAAACATAGTAAATCAACTGGCGTTTAATCCGATAATACGCGCCGCGATAAAATCTTGTCGACTCTTTATCGTGCCGAAGCGAGACAGGCGTATACGAAAACGTAGCGCACCTTGTCGCTCGCTCGACAATGATGACAAGATTTGTCGCGGTTCGCATGTTAGCCGTACTGGTCGAAATTTTTTATAACTACCCACCAATTTTTTTGCAAAGTAGATTATTCTAACACGAATAAAGAAATAATAATTCTGTCACGTTATATGTCAATTCCCTAATAATACGAGTACCCTATATTATCCTTATACATACTTGTGTATTGTAATGTATTATAATGTATGTAAATACATAAAGTACAAATAAATAAATGCATTTCTTTATGGCAAAACGTAGGAATGTTGCGTAGACGTGTTTGGTCTGTCGAGAAATAAATCATGGAAATTATAGAGCAATTAATAAGCCTTTTATAACAAATTAGCCACAGACCTATAAGTAGACTTCACAAGCGGTACAAAATTTATGAAAACTAGCGTGTCAGATATTTCGTTCCTAAAACTGAAAAGAAATTATTTATTCTGTCGGCCAACTCTATTTGCGGTATTCTTACAACTCAGTATTGCACAATTACCCATTTTCGTTTCAAACTGACACGTGTTGTCGCGGCATTGATTGAGCACTGATTTTAGCCGGACTCAATTATGACGATTAATCATAATTGTATTGGAAATATGACATGCAAGGTAAGTCGACTTGAGGCGTCTACTTGGATATAGGTCTGATTTTAGCAATAGGTCAAAATATGAAAATAATTATCCAAGCACAGCTAGTTTACTCGGGTTTTAAACAATGATTTCTCATAACTGTTTTTCTGACGAATCTAGTTGAATTCTGCTTCTACGTCGTTTCAAGTACAATAAGAAATTATTTCTCATTGTTTAAAATTCATATAAGTTTTTTGAGCTATGTCTGAAAGTGTTTATCACATACCAGGGGCCTTACGGACAACAGCTAATTGTGGCACCTTATCCGCTCAGTTGGAAAATCACGCGACCGCAAACCGTATCTGGGCGCGATAAGGTACACGTTCGCGTGATTTTCCAACTGAGCTGATTAGGTGCCGCAATTAGCTGTTGTCCGTAAGGCCCCGGGAGTCTGCGAGGCTTAAATGACTATAAATTATTAGACACCACAGTTTATTCGCTATCGGATTATCGTTAATTTACACTAAACTGAATGAAAACATCCCTTTTTTAGAATATTGAATTTGAATAGTTACATTAGAAAAACCATGGTATAATAAATAAACTCCGCCAGGTATGATATTCCGAGACGCAAGGGTTACGTGGGTGACACCAGCCTATATTAAATTCTTATTTAATTTGAATTGCTTCACTTGAGCGGACAATAAAAATTACCATTGAAGTGTTTTTGTATTTTATTTCATAGCCCGCGTCATAACATAGGCTGTACTTCAACTCGTCATAGTAAGGCATATTCGTGAAAACCGCATTTAAATCCGTCCAGTGGTTTAGGAGATGTGCGTGCACAAACAAACAGACAGAAAAAAATTCTAAAAACATAACTTCTTAACGTGTTCGGCTGCTTATTTTAAGATGCCCTGTGTATTTTTTTTTTATTATTATTATAACACCGGCTTGCACTCACGATTATGTTTCTATCGGTCGAGACGATCGACCGGTTTCGGAGCCATTAGAGCCCCTTCCTCAGGGAATACGCGCGGTTCTGGAGAAGGTCGCCCGCGTACTGACGATGCCAAGGCCGCGGTGGCGGTGCGCGCACGCGCAGAGCGTGCTGCCGCTCTTGCTGCCCTTGCACCCGCCTGCCTTGCCTGCCTTATTTTTTTTGTTGATATCTCGCAATGACAGATTTTTTTTTCTCTACGATTTTATTATATTTATAGATTATTAACAGATTTCTTTCCCAATTTCTGTGATGACGAAAGCTTGTGACACTCTCGGAATATCAGACCTTGTCTTATTGGATCAAGAACAACTAAGAGAAAAAAATAAAGCAGGATTTTCATTTAAGAATCCAGCGATCATCAGATAGTGAATAGGCTGTAGTCAGAGTACCAAATAACGGTAACAAATGTAATTTATCTGTTAAATATCTAATATGTTTAAAACACGTCTTATAAAAGCATAATGGTTGAAATAATTACGTATAGATGAGCATAGCATTGAGCATGTGTAAACCCTCAATGTCTCAATTTGGTCGTCGAGATCACAACGGTAAAAACATCTTTGTTTCATAGTAGGTGATGTTCCATAGTGAACTTTTGTCTGGCGCTGCATTGGGCGATTTTCAGGACCAAGTTTTAACAATCTTAACTAGATGGCGTTGCTAACTTTACTGTTACAATCACAATGTTGTATTTTTTACCAAGTCTTTGTCACAGTAGTTATATTATAAGCCAAAGCAGTTGTTTGACTCGGACGTGTCCTTGAATTCAATGCCTACTGTCGGTCACAGGGCTAGGGTTGCTGCTGTCGAGTTTTAAGAAAGTTTTCAGTATTTTGTAAGCTACCTCTACGCTGACGACACACGGCGAATCTCAATGACGCGGCACGCGCGACTATCTCTGAGCGTACCGTGAAGTATCGTAGCAGGCGGGGGAAGGGGCGCTCGTTTGATTAGGTCACTCGATTCGGGCGTTAGTTAAATTAGAACTGCTTTAGCTTATGTATCTACTGCCCCTTTGTATCGTAACTCCTAGTGTCTGTATCAGTCATCAAGATGCTAATGTAATTTTTTTTTGTTCTGTGACTATTGGTTCTAATTGATATTGCCTGTATAGACAAAACTTGTGAAGCAAATCAGTAAATTTAGAAAATATTTAACGCCGAACTTGAAGCGCCATCTGTCGAACTCTTCGGAACTAGTTTATTTTTTAATTTGCTCCGTGAATAACCATCTTTACTACAATCAAACGACATTGATTGGTTATATATAGCGCATACTTAAACAGTCAAAAATATTATTTGAACAGTCACCTGCTATGCAATTACAGCGTTTAAGTCTATTCACTTAGATATTATTTTACACTGAGCATTATAGTGCCAAAATATTTCGATATCCTACTTCTATAAATACAGCGACTATGAATACGTCTAAGATATATTTTTTTTAAATGCTATCCATATTTACGAAAATTTAAAACATCCAACAAATTTCATCGACAAATAAACGAATAAACATTGGGACAGTCAGATTTTTGTCTTTTTCAAGCGACTTAAAAATTGCAAAGAGGGAAAAGGACAAAACACAACAAAACTATTAAAACTACCTACATAGGTAGATATTAAAAGCTAACACTTTTCTCGCAGACGAGCTAAAATATTTTTAAGCTTGCAAAGGTTTTAAATTTTTGTAAATACGTGGTTATGTTTTAATTTTTAAGCTATATATCTAGAGACTGGAAAAAGTTCTATAAAATATCTCATGGGTCAGTACATTGGGAATAGTTTTCGGGTATAAAAATGTTACTTTATATTGGGTAAAATTTGTAATCTTCGAGCAGTGTGGTAATACTAAATCTTTGCCAAAATGTTATCAATATTAAACGGAACGGTATTACTAAGCCGATAGGAGGTAAATATACTTACCATTATGAACAACATTTTATGCGACCAACCCATCGAGATACAATACCTATAAAGTCACAATCTCTAAGGGAAAACATTAAAAAATCATCCGAGCGTCGTTGTATATACGTAAACATCAAATATATAGTTCGCAATGCCACATTTACTCCAATTTAGACGTTATGCCGCTTGCATAGTGCTCAACGTTATTTGTAGGCTATGTTATCGCAGCACTGGCATCGCGCGGCGTTGTAGTCGGATCGCGGTTGTCTTACGACTAACCAAAACGTCGAGTTTTCGAGTTTTTTTTTTGCTCTTTTGTGACTCTAATGGTAGTGTATCTCGATGGACCAACCCTGAAAAATATCAGCAGTTCTATACATTTTTCTATAGAACAGCAGTTGTTACAGGGATTTCAGATTTCTCACATGACAAGTTGGTCATAATGATGAGTAGAATGGTCTCCTTTCAGCTTAGTACAACCATTTCGTTTAACCTTGTATACCTCATAATATCCATTGGATGTCGATTCAAGTTATCATAAAGATTCTTCTCAGCCTCACATTTGTAATAAACGGTTAAAAGAAGCAACTACGACGCTTGTATTGGCTCTTTCACCCTCGTTGATAATAAAATACACACAAAAGAGACACGTTGGGTTTTTCTACCATCATAAAACATCTGGTGGACATTACTGATACTTCAATTTTTGGCAAAAATTACGTACAATTTACAAGGACATCAGAAGCCTCCATATTACTAGACCTTACTTGGTAAGTAGACCGGTAGGTTGACCGTATAACCAGTAGACCAGAAGATTGGTAAGCTGGAGTACCAGAAGACCGGTAGACCAAAAACCAGTGTACCAGAAGACCAGTAGATCAATGGACCGGTTATTGCACTGCAGACTATTGTTCCCACTCGGTTTCATCCACACCTTCCATGCTGTCTTGTTCCAGTTTCAGGTTGACCTGCAGCTTGGAGCTCATGGACTTCATTATCTAAAAAAAAAAAATCCTATGAATTTTTTATTTTTTGATTATAAATAGGCTTGCGCTTGGCCACCAATTCGCCTGATGTTAAGCGATGATGCGGCCAACGATGGAGCACGCTCGCCTAGAAGAAACATATTCACTCTCGACTTGAAGACACCCAGATTGTAACTACCGGGGAACACCCACTCAAGCAGCGCATTCCACAGACTAGCAGTTCGCACAATAATAATGTGGAATCAAAGCTCTTCGTACGGGTTCTCGGAATATCAACCATAAAGCGGTGTCGATTCTTCGTGCCCACTCTGGCAGTCCGATAAAAAAATGGGCAGGAGGGAATCAAATCATGCAGATCTGTAGCACACTCTCCGAAATATTTACCTTGGTCACGCCATAACTTGAGAACAACTTTACCGATTTATATTTTTAAAACATTGAAGGTTCGTGCGGAATGAAAAATTGCGCAGAAAATTTCAAAAAACTCAACGGCGATTTTAACTTGGTGCGTTAGATGAATGTAAATTTACCAGACAGCAGTATTATTTTTAGGTTATACAGAACGTCTGTCGGGTCAGCTAGTATTCAATAAATTGATGCCATCGTTCAAAAACGGCGAAGGAAAACATCATCATCATTTCAGCCGTAGGACGTCCACTGCTGGACATAAGCCTCCCCCATCGATCTCCAAAAGGCCCGGTTGGAAGCGGCCTGCATCCCTGCGTTCTCTTTTAGGTCGCCTGTCCATCTTGTGGGTGGACGTCCTACGCTGCGCTTACCGGTCCGTGGTCTCCATTCCAGAACCTTTCGCCCCCATCGGCCATCTGTTCTGCGTGATATGTGCCCTGCCCACTCCCACTTCAACTTGCTAATCCTATGTCGGTGACTTTCGTTCGTCTACGGATCTCCTCATTTCTGATTCGATCTCGTAGAGAAACATTAACCGGTAAAACCTGTATCTCCAAGAACATCAAAAGTTCAAAGACATAACATTCACCAACATGCACTGGGCCAGCATAGTGGATTAGGGCCCCGTCTTCTCTCTCTCCCTCTCTCAGAGAAAAGGCCTGTGTCCCAGCAGTGGGATTATGATAGGCTGATATTCTGTGTGAAACTATGTAAGCACTTACATTCTCCTGCTTTTCCTTAGAGCTGAGCGGTACGTGCGACTCGATGAGGTCGGGCTTCTGTTTGTGCTGGGGCTTCGCATCACGGGACGCCGGCGACTGAGACGTGTGTGCAGACACTGCGGAGATACAAGATATGTATAGACTCGATAAGGTCATACAAAGTACATAAGTAGTTTTACACCACTTACTTCCACTTGAATCCATGGAAAACGGTCATTGACACTTCGCAAAATGTATGGAACAGCTGTGCAACATTTCAAGAGAAGCACAACCGATACCAGTAGATGGCGCTTTTCTTTATTCTCTAGTGTGAGTGTGGTATCCTAGACAGGGCAGTACTTACGAGGCTCCATGCCCGGGGGTTGCAGGCTGGCGAGGCGTGGCGTAGCGTTACGGTTGGCCAGCCAATCAGCGCCGCGCTGCCACGCCTGCCAAGTCACTAGCGTGGGCGGGAATAGATCGTCTTGGAATAACTCGCTCTGGAATGCAACAATTACATTTTATAAAAAGTACTACTTCAGTAAAAAAAAATTAAAGGCCCCTGTTAGAAGAGTTGATAGTTTTTAAACGGTTGAACAGGTTTTATTGATTCAAAGCTAAGATAACACTCTCGAACAAGTCACCTTTAAAATTAAAATAAACTAAATCAAAATCGGTTCAGCCATTTTGGAGCGACGATGCCACAGGCAGACACACAGATACATAGATACACAAATACACGCGTTAAACTTAACACCCCTTTTCGGTATCGGGGTTAAAAATACCAGCTCGTCTCAGGGTGTGAAGTGGGGACGCAGTCTCCGCAGCAGCAAGGGCTCGAATAGCTGGCTGGCTGTCATTGTCCTTTGCGGATTTTGGATGGACGATCACGTAGCCAGTCTTTCATGTCGTGGTAAGTGTCCAGTGCAGAGTATTCCCTTAAAGAGACGAGCCTTACAGTGCAGTAAGACATGCTCCACGATCTCGTTTTCTTGTAGACAGCTTTGGCACAGAGGACTGTCTGTGGCTCCAATTTTGTAACAGCCTCAGCACAGAGGACTGTCTCTGTGGCTCCAATTATGTAAGCCTTGGCACAGAGGACTGTCTGTGGCTCCAATTTTGTAAGCCTTGACACAGAGGACTGTCTGTAGCTCCAATTTTGTACAAGTTGATGTTTCACTCACAGTGACCTGAGATTAAAGTCGGGAAAACAGCAGGGACTCCTTGAAGAAACTCAACAAGTCTCCGATACCACAACACCTGGCGAAATAGGGGTAGAACAGTTTAGTCAGCAACCAAAGCAGTGTTCCGTTATTTTAAGGAGCTCAGCTGATTTGTGTAGGCTGGCGGGCAAATGCACAATACACCACAAAACGCAGGAATGCAGGATGTCAGTGCAGGTCTTATCACCCCCACTTCAATTAGAATTAGAACAGACGGGTCATGTAAACCAAGCCCAGGTGGCATTTTTTACCTTTATTCTGGGCACGGTGAATGAAAGCGGCTCGACGTTACCGTTGGTGAGACGCAACGCTCGCGCAAACTCAACCTGAGAACAGAAAAATACAATAAGTAGTAAACGCAAAATTGTAAGACTGCCATATCGCAGCCTGGGAATACCACTTTTTGAAATTACCTTTTCAACAGCGACGAGATTCTTATGCAGGAATGAAATACCCTGATGCAGCGAGACTGCGCGGTGGTGCGATAACGCTGTCACGTAGGGCGATTCTCCGCTCACCTCGTAGCAATAGATAGTCGAATCACCCTGCAAATATAATGTACTCTTCAACTTATTCAAAACAAAGTTATCCAGGGTAAAGGAGAACCAAGTTTTATTCTTATCCGTTTAGCCATTAGATAGATAAAATATTTATTGTTCACAGCAGAATTTACATACAAAGGAGAAAATGGCTCCTGGCGGCCTTATGCTCGTGACGTCAAAGTAAAAACAAACGCAGTATGCTGAGGTTTCATATAACTTGACGAGCTTGCGGCTTCTAACTAATAAAGATCTGTGGTAGCAGCCAATAAAAAAATTATTAATAGAAGATGAATTTATTTAGCATTTTGCAATTTACTGCAGCTATCAGCGATCAATAAGTTCAGAGATCGGATTAGCAAGTTGAAGTGGCAGTGGGCAGGGCACATAGCACGCAGAACAGATGGCCGATGGCGCCGAAAGTTTCTCGAATAGATACCACGGACTGGTAAGCGCAGCGTAGAACGTCCACCCACAACATGGACAGACAACCTAAAAGAAACGCAGGGAAACGCTGGATGCAGGCCGCTTCCAACCGGCCCTTTTGGAGATTGATGTGAGGCCTATGTCTAGAAGTGGCCGTCCTATGGCTGAAATGATGATGATGTTTCCTGAGAGATATAATCTGGACCTTTTCAGGGCCAGAGTGAATAGGTATCTTCTAGGTTTGCGTGCTTCATCTTCGACCACATCGTCGCTTACCAACAGGAGAGTTGAAGGTCAAAGAAAGACATATCCGCGTAAAAAAAACCTATGAGAGGAGTATAGTGTAGTGTCATTGTCTCACCCGTCCAGTAAGGAAGAGAGTGCCGGAGTCGTGGTCGATGTGCATTTGCAATATGGCGGGAGACACGTCGAGTCCCACCGTGCATATCGGAGCTGCCAGATCAGACACTTTGTACAGCAAAATCTGGCGCTCCGATACTCTGCCAACAAAAATACCTTATTCAATGAGTTATACATAAACTGAGGTTATACCGAGTTCGCGGCAATACAAACACAAGTTAACTTATAGTGTACCTCAAACTGTGACCTCGCGACCCATAAATCTTCGGAAACCGTAGTTCGATTATGCCCATATTTAAACTTAAAAATTGTATTGAAAGGAACTACTTGCCTACAAAGTTTCATGAAGATCGGATAAACGATACACAGGTTATCGTAGAACAAACCATGCATAGAAATGCCGACTTGTCCCATTAGAATCTGAGACGTCTCTTCCCTCGGTCAATTAGTTTGAGTGAACTCAGTCCAAAAGACAGGCAACGACGCAAACGTACGTATATGCACGATTTTGGAGTATATTTTATCTCTTTCTGACAACGGAGTCCTACATATCTCTGGGATTTTAAACCAACTCAGTTAAATATAAAATAAAGATCTATGGATCCTACGTAGGTTTTTTGTAAAAAAATTCATGACCGTGGATTCAATGTCCTTTAGTCGTAATCCTAAACAGTTTACATAGTTTTAATAGCGTCAAACAAGTCATAGTTACAGTCAGAGTCAAGCTAAGTCACGGTCAAGTCAAACTCATGCCCCTGTAAAGTGGTGGAGACTTTACAAGAGGCTCCTATGGAGTTTTGGAAACAACACGAAAAGACACGTTTCACCTCGTTATATCACTGCCCACACTCGAGCACGTTTACGTTATGTGTAATAACCTTAGAATAACTACTCAGAGAAGGTAAGTTTCCAAACAACGCCTTCTCAAAACGTAAGCTACAAATTCGCTTTGTAGCTTACGTTTCGATTGGTATTTTAGACGCTTTATGCAAGAAAATTAATGGATAACCTGTGGAATGTCACACCATAACTCTTATGCTGCTTCTCTGATTTGTTGTGGTACGATTTCACCGCGCAAATTGTCATAGTAAAATTTTTATATATTTTTTGGTGTCATATATGACACCATTTGAAAGGCTTAAATTTTGCGAATGTACTTGGTTTCTTTGTGTAGTTATTCTAAGGTAAAATAACATTTTTTTTTATCAAAAATAATTTGTTTATTTTGGAACTTTCCGTCATGTGTATTCTCTTATTTATTTCGGTAGATGGTTGAATATTTTGTACATCATTTACTGAGGACCTTTTCTGACAATTTCTAGTTTTGGTTCTGAATTTTTAATGAGTAGAACGTCCCTTATTGACTTTATCAGAAGAAAAGACCAATCTGGTTATCCTCAAGTCACCAGAGAATCGTTTTCTAGGCAAGCGTGTTCCATCTTAGACCATGATCGTCATCATCGCTTAACATCAGGAGATGTTATAACACAAGTCTATTATACAATACATAAACTATATCTATCTTCAATATACATGAAACTATTTTTTTTTACGGGTTTTATTGCTTATATTTGACATTATTTTAATCATCGCCTGTACCTTTTTTTCAGTGAAAAATGATGTGTGACAATGTGACAAAATCCGTTAATAGTAATGATTTCTTAGGGTTACGCGAAATGTTGTCTATTGAAATTACTCGAAGAGCCCTCATCCTCCTACATTCCACGAAAAATACCTAAAACCCTGTGAGTGATAAATATTGCGCATTATAGTCGGTAATATTACGCAATATTTATCAATCACAGTAATCTGTACCAAGGAGGATAGACTAAGAGGAAAGACAACAGCGGAACATTAGAAACAATGTTGCGAATCTTGACTGCGATACTAGCGCTACGGTAATTTGTAGAACCCTTTCGTACGCTATCTGACTGCAGCGCTTTTTTTTATGCCATAGGTGGCAAACAAGCAGACGGGCTGCCTGATGGTAAGCAGTCACCGTCGCCTATGGATACTTGTAACACCAGAGGCATCACAAATAAGTTGCCGACCCTTTAGAACTCTATTAACTCGCCTTTTGAAGAACCCCATGTTGTAATTTCTCGGAAACACCGCGGAAGGTAGCTCATTCCACATTTTGCAAGCATGAGGCAAGAAGGGTCGTGTGAAACGCACAGTGTGCGATTTCCACTGATCTATGATGTGTGGACGAGCCTTCAGGCGGTGGCGGCTAGTGCGATGGTAAAACCGCGACGCCGGCATCCAGCAGATCCGGCAGACGCGCTTACGGAAGTTCGAGACAACCTATGACACGCTCAAATTACGGCGCCATCTAAGTTTATACCGTTTTTAGGCAAATGTTCCGAGCTACGCTCTAATGTTCCGCTATTGTCTTTCCTCTTAGTCTATCTTCCTTGTCTGTACTCAAGCCGTTTGGTTTAACAGATTTTGAATTACAATGTGTCCATTAGATTCGTATTCTTTCCGGAATGTCATTTGCAGTCCGGTTTTTTCGTTTAATAATATACTTGTTCCTGGTATATGATACGTACTTGTCGAAGCCAGTGACGACGAGGTGCGTTCCGTTGAGCGCCCACACGACGCGGCCGCCGCGGCTGGCCGCCGGACCCGGCCCCTTGTGGATGGGGGACGTGGACGACCGGGGCTTGTACACCTGTACCACAATACCATGTTTATTTATACATACTAAGCACTGTGGGCCTCGTAAGCAAGCTCAAAGTCGCACAACAAGCTATGGAGAGGGCTATGCTCGAGGTTTCTCTACGAGATCGAATCTGAAATGAGAAGATCCGTAGCCGAACGAAAGTCACCGACATAGGATTAGCAAGTTGAAGTGGCAGTGGGCAGGGCACATAGCACGCAGAACAGATGGCCGATGGGGCCGAAAGGTTCTGGAATGGAGACCACGGACTGGTAAGCGCAGCGTAGGACGTCCACCCACAAGATGGACAGACGACCTAAAAGAGACCGCAGGGAAACGCTGGATGCAGGCCGCTTCCAACCGACCCTTTTGGAGATCGATGGGGGAGGCCTATGTCCAGCAGTGGCCGTCCTACGGCTGAAATGATAATCATGATACTAAGCAGACAGGGGTCTATAGTAACCATCGTTATGAATAACATTTACTAGCAGTGCGCACAATAAAAGTGGAATCAAAGCGCTTTGTACGGGTTTCCGGAATATCAACCATAAAGCAGTGTCGATTTTCCGTGCCCACTTTGGCAGTCTGATAGAAAAATGTACAGGAGGGAATTAGATCATGCAGATCGCAGCGATGTCGAGCGTAAGGTGTATATTTTTAGCTAAATAAAATAATGCGTGATAAGTCCCGATATACATATAAAACATGTCCCGATATACAGAGTGGCGGGCATCCAGTGGATGCAGATGGCAGGCTGTCGTTCAGTGTGGAGTTCTAAGGGTGACGCGTATGTTCAGCAATGGACGTGTTCTGTCTGATGATGATGATGATGATGATACATATAAAACGTGTTGTATTTTTTACATTATACATACCCTAATAAATCCATCTTTACACAGCGTAGCCAAATATTCTCCGCAGGGCGACCAGTCCATTGCATATATCTAGAAAATAAAAATAAAATTAATTATGACGATATAGTTGAAGGTGGTAAATACTTGAGGGCCAGTTTCTGATCGAAAATCGACCCACATGTTGATGGAACCTCCCTTGGGCAGCTGGGTAGATTGTGTTGTTCCAAAGATATTAAAAATCATGGATATTGATTCAAGACTACAAAATGTTCAAACAAAAGATACAACCCAAACCATAGTATAAAATGTGTTTAAAGACTAAAAATTTCTAAGCAAGCAAAAATAAACGTTGTTTGAAGGACATAGGATGTTAATTAGTCTGTTTTTTTTTTTAGTTATAGATGCTAATCTGGACAGTAAACTATTTCATTTCAAATGTATTTGTCTTCTATCTGTAGTTAAACCAGCATATTTTATTGTAAGAAAATAGGAAAAAAAACTGCTATTTTACAGTATTATTGCAACTGTCAGAGCAAATACATGCTTGGGCCGAGTTTAGTGAATCAATTTTGACACTGTCAATTTAACCCACAGACAAAAATGTGGCCATTATAGCCTTGCAACAAAATATACTGGTTTGTATCATAAATTTTTAAAAAACGGGTCATTTTTGCGCACTCGGTCATCTGACCCCAAACTAAGCAAATCTTGAACTGTCAGAGACTGACGTACATACATATTTTTCATTTAATATTTAGTATTTTTCTTTTGATGGCATTGAGCATAATTATGCTAACAGATTTGGATGTCTCATAAAACACTTACACACCACACACATACATGTACACACATGCACACACACTCGATTTTTATGTATTATACTATCGCCTTATTAAGTGTATGTATTTGATATTAAAATTTAGCTGTATTTGTATATATATATACAAATACAGCTAAATTTATAAAAATATATATAATTAAATATATATATTTATATATTTTATTTGTTTTGTATAAATTAATAACTTTTGTAAAAGTTTTTGTCATAACTTTTTTATTATTTTTATTATTAAAAATATTAGTCATCATGCCTATTCCCTCCCGCCCATTTTTCTATCGGACTGCCAGGGCGGGCACGAAAAATAGACCGGTTTATGGTTGATATTCCGAAGACCCGTACGAAGCGCTTTGATTCCAATTTTATTGTACTATCTGCTAGTCTGTGGAATGCGCTGCCTGAATGGGTGTTTTCCAATAGTTACAATCTGGATGTCTTCATATTACGAGTGAATTAGTTTCTAGGCGAGCAGCCACTTGTCAGGGCACTTGCATGGGCAGGTCACATCGCTCGAAGAACCGATAACCAATGGGGAAGAATGGTTCTGGAGTGGAGACCACAAACCGGAAGACTTTGTTTTGTATAAATTAATAACTTTTGTAAAAGTTTTTGTCATAACTTTTTTATTATTTTAGTCTGTGTTTTGGCATTAAGTTAGTAACATCTAATGGGAGAGGCCATTGGCTCCCGAAACACAGTATTTATTACTAGTTCGGAGTCATGGCTTCATATATTATTTTGTAAAAAATTTCGTAATGCCCAATAAATTAATTTGTATTTGTATTTTGTATTTGTAATACATACTTAAATAATTATGAATACCCAGATATAGAACAAACACAATGTTCATCATCAAACATCATGATCGTTTACTATAATTACCCGACCTAGCTACTAGGACCAAAAAACTGCTTGAATTTTGAATTTTCCGCCATAGGTGAAACGTACCACCTTAACTTAGAATACCCTTTCTGTGAAGGAAAGACAATAGCGGAACATTAGAGCGCAGCTCGGAAATTTGTCTAAAAACGGTACGAACTTGCGGTAAGATGGCGCTGTAATTTGAGCGTGATATAGGTTGTCTCGAATTTCCGTAAGCGCTGCAGTCAGATAATGTACGAAAGGGTTCTACAAATTACCATAGCGCTAGTATCGCAGTCAAGATTCGCAACATTTCAAGGGAATAAAGAAAGGCGCCATCTATTGGTATGAGCTGCGCTTCTCTTAGTCTATCTTCCTTGGTGAAACGTACCACCTTAACTTAGAATACCCTTTCTGTGAAACCCCGTTTTTTTATTACCTGATCGGTGTGTCCAGTGAGGGTGATGCCAGCGACTGGGGTGTCTTCTAGCAGGTCCCAGATCTTGACGGTTAGGTCGTGGGCGGCGGTGGTGAGGAGGTCGGAGGCCGTTGGGTGGAAGCGCACGAGGTGGATCTTGTCGCGGTGCGCGGAGAACGACCGCGTTGGCTCGTTGGTGGATTCCTGGAGACCTGGAAATATGGAACAGAATGATATATATATTTGCGACAGCCATGACTTTTATTGGATAAAAATGAAAATATATTTATTACTGTATAAACACTAAAATATTTACCGATAATTTATCTATACTAATATTATAAAGAGGAAAGATTTGATTGTTTGTTTGCATTGAATAGGCTCCGAAACCTATTAAACCGATACCTATCTACGAAACTACTCAACCGATTTGAAAAATTCTTTCACTGTTGGGAAGCTACACTATCCCCGGGTGACATCTACTATATAAAAATAAGTCGGGTTTTCCTTCCTGACGCTATAACTCCAGAACGCACGAACCGATTTCCACGGTTTTGCATTCGTTGGAAAGGTCTCGGGCTCCGTGAGGTTTATAGCATATAGGGTTAGTAGCGAGGCCGAAGGCCGAGCTCTACGCGTACGAAGTAGCGGGATTCAGCTAGTATGCTATATATCTATACCCGTGCGAAGCCGGGGCGGGCCGCTAGTACTAATATATAAATTAAACATGTTAATACAGAGATTTTGTGACTCATAAAAAGCTGATCATATAGCTGATATCTTGGATTAGTTATAAGTATTTTAATTTCATGCTAGACAGTGAGCGCACTATACTGAGTTATGACGTCACGCCTCAGGCGCGCCATACAAATGCTATACTTACACACGCTTTGCGAGAAAGAGCCAGAGTATCCCCTCTCTATCCTCACCTAAAACTTTTAGCGCTCATATCTCAGAGATTTGTAAGCAAACTTTATTTTTTTCAGTATGTGTTATGTATTTAGTTATGTTCATCGCTAAGCTTGTTATCTATATGTTAAATGTATAAAAATTAATCCCTATTTACCTTGGTCACGTATCCGCCATATCTTGAGAACGACTTTACCGATTTCATTCAACTTTTTTTTCTAAGTTTTCCAATATCTCGTAGAATGTTCTAAACGGAAAGAAAAAATAAGAAAATTGCGCAGAAAATTGGAAAATTTCAGAAAACTTTGACTATTTTAACTTCACGCGTCGGCAGTTCTAAGACTGGACGTCTGTCGGGTCAGCTAGTTTGCAATAAATTAAACATTAGGACACATGCCTATTGGCAATGTCAAGTTTGCTAAAACGCGAAGAGAAACGCGCTCGTTGAGTTTTGGCGCCAACGCGGAAAAAACATGTCGGCTCGTTGGATTATTTTCCTAAACTTGTGTATTTTCGAGTGTTAATGTGTACTAAATGGTGAATTATTATTCATTAAGTGCTCGTAAACGTGCCCGAGTGTGGGAAGTGATATAACGAGGTGAAACGTGTCTTTTCGTGTTGTTTCCAAAACTCCATAGGAGCCTCTTGTAAAGTCTCCACCACTTTACAGGGGCATGAGTTCCGTCCATCCTAATCCTTCCTATATCCTAATTTTCGCGTATCGTTTCCCTACCTTTAAATTCTAAAACTAAACTCATACGACTTGAATATGGCAACTGCATCAATCATGCGGAGCCAAAAGCCCCAACTCGGGGAAGAAGAAAAAAAAATAAAAATAAAACGCGCTCGTTTTGAACTGTCAAAGTTACGTGAAAAGAGGAATAAACAAACCAACAAACTTTTCGCATTTATAATATTAGTATGATTAAGGCCCAGGTTGTCAGGGCGGAAATTCGTTTAACTGCAGTAAATTCTTACCATTTTCTGGTATAATCCACTCGCGTACTATCCCATCATCGCACGCCACAATGAGTCTATCGTCGCGGAAGGGGTCCCAGGCCCAGTCCGTCAGGGGAGCTGGGTGGAGCAGCGCGGGGGGGTGGGTCCCCCCGGGCGGCAGGGTGGCTGCGCGGGCGGCGGGGGTGGCTCCGGTCGGCAGTTCTATGATGCCAACTCGGCCACCACCACCGGAGAGGGGGACGGCGCAACGTACGCCGTTAGCTGAGGGACAGAGATGAGACGAACTTATTCAATATTGTTGTATTCTAAGCTATTTTAGCTATTGTTGTTGTCCTTGTCTAATAAACTGAAATAAATAAAGGAAAAATTTGAATATTTTGCCGTTTAGTCTCGAAAATAGTATGACACAGTTATTTGAAAAATGTACTCACAAGAGCTTTGAAATAAAAAATTAATACCATATTTGGCAAACAAGCTAACGTAGACCTGTAACACCAGGGGCATTACAAATACGTTGCTGACCTTTAAAGACTATTAACAGCCCTTGTGAAGAACCCCATGTTATAGTTACTCGGAAATGCCGCAGGAGGGAGCTCATTCCACATATTGCAGGTGTGAGGCAAAAAAATCGCGTTAAACGCACCGTGTGCGATTTTCACAGGTAAGATGAGCTTTCACGCTTTTTATGAGTTATTTAGTGCCTAAATAAATTATGTGCAGTTTCGATGTCATCGCTTACGGTGAAGGAAAACATCGTAAGGAAACCGGTATGCCCAAGAACCTCAGTTCATAGACATGACATTCACCAACTTGCACTGGGCCAGCATGGTGTATTAGGGCTCCTCTCTCTCTCTGAGAGAAGGTCTAAGTCCCACCAGTGGGAACATGATAGGCTGATAGTGGTGATCAATACAAGAAACACCACTAACCGTAGAAGCCATTGCATTCGCCAGAGATCTGTCTGCTGATGTTCCTGATGTTCTCGACCTGGGTCGACTTGTGGCCCGGGGTGCCTTTCAAATGGCGGAACTTGGATACTTTTCCTGCAACAATTCAAAACAATCACAATTAAGGAAGAGTCTAAATTTATTAAATGTATGAATAAAACTCGTGTTAGTTGCACTATTTATAACTCAACAACGGCTAAACCGATTTGGCTGAAAATTGGTGGGGAGGTAGCTTAGAACCAGGAGACTGACATACTTTTTATCAGCATCGTCACCATTTTTCATCATTCCGCGGGTGAAACCGCGGGGCGCAGCTAGTTTGGAATATAACTCTACTTCATTTCCTATCTTATGGTACTTATGGCTAACGGCCTTACTTATAAACGTTACTTAGTTAAGCAATGCTTAAAATTGCTGTCTCGTTTTCATGTATCACAATTTCCGTCAGCGAGAAGTTAACAGAGCAATTTTAAGGATTGCTTAAGTAACTTATACAAGTAAGACCGAAAACCTATTAATTATTTACAAGTTTTGGAAATTTATAAAACCTGACTTTTACGGATACATTTTCTGTCATCGTATTGGTAAAACATAGGTTCTTATTCTTATTCGAGATGGGGGCGATAAGTCCTGCACTGACGTCCCGCTTGGGGTGTATTGTGCATTTACCCCCACCAGCTCCCACCCGAGCCAACCCAACTCCCCACCCGAGCCAACCCAACTAAAACATAGGTTCTTATTCTTATTCGAGATGGGGGCGATAAGTCCTGCGCTGACGTCCCGCTTGGGGTGTATTGTGCATTTACCCCCACCAGCTCCCACCCGAGCCAACCCAACTCCCCACCCGAGCCATCCCAACTAAAACATAGGTTCTTATTCTTATTCAAGATGGGGGCGATAAGTTCTGCACTGACGTCCTGCTTGGGGCGTATTGTGCATTTACCCCCACCAGCTCCCACCCGAGCCAACCCAACTCCCCACCCGAGCCAACCCAACTCCCCACACGAGCCAACCCAACTCCCCACCCGAGCAAACTCAACTCCCAACCCGAGCCAACCCAACTAAAACATAGGTTATTTTGATTTCGAACAATAATGCAACATACCGAACACAGTAGAAGTCCTTTTAGTGGCGACGTTAGGCACCGACGCACGCTTGTCTTCTCGCTCCGGACTCTTGCGAGACTTCAACGAGTCCCGCCGTCTGTAACAACAAATCCAACAAATCAAATCCACTGGAAAAGGCTGTAAACACTACAGCTTTATGCAGTGGATTTGCTTCGAATACACCGCTAATTTCGGAGTGTGCTATATTCTGCATGATCTAATAGGCATGATTCCTAATGTTTAATTTATTACAAATAACCGGCTTAGCGATGAATACAACTAAATACATTACACACACTGAAAAAATAATTTGAATTGGCTGTTAAATCTCTGAGATATGAGTATTTAAAGTTTTAAGTGGGGATAGAGAGGGATGTTCTATCCCTTTCTCGCAAAGCGTGTGTTAGTATAGCATTTGTATGGCGCTCCTGAGCCGTGACGTCACGACTCAGTATAGTGCGCTCTCTGTCTAGCATGAAATTAAAATGCTTATATCTTATTTATTTTTGAACTAATTTTATTTTTGTTTTCGTTGATGTGCTCTATTTATGATCAGCTTTTTTATGAGGTAATAAAAAAAAATTAGTCATCATGCCTATTCCCTCCCGCCCATTTTTCTATCGGACTGCCCGGGCGGGCACGAAAAATAGACCGGTTTATGATTGATATTCCGAAGACCCGTACGAAGCGCTTTGATTCCAATTTTATTGTACTATCTGCTAGTCTGTGGAATGCGCTGCCTGAATGGGTGTTTTCCAATAGTTACAATCTGGATGTCTTCATATTACGAGTGAATTAGTTTCTAGGCGAGCAGCCACTTGTCAGGGCACTTGCATGGGCAGGTCACATCGCTCGAAGAACCGATAACCAATGGGGAAGAATGGTTCTGGAGTGGAGCCCACAAACCGGAAGACGCAGCGTAGGCAGGCCTCCCACTAGATGGACCGACGACATTGTGAGAGTCGCTGGCATACAGTGGCATGCAAAAGGCAGGCTGTCGTTCAGTGTGGACGTCTTCTGGCTACTGATGATGATGATGATGATGAAGCATGCTCCATGCATGGTAGAATGCTTCATCGCCTAACATCAGGTGAGTTGGTGGCCAAAAGCATAAGTCTATTCATCAACAAAAATAAAAATAAAGAAGTGGCAGTGGGAAGGTAACATCTGCCGCAGAATCGAAAAACCCTTGGGGATTATTCCTTATAACCCTTGAGATGCGGGACACTTGGTCAGAAGGGAAGACGGACGGTGGACCAAAGCAGTCACAGAATAGTGGCCGCGGAACGGAAAGCGACCACCGGGCAGTCCACCAGTCCACCAGGCAGCAGGAAAGCAGTGGACAAGGCTAGCACAGGACCGGAAAAGATGGCGCGCTGAAGAGAAGACCTATACCCAGCAGTGGGTGGAGAATGGTTGATGATGATGATGATGAACCCTTGTAAAAAAAGTGTACGCGGGTGAAGCCGCCGCGCGCAGCTAGTAATGAATGAACATATATGATGAATGAACATAATAATGAATACCTGAGCGGTGCAGGCGACGGTGGCGTGTCGGACTCCACAGCTACACTGACGGAACGAAGCTCGTACGCGCGACGACGCTCTGCGATCGACTGCGCGCCGCCTCCGCCGCTACCACTGCAACAATGTAAGAAAATTTAAAACTACCCGCATTTTTTTTTTACAAACTTAACAAAACATCAATCATAATACAGATTTAGGTATTTTCGGAACCACATAATCAAAATTCAAAATTAAATTAAACTTAACCATGGGCGAAATGGCCACACTCATCACATTTAGTAAATTTATTTTGTTATTGTTAATTTAACTTTTTTTGGTTATTTTTATTGCATATTAATATGTATTTAATTATTAAGTAACAAAGTAAAGCATGCAAAGCTAAGTTCATTTATAAGATTTCAGTGTATGTAATAATGTACTTATCAAAGTGAAGCCCAAAAAAAATAAAAATAAAAATTAAGGTTTACAACTAACTAGCTGACTCGAGAAACGTTGTCCTGTCCAATTTTTTTATAGAAAAAAGCAGATATCCATTTTATTTTTTCTAATTTTATTTTGCTTCTCAACCACCCCTGTATTTAAGTGAACAAAAGAGTGAATAGGTATCTTGTAAATCATGCTTCATCTTCGACCACATCGTCGCTTAGGCGAGTTGGTGGTCAGACGGGGACTTAGCCGCGTCAAAAAAAATCGGTCTAGCCGATTTTGAACAGCTATTGATGTTTCTATATAGATCTGATCGAGGAACTTACACAGGAGTTTCTCTCCTGTCAGTTGTTTGTAAATGGTATGATTTTAGCCACAGACTAGGTAAAACTACTACTTATTTTTTTAAATTAAATGTTGATTTATTTGTGGACATTATTAGTTTACTCACTCGGTAGCTTCGAACATCTTCCGACGCTCGGCCGTGCTCGGAGTTTTGGGTCGGTAGCCCGAGTCCGAAGAATTCACCTCCTCTTCCAAACTTGTGTCGGATTTACCGTTCGTGTATTCTTCTGAAACAAATTATATCTTTTAAATGACACTAATATTATTGGAAAAACTCAGAGTCACGCAGCGGGCAATGGAGAGCCATGCTCGGAGTCTCTTTGCGCGATAGAATCCGAAACGTGGATATTCGCCAAAGAACCAGTCACCGACAGCTGTTAAAATTTGCAAGTTGAAGTGGCAATGGGCAGGCCACGTCGCTCGAAGAACCGATAACCGATGGGGAAGAAAGGTTCTTGAGTGGAGACCACGAACCGGAAGACGCAGCGTAGGTATTTTTTTGTAACAATGTATTATAATACCTTTGTTAGGAGCCTCGACGTCGCTGGTGGGCGACAGTGACTTGTCTTTCTCTTCGGACGCTTCCCTGGCGATGGGAGTCGACGTGACGGGCGTTGTCGCCGCCTGGGACGAGATGGGCGATGTGGCTGCAAATATAAATAGTAAGTAACTTTATGGTTGATATTCCGAAAACCCGTACGAAGCGCTTTGATTCCACTTTTATTATGCGCACTGCTAGTCTGTCGAATGCGCTGCCTAAATGGGTGTTCCCCGGTAGTTACAATCTGGGTGTCTTCAAATCACGAGTGAATCGGTTTCTTCTAGGCAAGCGTGCTCCACCGTAGACCGCATCATCGCTTTACATCAGGCGAGTCGGCGGTCAAAAGCAAACATATTATTAAATATTAAAAAAAAAAAAAAAAAAAGATTCACTCGTTATTTGAAGACACCCAGATTGTAACCATCGGGGAACACCCATTCAGTATGGGACCAACCACAGACCTATATGTAAGTTGTTCACAAGCGGTCCAAACTTTATGAAAACTAAGCGTGTCAAATGTTACGTACCTAAAAGTGAAAATAAATAAATATTCTATAATAAATACTGACACTTGTTGTCGCGGCACCGATTGAGCAGACTGATTTTAGCCAGACTCAATTATGACGATTAATCATAATCGTATTGGAAATATGACATGCAAGGTAGGTCGACTTGTGGCGCCTACTTAGATATTTCTAGCAGCTGTAACACAGGTCTTCCTAGAACAGCTGCTTACGAGACACCTACAGAAAGGTACTTATATTCATAATGAATTGTTAATTTTAGACTTGTTTAAAATGTTAGGTTAATATTGTAAAATTATAAATATTAGGAATAAATGAATTGAATTGAATGTCTGTGGGAACAACATATGTCTGTGGGAACGTAAAAGTTGTGGGTAAAAGTTATAAAGGCTATTTGAACAATATTGTATTGATGTCATACAATTTCGATATTAAAACTCAAATGTAAGAAATTAGAATAACACTTACCAGAGTCTGATTTAGGCACTCCAGGGACAGAGGGAACGGAAAACACTTTGTCGAAAGAGAAATCTTCGCTTCCCTGCGACGCTGAGAACGGCTTCGGTCCGAGACGAGGCTGTTGATTTAAAATATTCAGTGACTAAGCAGCGTAGGTAGGCCTCCCACTAGATGTACCGACGACATTGTGAGTCGCTGGCATACAGTGGATGCAAAAAGCAGGCTGTCGTTCAGTGTGGAGGTTAAAAGGGGAGGCCTATGTTCAGCAGTGGACGTCTTCTGGCTGATTATGATGAGTTTGACTAAGGTATGGAATGTGCTTCTCCCGAAGGTCTTCCCGTTGAGCTTAAACATAGAGCGTTCCAAAAAGAGCGTCTACAGCACATCGACAACACCGCTATTGCCGCAACTCGAGCGGTGTTGACGGTGCTTTGCCAGCCCGGAGAGAAAGTTACAATCTGGGTGTCTTCAAGTCGAGAGTGAACAGGTTTCTTCTAGGCAAGCGTGCTCCATCGTAGGCCGCATCATCGCCTAACATCAGGCGAGTTGGCGGCCAAGCGCAAACCTATTTATAATAAAAAAATTAAAAAAAATAAAAAAAATAAACAAGTCATTTTTCACGCAGTTGTGTAAAATGTCAAAATAAAGCCAAAGTACTATTAGAACAAAGAATTTCATAAATAACGTACTTATAAATAAATATTTGAAATTATAACATAAAATCTATACAAATAAATGAAACCAAAAACAATGCAAAAAAATTGTAATAATAAAAATAAAAAAAAATAACAAAACCACAAAAAAATCAGTCCTTGCAACCAAACAACAGTTAAAACAGCTACCAAACAGTACCTTATATCCAGCAATTTGTCCCGTTGTAGTCCTCGGTTTAGGTTTGGGTACTTCGTTGAAATCATCCATACTCCCACCTTCAGATATCGACGACCGAGGCAAAGGCTTAGGTGCCTGAATTGGTACTCCATTGATGAGACTGTTGCTTCGAGACAGATTAGAATCAGAAGAGTCTGAACTGTCAGTTTTTTCGATGGTCTTTTCGGTCTTCTCAATGGTCTTCTCGGTCTTTTCGACTATTTCAACAGTCTTTTCTGAATTTTCATTAATAATATCGTCAGCGTTTTCCGAAATATCATGACCATTGTCAGTGATTTTCTTATGGAACCCGTTGGTTTCTTTAACATCTATGACTTTTTGTTCTTTTGGGTCTTTTCCTTGTCGCTCCATGCCTTTGATGAGGTCTTTTACGTTGACAAAGTCTATACGGTCTTCGTCTTCTTTCGATTCTGGTGGTTGAGGTTTGGAAACAGGTTTTGGTTCTTCGATTAGGGTTGGGGCAGGTTTTTTAGTTTCAGTCTTTTTAGGTATGGGCATAGCGAGAATAGTTTTGACGACATCCTCTAAATTTCCGCGGTGGATCTAAAATAGAGATTAATTTCCATAGATAATAATCCACCACATCACTTTTCTTTTCTTTTTAAAAGACAATACTTTTTTTTTAAACGCCAAAAGCTTTGATGCAGTTGCACAATACAAAATGAAATAGCAAATCATTCCATAAGTAATCTAAAAATTATGTTAATTCTGAAGTACAATTTTCTGAACTAAATGAAACAAAAACTATCCCTGTCTTTCATTTCAGTCTATTAGACAAAGACAAGAGCAGTTTTAGTTCTGTAAAATTTAAGTTAGAATATGATAAAACAACTTGATGCTGATTCTGTAGAACCCAGCGGCTTCCAAACTAGTTTAGAACTGTATTTCAGGGACCAGTGGTTCCTCCTTAATTAAAACAACAAGCAAAAAATAAAAAAGCGTATCACAAAATGGTTAATATTACTTACTCCAATAATTCCATTATACCACGTGCCCACAAAACTAAAGTAAAACATATAAATAAAAATCTACTTAACGCCACACCACACAAAATTAAAAATAAAAACGCCACACTATACGTAAATAAACTGCAAACAAATATCTAACAAAAACTACAAATTAAATATCACAGAGAATACTAATACAAAAAAAAACATTGATTAGACAACCTCTTCTTCTATTTCATCAGTTTAAAAATTGGGCAACTGGCAGGATTTGAACTTGCCCCTGCGAAACGGTCTGGGTAATTCAAAAATAAACGAAAAAAATTATAGAAAAATGTGCAATCCATAATTTGATGAGACATTATTAATAATAGATTTAACATAATAAACTGGAAATGTTATAAAAACTGGAATGGTTCGTATTAGCAAATTTGTTATTTAAAACTAAACTATAATAAAAGGAAGTTATTTGCTTAGACTGGAAACACATCAGGGATTTGAAACATTTTGTGCAATCACCGCCATTTTGTTTTTCTGTCTGAATGTGAGTCTATAGTCAATTATAAAGCTATCAACTTACTACTATAATACTACATATTTAAATTTTATAGACAATTCAATAATTAGACGACTCACTGGCACGATTTGAACCAACTCGCAAAATCTACTTATAAATATAAAAATAAAACAACATTTAAACACCACAAAAAAAAAGTAACCAAAAAACCGCACTGATTGTTAAAGTAAAACTTAGATTACGAAATATGAAGCTCAGTTTTAGCCAAAAAAAATTTTTTTTTTAATTAAACTTTTTACCTGTCTAGCTACAATTTGCCGAGTCGAGCATAAAGTTAAACACAAGTTAAAAAAAAACTTGGCTTAGAAATAAGCTTAATATTTCATTTGAAAACACATTTTTATGTCATTCACTACCATGCCCCAAAACCGGATTATTTCAATCAGATACCCTAGACTAGAGTTCACATTTCCTCCTGTAATCTCCCGATTCTAAATCCCTAATCCTAAATACCGACAATCAAATATTTCAGGGTTTAGACAGTAACGGGCAGCTGTGCTCCTTTAACTCCTATAACTTTAAGCAATGTTGTATATTTTGCCCCCTCACCTAAACAAAATTCTAGCTACGTCCTTGCCAACAGAAGCCCAATTCTCCCTACACTTCCCTTATAATGATGTTGCCATTTGGAACTGTTAAAATTTCACCCATTTCACACCTTAGCACTGTGCTCCCAATAACTTTAAGCCATGTTGTATTTGCCCCCAACTGCCCCCTAAACCTACGCCTTCGTCTACAGAAGCCCAATTCTCCTTTCTCTTCCTTTATAATGATATTGCCATTTGGAACAGCCAAAATTTCACCCCTTTCACACTTGCAAAGGCATTAATGGTTGAACTTTGACAGATCGATGGGTCCCAATAATTTAATAGCGTATACGCATAAACACTTACTTGTGTAGAGTTATTAGCATCTGGATGTAGCGAGATATTAGGCACGGGGTGGTCTATCTTGTCGAGCCACATCGGAGCATTGAGGTATGTGACCGCTCCAGCAGTCTCTGGGTATAGATCTGCGTGGTAATCACGGTAACTCTGAAAAAATACCAGAACTGTTTGATCTGATACTGGCGTCACGGTTTTATCATCGTACTAGCCGCCACCGCCTGAAATTTTATCCACACATCATATCTTAGATCAGTGGAAATCGCACACTGTGCGATTCACACGATCTTTCTTGCCTCACACCTGCAAAATGTGTTGTACCTTCCGCGGTGTTTTCGAGAAGCTACAAAATGGGGTTCTTCAAAAGGCGAGATAATCTAATAGAGTCCTTAAGGGTCGGCAACGTATTTGTGATGCCTCTGGTGTTACAAGTATCCATAGGCGACGGTGACTGCTTACCATAAGGCAGCCCGTCTGCTTATTTTCTATATATAGCATTGAAAAAAAATTGTCAATAGATCTCATCAGATAATAATAATAATAATAAATATTCGGGACATTTTTTCACACACGGTCATCTGACCCCAAACTAAGCAAAGCTTGTGATATGGCTGCCAGAGACTGATATACATACATATATAGTTTTAAATACATACTTAAATAGATATTAACAACCAGATATAGAACAAACACAAATGTAAGTTAAAACAGGCTCAATAACAGACCACAATCCTACACCCACTTATACCTAAACTTTTCAAATCGAAAGCTTTTCATCGGACTGCCCAAGGAGAGTAATACAGTTATATGATTATTAAGGGGAAATTTACCGTGACTAAGAAAGATAGGGTATATCGTCGTCTCCACCTAACTTTGAACTTTTTGACCAACCACCTCATCAAGCATAAATACGATAAAATAAGATATAATTATTGCCAAAAAACAAAAACAATGGACATTTTCTATTAGAAACATAAAGAGAAACAGTGAGAGAAATACGTATGATAAATATTCGGGACATTATTGCACACACGGTCATCTGACCCCAAACTAAGCAAAGCTTGTGATATGGCTGCCAGAGACTGATATACATACATATTATATTTTTTTATTACATACTTAAATAGATATTAACACCCAGATATAGAACAAACACAAATGTTCATCACATGAATGTTTGTCCTAGGTGGGAATCGAACCCACGCCCCCAAGCGCAGAAGGCAGGGTCACTACCAACCGGACCAACGGGCTATCAAAAACGTAATACGTAAGGTAACGTATCTAATACGTTAAAACCGCTTAATTTCAAGTTTCATTGAGCTTACCTTCTGTAAATTTTTTGCCGTTCGTTTTAGCCCCTAACTCTGTCCAAATAAGGTTCAAATTGCTTACCTTATTTATTTATTTAATTCATAAAGAAACACCAACAGTACACATATTAAAACAAATAACACATATTTATAATTAATACAGTTCTGATATGTGCACCCTTAACAGGTGTTTACAACGTTCACAATTAAAAGTGGTAAGACAAAAAATGTGAGATAAGAAAAATATGATGATAAATACCTTCCTCGGCACTTGGTACATGATAGGTACGACGGTGGAACTAGCTAGCTGCAGCACGCGGTTGACCTCGCCTTCCATCACTCTTAGTGCACGTTTAGGCACCAAACAGGCGCCTTTCGTTTGTTCGCCTGAAAAAAAATCGTTCCCCGTTATTTATACCCGGCTACTGAGATACTGCGCAAGACCATGACAGACGGCGTGTTTTTGCGTTGGCGGCCAAAACCCACTTCGGGTCGCTACGAAGTAGTACTTTTACCCGACTGCCCACTAAAAGACGGTATGTGCCCTTGTGTTGGAGGCCAAACCCCACTTGAGACCTGTACCACAGAATACATATAAGTACAGAAGATTAACTCCACAAAATCATTTAAATAAGTAACGACTCTTGCTACTACACAATAAAGTGCAATTCAGGACGTGCGAGAACTACCTACAGCTATATTAACCTAGAAGTTGCCTCTCTGTGTATCGCGCGGCAGGTCCGACAAGTCGGCTACTTGTAGGTTCATACCTAAAGTGCGGATTGCGCACGGCCTGCCTGAAATAAAACTGTTTTTGTGAAAAGTTTCATGCAATTATCTTAATAACTATAGAAGATTCTAGTGAATTAGGACAGACGGATGGACGATACCCGAAGAATTGTCGGAACTTAAAAAAAATACTGGCTTTCAAGAGTGATAATGTTAGTGTTTTGGCATGCCCGTATTTAACACCACCAGGCTAGTTTACATTCCCAGAGAAAGCTGTCCGATAATATGCGGTAATAATATAGATAATAGTTAATATGTAATATGCTAATGGATAATAGAAGAGATAATAGGTAATATGCTAATGGTCCCCTAAGAAACATAGTGGATAGATGTCGTTGTCTCTCACTATGGGCCTCATAAGCAAGCTCAAAGTCGCACAGCGAGCTATGGAGAGGGCTATGCTCGGGGTTTCTCTACGAGATCGAATCTGAAATGAGGAGATCCGTAGACGAACGAAAGTCACCGACATAGCCCACCGGATTAGCAAGTTGAAGTGGCAGTAGGCAGGGCACATAGCACGCAGAACAGATGGCCGATGGGGGCGAAAGGTTTTGGAATGGAGACCATGGACCAGTAAGCGCAGTGTAAGACGTCCACCTACAAAATGGACAGACGACCTAAAAGAGACCGCAGGGAAATGCTGGATGCAGGCCGCTTCCAACCGGCCCTTATGGAGATTAATGGGGGAGGCTTATGTCCAGCAGTGGACGTCCTATGGCTGAAATGATGATGGTGATGATGATGATGATGAGATGTCGTTTTACGTGGCGCGGTCGCCACAGCTTCTACAGTTGGAACAGGTTCCAACTCACCAGAATGTCTAAGTCCTTCAATGAGGAATGGATCCCGGTCCGTCAGCTCCATGTAGAGTATGGTAGTATCTCCCTTCCCAGCGAGGAACAGCATGTTGGTGTCAGGATCGAAGAGAGGCATCAGCACGCCGGTGGAACAGTCCAACTCCAGGGTCTTCTGTGTTTGGGACAGGTTGCGGACATCGCGGATCATTATCTGGCGGAGACGAGCCGAGTCGAATCCTGACAAAACATGAAATACAAGTTTTAAACCTCAATACTTGGAGACAATAAGTCTGCGTGCTTCATCTTCGACCACATCGTCGCTTACCAACAGACGAGTTGGTGGTAAAACGCGGAATTACTAGCGAAAAAAAAAGGCAAACAAATTTTTTATATCTCGGTATTTTCGTCTTTGTTTGTGAGCAATAAAGTATTATTCCACCCTAGACGGGTGGAAAAATACTTTAGCTGTCTCTATGAACTTCATGAAATTGACATGGGGAGTGACATGTCCAGTTGGATTTACATATAATACCTTTGATATGGATTTATAGAGTACACCAGACCATAGGCCAATAATTACTTGTAGACAGTATCTGGTCTTGGTCTCCCAGCCAGACCACTCGGCTGTCCTAAATGTTCTTGAAGCTGTTAGCCAAGACCAGAACGAAATTAAATTAACTTATGTAGGACGCTTTGAACAGTTTATTGTCCTTGCAAGGTGTAACTTAACTTCTTGCGGTCTTTGGAAGCATGGTATGTTAAAAAAATTGTATACACTCACCAGTAGTCAGTATCCGGTCTTGGTCTCCCAGCCAGACCACTCGGCTGTCCTTAATGTTCTGATGGCTGTTAGCCACGTCCAGAACAGAGACCGGCGCACGAGGATCGATCACTCGCAGTTTTTTGTCCTTGGAAGACGTCGCTAGGAGCTTGCCATCCTTCTTCCATGATGTTGATTGGATTACTTCTGTGTGATCTTTGTTTACTGGAAATAGGAGAAATTCGTTTGATTACAAACATCGAGATACAAAAATTCCTATAGATATAGACATCATTTATTTATGGCAAGAAATACAATATATATATAATGGTTAAAAAAAAAAAAAAACTTAACTAGAGCTTATTATATTTTTTTGTCACAAACCGGCATAGATTCACAATCTCTCAGTGAAAACAGTCAAAAAACGTCCGAGCGTTATTGTACAAATATTGTTAAAAAAAAACCGGGCATTTTTCACACACGGTCATCTGACCCCAAACTAAGCAAAGCTTGTGATTTGGCTGCCAGAGACTGATATACATACATACATAGTTTTAAATACATACTTAAATAGATATTAACAACCAGATATAGAACAAACACAAATGTTCATCACACAAATGTTTGTCCTAGATGGGAATCGAACCCACGCCCCCAAGCTCAGAAGGCAGGTTCATTACCAACTGGACCAACGGGCTATCAACTGGACCAATGGACTATCAACTGGACCCGGGCTATTGTATCGATTATATAGTTCACAATGCCACATTTACTCCAATTTAGACGTTATGTCGCTTGCATAGTGTTCAACTTGAGTTGTCCGCTATGTCATAGTAGCTCTAGCATCGCGCGGCGTTGTAGTCGGATCGCGGTTACCTTGTAACTAACCAAAAAGTCTGCGCAATTCGTAGAGTGCGCCAAGTTTTGGTTCGGACATTTTTTTGGCATGATTGTATTGTATCTCGAAGATTACAAATGATCTATTGAAATATGTTTACCAAGCACCTAATGAACTTCATCAAATTTTTTAACTAAAGCCGAGACCGAAAATTGCTATGTATATGAACTGTGACACTGCATTAAACCAAGGAAGATAGACTAAGAGGAAAGACAATAGCGGAACATTAGAGCGTAGCTCGTAAATTTGCCTAAAAACGGTATAAACTTAGATGGCGCCGTAATTTGAGCGTGCTATAGGTTGTCTCGAACTTCCGTAAGCGCTGCAATCAGATAATGTACGAAAGGGTTCTACAAATTACCGTAGCGCTAGTATCAGCTAGTTATTGCAAGGTACTGCATCTTGTTAATCTAAGAGCCTCCAAAAGGCTAAAGATCCTCACCAAAGGCCTCTGTCTGCGTGGTCAGGTCCCAGAGCGCCAGCTCGTGTCCAGACGCGACGTGTATGAGACCATCCGCAGCTGGGTGGAAGCCAACGTTCTCCACTCGTCGCTGTTTCTGCGACAGCGTGCACTCGGGGGTGGAGAGAGATTCCTTGAGCCCTTCAGGTGGGATGTGCCATACTTTTACCTGGAACGAAAGTTTGAAATCATTTCATAAGTTTTTCAATAATCAAAAACAAAATCTTTAAGACTATGGATATTGGGGATTATTCCGGTCTATTCCCCTCCTCTGTTCCCTCGGGGGGATAATTAAGGGGAAAAGTTTTTTTTTTTTTTCCCCCTGTTACCAGCAGTCAGATCGAACTAATAATATTTCTGGTCTATCATGCTGTGGAATGCGCTGCCTGAATGGGTGTTTCCTGATATTTACAATATTTAACAAACGTAATATTTTTTTAATGGCCACCGCGATATTGCTATAGCGCTATAGCTCAAAAAGTTATAGTCAGAAAATGTTCGAAATAATTTTGAATGAAGGTTTTTAATATGACCTATCAGCATGGCTAGTAATAAGTTTTTTTAGTATTTTAGGATTTCTTCTTTATGTTAATTTACCACGCTAGTTAAGGTGAAATATTTATGTTAAGGTGTTGTATCATTTTTTTATATTCATCATCATCATCATCATCATTTCAGCCGTAGGGCGTCCACTGCTGAACATAGGCCTCCCCCATCGATCTCCAAAAGGGCCGGTTGGAAGCGGCCTGCATCCAGCGTTTCCCTGCGGTCTCTTTTAGTTCGTCTGTCCATCTTGTGGGTGGACGTCCTACGCTGCGCTTACCGGTCCGTGGTCTCCATTCCAGAACCTTTCGGCCCCATCGGCCATCTGTTCTGCGTGATATGTGCCCTGCCCACTGCCATTTCAACTTACTAATCCGGTGGGCTATGTCGGTGACTTTAGTTCGTCTACGGATCTCCTCATTTCGGATTCGATCTCGTAGAGAATTTGTTTATATTGTGTGTAAATAAACAAATAAAAAATGCACCTCCTAAGAGGAAGTGCAGCGAAAAATTAATTCATCTCCATTTCACATGTACCAGAGCCACCCATAAAATCCAAAATTGATTTTTTTTGTTTCTAAAATTGAGACCTATATTAAATTTATGCACTTAGAAGTAAGAAGACTAAAAAATTAGGAACGAACCGACGACCTTATAAGGGTTCCTTGTAGAACTACGGAACCCTACAAAGCGAATCTTTGTTCCCTGATTTAGAAATGTTGTGATAAGTTATGTTGTGCATTATCCAAATTACATTTAAAAGTGCATAGTTCCATTGTGCTGATAATACAATCAGCACCCAAATATAGCCAACATAGCAACAAGTGATACACTATCACATCTGTCACTCTTACCTTATCTATTCTTATTGAAGTGAAACTTTTTTTTTTCTATTGATTTGTAGCAATGATTTTGAGATGTGCAGTAATAGAAGTTTGACACAGGGGCCTTACTCCCAATTCGTTACGCAGGCCCAAAGTTAAAACAGCGCAGTTCGGAAAATCACGCGAACGTGAACCTTAACGCGCCCAGATACGGTTTGCGGTCGCGCAACATTTTTTCATCACCTAAACTCGATTGCTTTAAACAGCTTGGTGTAAGGCCCCTGGAATGAGATCAAAAAGTACTTCAGAGCCTTGCCAGAAAAACAAGCGGTAGAACACTTGAGAATTATGACTGACACACCAAAAGTAATTTTTAGGTTTCCGATTCCAAAGGTTAAAAACGGGACCCTATTACTAAGCCTACAATGTCTGTCCATCCTAACTTTAAAAAGCTGTATCTTTCGAACCGTAATAGATAGCCAGTTGAACTTTTCACAGAATATGTGATGTTACGGCGGATTAACTAAGAAATAATAAAAAAGTCAAAAAGTTAAAACGAACGGGGGTACAACAAACGTATTTTTTTTACGTAATTTTGTATTAGCCGTAATGTAAAAACGGTAATACGTGCAAGCGTCAAACTTGGCATTATTATAGTACACACTCACTAAAGTATAATAACAAATAATGGCCAAGTGCAAGTCGGTGACAAATTTCTGTTCATTACCAAGTTACTGTTCATTACTGTGTGAAACCTAAGTGCGCCAGACTGACTCGCACTTGGCCGGTTTACTAAAGAAGTGTTGTTCACACTTGAAGATGTACTATTTAATTGTTATGGACAATTAAAAAATTTGAAGCCTGACTGGATTCTAATCTGCTCTATCATTGTGAATACACCCTGAGCGCTCTATCCACTAAGCTACGGCCGCCCTTCTGTTGGCCTCCAAATTCTTGGGCTGTTTCTCCAACCAATCTAAGCATTCTCATCATTAGCCATATGAACAGTCTACTGCTGGACATAGGCTTCCCCCATCGATCTCCAAAAGGGTCGGTTAGAAGCGGCCTGCATCCAGCGTTTCCCTGCACTCTCTTTTAGATCATCTGTCCATCTTATAGGTGGACATCCTACGCTGCGCTTACCGGTCTGTGGTCTCCATTCCAGAACCTTTTGGCCCCATCGGTTATCTGTTCTGCGTGATATGTGCCCTGCCCACTGCCACTTCAACTTGCAAAACTGGTGGGCTATGTCGGTGACTTTCGTTTGTCTATGGATCTCCTCATTTCTGATTCGATCTCGTACAGAAACCCCGAGCAGAGCCCTCTCCATAGCTCGTTGTGCAACTTTGAGCTTGTTTATGAGGCCCATATATTAATATACCAAAAACAATTTAAGATGGTTTCGTAAAATCATTCAAATACCCTATTCTTGCTACATACACCAGTCTAATGCACTTTTAATTACCTAAAAATTAGCTGTTACTTTCATACTTAGTATTTGGATTGTTAACGTTACTATGTGAAGTCTGACCCCAATGCTTTGTGAGGTGTAACGAGTATCTTTCCGAACATATTTCAGTGAGTGGTGACATGACATGGTTTTATTTGCAGTCTCGATTGAATTTCTATTTGTACTTTAACAAGGGTTACACAGGTTGGTACTAAAAATAAGTTGTAACATAAAAAAGTTGTTCACACTGAATCAAATTTATAAGTAAATGGAATGAACCAGCAAATATTTTTTTTTCACAATTTCAGGGTTGGTCCCGTAGTAAAAGTTGTTCATAATGATGAGTACAATGACCTCCTTTCGGCTTAGTACTGCCTTTCTTTGTAACATGTCACATCTCCCAAATGAAGTGGTCTGTTTTTATCAGAGGCTAGAGTGAGACAGACTTAGGAGGCTGTGTGTGATAGATAGAGTAGGTCGATCTATCTATATTTTATATAACTATTTAATTAAAAATTTAATACTGTTTGTTGGTAAGCACATCATTAGAAAGCCTAGACTAATTTGTAATTTTTTTTAATATATTTGTATTAGTCCGATTATGGTTTTTGAGAGAGAAAAATTAGAGTAAGGTTGTTCAGAAAATTGGAAAAAGTGCTTTTTTCTCTGTACTGTTGAAATTTTGAGAACGACTGTCGCGTCAACTAGATAAGCGTTAGTTAAAAATCATCAGAAATAACATCATTGGCCTATTTCCATCTACAAGAGATAATTGAAGTAGCATCCGTAATACATTTGTGTACATAGCTAAATAAGCCAATTCGTGAGCAAAAGTTATACTCACAAGAGAATCCTGAGATCCAGTCAGCAACAGCCCATCGTGAAACGGAGAGAACTCCATATCCGTTATTGTATCAGAATGAGCATGAAGCAATGGCATAGTCTTACTCTTCCTACCGCAGTCATCCAACGGCAGCACTGCCATACTAGATCCTACATGCTCCCAGTTAAACGCCATAAAGGCAGCCGATGCACAAATATTGTTCCCGTATGTCTGATAGGAACCAACGCTTATGTCTCTGATACATGCTTCCGGTTTGGGCACTATAGGTGCCGCGTTTTTATATTTAGACGCTTTGAACCGCCACGCCATGTTGTACACTTCTAAAAAAGTTTTTCAGTCTTTTGAATTTGGAATGTATGATGTAGATTATCCTGAAAATAATAATTAAAATTACATAAATTTGTATCAGTAATTAATTAAAGATAGAAAGGAATATACCACTACAACATAAATTAAAGTAACGGGTTGTTATTATAGACGTAATTAGCATGCATATCACTTATTTTATGGTACTTCCAACTAGAAAATCCTACAAGAGAAGTATTATCAAGATTTTGTGCGCCGCTTCGTTTAAAAGTTATTCTCTGGCAAGTAACTATACCCACGATACCTTCTTCTTTTATTTAAGCAGTACTAACAGTAAAATTTAGTCACATTCACTTAAATAAACGAATTAATTTAGTAACACCTTTTGTTTTGAATAACTCGGCCGCCCGACACCGGAAATGTGTTATTAGAAAAAACCACACTACGCACTTTGAGACAAAAACTATAATATATTTCAGGTATCAGTAATGCATCATTTTTTCACTAAATTTCTTACCTTACAAGGTAAAAACTACACAGAAATTATATTTTCTGAAGACACTCCCCCTAAACGTCGGCCATTTCAAAGCGACATTA
This sequence comes from Agriopis aurantiaria, assembly GCA_914767915.1. Taxonomy (NCBI): domain Eukaryota; kingdom Metazoa; phylum Arthropoda; class Insecta; order Lepidoptera; family Geometridae; genus Agriopis; species Agriopis aurantiaria. The sequence goes on from OU612003.1 coordinate 2,412,799, forward strand.
GAGTGGTAGATCGATCGATAATTGAACAACTTGACTTGACAACAAAAATCGAGTTTTATTCGAATAATTTTGTTCGACTAATAACCACAGACTATATAAAATAAAAGTTTTTTTTTACTTGGCTACTGCCCTTTTGATGATGGCCATCAACATGTTCCTAAATCATTTATTCTTTTCTGACATTTATTCTTTACTTAACGATTGATTGTCGAACGATATTAACACAACACTTGATATCTGTGACCGACGAGAATGACAAGTTAATAACAAAACCACAAAACAGTGCATTAAAATAATAACTCACAGTTAATATCAGAGGCTAATATCGAGACAAACGTAAAAGAAAAAAAAGTTAATGTCAATGTCTGCGTCAAATAACTCGTGTCGTTTCCGATGTTTCCGGACCCCAGCTTAGAGTTTTGGCGCCAATGTGAAAAGATGTTCACACACACTTTAAAATAATTCTAAGCACTTCATTGTATTATTTTCCTAAGCAGTCAGCGTCGCATACATGTAACACCAGAGTCATCACAAATAAAGCAAAGCAACGAGCTAGTAACCCTAGACTTACAAACTGTTTTAAAGTTCTATCGCGCTTAGTACATCTATGCGCACTTGTTTCGTATCTATCTGTGTTTGATCAAGCCGTAACACTCTTTGGTATGTCACTAGCGGGTTCTCCAAGAAATCTTTTTTGCAAAAATCTACGGGCCTGTCGTTTGCTCATCTCACAGCCTCGGAATTGGTATTGTGGATTTTTCATCTACCCTCATTGGGATAACGACGTCTAGCATAGCTCATACGTACCAAAGAGAATATAATCACTTGATACGTACCTTTGTTTTTGGAATCATGTCACTAATACATTTTCCTAATAGGTACACTATAACATAAGATAGGTGCAAGCCAAAGAGTAAAGTAATATTACAGGAAAGCTATGCTACCGCAAGCTATGCTAACGCCATTCGTAAGCTTCCACCGGCCTGCCTTAATTAAAATTGTCTACTTCTCCAGCTGGATGTGCTGCAGTCATAACATACTAATATTATAAATGCGAAAGTGTTTTTGTTTGTTTGTTCCTCTGTCACGCAGCAACGGATCGACCTGATTTTTTGCATGGGTATAGTTCAAGGACCGGAGAGTGACATAGGCTTTAATCATCATCATCATCATCGCCATAATTCATCACTACGCGGGTGAAACCGCGGGGCGTAGCTAGTATTCTATAAATTATAATATCTGGACTGTTATAAAAGGTAGGACTTTGTTAGAAAGTTCATGTAGAGCAAGGTTCAAGGTACGCTGAATAATGTTTTGCAGAATCTTTTTTAAATATTAAATGATGGGCTAACGCTTGACGCCCATCTCGCCAGACGTTAAGCAAAGTTTATTTTTTATAAATTTACTCTTTTGAAAATACGGCTGTTGTCACGTGGTTCGACCGCGTAGTTCAATTCATCGGACTATGTGAACATACAAATCATCATCATAATCAGCCTAACTTGGTCCTCTTGCTGGACATAGGCCAATATACGCCACTCAACCCAATTTCCGGCAAATAAATTTTGAATTTTTATTCAATTGCGTGACTATGGCCTCTCCATTGCGAGACAAGGCGTCCTAGGCTACTTTTATCAAATCGTTATATCAATTATAACAGTCGATATATACAAATAAAACAAAAGAATTTTATATCCAATGTGATCATTTATTAATTGCGAGTATTAAATATTACAATAATCAATTTCTTTGGTGAGAATTAATTTCAATAAAATCAATAAGTAGAATAAAGGGAAATATTATTATGTCAGATCGAATTACACTGGCAGCTACATCAAATATAAACCAAATTAAAACTACCCATCTAAAAATCAAAGTAGAGATGGGACGGAAGCTTAGGTCATTTGCATACTTTTCATACCGCTGTTTAAGTAAGTGCTGATATGTAAGTAAATGTATTTAAATTGGCAACATAGATAAAAAATCCTTTTTATTTGAGGATAATTTATTACAAAGGAAAAAATATAGAAAATAATAATTACACCTTCAAGTCTACGGGCAGTCCCACTGTCTTTGTAGTGTTAGGTTAATAAATAAAATTTATTTATTTATTATTTATTATAGGTTGTATATTGTTTAGTTAAGAAATCCACTTGCCAGTAAAAATAAGTATATTTATATGAAAAGTAAATAAATAACCTGAGCTCCGGGTTTGCGTCAAATTAAATTAGGTAATTAAATTAAAGCTTGTTAAATATTTCTGAATAAGTTGATAATTTATGTAAACTTGAATAAACTAGACCCGTGTATTATATGCTGCAAATTAGTGGAATTAAAGTATTTTTATGTAGTAGACAAAGTTATAATAGTTCTATTACACAAACACATTTATTACAATTTTATCGTCATAATGCATAAACGCTCAACAAGCTAATATATCCCATATAATAGTCTCTCAACTTCTGATGTAAAGCGGCATGTCCTGAAGCGAGACAAAAATAAGCAATAACAAAAAAAAAATTACAATAAAATCGGGTATTTGACTGATTTTACAAAACCATTTTAAATTGTTTATTATATTAAAATAAAGCAATCTTGTGATTTAATCCTCATAATTTTCAGTATTTGTGTTTTAAATGGCAGATAAAAATTCAAATTATTAAACTCCCGCGCATATAACGCTCCCTTTGGCATTTATGGGGCGACGTGACATTAGTGACGTCACACATAAGCAAACCAGTTTCTCTCGCCATACAATTGTTGCCTCTATTTACTTTTGTGTGACGTCATAAGGACATTCGACCTACATACAGTGTTTGCAGTCAAGTCACGTGATCAATGAAAATCAAATTATTATTTTGTATTTCTCTGAAAATCAAAACTATTTTTTTTTAGATTTTAGTAATTAAGTATTTTTTTTTTTTAAATAATACTCTTCTATGACTTCACCAGCATGAAATATATAGTTAATACAGTCAAATGATGGTGGTCAAACGCAAGCCTATTAATTATAAAAATAAATAAAAAATAAAAATACCCAGTTAATAATTTAAAACCAACAAGCACAAATTTTACACCATTAGAGATGATAATTTTTCTTCAAATTCCAATGGTACCAAATAGCATCCAGATAATATAGCTTATTCAAAGAAAACAAAAACAAAAAAAAAAAAAACTGGTTCACAATCGGCGCAGATAACGTGTCAATCATACCCACAAAAAAAAAAAAAAACAACTCCTTATTGAAGTCAGTTAAAAATACAGTCGAATTAAGAAAATTTCAAAACAATTGGAAAGTTTGGCTTATCAAGTATCAAGCAATTCTGCATAAGAGCTAGCGCAATAAGCTAATCAATTCTATACCGATTTGTCGTCAACAATAATTAGCAGACGATTTTATAGCGTAGCTTTTATCGATCGTGTTATCGATTATGCATAACAGAGTTGAGTGTTTAACAATTATAAATAAAATATATCTCGCATAACATATTGTTACTGTGATGTTTTGTAAAATAAAAAATCCCAAAAATAGACACCTAAGACAATTTTTTTATAAATAATTAGATATAACATTTTATATCGGTTAATGTTAACATTGAAGTTTGCTAAAACACTATTTGTGTTCTTACTTTTATAATCTTAGGTGTTTTTTTTTTAATTATTTATTAGGTATTCCTTATTGAGAAATTGTATTTATTTGTTTATTATCGTGACATTTTTATTTATTTTTAATACGTGTGATTGATGAAGCCAAGGATGCTCCAGAACGGACGAGCCAATATGCGATCTCCTTATTGCCTCCCTACTCAGAGAACCCTAGTAAAATATGCCAACAATCAAACTGTCCCACACATCGCATGACCTTGTTTCCCATCCCTATCATCGAGAATCCTTGGAACAAAAAAAAAACATGCTTCCCAATGAGCATGGCGCTTAGGGTCCAGATGTTTTTTTGTTCAAATATTTTAGTGAATCCATCTTTTTTTAAATCGGCTACATGAAAAGCCATCTTTGTTATTATCAAATACCTTTTTTACAGATGTCGCTTCTATCAAGTACTAAAGGCAGTTTAACTTTTTATACGGTACTATTGTAAGCAATTCCTATCAGTCTATACTGGTCCTTCCATCTACAAAATAGTATTTTAGCAACGTAACTACCTAGTCAACTATTCCACTAGGAAACTAACGCGTACTGACCAGGCCAAAACTATGATATCATTAGGTAACACTAAGTTGTAACATGATTAATCCAAAATGCATTGTGGTCAAAACTAAACGGCGCAACATCAGTTAGTTATTGAAGTGAGTAAAAAAATACACAGAGAAGTCAACCCTCTCTGTAATCTGAGATGTCTGACTTTGGATCTTGTTTTAAAAAAAACGATCCACGCAATCGTGCTCCATCGTAGACCGCATCATCGCTTAACATCAGGCGAGGTGGCGGCCAAACGCAAGCCTATTATATTTATTTTTTAAGTCTGCCGCAGGAGCAGAATTTCTCGGTGCGTTTCCCAGCCTGGAAAATTACAAATTTAAATATCTGCTCTGGACCAGGCTGTTTTGTCCATAAATTAAGTGTTTCATAGCATCCACGACACCAAGGTAGTTTTGAGTGTAAAGCATTATTTTTAAACTAAAATAATCTTAAAAAATTGCTCACCCACCACTTTGATTAGACTTGATTCTTATCAACAACCAGAGGCCTTACGCCCAACTCCTTGCGCGACATCAAACTAACGTCAAAACCGCGCAGTTCGGATAATGCGAATGTGAACCTTAACGCGCCCAGATACAGTTTGCGGTCGCGCAACATTTTTTCATCAACTAAACTGGAATGCTTTAAACAGCTAGCCGTATGGCCCCAGTACCGAGAAACCATAGTTTTACCAAGCCAGTGCACGACTACAGTACGACAAAATTACACTAAATATTTTATCGATAACAAAAAAATTGCAACAGCTCATTGTATAATATCTTAGTATATGTTGTTACAATGTCATGATAGTTTGCAAAATATGCATTTTTTATGAGACAATTTCACACTAGCATAGTTGCAGAATAAAATAGAATAATAGACAGGTGGGCTACAATAATATCAACCTTACATTGGATTTTGTCTTGCTCTCTCATTAGCCGAGAAAACGCCCAAGAACCTCCCAATACTAGAATTTTTACCACATTCCACCAATCCTAGCTGCAAAGCAAACTAATGTCAGTCAAAATTTTGGTCTAGAAACTTAATTTGAAAATAAAACTACAATTTGCGGAACATCGACTCGAAAGAAGAAGATAGAAGAATCGGTTGGAAGCCGAGAGAGCGAGACAAAGCTCAATGTAAGATCAAATGGCGTTTTATCGAATTTGACGATTTCAACTGTCAGATTTGACGATCGATAAAGAACGGTACTTGGCCTGCTGAATTACTTAAAACAGGTAGCCGTAAGGCCCAAGAACCTAACAACAATACTAGAATTTTTACCAAATTCCACGAATCCAAGCTGCAAAGCAAACTAATGTCAGTTAAGTAACAAAGAAATCATGAAAGTACCAAAGCTATCACACGAGTCCATAAATCTTTTTTATTCAAACTGAATGCATTCGTGATTGTAATATATCTCAAATAACGTGTTAGTGAAGATTATCACGCTATTACGCAGATATACTGCCTAAATTGTTAAGGTGGTACATTTCACCTATGGCGGACAATTCAAATTACAAACCGTTTTTTTGTCCTTGTAGCTAGGCCGGGTACAGGCTATTGTAAACGATCATGATGTTTGCGCAAATTGATAAATATTCTTTACAAAATCATGTAAAACACATTATTACTGTGTATATTATTATCTCTAATGCACATTTTTACTTACCAATAAACTTTATACTGTTTCAAACGGTTTATTGACAAATGTAAGTAATATAGTGTGTCACTGATAAATACAGTAATATCCCGCTTTACGCGATCCCGTTATGGGCGGTTTCACTATAATGCGAATTTAAAATTTCGCGCTCAAATGCCTCGCATTACGCGAAAGAGTGCGTATAAACATAATGTAGTCATCAACTTCTCTATGGTAATAGTATGTATTGCATAAAGTGTTCTTAGAATTAAAGCGATTGATTAAAATGATTCGTATTTTTTTGTATTAAATTTTGACTATGTTTAATCACAAACCTCGATATACGCGAATTTCAGTTAACGCTATTTTTTCCGGAACGTATCCCTCGCGTAAAGCGGGGTATTACTGTAATTATTTCCCGCCGTAGGTGAAACGTACCACCTTAAATTGCAAATAAATTACGGAGCAGGCGTTTCAACATTTTTGAAGCTCAGCAGTAGCATTCGATGATTAAAGGCTGGTGATGCATACATTCTATCGATAAGGTTTTATACTATTTTTAAATACATCCTACTCACAAACAACAATTTTAACAATACATTTACTTTTTGATATGCATAACAATGGTATTATTATAATAACTACGACTATGAATTGACGATAGCATCACGCAAAGGTATAGCTTTGTTAAATAATAAAGCAGTTGTTTAAATACAGTTGGTATATTTTAAGCAAGGTTAAGTTAAAGACATTATAAACCGGCCGCAAAACTCAGAATTTGCATTCGACGCTATAGGGGTGCGGGCAAGACGAAAATAAGGGATCGAGCGGGGAGTGACGCACGGGTATCGAGCGGGGTGTGCCGTACGGGAAGCGCGCGGGGAGTGGCGCACGGGGAGCGCGCAGGTAGTGGACAGCGGGTCACTTCCCGCACGATCCTCTTTGTTGTCTTGCTTCGCTTCTCTGTAGTATCGCAAAATCGCAAATTCGGCCGGCCTATAGCTACTAGCTAGTAAATTTTTACGAGTATTTGATACATGCATTAAAAATGATGGATTATTCCGCTCTTTTCCCCTGCTCTGTCACCTTGGGGGGACAATCAGGGGGTAAGTTAGGTTTGTCCCCCTGTTACTGCCAAGGGGACAGATCCAACTAATAATTTCCGGTCTGTTTCCCTGCTGTTTTCTTAGGGAGACAGAAATAAATAAAAAGTTCGTGCTGTCCCCCTGTACCCGACGAGGGGACAGATCGATATCTATTTCTAATAATTTACCATATCATGGCATTGTAACAACATCTATACATAGCACTTATAAAGCGAATGGAATGTTCTTTTACTACAAGTTACAATAATTATTGGTATTTTTATAAAGAGATCACTAAAACCTTATCACACCGTAACAACTTAGCAAAATATACAAATACAACAAAATTATATACATATTATAACCAGTTTACTAGGTATTACTTACACAGACATTATAACCAAATGAATCATTTCATATAACAAAAATTGCATTTAATGGCAATAATAGTTAACGGTTTTTAAAACTGGCAATACTAAGCATTTCAAGTTAATAACATATTCTATGAGTTAATATATAGATTAAAGCTTGTAAATTATAAGGCAGACAGAATTAAATGGTAATATTTATAATAAATCCTTAGTCCTGTCTTTAAAGACATAAACAATTATTTAAATGCTTCATAGAAATGATCACTTTAACAAAAACAATAAAAAAGTTTTTTTTTATGTATATATATAATAACAATTTTGTTATCATTATAGCTTACATCGCAATGGCATTAGTTAAACAAATTTTCTCTGTAATTATTTTAAAAAAAATGCAGAAAAAAGTAACCCGAGGCAACACAGAATTTTGTAAAGTAAAAAATACTTGAAAGTAATTTAATACACTGAAAATACTGGTAAATAGAAAAGCCCCAAAACCCCTCTACGTAACTACATATCTATAATCCTATATTTAAAATCTTGGAAGAAATTTATTTCTAAGAAAAACAAATCATTATGTGCGTTTTATAACCAATCCTTATCCCCATAATACAGGGTTATTTTCAATTCACATAAACTCTCTCACAATCAGCTTCCCTACATCATACCTGACAACTTTTGTTGTATGACTTTTCACAAAAAGTTACCCAAAACAATTTTTTAAAACTTTGTTGTTTTTTTTTGCTTTTCTGCTCTTAATTTTTGCTAAGGCATTCATTCTTACTAAAGATCTCGTAAGGTTATCGTTATATAGAGGCCAATTTAAAAAAAAAAACCAGTAAAAAATAAACGAATTAAACAAGTCATGAAACTAAAGTTGTCTGGTATGAGGTAGGGAAGCTGCCTACAAGTGGTTTTAGATGAATTAAAAACAACCCTGTATACTTGTATCTACAGTGTAGATATATGTATTCTAGATTCTACATATTATAAAGAGGTAAGTGTAAGTTTATATGTTTGTAGGTGGTTATATGTAGCACCACTGAAACGATTTTAAAATATTTTACTAATACACAGATTCACTATCCCTGAGGCTATAGACTATGTTTTGTTCACAACACGGGCGAAGCCGCGGACACAAAGTTTACAATAAATCTGTTCATCATTTTCTAAGCTAAATAAGACAGCTCTAAAAATGTTGCCATCCTTATATTACATATTGAAATGAAAAGAGATGCAGATAAATGTAGTCCTGTTAGTTTAGTTTATTGAGTAGTAAACAGAACCTAGCAGTTAGCACTAAACTAGCAACTCTACACTAATTTTCACACATTTTTGATTCAGCAAAACTTAAACTTTTTTACAGTATATTTTGCAATCATAGTAAGCCTTGTCTTAAGCCAACCAACTGTTTAACTAATTGTTTAGACAAACAGTTACTTTTGTGTTTTAACTGTTTTATACATACGTACCTACTTACTAATTGAACACCTCAAACGCGAAACGGAGAGGTAGAGTTCTACTGGTACTATACTACACCCCCCCCCCCCCCTTCCCACGAAATAATCCCTAGCTGCGGCCTTGGATAAGCCCTCAACGTCATATAAGTAAATTAATATGCTCAACAATACTATGATCCTTTATAAAAATACCAGGTGAGTTCTATTAGTAATATCAATGAGATAAATTCGTTACATTCAGCGCAGACAACAGGATCCGTCGCCGACAGATGTCGTCTTACCGTTGATGGGGCCTAAGCTGCCGTCATATTTTGGCAGCTCCTTGCATTTTGCTTGCTGAAAACACATACATCTGTTTAGTTAAATAGTTTGTTAGTTTTATGTTTAACTGTTTATACGTACTTACTAATTGGACACCTCAAACGCGAAACAGAGAGGTAGTGTTCTCCTAGTACCCCCCCCCAACTAAGCTCAACCCCCCCCCCCCCCCCCCCAAACCCTGAAACCCTGAACAAACGAAACCCCTCCCACTTTTGTTTTTGTACCTTGACAAAAAATATTAAATATTAAAAGGTGGTAGGTGCTAAGCGGGTATACATGGATAAAACACCACAGGAACCATATATTTATCTGGGATATTTAACAGGCTTACATATAACGGTGGTGGTGGTTAGGTTACTAAGCTGAAATTCAGAGGATACAAATCAGGGTACTATGAAAAAATGATCTCAACGCCTCAGAGGTCATTGACCTTGCCCCAGAGGTCATTGACCTTGACGGCTAAATTGGTTGAGCTCAATCTCACTGGCAAGATAACAGAAGCAGACTGGTCTGTCCGGAACTACCGTCGTTCGAGGACATAGCACTTACCTCCATTAATTCCACAGCAATCTCCATGAACAGCCGTTCGACATTTTCCGCCTCTTTGGCCGACGTCTCCAGGAAGTACATGCCGTGCCGCTGAGAAAAGTCCTCGCCAATATGCCTGGGTATCTCCCGGTCTTCCCGGTCTGTTTTGTTACCTGAATTGTTGACAATCTTGTAAGGAATAGATTTTAACAGATTACTGAGGTTGCAACTAGTTGCCCAGTGAATGATTGACATCCTTTTTTTATTATCAACTAGCTGCGCCCCGCAGTTTCTCCCGCGTAGTGATGAATATTGATGATGATGATTAAAAGTAGCCAAGGGTCGGACTATGTCACTCTCCGACCCTTGAACTATACCCATGCAAAAAATCAGGTCGATCCGTTGCTCTGTTGCTGCGTGAAAGAGGAACAAACAAACCAACAAACAAACACACTTTCGCATTTATAATATTGAGTATTATCATACTCATAATAATGATAATAAAATAAAAAGGCTACAAACACATCATACCTGATGGCAAAGACACGGACTAGGAACACAAAATAGATAGGTACAGAAGGCCGGCTTCGGCTGACCCTGATTTTAATAATCTACGCGCAACCGTAGCGCTAGGGCTGGCAAAGGAACTATACTGTAGTGTTATGTGAAAAATTTAAATTTGGGGGATTCAATTTAAAACAATTTATTAGGTTTATGTTACTTAAAAGCATGTTTAATTTTTGAAGACCAATTAAAAGTCTATAAATTGGTTACCGATAAGTTCTTTCATCGTTTACGGTACGTACAAATGGCACAATTAGTATAATCTTATTTTAAAGTATGATGAAGCCTCATTCTTAAATAAAATTTTATGCAATATGAAAATGGAAAATTATCATTGTAAATTATTACAATAGTCACACAAAACGATAATTACGTATGCTGCAAAGAGCTGGCACTCGCGACTGGCATTCGACGGACTTGATCCGAGAATGCTGTACGCACGCGTTTTTGTGGTTTTGCGCATGTTAATACTCAATTTATTGATGGAGCCGGCCTTCTGTACCTATTAATTTTGTGCTAGGAAGGAGCATGCTTGTCTAGGATCAACCTGCTTAATCTCGATTTTAAGATACTCATATTGCACTTCCCATCAATAATGTCAAGTCAATTCAATGGAACCATTTTTCAGTTAAACTAATTTGATTTTCTAAATTCAATAAATCTTTCAAAAGAGGTTTTTTAAAGTTTAAAATAGGCTTGCGTTTGACTGCTTTCTCATCTGATGTTAAGCGACTATGCAGTCCACAATGGAGCATGTTTACCAAAAAGAAACTGATTCACTCGTGATTAAAAATTAAAAAGATTTTAAGCAATTTGCGATACCTTTATTCCTAAGACGATTTTTACTATAAACTTATCACTCTGCCCACGTATTGTGTAAAACACGGTTAATATAAAAACATTGTTTAAAAAAGTCACCATAAAAATATTACGTAAAACATCGAGCCCCAAGAACAGGCCTTGTTCACCGTCAAACTATTTAAAAAATAGTACTTAACCGTCAATTATTCTATGTTCTAATCCTATTATTTAATCTTTTTTTGCAAATAAAAATATATATATATATATTCAGTAAAATATTAATAAAAATACTCACCAACTAATATCCTAAGCACCTTATTGTTAGCATATTCTTCTATCTCCCTCAGCCAGTCAGGTAGGCAGTCAAATGTAGGCTGACACGATATGTCGTAGACTAATATTAGTGCGTGCGCTGATCTGTAGTAGCTCTGTGTTATAGAACGGAACCTCTCTTGACCAGCCGTGTCCCATATTTGCAGCTGGAAGAGAGTTGCGTTACTATTTATACTTGCCACTATAAACTACTTGTTACTTTAAACTAAACGCAGCGGCATATGTCTTATTGCATAAACTAGACAGGTCAATTAAAATTGGACCTCTGTGTCAGTTGACTGTTTCCTATCTTTTTTAAATTTAATAATAGCCTTGCGTTTGACCTGCCCCCCGATTCTACTAAACAAATTGTCTTTAAATTGTAATTGTTGCAATTTTAATTGTTAAATAACTGGCTCAAAATTGACAGTTTTAAATATTTTTTATACTAAGTTATAATATTAGGTGTTTGTATTTTTCTAGTATAACATAATATTTAAAACTGTCAATTTTGAGCCAGTTATTTAACAATTAAAATCGCAACAATTACAATTTAAAGACAATTTGTTTAGTAGAATCGGGGCCTGTTTTGATACCTGTTCTGTTTTGTAATTGTTAATTGTAATGTAAGTGTAAACTCAAGGGTTCGTCTGAAAACCGGCGCTGATAGTCCTTGACTTTCAGCATTAATGCCGAAACAGACCCATTCGACACTGATTGTATCCTTTATATATAAGTTTTTGTAAAGGTGTCGAATAAAATTTCTTTTCTTTCTTTCTTATATCAGCGACAGTGCTGTAATAATTTTGGAGATGCTTTAGTTTTGTGAGAATGTTTCAAAAGTTTCAAGGTATCATAACTAATATAAACTTTAAACTGAAGACAGAAAATATGCAGTTTGTTTTCATTATGGAATTAAATACAGCATAACAGTGTAGAACATTGTTTTTGAATGTATTATGTGACAGATCATCTTTACTGTACATTACACATTTGACTGTACATTATGATTCTTTGGACCTTGAGCAGAGTAATGGTACAAAAATCTGATCCTGAGGCTAATTAAACAGGTAGAACATATGTTGACCTAAAGTATGACTTTATTAGCGAACAGCGTGATGCAATAACTTGCCAAAAATGTACATGCCTCAAACCTACTCACCTTCACTTTTTCGCCATCTACTTCTACAGTTTTGATCATGAAATCCACACCAATAGTAGCACCCTGTCCAGGCGGAAACAATCCTTGTGTAAACCTCCTCACGAGACAAGTCTTCCCTACTCCCGCGTTCCCAACTAACACCACTTTAAACAAAAACTTATAATCTTCCATATCGAGCATGAAATCACATAAATTGTATGAAAAACAAATTTATCACCAGTTTTTATTCACACACGCCTCATTATAATACAATAATCTTGATATATTTTATCTGAACGATCATTTTACGATTTACTGTACATTGTAGATAAGATTAGGAGGAGAGATTCAATACAATAATCAGAATCAAATTGCGATTGTGATTGCGATACAAAACAATGAGAAATGAAATTATTATTATTATCGATGGATGTTGATGTTGGTCAATCAAACGCGTTCCGAATCGAAAGTCCACACAAAGAATCCAAGGAGCATGACAAATGTAATAGTGTTAACACACTTATGGATTTGGTTGACCTCAACCGCCGTCTGACCAACGGGAGAGAAAGAGAGGGAAATATGATATTCTCACTCTTTCTCTCCTGTTGGTTGGACGGCGGTCCGTCAACCAAATCCATAAGTGTGTTAACACTATTAAGTCGCTAAAGGACGTTTGGATTTGGTTGACGGACTGCCATCCAACCAACGGGAGAGAAGGAGTGAGAATAACATATTTACTTCTCTTTCTCTCCCGTTGGTTAGACGACGGTTGAGGACAACCAAATCCATAGGTCTGTTACGGCTTTTATAATGGTGAATTAATGTTAACGGTGTTCGTGAATGTTCTCAAGTTTATAGTGATAAACTTCATCATTTTAGCCATAGGACGTCCACTGCTGGACATAGGCCTCCCCCATATTGATAATATAGTGGGGTGAAACGCGTATTTTCATGTCGATTCTAAAACTCCAAAAGAAGACCCTGTATGATACTTTACTGGGGATCTGTGTCACTGGGGCAATACCACAGGCATGAACGTAGTATACACGTCCTTGACCACAGGCTATTATCTCCGACCAGTATAGTAGGTAGTAACTAGTAAGTTTCTTATAATCTACCATCACTAGATGTAAAGTTCCGCTTTCATTACATGTTTCTTCTCTACTCTCAATCCCAAACAAAAAATAAAACATCGTTTCATTATCTAATTTAATAGGGTATTTGACTACTTTTGGGAAACTATTGCACATTATTGCCTGATATAATTTAATGTATACTGCATTTATATTTTCTGGATATCAGTCGTATTTGCGATATAAATCGATGTTAAAGTTTGAATAAAAAAATATCGCGCCAAAACGCAGACCTGCGTCATAGCTCCGGTCGAGCGACGATTGACGTCACACAAAACAAAACAGCTGCAGCCAGGCAGCAAAAGTTTGATAATCACTAATTTTCTAATAGAAGTAATGGTTTATAAATGTTGTGTAGTGCCACAATGTACAAATACTTCCATAAAACACCGGAAAAACTATTCGTTTCTGTTCCAATGGACCCCAAAACTCGCAAAAAGTGGTTGGAACTAAGTAGCTCGTAGAGAACCCAAAAGTATTGGAGCTAATTCAAGTGTTTCTATGTGCGAAGATCATTTTGAGGTACATATTTCAATTACAATTTGTGTTTTTATTGCATTACTATTTTATGTACTGTTACTTTCTTTTTAAACATTGTAAAGACATAACCTAACAAAATAGTGATATCCACCTACTACAACATACTTTTTGTACAACTTGATTGAATGTTTTGCTTGGAGAACAATTAAAAAATTAATACTTACATTGTAGTTTTTACGTTTTGAGTTCTGCAGCGTAGAAACAATGACGTAGATTATTATTGAAGAAATATGCAACCATAAATACATTAATTTTGGGTAAGTTACTACTGTCTGCTTTCACAAAATGTTTCTCCATTCTTCTCACATTTAACCTCCGGACTGTTTTTGTTGATAATTTCTGGATAAATCGCTCTCAAAATAGCTTTACAACATTAAATTCGCAAATATCAATACAAAATCAGTTTGTTTAGATTTGTGTGACGTCACTAGGGATGAAGCCAATTACAGACCGTTTTCGATCACGTGATCAAATGTCGAAAATACAGTTATTTTATTCGCGTTTTTTACAAAAAATAAGCATATTTTTATAAAAAAATCAATGAAATATGCTTTTTCATTATGTCATGTTTATGGATGATGTCAATTGGCATAATATTTTCAATACAGTCAAACACCCTATTCAATTTAACAATATCCGTCATTTTCCATTTGTTATTTTCTGTTAATATTGGCATTAGCCAGGATTACCTCGGCTTTAAAATCCACTAATCTCTTCCCTCATAGTGCTAGCAGACGAGACGAAAGAGGAAAAAGAAAGAGAAAATTTTCTCTTTCTCCTGTTGCTTGGATGGGGGTCCGTCAACCAAATACATACGTCTGTTAGCACTATTACGGTCGATGGTTGGTTTGATGGGCTCGTAGCCAACAAAAAAACGCAGAGTCGCGGTATTGTTTTAATGGCTTTAGCCTGCTCAGAAATTTAAAAAAGCCCGGATGAGAGAACAAAAATGTCACCAAATTAAAATATATTTTTTTTGGCGCCAACGTGAGGCAATGTGATAAAATATTATTTTTGTGTTGTTTCCAAAACTCCATAGAAAGAAGCCTCTTGTAAAGCCTCCACCACTTTACTAGTGCATGACTTTGACTTGACCGTGACTTAGGCTTGACTCTGAGTGACTTGTTTGACGATATTTGTTCAAACTTTTATACTTGACACTAGCAAATGCACAAGAAGTGCAACGCCAAAATCCTTATAGAGGAAAGAATATAAATAATTAATACAAATAAAAATAATCTTATTACTCTCACAAAATAATAACAAATCCCTTTCATTTTCTAACCGTGATTAATATTTGGGAATAATGATAATAATGCAAAGATCTTGTATATACCCTAAAGTGTTATTATGGTTTGACTGACTAGGATTTACTTTGTAAGAGCCACTCTCTAGTGTTATTTGGTTTGTAAGTTAAGAGTGGAAAAGCTAAGTTTTTTACCTATAAAAAGACCAAGTGTTGTGTTATAGTTTTCATATTGAACTATTTATTGACTGTGTTGAGTTTTTGAGATGCTTCTGTGCTAATCCACCTCATGACATAGAGTTCGCACGCCAAGGGACCCAGGTTCCTCTTTTACCTAAATCTGCAACATCTAAAGCATTGCAAACAAACATTGCATTAAGTATTTCTTAATTTATCATTAAAGTTTGTGATCATGTCTGAATATAGCGTCATGTTCAGCTCGCGCACAGAGCACGAAGAGCGGACAAAAATAATTACCGTGATGTGGAACATCCCCAATTTCACACTCATTTTGGAGAACCAGAGTACACGAGACTTCCGAACTAGCAAATCGGACTGCGCAGACAATTCAGACGAAGACACAAAATTCCAGTTAAAAATACAGTTTGTTGGCAGAGAACATGATTTATTAGAAATCTACTACCTAGCACCAGTCCCATTATTTCTTAAATCTATTTTAACAATCTGCTTGAAATGCTACAAAGAACGCTCTGTTGTCTTAAAAGAATATCGTATGGTTCAACCGAACAAGTGGCAGTTTCTGGGAACCCTGTACAAAAAAGACATTCTAAGCTTTGACGGATGCGATACATTCCTAAACGAAGGCAGTCTCAACCTGAAATTCCAGTTTATGGTGAACAGAGAAATAAAAGTATGCCCCAGCGACGGACCTAAGCCCCAATTGAACATTGATTTAGAAAACATGTTTAAAAAATCCACTTTTGCTGATGTAATAATAAAATCTGCTGAAAACATAGAGTTCAGAGTTCACAAAGCGGTTCTGGCTGCTCGCAGCGTTGTTCTAAAGGCACATTTTGATCACAATACAGTGGAAAGTCGGACTAACATTATCGAGTCTCCATTAAAGACAGAAGTATTAAAAGAAGTTTTGACGTACATCTATACAGACAATGCTCCTAAAATTCTAATAATGCCATCGCAATTACTGGCCGCAGCAGATTTTTACCAAATGGATAGACTGAAGCATCTCTGTGAGGAAGCATTACATCAGAGCTTGACTGTTGATAACGCCATAGAGGTTTTAGAACTGGCAGATTTACACTCCGCCACAAATTTGAAGAAAAGAACCTTGGAGTTCATTAAAGACGGGCATGCATGTCTCGTTATTAAGACTCGAAGCTGGGCAAAGTTACAGTCCATCATGCTCATCAAAACAATTATGGAATATATTTTAAATGATGGACAGCAGGAGACTGAAGATTTACGTTAAATCATATTATTTTAACATTCCACATTACGAACATTGTTGATTTACATTTAGGTTTTATCCACTGCATGTCACCACTCTCTGCCCGAGCCATGCCGAACATGAGCACTCGGGAAGTGGGAGAGAGCAGCATGTGTGAGATGCCGCACTCGGTTGAAGAACTTATGACCTTAAGATGGCAGAGAAGCAACCCATGACACATGCCTATTGTAACTTAGAAAGTAATTGTCCAAGAAAACGGCTCGGTTCATACTATATTTAGGTATAGCAGACTTATCTTCCTTGGCATTATGTAGCATTTGCAGATTGGCTGATATTAGGCCGGTTGGCTGGGACGATTCGAATGATGTAATACATTTCAACAACGAGTACAAGTTGAGAAAATAAATTATAAGACCTGCCTATCGTTTCATGGTTTGCATGGGACCCTTGAAGGGCCCATATTACTTTTCTATAGTTATTATTTCGCTGCTTATTAAGTCAGAGCACAATGACCTGACCATTTGGCTTCAGATAAATAGATAGAAACTCTTTATAGTGCTCAAAAGTAAAAGAATTACAGATTAAAAAACAGCTTAAGAGCAAAGTGAGCTTAGTGCAATGTTTTATGTAACCCTGTACAAATGGAGTGTCATGTTTAAAATAAGAGTTTTATTAAAACTGTAAATACCTACTAGTCAAGTTATAAATCTGTTTCTCCTAAATGTTGCACCATTGAAATCAAATATTTAAATAAAACTTTGAAGTAGTATAAACTAATCTTTTATTAATTATCACTATCATCACTATCACTGGAGTCACTATCACTATCATATGTTAACACTTGTTTTCTATTCGTATTCACAAATAACTCTTCTTCATCATCATTTTTAACTTCTTGTTTATCATCAAACTCTTTAGGCCACACTTTGTTCTCTTTGTAATATTTAATAGAGTCTTTGTTCATTATTTTCACAATTTCTGCTTTGACTTTGTCTCCCTCAGCTATGGGTTCAACAAGGACGTAGTCACCACGCTTTACCCAGATGTTTTTTCGGAATTTAGTTGGCATTGACACTAAGTACTCTTCACCAGCTGGAGTGGTGATCTGAAAATTTGAACAAATTCAAATTAAGAATAATTTACAACTAATTTGGAAAAGAGCACCTAACTTAAAGGATCATATTATTTTATTCAAACTAACAATGCCGTTAGCGATCAAATAGAAAGGGTCGCGAGCTCCGCGCAATTTATTTGTTCACTACGATGGAAAGTATTAGTTCATTCGATCATACAGTTCCGAGCGAGCCGCTGCCGCCGGTCGCGGTCGCCCAGCTCGGATTGCTACAACCTTAAGAATTACTGCGGTGAACCCTGTTTGCATATTCATAAAATCGCCTTTTAATTGGTTTAGCCGTTTTGATAACAGACTTACATACAATCTTTTACCTCAAAAGAAGAAAAACGATAATGGAAGAGTTGGTTCAGACAACTTGTATGGGTTGTGCAAACTGCACTTCTAACTTGTGTTGGTTTAGGAAGAAACACTCTATAACTGATACCTCGTGTAGATTATTTCCTTTGCTTTTCAATACTTTCACGACACTCTGGTTTTCTTTGGGAAGCTCATAGTCGTCCCACAGTGCCTCGTTCATTACATGTTTTCTCTTTGTTACTTTAGACATTTTACGGTATAATGTTATTGGACATCAATTTCTTGTTATTTCTAGTAATTTAGAATGCCTAAACTTAACAAAAAATAAACTACGAAAATAAAATCAGGAAAAACAATCGGACAAGATCATGAAATACGAACAAACACGTTGTTGTGACACTTTTGTCAGTCAGCAGTGACAATGACACAAGTGACAGGAGTGTTGTTTTGTTATTTTTTTATTTTTCTTGTCCCTGAATACAGTCATTCAGTCGTAATATTAAACAAGTTTACATGATATTAAATAACGCTAAACAAGTCAGACACCAGCAAGGTAAGTCACGGTCAAGTCAATTTTCTATTTGAAATACAGTATTTTATATCCTCTTTGTGAAATACTCTAACCAATCACTTTTCCGTGTTTTCTTTCCTATAAATGTTTCATATTGGTCCTAGAATCTCACTTCCATCGTACCTATTTAGTCTCGCTTTTTTTCTGGACCCTAGTTCACTAAAACACGCAAGTTACCCAGCGCGTTAACCCCTAAAAATGTGGCCTCTATTCCCAGGAATAATAGTTGAACTGTGACAGCATATTTCCTATGAGTTGGCCAACACGGTATTTACCTACTAAAAAAAACTGTGTTTTCCCTTTTCAGTTTTATAATTTGGCCACTAAACTGATAAGTTGGTGGGTTGATGAAGAGTACTTTTTCCTATCATTTTATACAGCAGAACATACCGTGGACAAATTATCTTTCCACCGTATTTATTCCGCGAGAAAGAGACAAATGTATCTAAATTCTAGCTTTGTCGCGTCTACGCGCGGATAAAAACGGTGGAATTGAAATCGCTACCGGGTTGCATGGGGCACCATTGCCTTTTTCATCCACCTCACCACAACAGCTAGACTCCTTTTCATCATCATTGCTTACACTACCATCTGCACCACTGGAGCGTGTGTGCCAGCGCCCCAGAGCCTCACTCCGATATTACAAGGAATTGGGTTGGCTCGGGTAGGTGCTGGTAGGAGGAATACACAATACACCCCAAGCGGGACGTCAGCGCAGGACTTATCGCCCCCATCTCGAATAAGAGAAATGGTGGTAAGACGAGTTGTGCACGGACCGTGCTAGGCACAGAACACTATTTACTCCAGTGCTAGGCCTGCAGTAAGATGTTAAAAAGAAACAGCACATTTTATTCAGTCTTTATTCTTTTACATTTGTCTAAAACGTGGAATATATTGAGAGACTCGCCGTCCGGTATACCGTAGCCCTTCTCCAAGCCGTGAGGGTTGGAAGGTGTGACGCAGCTCAGATTGGACTCTTTCCTTAGTACTTGATCAACTTCTACAGATGTGAAGAATGCTACTGAGAGAGGAAGGTCGTTGATTCCCACTCTGAAAAAGATGCATTCTAAAATTTGAATATGCACCTAGAACCTTCATCAGACCCTGTTCACGTGGGCGTAATAAGGGCGAATAGAGTCCTCAAAGGTAGGCAATGCACTGACAATGCCCCGGTTGTAGGTGTCTATAGGTAGCGGTGACCACTTACCATCAGGTGGTCCGTAGCTTGTTTGCCACTTATTCCATTAAAAAAATGATATAAGGGGGATTCCAGACGGGCCCAGAGGGAAATGTTGCGAATCTTGACTGCCATACTAGCGCTACGGTAATTTGTAGAACCCTTTCGTACGCTATCTGACTGCAGCGCTTACGGAAGTTCGAGACAACCTATAACACGCTCAAATTACGGCGCCATCAAATTTTATACCGTTTTTAGGCAAATGTTCCGAGCTACGCTCCAATGTTCCGCTATTGTCTTTCCTCTTAGTCTATCTGCCTTGGTAGTTACCTCTGTGAACAGAATGCCCTCGTGAAGAGATTGGTGATTTGCAACGCGAGCGCAGCCTGATACTTGTGCTCATCGGGAACCAAGTACCGCACCTCGTCGTGGAAACTCAGGCAGAATCTGAAAACATAAATATTACCTATTAATGATGTATGTAAGCAGCGTAATCGTCAAGTAATGGACGTCCACCCACAAGATGGACAGACGACCTAAAAGAGACCGCAGGGAAACGCTGGATGCAGGCCGCTTCCAACCGGCCCTTTTGGAGATCGATGGGGAGGCCTATGTCCAGCAGTGGAGGTCCAACGGCTGAAATGATGATGATGAAGATTTTTTTACCTTACAGTGTAGGTAGGCCTTGTCGGAGACCTTACTAAGCTCTGTATCTGTTATACTAATATTATAAATGCGAAAGTGTGTTTGTTCCTCTTTCACGCAGCAACAGAGCAACGGATCGACCTGATTTTAGCCATGGGTATAGTAAATAGTTCAAGGGTGGGAGTGACATAGAAGAATGGATCCATAGAATAGAGGATGGGCAGCAGCGTCCTATTAGTACACGGTTAACATTACGATCCCCAAGCCGCCTGCCTAGCGTGGGGATTATGGCAACACCCCTCTCTAAGAGGGAAGCCTTTGTTCAGCAGTGGACATGTAATAGCTGATAGTGATGTGATGAATAATCAAACTTCAACCTTATATTATATATGTGAAAGTGTGTTTGTTAGTTTATTTGTTCCTATTTCACAGAGCAACGGATCGACCTGATTTTTTGCATGGGTATAGTTCAAGGGTCGGAGAGTGACATAGATAGGCTACTTTTCATCATCATCATCACCATTTTCCATCACTTTGTATCATGTTTTGCCTAGTTTGTAGGCAGGGGCGTAGCTACCGCCGTATTTGCCGTATCAATTATACGGGGCCCCCGGGGCACGGGGGCCCCCAAAGTGTGTAAAGAAAAAGAATAAAAACTTTCTAATTTATTTTATTTTACAAATGACAAAATTCTATAAAGCAATTCCTTTTTTTCCCGCCTTAAGCGTGCGTTCAAAAGTTGGCAACACTACATCGTTATGGCGGGCTGCGGGACTTCCCCGTTTTACTTACTTCATCTTCAACTCAGCGGGGAATCCCCGGGAATCCTTCATCGATATCGCGATGTACGTGTACGTTGTTGTACTTTGCATTGGATGTTAAACCACGGAGTGCAGTGCACTGTTTATTTACGCGCTTTATATAAATGTGCATTACATTGTAATTCAGTACAAACAATATTGTTCTTCTGGTTTAGCAGTATTAGTAACGATTTGTAAAAGAAATGAGTGAAAGGAAAAGAGATTATCCCAGCGGCGCTGAGAAAATAAAAATTAAACAGAAAAGGGACGAGGTTATAAAAAAAGTGCCCAAAATTTCTTCATTTTTTCAGAGACAAGATACTGTGAGTGATTTAGATTGGAAAGGTAAGTACTACACTACTACCCAACCCATTTATTAGGGGCCCGTAGTGATAAACAAGGAAATCTTTTAATTTCGGTCTGTCCATCTGTCCGTCACAAAAAGTGGTCTCCCCCCTCGATTTTCACAATTATACTGTTTTTAGGGTTCCGTGCCTTGATTAAAAAAAACAAAATTCTAACTTATCTATAGGATCGATTTGTTTTGTTGTTTGTTTATCAGTCCGTATCGTATCGTTAATTGCGTGTTGAGAACTTCAGATGTGCAGACTCGCTTTCGGGTTCTCGTTTTGTATGGCCACTACACTACGCGCTGCGTTTAAATAGCACGCAGGTTGATTTCTTAGTGCTCGTTACATTTTTTTCTTGACTATTTGAAATTATTAATCCTGTTTCTAAAGCTCTACAGCATGAAAATAATGACTTACAGTAATCTAGTATTTTATTAAGTAATCTTTTAAATAGACTGTGCCAATTAAGAAATCAGAATTCATTTAATAGTTTGCTAAATGAATCCAAAGATTTAGCAAAAAAGTGGGGGGTAACAACTGTTTTTAAAAACAGTAGGCGAAAGATAATGAAGCGTTTTTTTGATGAGTTATCACAAGATGAGAGAATTTCCGACCCGGAATCCTATTTCAAAGTCAATGTATACTATTGCTGTTTAGATATATTAATTTCTCAAACTAAAGAAAGATTTCAGAGCCTTTGCAACCTGAGTAGTATATTCGAAATATTACAACCGGAGAAACTCCTATCTTCTTCAAGCGAAGAGATATTAAACGCTTCCGGAAAACTGTCTGCTAAATACAGTAAAGACATCTCACTTAATCTTTGTGACCAATTAAAGGCTCTAAAAACATGCTTAAATTCTGAAATTAAAAAAATTTATTCCATTAAAGAACTCATTGAATTATTGCTAGTAAAATTCAATAGTCTTGCATCCAGTTTTCCCGAGGTAATCACAGCATGCTTTTTATTCTTGACCCTTCCAGTTACAACCGCAACGGCAGAAAGAAGTTTTTCAAAATTAAAACTAATAAAAAATTACTTAAGAACTTCGATGGGACAAGAACGGCTGTCAGACATCTCACTATTGTCCATAGAGGCAGAAACTTTAGAAAAACTAAAATCATCATCAGCCATAAATGATTTAATAAATCAGTTTGCCGATAAAAAGGCAAGGAGAGTGAATATTTAAAATTCGATTTTTATTTGTAAAATGGGTAAATTATGTGATAAATAAATATTACTTCTCACAATATTTTTTTTCTTTTGTGAAAAATCTTTACCTCCATATAAGGGCCTCCAAAAAATTTTTTATACGGGGCCCCGACAAGACACGCTACGCCACTGTTTGTAGGCGTACAAATCTAGAGAGATGGTATACAAATACGGTAAATATTATTTAAGTATATAAAAATAGTATTAATTAAATTTACTATCGAAACACTTTCAATAGTTAAGATATGATGTTATTAATTTAAATATACCTACATATAGATAGATAGATAGTACCTACGCGCGTACGCGCTTACTACCCTTTCCGCGTAACCCAGTAGAAGGTACTTATTCAATCTAGCACTGAAGATACCCCGGATTCTCGTACCTGGCTCTTGGTGCGTAGTGGGCCATGTTAGCCAGCAGGAGGTGTAGGAAGTCAGCGGCAGCGGATTGAACGGCCCAGTTGAGTCGGGTGCCACCCCACCGGCCCGCCGCATGCTCGAGGGCGCGGGACAGACGCCCGGAGAGGAATGCTGTCTCTGGCGCTGACGATTCTGAAAATATATAACATATTTACCTTTAAAAACATGTAACAAACTAAAACTATATATGTATGTCAGTCTCTGGCAGCCATTTCACAAGCTTTGCTTAGTCTGGGGTCAGATGACCACGTGTGAAAAAATGTCCCGAATATTTATCTTTAAATACATGTAAAAAATTTCACCAAGCCTGCGAACGAGACGATTCGTGATGACCCTGCAAAACAGCTTATAAACATGGCTCAGAAGCGAGACGGGTCTGTAATTCTTCAGCAAGGATTACCGGATTAGCAAGTTGAAGAGCAGTGTAAAGTAAATATTTATTTCCGAAACGCTTTTACATTATCACATCGTAGTTATACATAGTTATCAATTGTGCTTAACATTGGTTATAGTTGACTTAACAATGGGCCCAAACTCGGCTAGGCGGGTCTCTTGGTGACCCGGGGCAGGGCACACAGCGCGCAGAACAGATAGCCTAAAGGTTCTCGAATGGAGACCACGGACCGGTAAGCGCAGCGTAGGACGTCCACCTACAAGATGGACAGACGATCTAAAAAGGAAACGCTGGATACAGGCCGCTTCCAACCGGCCCTTTTAGAGATCGTTGGGGGAGGTCTATGTCCAGTGGACGTCCTACAGCTGGTGTGCATGTATACCACTGCGCCATAAGCTCTAAGACTGGCGTCGGAGAGACCCAAGAGGGTGACGTCACAGTCATCCGATACGCCCACATGACGTGGTATACGAAGCTTATTAAGTGCCGGTAACTCGGCGCAGAACTGTCTCCACATATTAATAATGTGTGCAGGTGGAACTTCGTCCCATTCTAAATTTAATTGCCAAAGAGACTGAATTAATATCTTCACGTAAACCACCGTCGGCGCTACGAAGCCCATAATGTCCCAAAGACGGGCGACTGTAGACAATATCGAGCGCTTTGTACAAGTGTCATCACTCGGCGGGGTAACTTTGAAGTAAAATGAATCATCTTCAGTAGACCAATGGAGGCCTAATATTTTATTGGTCGATTTATCAAACTCCACTTCAGTAGGGAGCTTGTGCGTATCGGGAATATTATCCAACACCGCGCGGGAATTGCTGTTCCATTTCACAAGGTCCCACTGTGCGCCCTTGAATAGTTCAATCAGCTCATGTGACGCGGCTACTGCTTCACCCTCATTGGGCAGCGAGAAAGCAACGTCGTCCATGTAGAGTGAAGGTAGTACAATACTACTAGCGAGCGGGTATTTCGCGCCATCGTCTTGGACAAGTTGAGTTACCGTGCGCAATGCATGGTATGGACTCGACGATAAGCCGAAACACACGCGATTGAACTGGTATAGCACGAGAGGATCTTGTGGATTGAACCGATATAAGAAGCATTGATAACGACGGTCCGCTTCACGCATAATTATTTGAAGAAATTGCTGACGGCAATCCGCGGTCATAGCGACTGCGTGCAGGCGAAAATTTAAAATAATTTTAAATAAATTACCTTGCAGGTTCGGACCGGTATGTAGGATGTCGTTTAGTGACCGTCCGGAAGTGGAACGGCTACTAGCATCCAGTACTATGCGAAGCTTTGTCGAGGCTTTATCTTCGCGAACGACTCCGTGATGGGGTATGACGTAGATCGGCGCAGGGTCCTGCGGATCATACGACGGCGCCGGAGACACGTAATCTTTCGCGAGATAGTCTTTAATGACGTCATCATATGCCGACCTCAATTGAGGCGAAGCTTCTAGCTTTCTTTCTAAGCACATAAAACGTTTACGAGCTGCTTCTATAGAATTCCCTAGGGAATATGGATCGTCCTTAAATGGCAGGCCGACTACGTATCTGCCACTAACAGGATCGCGTGTAGTAGTCGATGCATAAAAATCCTCGCATTCAATATGCGTTGGATGCTGAACGGGAGCAGAAGGAAGTTCTTCTAGTTCCCAGAATCGCCTGACTAACGAGTCAATAGCGGTAGGCTCTTGAACGAGGCAACATGTCAAGGCCATATGTATACTTGTTGTAGGTATAGTGGGTGCTGATCCTATAAGGATATAACCCAGAACCGTGCGCAGTGCAACGGGTATTGACGCCTCGCGCGAAGCATGGACGTCAGGTAATAATAAATGCGGAAATAGGGAAGCTCCAATTAACGCATCAATCCCAGCAGGTACGCCAAAGCTTGCGTCCGCTAGGGGTAGACCTTTCAAGTGTGATAGTCCAGACGTATCTACCACAGCTGTAGGTAATAAATCAGTTACTTTCTCCACCACGAGTGGTGAAATTTCAAAGTTTATATTGTCATCAAATCGAGAATAAAACTTTATATCGATCGAGTTAGTTTGCAAGACCTTCTCCGAACCACCAAAACCTCTAATAATAGTACGTTCCGTGTTAAGAAGTCGGATGCCTAATCGATCGCAACATTCCCTTGTTATAAAATGACTTTGTGAAGCGGAATCCAATAAAGCCCGTATTGTATGACGCTTTCCATCAGAAGCGTATACTATAATTTGAGCAGTCGATAATAAAATAGTATTGTGCGTAGCCTCCTTCCGAATAGATAAGCTAGGATCTTTAGTACCTGCGTTAGTCGTGCACAATGCAACGTCTGAACGCGGGACTGCAGTAGGTATCGAAGCAACAGGTGTCTTGCATGACTCATTCGCCTCCTGCGCCGGCGGTGATAAGACGCTCGCAGCGGGTGCCCTACGTCTAGATAACGGCGGCGGCGGCGGCGGCGCGCGGCTACTGACGTCCGTACGCACGAAATGCAATTTCCCATGATGCGCTTTTGCACATACTTTGCAGTTTGGTCTCACTGTACAACTCGAAAGCTTATGGTTTAGTGCTAAACAATTTACACACGCATTATTATCTTTGACGCATTTGTAACGCTCCTGAGGACTTGTAATTTTATTAAAATCAGTGCACTTATATAAGTGCGTGTGCGTCACGTTGGCGCATAGACATTTAAAGGCAGTAGATGCACCAGGCTTATCAATTGTACTTACATAAGCCTGATATTTAGGTACTTTAGAAGTAATGCCAGTGTTAGGTTTTTTATTATTATTATTATTTGAAAGAGTGTTTGAAGCGCAAGTAGTTCGTTCAAACACTTTGGCACGAGTTGTAATAAATTCAACGAACTCGTCATATGTTGGCATTTTATTACCATGCTTGGTTTCAAACGCGCGGACCGTTTCTGAATCTAGCTTCTTCAAAGCAATGTGCAATATTATAAGATCGGATAAGTTATCTAATTTTAGATTCTTTAAAGCGCTCACTGCACTTGAGAAGTTATCCATAAAAGAATCGAAGCTAGCTGCAGAAGCGACTTGGAAAGGTTTGAAATCAAACATCTGAGCCAAATAGGCGGAAATAAGCATCCTCTTATCCTCGAATTTATTGATAAGCGTCTGAAGAATCAATTCATAATTTTCAGCACATGGAGTGATGCCTGAAATCGCAATTTTTGCACGCCCAGTTAATTTAGGCAAGAGATAATATAATTTCTCACTTGGCGTTAACATCGGATTTTCATGTACGGTAGATTTAAAAGTCGCATAAAACATCGGCCAAGACTTTATATCACCATCAAATTCCAATAGCTGTATAGGAGCCAACCTAGGCCTAGCCTTGTGCAATGCAAGAGAAGTACCCTTATCATCCCATGATGGGATACCAGGACAGACGCACTGAGTATGTATTCTCTTTATTTTACTATACAGAGACTCAAATGCAAAAAGGCATTTATAGTCTGGCTTCGCTGTTGGAGTTAATAGCAAAGTGCGCGTATTATAGTCGTCGACAATCTTTTCATATTTATCACGCAACGAATCGATCTGTGAAGACTGATTTAGAAAATGTTCCCTTTTTGCGTCATTCGTAAGAATGTCACTCGCGGAAGCTAAGTCACAACACTGTTGTACTATGTCGAATATCGCTTCGCGTTTTGACAATAACATCGCTATCTTTGCATCGACGATTTCACTACTTGTCGACATTTTTGCTATTTTATATACTTCTACTAGTATAAGTAATTAAAACTGGACACTAAATAGCAGATGATACAAATCGATGCATGGATAAAATGTCACGAGTATACAATATATTAGTATCTTGCGAATCGCTGATAAGAATATGGTAAATGTTATACGGACAAATTATGTAGGTTATTATTAGCAAACGCGCGACAAGAGCGCTGTGCCTGCGACGGCCGAACTACGCTACGCGGTCGGATAATATCGAATGACTCGCGAGGTTCGAAACGACGGAACACGTAGGCACAACGTTAAATGCACGCGAGGGTAGATAATAAACTTGTGGTATATGTGTTAAATTTTGGTTATTTTACTTATATAAATGTAATATTTATGTAAAATATATATAAATATGGACAGATAAATATTATATCTGGCTGATTTTATGCCTAGCTCAATGCTTACGACAGGAAATCTAAAGATTTAAGGAGATAAAATAGACGACGCAATGTCACGCTATTTATATCAAAGTAATTTATAATTATATTCGCAATGAATAATAATAAGCTTACTAGGGCCTATAATATATACCTTAATAAGAGAAAAGAAGCCGGAGCGCAATATCCGGCTCGAAGGAAAACTATGGTTTCGCCAAGTTACGGTGGGGCAATTAGGGCCCCTAGAAATGAGTGGACTGTATTTTGTTGATTTGAAGAGTGGTACACACAAAACAAAGAGAGGGATTCGGACAGACGGGAACAGCACTTACTTGGTATTCCTCGTTCTCCGCTCCAAAGGTCCAGTGACGCCTTCGACACGTGTCACTATTTAGGCTCTTCGTTTCACACACCACAGTTATATATACGGCGAACCACAATATTGTTATATGCCAGACCACAATGGTCAGCCGGTGAAGTATTAGATCACCTTAGGATGAGTGCATCAAAACGCGAAAGCAGGTCAAAAATTACACCTTAGTGCTATGCGCGCGGAAGTCAATGACACACTGTTTTACGGATGGCTCTTGCACTGCGCGCTAACCTGCATAGGTACATAATGTCCGTTGCAAATATAGTTCACGAAGCAGGTTCTTGTTAGTGCTGTTTGAGGGTAAAGGAGGAACATAGGAAATGCACCAAAATATAAACAATAAAAAATTTAAACTATAATCTGGCGTAACCATCCACCCGCCCTTAAAGGGTCACCTTTAAAACAATTATAAGGCGAGAGATTTAACTCTATTTATTGAAGAGTAAGAATAACGCTCAATGCGTATGAAGCACTAACAAGGAATCCGTAAAACAAAATGGGAAAATATAAAAATAAGATATGGCATAATGCAATATGATATAGTATATAATGTAATATAAACTTATAATATAATTATGTTAACTTAATGTAAAACGCGAAGCGATATTTATTCACCACGACGGCGTACAGAATTGTAATGGGTCCTGCAAAATCCCATCAGTTTCTGTAAAAGCCTTTACAGCTGGACGTGTACGTACACTAGGCAAATCAGCTATTAATGGGTAAGTCGGACGCGGCCTAAGACTAAAACGAGTGTTGCATTTGTGGACTCTTTGTCTCACTAGGCGGCGTGCCAACAATATCCAAAACCGTTGTCGCAGCAACGACATTAATGTCTCAGGTCCAGCATGCAAGTGTTTTACATGATAATAATCAATGATCATGTTCACTACATGATCATTGCGTGGCAAAATAACTGGATGCATTTGAGCATAGTCCAGCGACGAATTGACAAGGCGACCGCCGACGCGGATCAGACCGTTGTCAATAAAAGGCCTCAAACGATTGAAAGCCGGAGAACAAACCTTGTTGTTTTCAATATTATTATATTCCTCTGCAAAGTACTGACTTTGCCGAGCGCTAAGCATTTTATTTTCAGCAAAATTTAAATCCTCAGCAGTCACTGCAGTAGTGCAGCGGCGAGGTATAAATTTTGCGAATTTACATACGTACGCAATTATACGCAGTAACTTGCCCCACGATGAAGTGCGTAGAGCGAGACCATGTAAAGCGCACTGCTTTACAGGCGTGCACACAGTGTGCGTTAAAACCTTTTCTTCTGGTATGTCAGAAATAGGTTGCCCATCTAGGCTCTTGAGAGGCCACTGAGACGGGTTTAACGAGGCCCACGGAGGTCCATGGAGCCACAGAGGGTGCGAGATGAGTTTCTCGGGAGTCACACCTCTGGACAAAATATCCGCACTATTCTCAACACTGGGACAGTGGAAAAAATTATCAGGTGGAATGTTTTCCGTTATCTGTACGACCCGATTGGCGACAAACGTTTGCCACCGGTGTGGCGAACTTTTTATCCAATACAATGCAACCTTAGAGTCAAGGAAAGCATAAGTCTTGATAGGTATGTGATCGGCGTAATTGTCTTGGACAGTGCGAAGCAACTTGGATAGCAAAAGTGCTCCACACAGTTCAAGGCGCGCGATCGACATTGGTTTCGTAGGCGCAACTTTACTTTTTGCACATACAAGGCGTACATTGTTACCGGCAGCGCAGCTGGTGTGCATGTATACCACTGCGCCATAAGCTCTAAGACTGGCGTCGGAGAGACCCAAGAGGGTGACGTCACAGTCATCCGATACGCCCACATGACGTGGTATACGAAGCTTATTAAGTGCCGGTAACTCGGCGCAGAACTGTCTCCACATATTAATAATGTGTGCAGGTGGAACTTCGTCCCATTCTAAATTTAATTGCCATAGAGACTGAATTAATATCTTCACGTAAACCACCGTCGGCGCTACGAAGCCCATAATGTCCCAAAGACGGGCGACTGTAGACAATATCGAGCGCTTTGTACAAGTGTCATCACTCGGCGGGGTAACTTTGAAGTAAAATGAATCATCTTCAGTAGACCAATGGAGGCCTAATATTTTATTGGTCGATTTATCAAACTCCACTTCAGTAGGGAGCTTGTGCGTATCGGGAATATTATCCAACACCGCGCGGGAATTGCTGTTCCATTTCACAAGGTCCCACTGTGCGCCCTTGAATAGTTCAATCAGCTCATGTGACGCGGCTACTGCTTCACCCTCATTGGGCAGCGAGAAAGCAACGTCGTCCATGTAGAGTGAAGGTAGTACAATACTACTAGCGAGCGGGTATTTCGCGCCATCGTCTTGAACAAGTTGAGTTACCGTGCGCAATGCATGGTATGGACTCGACGATAAGCCGAAACACACGCGATTGAACTGGTATAGCACGAGAGGATCTTGTGGATTGAACCGATATAAGAAGCACTGATAACGACGGTCAGCTTCACGCATAATTATTTGAAGAAATTGCTGACGGCAATCCGCGGTCATAGCGACTGCGTGCAGGCGAAAATTTAAAATAATTTTAAATAAATTACCTTGCAGGTTCGGACCGGTATGTAGGATGTCGTTTAGTGACCGTCCGGAAGTGGAACGGCTACTAGCATCCAGTACTATGCGAAGCTTTGTCGAGGCTTTATCTTCGCGAACGAC
This sequence comes from Agriopis aurantiaria, assembly GCA_914767915.1. Taxonomy (NCBI): domain Eukaryota; kingdom Metazoa; phylum Arthropoda; class Insecta; order Lepidoptera; family Geometridae; genus Agriopis; species Agriopis aurantiaria. Next base: position 2,443,788 of record OU612003.1, read on the forward strand.
TCCGTGATGGGGTATGACGTAGATCGGCGCAGGGTCCTGCGGATCATACGACGGCGTCGGAGACACGTAATCTTTCGCGAGATAGTCTTTAATGACGTCATCATATGCCGACCTCAATTGAGGCGAAGCTTCTAGCTTTCTTTCTAAGCACATAAAACGTTTACGAGCTGCTTCTATAGAATTCCCTAGGGAATATGGATCGTCCTTAAATGGCAGGCCGACTACGTATCTGCCACTAACAGGATCGCGTGTAGTAGTCGATGCATAAAAATCCTCGCATTCAATATGCGTTGGATGCTGAACGGGAGCAGAAGGAAGTTCTTCTAGTTCCCAGAATCGCCTGACTAACGAGTCAATAGCGGTAGGCTCTTGAACGAGGCAACATGTCAAGGCCATATGTATACTTGTTGTAGGTATAGTGGGTGCTGATCCTATAAGGATATAACCCAGAACCGTGCGCAGTGCAACGGGTGTTGACGCCTCGCGCGAAGCATGGACGTCAGGTAATAATAAATGCGGAAATAGGGAAGCTCCAATTAACGCATCAATCCCAGCAGGTACGCCAAAGCTTGCGTCCGCTAGGGGTAGACCTTTCAAGTGTGATAGTCCAGACGTATCTACCACAGCTGTAGGTAATAAATCAGTTACTTTCTCCACCACGAGTGGTGAAATTTCAAAGTTTATATTGTCATCAAATCGAGAATAAAACTTTAGATCGATCGAGTTAGTTTGCAAGACCTTCTCCGAACCACCAAAACCTCTAATAATAGTACGTTCCGTGTTAAGAAGTCGGATGCCTAATCGATCGCAACATTCTCTTGTTATAAAATGACTTTGTGAAGCGGAATCCAATAAAGCCCGTATTGTATGACGCTTTCCATCAGAAGCGTATACTATAATTTGAGCAGTCGATAATAAAATAGTATTGTGCGTAGCCTCCTTCCGAATAGATAAGCTAGAATCTTTAGTACCTGCGTTAGTCGTGCACAATGCAACGTCTGAACGCGGGACTGCAGTAGGTATCGAAGCAACAGGTGTCTTGCATGACTCATTCGCCTCCTGCGCCGGCGGTGATAAGACGCTCGCAGCGGGTGCCCTACGTCTAGATAACGGCGGCGGCGGCGCGCGGCTACTGACGTCCGTACGCACGAAATGCAATTTCCCATGATGCGCTTTTGCACATACTTTGCAGTTTGGTCTCACTGTACAACTCGAAAGCTTATGGTTTAGTGCTAAACAATTTACACACGCATTATTATCTTTGACGCATTTGTAACGCTCCTGAGGACTTGTAATTTTATTAAAATCAGCGCACTTATTTAAGTGCGTGTGCGTCACGTTGGCGCATAGACATTTAAAGGCAGTAGATGCACCAGGCTTATCAATTGTACTTACATAAGCCTGATATTTAGGTACTTTAGAAGTAATGCCAGTGTTAGGTTTTTTATTATTATTATTTGAAAGAGTGTTTGAAGCGCAAGTAGTTCGTTCAAACACTTTGGCACGAGTTGTAATAAATTCAACGAACTCGTCATATGTTGGCATTTTATTACCATGCTTGGTTTCAAACGCGCGGACCGTTTCTGAATCTAGCTTCTTCAAAGCAATGTGCAATATTATAAGATCGGATAAGTTATCTAATTTTAGATTCTTTAAAGCACTCACTGCACTTGAGAAGTTATCCATAAAAGAATCGAAGCTAGCTGCAGAAGCGACTTGGAAAGGTTTGAAATCAAACATCTGGGCCAAATAGGCGGAAATAAGCATCCTCTTATCCTCGAATTTATTGATAAGCGTCTGAAGAATCAATTCATAATTTTCAGCACATGGAGTGATGCCTGAAATAGCAATTTTTGCACGCCCAGTTAATTTAGGCAAGAGATAATATAATTTCTCACTTGGCGTTAACATCGGATTTTCATGTACGGTAGATTTATAAGTCGCATAAAACATCGGCCAAGACTTTATATCACCATCAAATTCCAATAGCTGTATCGGAGCCAACCTAGGCCTAGCCTTGTGCAATGCAAGAGAAGTACCCCTATCATCCCATGATGGGATACCAGGACAGACGCACTGAGTATGTATTCTCTTTATTTTACTATACAGAGACTCAAATGCAAAAAGGCATTTATAGTCTGGCTTCGCTGTTGGAGTTAATAGCAAAGTGCGCGTATTATAGTCGTCGACAATCTTTTCATATTTATCACGCAACGAATCGATCTGTGAGGACTGATTTAGAAAATGTTCCCTTTTTGCGTCATTCGTAAGAATGTCACTCGCGGAAGCTAAGTCACAACACTGTTGTACTATGTCGAATATCGCTTCGCGTTTTGACAATAACATCGCTATCTTTGCATCGACGATTTCACTACTTGTCGACATTTTTGCTATTTTATATACTACTACTACTATAGGCAATTAAAACTGGACACTAAATAGCAGATGATACAAATCGATGCATGGATGAAATGTCACGAGTATACAATATATTAGTATCTTGCGAATCGCTGATAAGAATATGGTAAATGTTATACGGACAAATTATGTAGGTTATTATTAGCAAACGCGCGACAAGAGCGCTGTGCCTGCGACGGCCGAACTACGCTACGCGGTCGGATGATATCGAATGACTCGCGAGGTTCGAAACGACGGAACACGTAGGCACAACGTTAAATGCACGCGAGGGTAGTTAATAAACTTGTAGTATAAGAGTTAAATTTTGGTTATTTTACTTATATAAATGTAATATTTATGTAAAATATATATAAATATGGACAGATAAATATTATATCTGGCTGATTTTATGCCTAGCTCAATGCTTACGACGGGAAATCTAAAGATTTAAGGAGATAAAATAGACGACGCAATGTCACGCTATTTATATCAAAGTAATTTATAATTATATTCGCAATGAATAATAATAAGCTTACTAGGGCCTATAATATATACCTTAATAAGAGAAAAGAAGCCGGAGCGCAATATCCGGCTCGAAGGACCACTATGGTTTCGCCAAGTTACGGTGGGGCAATTAGGGCCCCTAGAAATGAGTGGACTGTATTTTGTTGATTTGAAGAGTGGTACACACAAAACAAAGAGAGGGATTCGGACAGACGGGAACAGCACTTACTTGGTATTCCTCGTTCTCCGCTCCAAAGGTCCAGTGACGCCTTCGACACGTGTCACTATTTAGGCTCTTCGTTTCACACACCACAGTTATATATACGGCGAACCACAATATTGTTATATGCCAGACCACAATGGTCAGCCGGTGAAGTATTAGATCACCTTAGGATGAGTGCATCAAAACGCGAAAGCAGGTCAAAAATTACACCTTAGTGCTATGCGCGCGGAAGTCAATGACACACTGTTTTACGGATGGCTCTTGCACTGCGCGCTAACCTGCATAGGTACATAATGTCCGTTGCAAATATAGTTCACGAAGCAGGTTCTTGTTAGTGCTGTTTGAGGGTAAAGGAGGAACATAGGAAATGCACCAAAATATAAACAATAAAAAATTTAAACTATAATCTGGCGTAACCAATGATGATGATTTTTACCTTACAGTGTAAGCCCTGTCGGAGACCTTACTAAGCCCTGTATCTGTCATACTAAGGCCCGTATTCTAAAACAAGACTCAAGTATCGTTTGATCTTAGTTTACCTGATTATTACTTGAGCCTAGAATCGTTGCTTAAGTATTGTTCTTATTCCAAAACTGCCCTTAAACTCAACTCAGCTGAATCTAGATTTAAGTAGAGTTTCAAGCGGATATTCTTTTTGTCTATGAATCAGTCTGTTTTCGTTTACATTTTTATTTTAGTTTAACAATGTCGTTCCGCGTAACGCATAATTAAAAATGTTACAATAATTTATTTAATTAAATAAACAGTAATGTAGTTTGAAATTATTAAGTATTTAACTATTTAGGTAATGATCTACACTATATCATAAAGGTTTTATACATTTTTATGCTTAAAACCCTAGAATCTACTCAAAGCATTTTTCGTCAAATAATTTCAAGAAAAATTATGTAATACGGAGCGTCAACAATGTCAATGTATTGTGAAATGTCACATTAGTCTTGTTTATTTTTTCGCGATTTTCTTTGGAAATTTAATTCAATTCAAGTAAATCAAGGAAGTACAGAACTGTGCTACGAAATAGTAGTATCTTATCCTGCCTTTATTTGGATATTTTTAGGATTTCCCCATCAGTTTGGAAAGAAAAATTTCTATTAAAAAAATATTGGTATTATTATATTCAGATATTTATTTTCCTTCTTAAATTTACGTTTTTTTACAATATTTCCTATAAAAACAAAATATTATAAAAAAACCTAAACCTAGAGTGCCGCCGGCAGCGGGGCAGGGCCTAAGCTACCGGTGGTTAGGGCTGCAGAGTGAGGAACCTCCTGACAATACGTGCCGTGTCTAGGATTACCGCCTTCTGCATCTGACCCTTGACCCAACCATCTAGCGAGAGCCTCTTATTATATTATTATTATATTACTATTCCTAGTAATTAAAATGATTATAAATAAAAGACTGACCTTATTATTTAGTAGTTTTGTTTAATTTTTATATTCATTTAAAAGCTATATGATTAACAAATGAGTTAATTAATACAGACAGTTTTTTTAACCAATTTGTTAAAGTTGTATAGGAGACCATGCTTCAGTCAATCAAAACTGCTAATAATGGAAGCTCTAACTGCAAACCCATCAGATGTTCCTGCGATAGCGCATTTTAAAATCATTTGCATCCATTGATCTTGAGCATCTCTCAAGTGTCGCATTGGAATGCTAACAGTGATCTGTCTATTCACTGGGAAAATTTGATCATAATATTCGATATCTTCAGAAATATCCATGGTGCAAAGTAAATAATAACAAGTTTAATAACAACCAAACCAAGTACACTACACAGAAATCTCTGCTCAAGCGTGATACAGACGTCACTTGCGTGATCGCAGATCATATGTCAACTTGAGTACAGATTGGCAACTAAGTGACGTTTTAGAATACAGGTGAACTACGATCGTAAAATCTTGACTCAAGTTTAGTTCTAGAATAAAATCTCTACTTAAAACTAGTTTTAAGTAGAGAATCTTGACTGAGCGTCGTTTTGGAATACGGGCCTAATATTATAAATACAAAAGTGTGTTTGTTTGTTGATTTGCTAGTTCCTCTTTCACAGAGCAACGGATCGATCTGATTTGTTGCATGGGTATAGTTCAAGGGTCGGAGAGTGACATATGCTACTTTTCATCATCGTCATCAACATCATCACCATCACCATTTTTCATCACTACGCGGGTGAATCGCGGGACGCAGCTAAAAGAGCTAAGCTGTTTTATATATAAATATAAAACATTCGTATATGTTACACCATTTATAATTTAAGAATGGCTGGACCTTTCATAATCTTTGATTTGTTGGATTCCTCTCTGCCCCGAATAGCAGAATAAGAAATCAGAAATCAGAAATATTTATTGGCCATAAAAACATTAAACGTTATAGGCAAGTCACTTTTACAAGGAATATAAGCGTTAAATAAAATCGGCTGAATTATAAAACATAAATACTAAACCACTAAAAACAAAAAACAACAAATCAACAACTGAAAAACTCAACTTCACAAAACTATTAAACTAACCTAAAACTGACTAAACTTACAAAAATGAGGATTCCGTGAGCTTCATTGAAGTATATTCACATAATTTGTAATATGGGTTGTTTTCGAAGAAATGCTTTAGTATCTGCTTGAATTTACTATATTTTAGTTCGGTTATACTATTCGGTAATTTATTGTACATTAATATTTTTGCGAGACGACCTTGTTTCTCAACTTTAACTAACCTAGTCCTTGGCTGGTACAGCTTTTCCTTGTTACGCAGGTTGCACTGGTGCTTATCCTTGTTCTTTGGTAAATTAGCCTCATGTATTTCTAATAAGCTATTATATATATAGAGAGATATCACAGTCATTATTTTATTATATTTAAAGTGTTTTTTTGCAGAATTGCGTTTCTTTATACCATTGATTATTCTAATAGCTCTCTTTTGACACCTTAATACTTTAGTAATATTCACAGCATTTCCCCACACTGTAATGGCATATCTTAGAATAGAATGTATGTACGCATAATACACGGATATAAGAGTTTTTTTGTCTAATAATGGCTTAAGTTTAAGCAAAGCGTAATTTCCGCTGGCCATCCTTTTACAAATCTTATCGATGTGAGCAGTATGATTGATTGTATTATCCATTGTATACCCTAAAAATACATTTTCTTTACTGGTCGAGTTACCGTAAATACCTAACCTCGATTGGTACTGCATGACAATACTTTTATTAGAGTTAAGAATGATTCCATTGCAATCAAACCATTTCTGTAACAAGGCTATGGCATCATTTATTTTTAACTGTAAATTCTGATAGCTTTTATCTCTAATCCCAACGTGGGTATCATCAGCGAAGAGAGTTACATGTGTCCATTCTGGCATAGCACTTGCAAGGTCATTGATATAAATTAAAAATAACAGAGGGCCCAAAATCGAACCCTGTGGTACCCCCATACACGCTGTACCTGATAAAGAGGAAGACCCATTTACACACACTGTTTGGCTACGATTACTCAAATAAGTTTTCATCATATTTAGTTCGGTTCCACGAAAGCCATAGAATTTTAATTTTGTCAATAATATATCATGTCTCAAACAGTCAAAAGCCTTGGATAGGTCACAGAATATGCTTGCACATCTGTGAGAACCATCCAAAGATTCAAGAATAAAATAAATTACATTTCTAATCGCCATTTCCGTAGAACGACCCTTCCTAAATCCAAATTGAGCTACATTAAACAGAGTATTTACTTCAAAAAATTTTACTATTCTGGATTTGATAGCAGTTTCTAATATTTTTGATAATGCTGGCAATATACAAATTGGTCTGTAGTTATTAATCTCTAAGCAATCCCCTTTTTTGAAAAGTGGTATTACCCTACCTGGTTTAAGTACGTCGGGAAATTCACCATCGGCTAAGCATGAATTTATAATAATTAATATTAATTCAAATAAATTATCATTGTTCAAAATAATATTTCTTAATGTCCTTGTACTCATGTCATAAATGTCTAATGTTGATTTTTGTTTTAAGTTTGTAACAATATCTCTTAATTCCTTATAATCTAATGGATTGAATTTAATACATGTCAGTGGTTTATTTGACTTATCAAGAAAATTCAAGCAATTTTCACCAGCAACATCCAAATTGCTAGTTAATTTATGGGCAATATTGCAAAAGAAACCATTAAATAAATTTGCGATTTCTTTGGCTTCCGTAACAACCTCATCACTCTCATTTTTTACAGCATGGATATATTTTGAATTCCGTTTTATGTTTCGGCCCACTTGCTCATTAATGATACTCCATGATTCTCTAATCTTATTATTAGACTTATTTAAGTATTAAAATAACGGAAAAAAAATTTCCCATACATTTTATATGGACTAGCAAGAATTGAAGTAATTACACATTGACATAAGTATTATTTTTAACTCGAAAACGTACTCAGAGATCGAAAAATACCGCAATGTCTGGAGACCAAGCTTTACAACCAATGTGTCCTGCCCACGATGACTTACGGTGCCGAAACATGGACGCTAACCAAAGAGACTGTGCATAAAATGAGAGTCGCACAGAGGGCAATGGAGCGTGTCATGCTGGGTATCAGCTTGAGAGACCGAGTCCGAAATACCGAAATCCGTCGAAGGACAAAAGTCACGGATGTCGGAAATCATATCATGCGACTCAAGTGGCGCTGGGCAGGGCACGTGGCTAGGCGTGGTGACGGCAGGTGGAGTAGAGCCCTGACAGAGTGGTCACCAATAGCGGATAAGCGTTCCGTAGGCAGACCAGCCCGATGGGTCGATGACATCAGGCCCATCGCAGGTCATACGTGGATGAGATTAGCCCGAGACAGGGATCAATGGCGCAAGGGAGAGGAGGCCTATACCCAGCAGTGGGTTGATACAGGCTGACAATGATGATGATGATAATTATTATGACATCATAGACAAATAAAGAAATTGTCATTTAAGTCAAAGGAGGTTGCTTCACGGAGGTATATATAACGTGGGTGAAACCGCGGTAAATATATACCTAACTCTCCTACCTACCTACTCGTAAACTACTCGTAAACTAACTGACCTGCGATTTCTTCAAGTTTGTTGAACATGTCGGACTCGGTGCCGCCGACCCATCTCGGCCGCTCGAACATTTCTTCCACCCGTTTGCCACTTAGCTTGGCTAGTCTAGACGCTTGGTACGAAGACATTTCTAAAACCTTCAGGACAAGTCGGGAAAACATTAAAACTCGACTCCACCTCGCCTGATGGTGAGCGCAGACGATAAGAGGCGTATTACAAAATGAACCATTCAATTTTAAGTATTTGTATTTGGGGCATAGATTAAATAAAGCCGCAATTTTCAAGACAAATATAAAATAAGTAAACCATAACATAATTTTTTTTATTTTTGACAGTAATTTAACGAAATCCATTGTCAAACTTTCCCTCCTACAGATTTACGAAAAACTACTTCGTTTTAAAACTAAAACTACTAGTGTAAATTGTAGGTAACAATTAATGGATATGTTGAGTTTTACCAAAATCTGAAGCCGCTACATTCAATAAAAAATACAGATCTTATTAGTTGAAAGAAAAATTATATCAAAAATCCAGTTTTCTATGCTTTTTTCGTCAAAAGATCTGATAGGACCCTTAAGATGGTGTGTGAACACATCTTGTTAACTTAGAGATAGTGCAAAAAAACAATATCTCATCAACGCCCACTAACAACCGGATTTGAAGCAGATATACAAGTTCTTTCAAACATCTTTCCGGGTATTGAACCCGGGACCATGAGTTTAGAAAGCAGACGCGCTACCGCTGAGCCATAGCAGTCGTCATATAGATTGTTACAGACCTGGTCTTCCAACTCTTCATCCATAAACCCCTCCATGTACTGCTTCTTGAGAATGTAGACCCGCCGCCCCTTCGTGCTTGCGAACATCTTGGCTGCCTTGCTCTTGGCTTCCGATATCGTCATCGTAGGGTTGAACTGCTTTAAGAGACGCTCGGCGAAGTTTTGACCAGCACCTGAACACAATGAAAAGATAATAATTACTTTTCTGAAAAAAGATGTTACCGGATTGAAGACTATACATACCTACATGTACAACCTTGGAACTAAAAAGTAGATAGGCTTTTAAATCGACCCCCACACGATGAGAAATCTCGCCCAGCCGACACTGGTTACGATCGATGTTTCAGTCAACACGTGTAAGTGTTATTACCGTATATCCTGGCGTAGTTGATGACCTTGGCGTGCTGCCTGTTGATGCCGGCGGCGCGCGCGGTGAGCGAGTGCAGGTCGGTCTGCGAGTGCTTGTCGCCCGCCAGCACCGACCATCCGAACGCGCTGCCGCCGCAGATCCTGGTGCTACTATCGCCTAGTAACGCAGCTATCCACAGCTCCTGGAATATCATCGACATACTGGGCACTGCCAGTAAGCGCAGCATAAGCCGTCCATCCAGATAGACAGACGAGCTGAGAGAGACCTCATCGACATACTGGGTACTGCCGGTAAGCGCAGCGTAAGCCGCCCAGCCAGATAGACAGACGACCTGAAAGAGACCTCATCGACATACTGGGTACTGCCGGTAAGCGCAGCATAAGCCGTCCATCCAGATAGACAGACGAGCTGAGAGAGACCTCATCGACATACTGGGTACTGCCGGTAAGCGCAGCATAAGCCGTCCATCCAGATAGACAGACGAGCTGAGAGAGACCTCATCGACATACTGGGTACTGCCGGTAAGCGCAGCGTAAGCTGTCCATCCAGATAGACAGACGAGGTGAGAGAGACCTCATCGACATACTGGGTACTGCCGGTAAGCGCAGCATAAGCCGCCCATCCAGATAGACAGACGAGCTGAGAGAGACCTCATCGACATACTGGGTACTGCCGGTAAGCGCAGCATAAGCCGTCCATCCAGATAGACAGACGAGCTGAGAGAGACCTCATCGACATACTGGGTACTGCCGGTAAGCGCAGCGTAAGCTGTCCATCCAGATAGACAGACGAGGTGAGAGAGACCTCATCGACATACTGGGTACTGCCGGTAAGCGCAGCATAAGCCGTCCATCCAGATAGACAGACGACCTGAAAGAGACCTCATCGACATACTGGGTACTGCCGGTAAGCGCAGCGTAAGCCGCCCAGCCAGATGGACAGACGACCTGAAAGAGACCTCATCGACATACTGGGTACTGCCGGTAAGCGCAGCGTAAGCCGTCCATCCAGATAGACAGACGACCTGAAAGAGACCTCATCGACATACTGGGTACTGCCGGTAAGCGCAGCGTAAGCCGCCCAGCCAGATGGACAGACGACCTAAAAGAGACCTCATCGACATCTGGGTACTGCCAGTAAGTGCAGCGCAGGACGTCCAGCCAGATGGACACATGACCTAAAAGACACTGTTTTGAACTATCACGGTTTTCACTAAAGTTATATGATTATTTACGGGATATTTACCGAGGTATCGGGAGCTCATACCACAACCTTACCACGGTAAATATCCCGTAAATAATCATATAACTTTAGTAAATAATTGATTCCTGATTCCGCCGTTAAGATAGTTTTCTTTTTGGGTACGGAAAAAAGTTGTCGAATTGGGAACGTCCTATTTCGAAGTCGGTAGAGTAATGATAGTTATGAACCTGGGAATCCACATCAGCGCCCACGAACTTGTACCCTTCCGGCGCTTGAACCATAGCCCGCAACTCGGAGCCTATCCGCTCCTCGTGCGCGTTGCTGGCAGTCATCCACGTCGGTTCACTCGCTCTGCAACACAGAGGGCGCCGCTAAACAACACGTACAAGACTGGGTGTTCCCCGTCAGTTACAATCTGGGTGTCTTCAAGTCGAGAGTGTATCAGTTTCGTCTAGGCAAGCATGTTCCATCGTAGACCGCATCGTCGCTTAACATCAGGCGAGATGGCGGACAAGAGCAAGCCTATCTATTTTATTTTTTTAAAGTACACGAGTCAGGCATCTTCATAGCACATCTCACCCGGTACGTCATTAGTGGAAACGGTCCCATAGTTACGTAGCTTAGCTTTACCTCGTTCATAGCTTAGCAGCATAGTACGTCTCCGGTGGAAAGGCACCCTTAGGGCGACACCACAACATTGCGGTGCGACGAGGCCTCGCAAAAACGACGCCGCGCCGCAACGTTGATGCGGTTTACGATGGAGCACGCTTGCCTAGAAGAAACCGATTCACTCGTGATTTATCAATAATGGCCTATGTATTTACCGTCTAGTAAGAGTGCCGCACACGACCACCTGCGGCAGTATGGCGGCAATGCCCCGGGAGTACCGCAGCCGCTCCGGCAGTGCCTGCGCGGGCAGCTTCACCACTTGCTGCCCCGTCACTCGCTCCCTATTGTTGCGCCAGTAGGTCATCATGCGGCCGAATGTTAGCACCTGCAACATTGTACGTCATCATCATCATTTCAGCCGTAGGACGTCCACTGCTGGACATAGGCCTTCCTATCGATCTCCAAAAGGGCCGGTTGGAAGCGGCCTGCATCCAGCGTTTCCCTGCGGTCTCTTTTAGGTCGTCTGTCCATCTTGTGGGTGGACGTCCTACGCTGCGCTTACCGGTCCGCGGTCTCCATTCCAGAGCCTTTCGGCCCCATCGGCCATCTGTACATACATTGTACGTACATGTTGATAACAATGAATTGCTGCCGCGGTCTATAATGAATGAGTTGCTGGCAGCGAGGATAATGGCCAAAACGCGGCGTATAGCGCAGGTCCAGGCCATCACAGCGCGGTCAGCATTGCAGACCTTGATAAGGTATCGGCCTTTATAGCGCAGACCAACCCAGAAATCGCAAAGACAAAATCACCTGTTCCATACATTTCGTCAAGTGTCAATGAACTTTTTGTATGGAACAGCTGATTTTTCTTTCGCGATGACTGAGACCGAAGTTCGGAGCCTTTATAGCGCAGACCAACCCAGAAATAGCAAAGACAAAATCACCTGTTCCATACATTTCGTCAAGTGTCAATGAACTTTTTGTATGAAACAGGTGATTTTCCTTTGGCTATTTTAGGGTTGTTCCCATAGTAAAAGTTGTTGATAATGATATCCCGGAACATTTCTGTTTAACCAGTCACCCAGTATACAATTATATTTACTTACTTTTAAGGCTTTTTTGTAAAAAAAATATTTTTTGCTATGTTTTACGATTTTAAAGCCTTTGTTTTCCTTAAATAAATAAAGTGTAATAAAGATTTATGCCTTGTTCACTGAGCGCTAACCATCCAGTGCTCACCTTTTCCGCCTCGTTTCCCTGCGCAGTGAGCACGTTCTGACTGAACATGTCGAGGAAATCCTTCGCAAGGGGATTCCCCACCTTGTACTTCGGCCCGTCCTTGTGGGGCAGCCGGAGGAAGTGGCAACAACCTGCAATCAAATAAATACTAATACAAATATTATCAACTGTATCAACGATATGGGCATAGAGGGAGCTATGCTCAGTGTATTTTTTATTTATTTATCAATAGGCTTGCGCTTGGCCGCCAACTCGCCTGATGTTAAGCTATGATGCAGTCTACAATGGAGCACGCTTGTTTAGAAAGAAACCGATTCACTCTCGACTTGAAGACACCCAGATTGTAACTACGTTACTGTGTTTATTTAAGTGATTTCGCCAAAGAACCAGTCACTGTACACTCTGTACAGTCACTATTAAAAGCATGTTGAAGTGGCAATGGGCAGGCTTTATCGCTCGAAGAACCGATAACCGATGGGGAAGAAAGGTTCTTGAGTGGAGACCACGAACCGGAAGACGCAGCGTAGGTAGGCCTCCCACTAGATGGACGGACGACATTGTGAGAGTCGCGGGCATCCAGTGGATACAGGTGGCAGGCTGTCGTTCGGTGTGGAGGTTAAACGGGGAACATAGGCATGTTCAGCAGTGGACGTCTTCTGGCTGATGATGATGAGGAAGAGATTGCTTTTAGCGATAAGGCCGCCACTTGTGGCACCTAACGTACCTTGTATCTGCACTCCGCACCAAACACCTAAGCCGTGGTATTGGTTGGCAGCCGCTTGCTCGTCTCGCTTTTTGCGCGCGTAATAAGCACGCCTGCCCAAATCTTCCTTTGTAAACAATATCAAAAACATATAAGTAGAAATATAGAAAGATTTATATATAATACTATAATTTGTGTAATAAAATGTAATAATAATAATATAATTTTAGTTTATTCAATAAAAATTACAAGTCAAATAAAAACTATCATAAATATAAATTTACAAATATACAAATTCAAAAACCTTATTATCAACTACAAACTTAAGTTTTTCTTTCAATATTTTAACTTCAGATAAAATGGTCATTCTAAGGTATACAAACATAATAATATAATAGTATAATTTTGTATTGATAAATAATTTAAGTTAGATTTATATTTATTGTAATTTGTTGTTTTGTATAATAACTTGTAAAACTTTGGTATTTCTATTTATTTCTGTTTGTCTTTTATAAGGTGTTTTTGATGCACGCCTACCTACCATTTGTTCCAACCTGGTGGATGACTGGTAGAAAATGTTTAGCATTAAGTCCTCCAATTGTACATGTCTACTTAATTTGTAAGTGTGCAATAAAGTATTAAAGCATACTAAAAACCACAAAATGTGGAATATGTAATGTTTCTTTACAGCGTGGTATCATTTTATTTTTATGTGTACTCTTAGTTTATATTTTATGGGTCATTTACGTGCCTGAAATAAATGATTTTATTTTTATTTTATTTTATTTATATAATATTATTCCTATTTTTACTAGGAAATCTATTTTAGTTTTAACAGTATGTGAGATAAATGTTAGTGGAATTTGTCCGTTTTTATTCTCAATAAATAATTTGAATTTGAATTCTCACCTCGACGGTCTTCGATAGGATGTACCCTTCAGTATCAACTGGCTCCTTACAATGTACCATAGGGCATGCTTCCAACAGGTGGTCTAGTGGAACTAACGGCTCTTCTCCGTCCGGCGGCTGACGACTGAATGGTACAAGGAACCCCCACCCTTCTGACTTGATGTAGTGGAGGGGGTAGCCCTCCCATGATAGGCGGAGAAGCTTTGGCGTTATCTAAAAAAAAAGTTTTTGCTACAAGTTCTACTACGGTGTTATAAGCTTGGGGTTTACTGAGTAGTACAAGTAACAAGTAGAAGTAGCAAAATAAACCAGCCAAGTGTGAGTCGGGCTCGCGCACTGAGGGTTCCGTACCACCACAAAATTCAATAACGAAATTACCAGCTATAACTTGGTAATGAATAGAAACTTGTCACCGACTCGCACTTGGCCATTATTTATTATTTGTTGTTAAAAAGCTACTAGACTACTAGCTACTAGAGTGTGTACTATAATCATGCCAAATTTAACGCTTGTACGTATTACCGTTTATAAATTAGAGCGTAAAAAATACGTTTGTTGTTGTTCCTTCCGTTTACTTTTTGACTTTTTTATTATTTGTTAGTTAATCCGCCGTAACATTACATATTCTGTGAAAACTTCAACTGGCTATCTATTACGGTTCGAAAGATACAGCTTTTTAAAGGTGAGACAGACAGACATATCTCAGCTTAGTAGTTGGTCTCGTTTTTACCCTTAAATAGCAAGCTTACATGGGCAAAAAAACAAGGTAGGTCTGTGACACCTTCTTTTATTTACCTGCATGCTAGTTGTTATATTGTTAGCACCGGGTGCCCAATCTGGGTCTTTACCCGGCTTGGTACACAGTTTCCGGTACCAGGCCGGATATCCGGCCAAATACGGCCTCTTAACCGGAAGCGACTCCCCCAGCTCGTACAGATATCCAAACTTTTTACACAACTCATCTACATCTCCTTTCTCTATCTGCGAAGTATCACCATCTCTATCTAGAGACTCTATGTACTCTTCGCAGAGTATATCAAACTCTTTGGCATTTCTTTTTTTGTGTGAACTGGCCGGTGAGAGTTCCAATTTGAAATTGATGTCAGACTTTTTCTTTGTTTGCTTTTTTAATTTTAAGTTTTGGGTGGACCAGTCTTGGTCCCACATCCATAGGTCTTTTTTGTATGCATCGTTGGCCATGAGTTTGCATGCTTCGTCCGCTTTTTGTGAGAGCAGCTGTCGAGATTCTAGTTTGAGGTCTTCGAAGACTGTTTCCGCTGAATCAATGTATTGGAACCAGTTTGAGTTGACCGGGAGGTATGCTGACCCTGTAACAGAGTCTTTTTTTATGACATAGGCTTGCGCTTGGCCGCCATCTCGCCTGATGTTAAGCGATGATGCGGTCTACGATGGAGCATGGAGGTTAAGGTCGGATCGGAGCTTGTGCCAATTTTTGAAAACTACTGGTGCGGTTTCGATAAAACTTGGTAATGATGAAATCATGCAGATCTGATGCACACTCTCCGAAATGTATCCGATAAAAAAACCGATAGACTAGCAACTTACTTTACATATCTACCTTTTTAAACAATATTCGTTTGGATGTGAAACCTCTGTTTACGCCCTTAGTTGTGCTTGTCTTCCTGGTCAGTTTAAGAAAAATTAACCGAAAGCATATAACAATAAGGATTACCTAGCTCCAGCATGCCGGCCAAGGTGACCGGATGAGGGAATCTCTCCAGGAACAACGGTAAAAGCTCTTTCAGAATGTTGTGGGTTGCTATCACGTCATTTGCGCAATACTGAAATAAAAGGTAGGTTGATTAAGAAACAACTTTTGATTCAAATTTATTTCATTATTTATCAGGATAATGAAGGTCACCGCCCATTTATCGCCTCAGCACCCAACCAGCTCCAGCTATTATCTATACTAAAATTATAAAGAGGAAAGATTTGATTGTTTGTTTGTTTGCATTGAATAGGCTCCGAAACTACTGAACCGATTTGAAAAATTCTTTCACTGTTGGGAAGCTACACTATCCACGGATAACATAGGCTATATTTTTTTAAATTGGGATCCTTACTAATACTCCAATAATGTAACCCAAGGTTTAAAAAAAATAAGAGTTACACCCGTGCGAAGCTGGGGTGCGTTGCTAGTTATCTAGTAACCCCGTTGCAGACCATGCAAAGTACAAGTAGCAAAGCAAGTACAAGTAGTAAGTACCTATTACGCATCGTTTCCAACCAGCTACACACTTCCACTGCCACTAAATACATATTACTAAGCCTTCCACTGCCACTTGCACTAAGAAAAAAGCGTGTAGCTCGATGCAAACGATGCGTAGTAGGTACTTGCTACTTGTACTACCATGGTCTGTAACTGGCTTTAGAAACACTTCAAATGAGTGGGTAATCCAAGTTATTGATACTACCAAGTCAAAAGGTGCTCGAACAATTTTTTTCATAGTTTTGGAGCTGGTTTTAAAAACGAAGAATTTTTCAAATCGGTTCAGTAGTTTCGGAGCCTATTCAATGCAAACAAACAATCAAATCTTTCCTCTTTATAATATTAGTATAGATAAAAAAAATAACATACAAAATTATTTGGCGAGTTTGGCGACTACATACTAATACAACCTACTCACTTCCTATTAGACAATAACAACAACAAATAATAACAATAAATTTACTAAAATAATAACAGACAATTATTTTGATAATTATTAAAATCAGATGGCACTAGTGTCAGTTTTGATAATTTGTTCGCCTTTTTGATGAGCGTAAATTGGTTAAAAACGGTATCGGGTGAATTTGTTTCATAATAATGTAGAAACTGGTAAATAAATACCTGCATCAAAACTTGGAAGTTTTCATGCACATCCTCCATAGTGCCTTCTACGAAAATGTTCCGAGTTTCCTTGTCTATGGGAGTGCCGCAGTACAACCTGTGGACCTGCAATACAAAATGCAATTATTAAAAAAAAAAAAAACACACCGGGGTATGAGTAATGCAATAATGATACCTCGCTAAGGTTGTTGAAACAACTGAAGAATGAATGAAAACTGATTCTATCGAGTTATCGAAAAAAGAAGCCTATCTTGGTGGTGTTGAATAGGCATGATGACTAATATTTTTTTATTACCTCATAAAAAAGCTGATCATAAATAGAGCACATCAACAAAAACAAAATTAAAATTAGTTCAAAAATAAATAAGATATAAGCATTTTAATTTAATTTAATTTCATGCTAGACAGAGAGCGCACTATACTGAGCCGTGACGTCATGGCTCAGGAGCGCCATACAAATGCTATACTAACACACGCTTTACGAGAAAGGGATAGAACATCCCCTCTCTATCCCCACCTAAAACTTTAAATACTCATATCTCAGAGATTTATCAGCCAATTCAAATTATTTTTTCAGTATGTGTAATGTATTTACTTATATTCATCGCTAAGCCGGTTATTTGTAATAAATTAAACATTAGGACACATGCATATTTGACGAGACTCGTCACCTAAGTCCGAAACAGCTTTGAAAGCATTATTCACATCCTCAACCATGTCTTCTCTCAACGTCTGGTCACAACTTACATACACACTACCTTGCCAACATTGTTGATATATCTGACCTCGCTGACCTGACTTGACATTGTTGAATCTTATCTAATTTCAGTAAAGGTGTTGAATTAAATCAGACCTTGCTAACATTGCTGAGTTTACCTGAACTCGCTGACTTGACCTGACATTGTTGAATCTTATCTAATTTCAGTAAAGGTGTTGAATTAAATCAGACCTTGCTAACATTGCTGAGTTTACCTGAACTCGCTGACTTGACCTGACATTGTTGAATCTTATCTCAGTTCAGTAAAGGTGTTGAATTAAATCAGACCTTGCTAACATTGCTGAGTTTACCTGAACTCGCTGACTTGACCTGACATTGTTGAATCTTATCTAATTTCAGTAAAGGTGTTGAATTAAATCAGACCTTGCTAACATTGCTGAGTTTACCTGAACTCGCTGACTTGACCTGACATTGTTGAATCTTATCTCAGTTCAGTAAAGGTGTTGAATTAAATCAGACCTTGCTAACATTGCTGAGTTTACCTGAGCTCGCTGACTTGACCTGACATTCAGACCTAAGAACATTCAACATTATTGAGTTTATCTGACCTCGCTAAGGTTGTTGAGAGAGCTGATCTCCATCCAATCGTCATCAGAAGGGTGATGCTCCTTGTTCTTCGTTTTAAGCACAGCGCGCTGGTAGCTTGTAACTCCACTCACGCAGGTATGCATCGACATTGTATCCATAAAACGGACACCTAAAAATGTTAATCACATGTAAAATATAGGTAACTAGCTGCACCAACAGTTTCTTCCTCGTTATATGACTCCTTGAAG
This sequence comes from Agriopis aurantiaria, assembly GCA_914767915.1. Lineage (NCBI taxonomy): Eukaryota > Metazoa > Arthropoda > Insecta > Lepidoptera > Geometridae > Agriopis > Agriopis aurantiaria. Next base: position 2,462,217 of record OU612003.1, read on the forward strand.
CAACCTCCTTTGACTTAGATGACAATTTCTTTTTTTTTTCTATGATTTAATTATGTCAATGTATGTATAGACATCAATTCTACTTCTTTGTTTTTTTTCTTAGGGTATGTATTTATAAAAACACAAAAAAAAAACTGTTGTCTGTCCATGATGAAAGCAGTATAGATTGTTTGCGGCTGTGACAAGTATCCAATGCATGAACCAGTGAAGCACAAATACAGCCTTTGAGAGACTAGGTCCCATTTACCCTTTGGGTACGGAAACCCTAAAAACTTGTCAGTAATTTTACCTGTTTTCTCCAGCCAGTACTGCTCCTTGACCTTGGACCTATCATAAGATACATTATGCCCCACCACGATCCTACTCCGGCTGATGTCTCCGCAAAGCTGGACTCCATCTGTCTCCAGAGGTATGAGGTCTTCATAGTTGATGGTGTCGAACGACCTGTGCTCCTCATTGTTGGCCAAGGGTTGGCTTACCCAGCTGTACCTGGAATGGGTAGACAAATGGAGGGTTACTCAAGAGCCGTGGTGCTAGGGCAAAGCTATACTTTACACACACATTCAGTGTGAAGTTATAGATACAGTATGCGCTAATCATTTTGAGGGCTCAGAGGTTAGTGTGACTGGCTGCGCAGTACCTCTAGTATATAATCTTTGGCAGTACGCATATTTTAGGTGTCAAAGGGACGCAGCACGCGCCCGTGAAGGGCCACCACCCGCTTGCCCCGACCCGCGCGCGTCTGCCAATGCCACATGCTAGTGTGAGTGCTGCATTTGCACACGACACACGCGCGCGTTGCGAATCCAAATAACAGTCGAGTGATGAGGGCATCTAATCTAATTAGCAAAATATGTAGCTTAACTTGGTAATGCACAGAAATTTGTCACCGACTCGCACTTGGCCAATATTTATTATTTATTGTTATACTTTAGAGTGTATACTATAATCATGCCAAGTTTCATTCTGGCATTTTAAGACTAAAGCAAATACATAAAATATGTTTAAAAACCGTTTGTTGTATGAGGACCCCCCCTTTAGTTTTTACTTTTTGTCTTTCTATTATTATTTCTTATTTCTTCGGCCCTAACATTAGATATTCTGTGAAAATTTCAACTAGCTGTGTATTACAGTTCGAAAGATAGTCGTTACAAGGTAGGACGGGCGGACAGACAGACAGTGTAAGTAATTCCCGTGTAATATAAATAAAAAGTGTAGGCTTAGTAATAGTAGGGTCTCGTTTTCACCCAAAGGGTGCAAACGAGACCCTAAACCTAACAGAACCCTAAAAACGATGTTAAGATATTTGGAATGGGTTCACTTAGTATGATTTTAAGTAGTTAACAGATCAAAATATGATATTACCAACTAACCAGGCGTCAGTAGAGACGGCGCAAGCCAGCGTGGGCCTCTGCCCCGCTGACATGAGGACTTCAACATCAAACACCAGCGCATCATCAGGCGGGCACGGTACACTCTCTATCTTGTCTCCAGTGTACTTAGTCCAACCAGCATTCTTAGACCATTCCTAGAAGAAAAAAAATTTAAGAACTACAAAACATGCTTATGCAACTCCTTAAGCCAACGAAATGAGCCCAAAACTAGAAGGATTTACTGGTAGCTATTGAAGAGTTCCACTATCCACCTTCCGGCTCCATCATGAGACCAGATTTGCTCACCTGTGTTGGTTACTTTGGTTCTCTGGTGAATTAGTTCTTTCTGAACACAATCCGTCAGAGAATGACCAAGCATAGTTCTCTCCATATTTCTTAAGCTTGTGTGCATTGGGAGACGGGTAACGAGAAAACTCAATGGAGTTGCCTGAATTCCACCCAGTCTAACTTTGTATTCTGTTATCTGCCTCACTCTCACTTTCAAACATTTTAGGGGTCGTCCATTAATCATGTGATGTATTTGAACGTGTTAATTCCCCCCTCAACCCTGGTGATATGTGGTGAGGTTTTAGACTACCCTAAATATAATACTAAAGGCGGAGTGGTCTCCATAATCAAATCAAGTGTATTACTTGGGTACTTACAAAGTTTCTTTAAAAAAATCAGAATATTATCTTTAATAAAAAAAATTAGTCGGGTTTTCCTTCCTGACGCTATAACTCCAGAACGCACGAACCGATTTCCACGGTTTTGCATTCGTTGGAAAGGTCTCGGGCTCCGTGAGGTTTATAGCATATAGGTTTAGTAGCGAGGCCCAAGGCCGAGCTCTACGCGTACGACGTAGCGGGATTCAACTAGTCTCTAATAAATAAAGGTATAATCTTATTTAATTATGGAAAATTAAGCACTATGATAAATTAGTAATTGCACGTTCAATGAAAAAATAAATAATAAATAGTAAATATACTACACCCCCCTCCACACCCCCAATTGTGATATTTCGTGGGTTTTTTTCCAAAACCCTTCCTCCCCTTTCGAGCTTCACGTGATTAGTGGACGATCCCTTAGCAAAATCGTTGTGGTGTTGGTTCGACTAAGCGCCCAGAATGTACATCCACATTTGTAATATCAGTGTGATTAATTTACCTGAGGAACAGGTGGTAAGTGACATTCAGCTAGACTCCTCAATAAGGCCCTATATGGAGCACTTTGCCTCTCGCCTATACTGTGGAAGTGCTCTACCACATCATTGCCTTCCAGCTTCGGTAACTCTATTTGTACATCAGGCAGCTGATTGAACTTCCTGTAGTCAATGCCCAGCCTTATCAGATTGTTCTGGCAACTGAAAATATTAGGGTTTTTTTATATCACTGCCTGCATGTTTGAAACTTTAGGAATTAAAACAATTTCAAATGCCTACACGAGATGAAATCCTTTAAAAGTTTAAAAGTATTTAATTTTAATGTGTAACAATCGCAAAACCCTAAGAAATCATAACAATATAATGAATTAAAAAATGGCACAAACTTTTTTACCTTGTAACTAAGTTTGAATCCAGAGGAGACGTCGGGGTTTTAAACAATTGCTCATATATATTCCGTGATATCATCTGGATATTGACTTCATTCAGCCGAAATTCACTAGATTTTATGTCATCATTTTCTTTGGGAATCACCTTCTCCTTGAGGTTATGTTTATTATTTTTCCTAATTATTTTTATTTCACTAGAAGGAAATATATCACAAAAACATCTATAATAAATTGGCCACGATTTGGTAATTACTTTGCTAGCTAGACGTTTTCTTGTAATGATCATTGTAAATTTTTGTGCTAAAACTTGTTTTTATAGAGTTTATTTTAACTTTATTTTTCTTGTTTTTTTTTTATATTCGCCCCATCAGGCAGGCTAAAGCCTTTAAGGCCATACCGCCTGTTCATCTGTTTTTTATAGTCTTAATAGTGTCAAACAAGTCAGAGTCACACTAAGTTACGGTCAAGTCAAACTCATGCCCCTGTAAAGTGGTGGGGACTTTACAAGAGGCTCCTATGGAGTTTTGGAAACAACACGAAAAGACACGTTTCACCTCTTTATATCACTCTCCCACACTCGAGCACGTTTACGAGCACTTAATGAATAATAATTCACCATTTAAAACACATTAACACTCGAAAATACACAAATTTAGGAAATTAATAGCACAAGCCGACATGTTTTTTCAACGTTGGCGTCAAAACTCTCTTCTTGTTTACTTGTGACTTTCTTTATTTTTTTAATGACCATTGATACTGAATGCTTCAGTCGTAATATCAAACAAGGTTAGGCGCAAATCAGTGTTAATTTCATATATTTTTACTATCAAGCGAAATGAGCATAATTGTGTTTCGGTCTTTACGTTTTCCTACAATAGAATTTCATATTCAATTTTGTCATATGCTACGACACCATTTTTAGGGTTTCGTACCCAAAGGGTAAAAACGGGACCCTGTTAATAAGCCTACGATGTCTGTGTCTGTCTGTCCGTCCTAGAGGTCCTACCTAATAACGGCTTTCCGCTAACCGTAATAGATAGGCAGTTAAATTATTCACAGAATAATGTTAATGTGAATGTTAGGGCGGATAAACTAATCATAATCATAATCTTTATTTGGCACAAGGAAAAATACAAACAAAACAATTGAATCCACTGGCTCCGAACTAGTAAAAAACTGTGTTTCGGAAGCCAGTGGCTTCTCCCAGTATTTAAAAATTAAATATTATGTGTTAAATAAAGATATAAAATCAAATTTAATTAGTATAAAATTTAGAAAAAAAAGAATAATAAAAAAACAAATATAACACACATTTAGTACTTAATAATTTCTAAATAGAAAATTATACAATTATAAATGAACTGTGAGTACAGTACAGTTGTAATTTATTAAGAAACATTATATTACGAAATTTAACGAAATTTATAACATAGCTATAGCCATAGCATAGGTATGCTAGTATTATATATTTTTAAGTAAGACATAATAAAAAAGACAAAACGAAAGGGGGTCCCCATAATATAACAAACGTATTTTTTTATAACGTATTTTTGTATTAGCTCTTATGTAAAAACGGTAGCAAGTACAAGCGTCAAACTTGGCATGATTATAGTAGGTACACACTCTAAAGTAAATAATAAAAAATTGCCAAGTGCGAGTCGGTGACACATTTCTGTTCATTACCAAGTTAAGCAACGTATTGTGCTACTTAGATGAATTCATCATTCGTCTTACCGCATCGAAATGCCATCATGTTTAACTAATTTTGAAGTCGTTTTTTATATTGATAATTATTGTATTTTGTGGTGGTACGGAACCCTCAGTGCACGAGCCCGACTTGCACTTGGTCGGTTTTATTATAATTCTAAGCCAACCATGGAAATAGACTATTACATAGAGAACATTATATATAGGACTATTAGTTAGTCTATGTAACTAGAATGACCAAAATTGCTGAAAATGAGAAGACATAAAGCTGCCACAAAGATAAATCACCGCTAGTATAATAATCTTTGTCACCGCTAACACTGAACAAAAATTTCATTCAATTTGTTAAGAGCCGTTTCCCTAAATACAAGCCACAAGCCTATTACATAAAAAAAAAAAGTTATTAGATAGTTATGTGTTCCATCTGGAAAATTCAGTGGAATTATAATCACCTTCCTGTTTGATCATAGATTCAGTATACCCTCTACGTGTTTGATGGTCTATCTCAACGGAGTATATTATTATATTATACCATGTCTCAACGTACGTATTGGCGAAATTGTGGTAGCTCCTCCACAAAAGCCTAATAGAGTTGAAGAATATTTTTTGAAAGAGCACTGAATATTTTTACTGAGGTATAGTGTAGCACAATTTTTGTATGTTCCCCTGAACCCAATTAGTTGAAACACTATTATGATAAAAATATTGTAATTGATTTTGGGGATGGTATTTAATTGTCATATATTATGAGGATATAGGAATAACACAATTAAACATTACTTTGATTATTATTTATTATAATGGTCAAATACATAATACTATGATATCCATTACTTTTCCTACTTCATTATAAAGAATAAGTAAATTATTTTGCAAAATATTCATAATAAAATAATACATGGTGCTTTCTTATTTAGCTAAGGAATGTTTAGAAATAATGTTTAGTTCGTTCGCAGTTGATAGTCTCCATTCTGGGTGATGTATCTCACCCATGGAAGTGCTTGGTAGCCACTCTTTTCAATGATCTTCAAATACCGTACTTGAATACCAGATGTGGTGAAATACGGTATTTCAAATTTAACTTGAATCGGTGGCTTTCCGTCAATCTCTTCACATTCTACTGACGGCAAACCGAAGTGTGCCCTCATCAAGTACTCCTTGCCTCCAGGGAATGATTTTATGGACCAGGTGATTGCGTTTTGTTCAGGGGTATACTTGACACTGCCAATAGTTGTCTTGAACTTGGGCGAATCAGCATCAGCAGGTACAGGAATAATGATCTCAACATTGTTGGCAGTTGAACGCCGTTTGAACTGAGACTTTGCTTTGATCATGTATTCAACTCGTGAGTGAGCATGGCGTTCAATAACAGACTCAATCCAAATCAGTGGCTTCACATGGGTATTGAGCCTGTAGGACATCAGTTCAAACTCACCATCAGGGGGGATGAAAGAAATGGTCCGATCGTTCTCAAAGCGAGACAGCCTCACACACTGATGAAACTTCACATCCTCCAATTCAACAGACTTGGACTTCCCCCTGCCTGTGCTTTCAAAGAGAACCTTATCATTCAACCCAAGGCGGAGCTCCGGCATGCCAGACAGGTAAACCCGCATTTTTATAGCTCCCACAATCTCACTTCTCAAGACATTGCCGTTCGAATTAGCTAGCAAGTTGACGGACTCAATCACATCTAGGAACACTTCGTTTTTCCTGTATTTAATGCCTTCGGACCTCCAGGACACAGCATTAGTTACTGCCATAGGTATTTTGGGTTGCATCTCAAGCTTGTGACCTTCCTGGGTGATGTACTCCTGCAATATCTTGCTATCTGTAGTCTGAGGGTAACCAAAGTCTATGAGCTCATCGAGCAGCTCGTAAATTACCACGAAGTTGTCGCGAATACTCTCTTCTTCCAGCTCCTTGAAGTACTCCGTCATAACTTCAACTATCTTGTACAAGAACACAAATACTAATGCAATATTAGCATTCTTTTTGGTAGTGGACACAATGTACAAGTTGTTGGTCTTGATGTAAGAGAAGGTGCACTCACTTGTCTGTAATAAGGGAGTGAGCATACCTTCTTCTTCTTTCTCCATGAGCAAGGGCATGAATTTGTCAATGACGCCCATATCGACATCTCCACGATAATTCCTCGATATGAGGACTTTACCCTTCACATCCAAAATATATATGGCCGAAGACGACATTGTTCAGCTGAAAAAACGTAGTTATCACAAGATTAGAACTCTCTTAACCAGACATTATTGTGGACAAGTCGGTTTCAATTAGATCATCACCAATGATCATCACTATTGCCTAGATGTAAATAGCTGACAAAAAACAAAAACTAACAAAAGAAAACTTACGTGGCGTTATCACTTTCTTATTAAATTATCATTTTATCTTCCAGATCTCTGTGTAATTCCAAATAAAACCGTACAATTTAATGAATTTATTTCTCGATAAGTCGATTTGACAAAATATGTGTAACAAAAAGGATATGCTGGCTGACACTGACAGTGACACGAATCGTTAATCAAGTTTTGACGTTTATTGAAAGCATAGGGATAAGCCATGGAAAATCGTATACCGATTTTATTGTAAACTATTCGAACCGCTTTCAGTTGTTCAAATTGATGTTGAGAATAAGATAGAACAGTAACTTACGCGAAAAAAACCATTGATAATATTGAGTTTGGACATGTCTAAACTCAGCAAGGTACCGAAAAAAGTCTGCCAAAACTGAAGGGGGCGAGGTTAACACGTACACACACCGACAATGCAGTCATATTCTTACTAGTTCTACAAACGCACACTTCAATATTTATAAGCGGCACACAACTCAGAAGTAATCAAATGGACAACAATGGGGGTATAAGTTTGGTGCTAGAGGTGGAAACTGTAAGTACTAACCACTAACGCTACCATTTATTTATTTTTTCTTAAGCTTAAACGATTATACTAAAGATTATGCCAGAACTGTATAAACTAAAATACCCCACAACACAACACACAGGATTATTCCGACTGAAGGACTCTGTTTCCATAGTCATGAAATATATTTTTTTATATTTCAGAAATACAAAAAAATATAAAAAAACTGCCTTTCCACAAGTGTACACACATGAACCTACTTAGTTTATGTGTACACATATAATTTTCGTTTCTTTTCTCTATGAATTCAATTCAATAATTCCAAGGATCTTATTTATACCATATTCAATCAATTGTTTATAGTTTTAATCCATTTCTCTGTTTTTGCTGTCACTTTAACCGACTGCTTTCTTCAAGTATTTTTAGTGATTTTCGCTTTATTATCTTTGTATCTAATTCACAAAGTTATTCAAGTGTTGTGTTGCTGATGAATTCAATCTATTAGTACTTTCACCTAGGTAAACTTGATCATTACATTATAAGGTAGGTACTTACGCGCGTTCCAACGAATTCCATGAAATGTAAAATGACTACGGAGGACGCCAAATCACAAAGAAATCCTATAGTTTATTTGGATATCAGCATTGATGGAGAACCAGGTATGTTTTAAGTTTGAACGTTATGTGCCTAAGATGTCTTATTTCGCTTAGTAGATTAGTCGTTTGGGGCGAACCACGCGGGAAAAAAAAACGGAATTGTTCTTTCTTAAATCGGCTAGTATCGAACTCTTGTGATTTTAATTACAAGAATCTGTCAATGGTCAACAAAGGCGCTAACTGGCAATAGCGTTGGTCTTGAATGGTTGCTACGCTGTATTTTATCGCATCCTACAGGCAGCTAGTAAAACTAGGTTGACACTGCAGTCAAGTGGGACCTTACCTAAAATCCATTATAAGTGCATTATTAGGGTAGCTACAAATTGTCCAGAATTTGAATTTTGACCTTGTGCTCACAACATTGTTTTATTAAAATTTACAAGGTCACCTCTATCAATATATAAATGCTAAAAGCTATAAAATGACTAGTGAATGAAATAGGTATAACAACAAACACAACAATACATAGTACTGCAACAATAACATAGCAAATAATATAAACCACTGAACACATGCAGATTTAACAATGTTATGTTAAGTAATACACACCACCATCCAAGCTTTATGACTAATTCTAATTTAAAGTGGGGGTGATAAGACCTGCACTGACATCCCACTTGGGGTGTATTGTGCATTTGCCCCTGTCATTTGTTAGTCACTCTTATCTATCGATGGGTAGAAAGCTTTTGCATGCTTACAGTCTTTTGTTTTATTCCAAATATTTTGCTGTTCTTTTTCTGTGTAGAGACTTAGCAGATTCCGTGCCTTCATAGCTATTGGTTTGCACAGTTTTTATGAGTAGCTATAAGCTTTTTTTTATGTAACAAAATGGTTCGGTTCTCGGCCAGGCAGATGTTTGAATTTTATAATATCTGCTCTTTGGTATATCTGTTCATGTCTGTATGTGTTCCATGGCTTAGTGGGAAGCTAAATGGGATGTGTTTCAAGCTCCATTCGTGGTCCGATCTTGTTCAGGTGGGGTTGTGGTCCGTTGTCAGCGCGGACCCACATGCCGTACCCTAGTCGGACAACATTCCCACTGTTTCGGTGCGCATGTCCCGGTCGATGACGTCATTCCGGCTCCTGAGGATATTCTCAGGGTGACTTTCTGGACCAACTTTAGCTGCAGCTAGACTCCTTATGTTGAACTCATCTGCAAGTTGGTGGATCACAGACGTGTGTGTTATATGATATATCCTAAACCTAAACTTAACTATTATTTAAAAAGGTGAAAATAACTCAGTTTCTCTGTCTGTTTATTTGCTTTTCACAACGAAACAGCTAGGCCAATCATAATAAAATTTGGCAGGAAGATAGTGTGCATCATGAGTAGGGTACTTCCCCCCCTAGAAATGCGGAATACTGGAAAACCGCGTGTTACACCGCGGGATGCAGCTAGTTAAATAATATTCTAGCTTCTGCCCACAGTTTTGCTCACATAGTAATTCAGTTAGTTTAGTTATTATAAATGTGAAAGTTTGTGTGCAAGTGTGTGCGTGAATATTTGTCCATGTTTTTTTTTTAAATGCCATATGTGGCAAACACGCTGACGGGTCGCCTGATGGTAAGAGATCACCGTCGCCTATGGATATCTGGGCCTTAATTCTGTAACTACAAACACGCACGTAACGCGCCGTGTTAAGTTTACCTCTATAAGTTTACCTCAAAAAGTTTTATTCCTAGGGAATAGAGTCCAAATTTTAAGAGGTTAACTTAACGCGGCGCGTTACGAGCGTGTTAAAGTTACGAGTTACGGAATCAGGGCCCTGTAACACCAGAGGCATCACAGATATGTTCCTGACCTTATAGAAGTGTTATTCCCTTGTTTAAATTATTGGCAATGTTTTGTCCTGAAAAAAAAATTACAAGGTCCTGCAGGCATAGCATGGACTGTGGATAAATTGTCTTTCCACCGTTTTTATCCACGCCTAGACGACAAAGCTATAATATGGATACGTTTATCTTTTTCTCGCGGGATAAAAACGGTGGAAAGACAATTTGTCCACAGCCCGTGCTAGGCCTGCTGTAGGAGAGTGAGTGAAACCGGAAAATAATTTATATTCATTCATTCATTCATTCATTGGTGAAACTGTAAGGCTAGTAATGTTTTACATACATTAAAATCAACCCCATCCTGTTCGGTAGTTCCTACTAGTGATGTAACGAATATTCGCATTCGCGAATATTCGCATAATTTTGCATATTCGCATACGCGAAATTATTGCGAATGTTTTTGCGAATGTTTTTGCATGTATAATTTTTTTAAGTAGGTAATTATAGTTGGTTAATATAAGAAAATGATTATTATTTATTTTACAAATTTCAATATTATAATAACCATTAAGTACATTAAAAAAATCAACCTAATGCATGCAGGTGTGTTTATTTATAGGTTGAGGAAATAAAAGGCTATTTTATTTTATTTTATTTTATTTATTTAATATAAGAAAATCCAATTCCATTAATTTCTTATGTTTTTAATGCAATAAAAAGTAACTTAACCTCGTAATCACATTATCAGTCTTCTCTTTATCGTTTGGTATCATTTATTTATTTAACTTTGGGCAATGAAGCCTAACAATCAAGTTTTCATAAGAATTTAACAAACAAAACTATATACTAAATGGCCTAAATGCAATGTAAACAAACAAAAATAATCTTCTATGAATTTTTACCAAAGTTTAATGATAGCTTTATCTAAAAATAATTATCTACAAATACTTCTACAATAAATAAACTATAATTAAAATCAAATAAAAGTTAAAGTCGTAAGTCGTTCAGCTTCCATCTCACTCCTGTTCCTATCAGGCGGTTCCTTTCTCACCCCAGTTCTTATGACATCATTTTTGTAATTGTGATGCAGTTCTATAATTTTGTTGCAGCGGGGCGCATTATAATAGAGCTGAGATATGATGTGGTGCCGAAAACAGCTGAGAATTTCCGTGCGTTATGTACGGGCGAGAAAGGAAATACCACTATTGGAAAGCCGTTGCATTATAAAGGAGTTAAATTCCATAAAGGTGAGATATAAATAGATCATATTATGTATTTCTTTAATTTATACATACTAAACAGAAACAGGAGCTGTAGCGTAGGTAGGCCTCCCACTAGTTGGACCGACGACATAGTCGCTGGCATCCAGTGGATGCAAAAGGCAGGATGTCGTTCAGTTTGTAGGTTAAAGGGGGAGGCCTATGTTCAGCAGTGGACGTCTTCTGGCTGCTGCTGATGATGATGATGATGAAACAGAAACACACATACTAGGCACATCAGCATATGCTGCTCGCCTATCATCAAATAAATAATAATAAATAAATGAACTGAAAACTGCAATAACATTTGTAAAACACTGAATAAAAACTACAATATCTGATTACTCCCTAGGTTTTAGAATGTAAGACTAGCAGGTACCCAATATACTCCAGTGAAATATTAAAAAAAATCTTTTATTTAGTTTTTTTTACAGTGTTAGTGCAGCTGTCATAGCAATTAAATGCTTGGACAGGGTATAGGCTTGCATTCTACAATTTTGTTGCAGCAGGATGTATTATTTTTACTATAAATCTTTATGAATTAGTAGCTCCCATGGTTTGTGTAAGTTTTTCTAGTTAAATTGCATTTGTTGAGGATAAAATGTGTCCTATGGATACTGTGTAGAGCAAAGCAAAAGTCTGGAGTCTATGGGAGCAAAGACTGCATTCTCCTTCTGCGCTGCCTGAATGGATGTTCCCCAAGAGCTACAATCTGGTTGTCTTCAAGTCGCAAGTGAATCGCTTTCTTCCAGGCGAGCGTGGTCAAATTGTAGACTGCATCATCTTTTAAACCAGGCGAGGTGGTGGTCCAAAAAAAAATGCTAGTAAAACCTTTATATATATATAAAAACTGATATAAATACAGTGTGGTTATTTTAAAAAAGCTTTTATCAAAAAACTGCACCTGTCAGATCTATTCTTTGCACGGTTCGAGTTTAAGTATGGTTCACCACATAATGCTAAAAATTTATGTTTTTTTTTTGTTTCTGCTTATTAAAATGGCAATATTGCAGCGATACCCCAATTTATGGTGCAGTCTGGAGACATAAACAGAGATGGATCTGGCGGTGAAAGCATATATGGACCCACATTCGAAGATGAAAACTTCAAATTAAAAGTATGTATAATGAATTGCTTATCTATGTACATACAATGGTTTTCATATTTATATTAGACAGCAGAGTTGACTAAAACTTTGCAAGTATTTTTAGTGCAGTCTATTAGACGAGGTCGCCAAAATTTTATTACTACGACAAAAAATCTAAAGCTAAAAGCAAAAACTAAAATAAAGATCTATAATATTCTATCTAAAAATCAACATAATTTTGTTTTGCCATCATAATAACAGCAGCAACATTATCAAAAATCAAATATTTAAACAAATATTGATTTTTTCTGCAGTACCAATTACTTATTAGTTAATAATAAAATTTTGCCCTGTTGGTCCAGTTGGTAGTGAACCTGCCTTTCTGCGCTTGGGGGCATGGGTTCGTTCTATATTTGGGTGTTAATATCTATTTAAGTATGTATTTAAAAATATATATGTATGTATATCAGTCTCTGGCAGCCATGTCACAAGCTTTGCTTAGTTTGGGGTCAGATGACTGTGTGTGCAAAAATGTCCCGAATATTTATTTATTTATAGTAAATTCCTTTTCATCTCGTGAGCTGAGGTCAAACTCTAGCATCTAGCCCATTTTGTAATAAAAAATCATTTTTCAAGTATTTATAATAACTTAAAGTAGCGTTAACATCACCAGCACGAGGCGGGCGTACTGAGCATGGCGAACAAAGGCCGGCCGCACACCAATGGCTCCCAGTTTTGCATAACTACAGTCCCGTGCACCCACCTCGACGGAACCAATGTGGTGTTCGGACAAGTGCGTGCAGGACTGGCTGTGGTGGAAGAGATACAGAGACTCGCGGGAAAAGAAGATAGTGTCCCCACTCAGGTTAGTACTGACTTAGTAACAAGGACTGTGACCTTCAGGCGGAGGCCATGGGCCTACTACTGGCAGAAAGAACAATTTAGTCACAGCCTCTAAACATCGTGATGGTAAAGGAATCCTCATGTTTACTACCAACAGTGCTCGAAGAACCGATACCGATGGGGAAGAAAGTTTCTTGAGTGGAGACATGAACCGAAAGACGCAGCGTAGGTAGGCCTCCTACTAGATGGACCGGCAACATTGTGAGAGTCGCGGGCATCCAGTGGATGCAAATGGCAGGCTGTCGTTCAGTGTGGAGGTTAACGGGGAGGGCTATGTTCAGCAGTGGACGTCTTCTGGCTGATGATGATGAGTGCTGCTACTGTCTACATACTCAAAAGACCCGTAACAAGATCAAGGATCTCTGCTGAGTGTCATAAGTGGTACAGTTATGTGGTATGCTTGACTGGACAAAGGTAGTTTTATAACTATGGTGCAGTTGACAACTCCACAGAAGATATTAAATTAATTAAAATTAAAAATTAATATTTCGGAATTAATTAATATTTCGGACATTTTTGCACACTCGGTCATCTGACCCCAAACTAAGCAAATCTTGTGATATGGCTGCCAGAGACTGATATACATACATGTATAGTTTTTAAATACATACTTAAATAGATATTAACAATCAGATATAGAACAAACACAAATGTTCATCACACAAATATTTGTCCTATGTGGGAATCGAACCCACGCCCTCAGGCTCAGAAGGTAGGTTCACTACCAACTGGACCAACGAAATTTTCTTAGTTGTACATGTGTATTATATTTTGATTAGATCCAGTCCAGTGATTCAAGAAAATCTGTTCAGTTTTAAAGATAATGAGCTCTTTAATCAAGGGTTTAAAAAAAACCAATTGTTACTTGTATTCCATAGTTTTGGATTCGTATCGACACTTAAAGTTTTCTTTATATTTCGATTTAATATCTAAATAATGAATGAATGGTCTATTCCAATGGTTGGTGGTTCCAGGAGTGCGTGATATCAGAGTGCGGTGAAGTCCAGGGTGCGTGGGACGTCCGGTGCTGCGACGGCACGGCTGACCGCCTGCCCGAGCACCCTGAAGACTACAACCAACCTGTGCACGTGAGTTCATTGTGTCAGCTCTATTTTCATTAAAAAAGCAACTCTCTGCCACTTTATGCCATATTTCGAAAAGGACACTTTTAATGTAACCGTAATCTATGAAACGCCACCGCTAAATTACAAAATTATGTTTTTTTCGTACTTTTAAAATAAAGATCTATAACCAAAGCTGTATAATTGGAAAAATTTCATGCACTTCGAGATACAATATTATACCTATCACAATCAAGTGAAAACAGTCAAACATCGTCCGAGCGTCGTTGTACGTACATAGATATCAATTATATAGTTTGCAATACAATATTTACTCCAATTTAGACGGTATGTCGCTCGCATAGTGTGCAACGTCACTTGTCCGCTGTCATCGTGGCACTGGCATCGCGCGGCGTTGTAGTCGGGTCGCGGATGCCATAACCAAAAAGTCTGCGTAGCGTGCGCCGAGTTTTGCTTCGGTTTTTTTGCATGTTTGTGACTATAGGTATTGTATCTTGATGACTTACCTTAATAACCATAGAAGTTCATCATCTTCAGCCAGAAGACGTCAACTGCAGAACACAGGCCTCCCTCCCCCTTAGACATCCACACTGAACGATTTAGGACAATTATAACGACAGTTCGCCATCCGCATCCACTGGATGCCGCGACTCTAACGATGTCGTCGGTTCATCTAGTGGGAGGCTTACGCTGCGTCTTCCGGTTCGTGGTCTCCAAGCAAAAACCTTTCTTGCCCATCTTTTTTTTGGAATATCTACCATAAAGCGGTGTCGCCTTTTTGTTCCCACTTTGGCATTCCAATAGAAAAATGGGGAGGAGGGAATTAGATCATGCAGATCCGATGCACACACTCTGATGGGAGGTCTACTTTCAGCCAAAGTAGACCTCCCATCATGCCCTGCGCTGTTTGTTTCAGATAGACGACCTGATGTCCAGCGTGAAAACATTGAAGTCGGTCGGTAACTCTCACTTCAGCGAGGGCCGGTACAAAGCCGCGCTGAGGAAATACCTCAAATGCCTGCGCTACATCGACTTCACACTAAAACACACGGACAAACTTAGTGATCATGAAAAACAGGAATTACGTAAGTTTTTTTTACTGAGAAAGGTCTTAAAGGTGAAAGGTCTGAAATGTCCACCAACCCGCCTGATGGAACGCGACTTTGTTGCCGAAGATGGAGCACGTAGAATGTAGATCTTACTTACAGCGGCCAGAAATGGGTCTTGGTGTCGGACACAGGAGAATCGGTTTCTTCTAGGCAAGCGTGCTCCACCGTAGACTGCATCATCGCTTTTCATCAGGCGAGTTTGTGGACAAACGCAAGCCTATCGAACGCCATCGTAGAAGATGTTCAGTATGGCCTTGAAGATATAGGTAAAGGTACAAGAAGAAGAAAAAGATATATTTATTGCCAAAAACTACCAAAAACAATGGACATATATTATTAGAAACACAAGGAGAAACAATGTCAGAATACACCCAAGCGGGTTGTCAGTCTTATTAACCCACTTCAAATTAGAACTAGAAAATTGGGGCATTTCATTTCTCCATTTCACTTCCAGTTAGCAAACCTCGACACCTGATAAGGTCCCAAGTTTCAGCTTCGTACCTCAAGTAGTTGTCTCAAGTTTTCGTGACGAGTCAGTGAGTAAGTGGTATTTCGCTTAAGCAGTAGATAGTAGAATAAAATTACAGCAATTTCTGCCCCCCCTCCAACCTAATGTCTGGATAAGTGCCTGAGCTTAACAGCTAAAACCGCACGATCCTGCTAGGGAGCTAGTCTTATCAACATCATCTTTTCAGCCATAGGACGTCCGCTGCTGGACATAGGCCTCCCCCATCGATCTCCAAAAGGGCCGGTTGGAAGCGGCCTGCATCCAGCGATTCTCTGCGGTCTCTTTTAGGTCGCCTGTCCATCTTGCTAGTCTCATTAATAATAATAATTTCTTCCTCAGTACAAGAAGTGCTCTCGCTGTACACAACCCAGTGTCAGCTCAACCTGGCAGCTTGCTACACAAAGCTACAAGACTACCGATCCAGCATAAAATACTGCACTGCGGTGAGCGATTCATTTGAATCTTATCTACTTATTCATAAAAACAAAGATGCTGCCTTTTTTTTTAACGCTGATAATTCCGCGTTTGACCACCAACTCGCCTGTTGGTAAGCGACGATGTGGTCGAAGATGAAGCACGCAGACTTAGAAGATACCTATTCACTCTGGCCTTGAAAAGGCCCATGTCTGAAGCTATTTTTTTACATCAGACAAGGCTAACGTTTCAAGGTGTAATGTAAAAGATCGAGCACGTTAGGACGGGCCGCAGCGGGCCGGGGAGCATCGCAAAACTCGCTTTCATACATTTTATATGATGCATCGCACATTATGCCGGGCCGCAGCGAAGCGGATTTCCATATAAAATGTATGAAAGAGATTATTGCGATGCGCCCCGGCCCACTGCGGCACGTCCTAACGTGCTCGATCCTTAACATGGAAGAACTGTTGAACGATGTGCAAGCATGCAAATGAAAATGTAACAGCAATCCAAGTCGTCTTTATCCAATTTCTTTTAGCAAATATAACATAAATTACCAGTTGTTTCAGAATTTTCTAGTACTACCTTACCTTAGTCCATACTTACCTTGTAACCCAACAACCAAGTAACCAAGGGTTACAACCTTAGAGATTTGATCCTTATAAGTCACAGGAACAAATGAAAATTTTTTTTGGTCAATATTACTATTTTCTTCTACTACTACTTACTATTTTCTTCCCGACTAATTTGTTTTTAAATGTCATTTTTTTTTCTTTTTAATTGTCTTATGTGCAAATAAATTAACTTAATCTAGCAACCAACCAGTAACCCATCACAGACGGGTTCGTAACGCGTTTCTTTTCGCGACCATACGTAACTAAACCAATTACTAAGTCTACGCTATTCGTCTGTCTGCTTGTCTGTCGATCTGTCTGTCTTACCTATTAACGGCTCTATTTTTTATTGTGGCCGCTTGAAATTTTCACATAGTGTTTTTCAGGTCCTGGAGAGTTCACCGCGCAACGAGAAGGCTTTGTATCGGCGGGGGCAGGCGCACTACGCACTCAATAACTACGATTTGGCGCTACTTGATCTGCGGCTCGCTGACAAGGTAACATGACTTGCCTTCTAGGCTGGCCTAAAAGCACTAGTGCCAGTAAGCTAAATGCACTAGGGCCAGCCACTACTGCGCTACTTAGCTTACTGGCACTAGTGTCAGTAAACTAAATGCACTAGTGCCGGCCACAACTGCGCTACTTAGCTTACTGGCACTAGTGTCAGTAAACTAAATGTACTAGTGCCGGCCACAACTGCGCTACTTAGCTTACTGGCACTAGTGTCAGTAAACTAAATGCACTAGTTAGCTTACTGGCACTAGTGTCAGTAAACTAAATGCACTAGTGCCAGCCACTACTGCGCTACTTAGCTTACTGGCACTAGTGTCAGTAAACTAAATGCACTAGTGCCGGCCACTACTGCGCTACTTAGCTTACTAGCACTAGTGTCAGTAAACTAAATGCACTAGTGCCGGCCACTACTGCGCTACTTAGCTTACTGGCACTAGTGTCAGTAAACTAAATGCACTAGTGCCGGCCACTACTGCGCTACTTAGCTTACTAGCACTAGTGTCAGTAAACTAAATGCACTAGTGCCGGCCACAACTGCGCTACTTAGCTTACTGGCACTAGTGTCAGTAAACTAAATGCACTAGTTAGCTTACTGGCACTAGTGTCAGTAAACTAAATGCACTAGTGCCAGCCACTACTGCGCTACTTAGCTTACTGGCACTAGTGTCAGTAAACTAAATGCACTAGTGCCGGCCACTACTGCGCTACTTAGCTTACTAGCACTAGTGTCAGTAAACTAAATGCACTAGTGCCAGCCACTACTGCGCTACTTAGCTTACTGGCACTAGTGTCAGTAAACTAAATGCACTAGTGCCGGCCACTACTGCGCTACTTAGCTTACTAGCACTAGTGTCAGTAAACTAAATGCACTAGTGCCGGCCACAACTGCGCTACTTAGCTTACTGGCACTAGTGTCAGTAAACTAAATGCACTAGTTAGCTTACTGGCACTAGTGTCAGTAAACTAAATGCACTAGTGCCAGCCACTACTGCGCTACTTAGCTTACTGGCACTAGTGTCAGTAAACTAAATGCACTAGTGCCGGCCACTACTGCGCTACTTAGCTTACTAGCACTAGTGTCAGTAAACTAAATGCACTAGTGCCGGCCACTACTGCGCTACTTAGCTTACTGGCACTAGTGTCAGTAAACTAAATGCACTAGTTAGCTTACTGGCACTAGTGTCAGTAAACTAAATGCACTAGTGCCAGCCACTACTGCGCTACTTAGCTTACTGGCACTAGTGTCAGTAAACTAAATGCACTAGTGCCGGCCACTACTGCGCTACTTAGCTTACTAGCACTAGTGTCAGTAAACTAAATGCACTAGTGCCGGCCACTACTGCGCTACTTAGCTTACTGGCACTAGTGTCAGTGAACTAAATGCACTAGTGCCGGCCACTACTGCGCTACTTAGCTTACTGGCACTAGTGTCAGTAAACTAAATGCACTAGTGCCGGCCACTACTGCGCTACTTAGCTTACTGGCACTAGTGTCAGTAAACTAAATGCACTAGTGCCGGCCACTACTGCGCTACTTAGCTTACTGGCACTAGTGTCAGTAAACTAAATGCACTAGTGCCGGCCACTACTGCGCTACTTAGCTTACTGGCACTAGTGTCAGTAAACTAAATGCACTAGTGCCGGCCACTACTGCGCTACTTAGCTTACTGGCACTAGTGCCGGCCACTACTGCGCTACTTAGCTTACCGGCACTAGTGTCAGTAAACTAAATGCACTAGTGCCGGCCACTACTGCGCTACTTAGCTTACTGACACTAGTGTCATGCTAATGTTTATGTGTATTTTCGAGAGTTAATGTGTAATAATGGATTATGATTTATTAAGTGACGATACCTAAAATTTTACAATGCATTTTGTTATACGGCTCTCATAGCCCTAACAGACGTATAGATTTGGTTGTCGTACCTCCGTCCAACTTCTATAAATCCTTTCCATCCTAAGGTTGCCTGGAAGAGATCGCTTTTAGCGATAAGGCCGCCAGTTGTTACACTAGTTTTTAAGAGTTTTTTGTCCTCTATCAAATTTCATGGTGTGAACAATAAAGAGTTAATCAATCAATCAATCAATCAACCAACAGGTGGGAAAGAGAAAAATTTCTCTTTCTCTCCCGTTGGTTGGACGGAGGTACGTCAACCAAGTCCGTCTCGTCAGTTAGCTACTTTAGGCCGAAAATAGGTCATTCTACTCGTCATCATAAACAACTTTTACTATGAAACTAACCCTGAAATTTCCGGCTGAGCTGATCCACAGTTTTATACAGGGTCACGCGGATAGACTGCACTCTGCTTTTCAGAGAAAAAAAATCGCCTTTCAATACATTTTGTCGAGTGTCAATGATTGTTTTCCATGCAACAGCAAATAATTTTATTTGCAATTTCAGGGTTGGTCCCATAGTAAAAGTTGTTTATAATGATGAGAACGACGACCTCCTTTCGGCTTAATACAGTCTATATGCGTAACCTGCGTATATCTTTGGGTGTTGCTAGTAGATTCACACAGAGTTACGTTACAGGTGGCTCCCAACAACCGCGCGATCCACAAGTTGCTTGAGCAAGTGCGACTTTCCAACAAGAGCTACAACGATCTCCAAAAGCAGATGTTGTCAAAATTTTTTCGTGACCAAAACGAAAAGCGTATCGCGATCGCGAATAACTGAACTAAGACTGAAAGTGGTGATACGTAGACTTGTTTGATGGAATTCCACGTTTGTAAAGTTGTGTTTACATTTTACAAGGTGACATTGTTCGGCTTTGTGGCATGCTACATTGATGTGGAGTGTACAAGTAAGAACATTAGGGTCAAATGTACATAGTAATCATCATCATCATTCCAGCCGTAGGACGTTCACTTCTGGACATAGGCCTCCCCCATCGATCTCCAATAGGGCCGGTTGGAAGCGGCATGCATCCAGCGTTTCCCTGTGGTCTCTTTTAGGTCGTCTGTCCATCTTGTGGGTGGACGTCATATGCTGCGCTTACCGGTCAGTAGTCTCCATTCGAAAACCTTTCGGCCCCATCGGCCATCTGTTCTGCGTGCTATGTGCCCTGCCCACTGCCAGTTCTACTTGCTAATCCGGTGGGCTATGTCGGTAACTTTCGTTCGTCTACGGATCTCCTCATTTCTGATTCGATCTCGTAGACTCTACGTTCTCTAATGGATGTTCCGTTTATGTAGCATGCCACAACTCTTAGGTATGATTATACATACACAAAGATAATATAACCACTTGATCGAGCATGTCGTCATAATTCCCCTTTGCACGAGTAAGCCACGTCGGTCGCGGGGGGATATTCGTGGTTTTCACATTATTTATAAGACACAGGAATTACTCACGTAAGATTAAGCCGGTTACTCCGACTATAGTTTCAACCGCATTCGGCGGTCTTTTTCAAGGTGAATGCGCGTGGCTGCGTCTCGCTTTGCTTTGGCTTAATCTTACGTGAGTAATTCCCGTGTAATATAAAAAGTTTCATTCATTCAATTCGCGCCTAGGATTGGCTCGCTCGACAACGAGTATGCTGAAAATTATGTACCATTTTCATCGCGCGGGGTAAAGGATGAGCAGTCAAGTGGTTATATCGTCATTGTACATACAGGGCACCGATTCTACTAAACCAATTGTTTTTAAATTGTAATTTTTTCAATTTAATAAGTAAGTTTAATAACTAAGTTTTTAAGTATAAAAAAAATATTTAAAACTGTCAATTTTGAGGCAGTTATTTAACAATTAAAATGGCAACAATTACAATTT
Source organism: Agriopis aurantiaria (assembly GCA_914767915.1). Classification (NCBI taxonomy): domain Eukaryota; kingdom Metazoa; phylum Arthropoda; class Insecta; order Lepidoptera; family Geometridae; genus Agriopis; species Agriopis aurantiaria. Next base: position 2,483,416 of record OU612003.1, read on the forward strand.
AAAGACAATTGTTTTAGTAGAATCGGAGCCATGGTCGTGTGATGTGTACACTCCACGAGGTAAGGCCCAACTGTGCTTTGTCAAATATAGGATGATAATTTTGACAGCTCACAGTAAGGATGAGGTAGTGTATAATCGTTAGTGAACCTCAATCATCGATATTATTCTCATAGAACTTGGTATCGATAATGGCATGGTTATGCTGAAAAAATTAAATCATTCATTAGGTAAGTAATAGTTTTTTTCACAAATAAGTAATTGCGCGGTGGATAATTACAAATAACTTTAATCCTATATGTAATTTTTTATTTGTTTAATATATTTTTTTTCAAAACCGATTTTCGATAGTCTGTGATTGTTCATTATGCGTGGAACTTCACTAAGTGGGCGGTACCCATCCATTGATTAAGATTCCATTGATTTCCATTGATTTTCATTAAGTACGACATTATTTATAGTACATTTTACCGGCAAAAAATACGAAACTTCATGGGCGTGAACTGTCAAAATTATCATCCTATACTTGACAAGCATAGTCTTATATAAAAAAAAATATGTATAAAATATGCCTGTTGGTAAGACTGAATGACGTGGGCTCGCTATTGGTTGCTAAATTAACGTATTGAAGACGAATGTTTGTAGCCGGCAGATACAGATGGCGTTAGCATAGCAAGTACCTTTAGGATTTATTTTTATTTGGATTTTAGATATTATTTGGATTGTAATATACATTAGGGTTATTGATATAGTTAGCTAACAAACTCTCGCAGGCGGCTTTCCTATGAAAACATTAACAAGTTTTGCTCCTTGTTTTTTTTTTATTAGTAGTCTTGCTTTTGACCACCATCTCGCCTGATGTTATGCGATGATGCGGACTGCGTGGAACACGCTTGCCTAGAAAAAAACCAATACATCAGACACCGATTCATGATAATAATATAAAGACACCCAGGGGGTTAGACGAGCCACTTTCTGTTAGCGTTAACGCCTGCGGAAAGATGAAATTGTATGAAAATTACATTAGCTTAAGATAACATCTCTCAAGCTGATGTCGTTGTCAATGTCATTTTCATACAATTTCATCTTTCCGCAGGCGTTAACGCTAACAGAAAATGGGTCTTGTCTAACCCCCCAGATTGTAACTTTTATAATAATAGTCAGGGTAATAATATTGTTTGTCTCGAATATGAATTTGTTTTGAATGTAATTTTTTAAGGAGACATGAAAATTCGATTTTAAACTCTCGATTTTCCAAAGCGGCTCTAATGAAGGGTTTCCAAAATGTAATTTAAGCATTATTTATCTCTCGCTAGATGGCGTTGGCGACAGTTTTGTTAACAGTAAGTTTCAGATTTCCACTTCTTTTAAAACTTTCCATGATGTGACATGACACACAAACTTCTGTCATTCGTTTTTTTTCTTACACGACTTAATGTAAAGTTTGGTTGGATAGAAATGAATGTATGTTAATATTTCAAAATACGTAACTATCACAAAATTTGTCTTCTTTACATAATTTTACAGGATTTTGTATTTTTTTAAACTATTCACCTTCTTTTTTTTTTTTTTTTTTTTTTAATTTATTTAAAACACATAGTACGTTACATTTCAAGTTAGTAAGTTGTCTTAAAATCTATGTTAGATTTATCCAGACAACTGGTTCTCGGTAAGATATTTTTAAATCTAATTAATCTAAATACCTACATTGCACAAAAAAATGAAGCGCGCGAACACACCAGACTGCTGTTGTTGTAGGCATAAGCGTATCGCGGAGTATAACCGGTTGTGAGTCGTTTACTACAGAATACATATTAGTACAAAGACAAAGCTTAACCTACTCGTACAGCAGTCGCAGCGTTAGCGCGCCATGCAACGAATACAGGGTGCTCCAGGTGATGTTTTATTGTGCTAAGTAATGCTGTTTTGATTTCCATTTAATTTATTCCATTTGTTTTCTGTTTTAATTTTTCGAACTACATTACGAATGAAGTTCTCCACAGTCATGACAAAGTTTAAAAAGTAAATACCAAAATTTACGCGAGCGCCATCTCTTGACGATGAAAGAACTATACTGACAATGCCTTTTGGAAACCAGTCATGGGTGGCCACATTGTCTCCTCTAATTATGTACGTGCGTACAATGTTTCAATGTGTAAAGAGGTTTTGTTACGTGTTTACACTAAAAAGAGGTAAATAAAAGTATTGGCGTTGATTCTCTTGTACCATTTTCTAAACTAAACTAAATCTGACAGAGCTTATATTATTGCCGTAATTTTTTTCACATTTTGGAAAGAAAAGAGTTGTTAATTTTAGTCCCGTCAAATTAGTTAAGTTTATTTAGTGGTACAACAGAATTGACACCATGGTTTAATTTACAGACAAAAAATATAGAATTTCCAGATGGTATCCTGTGATTGGCTCATTGTATAAGCCCAATCTAAAAACGTTATTTTGAAGATTTGGTTGCTAACGTTTAAATGAAATGTGAAAAATACCCCAAATTAAATATCCACGCTATGTATGAGAAAAGTACTAAAGTCTTAGCGGCAGCTGAGCATTTATGAGTCAGGTATGCTGGCCTCGGCTACCCCATTTGCTGCATTTCAGGTTCGTACATAACCATGCGCGTGTTCATGCTTATGTTGCCGCCGCTGAAGTAAGAACTGTGTATTTAATAGCGCAATACTCTTTTTTTATTATTATAAATAATAGGCTTGCGTTTGATCACCATCACGCCTGATGTTAGGCGATGATGCGGTGGAGCACGCTTGTCTAGAAGAAACCGATTCACTCGTGAATTGGTAACACTCAGATTGTATCCATCGGGGTACACCCATTCAGGCAGTGCATTCCACGGACTAGCAGTTCGCACAAGTTTTCTGATCTAGTTTAAGAAGTACCATCTGTTATCAGTAGCCTTAAGCCCGTTGCAGACCATTCGCAATACAAATTTTGCTTAGTGCAAGTGGCAACGAAAGTGCTTAGTAGCACTTCGGGCTGGTCCTTGCGCAAATGAAGCTTCGTTTCTCCGCGCTACTCACGCAACGCCCACTGCGCATCGTTCGTCTCGCTCGTACACTCGTGCGAATACATACCCGCACGCGAGTGGCTAGTTACTTTTGAACGCCTACTTGTACCTGCTACTTCTACTTGTACTTGCAAGCTACTTCGCATGGTCTGAAACGGGCTATAGTACAAGTTTTGATAATTTTATTTAATTTATTTTAAAACGAAAGATGTTTACAAACCAGAACTCAAGACAGAGATGTAATAAATAATAGCTAAACAGTAATAACTAATTGATATATTTTATGAAAAGAAGCCATATCAGCTGAACGAGGTTTATAATAGTAATTAAAAAAACCGGAAAAGTGTGAGTGGGACTCGCACCCTGAGGGTTCCGTACAAATGAATAAATATGTATGTATATATTATAATAGTTAATCTATCCCGGGTAGCGAGACTTGACTAAAAACGGTTAAAAATGTTGCAATATTGATGGACAAACTTAACTTTGTAGTTGGCAAGCAGGTGCTCCGATACAAACCAACAACAAATTGTAAGTTTGTATTTTTTATGTGATGTAACTTGAAATTAACAAGTTTTGGATTTTTTCTTTATATGTGCTATGATACCTTGCTTCTTGCCAAATTTCATTATTTTAGGTCAACGCGAAGTACCCTATAGGTTTTGATTACTTTAGTCTTGACAGACAGACGAACAACAAAGTGATCCTATAGGGGTTTCTTTTTTCCTTTTAAGGTACGGAACTCTAAAAAGGGTAGAAAATTAGCAATGGTTTATGAACTAGTTTTGAAGAACGTGGTACGTGCATAAATATACATGTTTTAGAAAACTTTTCGTTTTCGTATTGTTCCATACATTTTAGTAAAGCGCCTCCAGCGGAGGAACAAATCGGTAGTAATCGGCAGTATAGGTTGCTTTACTCATTACAGAAAAATCTTTCGAATAGCTTGCAACCCGGCAATGTATGGAACAAAATGTAAATGTTTTTTTTTTTCGAAATATATCGAAACTTGTACCAAGGAAGATCGACTAAGATAAAAGACAATACAGCTTTTCTTTTCTTGAAATGTTACGAATCTTGACTGCGATACTAGCGCTACGGTAATTTGTAGAACCCTTTCGTACGCTATCTGACTGCAGCGCTTACGGAAGTTCGAGACAACCTATATCACGCTCAAATTACGGCGCCATCTAAGTTTATACCGTTTTTAGGCAAATTTCCGAGCTACGCTCTAATGTTCCGCTATTGTCTTTCCTCTTAGTCTATCTTTCTTGCTTGTACTAAGGGTACTGTTTAATTTAAGTTTACGCAATAATTTTAGTTTAAGTTTTAATCAATTGGCTGTTATTAGAGTTTAAGGTTATCAACTGCCTTTAAAGTATTTTGATTTGTTCAAAAAAGTGAATTTACTGTTGTTGTGTTCAATTTGGTTTAACAAAATGTAATGGAATTACAAAGTATTATACAACAATCTGTGTTTATAGCTACTTTTGTAAGAAAATATATTACGAAATAAAATTTTGAAGTACTTTAGTCGGAAACAGATGTGGTGCCAATTCTGTTTCTAAAAATGTTTTTTTTTTTTGTTTGGAGGCAGGCATAGCCCCGATTCGATTTTTTTTTTCAAAATCGCGTCGCTTATTGAAACTTGTACCTATATTTGTATTGGGAACATATAGACGAACAAAAAATTTCAGAAAGCAATGTCCTAAGTTGTCTAAGGAGAGAGCTACTGATGTTTGCTTCTTGGAGAACCAATGAATTGGATTACCGCAGTAAAATATTACACATCCGCTGGTGCTTTTTCTATCTGATTTATCGCCTGCCCAGTCTGCATCAGAATAAGCAAGTAGGTTGCAGCTGCTATTACTTTTGACATATACTATACCTTTGTATGGACCCGGGTATGTCCTAAAACTGCGACCAGAACCACCGGAGGATGGGCAGCAGCGTCCTATTAGTACACGGTGAACGTACTGCGATCCCCAAGCCGCCTGCCAAGCGTGGGGATTATGGCAACACCCCTCTCTACGAGGGAGGCCTTTGTTCAGCAGTGGACGTTTACAGGCTGATGATGATGATGATGATGATACCTTTGTCCTCTGTAGCTTTTTTCAGAAAGCAATGTCCTAAGTTGTCACGCTATGCAGATAAATGAACAAATATTGCAAGACGAAACCGGGTGTTTGAAAAGCTCAGCGAAGCGTTATCATGGTGCGACGTGATTTTGATAGCCCGTTGGTAGTTGTTCTACTGCCTTCTGCGCTTGGGGGCGTGCGTTCGATTCCCACCTAGAACAAACATGTGATGAACATTTGTGTTTGTTCTATATCTGGGTGTTAATATTTATGTAAGTATGTACTTAAAAATATTTATAAATGGTATATCAGTCTCTGGCAGCCATATCACAAGCTTTGCTTAGTTTGGGGTCAGATGATCGTGTCTGCAAAAATGTCCCGAATATCTCTTCTCGAGATATATGGACAATGGACTTCCGCAAAGTAACGCCTGATTCAATCAACTATATATGGTCATATCCCATATAAGTGTCTTGGGACAAATTCTTGCATCAAGGCGTCTCTCACCATGCGCATTATCATTTCTGGATTCCTTCAGCCGACATCAAATATATTTGTAAATTTTGGTTTTTTTAATTACAATTAGTTTTTTTATATTAAACAAATTATTAATATCTTCTATTTCTGCAAAAATCTGTTCACGATAATGATCAAAATCTTCACAGCTCATATCAGGTACATCAAAACGAATATCTGCTTCATCTCCAGATTCTTCATCGTAATCAACGCGCTTTTTTGTTTCTTGATACTTTTTTTTTGATTTTTGGTTCTCGTACCTCAAAAGGATAAAACGGAACCCTTATTGGATCACTTTGTTGTTAGTATGTCCGTCTGTTAAGACCCTTTTTCTCAAGAACGCGTAAAGCTATCAAGTTGAAATGTATATCAAATACTCGGGTCTACATTTTCTTTCAGCTGTGAAAAAATCAACTTTGTAAGTCAACTCTATCAAAAGATATGACCATTTATGTCGCATATTTTGCGATTTTACAGGGGAATCAAAATCTATAGGGTGCTTCCCGTAGAGCTAGAATCATGAAATTTGCCAAGAGGCAAACTCTCACAGCACATATAAACTTTACTGCCCAAACCTTTCAAGCTTTAGATGCCAAATGTAAAGCGAGCGATAAAAGAATAATTTGCACATTAGTAGCTGATGAAATGGCAATTCGCCAACAAACCCAATGGAATGGTAAAAGAACAGTAGGTTTGATTATGGCGTGGGTCAATCTGAAGTCGATGAAATTGCAACCCAAGTATACGCTTTCGTATTAGTATGCAATGATCAGAATTGGAAAATTCCTTTGGGGTATTTTTTCATAACTGGGTTACAATGTACTCGAAGAGCCAGTTTAATTACAACTCGTCTTCAAAAATGCAATGACGTCGGCGTTAATGTCGTTGCAATAACTTTTGATGGCTGCTTAGCAAATTTTTCAGCAGCTCGTATTTTAGGATGTCAATTAGAAAACGTTGACAGCATGAAAAGATGTTTTAAACATCCCAGTAATAATAGTCAAGTGGCTATATTTTTAGATCCTTGTCACATGCTCAAACTTGTGCGTAATACATTTGAAGCCAAAGGTGTAATCTTTGATGACGAAGATCAAGAAGTTCAATGGCATTTGCTTAAAAATATTGTTAATCTTCAAGAAACTGAAGGACTACATTTGGCTAATAAATTGATGTGTCGCCATATAGAATTTAGAAATCAGATCATGAAAGATAAATTGGCGGTGCAGTTAATGAGTACAAGTGTAGCTAAAGCCTTGGAAATGTGTAAATCCATGTCTATTTCTAAGTTCAAGCATGTTGATCCCACTGTAAAGTTCATACACAATTTCAACAATCTTTTCGATATCCTTAATTCCCGTAAGAGTGGAAAGTACGGTTACAAAAAACAACTGTATTCTGAGCAAAAAACGAATATCCAAAGAAAAAAAACCGTTTTTTTTTTTGGTTCTAGTAGCGAATATATCGCAGGGTGGACAGCTAGAAAAATGACAAAAACTATTAAATGTGAAACTTGCATTAATAAAGTGATAAAAGATTGTGGTTCCACAAATTAATTATATTGAAAAGTATGGTGGTAATAAAGGTGAAATAATTTTTCCTACAAAAGCTTTATTCGAAATTTGCCGCAAAGCTGAAACTATTATACGAAACTATATTAAACAAAAAAGTTGTCATCACTTCATGTCAGAGAATGATACAAAATACATAACTGCAGAAATCTTTAAATGTTTTGTGAACAGTCCCGTCTTGGACGTACTTACCTACTCTGCACTCGTTTGAACAACATCCTATATTAAATCATCGCACTCTGCTTTTGAAAGCAATAGTTGAAAATTATATGAAAGTGCGATTCCATCATTTGCACAAGCATGATCCTGGAATTAAAGGCCACACTAAGCGTCAAAAACTTAGTAAACTTGTTCTGTTTGAAGGCCAGTAAACATTATTTAACCTCTAAATTACACAGATATGTAACAAGTTTATTTACTTTTTGACATTTTGCATAAATAATATTGTGTGTATATCATATCATCCTCATCACATAGTATAAATTAAAGTCGCTTTCCGCGTCTGTCTTTCTGTATGTCTGTATGGCCGCTAACCTAAACCACCCAACGGATTTTGATGCGGTTTTCACCATCAGCTAGATAATTTTTCACGGAAGGTTTATATGTATAAAAAAACCTAAATAAGTATTTATATAAGTACAAAAAAACACTATTTTGCAACCAAGTCACCGAAAAATTACTTAACATGGCTTACGTAGGCTAAACCTTGAGAGATATTTAAAAAAAAGGACTAGAGAATTGTAGCTCTTCTAAAATTCAAAAAAATGGCGATGGCATATACCTATCTGTTATTGTTAACTCACAGTAACCATTTCTTTCATTAAAACTTAATTTATAAATTGCGTTATATTTGCGACGCTATTTAATCTTATTCAGTATAATCCTTATTCAAATAAATATAACAGTATTCTTGGGCATTAAATTAAATTTATAATTGTCTATTACAATTCTGCCGAATACTTTAGAAGATATCAAAGGTAAAAGAAAAATAATGCACGGACCGGAGTCTCTCGGCCACCACAGGCCGCCACGAACTACCTCTCGCCCCGCGCCGCCGCGCTATTTTGCTATTTTCTAGGGTTCCGTAACCAAAGGGTAAAAATGGGACCCTATTACTAAGCCTGCGATGTCTGTCTATCTGTCCGTCCATCCGTCTGTCCGTCCTATCTTTAAACGGCTGTATCTTTCGAACCGTAATAGATAGCCAGTTGAAAATTTCATAGAATATTATGTAATGTTACGGCGGATTAACGAGATATACGTTAAGGAGATATAAAGGGTCTGCGATTTCGCGTCTTTTTGAAAGAGGTAGAAGATTGAAAAAAATTGTAAATTGTCAAAGAAGATTGAAAAATTGAGAAAAAAAAAAGATGAAACTGTCTACAAAGGTTATAGTAATTATCGGACGAGTAAGGAATTCTTACTGTGACACTTGTAATGTGGATTCCAAATGCTAGGACAATATTATATTCTAAATGACTTCGGACTAGATACTTGAAAAGGGTAGTTTTGACAACAGGGTTTTTGAATTTTCTACTATTACGCCCTGTAATTACGCCAAATAAAACCGAGGGCGCTGCTATCTTTTTTTACTATTAAAATTGTAATGAAGTTTATAGGAAAGGTTTTATCGTAGATGAACCAAATCCCTTATTTCATCTACTTCTTCTAAAACAGTTCCATCCAAAACATACTTACTAGGTGTAATTAAACGTTTCTTAGTTATTTTCATATGCTTCTGTTCTTCTGTTCATTATTTTTACCTTTACCCAAGCATTTGGTGTAATCTACGGCATTTTTATTAAAATTCCCGTTGCCAAATCCTTTTATTATTGACATTTATGCTCTCAGACCATTTTTTGCAATCAACACATTGTATCCACTTCTCGTTCGGTAAGCTGTCAACAGCGGTAAATATACCTATTCCTATTATATGGACTTATGCCAGTGCAAGTAAAACCGGTAATAGCATTTCTATCGGTGACTGCAAAATGCTTCTCTCACAATCCCAGGAATGTAATGTATAGTCATCGTTTGACTATACATATCTTTTGGCTCAAATTTATACCTATGCATGACTTCTGCTAGGTTATAATTTTTTTTATTAACGTTATGCTCATTGAAGCTCGAAGCTCGGGACACACTCGTTGCCTGTGGGATTCTCAGAGATAGACTTGGATGTCTTCTTAAAAACATATATAACCATTCTTTCCCTGCAATTTGATCCGTGTTCCACATCTCTAGATATTTCTTTTTATATTTAACCACTAATTCGTATGCCAACTTGCGCATTTCATTCGGGACCAATTGGGCCCGGGCATTGAATTATATAGTCTTCTAAAACTGTTTCGTCTTCAGCAGTAAAAACGCGGTTGACGCAACGGTATCCAACTTGTGCATCAGTATTTCCAACTTCAAGTTTTCGTATGTATCTATACAGTGTTACGTGGCAAACATTGTATTGTTTTGCCAGTGCTCTTATCTTCGTCTTGTTGCTAAAATGTTCTTCGGCTGCTTTTTATAGACAGCTGTGTCAACGGTGCCTCTATCGGTTTTTCTGATAAGCTGACGCGGCATACTGTTTAAAAAAAAAATAATACAGGCATAGTAATAATACAATTCAACTGGGACATGTTATATGTAACATGTTACTTTTGTCCACGTTGTGTCGTGTTTCTTTTGTACCCAACCACGTTTTTGATTTTACAAACGTCGGTATCTTAAATGTAAATGTGCTGCTCTAAAATCCCACAGAGTTTATCCCACAACTCCTTCGAAGTCGTTGTCTTTTTGATGTGCACGGATAAAGCTGGCTAACCTAACCATCGGGTTAGGGATAACTTAGCCCGCGTCTTCGCATCATCTTCGGGTTTGATTCCTTTCCCCTCGATTAGCTTCACACAATGTAACGTCCCTTCCAATACGAGTAAATTCTCGACCGCAAAAGTCCACTCATCATAGTTTTCCCTGCCTTTCAGTTTAGGCACACTAGCTAAATAGTTTGTAGTCATCTTGCACAACGCGACCGTATCAAAATATTTAGTAAAACTGTTAAAAAATTCCGAAATAACGGGATAGCCCATAACCTCTAAAGGAAACGCGTCGGTTATTCAGTGCAGACTAACTTGCCTGCACAGTACATAAATAACTTAAAGGGTTAACACACATTCCTTAGCATAAATGGCGCTAGTAGGTACATTTGAAATTATTGACATTCGTATTTTTATTCTTTATTTTTTGTGAGCTTGTTTTTGTAATTAATATAATTCCTTTCTTATTTCTTATTGATATGCATAATTATTTTTTTGAGAGATACTAATGTAATTGGCTTGACCGTGCTTAAATCTCAATAAATACAATTTAATTTGATACGATTATAACGTTATTATCCATCCATTTTACAAACACGACATCGTCGTATACGAACTGCTGCGATTCGCCACGCTGCATTCGACGATCCGCTTTGAAGTCTATATTTTTTCGCTCTGGTATTCGGTTCATCATGATAGTTGCAGTGCCGTTTATTTAGAGGGTATTCAACTTTTCAAGTAGAGGGATTGACGAGAAGTATTTATCGAGGAATTGAACTAGGAATTGACTTGGAGAGATGTATGATGACAGATGCCCCTACTCCCAAAGATTTGTCGCCCAACGGACTGTAATTAGTGAGGTATTATAATTATCCTGACAAGTACCTGACTTGTGGTACAATGCGCAAATCTGTAACTGACATTTTAATTGACTCACTCTGCTGCGACCTAGCCTACATCCTTTAAAAAGGGGAGTGCTGAGCACTGCTTCTGCGGATCGTTAGTTTGGCGAGAGTTTTTTGAATATCATCCTCTGGTTCGAAGTTTTCATTTGCGTGAAGTTGAGGACACAAATTCTTCCACGATTTCTTTATAAGGGACTCTTTAACAGCCGCCCAGCAGTTTGCTAAATTAAAAACGGTGTCCTTTAAAGTTATGCATTTTAATGAATTAGCGAGATTTTCATTACTCAATGGATTGGCGAGACAATCAATTAACAGTGATTTGCGATAATTTTGTTTTACATTTTGTATAACATTCTGATCCATGGGTTGTATACACGCCGTGGTATTAGGTGGCAGGAACATTGCAAAAATGTTGCCATCTTCAGTTATGAGTTCTTCAGCTGATGAATGACCGGGACAATTATCCAGCAGTAACAATGCCCGTGTTGGTAAGTTCACCGATAAAAGGTGGCGTCGGACCGCAGGTACAAATTCCATCTTGAACCATTCAAGGAACAAGTCTTTAGTAACCCAAGCATTCCCGCAAGCATTCTGTGCCCGATAACATATTGGGAGATTTGTTGATTTAAAAGCACGCGGGTTTTTCGCTTTTCCTACAACTAGCAATTGAAGCTTGTGAGTGCCAGCTGCATTAGCACACGGCATGAATGTGATCCTCATCTTCATCATTTTTCTCCCGGAAGCGGACTGCTCATCACCAGAAGCTAAAGTATGATCAGGCAACAATCGCCAGTATAAACCAGACTCATCTGCATTGTAAATCTGTTCTGCTGTTAGGTTTTTTCTCTAATAACTTTCTGAAGCTCTTGCTGAAATGGTCCAATAGCAGCTTCATCGCTTGATAGTTTTTCACCTGCCATTTTCAAGCGCCTTATTCCATGGCGTTTTTTAAAGTTATCTAACCATCCCCTACTTGCATTAAAGCTGGTACTCGAGTTAGTGATCTGGCGATGGAAAATACGGGCTTTCTCGCAAATCATATCACCACTTATTGGAACATGTAATCGCCTTTGTTGCAAAAACCATGTAAACAAAGCATCATCTAAAGTGGGATTCTCAGGTTTCTTGAGTGTTTTTCGTACACCGGGACCCCGTTCTGTGTGGCTTACAAACTTTAAAATCTTGTCTTTGTTCTTCTTTATATCGCCCACAGTTGACCCGCCTATATCGAACTTCCGAGCAATGCAAGGGTAGCTGTCGCCTTTGTCAATCATCTCTCTATATCTTTATCTTTTAAAGTTAATGTCGAATGTTTACGCCGGGGCGGCGCCATTTTGTGAAACGCGATCACGAGAGCGAGAATAACACAGTAGATACGTATGAACAAGCAAATCGACTGATGACGAACAACACACTAACTCGACGCGGGCGCGGGTAGCGTGATGTAAAAATCCCCCCGCTTCCCCGTGCACAAACCTCCTGCCTGCGTCCGGATTACAGCGATCACCGAGCTAGAGGGGGTCCGGATTAGCGAGGCCCTACTATAAGTTCAATTTTATACTGCTTACTCACTAATTAGTTACAAAGAATTCACATACACAGCTGTTATTAAGCATATATTTAGTTGTTATTTTATGTATTTTAAGTAACGAAAAATATATATTTTCATAAAAATGAGACACAAAATAAGTACAGTGTCTCAATATTACATTTACCCCGTGTAAAGGGGCAAATGTAATAATCATATCTAATTTATTAAGAGTGCCTATAGCTTGAATTCTGGGGTAAAAGCAAAAAAATAAAAAAATAAAAAAAGATTTCAGTTTTTATTTCAACGAAATCAGACAATCACATCAAAAGTTATAAACTTTTTCCAAAAGTAATATTTTACTTGTGTTAATTATTATGTGTATCAACTAAGAAATAAACATGTTTCTGAACTTAAAATCAAATGTTATTAAACCACGTTTGGTAAATTCGGGATTAGGTAGTACCTGAACTATGGAGTCAGCCGTGATTTGATCAATATCCTCCATTAATGGCCATACAAACATACTTCCCTTACGTCTTACAAATTTCACCTCCCACCGAAAGCCCACCTTTTTTTGTACAACACCCACGTAGTGCTTTAGTCCCTTTTTCAGTGCATATTTCACAATAACCCAATTGTTTGCTTGAATTTCTTTTTCTGATTTTTCCTCCGTTTGTGTCTTCTCAGTTTCTATCTTCTCTATTTCTTGCTCTTCGGTAGCTTTTTCTTGTGAGCCATCCCTTTCAATTCTTATCTCTTCTTTTTCTTGTTCCTTTTCTACTTCCTTTACTTTTTTCGTTCCTACTTTTGAATTTATATTTTTCGTCACTGGTATTTTTCTTATTTCGTTATTTTCTTTATCAGAATAATATTGATCATCTTCTTCTCGTTGTTCATCCTCTTCCATCCATTCACTAGCATCTGATTCTGCATAAGATACTTTACCTTCAAAACTTTCATCACTCTCTGTATCGTCTGACTTTTTCTTTCGGTTTAATTTTGTCCCTTGTTTCCTGTTAATTATTTTTTTAACTTTATTTATTTCACTACCGACCTGTACAGATTCTACGTCCGTTATGTCACTGTCTGAATTCTCAGTCTTCTTTGCCTTTTTCCTTTTTATTTTCGATTTCTTTGTAGTTTTTACGCGTTTAGCTGATTGAATTTGTTCTTTGTTCTTCAATACTTCAACAATTTCAGTGGACGTTATTACTTCAGCACCCGAGGCGACTTTTCGTCTCGTCTGTTTGTTTGGCATTTGTTTTTGGTGAATAACTGACAAAATTAATTGCTCCATAGATGCGGCTTGTGACATTTCAGCATTATTAACTGCCTTTTCTTGAGAACGTGGGGTTTCAATAACGGAGCTTTGTAGATCTACAGAGTTGTCATTCAGTGACTGTAAATTAGAGGCTTCATTAACATTCTCAGAACTCGACAACGTTAAAACCGATGGCAATTGGCACCTTGCAATATCAATGTGCTCGGTATTCACAAGCTCCATAGTATTATCTTGGACACCCCTTTCAATTTGTTGTTGGTGTCTCTCCCAACGCTCTAAAGCTTCTTTGGCGAAATTCTCCTTTGGGACAGCATCAGCATCAAACGGGTAAATGCCTGCCTTCCTAAAACCATTCTTGATAACATCGTCGCTGACTTTGGTCCAAGTTTCTCCCAGAAATTGAGAAAATAGGGATTTGGGTAGCTTTTGTCCAATATGTTGTCGCTGCCAAGTTGCAATAGTTTGGTCCCATTTTTGTTTGTAAGACTTGAAAACCGAGACATCTAATGGTTGTAAAATATCACTAGTGTGGGCAGGGAGTTTCAAAATTGTAATTTCTTGGTGCAAAGCATATTCTACCAAGTCAAGCGAAACATGAGTGGAGTGGCCGTCGTATATAACCAAGACAGGTCTTTCATCACCCAAAGCCGGTACGAGGGTTTTTTTGAAGTAATTTTTGAAAACTTCAGTCTCCATCCAACCATTGGGTGTCGCCGCGTAAGCTGTGCCGGGAAATTCTTTGTCTGGTGGTGCCTTCCATTGATCCCACATATTTTTTCCTTTAAATATTATTAAAGGAGGCACTCGTTGACCCGCAGCACTGCAAGCCAAAACAAAAGTAGTATTTTCTTTACCCGATGTACTTGTAACTCGGGATGAGCTGCGACCTTTTTCTCCGACGACTCTGGATTTGGATGGATCGATACTTAGGCTGCTTTCATCCCAATTCCAGATACGATCAGGCTTGTCCTCTATATGCAGTTCAACCAAGACCTTTTTTAAAAGATTGAAATATCCGTAAATATTAAATGGGTCTGTGGCAGCTTTCTTTCTAGCATATTCCAACGGCTCAGGTTTTCGAATGGAGAGATTATGCCGCTTTTTAAAATTAAGAAACCAGTCCTCCCCTGGAATCCCATCTTTGAAAGGTGTTTGAACATCATTTTTAGAAACAAACTGACCCACCAATTCCAGAATTTCTTTTCTGCTGAGACCAAAGCCCCACTTTGCTAGTGTTTTAATGGAAGTTGCTGACACGTTCTCTATATTTTCGGCGAGTGCGGTTCTCCTCCCCTTTGATTTTTTGATAACTCCTCGCGTACCTTTGATTCGACAATATAATGTTGAAAAAGGAATTCGGTACGTTGTTGACGCCTTATGTATTGTTAATCTACCGGCCCGTATTTCTTCAATAGCTCGGTTTAATCTTTCTTCGGTATATATGGGTCCCGTCTTTTTTTTTTTACGTAATTTCGCACCATCTGAAACAAGTAATTATCTAGGGGTAAATGTAATAATCATATATTTCATTTGCCCCAGTGACATAAAATTCAGGGGCAAATGCAAAAATGAACGTACGATGTAAACGGTACCAGATATTTAAAAAATACACGTTTAAAACAATTTTCTAACGCATAAGTTGTCACACTGTTACAAAATAAATCAAAAACTTACTTTGAATCCTGAGATGAATCTTGATGAAAAGTTAGTTTAGAATTTGTACTGCACGCTCTTTCAATGTCCGCCACGCAATGATACGTGGGCGTTTTTCAAAAAAGATGTACACGTGACGAACCGGAGTTGATTTTTGTGAAATTGAAATTTTGCTGTATTTTCTTATCTTATTTGATAAAATATACTTTTATTTAAGTAAAAGTTACAAATATATATCAGTATAACGAAAAATATCGCGATAATCTTAATTTTTACGTAAGTGTTCAAAGGAACTCGCTCCGGTTAGTCACAAAAGTTTTTTTTTAATAAAATGAAAAATATGAATAATTATCTTAATTTGTTTTTATTAATCATAAAATAACTTTAAAATCTTTGAAGCTGCATTTCAATACATAGAAAAATCAGTGTAATTATTGCGTAGCAATCATTTTTCTTTCGAGATCGTCACAGTAGGAACTTTTGAACTTAAAAACATTACATTTACTACTTACCTAATGACATTAAACGTTTAAAGCTAACAAATAATAAAAATATAGGACATCAGTAACTTAAGCAAACTTAAATATTAACAAATAACTTCATATATCTAGAATAGGATTCGTTTTTGTCTAGCTAAAAATATGTGACAGTGGCTATCTGGAATTCTAAGTGACTAATTGGAAAAAACTAAGCTATGTTTACACTGAAGGAACTTTTAGTAACATCTATCTATCATACATTGGTTTGGTAAGGTAAGTAGATACTAGCATTAAACTAATTGTTATTAATTAATAATAATATATTAATTATACTATGTAGTATAATTAATTTATTAGTATTATATTAGTAGTATTATATCTTCTTCTGTCAAGTCATTAATTCTTTTCGTTTCTTTTTAAGTCGTTCTAACTGCTTTTTCCGTTGCTCTTCGAACTTTTCAGGGTTTCGTTTTAAATTCTCTCGGTATTTTTTAGCTCTTTCCGCTACCGTGAGGGCCATGGTCACTGAAATGTCAAATCAAATATATGTTGAAATATCAAATATATGAACCAAATATTTATTGAAATAATTAGAGAAATAATTTAAAAATTAGATTAGTAGTACCAGAAAGTACCCCACCCGACTAACAAATTTTAGTATTACAATATATGACAAAATAGATGCACGTCAAAATACGCAAGTTTTCACGTTAATTAATTGCAAGATTTGAATTTTAGCACTAAGATATTTAGTACTAGTTATAGTACCTAAGTAAATAATAGTATTATATAAATTATATTATTCAACATAATCTATGTACAGGGTTAACAGCTTGGGATGTAAGAAGCCGAAAAAAGGTCATTGTACCTCATCATTAGGAACAACTTTAACTGCGGGGCTAACACTTAAATCGCAAAAAAATCAGCTGTTTCAAAGAAAAAGTTCAATGACCATCGACATAATGTATGGAACAGCTGATTTCAGGTTTGTTTCCATAGTATGAGTTGTTCATAATGATAGGTATAATGACCCCTTTTCGGCTTAGTACACCCAAAGCTGCTAACGCTGTATATATATTTTTTATCTAAATTGGTTCAGCCGTCCCAAAGATTAGCAGTGACAGACGTACATAACTACATAATATTAAAACTTTTTTATAATAAGATTATTTACTTTAGTACTATTCATCTGTCAAATGTAGCCTCGGCCTAATAGTTCCGGTCTGTCACAAAATGATTCCGTTTATACAATACGTGACGAACGCGATGTGACGAATTCATATCAACTAAACTTCTAACAATAATTCAAGCTGTTGTGTTCATTTTATGGCTACTTGTGATTTGTTTTACAATAGTTTAAAAACAAAAATGTGCTTGTGTAACGGCAAATACCTTGATAAACTATACATACCTCATAAAATCCCGTAGCTATCTGGAACTCCACTTTAGAACCAACGTAACGCGCCCGCTTTCGTCACTGATTTTGATTACACTGACGTTTGCTTCAAAATTGCGGCTACACCACACACAAGATTAACGTTTCCAGTAACAAAAAATAACCATATTTTATGGTAAAAATTTGTTTATCTATCAAAAATGCACCGTGACTATTGCCGGAATTCCGGTTTTGCCATATTCCTGGGACAACAATTATATAATATTTTGAGCTATTTTAAGACCCATTACGACAACATCTCGCTCTAAATCGTATTGGCAAGTTCAATATTCGTCTACAGAATCTAAAACAGTGGCGCTATTTAATTTGTGGAATATTTTCTGAGACTTGAAAGTTTCAATAATGCCGATGGGACATACAGATTTGACACTTTTTTGCGGTTTGTTTTTGTTATATATTAATATCAATGAGTGTTAGGTTGCACTTAACAGTTAATTTGGTAACTTAAATATGTACTCATGAAATAATAACTCCATTTATTCATGTACGGTACATACAAAAATTATAATAAATAGTTAAAGTTTTGGACGCCCCAAATTCGCAAATGTACATCTTTTTTGAAAAACGCCCACGTCACTCCTTCATCCGTCGGTAATACAGTGTCAACTATTGGTTAGCTTAGAGCTGAAGAAGTACGTATGGTAAATCAGAGATGGCAGCACCGATTTCTTAAGTAAAGCCACTAATAGACAAACGTTATCACATTTGCCCCGATATTGCAAAAGCCCCACCTGACCCTAATGCCATGACTCAAGTGGCATTAAACTATTAATTTTCTTAACACGATTCGCTACAAAGGGTTTCCATCTGTTTGGATTGCCCTGTATCCAACTGAGTACAACCATCGAAATCCAAATATCTTCGTTTCCATGCTATCAATGCTGCTGGTAACTTTTGTCATGAGTTTAGCTAACAACTCTGCTGCACATAATTCTAACCTCGGCAGTGATACCTCTTTCTTCTGGGGCACTAACCGAGTTTTAGCTGCTATTTTGTGCTGTCCTTCAGGAATCGTATGGGTTCCAGACACAAGGTCATCCATGAAAAACTCTCCTTTCAAGCTTTTCGCTGCGTTCGGAAAATTATGCTCATCTACTGCTAGTTTATGAAGTGTAATAATTGCTAAAAATGGGGCAATAGTCATTCCATATGTGATTGAACTATACAGCTAATATTTAACTAGTTGCTTAGATACATAGGCATCGAATACTTTGAGTAGTGAATGTGATTGAGAACTTACCCGCTTGAAGGTTGTTCAGGAGCTGGCAGTTTTTTTACTCTGGGTTTAGCAGCTGCTTTTTTCACGATCGGTTCTGCAACTGGAGGAGAATCTACTTCGGATTCAGAAGAGGATCTGAAACAATAATTGATTTATTAGTTTCAAACTAAATAATTGCGATTGAATTTGATAATAATTTATTTGTAAAATGTATGGATACTTACTCGATCACTCTCTGCGCTTTAGCTTTTGGTGTCTTCGATGTTGCGCTATGGACGGTGACGGTGGTGGCAGAACGCTGTTTTTTTTGCTTTTTTTTGCGGTGACGGCGCACACAGGCGAAAAATCAATAAAAGTCGGACAAAACCTAAAAGTTCATGATCATTATAGGAAACGTGTGAAAAATGATTGATAAGTAATGAAAATAACTATTTAATAATTTTAAGACATTTTTATTATGTATCTATGGTGATATTTGGTTCATCTAATAGATTTAATACATCTTTGCACATAGAAATAGATTTTTTGTGAACCATTTTTCTTAGTCCAGTTATAAAGGGATCGGACGACACCATAAGTCTATTAAACGTGTCTTCCATTGCTAACTGTCTTGAAAATTTCCGTGAAAATCGCTCTCTGTACTTCCTTACATCTTTGTTTCTACTTTCTTGCGCATCTTCACTCATTAGCCCTATGGCTATTTCAGAATTTTCTATTATTCTCGAGCCATGAATAAGTATCTTGTGCAGTGTTGTTGGCATATAGTACCATGGGTAATTCATAACAAACACAGCTGCTGTTTTGGAGCAAAATGTCTGGAACTTGGTTGCATTGATTTTGTGACCACTGGACATCACTTTCAAAATAGTGTGCAATCGACTTATTAGCTGATAGTTTACACCTGTTATTTCAGCAACTTCTTCTGCATGCTGAAAGATGAGACGAGCAGTATTGCCATCAGTGGATGTACCTCCACCCTGCCTTGGTTTGTCAACATGTAAACCAAGTTTTTGCCAAAATTCCGCCTGTATGCGGCGCTTTTCGGTTGCTATCAAGGCTTGACTGTGTGCATCTCTTGCTTGCCATTTTGCAACCTTTAATTTGTAGCCTAGATGCAGTATGAATTCTGCAAACCTTATCCAGGCATGTAACGATGAAACACCATAGGTAAGGTTTTCTTCAGGGATCGGCTTTGACATGCAGAATTGTATCTTGTTAAAGTCCTTCGATGTTGCATTACAAATATAGCATCGCATGGCAGATTTTGTGTCAGTTAAGGCATTTATCATCTTCCCATCTACCATGGTCATTACTAACTTGTGCTTAACTACACATTCTTTCTCCATTACAACTTTTGTTGGTACTAAAACGTCAATTTCGCCTTGAACATTTTGAGCTACCGATCTTGATAGTTCTGCATTTTCGTGAGCCATCTCTAACTTCAACGGACGGCAATACCTTGGGGATGAAGGGCGAGGATTTTGCCAGATGAGCACAGTTTGATTATGGTCACATACGAGTTGGATTGGCACAATCGAAGTAATAAGCATATTTGCATCAGACTGCTCGATATTTTCGAATCTCTGTTTGTACTCGGAATGGCAGCCCGATCCGTCACATCCCCATTTTGATATCAGCCGAAGATTTTTTAACTGATCTGTTGTAAGCAATTGCAAGACGTCATTAAGAGATAATAATAATCTTTGTACAGTGTGGTCAATCAAATTCTGAAGTGGAACTTCGGCACTCGTTTCGGTGCAAATAATACCTTCTGGGTGGCACCTTTTTTTTGCTTCAGTTACAGTCTCATAATTAGGATACAAATTACAGTTCATTTCCATTGCGGAAGTCCGCAAAGTATTGTACTGAAATTTAGTCAGTTGCCCTTCAATCAACAATGATAATGCTTTGTCTGACGGAAGGGTTGCATGTGTTTTGGGAACATTGTCACTGCTATTGGGACCAGCAAGAGCAACTTGTTTTATTATTTTTGACGAATGGATATCACCACGTGCCCGGTATTCTACCTGGGCAGCAAAGGCTAGTTCTTCTGGTTCTAACTGTTTTCGAACATCTGCTGTCTTTCTACGTTTTGTGCGTTCGGTGCATTCCTCAAAGATCTTGTTAGGTCGGCCACCAAGACTACCACTTATCTTTCGGGTATGAGTCGTAACAGGAAATGTTATATAGGTATCAAACCAGTCTTTGTTGGCGTTAACACATCGAGAAAAATTTCTGTGTGCTTGAAGTAGTTTCGTCTTATATACAGACACCAATCTTCCAAGGGAGCGCTCTATTTCGTCTGTAAGTTCATTTACTTTCAGAGCAAATTGAACTTTTTTTTGTAAATAATGAATTTTATCTTGCTCTTTTCTGGAAGTTTCCTCCCTGTAGTAGCCGATTAAAGTGTGTCTGCTAAAACTCACTTCCTCGTCAGTTGATCCTTAAACAATAATAAATAATATTTAACACGGTGAGGATTTAACATCAATCAAACAACCGATTCCAGACATAAAAATATGTTTACGTTGACTGCATTCTAATACACAAGTCGCTGAGTAAAATTGAAATTTTGTTAAAGTGTCGCTTAAGGTCGCATAAAATTGTGGTTTTATTTTGAAAAACAAAGACCATAATCTCTAAAATTGCTAATAACGAAGCTGGATCTGTCAGGCAGTTACACTTTGCCCCCTTTGGAAGATTAAAACAATGCAAAAACTAAAACGTGGCAGTTTTTTTTAATTAAAATTATTAAAATATGGACATTACTACCAAATATTATTAATTATAATTAGTTCATTACCTCCTGGAAGAGAATCCATCGCAAAAACTAAAACTATCTCGAAACAAATGATAAAAACTGATCACTCAAAATAACACTCTGACACCGTAAACACATCCGCTGTTGAACAAGTCTAACTTTGGACTGAGGCCGAGACGCGAAGACGTACACGAGGCTCGCGCCGCACGCGCGGTAGCGCGCTTTGTTTATCCGAATAGCCAATAAGACTGGCTTTTGTATGTTTGGGACACTTTTTAGTTTTTAGGTTTTGTCCGACTTTTAGCGATTTTTCGCCTGTGTGCGGCGCGTACTGGGTGGTGGTATATTCAAATTCTGAGTCGGACCTAAAAATAAATCCACTTTCGCTACGGTGATAAGGCCCACAAATGCATCTCGCCGTGTAGCTGGAAAAGCGAGGGAAACTAAGTGAGGTGCGGGCTGCGACGGAAGCTTGCACCACCCCGAACAGTAATAACCGTCTTATTGTTACAGATCGTAATTCTAATCTGCGTTTCCTCGTGGACTCTGGTGCAAATGTTAGTGTTCTTCCAGTGCGTAAAATGATGCGTGTTAATGATAGAAGTGTCAGTTACAAACTCTACGCAGCCAACAGTACAGAAATTAGCACTTTCGGAGTTAAAACGCTTGTTTTAAATTTAAATATGCGCAGACCGTACCGTTGGACGTTTGTAGTAGCGGCGGTAAATCAGCCCATACTCGGGGCGGACTTTTTATTAGGTGTGCAAGTAGAAACTCGGCTTTAAGTTGGTTACATGAAACAAAATACTTGAACGCATCCAATTCGTCCGCCATTTTGGATATGTGTATCGTGGCCATTGCAGTAGTTATATCCAGGTTATATCAGTCATTTTCAAGTAGTCATTTCCTGTATATCAATTTTATGACATAGATTTCGATAAGCAACATTTACGCCATTGCATTCTGTTCTGTTTTCAAATGAATAAAAATGCTGCTCAAGCTATGGAATTGATTAATTCGACATTGGGTGAACATTCTGTGAGCCATTCAACAGTGAAAAAGTGGTTTGCAAGATTTCGTGATGGAAATTTTAGTCTTGAGGACGATCCACGTCCAGGTTCAATCAAAAAATTTGAGGATGAAGAACTTCAAGTTTTACTGAATGCAAATCCATGTCAAACTCAAGAAGAGCTTGCAGAACAGTTAGGAGTTACTCGTCAAGCAATTTCACTTCGATTGCATGCATTGGGAAAAATACAGAAGGAAGGAAAATGGGTTCCTCATAAACTGACAGAAGAAAACAAAAAACAAAGAGTTGCCATTTGCATGAATTTGCTTTCTCGGTTCAAAAAAAAGAATTTTCTGCATAAAATCATTACGGGTGATGAAAAATGGATTTTGTACGACAATCCTAAACGCAGAAAAGCATGGGTTGATCCAGGCCAGCCATCCACATCAGTTGCAAAACCAAATATTCATGCAAAAAAAGTTTTACTATGTGTCTGGTGGGATTGGAAAGGAATCATTTACTACGAGCTTCTCGAACCTAGCCAAACTATTACAGCTGAGCGTTACCAGGCCCAGCTGATCAAATTAAGTGATGCCCTGGAGGAAAAAAGACCATTTACGGGACAAGGAAGGCGAAAAGTGATGCTGCTGCATGATAATGCACGTCCACATACAGCAAAATCAACCCAGGAACTCATCTTCAATTTAGGCTGGGAAGTTGTACATCATGCGGCATATTCACCAGACTTAGCTCCTTCTGATTATTACTTATTTAGATCAATGTCGTCATATTTAAAGGAGCAGCAATTCATTAATGTCGAAGATGTCCGAAAATGGCTGGATATCTATTTTGTTTCAAAACCGCTAAGTTTCTATCGTGAAGGCATTTATCTACTACCCAATAAATGGCAAAGGACTATAGATAATAACGGCGAATATTTCGATTAATAATTCTTGTAAGAAGTATTTTTTTATTAGTTGATTTTGATAAAGAAAGCTGAGTTTCTACTTGCACACCTAATAATTTACCACAAGCTACTAGCTATGTAACCGTAGACTTGTCGATCAACTGACGAATGTAAACACTATCCCCCTTATTAATAATCGTGGAGTAGCCTTGGAATAGTTAATCCGTCTTTTGTCTTTTTCGATAAAGTTCAAAATGTGAAAGAGAGAAGAAGACAAAACACGGCGTAACTATCCCAAGACTACTCCAAGTTTATTAATAAGGGGGTATAGGTTCGGTTGTAAATTGTACCCAGCCTACGTTAAATACTGTCGATGTAACACATGCATTTTTTTACATTTTGTCCAAGTACCCTGACTTAACGAAACCCGTTTCTTTCAAGCATACCCCTAAGCATTCGGTGTTTCATCATATAGAGACAACCGGGCCGCCCGTGCATGCGCGCGCTCGCCCGTTGCCTCCCGATAGGTACAAGAAGGTCAGTGAAGAATTCTGTTAAATGCAGGAGTTGGGAATTTGTCGTCCATCGAAGAGCCCGTGGTCTAGCCCATTGCACGTGGTTCCGAAAAAGAATGGAGAAATTCGACTTTGTGGAGATTACAGGCAACTTAACGCGGTTACGAAACCTGACAGATACCCAATTCCCCGTTTACACGATTTCACTTATATCTTGACCGGAAAGAAAATTTTCAGTAAAATTGATGTAAATAGAGCATACCATTGTATTCCAGTTGCTCCGGAAGATGTTGAAAAGACAGCGATTATTACGCCGTTCGGATTATTCGAGTTTCCGCGAATGTCATTCGGTTTACGAAACGCAGCGCAATCTTTTCAACGCTTCATGAACAACACTGTTCTACAGGGATTAGGAATTGTACTCGATGACGGAACTTTTGAGCCCAGTTCAGAGTTTGTTTTTTGCTATATTGATGACGTCATTGTCGCCAGCGATTCGAGTTTACGGCATGAACAACACTTAGAAGTCTTGTTTAACCGTCTAAATGATTTTGGCATAACAATTAATGTAGCGAAGTGTGCATTTGGACAGGCTAATATCGAATTCCTTGGACATGAGGTTACAATCGATGGAATTAGGCCGTCACTTGACAAGGTCAAGGCCATAGTCGACTTTCCTAGACCGGATACAGTGGCAGGACTTAGACGTTTTATAGGAATGGTAAATTTTTACCGACCGCACATGCCAAACGCTATGGCTTATCAAGCCGAATTAGTGCAACACGTCAGCGGTGCGAAGAAAAATGATAAGACCTTAATAGGGAATATGCATGTGGTTTAAATTTGGTTGAAATAATTTTTTTCCGTATCTTTATTGTTCTGACTTTATATCTAAAAGATTTTTTTTTTATTTATTTACATTTTAATTGCTTAAAATATTAAATAAAAAGTGCAAAATATAAGAGGGAAATTCAAATTTGCGAAACGCTTCACCATTGGTCGAAACGAAACGTGACGTCAAAAGCCACAACATCGCCTTTAGCGGCGTCGATATTCATACTGTTTTAGTAGTGTTTGAGAGAAAAATCGTTTTATATTGAGTTCCTGTAGTTTTTTCCATTAGCTAGTGTAATTTTAGCGTTCTCGTGAGACTAGAGATCATTTAGGACGATGACTGAGACTGGTTTTGTCAAAGCACATTCGGACAATCTACCAAAAATATCTAGATGCATTCATAATGACAGCATATTTTGCATCAAATCCAGATTTTACAGTTGCTGAGATCAAAGGGGTGAAAGCTGCAAGGTAATTGTTATAATCCATGATATATTTTAATCCATTACATAGGTTTTTACGCATAAATGCACTCGGCAGTAATTACCAAAACTTAACCTATAAATAATCATTGGTCATTAAAATTGTTATGAATTTGCTGTTCTACTGTCTATATTATAATAATTTATAAGTAATTATACCTAACGTTACTTATGTTCCATAATTTTCCGTGAATTTTTAAGTTTTTTTTTAAATGTGAATACTGTTTACTCTAAATACCTACTTAATGTACCTACTTATTGTTTGTTTGTTGAGTGCATAATATTCAATACTAAACATACTTCTAACTCACACCATGCTATCAAAATATAACATATTCACATTGAATAATCTTCACAACAATGCAAACATGATGTTGGAGATACTTCATCTCTTCTCATAACCTTACACCATTGTTTACGTATTTTCTCATGTCTTGGAATAGGAAAAAAACACTTTATCGGGTGTATTTCTAATAGTGTTTGTACACTTTGGCACAAGACGATACCTATAAAAATGTTTTTTAGCTTCTTCCATGGTCTGGATATCAATAAAACTGAAAATCTGTGTGAAATAAGTGTATCGTCTATAGTAAACAAACACAGAACGTGGCTTATGACGTCATCCAAGGCCCGCGAAAAATTGCGGCGTTCAAACAGCTCAAATTTATTCAATGTTTTAAATCTTATTTTAAAAATTAATTTGAGCATTTCCAACTGTAATTATATTTTTTACTATGATATAACGATGTAAACAGTTAATTAAAAATATAAAAAAAACACATGCATATTCCCTATTGTTTGGGACGATACGGCCAATGAAGCATTCTTGAAATGTAAGCAGAGTCTTCAGGACGCCGCGACCCTAACCTACCCTGTGCCTGATGCACCCTTAAGTTTAATGTGCGATGCAAGTAATTTTCGCGTGGGTAGCGTTCTCCAACAATTAGTCGAAGGTCATTGGAAGCCGTTAGGTTATTTTTCACGGAAACTAACGGACACACAAATAAAATCACATTTTTTGCGATGTGTCAACTGACAATATTAGACCGTATTTACCTGTAGCGTTTCGCAAGTTAGCGTTTGACTCAGTACATGAGCTTAGTCATCCCGGTATTAATACCACAAGCAAACTGGTGGGCCAGCGTTATTTCTGGCTTGGAATGAACAAAGATGTCCGTATATGGGCGAAAACTTGTATACCATGCCAGAAAGCAAAGGTGCAGCGACATACCGTATCTTTTTTGGGACAATTTGCTCCAGCTGAACGTTTCGAACATATCCACGTGGATTTAGTCGGCCCAATGGTGACGTCATCAGATGGGTACAGATATTTATTGACCATTATTGATCGCGCCACACATTGGCCGGAAGCATTTCCACTGAAAGATATCACAGCCGAAACGGTAGCCAAACTGATCTACGAAGGATGGTTTGCAAGGTTCGGGATATGTAAATATCTAACGACTGATCAAGGTCGTCAGTTCGAGAGTGCCCTATTCTCGGAACTATTAAAATGTATGGGCGTTCAGAGGATCAGAACTAGTCCCTATCATCCGCAAAGCAATGGATGCGTGGAAAGATGGCATAGGTCGCTCAAGGCCGCTCTCAAGGCAAGATTGAATACTACGTCATGGGTAGACGAGTTACCAACCGTATTGTTGGGGCTGAGAACTACGTTACGTAGCGATACCAATCTTAGCGCCGCAGAATAGGGATATTGACGAAATTTTACAAAGGCCTTAAAATTAAAGAGTATGGTCCATATTTACTAGAAAATATTTTTTTATCTTCATTAGTGTACGTAGTAAATAATTATAAGCTTTTTTTATTTCACATTTTAAATGATGCACCAAAAAGCGCCAAAACGACGATCGCCATTTTGTGACGTCAATAATCAGTACTATGACAGAACAAAAGTCAGTTTTTATTTTATTTTATTCGCCCCTCGGGCAGGCTAAAGCCTTCAAGGCCATACCACTTGTAAACAAAAGTCAAGTACTGTATTGCGTTCAAGAGATATGTCTGGGTGCGACTTCGCCATTCATAACGTCATCATCCGTGTGAAGAACAACCGTAACACAACTTTATTGCATTTAGACATCGCTATAATAAAGTTACATGTATAATAGATTGCTGTGAAATCGAAATACAGAAACCATCAAAGTCTGTTCATCAAGCATTGTCTTGGTCGGAATACAAAAAGGCAAACACTATCAAATATTTAATTTCAAGTACTCCAGATGGTGCTGTTAGTTATGTGTCAGAGGGGTATGGTGGTAGAATAAGTGACACCCTTCTTGTTGAGAAAAGCAATTTTTTACAGCAACTTAGCCCTGGAAGTTTTATCTTAGCCGACCGTGGTTTTAAAAATATTGAACAATTATTATCACACCATGGGAGTAAATTATTAAGACCACCAAGTGTGACTTCTGGATTAAAACTACCTAAACACGAAGCACGGAGAACAAAAGAAATTGCAAGTCTGAGGATACACATTGAAAGAGTTATCCGAAGATTACGAGAATTTTCATTATTGAAGCCACATTCAGTAGTTAATAACAATATAATTGGTGTAATGGACGACTGTGTAACAATTTCATGTGCACTTATTAACCTCCAAGATAGTCTTATAAAAAAATAGGAATTTACAAATAAAAATAATTAATATCAATACATATTTGTTTTATTTATTTCGTGCTTTCATACAACAAAGGATATATATTATTAATCCAAAAGGATGTTAGATCCTGGATAGTATTTTTGACATAGGCTTGGTCATAATCAATTACTAATGTGTGAACAACTCCATTATTTTCAAAGTTCCAGTTAGCTACACAAAAGTAATTTTTTTAAATTAGATACAAACATTTGTATTTGTATTTGACTCATACATCTCTCGCTAATGGTATTATCTTCTTTTATATAATTTTTAAAAGTTTTTTCTGTAGATGGGCATTTTATTTCTATAACTATGGTTTTATCGCAGATTCCATCTGGAGTTGCAGCAATGTAAGGATATTGTCGTGATATTATCAACCCACACTGTTCTATTTTCTTGCCTAGTTGCTTAGACACATTTTTTTACTTTTTCTTCTAAAGCACGTCCCCTTTTCATAGCTTTTGTCTCTGGTGTCCTAGCTCCCATAATAGTCGCTACTAATGTTCCATCCACAGTTTTGCATCTGCTGACACTATACGCAATAGAACCAGTTATTCTCCCATACCTCATTTCATGCCACAAATGACTTTCATGTTGTCCCCGTGTATCTTCTTCAAGTTTATCTATATTTGACTGGGTAAATACATGCAATATTTTATTTAAAAAGGTATTGCATACACGGTTACTGTATTTATTAATTAAATAATGTAATGACAGTTTTTGCAAATCTGGAACCTGAAAATTTGGTTGATGTTTTAGTATTAGGCAAGAATTAATATTTCTATTTCCAGCTTCTTTTACAAATTCCGTAAATAACAAATTTCCCGATGTGTTCTGTAAGCGAGTATGTACTGCTTTTGAAAGTTCTTTGGTAGTTATACATTTTAAAGTAGTCCCTACTTGGGCCAATGTAGATTTCTTCCAATAACACTCTACATAAGTACTTGATGGTTCTTCACTTCTTTGGTGAACCCACATCAGGAACGCAACAACATGCTTACATCCACCCTGGGATCCAGCACAATCGTGACACTGTACACTGACTACTTTTCCCTCCTTCTCATCCACTGTCATAGTTGCTGCATAGAATTTTGACCGTACTCGATGTTCTGGACAAACGTTGCATTTTAGTGTACACACATTCGAGTCTCGTTGCAACTGTACATATCCAATCGCATCATCGCCGTAAGACTGCCTTGATGATCTGCAAAAAAACATATATTTAGTACATATTATTAGGCATAGAGGTCAGAGGACATGTAAGGAAATAGCCATTATAACCTGAAATATGATGCAAATATCTTACTGGAAACTTAAACTAAAAACACATTGCCAATGCACAGTTGAGGTTTTAATTCTTGTCTAAACAAATACTTACGCAGTTGTCTTGATATTTCGAAATTCAGCTGCATTAAAATCTGAGTTTGATGCGAAAAACCTTGCTACCATTACGGCATCGATATTGGGCAAATTTGCACTATCAGCTTTCGCGTACCACCCTGATTCCATGGTTGCAAATTAAGTAAATACTTAGTAGATAGAAAGAAATAGATCTTCGTTCAAATAATTTCAAGATTATGAAGTATTTCAACTATAGTAAACTGCAAAGAATAGTATAATTATGTTTCTGTTTGCTTTGTTTTGTTTTGGTCGTGCTGTCATAACCATATTGACGTCACGCACTGTGATTGGATTTTCAAGTCACGTGACACATAGATTAAAAATCGTGATTTTTAAATCTAAATAATTAAATATAGGAGTAATTATTATTATTTAAAAAATATTGAAAAAATATCTTAATATAAAACATTTCAATATAGCTAGGTTTCATATTTTATTTCCACCAGTGTCAAATACCCTATTAACGTACGGATGCACCTTGAGATTGCCAGGCGAATTTTTCTTGTTGGGACGTTCTGAGTCATCTGATCCTCATACCCTAGTGCAGCGGTCCGCAACCTTTTTGATATTGCGACCCCAAAATTAAAAAAAGAGATATGAGCGACCCCACAAAAAAAAAAAACAATAAGTTAACAAGTGCAAAGGTTGGTTCAGGTAACGAAGTTAGCTGTTTTTATTTCGTAAATTATTTATATAAAAAAAAAAAAAAAAAAAAAAAAAAAAAAAAAATTACATACGAGTAATATTTATGATGGCATTAAATGAGACAAGCAATTATTTTAATATTTTATTTTTAAAAAAGGTACATATACGTAACCTTACAAACTAATGTGAACCTTGTGCTTGCACACTTGCAGTCAGTATATTAATTCTTGGTGATATATTATCAGAAACAGACACCCTCAAGTCAGGTTCTACGTTAAATCTGGAGCGATATTTTGTTTTTATAGCAGTTAATGTGGAGAAAGCTGTCTCGCAAAGGCATGTAGATGCGAATGGCAGCAATTTCAGCAGAGATGTTTTGAATAACAGTGGATATTCCTTTTCCGTCATTATCCAGAACAGATAGATCCGTGGTTTTGAAAATAGATCGAAGGTTTTCATCGGACATTAAATCGATCAGCTGCTCCTTTTCTTTTAAGTTCATCTTCACAGTGTTAAGATCACAAGTGAATGGATTAATTATCCATTGGTCGCCGTGTGACGTATCTGGGAATCTTATTTCCAAGTCTTGCTTAAGGTTTGTAAGATGCATCATGATTTTGGTTTTAATTTCTTCTTCGAGCTTTATATTGTTTTCTTCAGAAAATTTCTCCAAACATGCAAACATCTCGTAGTTTTCAGCACTGATTTCGTCCATCCACAAACTTATTTTTCCTACAAAAATCTTTTATTTTGTTAGCTAAAATCAATACATTTGTACTCTTCCCTTGCAACGATTGATTTAAATCGTTAAGTTTTTCAAAAATATCCGAAAGTTAGGCAACTGTTGCCAGCCAATTTTCATTCAAGAAATATTCCGCTAGCTTTGGTTCCCGTTCAAGTAGAAATATTCTGATTTCATCTTTGAGATCAAATACACGTCGGAGTATTTTTCCTCGCGATAACCACCTGACCTCAGTATGTAACAGTAGATTTTCGTATTCTGATCCCATTTCACGACACATTATTTTGAAAAGGCGACTGTTTAATGCGCGAGCTTTAATAAAATTTATTATTGTTACGACTTGTTCCAACACTTTATTTACATCTGGTTGCAGATGTTTTGCTGCAAGGGCTTCACGGTGAATCATACAGTGAACAAAGCCTACGTGAGGTGCAATCTCAGTTACTTTTGCTTTGAATCCTGTTTTGGAGCCGGTCAATGCAGCTGCGCCGTCTGTACACACAGATACACAATATTCCCACATTATGTCATGGAGTTCAAAAAAGGTATTAACTGCATTAGAAATTGCTTCACCGGTTGTTCTTCCTTCTAATCCCTGACAAAATAACAAATCTTCGCATATGTCGTTTTCATATCGGTATCGGATAAATATCAGAAGTTGAGCTACATTAGCTACATCAGTGCTTTCATCCAGCTGAATAGCATAATAGGGACTCCCTTTCACGCGATCTATAAGTTGTATTTTGATATCATCAGCAAGTAGATTGATACAACGATGAACAGTGTCAGTTGATAGTGGAATTGTTTTCAGTACATTGGCATACTTTTCTCCTTGCATGATCGAAACCATTTTCATTGCAGCTGACAAAATGAGCGTCTCGCCAATGTTGTGAGGTTTTTTAGTTTTGGCAATCAAAAAGGAAACCTCGAAAGATGCTTGTAAGGCTTTTTGGTTAACTGTTGTGTATTTTTGGAAATCAACCTGCTGTGACGTTAGTTTGGTGGCAAGTCGTTTAAAATAAGATTCATCTTTATTCTTTAACTGTGGATGCTTAGTTTCTAGGTGCCTTTTCAGTTTGGCTGGCTTCATGCTCTCATTTGCCAAAACCTCCGAACAAACAACGCACTGTGGACGTTGTTCAAAATTCAACACTGTATATTTAAAACCAAACTGGATGTACGATTCTTTAAAAATGCGTTGACGCTTCCCAGTTGTCTCCGATGTAGCTGTTGCTTGTTTAGTTGAAGTTGAAGCTTCACTCTCTGTATCGATGTGTAAGGTAGATGTGGCTGTTGAACTACAATCATCGCTGTTATGACTAATAGTTATAGTAGTGGAACTAGATGTTGCTCTGCTTTCATCGATAGTAATAACACTACTAGTACTTGAAGTGGCGGCATTGTTTTCACGACTTATATTACTCGTAACAGTAGTTGTCATTGTAGAATCTGAGGCGACACTGTTGTCAAGAACTACGTGTTTAATTCTTTTGATTTGTGATGCGTTATTAGGACTTCCGCCACCTGCATCTTCAGATGTGCGTTTTATTAGCCACTTATCCATTGTTAACTGCAATAATAAATACGTATTAATAAATAAAAAATTTATTCCAAACGATTAATATTAGATTCCAAACGATTAATATTAGATCCTTATTTCTCAAACGGAACCCTAAAAATACATAAGTGAAGCGTAAAGAATATTTCGCGCTGGTTTTGTTATTGAACCCACGCGTCCAACATGGCCGCGCTGCGATGACGCCTCACTTTATTTTCTAAGTTGAGTGCACAGTTACTTACCGTGTGCGTGGTTATCCACGAGAACACTAATCTTCTAAAAAAACTTTCTACAGAAGTAATCTTCCGTGTTTTGACATCAATTTAGTATGTATTTGCAATCGACAAAGCGGCGATGAGTACGCACGTGCGGATAGAACTGACTGAACAGACAGACAGGGCCCTTATTCTGCAACTGCCATTCGATTTCACGCGGGTAACACGCCGTGTCTTAACACGCTCTAAACACAAACGCGCCATGCCACGACGTGGAATCGAAAAATGTTATTCTCTAGCGGTACGTTAGGTTGTCTATGCCTCAGTGTTTTCTATTTTTGCGATTTCACGTTGTGCGTTCAAAATCCCGCCGGACTTCGCATCTGAACGGAGAAAGAGAGATCGGGGTGGGGGCGCGGGCGCGGGAGCGGTGAGGTTATGACGGGCGGGACTGCACAGTGGGCTTACCCTCGACACTCGATTTCAATCGTAATTTGGGATTGGGATTGAAAACATGCCATTTGGTACTCTTGAATTCTAAACTAGCGCACGATTGGAATCGATAATGGTGGAATTTTATGGAACTAAATAGAATCGACTCAACTCGACGCTACCCTCTTTTTCGGTACTCTTGACGCGATTTTGACGTCGACAGATTGAATTGGAATAGAGTTTGCGGTAGAAACTACACAGTTTTCAAAAGCTGACTTTTTTGCGTTCGAGTTTGTTGTTACCAGTGATTAACAAAGAAAAAATGGCACGTTTGGCGCTCAAGTTTCGTATTTTGGACAATGCTCATATAGTAGACCTAAGGCAAAGGCGAAACATGAGAAGAATGGCGCGCCATAGTAGCGCTAGTCTGCCTCTGCTGAGCTGAGGAGGGGAGTTGAAGCTCGTGCTCGCCTGGTCCAAGAACTATGGGTAGCACGGCGTCTTCATCATTCATCATCATTTCATCCATAGGACGTCCACTGCTGGACATAGGCCTTCTCCATCGATCTCCAAAAGGGCGTTGGAAGCGGCTTGCATCCAGCATTTCCCTGCGGTCTCTTTTAGGTCGTTTGTCCATCTTGTGAGTGGACGTCCTACGCTGCGTTTCCCGGTCCGTGGTCTCCATTCCAGAACCTTTCGGCCCCATCGGCTATCTATCTGGACCTACCTAGTTCGACTGTTTGTCCTAGGTAGACGTACGCGTCAACAGCTTCAAGAACTGAGTTCCCAACTGATACTGGGCCTTAATTCAATCTAATTTGTATAATATGTAGCTATTTTAGTTTGTGTTATTACAATAAAAAGCTTTTATTACAATCAAAATGTTTATTTTACATTCATAAATAAGCAAAAACTTTTTAAACAAGCTTTTTTTGTATTCTTCTCAGCAAACCCTTTCATTTGATGCCGATATCACGATCTTCCATTAGAAAATCAGCAAGAGCCTCCAGCTGTTGGTAGGTTGGCTTACTCATTAGTACCTGATAATAAAAATGAAACATTTATTAAACATTTGCTGGGATTCTTAGAATATGGAAAAGTTACAAACTTACCTTGATCTTGGCCTTCTATAATTTACTAGCTTGACACTGGTTTAAGTTTTATTGTATCGTATATTGTATATTATTATATAAAGCTTCCGTGAAAAATTATCTAGCTGATGCTGATGGTGAAAACCGCATCAAAATCCGTTGCGTGGTTTAGGAGGAGTTAGCTATTACACAGACACAGCAGACGCGGAAAGCGACTTTATTTTATACTATGTAGAGTTAGGCCAAAATTACGTTTGAATAAACAAACTGTGCAAATAAAATATTTATATATTTTGAAATGAAACCACAACAAAGTTTGAATCTTTGAATGAAACATTGAGAGGTTTTTTTTTTTTGCCCATAGCTGATGAGGCTGAAGCCATTAAGACCATACCGCCTCATCTTCTGTATTTTACTAACGCTTTTCATTAACTTTATTGACTAAAAATCATAACACATGATAGATATATGGAAAATAATAATAATTAGTTGAAAATGTTGGAATAATAAGGACATTGCAAGGTAATTTCAAATTATATCTTTTGTTGCGTTATGTATGGCCACACCTACATAGTGTTGTTCTTCTTTGAGTCACAATGATAAGTCGATCGAGTACCCGATTTCAATTTCAATCTCGATTTTGTTCAAGAGTGCCAAATTACTGTTTATTGGGATTGAAACTGATTGGGATTAGAATTTGATTGAGATTGGAACTGGATTCAAGAGTTAGCCCGCTGGTCGTACAGTCGTAATTATTTTCGATTCTCTCCGTTTTAAGGACATTGTGTAATTGTGTATGTAAAGAGAGGTTATATTTTATGCATAAACCTTAATTAAATTCGATAAGTACCTAGTTGACGTTTTTGGCGACCCCATAAATATCTTTCGCGACCCCACACAGGGTCGCGACCCCAGGGTTGCGCACCGCAGCCCTAGTGCACGACTTGCGTGACAGAATACGCAAGTTCAGAGCTGCGGGCTAACTCTTGAATCCAGTTCCAATCTCAATCAAATTCTAATCCCAATCAGTTTCAATCCCAATAAACAGTTATTTGGCACTCTTGAACAAAATCGAGATTGAAATTGAAATCGGGTACTCGATCGACTTATCATTGTGACTCAAAGAAGAACAACACTATGTAGGTGTGGCCATACATAACGCAACAAAAGATATAATTTGAAATTACCTTGCAATGTCCTTATTATTCCAACATTTTAAACTAATTATTATTATTTTCCATATATCTATCATGTGTTATGATTTTTAGTCAATAAAGTTAATGAAAAGCGTTAGTAAAATACAGAAGATGAGGCGGTATGGTCTTAATGGCTTGAGCCTGCTCAGCTATGGGCAAAAACAAAAAAAAAACCTCTCAATTTTTCATTCAAAGATTCAAACTTTGTTGTGGTTTCATTTCAAAATATATAAATATTTTATTTGCACAGTTTATTCAAACGTAATTTTGGCCTAACTCTACATATAGTATAAAATAAAGTCGCTTTCCGCGTCTGTTGTGTCTGTGTAATAGCTAACTCCTAAACCACGCAACGGATTTTGATGCGGTTTTCACCATCAGCATCAGCTAGATAATTTTTCACGGAAGCTTTATATAATAATATACAATATACGATACAATAAAACTTAAACCAGTGTCAAGCTAGTAAATTATAGAAGGCCAAGATCAAGGTAAGTTTGTAACTTTTCCATATTCTAAGAATCCCAGCAAATGTTTAATAAATGTTTCATTTTTATTATCAGGTACTAATGAGTAAGCCAACCTACCAACAGCTGGAGGCTATTGCTGATTTCCTAATGGAAGATCGTGATATCGGCATCAAATGAAAGGGTTTGATGAGAAGAATACAAAAAAGCTTGTTTAAAAAGTTTTTGCTTATTTATGAATGTAAAATAAACATTTTGATTGTAATAAAAGCTTTTTATTGTAATAACACAAACTAAAATAGCTACATATTATACAAATTAGATTGAATTAAGGCCCAGTATCAGTTGGGAACTCAGTTCTTGAAGCTGTTGACGCGTACGTCTACCTAGGACAAACAGTCGAACTAGGTAGGTCCAGATAGATAGCCGATGGGGCCGAAAGGTTCTGGAATGGAGACCACGGACCGGGAAACGAAGCGTAGGACGTCCACTCACAAGATGGACAAACGACCTAAAAGAGACCGCAGGGAAATGCTGGATGCAAGCCGCTTCCAACTGGCCCTTTTGGAGATCGATGGAGAAGGCCTATGTCCAGCAGTGGACGTCCTATGGATGAAATGATGATGAATGATGAAGACGCCGTGCTACCCATAGTTCTTGGACCAGGCGTGCACCTCCCCTCCTCAGCTCAGCAGAGGCAGACTAGCGCTACTATAGCGCGCCATTCTTCTCATGTTTCGCCTTTGCCTTAGGTCTACTATATGAGCATTGTCCAAAATACGAAACTTGAGCGCCAAACGTGCCATTTTTTCTTTGTTAATCACTGGTAACAACAAACTCGAACGCAAAAAAGTCAGCTTTTGAAAACTGTGTAGTTTCTACCGCAAACTCTATTCCAATTCAATCTGTCGACGTCAAAATCGCGTCAAGAGTACCGAAAAAGAGGGTAGCGTCGAGTTGAGTCGATTTTATTTAGTTCCATAAAATTCCACCATTATCGGTTCCAATCGTGCGCTAGTTTAGAATTCAAGAGTACCAAATGGCATGTTTTCAATCCCAATCCCAAATTACGATTGAAATCGAGTGTCGAGGGTAAGCCCACTGTTCCGATCAGGCAACGCGAGTCCAGGACTTTTTTCATCCACCCGGATCTGAAATCCTGCGACTTCGTATTCATTAGGAACGATGCTGTGCGTAAACCTTTACAGGCTCCTTACGACGGACCCTATAAAGTAATAAGTAGGTATGATAAGGTATACAAGGTGCAGTTACCCAATAGACGAATCAACGTATCTATTGACCGTCTGAAACCTGCATACATACTTAGTGAGCATTCGGATGATAAGGCCGTCGACGCTCGAATACGTTATGACAACGATGACGTCATGTCAGATTTCATACCGGCGCCGATCACAGCTAGTGATAATAGCGCAAAGAAACAAACCCGGAGCGGTAGAGTCATACGACCTCCGGTTAGGTTTAACTTATAATTTAATCGATAGTTATAAGGACGTGTATTTATATTTTAATGTGTTATCATACTTATCATATAAATGTGTACTTACCTTAATAAACAATATTTTGCATTATAAGTAATATTAAGTAGTAATAATACTTGTATCAATGTAGATTTCACAATTTTATTCCGAAGTCCAAGACGTTTTGCTTGGTATGAATAATTGTAGGTACGGTAAAATCTGGGTTAAGATGTTTTTACTTGCAAGCATACTTTTTGGAGACGCACTCATTGGTAATATTTAGTTCTGTTTGTTGTGGGGTGTGCCTTGATCCGTAAGGTACGTAGAGGCGTTCGGCGGCAGATCCGTAGCCGCATGAAAGCCTGGCTCCGCGAGGAAGTTAGCGGGCCAGCACCACCTCTCACCCACGTCCAGGTGATTCAGCCGGCAGCAGCACCAGCAGCGGTTGTGAACCCCGCGCCTGTTGCTGTCCAGTATGTGTGACATGTGTACCTACTTGTAAGTGTGTGTAGCACTATGGTACCAATGTGCGGTTAAAGTGCTCCAAAAATTATGTTTAGCGTATTGTATATATATATTATTTTTTTAAATATACTTGTTATTATGTTCTTTAATAATGTTGTATATCGGTGTAACTAGCCTTAAGTTACTTTATACCAAGTGCCCTTTACTTGCCATTATGACTATGTAATTTGATTTGATTAGGCATGTACAATGTAGAGTCGCATGCACCCGGCGACACGGCCGACGTTTTGCTGACGATGATAAATATATTATGTTACAGCGTTATCAGCGGTGTAGCCGAGGTGCGATGACGATTGCTCTGTTATTAGAGCAATTTTTTAACATTAGAATTTTAAGGATGCTATTTTTATTTTGGATGTTTTTATTCAAAAAGGGGGTGGTTGATGTAGCGACACATTGTATTGCATTTGCATACTAATTGCTGACTCCAGCGATTGTGTTAGCATTTCGGCCAAGAAATCACCTCATGAACTATTTTACACACAATTCGTTTACACTTGTTATCGCTTCGAGGTTCGAGCAAAGAAAGAGGGTGATTGCAATGCAACCGCCACTTATATACTGTGTTCGTTGGCAGTCGACAAAAGACTGTCAACTGTCAACGAACACGTGTGAACTTCGCCAATACAGTTTCATTATAATGGTGTTGTTAGTTCATCTATACATTAAATGATTAAACTAAAGTTGTTTTACATTCGGCCATCCGACTCAATTACACGTCCTCGTGTATACGTGTCATGTATTATATGATAATAGACATTATACGTGTTAAATTAAATGTGTACTTTACAATCTTATTTTGAAGTCTTATACTATCGTTTTATGTTACATAATATCAGAATGCAACTGCATACTGAAAAGCACATCATATCAGACTAAAACCGAATCTGGTTTAGTTAAGTCAGTACGCAACTGCGTACACTGTCTCTTACGCAACTGCGTACATCGGCTCTTACGCGACTACGTACACCGGATCTTACGCAACTGCGTACAATGTCTCTTACGCAACTGCGTACATCGGCTCTTACGCGACTACGTACACCGGATCTTACGCAACTGCGTACAATGTCTCTTACGCAACTGCGTACATCGGCTCTTACGCGACTACGTACACCGGATCTTACGCAACTGCGTACAATGTCTCTTACGTAACTGCGTACTGGAGGCTCCGCTGCAGGCTCAGCTGGCAGGTTCGACGGCAGGCTCAGCCGCAGGCTCGACAGCAGGCTCAGCCGCAGACTCCGCGGCAGGCTCCACTGCAGGCTCCGCTGTATGCTCCGCCGCAGACTCGACCGCAGGCTCGACAGCAGGCTCAGCCGCAGGCTCGACGGCAGGCTCGACGGCAGGCTCAGCCGCAGGCTCGACAGCAGGCTCAGCCGCAGACTCCGCGGCAGGCTCCACTGCAGGCTCCGCCGCAGACTCGACCGCAGGCTCGACAGCAGGCTCAGCCGCAGGCTCGACGGCAGGCTCGACAGCAGGCTCAGCCGCAGGCTCGACGGCAGGCTCGACAGCAGGCTCAGCCGCAGGCTCGACGGCAGGCTCAGCCGCAGGCTCAGCCGCAGGCTCGACAGCAGGCTCAGCCGCAAACTTCGCGGCAGGCTCCACTGCAGGCTCCACTGTATGCTTCGCCGCAGACTCGACCGCAGGCTCGACAGCAGGCTCAGCCGCAGGCTCGACAGCAGGCTCGACAGCAGGCTCAACGGCAGGCTCAGCCGCAGGCTCGACAGCAGGCTCAGCCGCAGACTCGACTGCAGGCTCAGCGGCAGGCTCGACAGCAGGCTCAGCCGCAGAATCGGCGGCAGAAATTTGCATATATAACAATAAGTACACTAATCGGATATATAATCTGAAGAACTTTTAACATGAGCACAGTTATTTAGTAATTAGTATTAAATTAATCATTAGTAAAGAAATTATAATCAAGAAAACGCAAGGAATAAAACAGCCACTTTGTACAATAACTATTAATTAGGGCTCTAAAAAAAAACATGACTAGCAAACAGGTTTTGAACCACTTAACAAAAGACAAATTACACTCTGTGGACATGGGAAAATAAGAAGACATCTGTAACTTATTAATCCCGATTCTGATTTGTTAGCATTTCGGCCAAGAAATCACCTCATGAACTATTTTACACACAATTCGTTTACACTTGTTCTCGCTTCGAGGTTCGATCACAGAAAGGGGGTGATTGCAATGCAACCGCCACTTATATACTGTGTTCGTTGGCAGTCGACAAAAGACTGTCAACTGTCAACGAACACGTGTGAACTTCGCCAATACAGTTTCATTATAATGGTGTTGTTAGTTCATCTATACATTAAATGATTAAACTAAAGTTGTTTTACAATTGCGATGCATGACGCGAGTGGAGTACATCAGTCGTCACCCTCCGGGCACGTTAATCGGCAATAATTATTGTGTAATAAACCAGTGTTAAATGCCTGAACCAGTGACTTTCATTGAAGGACTAGATACCATACCTTATAGGAAAGACTATTGGCCTAGGATATATAATATAATGGTAAAACTTAAAAAATAAAATAATTTTTAAATCAAATTAACAAAGATATATTTAAAATCATCTTCTAAAAATATATTTCTAATTATATGTGAAACAGTGGCTGTGTTTTGGTACGTTTAGCGATTTTATTCAATAAAATATTCAGAGTGATATAAAATTCGGTGTTTTGATACAAAACGAATAAACTCATAGCTTTGTGTTGTGAAGGTGGTCCTTAGTTACAAAAAAACTAATTATGAGTATCCTCAACCAAATAGGGTCATAATGCTTGAGTGTAAATTGTCGGAGGGCCTGATCTGAAACAAGGACGGGAAATCTAAGTTTCTAAGGGTAACCTTGAACCAAATCGGGTCATATCACTTTGCACTATTTATGTTATGGAGGTACCTGAGCCAAAATTGTGGTTTAGAAACATGATTATTACAAATCATTGTTTTTAAGGGTTACCTCGAGCTAATCAAGTCATTTCACTTTGCAAAGCTCCATGATATGAAGGGCCTGCAGCCAAAAACGTGGTTTAGAAACTTGATTTCTAGGGGTTACCTCGAGCCAATCGGGTCGACTTGTAATACTCGTAAGCATTGTTCGGAAACCTAACTTGAAACGGGATATGAAATGTTTTTAAAGGCAACCTCGAGCAAATCTGGCCATAGCACATTGCTTAGGAGTGTTGGTTTTTGTTCGAATCAAATTAATTAACTATTTCTATAAACGTACCAAATCAAGTCTATGGATTTATTTATCCATCGCCAAATGAATTTGTGTGAATAAGACACACGAGTAATTAATATTTCAACACCAACATACATAGGACGGTTCAATTTCCTTTATCTTGTCTTTACTGTGTGCATGTTTTGATTCTATTTATAGGTGTGGACTCCGGTAGCGAACGGCGCGTAAAGCTAATAATAATGCATCCAATCTATTGCAAAACTTGATTTAAATAGTAGCATAAAATCTCAGTAATTAATATTGGGAATTCTAAACCACCGAGTGAAACGAAGGTGGGGTAGAATGCCCAATATTATCCTACTGATTATTGGATCATAACTGCTTAA
Organism: Agriopis aurantiaria; assembly: GCA_914767915.1. Lineage (NCBI taxonomy): Eukaryota > Metazoa > Arthropoda > Insecta > Lepidoptera > Geometridae > Agriopis > Agriopis aurantiaria. The sequence continues at coordinate 2,524,441 of OU612003.1, forward strand.
AAATCATATTTATAATAATAAAGTTCCAAATAATAAAATGAGTCTGTTACGAAAGCCCAATAATTGGCAATGTGCCAATAAATTAGAACGCAGTTTAATTGTTTTACCCAGTTATTGGCAGGTCGAGTAACTGAAATTGATAACTAAACTATTCAAAACACAAAATAACTAAATAGTCACTTCCAATGCCACAACTAGTTTTTGCTAGTTGGTGTTGACTGGATGTGCTCGTTAGCTTCGCTGTAAGCACACCAAGCATTTAAACATAAATAAATAAAACAAAAAGTGGGTAGTATTGTAGCAATATCATAACGGCTAGTTTAGTTCAAAATAGTTATGTACGTAATATTTTATATTCATATTTCATTTATTGCGTATATATGGGTACTCAGGAGATGGAAAATTTACAGTAAAAGAGCGCCATAATCGACCTTTTAGGCATGCAAACAAATTTAAGGATCTAAGGAAAAATTTACTAAACATTGAAAAATATGAATGAAATTATTGTATTTTCGGTGACCTTCATTTCTAAGATAGGGTATTATTGCTAAAAGGTCTTTTTCTTCTCCTCAGTTTTTTTGTTTTTACAATTTAAATTAATAGGTAATGAGTATTCAGAAATGTCATTGAGCGTCTTGCCTCGTTTTAGGAGAACAACTTTCCAGCTATCCGTAAAACTATGCGTTTTTTTCATTCGAATTACGAAAGGTTCTTCATTATCAAATTTTAGGGGATGCGCTTTTGTTACTGACAACGCTTTTGTAATTGAAAAAATTGCCGCTTAGAATATACTACAGTTTAAGAAATCTATAAATATAAAAGTTAAATTCACCTACTCACTCACTCATCACGAAATCTACTTGACCTACAAAGTTGAAATTTGGTAGGTAGATTCCTTATTAGGTGTAGAGGCCGGCTAGGAAAGAATTTTGCAAAAAGACTGAATTGAACCCCGCAAATGAAGGTTGAAAGTTTGTATGAAAGTCCTTTGTTTTTGATGTTAGGGACATGAAATTTAGTATTCTGGTTAATGGTTTGAAATAAAATGTAGGATGGCAGCATTGACGAGTGACAGAAACATACGAGTGAACGAGAGAATGAGACAGGTGAAAGAAAGAGTGAAAAGATATGACAGGGATTCAGAGAGAAGATGGCGTGAACGATGTGCGCGAGTGAGCGGTGGATATTATTTTATATTATAAAGTAACAGTTAATTAAATATACTAAGTACCATAAAAAACTAAACGCTAATAAACAAACTAGACAACAAAGTGAGTGAGATTATTATTTGTTAATCCCACAATTTGGGGGTTCGTCCGAGATCCAACCGGATTATACCTACCGCGTGGTGCACGGCACAAGGCGGTCCCGGCAACGAAGATTTACCAACGAAGACGCATATTTTTTTCTTACCATGTATTTCACTGCATTCTACGACGACGACGACTCGCGAAATCACCAACGACGACAAATATAACCTACGAAAAAAATTACGCATTACGAAGACTACGCAAAAGGAGACAAAATGGCGCTGCCTGCAAAGGAGCAAAAAACGCAACCATGTGGTGTTTTCTGCAAGGATTTCGAAACTACACTCACAAAATTTACGGGAGACGACGAAGACACGTATACTTCGGCGAAATGGGCTTAAGACATCGAGGATAATGCCGAAATTTTTCTATGGACGCCTCAACAAAAACTTATATTTGCAAGAAAATCATTAACAGGAACGGCGGCATTGTGACTAAAAACTGAAAAAATATTTAAGACCTACGAGGAACTAAAAACTGCGCTGCTAAAAGAATTCCCGGAAACTATTAATAGCAAAGAAATGCATGAGCTTATGTCTGCACGTAAGAAGAAAAAAGATGAATCATATTATCAGTATATGTTATCGATGAAGGAGATGGGAAAGCGTGCTAAGTTTCCAGATTATGTCGCAATTCAATATATTATAGAAGGCATACCGGACTACGAGACAAACAAGGCAATGTTGTATGGAGTAACAACATATACAGTGCTAAAAGACAAGCTGCAACTATATGAAAATCTTAAGAAAAAAATGACGGCTAACAAACAAGAAATTCCAAAAGATGCGAAAATAAAGAAGTTTAGATCAACATCATCATCTATGCGTTGCTGTAAATGCGGCGAGCAAAGTCACAAGGCAACAGCATGTACAAATGGTATGAAATGTTTTCGCTGCAATAAATTCACAGATCATCACATTGGCAAAGATTGCCCATCTTACGGAAATAATGCACAGACGGCCAACAGCGGAAGCTCGAAACCATTTAGAACCAATCAGCAACCGCAAAAATATTCGTTTAAACAGGAACAGCCAATGAAAAATAACGCCATGTTTAACTATGCCGAGACGACCAATAACGAGACAGAAGCGGCGAGCGGCCATGACACTTTCGCCATTATGAGCTTAGAAGACGTAAACGAAAACAAAGAAAAAGTGGAGAAATCAAGAAAAAGAGTAATAATTCAAGATAAAACCATTACGGCATTGATCGACACAGATTCCGAAATAAATTTACTAGCGGAAGCACAATTTAAGGAACTATAATCGAAGACAAGCCAGCAAAATCTAACGTTGTTCGGAATCCGACACGGAGAAGTAAAAAGCACTGTTAAAACGTTATTGGACCTAATAATAGACGATAAAAGTTATAAAAAAAGTGGAATTTCACGTTATACCGGACTATAGTATGTCATTTAAGTTAATTTTAGGGCAAAATTTCATAAAAAATTTGACAATGATAGTGCGTGATAGAATCGTGCAATTTGTTGACAACGATGTTGAGTGGATGAGTAGAGTGTCAAACGTATGCATGGCTAGTGTCTTTAGTGTGAATGGAATTGAGGTTACAGATCATTTAGTCAACGCCGAGGTCAAACAAGAAGTTCGTAGTTTAGTGGAAGAGCACAACCCGGTCAAGAAGAAAGAAGCACCCATCAAGTTGAAAATAGTGTTAAAAGACGACGTACCTGTGGCACAACGACCCCGGAGAATATCACTTACAGAACAAAAGGTAGTAGAACAGCAGATAGAAGAATGGGAGCAACAAGGAATTATACGGGTTAGTTTTTCTGAGTATGCTAGTGCACTAGTCCTCGTTAGAAAGAAAGATGGTACGACTCGTATCTGTATTGACTACAGATTGCTTAATAAAAAGATAATCAAAGATGAATTTCCCTTGCCGATAATAAGCGACTTGATTGATAAGCTGAAAGACGCCAAGATTTTCAGTGTGCTAGACCTTAAAAAAGGGGTTTTTCATCTGAAAATATCTGAAGAATCAATATCTTGTACATCGTTTGTAACACATCATGGACAATGGGAGTTTTTAAAAGCCCCGTTTGGTTTATCTATATCACCAACTTATTTCATGCGATTTGTAACAATAATCTTTAGAGAGCTGATTGCACAAGGCATTATGATGATTTTCGTAGATGATATCATAATACCAGCAATTTCAGAGACTCAGGCACTATGCCGATTGAAGAAAGTACTCGAAGTAGCATCCGCGTATGGCCTAGAGGTAACCTGAAAAAAAGCAAAGTTAATACATCACGAAATTGAATATTTAGGCCATTTAATAAAAAATGGAGAAGTACGACCAAGCCCAGATAAAGTAGATGCTGTTATGAGGTTTCCACAACCTAAAAATATCAAAAGTGTTCAGAGTTTCATCGGACTAACATCATATTTCAGGAAATACATCAAAGACTACGCGAAGACTGCCAAACCATTGACCGATCTCATAAAAAAAAGAAGTATGTTCAGGTTTGAAGACGAAGAACAAGATTCTTTTAAGACATTGAAACAAAAACTGTGTACCGACCCAGTACTCAAGATATACGACAGGAAGTTACAAACAGAACTCCATACTGACGCTTCATGCCAAGCTCTAGCTGCAATTTTGCTACAGAGACACCACGATGGTGAGTTACACCCGGTAAACTACTATATACTGTATGATTTTTTTCCCGAAAAAGACGAATTAAAGAAGAGAAATGGGGGTTTTAATTTTGTGTGGACAGTTTTGTTATTACGAAGCTGAAATTTTGCAAGTAGATTATGAGGTGCAAAAGTCTCAGAAGTCAGTTTAATTGATTGAACTACTGAGCGTTGTTAGTCTCGTTAGTTCAATGTTTTTTAACTAAACTACTGATACTCAAAAGTCTAATTAATTTTATTACATTAGTATTGAAAATAAGAGTTCGTTTTCCTAACCTTAACACCGTTGTGTTTGCGAAAGGGCTGAATTAAGGGGGACAAAAGGGGGTTGAAATATTATATGAAAGTCTACGCGTACGAAGTCGCGGGCAACAGCTAGTAGTAGGTATATATAGTAACATACAACTTGTTCAGCTATTTGGGAAGTTTTGTCGAATATAGTTATGCCGGAACCTAGTGAGGAAACATGGGAAAATGCCGAGAAGGGATTTTCAGAAAGATGGAATTTTCCGAACTGCATATTATCAGTGATGGATGGGGGAAGCACATCAAAATAAAAACCCCCGCAAACAGTGGCTCCCTGTATTTCAATTATGCAATTAGTGGATGCAAATTATAAATTCGTAATAGTTGATGTTGGCGAACTGGGAAAAAATAGTGACGGAGGATTATTTTCCCGATCAGCATTTGCAAAAAAAAACTGGAAACAAATACGTTGAACGTATCAGGACCTAAATCATTACTAGGATCAAGCATTCAACTACCACATGTTATAGTCGGCGACGGTGACGAAGCTTTCCATTCCATTAAAACCATAAAACCGTTAAAGCCATTAAAACCGTATCTAATGAGACCATATCCGGGAACATGACTACGCGACGAAAATAATAAAATTTATAACTACAGACATAGCCGGGCATGAAGAGTTGCTGAAAATGCATTCGGAATACTAAGTCAAAAATTCAGAATTTACTTTCGTAAATCTAATCTTAGTCCAGAAAACGTTGATAATGTTATTCTCGCCACATGTTGCTTACATAATTTTCTTAGAGATGATACATTTAATTTCAATGAAGCAAAGCCCACCAATTACAGTTTCTGGACCTTCCACGGGTTGGAGGCAATTTCATAATAAATGTATATTTTTATTTTTTTTATTGTTTATTTTAATTCTCCACGGACTCCTGGGTCCGTGCCTTTTGTCAACTTTTACAATTTTTTTTAAAACTATATCTGGCGTTACATAAAACTAATAACTATACAAGAGGAATATACAAATTATAAAATCTTATTACTATGTTGCGTGTATACGCCGAGCAGTCCAGCTCCCGCAAGCTGCACCCGTTCACGAGTAGACGCGTGTGCCAGCCATCGCTCTCCTCGCCATGTTTGAGGGAAGAGGGCGACCCGCCACACGACGCCGCTAAGAATAAGAAATGGTTTTGAAGTTCGGGATAAATTCAAAGAGTACTTTCATTCCGCTGCGAGATCATTACCATGGCAAAGAGATCATGATTCGGCGAGGATGTCGTCTACAAAGGCAAGATACCTAAAATAAATTAGGTAATTACAAATGGACTTCGCTTGAATATTTAGCTACAGTTTTATATTTTGCTGTAATCACTCATTTCGGCGAAACACCAGTCGGTTTCATTGAACGCCGCAGACTTGACTAACAAAAAGGCGGATATGATTATGCCGAACTCCAAAGAACAATACGCATACGCAATGATAGTTACAACCACGATTGTATCTTCCATCCAGCTCAAAGGTGAGAGCAGTACTCCATGCACGACCGAACTTGTGCTTGGTACAGTGAAAGCAACTGTTCCAACGTGAAGTACCGTCACACCTTCAGTAGGATACCCAGTTTTCGCGCAGCAAATTGAGCCTTGTTCTTTTGGACATGGTATCCTGGCATGGCAGGCCTCTTAAGCATGTCTCACATATCACATATTACATTGACTTTTTCTACTCACAAGCAGATAGACCTTCAGCACACTATAGAATCTTCTGTACATTAGATAAGCTCGAATGGCCCATGCGTCGGTGCCATAAGACGAAGACATCTGTAATGCCAGTAGAAATCATGTTAACGGAGATATTGGCATCAACATTCAACCTATATAGGTTGTTTATCGTGGTTGCTGGATATATGTGTACACACTGAGCATTGTAAATTTCACATCCGTAGTTGTTGAACACTAATTTACAACCATTTTTGCTCATGTCACTTACTGAGAGCAAATTGACAGCAATGCTTGGTACATATAATATATATCTTACCTGTACAGTATTCTATCGGAGCCATTCAGGGTTATGTTTACTTTACCCGCACATTCTACAGGCATCGGGGACTTGTTTGCAACTGTGATGCTTGAAACCGGAGCCCTCTCGACATCATACAACCAATCACTTCTCATCAAACAATATTTACTTTTGTCTCTTCAATAAGTTCTGCTACTAAACGATAAAATCCAACATGTCACTTAGCACAAATTTGGCTAATGTAAAGGAGAAACGATTTATGTGTGCGTGGTGTTAAATATTATGAACGCATTGTATAGACATTACTGCGAACGCACAGTTGATGGGTACATAAAAGTATGTGATATAAAGAAACTTTTTTTTGCACAAGACAAGACAAGAAAAATATGGTGTAGGCTCATCAATGTCGTCATCTACATTCCCAATTTCACTCCCGATATTTAGCGGCGAAAACTTTTGGCTATTCCGTATTAAAAGTTTCATGGAATTAAAGGAATGCTTAGAAACACTCGCCAAAATATGAAAATGTAACTCAGGAAGTATACAAGAAAATGGACACAAAGGCACGAAACATTATCATACAATCCTTGGCGGATAATCAACTGGAGAATATTAAAGATGAAACGTCAGTGAGCAGGATGATAGAGAAACTACAAATCATTTATGAATGGAAAAATACACTCTCAGATATATTTCTAAGAAAACAACTGATAAGTATGTAGTGTAAAGAAGAAGAAACTTTGAAAGACGTCTTCTATAATTATGATAAAATTGTAAGAGAAATTGACCACATTGCAAAAATGGAAGAAACAGACAGTGTGTCACTTATCTAATTATGTCACTACCGGAAATATACCAACCCATAATTATAGCAATAGAAACGTCAACGGATATAATAACAATGGAATATATAAAAAACAAACTTAGATGCAGAATTAAAATTGAAGAATCAAACAGATACCGGGATCCGTGGATACAAACCCCACAAAGCAGATTGCTTTATTTAGCTATGCAGCATTGGAAAATAAAGAATGTTTTAACTGTGGCAAAATTGGACATATTGCAAGAGAGTGTCGTAATAGCAATACATCCCGACGAGAACAACATCAGACCAGAGGACAATATGATAGAGGATATTATAATGAAATACAAAATGAAGGAGTACGTTATGGTGGATAGCATGGACGAAGACAATACTATAGTGGTAGAGGAAGAGAACAATATAATTATACAAGCAGAGGTCGAGGACGAAGTAATATATATATTACCTAGTTTCACAGACCAATAAAGTCATTGTATCATCATTGAAGCAGTCATGGACGAGGACACCAAGCAGCAGCAGCAGCGGTAGAAGATTAAAATGAAGACAAGTTTATGTTCTTGACAGTTATTGAAAACAATTGTAATTATGTATGAAGCGGTGCGCGCCACAGTAATGCTGATTAAGCTATATTAAGTAGAGTACAAGTGCGCAGCGCTCACCCGTCATGACTTATGCCTCGGTGGCATTCGCCCACGCCTCCCGCATCGATCTGGACAAGCTGCAGGTCATTCAAAACCGCTTCATACGCAGAGCGGTCGGCGCTAGCTGGTATATGCGAAACGCCGATCTGCACTGCGATGTCGAACTCCCATCCATGATTCAATACATTAAGTATACCTCCCGCCGCTACTTTGACGCGGCGCCTCACCACCCCAATCCTCTTGTAGTAAAATACTACTCGACAGACGTGACAGACCCTCCTCCTCTCCGTAGACGCCCTAGAAACATTTTGGGCTGCGCCACCGCGGCGGCGCTGGGCTCGCCCGATCCGACTGCTCCTAGCAATAGGAAATATTCAGTTTTTGGTACAGGCGTCGGTTACCAGAGGCACACACACACACACAGCGATCTCGCCGGCAGGATCGTAGACCCCCAAGATCTGTTAGAAGATCGGTTAGATTCTCTCCAAATAATCAATCAGTTCAACCAACCGTTAGGGCTCCAGGGCACACCCCTTCTGGGGTGCCTGGGCAAGTCTGATTCCCACTCCCGGCGACGGCCCAAGCCGAGGTTCGTACCTTCGAGGTGCCCTTGTGCTAGTCGCCTATAAACTTAACCACCAAGTTATGCCGAACGCACCCTGCGTTCGCTAACTAGTCTGGTCAAGCTGTAGAGGCCAAAAGGCCAACAGTACAAGTCAATATCAAAACAACGCGCAGCGCTCAGTCGTCCCTACCCCCTCGTACAGTGTAGTATGGAGTCAAATTATAAGTACAGTAATACCCCGACTTACGCTACCCCGTTTTACGCGAATTCGGAGATACGCTGTTTTTCATTTTGATTGCCGCACGCATCGGCTCTCTCGCTTCGCCCTCTCAGTGTTCAGTTTGCGACAGGTTTGAACGTGTTCCGGGTGGAATTGTTTTACGTGCGCAGTGCGTTTTACTTATAATCTCTAATTATGTCATCTAAAAGAACAAGAAATGAGTCGTTTGAACCTAAAAAGAAAGGAAAAACACTGTCTTTGGAACTGAATATAATTAAAGACTTTGAAGCAAAAATTTAAATTTGTGAATTGGCAAAGAAATTTGACCTACCGGAATCAACAGTCCGAACGGTTATAAAAGGTAAAGAAAAAATTATGAACGCTGTGAAAGACTCAATCTTTGATTCAAATATCACCCGTTAGCGTCGCGGTAATATCGCACAGATGGAAACATTGTTACAGTCATGGTGTGACAGCATGAATTTTTTTTAATTCATGAATCATGTCTGTATTACATCTAGGTTTACCAACAAACTGCAATAAATATATTTTGATTTTGAAAGTTTATGCGACTCCAAACATTTTATTAAAGATGTTACTATGCCTCTCGCATCAGCTCTTTCAATAGGCCCCAGAGATAGAAATGACGACACAATGTTATTCATATTCGGGCTAAAATATCGTATTATTATTCCCAGGTATTTGGATATACTGACATCCGTAGATTCATGAATTACATTATTTTTCTATAGTAGAATAGAAATACACCATAATTATACAACCTGCTATACATCTATACATTCAGTGTAGTGCCGTTAGTGGCGGATAGATGGATGCACATATTATTGACTTCAAGTATGGCTGAGTTGTCAGTCTATCTCCTTATATATTATATTGTAGTCTTTGGTTTTAATATTTCCCCTACAAAAAACAAGAACATGAATATACTTAAGTTATATGATTATTTACGGGATATTTACCGTGGTAAGATTGTGAAATGACCTCATGATGAATGATTGTGGCTGTGGTTATCATATAACTTTAGTGAACAACCGTGATAGTTTAAAACAGTGTTTTATGAATATACTTATAAGTTGAAATATTACATTAAGGAAGAAAAAAATTGTCACCTGAATCAAAGGAGGTTGGTGTCACTACCAAGGACGTTGCTTCAAGGATGTATATACCACAGCTGAAATCGCGGGGCGCATCTAGTTAGATATAAAAGTACAAACATTTTTTTTACAACAACAAATTTATATTAAATTGTATTTATTGAGATTTAACACGGTCAAGCCAATTACATCAGTATATCACAAATTAATGATTATACATATCAATAAAAAATAAGAAAGGAATTAAATTAATTACAAAAACAAGCTCACAATAAATAAATAATAAAATTACAAATGTCAATAAGTTTACAAATGTCAGAGAAACAAAAACACACTAAAAGTCCAAATAATCATCAAAGTCAGAGTTAGTCTTATTGCATCTATCCCACTGGTCATTTAAACTTTCAGAATATGTTTGGAAAGATGCAATAAGGTTCTTCAAGTTGTCAAATACAATGTCAAGTTCAGTGTTGGCGGCGAGAAGTGCATTGAGGTGGCGATGGGCGCGAATTAAAGGCGACATAGAGCGCGCCACCGTGCGACCGCTGTTAATGTAAAGTAAGTCATGCAGCTGACCGCGCCTGTTTGCCTGGACTCCGGGTTTATCCGGCACAAACAACTCTGATAGGATGTTATGCAGGTCTATAGAATCGACTGCCCCTCTGAGCACCTTAGAGCAGATAGTGAGCTGGTCGGTTAATCTCCTCACCTCTAGTGAGTTATACCACTTATACCCAAGCTGGCCGAGCAAAAACTTGGTCGGGTACATGTATGGATAGTATCCATAAACCTTCTTGTAGAGCGATCTCAAGAAGGCCTTTTGGACCTTCTCGATTGTCCGCGTGTAGGTGACGTGATAAGGATTCTAGACACATGCACCCGACTCAAGTCTGCTCCTTACCAAGGAATTATAAAGGGTTTTGATAACTTGCGGGTTATCAAAGTCCCGGGTATTACGCAGAACAAAGCCCAAACGACGGTAAGCCTCCTTTGCAAGATCGGATATGTGATCGTGAAACTTCAAGCTACGATCGAAGTTTACCCCCAAATCTTTGGTAGTGCAAACCTTGTTATAGGCAAATTATTTAAATAATAGTCAAAGTGGATTGGTTTCTTTTTGCGGTCAAAGGTCATACAATTACATTTATTAACATTAAATATCATTTTATTTGTCACGCTCCAATTAAATATTTGATTTATGTCATTTTGTAAACTAAAACAGTCACGGGGGGATTTTATCTCTAGAAAAAGCTTTAGATCGTCCGCATGCAATAAGCATTTGGCAGTCGACAATACTCTAGGTATCTTGTGAACGATAATTTTCCGATAATTTTCCTATCACACACAAAGACGGTGAAACAACAATATTGAATAAGATGATGAACTACTGTGTCTGGTTTGTTATATTGTTTGGTGTTGCAAGTGTCATGGGAGATTGCCCTGACATAAAAGCATGGCACGGTGTGTTCATAACAGAAGGGAACCTCGGTGAATGCACTATGAACCTGAATGGAGTTCCCATCCCTTCTAATGATCTAGAATCAATCAGAGGGTATGGCCTTTTACAAGTAAAGTGCCCAGATTGTTCTTACAATGTGGTGTCTGTGTTTGGCACTTGTGATGACTGCCTTATCTGTGCTCATAATGAGGGAATCTTAAGATGCAAATCTATAATGCTACCAATGATCCTATCGTCATTGATAACATTGATTTGTGTCCCAGCCTTAATCTATCTGGGAGTGGCACTGGATAGGAGGTACTCATTCTTCCATTCAATGGTTATGTGTTTCAACAATAGGATAGTTAAGAAAATTGAGAAAAGAACTTCCAGAGTTAGGCCCATAGTTGAACAAGAATTAAGACGGATGAATTATGAATCAAGTAGAAGGACAGAACAAGTTGAAATTGATGAAGAAGATTTAAGTTCCACTTCAAGGCCTAATTGCAGTCTCACTACATCTCAAGTGATTGCTGGTATTTTGTTGGCCACTAGTGGGGTCAAGGCATGTGACAACACATTCATGATGAGCTCTGATGGGCTAATAATTACTAATGACACTGTTAGCTCAAGCTTCACTGGACTCTTCACAGTCCACTCTGGTGCAACTGTCTGTTTCAGATACCACGATGGCCAGCAAGAATCAATAAAACTGCAGAAAATCGTGAAGCTGGTTAGCTATAGCTCCATCTACCGAGCATGTGCTTTTAACATTAGCACAATTAGTAGGTATAGGTGTGCATGGACCGATGAGTGTTGGGATGAGAAGACCTGTCATAAAGGATACAAAGACCCAAAGTTGTCAGAGAACTCCATGGATAAAGAAAATGAAGAATATGGGTGTGAGATGGTTCCCAATAGTTCTGTGTCACATTGTACTCATGAACAGATCTGTGTTTGGTATAGATGGTTGATATACCCACTTTTGGATGTGTGTGATGGCATACTAGCCCTTTCTGAAACCAGACTAGAGCTAGAGCTCATTCATACTTCTAGAACAGGAGACATTAAACCCTTTATAATCTCAGCCAGCAAACCTAGCACAAATCTGCCAATGCCTGTGCATTTAATCAACATCATGACACTGCAGAAGAATGAGCACAACCATATCAGGCTCCACCAGGGTAGTTTCTATGGAACCAGAGCTTGTGACCTGAACAACCCGATACCAGGTTTGCTGGGTGACATGCAGGTTGGGTTCAACAAAAATGAGTCAGTGTACCCAAAATGGGCAGTCCAATGTGGTGTTGATGGGTCAAATGTTACATGTTCAACTCCAGAAATGAGTTATTTTAGAAGCCTAAAAACTGACCTAAAGAATAAGGTTGTAGTTGAATCTGTTAGGGGAGAGATGGCCTCGATAAGAGAAGAAAGTAGGGGTTCTGCTTCTTTGATGTTCCGAGTTCCATCAAAACCAGCTATGGTAGTAGAGAAGGCATCATGCTCCTTTAGGATTGATTATGCTCATGGATGCACTGCTTGCACAGAAAATCCTTTCATAATAGTAACTCCTGTCAACATCATAACCACTGGTTTGATGGCTTTCAATAGCAACTGCTCATTCCACCTTTCGGAAATAGAGTGTATTCCTGTCCCACAGAAGCTGCAGTTGTTGGAGAGACCAGAATTCTGTCTGATGAATTTCCAGGATTCTAATAATTCAGTGTCTGTAGAAATACCTTATGAGTTTAGGGGGTCAATCTTCTCAATGGGCATGGTTGTATTTAGGTCACAAGAAACCTTTGGAGAAAAGCTATCCTTAGGGTTTAGTAGCCCAAAGTTCCTTGACAGTCTGAAGATCAGCTTGGGAGCTGGAGCCTTGTTAGCAGTGGTAACAACCATAGTGAAGTCATCACTGAGGTTTGCTGCTTATAAAGCTGGTAAGGATGAGCTGTTGGTCCCTTAGGTGACTAAATACAATAGTCAACTACTGCGAAGATTGCAAGCGTAAGAAGCGGACGTGTCGCGAATTATTGCAGAAAATATTTATGTTAAGTTAAAGTGAAGTGAACTCAAGCTTTGAAATCAGTAAACACGAACTTGATCATTATAGTAGAACGTCGCATGCAACATTGCTACTCCAGAGCGAAGCGTACGCAGTGCCTCGCACCACCCCCTTCGCCCCCGCGAGAAAGAAACGGACTGCGTAACCGTGATAATTCGTCTCACCTTAACGCAAGTATTAACCTACCTTGTGCCCACCTCGCTCGACAGATAACAATGACCACGCGTCGCTCACCGACTCGTCCACCTATTACATGTCTAGATGGCAATGAGCCGATAGCGATTCGTAGCGGATCGCAACCCGATCTGAGACAGTCAGTACTCTCTGAATACTTGGACAACAGTATTACACGAAAAAGGAAGGAACCTGACGATGACTTTTCAAGCAAATTTGAAAAATTCGAGAGCAAGATGTTGCTGTTACTTTCAGGTATGGCCAAAAATCAAAATGACAAGCTAGATATAATATCGCGAGAAGTTTCATCAATAACAGAGCAAGTATCTCAAATAAAGGTGACTACGGACCAACTTGGTATGGAACAAACTAGGCTGAGACAAGAGCTAAAAACATCTAAAGCGGAATTTGAAACCAAAATTGAAGCTATCCAACATGATATCTACCATATCAAAGCTTCTTCATCCGTGGCAGCGCCATCTACAATAACCCTAACGTGTGAAAGCATGGTGTCCGAGTTACACGAGCGATCCATCAGGGAGAAGAATGTAATCATCAGCGGTGTGAAGGAAATCTCTTCCAAAAACAGTGCAGAGAGAATCAGGCATGACACAGAAGAAGTTAACAGGATTATCAAATTAACTGACCCAACTTTTGCTGGACCAATAAAATGCTTTCGTTTAGGAAAATTTGACACAACCAAAACGCGACCCATTAAATTATGCCTTGCTTCGGTGGATATTGCCAAATCGATGTTACGAAACAGCAGCAGTATCTCCAGTCAGCTTCCTAACATAAAATGCTTTTCAGATCAAACCCCGCAGCAAAAAAAGCTTATGCTATACCTACGAGACTAACTGAAGAGTAGGACTGAACAAGGGGAAAGTGACATTACAATAAAATATATAAAAGGCACACCGAAAATTGTCCGATTGCCTCCAAAAAACGAATGACAACGCTAACTACTGGGACCCTAGGAAACATCATGAGTGAGACAAATAGCTTCAGTAACATTTCATATCAACTTACAAACACTCACACTAACGTGGTTTGCAATACAAAATCTCTGAAATTTATGTATTTAAATGCACGTAGTATGGTAAAACCTGGGAAACTAGATGAACTCAAATGCATAATCCACTCTATACCTAGCATCATACACGCAATAGTAATAACTGAGACCTGGATAAAATCTGACCTTGAAGCCCAAAGCCTAGCACTGCCTGGCTATACTCACTATCACAACTATAGACCATATTCAAGAGGAGGTGGAGTATCAATATATGCGCATAATAGTGTTAAACATGCCCTCATTGAAGAACTATGTGAAAATGATAATCACTACCTGTGGATACACCTAAATAAATTTTGTCTAGATATTGGTTGCATCTATAAACCGGAGAGGACAAAAAATAGCGATTTCATCAAGACTTACACAGAACAATTAGAAAAAAGAAAACGAGCAATTGTATTTGGGGACTTTAATTATGATTTACTGAAAAATAGCAAACCAACTAGAGACTACAAAAGAGCACTACATGAAAGCGGATATGTGACACTAAACAAAATTGACCCATCCTACTGTACTCGACAAACACTTAATACTCAAACTACCTTAGATCATATATGCTCTAATCTCAGTAACGATAAATTTCATCTTGCTGTTATAAATTCAACAATGTCTGATCATAAACATCTATACCTAGAAATGCATAAATACACACCTGAAAAGAACAAAAAAGTTACATATGAAGCCATAGACTATGATAAACTGTACAAAATCGTGAACCTAGATATAGATACAGTCACAGACTCTGACCATATAATATATGAAGAACTAGAGGCCAAACTCATAGCCGCCGTCAAGAACAGCAAGACAAACAAAATAAAGATCCAGAACCCACCAAGATCTGATTGGATTAATAAAGATATATTAGATGCTATTGACAATAAAAACAAAATATGGAGTATGAATATGAAAAAAACTGGAATATGCTATCAAGAAGAAGAGATAGAGATTAAGAAAAAAATACTAAAAGCAAAAAGAGATCTAAGAGGAAAAATCCAAGAAGCGAAAAGTACATACTACCACAAAGCCTTCAAAAACTGTCAAAAAAAGCCACTTAAAATGTGGCAGCTAATTAATTCTTTAAGTATTAACAAAGTCAAATCTAACAGTGCTCCTTTAAAACTTGAAACACAATCAGCCTGTTATTCTGAAGTATCCGACATATGCAACTGCTTCAACGATTTTTTCGCCACCATTGGATCCACATTAGCCAACCAAATACCTCAATCATTCCACAATATCGAAAACTACAACAATTTATATAACAAACAAACAAAACCATTAGAATTGCTTAATTTCGCACCTGCTTCGTTAGACGAAGTAAGTAAAATTATCGACAGCCTTAACCCAAACACAAGCACAGGACTTGATGGTATCTCTTGCAAAGCTCTAAAATCTGTCAAAAATCTAATTCTTGATAAACTAACTGCATCCATAAACAATTGCTTAGAACATGGCTATTTCCCTAATTCACTAAAAATTGCTAAAGTAACGCCTATATTTAAGTCCGGTAAAAAAACTGACCCAGGGAACTATCGCCCAATTTCAGTACTTCCAATCATATCAAAAAATTTTGAAAAAATTATTTACCATCGCCTAGACAAGTATTTAAAATCACTTGACTTCTTGTATAATAAACAATATGGTTTTCGATCTCAATCAAATACACTCTCTGCTTGCATAGACTTAATAACGACACTAAAAACTAAAATAGATAAAAAACAAATAGCACTTAGTATATACATTGATTTAAAAAAAGCATTCGATACAATTAGTCACAAACTACTCCTTAATAAGCTTCACACTATCGGTATCAAAGAAACAGCTCTTAAAATGATGCAGTCTTACCTCACTGATAGATATCAAAAAGTAAAAATTAATGACACGACCAGTAAGCCGGAATTAATTACCTATGGAGTCCCGCAGGGATCTATCCTGGGTCCCTTACTATTCCTGATCTACATTAACGATATTAACGAACTCAACTTGACCGGTGATACTACGTTATACGCTGATGATACATGTCTGTTTTATTTTGGGAATGATATACATACAGTGGTTACCCAGGCTCAGTCTGACCTCGACACTTTAAATACTTGGTTTCAGCATAATTTGTTGACTATCAACGTATCGAAAACCAACTACATGATTTTTAAGGCTAAAAACAAAAAGATTCAAAGCCACGCTCCATTATATATAAACAATGAACCTTTGAACAAAGTGGAATCAGAAAAATATCTAGGCCTACTTCTTGACACTGAACTTACCTGGAAACCACATATAAACCGCATACGATCAAAGTTATCTGCCTTAATTGGTATACTTCGGGGCAATATCCGTTGTTATCCAAAATCAGTTCGATACTTAATATACAATTCATTCGTAAAATCTCATTTGACTTATCTAATAGAAGTTTGGGGATCAGCAGCCAAAACGAATATAGAAAAATTACAAAGAATCCAAAATAAAATAGTCAAATTGCTTTTCCACCTTAATTATTTTACTCCAACAACTACAGTCTATAATCATACGAAAATATTGACGTTGAAGCAGTTATACCGCTATAGTACTTGTATTCTTGTAAGAAAAGTCATAAAAAAACAAATACATACATCTATAACTTTCACTATAAAGTCGCAAGTCCGTACAAGAACCTCTAGGTATTCCAATAACATCTGTTTACCAAACAGACCAAGAACTAATAACTATGGCTTAAAAAACTTTACGTTTGAAGGGGCACAAATTTATAACAAACTACCTAAAGATATAAAAGACATTCAATCATTCCCGCTTTTCAAAAAAAAATTAAAACATTTCATTCTTAAGAAGTCCTCAGCTTAAGCTAATGATTTATATGTATTTATAAAATAACTAGCTCTAAATCACATCATTAACACGATAGACATACCTTTTACACATACACTAACACAATAATTATACTTTATGTACAAAACAAATATAAAAACAACAATAATATCACGCATACTTAAATACAAATACCAATCATTAACTTTATTGTAACAATAAGATAAACTATATTGAGATAAGTAAAATGTTATAGGCAATTACTCATGACCGATATTGCTATGACGCTTTGGACGATTCGCGACACGCAATCGAACCCAAGTTTTACGCTGTCCTGTCAGCTACCAACAAAAAATAAAAACTGATACGATATTATTAAGTTACTTGTAATGTTTGCAATCTTTAGTACCTACCTTAGTTAAGTAAAACTTGTATTTTCTCACCTAAGTGAATTATTGTTATTCTTTGAGAAAATAAAATCTTAAACCATATAATTTGAAAGAGTAGTGGACCGGTGATGGAACCCTGACTCACACCGGATTTAGTATGATACGGTCTAGAAGTATGAGTGCCATGCTTTACGTATTGACTCCGGTTCTTCATAAAGTCAGCGAAAAATGTAAGCAAACTGGGGCTGAAACCAATGTCACAGAGTTCGCGCAGTAATATGTAGTTATAGATTTTGTCGAAAGCCTTCTGAAAATCGAAATAAATGACATCGACTTGTGATCCCCTGTCCATGGCGCTGGAGATATAGTCGACAAGACAGCAGGTTGGTGTTAACAAAGCAGCCCGGCCTAAAACCATGCTGCTCTTCACCTAACTGGTGTCTTACTTGTATATCTATATATATATATATATATATAATAACCTTGTGCAGTATCCTTGTGTTGTGTTATATGAAATCAATGCACACAGCTCGTATGCACTGTTTACATAGAAGCGACGAACGCACCCTTTGAAAACGCACCCTTTTTTGTAATAAGGCAGTACTTAATAATAATTATTTTGCATAATGGACGACTTTAGTATTTCACATCTTTAGACCAATAGTAACCGAACTCGAAATTTTCGTAAAATAAGTTCCTGAAAGAAACCGGCTTAAAACAACCTACGCTACCGCTATAAGTACCATTTTTTTTTCTTCACATCATGGATATGACAGTTGTACCTAAGCGCTTGGCTCTTATACAGGTGCAAAAATGATAATGCTGATGCATGGCTATCTCTAAGTCACTTCAAAGTATCAGTCAATATAGCCCTGACCATGACCAATAAAACCAGATCAGACGGAACGGTGGAAAACGTGGAAATTACTAAAACATCCTAGAAAATACGAACAAAGAAAAGCTAAGGAGCTATTCCTATAATGCCATCTCGGGAGGTCCAAATGGATAAACTGGACCATTTGCCTGTCTGGACGTCCAGACAGCGTTCAGTACAGGTTGATCTTATGTTGAATGCAGAAAATGTAAAGTGAACCTGTATTTACATGAGAATCTAAGGCTAAACTGAAAAAACTTGGCATCATCAATAAGGTCAGGCGGCACTTCTCACCGGGGCAGTTGCTTCACTTGTATCAAGCACAAGCCCGATCGTGTGTGTTGAGTACTGCTGCCACCTATTCTACGGAGCAGCCAAGTACATACCAGCTGGAAGCTTTAGAATCGGTAGACCAGCGTGCCATGAGGTGAAAGCAAACTAGTCGCCAAAAAATTGCAAAACCCTCGAGCATCGCCCTTAAGTAGCTTGTCTGTCTAATATCTATCTAATACATTTCGGCGAGTGTGCGCAAGAGCTTCATGACCTTATTCCACCCTCCGCCTTTTACTACAGGACAAGTAGAAAGACTGCACACTACCACCCCTTCCTCGAGACCTGACTCCCTGACATCCTCCTTATTTCCTGAGAACTATAATTTATTTATTTATTTATTGGAAAACCAACAGCTTTTTACACTAAAATATACAATGGAAAAGCGATGGGAAGCCAATTATTTATTTTATTTATTTATGTAAGAAGTTAAACATGTGCAAACACTAAGAGAAATTTAGGTAACAAAAAATCAAAAAAATTATAGATAAAATAAAATAAGAATAACAAGGTAGTTGTCTGATGCTGCCAGTGTTATGGGCACTTTTGCACCAGGAACGATCCGGGGCGGGCTGTTTGACTAGATTAGTTTATATTATAATTAGAATTAAGTAGTTTGTTAATTTGTGACGTATTAATTATGTAATTGACATTTTTATATGGTAAAAATAAATAAATCAGAATACAAGGCAATAATTAAAAATAAAATACTAAAAAATAAAATAATCTGGGCATTTTCAAGGTTGTAGAGATTTCGTCTAGATCAACGCGGTACATCCTCGGCTACACCGTCGCTTACCGTCAGGCGAGTTGGTGGCCAAACGTAGATCTGTTATATATAAAATAACAGTTTTTTTTTTCTAATGTTTCATACAATATAGTAAAAAAAAGAAGGAAATTTGTGCATATTGTGCTATATACATAGACCGAAGCGGTAAACATGTTTTTTTTTTTCTTTTCAATAAACTGGAATTTCCTGAAATACTTATGTAGTGAACTTATCCGCTCCGAATAGACTGACTGTCGACGGCGGAATCTTGCGCAGACTCGCCTTGGTCACAGGATCTCTTGCATGCTTGAGGATGCTATCTCGGCGCATTTTAATTATTTCAGCTCGATGGCCACAGACAATCCGTAACAGGTCCGAAGAAATCTTGTGGAAGTCTCCCATGGAGAACAGGGCGGTGACCTTCTGATGCAGGCTTCCATAGTCCAGGGACTCGCAATCCTTAGCCCACATCAATAAGTCTTGTAGTTCATTTTGTAAAGACTCCTTTTGTCTAAATACACACATTGTCAAAGCTGTGAAAGGTTTTTTTGTATGCATCAGCATCTCACGTTGCGGAGATCCGTAGGCTTTAATTTCGTCATTAATTTCGAGGTCAATGAACCCCGGCGAAAAATTATACAACTTCTGAGTTTCAGCGTACCCTTACATCGCTCCAGTCAGTTTTGTCTATGTGCTGATGATCACTTAGCCATTGCAAATATGATTCTCTTGCTTCAGGAAATGTCGGTACCTTCAGTTTGGTTTCAAAAGAAAGTGCGAAATTGGATCGCTCAGATTTGTCATCTAAATCAAAACATTGATCGCAATCTGCAGCAAAAGAGGACGCAGCAAGTGAAATAGTATCATCATTGGGTAGCTGACAGTGTGTGACCTGGCAGGCTGCCTGTTCTCGCAGTGCGTGAACCTTTTCGGCTAGCTTCTTGAGCGATGAACGATGTTTTCGTTTCTCAGTCCTCTTCTTATTATGTCGTCGTCTCGCTGTACTCGAAGGAGAACTAGAACTGGTTTCGCTGCTACTATTATCACTTAATGAACTCCGTTCCCGTATCTGTTTGGGCGTTGCCGAAGTTTGCGGCAAATTTTCAATGTTTTTATCCATACTAAAGAATAAAGGCACAAATGTTATTCCCAAACTGTGGGTAGCACGAAAATAAACCACTTAAAACAATGAAAAACACGAATATTGAAAACAGGCTAATTCTTGTTCCAAAAACGTGGGTAGTAGGTACGTACATACACAAATTTTAAACAAAGGTATATTACAAAGAGTAAAATAGAGCTAGACCGATAACGAATTTTATAAACATTATATTCGAACGGAAACCATTAAATATTATTCGATCTGTACCCTTAGTCAGACATATGACAAAACGGAAACTTTTATAGTTTTCGTTTTAACGCAAAACCAACAGTTTACCATCAACTTGGCAGTTAGAGCGTCAAAAGTTTACACGATATCGTTAATCAAGAGCTCGATGAATGAACTAGAATGAACTTCATTTCTCTCTTTTACACACCATAGGAAATATAGGGACAGCAATATACCGCTAATTTTCATCCGTATGACGTTTTGAATTTCGTTTTCATATCATATGATCGTAATATTGTTTTTATTAGCAAAAAATTAATACAAACCGGTGGAAATAGAATACTAAACATGAGGACAAGTTTTACTCAATTTGAAGTGATGATAGATTTCATGGAGAGGTAATTTATTATTGTAAAGTGAACTTATTTTGTAGGTTACGTTTTAATCTTTTTGCTCGTTTTAATACATTACATTACACTAATTTTATTGTAGAAACGGTGATTTGAATAAGCCTGTAGACGGACCCCACGGCAGGCTTACTAATATTCATAAGTGGGAAGAGCTACGCGCCGTCCTCAATATGGACATATCTGGGCCGTCGAACACGGTTGAGAAGTGGAAAAAGGTACCTCTAACTTAAGTAATTGCGATGACCATACAATACAATGCATGCTCACCTAAATTAATATTTCATGCTTGATTTCTCACTAATTCTGTGTGTCGGATTGCTTTTCTTGTTAAGGTGTGGAGTGATTATAAAAATAACACAAAAAGAATGGCGGCCAAGATCCACCGAGCTGCATGTGCTACAGGTGGTGGGCCGGCATCCAAGCTGGTTTTGACAGACCTGGAGCAGCGGATTCTCAACATTATGGGAACCCAATCTGCTACAGGTCTTCCAAGTATCTTCGAAGTTGGTCTGGAAGTAATTATTTTGTCACCTTATTCTAATTTCTATTTGAGATTCAAGCGATAAGTTCTGCACTGACGTCCCGCTTGGGGTGTATTGTGCATTTCCCCCTACCAGCACCTACCCGAGCCAACCCAACTCCTTGAAATATCAGAGTGAGGCTCTGGGGCGCTGGCACAGTTGCTCCATGGTGTAGATTTATTTATTTATAGACGAATACTCGTCACACAGCGACGCCAAAGCGTGTAACTAGTCATTCAATAAAAATAAAAACAATAAATATTACAAATAAGTATACAATAACAATAATTAATATGTAGGTAGGTTATAGTAGGAATGTCAATATTTTCTAGTAACAATCATGAAAATTCAAAGTAAACTAAAGAAGATGGAAGTGTGCTGACGATGAAAAAGCAATTGTGGTGATGTGGATGAAAAAGGCAACGATGCCTCGTGCAACCCGGTAGTGATTCTAGTTTCTTCTGTGGCTGCACAGTGCCACAGCACATGCTCTACAGTTTCATTCTCTTTCATGCAGCCACGACACAGTGGACTGTCCGTGGCTCCTAGCTTATAGAAGTGGCTATTCAAGTTGCAATGACCGGTTATAAGGCCTAGGCAAAGGTCCTGTCGTTGCAACTTCAATAGGTTGTTGGTGATCTTCCTGTCAAGAATTGGGAAAGCTGCTTTAGCATGCTTGCAGTCATCTTATATTTTGTCACCTTGTTTTCTATATACATTTGTAGATTTTTATCATTATTTGCCATCCACACTTCCTATTCTTTTGCTTTCAATAATCATAGCAATAATGTAAATTAATCTTTAATCTACTCAAAAGTATATTTTTATAACATTGTTTTTAATTTTTCAGCTGCCTAAGTCTCCATCCGAAGCACAGTCACCACTGTCTCCAGGACTATCCACACCAGTCCCAGGAAGGTTAGTTGTATTCAATTTATTTTAGATTCATATGAGAGATATCTACCCACTATATTTATTTATAATGTTAACTTAAAATATATATATATATATATATATATATAGAGTCATTAGCCATGGCCTCTGCGGGTATCCAGAATCTCCTGCAGAAAATTGGGTAGGTATGAATTAGTCTGATACTAGGGAGGATAAATTCATAACTTTGGTGATGGTCATACTAGGTAATGTTATAGATGCTAGTGTTTTTTATTCCTATTTCATGCAGCAACTGATCAAAACAATTTTTTGCATAAAAATAGTTGGATGGCTGAAGAGAGAAAGGATACTTTTTATTCTGAATTTTTTAGTTCCTGTTGAAATGTCTACGGAGGAGTAAACAGGGCGCAGATAGTACCTTCAATAAATGTGTAATTTATCATTACCTTCCTTTTTACAATTAAATGGCTGAAACTATTGTAATGAAATTGGATATAAGTAGATATAATATGCATCATGAGGGCAGACATAAGATACTTCCTTAGGGAAAATCACAGACGAAACAGATGGGCACAGCTAGTAATAAATGAGAACATTGATTTTATAGCAAAATTATACTCTTTTTTTGCCAGTTTTTCAATTAATTCGTAAACCATTGGCTCGCCATAACGCTTTAAAAATAAATATGTATGGTGCTATTTGCATCATTTTTTTATTTGTTTTTATATATTATCTAAAAATGATGAAAAATCGATGAAGTGATTTAGCTTGCAATTTAATAAACATACGTTAAATTCATACAGAATATCATTATATTTAAAGCGCAGATACTTTTTTTTGTACTGTGTATGCGAAGGCTATGAGCACGGAAACACGAATGAGGAACTCGTAAAGATGGCGGCGCTTGCCCTTACCGGGTGGGAGACCGGAAAGGGAAGTGCTGCCACATTTAGAAAAACTTTAAACACCGTGCAAGGCTGTGACGTGAGACAAGACTACAAAATATAAAAAATCGCTTCGAATTAAGCTGATCATATTATTGAGGAGGGTCGGAACAAAAACCGATATACGACATGCTGTATTTTTTTTTTTTTTTTTTGTAAATTCGTAGCATTTGTATAATTTTACATGATAAGCTTATTGAACCTGTTCCAAGGCCGATGAATCCAGTAGAAAAATGCGCTCAAAGTTCAATGATCTATACAGATACCGATAAATCCATTGATGAGGTAAAAGAAAATTTATATCTTAACAGAAACCGATAAATCCTAAATAAATTTGGTAGATTTTTATAAGGTTGAGACAAAAACCGATATATCAATTTCCATTTGCTTTATGGCAAATTAATAATGGCCAAAGGAGGTTGATTTCTTCCGTCCATGATATTGGCTACACTAGAGGTTTAGTCTGTGATCTCGGCTGAAGGACTAGTATCCATGGCCAAGAATAAATTAAAAAAAAAGTCTGTGGTCTATGATCTGTGGATTTAAGACAGTGACTGAATTTCAACATTAACTGTGACGGATGAAAAGGTGTAACAGTTAACGGTTTCCTGGGTTTTTCGATGTCAAATTTAGATAAAAATTCTAACGGTTTTTCTTTTCGTTTGCTGTAAGATTGACGTTAACATAAAAAAGGTCATAACCTTAAAAAAGGTTGTTAAAAATGGAGGAAATTGACAATTTGGTCGAGAATATTAACCAAGGATCACGAAAAAAAACAAAACAGAAACGAAAAACTGAAGTGGAGCGGGAGAACAGGTAATTACTTAATTACTTTGCTATGTTTATAGAATGGTTGTGGTTTTCATGATTTCTGTGGGATTTTGAGGATTTGCATTGTATCAGCTTGCTTTTGTTATTATTTAAGGTATCGGGATACCAATCCGCTTGGCTTAAGCTTTGAAAGACCCTGCTCTCATGACACGACGAAGTTCCAATGCAATAAAATTTCGCTCCACTTTATTCTTCGGAACAGAAAGAAATTTTTTAAACATCACAAGAAAGTCGACCAAGACATCTTTTTAACACGATTGATTGCACCGTTTGCTCCAGAACGACGACGACAGAGTAAAGTAGCTGAAGATAAACGCAGAGGCCGCGTAATGAGTACCACTTACTTTCTGAATGACCAGCACAATAAAAACAGGCCTGTTTGTAAGGCTATGTTTTTAAAAACCTTTTCTTTGAAAAAAGACCGGGTAAGTAACATAGCTAAAGTAATTTTCGAAGGGAAAACTCCTAAAGAAACACGAGGTGGTGACCGTAGATCCACAAAATCAGCTGAAAAGAAAGAAAAACTCAGGGAATTTTTAAGGAAGTTGCCAGCTTGCGAAAGTCACTACAACAGATTAAAATCTAAAAGAATCTACTTATCGTGCGACTTAAATCAAAGGAAATTGAGACAAATTATAATTATAATATATTATATTATACAATTTATAATTGTATAATTTTCTATTTAGAAATTATTAAGTACTAAATGTGTGTTATATTTGTTTTTTTATTATTCTTTTTTTTCTAAATTTTATACTAATTAAATTTGATTTTATATCTTTATTTAACACATAATATTTAATTTTTAAATACTGGGAGAAGCCACTGGCTTCCGAAACACAGTTTTTTACTAGTTCGGAGCCAGTGGATTCAATTGTTTTGTTTGTATTTTTCCTTGTGCCAAATAAAGTTTATGATGATTATGATTATGATTAAATATATAATGAGTCAGTTCCTCAAACTCTGAAAGTAACTAAAACAATGTTCCAAAACGTGTTTACGAAAGATTTTAATATTGGTTTTAAGAGCCCAGCTTCCGACGCTTGCAGTACTTGCATTTTACTAACCAATAAAATAAAAATGACCACTGATCCGGACGCAAAACGTATTATAATGGTCCAAAAAAGGGTACACAAGTTACGAGCAAAGGCATTTTATAAATTATGCAAAAATAACGATCCAGACTCAAAAAAATTCTGTGTTGACATGCAACAAGTCCAGCCTTTACCCAAGACCCCAATACAAGAGTCGTTTTATGCAAGGCAAATCAGCTACTACAATCTTTGTTTCGTTGGCATGGACTCTAGAAACCCACAATTCTATCAGTGGTCAGAGGACCAAGGTGGCAGAGGAGCTACAGAAGTCGGGTCGGCACTCACTAAACTTGGAGGGGATAAGAGTGCTGCGTCTGTTTTGCGATGGCTGTGGAGGCCAAAACAAAAATTCGCATATAATCCACAGCCTTACGTTTTGGTTGGTAAACAAATCTCCAGACGCCCTGGAGGAGATTAACTTGACGTTCCCAGTACGCGGGCACAGCTTTTTACCTGCCGATCGAGTTTTTGGCAGGGTTGAAAAATCTTTGCGTACCATGCCAATCATAACAAAAAAAGAAGAATACCAAGAAATCTACAAAACACATGGGAATGTTTTAAGTCTGGGAATAGACTGGCATTTAAAAAGTGTGAAAAGTTTGGAAAGTTTCTATAAAAAGCTTGAAGGGATGAGGGACTTAAAACGGATCAAGTTGAAAAAAAAAATTGTTATGCAAAGAAGAGGTCAAAGGAGTCAAACCAAAACTGTGTTTGAAGTAAAGACATTCCGAAATTTCATCAACGAGTCAGAACAGGAACAGCAAGGATTTTCAATCTTAAAACCAAGAAAATCTCATCCTCAGTCTTTAATCTCTGTGGATGGTACTAAAAGCCTGAGTAACCAGAAAAAAGCAGACGTGAAGTCTCTGATGACAAAGCAATTTGGGGAAAACTGGGAGGACGATGATACTTTTGTTTGGTATAAAAATTTACTTAATGACAGACAACATGACATGACTGAAGGTAATGTTAATGAACATGTACATAACCATGAAGAATGTGACTGCTTAGAAGAAGAAATAATGGCCATAGTTTAAGTTTAATGTCATCTAATACGATAATAAATAATAAACACACTTGATTTTTATTTGTATAGTTTTTTTTTAACTCCTCATATACTTAGTTTTAACCAAAAATGTTAATGGTTTTTTCACATAGCGATAAATCCTTAGTTGATTTTTTCAAAAAACGATAAATCCGGATAGTCTAAGCAAAAACCGCTAAATCCATTTTTGTTTTTTTGTTTTTTCGTTTATTATTTCACACACGAATCTGTTGATTTGGCCACCAAACAATGTTGCTAATGTTGATATATTAAGATATTCTACTCTCTTTTACCTAAAAAACCAAAGACAAAAAACGTTTTTTCCGATTTGTCAAAAATCTTAGTAAGTGGATTTAGCGGTTTTTGTTCCGAAGCTCCTCAATTATGATCGAACTTCACGTACAGGTATGTTCGTTTGATCATTAATTATATTTTTCAGCTTAATTATTTGCGATTTTCTACATGTTGTAGGATGTTCAGAGCAAAGAATGAAAACAATCAAAAATATTATTCCAATAATTTACTTTTTGTTTGTTTGTTTGCATTGAATAGGCTCCAAAACTAATGAACCGATTTGAAAATTTTTTCACTGTTGGGAAGCTACACTATCCCCGGGTGACATATGCTATAGTCTACCCGTGCGAAGCAGGGGCGGGCCGCTAGTGTATTTATTTTACATCAATTGTTACAGAAAGATAAGGCCTAGTATAGAAACTGACGTGGTTTGCACACATTTTATTTAGTGACACATTTCACATTCGCCTTTTTTTTAGGAGACGCATCCGACATTTTTAAAGAGAATGAGCCAGTAATATATAAAGATTAAAAACTTCATTGTTAAATGTATACTTAACCATTAATTTCTATAATAGTAGTGATTAAGTTGGTAGAATTTTAACGCAATCCTTTATGTTTAAATTAAAATTTGAAATTGAGTTCCGGACTTACATAGTTTAAAAAACGTAGCGGATTCTCTTCATTGAGAACCCTCAGACCTTACACAAAAAATCTGTTGTGGCATTAACACTACAAACGGTGGACGAAGTTTCAAGAATTGTTAAATGTAATTTGAGGCATTCATTTTTATTATATTGTAGTGATCAAATAGGCAGGATCTTTTGCTGTCCTAAATGTTTTATCAAAAACTTTAGGGTTAGTTATTTAGTTTATTTTAAGATGCCTTATTGTACAATTTGTAATACTTCTGTGCAAACAAAGTCATGAATTGGTCATTTGCAAAGTAACGCTCATAGACAAAATTATAATAATTTTGTCGAACATCATAGCGAAGGGGTTGACATTGCGTCTTCAGCGTTCCGCAACCGTATTGCTACCTATCGACTAGTAGCTAGCGAACATGATACAATCGACGCGTTTTTAGATTCAATTCGTGACAAAAAGCTTTATTAAATGGGTGCTCGATATTTTTTTTGTTTAAAAATAAATGTATTGTGTTGCAAAATTTCTTTTGTTTAAAAATAATACGCATGAAATTAAATAATTTTTGATAAAAAATGCAGTTTTATACAAAAATTCTAATTTTCAAACATTTTTCGCAGAGATGATAAGTTTGTTAAAAGAAAAAGTGGAGTCATTTGAACACCAAGATTCAGGATGGTCATTTCTACAAAACGCTAATTTTGAAGTAAACATTAACAAGTTAATATGAACCATTAAGTGGGTTTAGCTATATTCATCTGCCGAAAAATAATAATAATAAAAAGGCATGTCTGACTACCCAAAATAAAGATGGTTGTTGTTTCATATCGTGTTTAACTGCAGCTTTACACCCAGCCAAATCTCATCCTGAGCGGGTTTCATCCTATCCTGACTTTCATAAAGTATTAAACGTAAACGATGTTCAGTTTCCGGTAAAGTCCACCAAGTAAATTTGCGGGAAGTCCACAAGACTTTGAATGATGCTACTCCAATGGTTTATACTGCTAGTGATGCACTAGATTTCCCAAATGCCGTCATATTTGCCAACATTTTACATTTTCAGATAAGGTCCGAGACCACTGTTATATCACCGGTCGGTATCGTGGTGCAGCGCATAGACAATGCAATTTGCAATTTAAACGCCCATCGTTTGTGCCGATATTTTTTCATAATTTGTCAAGCTATGATTGCCACTTGTTCATAATAAAATTAGGAGAGATCCTTTACGAAAATTATTGCTGTCTGAAAACGAATTCATTCAACTTCGGTTTGTTGATTCGTTGAAATTCTTGGGAGCTAACTTAGAAAATCTACCAAAAACTTTGCATAAAGACAGCTTTAAACATTTGTGGTGGTTTTTCATGATATTAAATTCCAACTGCTTTAGCGTAAAGGTGCTTATTCTTATGAGGGCATGGATGAGTGGGAACGTTTCGAAGAACAATGTCTTCCCTCTAAAGACTGTTTTTACAGTTCTGTAATAAATGAACACTTATCCAAAGAGGATTATGAGTACGCACAATTAGTTTGGAAAGAGTGCAAAATAAATAATTTGGGACAGTAAACGGATTTGTATTTGAAAACACAAATGAATGTATGAATTTGTTCTTTTACCAACACATATTTTTGAAAATTTTAGGAAAACGTGCAACGTCATTACTGTCTTGATCCCGGCTTTTATCTAACAGCACCGAGTTTGTCATTTGATGCAATGCTCATGATATATGCTCATGATCGGTGCTCGAACGGTACCGATAAATCACTACGTGTATGTTATAAAACTGTGCAGTTTTGTCCGATTTTTTAGCACTGTGCAGTTGAACGGAGCAATACGAAAATTTCAATTGATTTATCGGAACCGTTCGAACTGCACAGTCTGATCGTAACATGTATGTACTTGTTCAGTTTTCTTGTTCAGTTTAGTTGTCAATCGCAGTTCGGGTGGACGTGCGCACGCGTCATGGCGTCTCAAACTAATCGCGAATGGTTGCAAGAGTTTATTGAGTTATATCGCAGTGAACCTTGTCTTTGGAACACTAAAGGCAAAGAGTATCACATGCGTGACTTAAAACGTTCCGCGTACTCGAAATTGATTGAAAAATTGAAAATAGTAGATTCTAGTGCAAATAAAGAAGCTGTGGTTAAAAAAAAAAAAACATTCGCTCTACGTACAAAAAAGAGCGTAAGAAGATTGCTGATTCAAAGAAATCAGGAGCAGCAACGGAAGAAGTATATAAACCAAAACTATGGTATTACTCTTTGTTGCTGTTTTTGGATAACCAAGAAGAACCGAGAGGTTCACGCTCTAATATGGATGACGAATCAACAGACAACGAGGTATGTTTTATAGAATACAGACAATATAGAACTTGGTCTAATAGACGATTTAATAATGTTAAGAATGATTCAGAGTGGCATTCCCGGGGAGATATGCATGTGTTCTCATAGACACGCTAAAGCCAACAGCAAATATCAACCTGATTATCAACCTAAAAACAGATTCTTATATCGTTTATGTTGATTGCAATAATTTGTATGGATACAACATGAGTCAGTATTTACCATTATCAGATATTAAATTTATTGAGCTAAATGAAATCTATTCTTTGAACTTTACTGAAATTCTGGATGATTCTGTATACGGTTTTATACTTGAAGTTGATTTGACTTATTCAAGAGAACTGCATAATATGCACAATGATCATCCGTTTTGCCTTGAAAAATGCATCACTCCTGGTGGGAAAACGGAAAAACTCGTTCCGAATTTTTGATTTTGTGTTATTTTCCTTATGAAAATATGAATACCGCATTCCAAGATACAAAGCATAAATTTGCATTAATATACGAACAATACGCTCGATTTCAACAATCTTATTACGGTCGTCGATCGGAACCATTGTTGAGTTGTGACGAGTTTAAAAATAAAGCTCCTTTATTTGTTATTGACTGTTCTCGTCAAAACGTAACTTTAAAAACAGGACCCATACATGTTCGCTTTGAACTTGACGACGATAGAATTTCCTGAAAACACTGCAGCATACTGTTTAATACTTAATGATTCTATTGTTGAGTACAAACCTTTAAGTAATATTGTAAATAAAATATCACGAATTCAAAATTGCTAATCGTTAATGTCTTTAAGGACATCTATAACAATTTCATTGTGAGTGAATTTGCTTTGGAGAGGATTATACCCAAACATTTCTAGTAAAACCGCCATATAAATTTTCGAAATTAATGCCTGTTGAAAAAAAACCATGTGTTGTGGATAGAACATAATCGCGGTACACGTTGGAATGAAGGGTTTGTTAATTACAGAGAATTTAAGCGAATAATCTCACCTATCTTAGAAAATAAGACTGTGCTTATAAAAGGAAAGGAAAAAATCAAATGGATTAAAATATTTGCAACAATAATTCTTCTGTTATAGATGTAAGCGATAAAAGTTGTCCCAATTACAATGAATTGTATAAAAGATATAGTGATGAAAATTAATCGTTTTTAAGAGCCCGCGCAGACAGAGAGCGGTCAGAGTTCTGCGTTCTAGTGACCGTTGACCGCCCAAGAGTTCCAACGCACACAAGCGGCGTGCAAATTCTCGCGTTCTAGTTTCGTTTGGGTCTTTGCACATGCAACATGTCACTAGAAAGTTCGTCA
Organism: Agriopis aurantiaria; assembly: GCA_914767915.1. NCBI lineage: Eukaryota > Metazoa > Arthropoda > Insecta > Lepidoptera > Geometridae > Agriopis > Agriopis aurantiaria. Next base: position 2,555,621 of record OU612003.1, read on the forward strand.
TCCGATGAAGAATTATTGCTCTTGTGGAGCTCAGCAGCTTCTAAGAAGAAAAGGAAGTATTGGGTGCACCCAATTAACACAACGCGAGAAGAACAAGGCGAATTCAGTAATATTTTTCAGGATTTACTTAAAGATGAACAACGATTCTATATTTATTTTCGAATGTCGATTAATAGTTTTAATGAATTGTATAACTTCATAAAACCTGATATCGAAAAACAAAATACTAACTGGAGGAAATGTATTTCATCAAAAGAAAGGCTGGCTATATTTTTAAGGTATGTATTTATTTATTAAGGATAAGAAAATACATAGTAAGAGTATTTAGTAAGAATATTTTACTCCTTTCCCTAACCAATTCAATTAACTTTTCCGTTATTCCAAACTGAGACATCGCGGCGTTCCGGCGTTCTTTGTCTTGGCGGGAAAAGAACTCTTGGAACGCGACGTTCCGCTTTGACCGCCGCGGTCAGACTGCCCGCTGTGTGCGTTGTTGTTATAGACTCAGTATATTCTAATGAACGCCGAACACGGAACTCGGAACTCCTGACCGCTCTCTGTCTGCGCGGGCTCTAAATTGTATGTTCCACTAGCTGACCTGACAGACGTTGTCCTAACACGCAAAGTCAAAATTGTAAATCTTATTTTTTTACACCTTGGGTTACATTATTGGAGTTTTAGTAAGGATCCCTATATTTTTTTTAAAAATATAATATAGTCCTATGTTAACCGGGGATAGTGTAGCTTCCCAACAGTGAAATAATTTTTCAAATCGGTTCAGTAGTTTCGGAGCCTATTCAATGCAAACAAACAAACAAACAATCAAATCTTTCCTCTTTATAATATTAGTATAGATAAAAAAGTTTGGGCATTGAAAAAATGTTCTGATAATTAAAATGTGGTACTGTGAAAATCTAGAAATATTTTAACTAATGAAATAAATAAAAACGTAATTTTTGTTATGATAAATATTTGTGAGTGTTCTTAGTATAAATTTCACGTGTATTTTTATCCAATAAATCTTTATTAGTAATATTGTTGTATTAATATTTGAGTCACGATGATTCATATAGTACATTGTGTTAAAATAACAAGCTCTCGCAATTCAACTCGGTACCACAACACTCGGTAGAATACAACAAGTAGGTTGTGTAATGTGTTGTGATTTGTTTTCCCCACGTTTTCCAGTATTTTAGTTAAATAATACCCTGATCCCCTGCGACGAACCGTCCATACACCGGCAGCAGCAGCGGAAGATGCCGCCTGTAGAAAGCGGCAGAAGTACGCGGCAATGGAGCCACAGTATTATTTTGTACCCATTGCCGTGGAAACTATCGGCAGTTGGGGCACTGAGGCAAGAGCTTGATCGCAGAAGTTGGTCGCAGAATACGAGATAACGGTGGCGACTCTCGCTCTGGCTCGTTCCTGGTGCAAAGATTGGCCATTGCCATTAAGCGTGGTAATGCTGCCAGTGTTATGGGCATTTTTGCACCAGGAACGATCCGGGGCGGGCTGTTGGATTAGACTAGATTTTTTTGTAATAAGAATTAAGTAGTTTGTGACGTATTAATTGTTTAATATTAACAATATGTATTGACGAATAATAAAATAAATATTGAATGTAAATGATAAAAAAAATTATATGGAACTTAAGCAGTCTGTCTGCTCATCCTATTTATGCTTTTGAATCAATACGGTTTCAAAGTTTTGACTTTGTTTTGAGGCTTAGCTCAGAAACCTCAAGATATAGCTGATGCAGGATTATTTTACCCTGGTAAAGGTGATAGAGTGCGTTGTTTCTTCTGTGATGGTGGTTTAAAGGATTGGGAGCCTGAATATCAAGCATGGAAAGAGCATGCTCGTTTTTTTTCTTCAGATTGTTTATACGTTTTATTAGTAGCGAAGAATATAGAAGAAAAGTAACAAACAGGTACATTAAAAAGAATAACGCAACAAAAATTCTTGATGAAATCGAAAGTCGCAACATGACTACGAGTAACTACAAAAACATGACTTGCAAAATTTGTCTACATGAAGAAGTAAGGATAAGCTTCATACATTGCGGTCATTTAAGCTATGGAAAATGTAATATGTAAAAATTTATTAATAATAAAACAGTTTTACAATGATTGCGGTACACACGGTTTTTTTTTGTAATTTTGGTTCACTAGATTTTCTGCAGAATCCAAAATGGTCTCTTCAAAATGGTCTGTTACTATATACTGCACACTTACACTACAATCACACTTATTTCGTACAAAGTTGAACTGTTTAAAAACAAGAGTGAACTTGTCAGCTCTCTTTTAGAAATGAAGCAATACTACATTTTACTTTATAGCAAAACAGTAATCAATCAAAAACAAAATACCTAAAAAATGAAATAAGATATACTTTATGTATGATATATATCTTATTTTATTTTCTAGGAATTTTGTTTTGACAACATTGACATATTGGCAAATATTTCTTCATTTCTTATTTAAAGAGTTCACAATGTTATAATATACCAGAATACATCATGAAGCTGATTAAACAATCCACGACGCTAGACATTAATAATTAAATATAGAGAGCGTGGGTTCGCCGACCCTATAAGACATAGCGTTCTATTTACTCATACAGTTTGTTGCATTATTTGCGGGCCATCTAATTATGGAAAAACAAATCTAATGATTAATAAACGGTCAATAATAAATAATAAATGATATGATGTCAATGGTAATTAATTTTTAAACGGTCTAAAGTTTAATAAGTTTAACATATACTCCAAAACTACATTTCAGCCAAAATATTGTTTTTTAAGTGAAGTCTTCAAACATATTCCAGATATCAATTTGTTTCTTTTTAACAATAACGGTTATGTAGTCGATATAAATAGAGCTCTACCAAGTTCTGTTTTATTTTTGATGATATGGCATGTAAAAACAAAGATAATATGCGTCATTATTTTTGTATGGGGCGCCATATTTTTTTTTTTTACTTATCACAGACATATTTAAAAGTACCGAAGCAATTAATACGAGATAATGCCAATTTTATAATTATTTTTAACAAGATGATATGTGTAGGGTCCTACACTCCACTTTAAAATCACCCGCCAAACCGCGCGGCCTGAACGAGCGCCCGCGCTTCCACCACCGAGTGACGGCAAAAATATAAACTAGTCGAAAAATGGCGGCTGAGATGCCACGCTCCGCGCTCCGCAATTAAATAACAAAATATCACAACAAATTCAATAAAACTAATAAGTGCGCGAGTGACAGTGTCGTACGTGAAAAATATTGGATAAAATACATGAATGCCGGTTCGGCGGCGGGTGAGCATATTAATAATTTTGGGAATATAATCGCACAACGCGACAATATAAATTTAACATCATCATCATCGTCATAATCAGCCTTTTAACAGTCCACTGCTGGACTTTTAGTCTACGCTCGAATAGGTGATTGGGCCATATCCACCACGCTGGCTCAGTGCGGGTTAGTAGATTCACATACGCCATTGAATTCCTTCTCCGTACGTATGCAGGTTTCCTCACGATGTTTTCCTTCACCGAAAAGCCAGTGGTATGAAACACAGTACATAAACTCCAAAGAGCTCATTGGTACGGGCCCGGGGTTTGAACCCGCGACCTCAAGCTTTCAAGTCTAGCGGTCTCCCAAATAGGATACCACGGCTATATGCGGATATGGCGAACATGTAAACTGTGATAATGAATGGCCTTAATTTAAAAATCTGTGCTTAGAAACATGGAAAAGTCGACATTAGTTTTTAATTATCAATAAAGACCGTGAATGACAAGGTAGTACAGAAATGGTATCAATACTTTTACAAAATTTGAGTGAATTTATTTAAATACGCATAACAAATGTCTAGGGGAAAAAAAAGATGATGTGATAATGTGTGTGTCGGGATGTGTCAAATGTCAACCAGTGTATTTCTATATTAATGGCTGTATACAATTCGATGTCGTAATTATGGAGAAAAATGAAACGGTAAATAATTTTTTCAGTTAAAACTATTATAAGTAAAATTAGACAAATGAAAGATACAGATGACGATACAAATCATAGTTTAAATAAAATCTTTAAACCTTTTACTGAACCCTTAAATGAAATAGTTAAATCTAACAAAGATATTCTAAATGATACTGAGAGTATTTTTGATATTAATTTTAAAAAAACTTTTGCAATGAATACATATCAAATTTTAAGTGACTATAACTCGGCTGAAGAATCAAGTTTGTCAAATACATCTACAGATAGTAAGGCAGACGAGAAATATGTAACTCCTGATAAAAATGAAAGAAATGTAACTAAACAAAACCCCTTTTTTTCACTTAAAAAAAAAACATGAACTGCTGGATGACATAAACACATTAAAACACTGTTTTAAACTATCACGGTTGTTCACTAAAGTTATATGATTATTTACGGGATATTTACCGTGGTAAATATCCCGTAAATAATCATATAACTTTAATAAACACATTAAATGTTCCATTTGGAATAAGGTCTGATAGTCTCTTTCAAAATGATAGGTGAAACTTCTATTGATTCACACCTGTCTTTAATTACTATTGGAGATAAAAACTATGAAATAGCGTCGGGAATAAAAGAGTTTTTATTTCGATAGAATCCAAATTTAGCTTTAGTTTCAGAAAAATACAAAATTGTTCATAAAAATAATTATATTACACAATACTAGCGCTCATAAGCGAGATTATAATGCTTTTGGACAAAATAAAGGGAGATAAAAGAAATGAGATACTGTCAAATCAATAAACCATTATTTTTTGATTCTGATCAACTTGATAACGAGGTAATTAAACGCGAAGATATACTAAATATGAAAAAAGCTAACAAAAAAAATATGTATATACTGAGACCTGAATTAATTAATTGAAAGGCTTATGTTATTAATGGCATCAAAAGATGCTGGCAACAGCAACCATGACAAAGAAATTATTTCAATCACAGAAAAATTAAAAGAAGCAGGCTTAATAAAAGAATAAAACTTATGACGATTTGCAAAAGATGTTCAGTCTTAAAGTTCCTTTCGAGCATGAACGTCAACAAGTTTGGTCACCATGTTTATAAAAAACCTAAAATAGATCATATAATAGCACACGAATGTTTTGTTAAATTTAATAGAGAAATATTATAGAATAGATAATACGAAAGTTTAGATGCGCAAAATAAAGTACTTAAAAATCTTAAACACCCCATAGATTCTATTGATGGCGCTACTAAAGACTATGTTGGCAAATTGTTGCTCGATATTTTATACAAAACTTCTGGTAATGTATAACGGAGATAAGTAACAGAACTGATTTATTAGAAAATATTTTAAAACTTTTTCGTGAAAATGAGCAAACGAAGCGTCGTAAAGTCGTAAATAAGATTCATAAATACGCAAGTAAATTTTCTTCGAAGACCTGTTGTCATGCGAGATATTGATGACCTGTGGCAAGTTGATCAAAAAGCTAAAATAAATAAAAACTTTAGGTTAGTTTTTTAGGTGATAGAAGAGAATGGCGGGCTGACGCAGTAATTTTTAATAAGTCGAAAAATAAGAAGTACCCTAATATCAATCTGTGGCAGCCCTATCACAAGCTTTACTTAGTTAACATTTTGGGGATATTATGAAGTTAATGACTACATTTCACAATAATAGTTATTTGTTATGCAAATTTTAAACGATAAAGAAAGCCTTTCCGAGCTTGTGAGATAAAAAATATTTTTCCAGGTGTCTCTTCAATGTAGTGGGGTTTTTGTTCAGAAAACACAGTTCTGTTTGAGAGACAGGCACCTGAGGCACTTTTCATCATCATCATCATCAGCCAGAAGACGTCCACTGCTGAACATAGGCCTCCCCCTTTAACCTCCACACTGAACGACAGCCTGCCTTTTGCATCCACTGGAGGCACTTTTACAACAGTTAATTGTATATACTTCAATTAATTTACCATTGATAGTATTTTCATTTCATGCAGACAGATGAAATTAGATACCATACCTTATAGGAAAGACTATTGGCCTAGGATTATAAATATAGCGGTAAAGGTGTTTAAAGATAAATTTGATGGAAGTTATAGTAACTAACTTTGTCGGGTTGAGATCAAAACTATATTGTGTTAAAAACCAAAAACGAACAATAAAAAAAGCTAAAGGAATCAATCATGTGTAGTTCGTTATTTCGAACTATCAAAACGTGAACTTTAACACCACCAGAACACCAGAAAATTGCACGGAAAAAGAATGTATTATTAAGATTGATAAAACGCCAAATATTTACCAAACAAACAAATAAAATTGCTCTTTCTGGTTAGGGGCTATTCTTTAATCACGTGATGTTTGTTTTTGCATTTTTACTTGCCTTGACCGAATTGACACTTCAAATAATCTACTGGCCATCAACATCAGAAAAACAACATATTAAACGTAAGTTTCAAGAATTGGCTGGTTTGCCTGATGTCATTGGAGCAATGATGAATGTCACATAGGAATTGATGCTCCAGAAGAACAACCAACAGCTTACCGTACTTGTAAAAAGAAATATGCCATGCAACTACAAGCAATACAACTTTTTTACAGAGGAGACTAACGTCTGCCAAACTTGTCAACAGCACAATAAATTAAATAAAATTATTTTAAAATTAATTACTACTAAGATTTGTGCTACAGAACTAAATTACTATACAGTGTTTATAATCAATTGGTTTTTATAAGTTTTACCGATAAAAAACATTCAAGCAATTTAATAGTATTGTGTCTATATAATTGAAGGGCAAATACACGAAATTGAAAATGCTGAACTTCTCCATGAACATTTGATCAATAAGCAATCCTCAACTGCTGCACTCAGCAAACGAGATTATTTAAATAATCTTGTAAACAATTAGCCATAAGAACTATTTGGTCATTTAAAAAAAAACACAAAAATAGAATTTGACTATCTTTATTACTTACGAGCGGTCCGCCCTAGCTTCGCACGGGTATAGATTATAGCATATGTCACCCGGGGATAGTGTGGATTCCCAACAGTGAATGAATTTTTCAAATCGGTTCAGTAGTTTCGGAGCCTATTCAATGCAAACAAACAAATCTTTCCTCTTTATAATATTATTAAGTATAGATTACATATCTTCTTGATATTAGGTACTTATATCCATAGACGTATATCGACGTAGACTTCTATCATAATAATTAAGGACCATAAGTACGAGTATTAGATACGTAAAATGCGTATCGAATTAAAAAAAAAACAGTTTAGATATTCAAAATTTGTACCAATTTCGTTACGTATTTTACGTAGCAAATACTCGTACCTCGCCCACAGAACACACATGTCAGTCAGTGATATACGATTTAATCAATACTAATTATGTTGTCACACTTTTAGTTCAATCAATGGAAATAGTGCAACTTTAAACAAATCACTTGCTAGACATATTTTAAAATAGCAAACTCTCAGAGATCAACTGTTACATAATTAAATAATTTAGTAATAAGTAATTTAGTGAACCAAAACATTGGCTTTATTCAGCTTGAATGACATCTATCATATTATAAACAAATAGACACTATGCAAACTAAGTACTAAAGAGTTAACACTACATTCACCCCTCCTGATAAATTAAGTAGCGTCGTTATCACAAACGTAATCACTTAGATGTGCAGGAGCTCGCCTTTCGCGCGAAGATCGCCGTGGTGCTATAACTTCCTGCGGTACAGGCACAATTGTAGGTTCGGCTGGCTCTGGAGTATGTTGTTCTGGTCCGACTAACTCTGAAACAGGCTCATCGACTGCGTCTTCAAAATTATCTTCGTCTGGTAGTGGTGCCAAGTGTCGATTTGATACAGTAGTTTCTGTCCCGTTTTGGAGTTTGGAGTAGAGCGGATTTGCTTCGATTAGTTCCGTTTCTTCCACTAGAGGGTCAAACTTGGAACTCCGCACATGCTTTTTTAATAGAACTGGTCCAGGGGACAAAAGCCAAGAGGGCACAGATTCTTCAACTGGAGAGCGTCGCGGATGATTGAACATTATTTCATGTGGGGTTGCATTAATACTCGTACACAATAGGGAACGAATAGAATGTAGTGCTAAAAGAGTCCCATTTAGTCGTTCAACTTGTCCGTTACATTGTGGATTGTAAGGCGCTGTTCTGCCGCATGCTATGCCTAATGGAACTAAGAAATTTCTAAGTTCGTTTGACATGAATGATGAACCTCTGTCTGAATGAATAAATTGTGGAGTTCCGAACATCATGAAAATTTCCTTTAAATGTTTTATTACTGTATTTGTAGTCATGTCTTTACAAGGAAATGCAAATGGAAATCTTGAGAATTCATCAATGATGGTCAAAATATATTTGTTTTGGGTATTCGATGGAAGAGGTCCTTTAAAGTCTATATTCAATCGTTCAAAAGGCACCGTAGCTTTGATATAATTGGCTTTTTTGTTTTTTATTTATTTAAAACACATAGTACGTTACATTTCAAGTTAGTAAGTTGTCTTAAAATCTATGTTAGATTTATCCAGACAACTGGTTCTCGGTAAGATATTAACATATATAGTTGCATAGCGAGGTTTGATTTCTGCACATATTCCACAGTTTTCTGTCATAATTTTTATATCATTAGTCGAATAAGGTAGATTTTTCATTCGAATCCAATGAGTCATTCTTACTATCCCTGGATGACCAAGATCATTATGCAATTCATGCAGTCTGAGGGTTCAAGTGCGCACATACGCGAGAAAAAGCATCTGCTACTGTATTCTCTCGGCCTGGTCTATATACAACATCGTAATTGTAGCATGACAGTTCCAAACGCCATCTTTCAATTTTCTAATTTTTTATTTTGCTTGTACGATTTTGACTAAACATGAATGAAACTGATTGTTGATCAGTAATGAGAATAAAGTGTCTTCCAAGCAAAAAGTGACGCCATTTCTTTAGAGCCTCTACAATTGCAGCGGCTTCTTTTTAACCGACTTCATCAACTGTGTTTTTTTCTATAGCAGGATGTCGGCGTTCCGGAACCGTTAGTGCTCGAGAAAAAAATGCCACAGGCCTACCATTTTGTGACAGTGTTGCAGCCAAAGCATGGTCTGAAGCATCTGTTTCGACTGTAAAAGTAATATCCTCTAGAACTGATGTAAGGACAGCTTTTGCAATGTCTGACTTCAAGGTTTGAAAACATGCGGTGGCATCATTATTCATAGGAAATTTAGAAATAGCTATCAGTGGATGAACCTTTTCTGAAAAATTCTTTATCCATTTCGCGTAGTGTGCAAGCATACCTAGCGTTCTTTTCATAGAAGGCATATCCATAGGTACGGGGAGTCTCATCAGTGGGTCTAGGCGATCTTCATCTGGTCGTACTGTATGATTTTCGATTTTGTATCCTAATAGTTTTATAGTTTCTTTTCCAAATACGCATTTGTCATTATTTTGAGTTAATTTGTATTTTTGGACAGCTTTCATGAATTTTTCTAGATTTTTGTCATGATCATCTTTATTTTTGCCACATACAGTGACGTCATCGAGATAGGCGTATGTTCCTGTCAAATTCTCTGTCGAAATAACGTATTGTAAAGTTCTCTGAAAAGCAGCTACCCTGTTAGTAACCCCGAATGGTATGTGTGTGAATTGGTATAAATTTCCATAGGCTTCAAAAGCTGTATAATTTTTTTCACTAGCGAGAATTTTCACTTGATGGTAAGCGCTTTTAAGATCAATTTGGCTGAAATATTTGTTTTTCGCCACTTTCGATACGATTGATTCTATGTTTGGTAAAGGATAAGCATCCAGTTGAGTATATTTGTTAATCGTTAGTGAATAGTCTATGACCATCCGTTTGCGGTGTAGTCCTCCACCTGTAACTAAGACTTGAGCTCTCCACGGAGATATACTAGGTTCTATGACGCCATCTTTGAGAAGTTTATCGATTTCTTCGTTAATAAAAACTTCATCAGCAGCGCTGTATCGTCTTGAATTTATAGCGATTGATTCGATTTCTGTTGACAAGTGCTGGAATATAGATGCTGGTGGTATGTCGGTAGCTAAAACATTGCATATCTTAAGTGTTTTTTGATTGCCTCCATAATTCATTTCTATAGATGAGTGATTTTTAACAAATCATGGCCTATTATGATATCGGCGCAAAGATTTTCAATAATTAGAAGCGGTACATGCTTGTATGTGTATCCTTCCAGCTCGATTGTGGCAAAGCACACTCCTTCTACAACGGAAATATGACTAAGTGATGCTAGAGTTATTCTTTGATGATATGGTTTATGTCTCAGATTCAATGTTTGGGCAACACCTTTATTGATAAAACTTACCGAACTGCCTGTGTCTATCAAAGCAACAGCCCGAGTCTGGTTAATTATTACAAAAATTGTTGCCTGTTTTAGACTTGATGGAGCTGCAGCGCACATTTCACCGGGAAAATCTGTAGCTGGACTTACTGCATTCACAAAGGGTTTCGAGCTACGACATACTTTGCCAAAATGCCCTTTCTTTCCACATTGTTCGCAGTTCCTATGAAATGCAGGGCATTTAATACGTTGATGTATACTTCCTCCACAAAACCAACAACGTTTATACGTCGGAGTTGGTGGCGGCACCGCCGCAGCTACTTTCTGTTCAAGCGTCGGCTGTGGTGGTGACATAATTTGTACGTTTTGGTTTTGAGCAGCATTAAGATACAATTTTGTTTCATTAACGTATGATTTTGCATTATTTTCTGCAGATTCGAAAGTGATCGCTTGATTAAAAGCTTCGTCTAGGGTGAGATCCTTGTTTTCGAGCAGACTTTGATGGATAATACTTGACATTAGACTTGTTATGAAGGCATCTCGTGTGAACAGATTTTTGTTTTGTTCTGAAGACACAGATTCGAAGTTACAGTTAATTAATTGCGTGCGTTATAAACAAATATACACTATGTAAAGAACTAAGTACTAAAGAGTTTGTACTACATCAACTTTTTAAAATCAAGGCAACTAACTACTTCCAGAGTACAGTGTAATTTTGTTGACGAGCCCCTTTAGTTTACAGGTTCGTCATCAACTGAACACACACATATTATGTACAGTTAGTGAAACTGGGCAAGGTAAAATTATAACTTTTCAATTAAGCGCTCTGTCAGCGTCTCATATAGAGCATTACTGTCTCGCAAAATTTGTAATTCTTCATGGCACCGTGCCCTCGCCTCCTCTCGCTGCCGTGCTTCTACACGAAATTCCTCTGCCCTTGGTCCAACGGTTCTCTTCATTCTTGAACGTCTTCTCGGACCTTGGGGCACTATAAAAAAATTGCCAGTTCAATTGTTGTAAAAAATGTACAAAAAAAAAGGATTTGCACTCATTGGAGGTAGCATAATAGCCCTAGGCTACTTTTTATCTAAAATAAATAATAGGTACAGTTCAAATTACAAGCAAACACAATCTAAGTGGAGATGGGAAACTAAATAACACCTAGTAAAAATACCTTGGGTTGACGATTCCGTACTTAGACCACCTGTCTCTTGTGCTTCTGATGGATGCTGCACACTTTCTTGTTCTGTATTTTTTGTCAGTGTTTAGTTTATTTTATTTACTTATAATAGTATCACTACATACAATGTATACTACCTAAAACCGGACTGATGTTCTCACAAGAAATTGAAAAAAAAAACAACTAAATATTATTATGAACTAGACACAGACAAGGTTGTTAAATTATGTGGACTCTTCCCAGAACTGCTATCTTTTTTTTAATACAAATGGATATAAACTCCTGTATTGCAGCAGAAGAGGCAAGAGTTGATGTCAAGGTTGTTGAGTGAGAGAGTGATGTCTATCTAGAAGAGCATCATACAAACATTCTCTATCATTGTTAAGAATCTTGGTACCAAAGTCATTAATATTGGGGTTTATTGTTCCACACTTGTTTCTCAATATCTTCTTGTAGTAATAGGTCTTGTAATATGTGTAATTTATTACAAATAACCGGCTTAGCGAGGAATATAACTAAATAAATTACACATACTGAAAAAATAATTTTAATTGGCTGATAAATCTCTGAGATATGAGCGTTTAAAGTTTTAGGTGGGGATAGGGAGGGGATGCTCTATTCCTTTCTCACAAAGCGTGTGTTAATATAGCATTTGTATGGCGCTCCTGAGCCGTGACGTCACGGCTCAGTATAGTGCGCTCTCTGTCTAGCATGAAATTTAAATGCTTATATCTGTTTATATCTTATTTATTTTTGAACAAATTTTAATTTTGTTTTCGTTGATGGGCTCTATTTATGATCAGCTTTTTTATGAGGTAATAAAAAAAGATTAGTCATCATGCCTATTCTTGGAATAGCTTAAACGTGGATTTTTTTCATCATACCATTTCTTTCTTGGACGTTAAGCAATAGACTTATGAATTTGTGGAGATCTCCCAAATAACTTATTCAGCTCCTCATAATAGCTACAAAACCGCTCAGGCTCCCCAGTGGATATTCGATTTGTATCCACACAATCAGTGTATTTTTTTAATACTTAAATTTATTTTCCACTTGCTGTGGGGAGAAATCCTGGCCTTTTTTTGATTCCATTCGACATTTCCTCCCAAATTACTTCATTCCTGTCAATGTTGTTCTCAAATCTTTCGCGTCGTTAGCGCCACTGCTCTATTAGATATAATGTGGCAGCGTGAGTCCACCTCGAAAGTCCTGTGAAAAAATCATGGTAAGCATAAATAAACGACACTCAAATCAACAAAATATAGATTTTTATCAATCATAATTACTATCAATACTAAAAGATTTGATTGTACCATATTCATCCTAAGTATACAGGGTGTAAGGGAAACGCTTCTGAAAACGAAAACTGGTTATAGTGCTGATGATTGCTGATATGACACCACATAAAAGCTCATTTATTTAATGTTTGCAATGTAATGCAAATAAAATATCAGCTGATTCTACAGGCCAATGAACGACCTGCGCTGCGCGCACGCTTTACATTGCTGGTTTGCAACATTCTAAACCACTAAAACAATAAGTCCAAGGCAAATTTCATCGGTATCGGTTATTGGTAATAAAATAAAGTCGCTGAGTTAGAATGAGTTATGAGTTTGAAACATGTTTTTTGAAGTTTAGGATGAGTTTAGAATTTATACAGAATAGGACGAATCATCATAGGATGAATACGAAACAATCCTCATACTGCTACTAAAATAAAATAATGTATTTTGCCTTTTCTGCAAGTCTGTTCAAGCATTGGCTGGGAGGAAGCGGTGGATGGCAAACTGAATGGTGGATGTGGGCTGTGTAATGGTTGCAGGCTGGTTGGTGGATGGTTTATGGATGGCTCGATAAGCGGTAACTGGTTTAACTGTTGTTTGTTATTTTATTTTATTTTTATATAGTTAGGTACAAAAATAATCAGCAAACTATGCTTATGAACTTAAAAACGAGTAGGTAGAGAAAAAACATAATAAATTAGCTAATCCAAACATTGTACACAGCATTGTTAATAAATTTTGTTTTTACAATACAACGTCAACTACTTAAATATTTGTACTAAGTATTTTTTTTAAATTAAAGATTTTCATATTAAAAATATCGAGTTCGTCACATACGTTAGTGGATAATAAATCATTATATAACTGGCACATACAATGGAGCGGGTTGTTGCGCCCAACATTGTTATTTGATTGATAAGTTAGGTAATAGATTCATCATAGATTGCTATTGTGTTGTTAGTCAGAGCACAGAGTAATCGCCACCCCGTTATGATTAACGAAAGTAGATAAGTACCTACAAGGCTCCTACCGGCACGAATTTAATCGCTTGATCTTTCAGAACTCTAGTTTAGGGTCAGTTATGGGTCTGTTTGGCTGTGGAGCATGGGGCGAGGGAGGAGGCCGGCGCGGCGGCCGTGTCGTGTCGTGTCGTGTCATGTCGTGTTGACATGACACGACCACCGCGCCCGCGCGTGTTGTGACTAGATTAGATGTGAATGTGAATAGATGTGTTGACAGCTACAAATCTTGAAAGCTATCTAGACCCATCTCCGTACATGGACTATGGTTTATAAAACCACCAATAATAGAACTCGCACAAGAGTTTGGTTGCCAGGTCAATGAAATTGAACGTATAGTTATATAGTGGAGAAATATTCGACATACCGACTGGAAAAATAAATGTTCAACTGTCGAATTTTGGTCGGAGGTTCATGAATACAAAGAATCAGCTGATAATAACCCATTTTCGGAGTTGGCTTCTTTGGCTATATCTATTCTTTCTTTGCCACACTCAAATGCTGAGATAGAGATACGAGTATTCAGTCAAATGAAAAAATGACAAAACGAAATTAAGAAATCGTATGTCACTACATACACTGAACTCGATCCTATACCATACCTAAATTTCGATGTTTCTTAATAAATTACAACTGTACTGTACTCACAGTTCATTTATAATTGTATAATTTTCTATTTAGAAATTATTAGGTACTAAATTTGTGTTATATCATTACCCTACCTACCATTTGTTCCAACCTGGTGGATGACTGGTAGAAAATGCTTAGCATTAAGTCCTCCAATTGTACATATCTACTTAATTTGTAAGTGTGCAATAAAGTATTAAATAAATAAATATATTTGTATTTTGATTATTCTTTTTTTTCTAAATTTTATACTAATTAAATTTGATTTTATATCTTTATTTAAGACATAATATTTAATTTTTAAATACTGGGAGAAGCCACTGGCTTCCGAAACACAGTTTTTTACTAGTTCGGAGCCAGTGGATTCAATTGTTTTGTTTGTATTTTTCCTTGTGCCAAATAAAAATTATGATTATGATTATACATCAGATATGGCCTTAAAAGATCAGGAAAATGTTGCCATTCCTATAAAATTCCCGAAGATATCTTAAAACAGATTAAAGGTGTTCAGGTCGACTCGATCAATCCAGCTTGATCGTGTCGGCATGAGCATACATTGTCTGTGACTGTTACTGGGGAGCTGGCAACATTTTTTAGTAGCTTTCTTCTTACAACGCTAGCGGCCACGGCCATTTCTTGCACCTTGTGTAATACTATTATTAATTAAATAAAACGTGATTTCAAGACAAATAAATAGTTTTAATTTTCTTGCAATTTTTAACGATCTTCTTGACGAAACAACACGAAACCCAGCGATTTGCCGGCCCGGCACACGGCACGCCACGCGGTTGCGTTCCGGGAGCGCGGCGGCCATTTTCGCCGTACCGTATATCAAAAATACAATACGACAAGAACAACAAGACTAAAACGACAAGCTTCTTCATCACTATAAAGTTAGTGCCCATCGTCTGTTTGTGTTATCCAGAGAAGTACTCAAAAAACAGCCACCAAATACAGCATTCTCCACGGCGCGAGCATGGCGGAACAACAAGAAGATAAAGATGCATTGCGCCGCCACAAACTCATGCGCGCCCAATGCAAGGCTACAATTACCAGGATCGACACCTTTATAAGGGACCCGTTGCAATATGCGTCAGCTACGGTTGACATATTAGAAGCACGAAAAGAGAAGCTGGTAAGTGCCCTAAAAGCTTACGAGGCTGTACAATTGGACATCCTCAGCATTGATGAGACAGACAAAAAGGAAGTTGGCCTGATGGAGGAGAAATACTACAACGTTTTAGCAAAAATCAACGCATCACTCAAAACATTATCCAAAATTAAAGTGTCAGAATGTCATAACGTCAATACATGTAAATTACCTAACATCGATATTACTCCATTTGATGGAAAAGACTTCACAAAATATAAACCATTTTATGATTTATATATGGCTATAATAGACAACAATCGAGCTTTGTCCGATGTACAAAAGCTGTTTTATTTAAGAAAATACTTGTCCGATGATGCCTTGGCAGTTATTATTATAAATAAAACACGTTCTTCCGCTATGGCTGAATCAAAGTGACGTTTAATAACAAAAATACTAATTACTACCCTACACCACAGATGGCAACATTACAGTGATTTGATACCACAGATTAACACCCCAACTTATCAAAATAAAGTTATATTATGTATAATAGAAAACATTAATTGTCTTATTCTACTATACCCAACATTTTCATGAATTTATAATGCTTCACAGATGGTAAGCCTTTTGTTAACAAGTCAGCAGGCATTTCTTGCGTTGAAGTATATAATACTTTAATTAAGTTATTTTTAACAGCGTCTCTAACATAATGAAATCGCACATCAATATGTTTTGTTCGGTTATTTGACTGTTGACTTGTTGCCAATTCTAGGGCACTCTGGTTATCACAATGCAATTTAATTACACATAGCTTTCCCGTTAATTCATACAGTAAATTTCTTAAATATATAGCCTCTCTCGAAGCCTCTGAAAGACTAACATACTCCGCTTCAGTACTAGACAATGAGACAGTCTGTTGTTTTCTACTCTGCCATGAAATAACAGAACCAGACATAATAAAGCAGTGGCCGCTGAATGATTTCCTATCTAATTCACAGCTAGCCCAGTCTGAGTCAACAAATCCTTCTAACTCTACTTCATTTACAATGCTATACTTTAAACGGTAATGTTTAGTTTTCTGTAAATATTTTAGAATCCTTTTAGCATAATTATAATGCGTTTCATTATAACAATTGTTGAATTGGCTCAAATAACTTATTGGATATGCAATATCAGGTCGAGTCAAGACAGCTAAATACATCAAACTTCCTATCAATTGTTGATATGGGATGTCAGGTTCTTTTTCAGACTTTTCAAGGTTCAATTTACATTCAATAGGAGTATCTACAGGTTTACAATCAGACATGTCAAATTTTGATAACAACTGCTCAACATATTGTTGCTGATCTACAGTTATGATGTTAAGTTCTTTGTCAACAATAATTCTCATACCTAAGTATCTTCTGACACAACCTAAGTCTTTAATTTTGAACTCTGAGCTTAATGCAGCCTTTAACTTTTCTGTTGCATGTACATTGTTTGAAAAAATCAAAAAATCATCCACGTACAATGTCACAATTAATTTTATATCATTATCAATCTTAGTAAATAAGCAGGGCTCATATTTACTATTTTTAAATCCTAGATTACACAGTATATCTTTTACTTTTTCATACCATACTAAAGAAGATTGCTTTAGTCCATAAATAGCCCGTTTAAGTTTTAATACTTTTCCATTACATTCATTTATGAAACCTTCTGGAATAGACATGTAAATATCTTCTTTTAAGTGTCCATTTAAAAAAGCAGTATTAACATCTAGGTGAGTAATGTCCATACCTTTCTGTACACTTAGCGCAAAAAGCATTCGAAGTGTCGAATGTTTCACAACCGGGGAAAAAGTGTCTGTATAATCAATACCACGTTTTTGTGTAAATCCTTTGGCCACAAGCCTAGCACGATATCTCACTTTATCATTCACATCAAGTTTTTTATTCAAAACCCACTTACATTGCACTATGGACGCACCACTAGGAAAATCAACGAGCTCCCATGCATCGTTGCACTCAAACGAATGTAGCTCTTCCTCCATAGCTTGCTTCCACTGGGGTGCTTCTGGACCCTTCAGTGCATCTGAGAAGACAATCTGCTCGACTTCTGGTGTGCTAGAAACACACATATTCGTAAAACCATACCTCTGAGGTGATTTCCTTTTCCTTTTACTGGTCTCTACTGGTACATCAAGAATTGATACATCAGTAGTGTCATTACTGGATGGTACTAATGTGTCATCGCTATCATCACTTTCTGGATCAATGTATTCAGATGTGCTGGAATCTGAGAGCAGAGATTCTTCTGCTGTAGTCTCCCCCACTGAATCTCTGGTATCTTCTGCACGTTCTGGAGTTACACCCACTGAATCTTCTTGTTCATTCTGTATCCAGATAGCGGTATCTGTATCATAGCTTCCAGTCTTTTGCTCCATCACAATTACATCCCTGCTGGTAGTAATGGTGTTTTTCTTTGGGTTGTATATCCGGTACCCTTTTACATTTTCTGAGAATCCAACAAGTATGTGCTCTTCAGATTTCTTATCCCATTTTAGTCTTTTCTCTTTGGGTATATGTACCATTACGGGGCTGCCAAATACACGAATGTGACATATGTCTGGCTTTCTCCCATACCACGCTTCATAGGGTGTCTTGTTGTTTAATGCTGAAGTTGGCGATCTATTTTTAAGATACACAGCTGTGTTGGCAGCCTCAGCCCAAAACTTCTTCTCTAGTTTAGCATCAAATATCAAGCATCTTGCTTTTTCCACAACTGTCCGGTTCGCTCTTTCACAAACTCCGTTCTGTTCTGATGTATATGCGTTTGTTTTCTGATGTATTATCCTTTCATTTTTGAGGTAGTTTTCAAATTCATGACTACAGAGATCACCTGCATTATCTGTTCTGAACATCTTAATTTTCTTGTTTTGCTGGTTTTCTACAATCGCTTTAAATTGTTTGAATGTTTGGAACACTTCATGTTTATGTTTCAAAAAATATATGAAAGTCATGCGGCTGTAGTCGTCTATGAATAATATGAAATATTGGGCACCTCCAATCGATTTTGATTCCATTTTGCCACAGACATCGGCATGTATGATTTCTAATATTTCTTTGCTTCTTGTGGCAATATGAGGAAAAGGTAGCCTCATTTGCTTACCTTCACAGCAAGTTACACATTTTGCCTCTGTTGTGTCATAATTTTCTGGAAATGATAATCCATCCACAACTCCATTCTTCATTTTATTCATATCACTGCTGTTGATATGTGCTAACCGTCTGTGCCAAAGTTCTCCACTTACTTCTGCCAACATACTATCTCGGATCTGTATATTCAGTTTGTATACTCCGTCTGTTAGTACTGCTGTAGCGACCAACTCATTTTTCTGGTTATAGATGTAGCAATGATTCTTTTTGAATATCACATTGTTTCCATTCCCAATAAGTTCACTTACAGACAACAGATTCGTTGTTAGGCTTGGCACACATAGCACATTCTGTACTGTGATGTCGTACTTACAATCTGTTTTAATATTTACGCTTCCAACACACAACACCGGTAATTTTGTTTGATTTGCAACTATTATTTCTGGAAGAGTCTGTGAATAATTTGGGTTCACCATCCAGTCTTTGTTAGCCGTCATGTGTGCACTTGCGCCGGAATCTACGTAGAATTCGTTTTTATTGTATTTTCCATTTAAAAATACAGCACTAAAAGCATTTGTTTGCTTGTTTTTCTGCAATAAAGGGCACTGATTTCGATAATGTCCCTCTTGTTTACAACGGTAACAGGTTATATTTTTTTCTTCTGTCATTTTTGACGTTCCCGCACTACTTTTTGCGTTCCAGTTCCCGCCTTTTTTGTGTGTAAACTTTTTCGCAGCGAATGCAGCGCTGGAATCCGTTTTTTCTGTCGGAATTTCCATATCTAGCAATTTTGACTTGATTACATCTGCCGTTATCTGTATGCTTGAGTGTTCTATAGCCATAATCATAGGCGAAAATTTTTCTGGCAGTCCTGCTAATAACAATGAGCCGACCCACTCATCACCGATTGTAAATCCTGTTCCATTAAGTCGATGCGCTGTTTCGACTAGTTGCGTCACGTAGGTAGTCATTGAATCACAGTTATCTCTTCTGATTGATATCAAATGTCTTAGTAAGGAGATTCTTCTGCTGAAGCCGGAATCATCGAATAACGATTTTAACTTCTCCCACAATTCCTTTGTCTTCGTGGCACTTTTAATGTGTGTGTTAAAATTAGCTTTGCCTTCGTCTTCGCATCATCGCTCGGTTTCTGTTCAGTGCCCGAGATTGGTTTGATGTACTGGACCATGCCTTCCAAGACGAGCAAGTTTTCCGCCGCGAAACTCCATTCGTCGTAGTTTTCGCGACCTTTCAATTTCGGAACACTTTGAATATAGTTCGTGGTCATACTAGCGGTTTGTTTTCCACTATTTTTTCACAAAAACTGAAAAAATATGGGATATTTCGCCCATAACCTATAAATAAAACACGTTCTTCCGCTATGGCTGAATCAAAGTGACGTTTAATAACAAAAATACTAATTACTACCCTACACCACAGATGGCAACATTACAGTGATTTGATACCACAGATTAACAATTATTAACTTGCCGCTAGTAAATCAATCTTATAAACAAGCATTATTATTGCTGAACAGACGTTTTGATAACAAAGCGCGGTTAATCACTAATCACATCAATCTAATATTAGATTTACCTTCGATGCAAAAGGGCACAGCAGCTTCTATAAGGTCGTTTGTGTCCGAGGTGCAGCAACAATTGCATGCACTGAAAAATTTAGACGAACCCATCGAGTCATGGGATATGTTATTAATTTCAATTTTGACTAGAAAGCTAGATCAATTCACAAACAGGGCTTATCAATTAGATAGGGATACTGAGAAGATGCCCAACATCGCGGATTTCATGCTATTTCTCGAAAAGCGTGCTATGGCGCTGGAAGATAGCCCGCCTCCAAAAAGTACTTTTTTTTTTTTTACATCCGACTAGGCTAACGTTTGACCGCGATCTCGCCTGATGGAAAGCGAAAGTACGGTGTTGCTTTATATTTATTTGTACTTCCTATGAAAGTACAAATAAATATAAAGCAACACCAGCTAAGGTGACCAATGTTGCCTCACAAGTTAAGAATTTGTGTAAATTTTGTAATAAACAAGGTCATCTTCTTTTCAGTTGTCCCCAATTTCGCACGGCAGCGCTCACAGACCGCCAAACCTTTGTGCGAGACTGTGAGTTATGTGTTATTTGTTTAAAGCCTCACAGTGGTAAATGTAAGTACAACTTTAAATGTCAATCTTGTAGGTCGTCAGATCACAACAGTCTTTTACATCAAGATCGGTCCAGCCCGGTGCAACCAGTTGTGACTTTGTTATCAGGACCTGTGTCTGGTAATATTTTGCTTCCTACTGCAAAAGTAAATGTAATAAATCAATGCGGTGGGCTGATATCTGTTCGGGCTTTGCTCGATTCGGGTTCTCAGGCCAGTTTTGCTACGTGTAATCTTGTAAAGCAGCTAGGACTGAGCGTTGTAAATGAGACCAATAATATCATAGGTATTGGCAATAAACACTAAAATAAATGAGTTTGTAAAGTTAAATTCAGTTCAGTTTCTTCATTTCGAGGCGAGGCATGCCCACAAACATTTTTTGTGACAATGCTAAAACATTTCATGGTGCATCTAATATAATGAAAAACTTATATGAGCTTCAACGCTCCAAAGAGCATATTCAAGAGGTTAATAATTTTTGTTCAAATAACTATATTAAATTCAGATTCATACCGAGTGTTCCCCGGAATTTGGAGGTTTGTGGGAGAGTAGTGTAAAGAGTTTCAAGCATCATTTTAAGAGAGTAGTAGGCAATCTTTGTTTAACTTATGAAGAACTCAATACTGTAGTTGTACAAATCGAAGGAATATTGAATTCAAGGCCTCTACTCGCTACAAACTCTGTTGATTGTCAATATTTAACACCTGGACATCTTCTGTGTGGAACGGCTTTCACTGATTATCCTGAAACGGACTTAACAGAGGTTCCAACAAATCGTTTGAAGTTCTGGAATGTATGTACTAAAATTAAGCAAGATTTTTGGAAGGTTTGGTCCAAAGACTACCTGACTCAACTTCAAAGCCGTCCCAAATGGAAGTATGGAGAGACTGATCTAAAAGAGGGTGATTTAGTACTTGTTAGAAATATGAACACCGCCCCTCTACAGTGGCCTATGGCTCGTATTGTAAAAACATATCCAGGTCAGGATGATAGGGTTAGGGTGGTTGACATAAAAATGAAAAACAAGGTATATCGTAGATCAATAAAACGTTTATGTCCACTGCCTATATCCTAATATATTATTATAATTAAGTTAATTTAAGCCAAGCCGGCCCCCAATTATGTTCAGGTCGACTCGATCAATCCAGCTTGATCAAGCTGGCTTGATCGTGTCGGCATGAGCATACATTGTCTGTGACTGTTATTGGGGAGCTGGCAACATTTTTTTGTAGCTTTCTTCTTACAACGCTAGCGGCCACGGTCATTTCTTGCACCTTGTGTAATACTATTATTAATTAAATAAAACGTGATTTCAAGACCAATAAATAGTTTTCATGTAGATATATCCTACAAAGGGGTTAAAGAGTCGATTGTGATGCAAATGACTATTGATTTTGAAGTTGGCCCTTCAACATCACAAGCACAAGCTCACGACGATGATGATATTGATGATCTACAAATATTATTTGATTTATCTTCATGATAATATACTTAAAAAATGTACTGCGTTTTTAATTACACTACCAACTTGCAATTATTTTTATTTTTTATTCATTTAAACAAGACTTGGCAATTGATATTTTTATTAGCATATTAAAGTGTGATCTAGCACATTTTAAGCATTATCACCGTCAAAGTCTAGCATTTTTTCCATTTACAAAACAGCAACACTGTTCGTGACGTCACCACGTGACTGGTTCGTTAGTGATGCTTTTTTTTTTTTTTTTTTTTTTATGCCATAGGTGGCAAACAAGCAGACGGGCTGCCTGATGGTAAGCAGTCACCGTCGCCTATGGATACTTGTAACACCAGAGGCATCACAAATACGTTGCCGACCCTTTAGAACTCTATTAACTCGCCTTTTGAAGAACCCCATGTTGTAACTTCTCGGAAACACCGTAGAAGGTAGCTCATTCCACATTTTGCAGGTATGAGGCAAGAAGGATCGTGTGAATCGCACAGTGTGCGATTTCCACTGATCTATGATGTGTGGATGAGCCTTCAGGCGGTGGCGGCTAGTGCGATGGTAAAACCGCCTGCTATGCTCTGCCCCCCGCCTTGTTACTACGCGTCTCCAGCTCGCGCCTCGAGATCCGCGCCGCCGATGCTTTGTCCGGGGATTACGTGCGAGCCGAGATGAAATTGCATGATTGCTAGAATTGCCTTGCCTTGAATTTCTGACAAGCACCGGAGTCTAGCCGGAGCCGGATGGAAACCGGACCATTCCATCAGTTCAGAGTTTTTATTTAACAATAACGACGTAAGTTTAGGACAAAGTTAAGAGTTCGTGTTACTTTATCTGTAGTACAGTAGTATGGGAAGTTCAGTAGTTTTATTTCAACAGTTTCTTCAGATCTGTATAATAACTATCAAACGTTTCTCCTGGATCTTAACACCTTTTGTTAAAGCTGTAGCTATTGATAACCTCATTTTGGTTTGGTTGGAAATATTCCTTAAATGCTTCGAGTACTTCTTCGTATCTCTGTGTCTCACCCTTCTTTAATTTATTGAAGTACAATTCCTGTGCTTGTTTACCAACACAATTCAGGAAAATGGCGGTTTTCCTATTTTCGAATAATTTTTCATAGCCTGCCGCTATGATGTAAATCAAAATTTCTGCCATTGGGATTGCAACTCTTCCAAATTGTCCAACTTTATTGAAGCCGGCATCCTATACTCCACACGCCCATCACGATATCTACGTCTGTTCCTTGTCCCGATGTTTTGTCCATCAATTCGTTTCACCGATTGATTCGATGTTCGTCACGTCTGAGTATCTGACTATCGTACGTCTGAGTCCATATATTGTAGGATCTTGCGTATTAAATAAAAGATGTTTTCTGGGAGACTTTCTGTATTTTTGTAATATGTGATTATTTAAGTATCGCACGAAAGCTTGCGCGTCCTGTCTACAAGAGCACACTTATGTTATGTGCCCATGTTGCACGGTTCATTATAGCCTGTACTCATTGCATTAACTAACATGTAGTTGCTTAGGTCATTTCACATAGTTGCGTTCAAAAGCAACCCAAAAATACTACACCATTACCTTCAACAACTTCGATTAACTTCGAATCTTTGACTCGTTATCATTAATTGAAATTAGAGATTTCATAGTGGTAGTATTACTAGCATTTTTTATTTTATCTATTTCTACTCCATTTAACTCATATCGAATGTCTTGAAATAAAAATAAAACTATCACTTGTAAAATGAAATTTGGTTACATCAGCGTTTGTATCATGTTGAACCAAATGTACAACGCCTTTTATGTATAGATTACTTGCTGAAGGTAGTACGCATAGATCTTGTTGATTAATAGGTATTCGTATTTTGTCATTTTCTCGAAAGTTATTGACAATATGGCTTATATGTATGATATTCTATGCTTTCAATAGAATTATCAACATGATGTATCGCATCTGTAATGCCCAGGCCGCACTCATCGCGATAACGTGAATATTCGTGGTTATCGCGATGTGTGTAGCCAATTATTCGCGAATACTTCTGCACTTCAGGCACATCGCTCCGCTGTCGGTAAACTCTCACACATCAAGGTTCAAGGGGTATTGCCATTGTCCAAATTGAGTAACAACACGGCACGTGCAAAAATGCAATTCAGAAACTTAAATAGGTAAGTACAGCCAGTAACATTAAATAATAGCGTATTTTGATTTAACCATTTACTGATAAATAAATACCAAGGTATTGCTTTTAAATTATATAAAAAGTTCTAAATGATGTTTTTAATATTTAAGTGATTAGAAAATTAATTTTAAATCGATTTAAATTTCGGAGTTGATTTAAGAGCATTTTTTTTTCTACAATTATACATTATTTTATTAATATAATATTATGTATTTGTTAACGTTTAAATTTTTTACGTTATCAGAAATACATAATTATTAATTATCAATAGTAGGTTGATGTATGTTTTACGCTAACAGTACACATCCATCCTTTCATCATTCAAATATGAAAAGTAAACATATTTTGTCTTAAGTAAAATGTCAGCGAACTTTTTAAATACGTTTGGATATAATGCGAACGAAAAACTGTTTACGTTACATTCTGCTATTCGTCGTCGAAGAACTTTGCTGATTGTCTGCCTACAGTGCCTGAAGTACCAACCGAGACCAGAAGTCTCATCATCGTCGCCGTCGCCTGCATAGTCGTCATCAAGTTCATCATCATCAGCCAGAAGACGTCCACTGCTGAACATAGGCCATCAATAACCAATATAATAATAATGAGAATATCATAGGTGCATCAAGTTCTTGCTACCACTAAATTATGTGAGTAAGTTTGTTTAAAATTCAGCACATAAATAAATTCAATTTCGTAGTGGGCTACACTATTTTTGATAGAATAATTATACTTATTGTAATATTTTGTTACCAGGTCGGACTCCGATTATTCGAATTTCGAAGTCGAGCAGCCCGCAAAGTCCAACAAACGCTTCAGGCGCGTCAGTGTCGAGGATTCGTCATTCATCATTTTATCTAAATTATCTACTTTCCGTCTAACTGAGTGTAGCTAAGGTGACAAACACTAAGAGAATATAGTCAACTTTTTAATGTGTATTTGTTCGACGATTATTGTCTTAATAAAAATTATTTCACCATTACCATTTCGAAATATTTCTTGTTAAACTAATTATAATTTTTATTTCAGAACATGCAAGAAAACCCCGAAAGGGAAATCCAGTACTTCAAAGGCGGATAGCAACGGTTGGGGTCTAGACAACGATAGCGACGAGATTCGCACATCGAGTTCCCGAAACGTTGCTGCTGAAGACCTGCAGTCGTCGCTGGTCCGGCGAGTTCCAGATGGCGTTGTTCGACGCACCGTAACATTAGCAGGTAATTTGTTTGTAGAGGTTCGGCTCTACAATTCAAAAGACATTAAATCAATTTCAATACAAGATCGCAAGCGGAAGGCAATCTTAGCATTGAAATACCGAGCTAACGCTGACGCAGGAGAAATAGAGCTATTGCGCAGATTCGTGAGTAAATGTAGACAGAAGTTTACGGACGAAGGAAAATATTTCGCAGACAAAAAAATATAAGATTATATTTTTATTAACTGTAATTCTAGTATATTTTTTTTAGATAAGTTTGCTTTGAATTACAGTTAACGTAATATTTTTTTTCCACCTCTATTTCAACTATTATTTTCGCTTCAAGGGAGGTCTATACCCAGCAGGGACTTTGTTGATGATTTTCGTATCTTGCGTCAGTGTCCAAATATTTTTGTGTTAATTATTTAATATCATTGTTTTATTTCTGTATTTACATTGCCAGTTAATTTTTTATCATATATTCTTACATAAATTTATGTCTTTATAGTAACGTTATCGAAAACAGTTCTACCGTGTTCTATAAAATTTGTGTTCAGTGCATATAGCTAGGTAGTTTGAGGGCATAATATTGATCTAGTTAGCTTGGAAAAATTTGTTATGCAATACCAACGCTCGTTCTACTATATTTATTTTTGATAAAGTTTGTATTTATTTAAACATAAATATAATTCTATAAATATTCGTAATGCCGCCACCATCAAGAGCAATATTTTGCTCTCTTTGCGATTTGTCTATTAAAAGTTCCGCATTCTCTGCTCACTTGAAGAGTACGACACATAAGAATAACAGTGCAATTCAAGTGGGCGATGGTATTGAAAAAATATGTGGCACTTTTCGTAGTCGAATTGCATCCTACAGGTTGCGTGATATTTTATCTGAAGGCATCATAGTGGCGTCTCTAGTTCAGTATATGCGCAACTTGCGTCAACGTGTCTTTCAGCTATTGAAAGCACGACTCCTCTCTTTTGATGGTATAAAAGTCAATTTTGAACTTTTTGCTGAATTCGCTTTAGCTTCGAATGATTCGTGTGAAACAAAGTCGTTTAGAACAGAAAACTTAGTAACTCATAAAAATTATAATTTTAATGATTTATTCGACAAAGTTGTTTAAACTATATCGTCTAATATCGATGAGTTTCAAGAACGAGATAAAATTATATTTCTTTTACAAAGTTTTTTGCAACAGATACTCAGCAGTACATTGGTCTGGGTTTCGTAGATTCTTTTAAGTTTCTAAGCACCAGCCTCGAAAAACTTGTTGCAAATTTAGATAAAAAAGATTTTTTTATTTTATCTAGTCACTTTTCAAACCAAAATCAATTTGAGTTATTAACGCGAAAAGGTATTTATCCTTACGAACATATGACTAGTTGGAAATCGTACGATGAGGAAAACTTACCACCTCGAGACTCTTTTTACACCACTGTTAGTAATTCTACAATTTCAAAGTCGGATTACACGCACGCTAAGACTGTTTGGAAAACGTTTGATATTAAAAATCTAGGCGATTATACAGACTTGTATCTTAAGTCAAACGTACTCTTATTAGCAGATATATTCGAAAAATTTACACTTTTGCCCTAAAGAAGAGGTATGTGTTGATGAGAGTTAGATTCCTTATAGAGGTCGCATTATTTTCAGGCAGTATAATAAAAGTAAAAGACACAAGTATGGCATGAAACTTTTCAAACTCTGCACTATACCTGGCTACACCTGCAAACTGGATGGTAAACACAACACCTACAAAGGTAGTAATGTCTCTTTGTGACCACATTCTCAACTTGGGTCACACACTTGCAACAGACAACTGGTACACAAGCATTGAGCTAGTCAATGAACTACTCGATAAAGACACACACCTGGTTGGGACTCTGAGAAAAAATAGAAGAGGATTGCCGAAGAACGTGGTGGACACCAAATTGAAACCAGGGGAATCCATAGCAATGGAAAATGAGCGTGGAATATGTGTGCTCAAATGGAAAGACAAGCGTGATGTGTTGATGCTTTCTACAAAACATTCAAAGGGGATGGCAACAGTTTAAAAAAAAGGTAGAACTGTCCGTAAGCCGAAAATGATTTTAGCTTACAATAAGGCAAAAGGCGCCGTTGATATGAGTGACCAGATGACCCCTTATTCATCGCAACTCCGCAAAACAATCAAATGGTACAAAAAGCTGGCTATCGAACTTATTTTGAATACTGCCTTAGTCAATTCATGGGTTATGTATACAGAAAACAAGAATACAAAATCAAGTATAGTGCAGTTTAGACGACATCTTGTAGAGTACTTTGTCGATTCAGAGAAAGATGAAACCGATGTTGGTAGAGTTGAGAGGCCAAAAAGATTGAGGCATGAATTGCTAAAAAAGAGGGACCAGTCAGAAAGATGAGACGATACTCTGTGGAATGCTATAAGGATTGTGCAAAAACTTTCGGTTCAAGAGCTGCCAAAAATAAGGCATATAACTGATTAATTAATTAAATTAAATTTTTGATACTAAATAAACACCGTCATTGGATTGTTCTTTTATTTTCACTCCTTTGAATATTTGATCATATTTTTCACAAATACGTGAATAGGTAAAAACCACGTTAATGCATTACTCTACAGCACCGCGTCGGTCACTTACTATAGAGAAATGTACGATAAGCGTGTCCCATGGCTCACAAATTCGTTTCTAAAACAGGTCTGCTCTGAGGTCACGGGTACCCTACGCGGCGGTATGATACAGGAGAGGGTTCGGTCACCAGTGACCTACATGCCAGAAAACGTGTAAATTGATATGTTGACGTGACCAAAATGCCGGCCTCTACTTTGCTCAAAGGGTGAGCATCGCCATACAACGTGGTAATGGGGCCAGCATTTTGGGAACAGTTCCCACTGGTAACGGTTTAATAGAATTATATTTAGTTAGGTTTTAATATTTTTTTTTTTTTTTTTTTAATTTTTCGTTGTAATTGTATTAGGTTTTAAAAATCATAGATAATTATTACATTACATTTAATATTTATATTACATATTTACGTTCGGTAGAAATGATATTTCAAGACGCTCCAAGTTGATCACATAAAATTTCACCATTGTTCTTTATGTTTGCGATATTTAAAAAATAGAGCCCAAGGATCGTTGGGAGAAGGCCATATTATCACTAAAATTCCAATTGAACTCGGGCGCAGGGCTGGATAAAATTTCGCGATTGTTCTTTTTAATGTTTACGATATTAAAAAATAGAGCCCAAGAATCGTTGGGAGAAGGCCATATTATCACTAAAATTCCAATTGAACTCGGGCGCAGGGCTGGATAAAATTTCGCGATTGTTATTTTTAATGTTTACGATATTAAAAAATTGAGCCCAAGCGTCGTTGGGAGAAGGCCATATTATCACTAAAATTCCAATTGAACTTGGACGCAGGGCTGGAACCGCTACACACGTTTGTAAAACAACGCCGGTCTAAGTTTGGGGCGGGCGTATTTTACCCGGACAAAAAACATACCTAATTAAGTCTTTCATGTTTGGTTATTATTTTTTTTTGTTTCTACATCCTAATTATTCACAGTATCTACTTACCTAATAATAGTTATAAAAGTGTCGAGCAAAACCATTTATTGTTCCGTTTGACGCTAGAAAGGCTACTTTTAAAATAGCAAAGTAAATTTTGAGTTTTGTAAACCACAAAACAATTAATGTGAGATAAAATCATTTGCTACAAAAAATATTGTCATATAATTATCATAATTATAATTGCACGGATTAATTTTCGAACGAAGAATTTTTTTTATTTTCTTCGACTTCGAAGAAAAAGACTGGATGGTCGCTAGTAAAAAAAAATCCTAGAAGCAAACAAACAAATTTAATCTATTGAGAATATCTGGCTTTATTGAATTACCTAAAAAAAAATGTCGAGCATGTATTAATATAAAAATACTGAGAAATTTTGCTTCTTGTAGGGCATTATGGCGTTATTTCCTTCCAAAAATAACGGCGATCTAACATCATCATACCCACATTTTGAACACTGTTTAAACATTAAAAAAACATGACTTTACCGGTTAGTATTACGCTTTTTTTTAAATTATAATCTTGGCATTAGCTTAAACGTGTTAAACGTGTGTAAAACTTAGTAAAATTAATAATATAGTAGAACTTGTTTGATCAAAAACCTGAGTAAATTACTCAAACCTGAGATAAAAAAGCATAAAGAAAAAAATTGTTGCGGTGAATGTATGATATTTTTAGCTTGTGAAAATAAATTAAACTCGCACGTGTGCGGTGGTGCTGCAACAACTCTTCTTAACCCTAAAGGAAACCTTACACAGTTTTAACATTTACCTCTATTTATATCATTTGTAATTTATGCAGATTTTGAATCTTTACTACCGCATACCTTAAATAGACAACGCACAACTTCAACAATTAACTTACAAAAACATGTGCCAGCAGCATTCGCTTATATATTGTTCGTTTATACGATAGCTCTCTCAATAAATATGAGTTATACCGCAGATCTGACTGTGCATCAACTTCTTTATTATATTAAAAAAGATGTAAGTGAAATACATGAAGTTTTGAAGACGCAAATCCCTATAACAATTACAAACAAGGATGCACAAGACTTTAACATTCTGACAAGGTTCAAAGGAATCAAATCGAAAAATTGTGTCGAATGTATGGAATTGCTAGGTAGGGGGCATTGGGGCCATGCCCCCCCCCCTGGATCCGCCAATGATCACTGTCATTTAACTGGTTTATAAGGAGGTGCTGCACATTCTTTTTGTAATTTACGGTTCACTTTACCTAATTTCATACCAGTTTATTTTTCATAATTTGTCTGGATAGTCATCTTTTTATTCGTCAGTTAGGCGAATTGGATACTTTCCCCCCCTACTTATAACAACCCCCGGACAGTGGAAAATGTCCACTCAACATCCGCACTGGGATATGGATAGGCATTTGGTTTGATACCGCAATGTAGGAAAGGTTGGACTGGGAAACCAGGTCCATTTTATGTTGGTAATGGCTTCACCATGGGATAGTTCACATTTATTATTAACTTTACCAATCAGTTTAGCAAGTCCTTAAGACTATTTATTTCATTTATCATTTTATTTTACTAGTATAAAATAATTATTTTGTTCTTATAGGTCCCAGTGGAACATGCGCAAACTACTTACCGTGGTGGGCACTGATGCGCAGTATATCCGATTTGCTGAGGACCAAGGACTCCTCCCAACAGAAAAGCTCTGCAATTATCACAGACGCCCCATGTCGCTGCGTACTACAGGAAACGCAGGACAATTGGGAATATTCAGGTGCACCAAGAATACGTGCCGTAATAAGACGCAGAGCAGAGCGATTAGTACTTGGTTCGAAAATGCTTGTCTCATATTTCATATTATGTACATGTTCAGTCAAAATTATAGATACATATTTACAAGTCCAAAGAGAGCCAGCCAGATAAGGTGAGCCAGTGATATCGACAGGCACCATTGCAGGTTGGTACTCGTACTGCAGAGAAACATTAGTTGTTTATGAGTTAGATCACTTAGAAGCCCAAGGCAAAATTGGTCGCCCGGGAAAAAAAACCAAATTGATGAATCAAAGTTTGGTAAGAGAAAATACAATAGAAGAAGACATATCGAGGGCCACTGGGTCTTGTGCATGATCGAAGATGGTAGCGATGATCTGCGATTAGAAGTGTGTCCCGACAATGAGAGACCAGCGGAAATATTGGTGCCACTCATACAGAAGCATGTTGCGGAGGGCAGGCAAATACCCACTTTTGGAGAGCTTATGACTGCTTTTCCAGTATGGATATATTCATAAAAAAGTTAATCATAGCAACCATGAAAATCGGTCTGTGGCACCACACGGGACAAACACTCAAAGAATTGAGAGCCATTGGCGATATTCAAAAGTTATGAACCAGTAAAAAAGAAATTTCACCGACTGGTTGGTAGAATATTTGTGGAGACGGAAAATAAGAGTCGAGTTAAAGGATCCCTTTTTTTGAATTAGTCAAAGCAATAAAATATGTTTATAAAATTGAATAAATGTCTGTTTATATCAATAAAAAATTGTTTTATTACACCGCCCCGAAGTCCTTCCGCTAACAGAAATTAATCGGATATAGGTAGATAACGTTGCATTATTTGCTACATAGAACTCGGTAGGTTCATTAGGTTGACAGTGACCATCCAACAAAACGACAATATTGCTTAGCTAAGTGTGGCTAAGTTGCGTTGAACGAGCGTACCGATTGGGCTAGCTTGTGTACACTACTATTTCAAGCCTGACTCCTACATAACACTCGGTAGGATCGTTAGGTTGACAGTGACCATCCAACAAAACGACAATTTTGATCAGCGAAGTTGGTGCCTCCCCCTAAAAAATAATCACTACCATGATGTAAAATTGAAGGTATAAGCCCAGCTGCTGAATGCGCATAACCAGTGCGATACTCGTATTACCATGTTTCATGTATTTTGACAGGGCCGTCTTTACCAGGGGGTGCAAGGGGTGCGGTGCACCCGGGCGCGGAGCGCCCGGGGGCGCCTGTCGAGCGCTGAATTTTTGGTATTTCATTGAACTTAACGCCATTGCACAGTTTTAAATACTTGTTACTTACGACAAATATGTATGCGCAAGCAAAAAAAAAAAGTCATCAACAATAATATTTTTTTAACTTTTATTAAGGCGGCTCTACACTCGCGCCGCGAAGGCCCGCGAAGGCCGCGAACCGCGAGTGTGGATGGTTTCGCGACATCGCGTTCGCGCTTCGCGGCGTTCCCCGTCCGGTGGCGGTTTTTTGGTCCGCTTCAAAGGGTTTGCGAAGCGCGAACAAAGCGCGAACGCGAACGCATCCACACTCGCGCTGTGTTCACAGTTGTGTGCGAGACGCAGTAGCAAGCGGACGTCAAAATGAGCACCCAGTGGAGCAACGATCGCGAATTAGTGTTCCTGGAGTGCTATCAAGCAGAACCCGTGCTTTGGCAAGCCCAACATGAAGGACATAAAAATAAAAATAAGACACACGATGCATGGACGAGAATTAGTGCAATCATGGAAATTCCAGTGCCAGATTTGAAGAAGAAAAGGGATTCCCTAATGTCCAGCTACAGAACGTACAGAAAAAAAGTGAAGGATTCTATCCACAGTGGTGCCAGCACAGATGAAGTATATAAACCTATATGGTTCGCCTATGAAACTATGGATTCATTTCTCGGAGAAGGAGTGGCATGTAATAATACAATAAATAGTGTAAGTATGTTTTATTTGATAATTTAAAAAAAGATCTTATACCTAATTATAATCTATACTTATCTATCTAGGTACCTACTTACAAAGTATTCACCCGAAGGTTCTCCTACTAATTCGGCCAGCTGCTTTTCCATAAACGCACTGAAATAAATAATTGAAAAAAAAAAAACATATTTTTTTAAATGGCTAATAATATTTTTTCGCTGTGCTATCTACAGTCAGCAACAAGCCATGCTATATAATCTGCTAAAGGAAATGGGGTTGGCAACTGTCAAATATTTGACTGATGATGCCATTATAGATCTGTCAATAGCCTTTTTCTATGGGATTTGGCTTAAACAAGAAAATTCCGAAAAATACAAGAATTTGAGTTTTGGTAAGACTGACAGGTTCATCCTATGCTGGCGCCATCTGCAAATACCTTCGCCCGGCCAACCCCATTTGTAGTAACTTATTAAGGTCATACTAGACTTGCCTGGTTCTGTTGCGATGGATTTGTGTCATCCACCACCTTCTTCTCCTCCATTTCTTCTTAATTTGTTTTTTGGACTTTATAAATGCATAATTGTAATTCGCTAAAGCGCACAATGTCAGAGCAGCAGCAACTTCCACGTCCATTTTAGTCAAATGCGCGAACGTTAATGCGAAAGGTTGCGAGTGTAGAGGGCTATATTTATCGCGGCGTGTCAATGCGCGAACCGCGGCCGTGAACCACGGCCGCGGTTCGCAGGCGAGTGTAGAGCCGCCTTTACGCTTTCGGCGCTTGTCATGCCGCATTACTACATAACATACACAAATAACAATTTTATTTAATACAACACGCGCGTGGCAAAATCTCTAATCCAAAGAGAGTGTATGTATGTACGTTTGACACGTTGCCGCTCGGTTGCCCGCACTTGAAGCATGCAAAATAATCTCTAAGTCAATAGAGTGTAAGTTCATTTGAAATGGGCGCGCGGCGCGGCACTGGTACTTCTGTTGCGTCCTTTGACATAGCCGTCCGGGCGCTCGCACTTAAAGAGAAATGATCTTTAAGTCAATAGAGTGTAAGTTCATTTGAAATGGGCGCGCGGCGCGGCACCTGTACGTCTGTTGCGTCCTTTGACATAGCCGCCCGGGCGCTCGCACTTAAAGAGAAATGATCTCTAAACCACTACAATTAGGTGTAAGTTCATTTGAATTTACAGTGCGGCGCGCGGCGCCTATGTAAGTGTCGGTCAGTGATTGATCTGATTTCTTCTTTTAAGTAATTGAATTCGTTAGCTCATTTCATTTGCGACAACCGGCGAATTAGCACGGAAGTTGTTAGAGAAAAAATGTAAAGGTAAGTCAATTTTATTTTTTAAGTGTTGGTGTTAGGTACATTGCAATCATTATCATCACACCATCATCACATCATTTGTTTGTTTATGAGAGAGAATCATGACTGTTTTGTTTATTTGTTTATAATTGCAAAAATACAAATTCTTAATGACCTTAATATTAGTGATTGATAAACAACTACTTGCTTTATTTAGATTATAGAAAGAAAAATAAAGTACTAAATTGAAATTTGATTTTATTGTAGATGGCCGAATTAGGGGATAAAAAGAAACCATCGGGTGCTCAAAATAGAAAAAGGAAACTGGAGAAAGAAGAAAAAATTAAAAAGCTAACTTCTCCGATTGACTCTTTCTTTCGACCTGGTAAGTTCAGTCAGTTGAAGTTGGTACCATAAATACTCGTAAAACATCTGAAGTGGCATAAATCAGTGATAGAAGTCGCTGGTGTATCCTGCCTTGGTTCGATCCCTAAGTTCCTAGCTACTTATTATTATTACACTTCTTTGTATAAGTCCTGTAACTGTATACCTAATAAATGAGTCTTAAATAAAGACGTAGGTTTTTATGATTATGACAATATCTAATTAATTGTTTTTTGCGGATTGCGCACCGGAAGGCGCAATGGTTAGTAACTAACACTCACTCTTGTGCCAAAGGTCTCAGGTTCGAATCCCGGCCGGTGCAATATTTATTTAAATACATACCTTCTCAGACCTTGTGTAAAATTTTTGTAATGTGTGATATGTCTTACACGCGTTCCAATCGTGGAGATTATGGCAATAAATAACCCCATAGTTTTGGAGGCTCATGTCTAACAGTGGACTGGACTGTCTGTACTTATTATCTGTACTTATATGGCTTGTGTGTATGTGATTTGTTTTTGGGGATTATGAATTATGTTTTTTCATGAAGTAGCCGCAGGCGAGATCCGCCAATCGCAACTAAAGTATTTTAATTTCTTACTGTTTGCGCATAGAGCGTGCGTAAGCGCCTCGGCAATTCCACACTGAGTGCGCTCGCCCGGACTAACGGATTAGACTATGCCCGATTGCCCGCCATAACTTTAAGGCGCTGTTTTTAATGTCCTAAAATATTATTGCGTGGCCCTGTTACCACACTTGGTTACACAAATTGTTGACTATCTTGTGTTTTTTTAGGTACATCTTCGTCAACATCCACCCTACAGTTAGAAGAGACAGTCAACTTGGAAGAGAAAACTTCTACGAGTATTTCACAAGTTCCAGCTCATACTAGTACCAGTACCTCGCCTGGCTCGCTTACTCCAAGTGAACCAATTCCAATTGTTAACGAATCAGCAACAGAACCAGATGTACGATTTTGTGAAAATGTCGTGAATGATCCTGCTCTCTGGCCGCAAGTAATACCCGATAATTTAAGATTATTTTTAACAGAACGTGGACCGATTCAGATAAAAAAAAACCAACTATCCTTCAGATAGTAACATGAGGTCGTTTTCAGATACATATTACAGTAAAAAGTTACAAAACAACGAAATTATTCATCGAGTTTGGCTTGTATATTCCACATCTACTGATTCTGTATTTTGTTTTCACTGTAAGCTATTTAATAATAATGTCACTGCATTTGGGCATTAAATGGCCACTGGTTACAAAGACTGGGGGCATTTGTCGAGAAATATAGAACGACATGAAAAAAGTTCAGGGCACATATGTTCTTTAAAAAAATATTTGGATCTAAAAAATGACTTATTGAAAGGGCAAACAGTAGACTCGGTAAATCAAACTGAAGTAGACCGCGAAAGAAAAAGGTGGACGGCAGTTTTGGAAAGGATAATCGAAATTATAAAATTTTTGGCAGCTCAAAATATAGCATTTACGGGCACAACCGAGAAGTTGTATGACCCAAATAATGGTAATTTTTTAAAGTTGGTGGAGAGTATATCTAATTTTAATAGTACATTATCAGAACACATTGCTCGAATTCAAAGAGCTCAGCATCGCATGCCACATTATCTTGGTCATAACATTCAAAATGAACTGATTAGTATAATTGCTGAAAAAACTAAAACGACTATAATTAGTCTTCTGAAGCAATGTAAATACTACTCTGTAATTCTAGATTGCACACCTGATATTTCACACCAAGAACAACTTACTGTTATTGTGAGGTTTATTTATTTAAATCCATCGACAAAACGCGCTGAGGTACGAGAACATTTTTTAGGTTTTTTACCTGTAACTGATACTACCGGACAAGGGTTGGCGACATATTTGTTAGATTTCTTAAAATCATGCGATATTGAATTAGATGATTTGAGAGGCCAAGGTTATGATAATGGGGCCAATATGAGGGGGAAAAATATAGGCCTCCAAAAAAAAAAATTGGACATGAATCCTCGTGCTTTTTACGTACCGTGTGCTGCTCACTCCCTTAATTTAGTAGTAAATGACGCCGCTAAAAGCTCATTGGAAATTACAAACTTTTTCTGTATTGTCCAAGAAATCTATGTATTTTTTTCAGCATCCACATCACGCTGGGATGTAATTATGAAACAGATACCTACTTTGACATTAAAACCTCTTTCAAATACGCGTTGGGAAAGTAGATTTGATGCTCTTAGAGCACTCCGTTTTAACATGGATAAAATTTATGATGCATTATACTATATTTTTACAAATAACAAGTATGACAGCGACACAAAAAACATAGCGAGTTCAATAATAGCCAAATTAAAGTCTTATAGATTTATATGTTCAGTAGTTATATGGTACAATATTTTACTAAAGATTAATATTGTTAGCAAAAATTTGCAAAAATCGGACGTAATTATTTCAGAAGCTACCAAAATGATTAATCTGGTTAAAAAAGATTTGGTGAAATACCGCACCGATAGCGCGTTTGAACAGTTGTTATCTGATGCAAAATTAATTGCTGAAGAATTAGAATGTGAAACAGAATTTAAAGAAACTGCTCGTCCACGTCCCCGAAAAAGACATTTTGATTACGAGGCTGCAGATAATCCCATTTTAGATCCAACTAACAAATTTAAAGTATGTTTTTATTTTTTTCTACTGGACACTGCTATCTCGAAATTAAATGAGAGATTCGATTTGCTGACGGAACACAATTCAGTTTTTTCACTCTTCCAAAACATTGAATGCTGGAATAAATTAGAGATGCAAGAAAAAAAATCTCAGTGTTATCGGCTCCAAGAAAAACTAACATTTAAAAATAGATTTGATATTGACGGGGAGGATTTATATAATGAATTAGAATTGTTGCCAATATTTTTTCCCAATGCATCAACAAGTACTCCCACTGATATTTTAAGCTATATAAATTCTAATAATTTAATTTCCTCATTTCCCAATATCTCAACAGCTCTGCGTATATATTTAACACTGCCTGTAACAGTAGCAGAAGGAGAAAGATCCTTTTCAAAATTAAAATTAATAAAAAATTATCTTCGTTCAACCATGACCCAAGACAGACTGACAAACTTAGCTATTATAAGTATAGAATACAAAATTGTTATAAAAATAAATGATTTAGTTAAAATCTTTGCCAACTCAAAAGCAAGAAAAATTGAGTTTGTTTGATGTATGTACATGTAATAAATAGATATTTAGTAATCGAAGTTTTAAGTTAATTTTGTTTTTTAAAGAAATAAATAAATAAATTATCAAAATTACGTGTATTGTGTTTTCTTGGTTGACTAGGACCCCTTTCATACTGCAGTGTGTCGTCGGTCGCGTGCCACGCTGCATTGTAAAAAAAAACGAGGGCGCAGGCTGAGTCCCGCACCCCGGCGCAGAATAGACTTAAGACAGCCCTGATTTTGTGATACATTTTGATTAGTAGATATCTTATACTTATGCACGTTGTATT
This sequence comes from Agriopis aurantiaria, assembly GCA_914767915.1. Classification (NCBI taxonomy): domain Eukaryota; kingdom Metazoa; phylum Arthropoda; class Insecta; order Lepidoptera; family Geometridae; genus Agriopis; species Agriopis aurantiaria. The sequence goes on from OU612003.1 coordinate 2,593,764, forward strand.
TGTAAGTATATTTATAATGGGTTACACGGAAATGGTGTACTAAGCCGAAAGGGGTCCATTTGTTACGGGAGCAAGTATAAAATCGTAAAAAAATATCAGCTGTCCCATAAAAAACGGTAATTGACATCCAATAAAATGTATGGAACAGCTATTGGAATATTTTTTGCTAGCCGCCATCTCGCCTGATGTTAAGCGACGATGCGGTCTGAGATGGACGCTTGCCTAGAAGAAACCGACTTGTCTTTAAAAGAAGGCGACGAAGCAACGATCCAGAATTGAGTCTCGCTCATCGTGCTCAAACATGACGCTGTTAACTGAGGAGCCAGAGGAGAAGCCAAAACGGAAAGATGAAAAAACAGCGAAGAATTCATCAAGACGCCTTTTGGACCCACCAGAGCGCAGCGCGCAGTGAGCTCCGAAGTGCCAGAACCCAGATGCCAACGGTTAGGGAATTATTCGGTACAGATAGTGAAGATGAAGCGAAGGCAGCTGCTTGTGCTAAATCTTCCAAAAAAAAAACAAGCGCTTTAGTGTCTAGTATAACAAGGTTAGACAACGGCGTCTCTCGACAAACTATCCGATAAAGACGCATTATATCGAGTTAAACGTGTATAAATTATCGAATGTATCCAAAATTTATATTACATAAATATATACTACAACAGGCCGGCATTGTATTTTTTAATGAAAATAGCACAATCTCAGATCGATTCTCCTAATCTTCTTTCTATGATAAATCTGAAAGTCCCTACAAGGTCTTCTGTAAGACATCCTATTAGTCTCCATATCCCTCATAGTTCTACAAACTACAGGCAAAACTCCTTTTTCATAAGGTCAGCAAACTGAGTTAACAGTCTGAATGATACTGTTTTAAACTATCACGGTTGTTCACTAAAGTTATATGATTATTTACGGGATATTTACCAATTATCGGCGCACTAACTATACACAGAGCCTTACTGATGCTGAATTTACATTCAGATTTCGGCTAAACAAAGCTGCGGTAGAGTTACTTTTATCGGAAATAATACCACATTTAAAAGTAACCTCGAAGCGGTAAGTACCTATAAAAAAAACGAAATACGTGCCTGATAACTACGACTAAAATTAAAATGAATGGACGGGCCCAGAAGAAGCGCATTTTGAAGATTACAAAATGAGCGCCAGCGCTCATTTCGTTTCAGTTGGTCTAGCCGTAGGAAGTGCAACACGAGAATATTGTTACACGATAACGAAATATCTGACAAAATTATGCCTTCCTGTGCTTTCCCGAAGTGTTAAAACACAACAAAAAACCGCTATCTATTTTTTGTAACAAATGCACTGTACATGGTTATAATTAGGTGTTGAAGTATGTGTCCGACGGACCCTTTGACTTTGACTCGTTTTTACTAAGCAAGTTCAATGGTTATGGCCCGTCCATTCATTTTATTTTGATCGAAGCCTGTTATGTGTATTTACATTGTGCACATTATCATCGCATAACATCAGACGAGTTGACGGTTAATTGCAATATAATATTTCAGAAATAATGGAGTTGCACCCCTTCACCAGTTACTGTTAACACTCAGATTTTATGCTTTGGGCACAATGCTCATTTCTGTAGCGGATTTTGTGGGAGTGTCAAAATCTACTGCCAGCAGAATAGTACAAGACGTATCCGAAGCAATAGCCACACTATATGACAAATATATTGTAATGCACCAGAATAGTGTGGATAAATTCTTTGAATACAGACAATTTCCACGTGTCCTCGGAGCAATCGACTGCACTCACATTCGCATACAGTCTCCAAGTAAGGCTTCTATCAAGTAATTTTATTATAATACGAGACATTGTCCCGATGGAATTTCCCATCAGCAACATCTCGAGAACTGCACTTCTCATACAAACTTTCATGCCCAAATTCTAGACGATGAATTAAAAAAAACCTTTCTTTGTACTCACCCATGTTACATAATAAAATCTGTGCAAAATCTCATGCTTCTAGACCCACCATTACATTATCTATCATTCAGTCCTAGTAAGTATTTTATTAAGTAGATGTAAAGTTTTGGCATGTTCTACATTTCACTTTATTTTTGCAGATCACATAGTTGGTGAAGAGTTTAGAAACCCAAAGGGCTACTTTTCATTGAATGTGCAAGCTGTTTGTGATGCTGACTTAAAATTCATGAATGTTGTCGCTCGGTGGCCTGGTTCTGCACATGATGCTACAATATTTAATAATTCTGTATTGAGAGGTAATTTATTAGTGTTTATATGCCGTGGAGTAATTATCCATTTATGTAACTGTTATCTAAGTTAAACCTCTTTTTTACAGCTCAGTGTGAAGCTGGGTCTTGTGGGAATCGCTGGTTACTTGCTGATAGCGCCTATCCAAACAGACCTTACATGCTAACACCAGTTTTAAACCCTAGTAACAGAAATGAACAAAACTACAATGATGCGTATATTGCAACAAGAAACCTTATTGAACGGTAAGTGGTACCAAAGCAGAAGAAGAAAAAAGACCTATCTTATTGCCTGATTTACATGGGTTTTATTTCTTTCAAGTTCGAATTTAAACAGATTCAGTCAAAGGTTATATACAATGAAAAAGGAGTCATAGTTTAGGGCAAACAACTAGTAATAATTAATATCATATTATCATGTACTAAGCAAGGATTGTATTTCTTTTACAGAACATTTGGTGTGTGGAAGCGTCGTTTTCCTGTTATATCATTAACACTTCGCTTGTTACTTGCAAACACACAGAAAGTTATTATAGCGACAGCAGTTCTGCACAACATCTGTAGAAATTACAACTTACAAGAAATTTCTACAGAGGTAGCATTACAGGAAACCACCAGCATTCATGATGATGTTGTACAAGAGCCTCACACTTTGGGAGAGCAAGATATTAGAGATAGGACAGAACTTATAAATGGGTACTTCTCGACTTTATAAGTGTCCATTAAAAGAAGCCATGAAGGTTGTGTAATTTTAAGTAATGTTAAGTTATTGCTACGGTATGCCATCAGCAGTCATGTGAAAAATAAAAATTGTTTTGTCTATTTGTATTTTTATTTGTGACCTATTGTAGTATTCTCAAGATGTATAATATCTCTATGTCAATTTTCATCAAGATGGCCTCAAATCCTGATGCAGCCGTGAAAAGGAAACAAAGTTTAATGAGTTTCATATTTATTAATTTTATAATATACGTAGCAAATATAAAAAAGCCTTAAATATTACTATTATTTTAAATTATTTATAAGCAAAAATGAGGTGTTGTTCATGTGGTAAAGTACCAAGAACGCTGGCTGTATTCCTACGTTGAATTTCCAAAGAAATTATCTCTTTATATTAAATTCATTAAAATTACATGCATCCTATCATCAAGGTCAAAAAATCGCTAACTTAATTACATTACATGCTAAATAATTGCTAATCGTTACTTTGATTACACACTGAAAAATAGACAGAGTATAAGCGACCAGACACTACACAGTGCACTTGACCAAGTGTTCATAAGAACAAGCTCTCGTCCGGGTTCATATGGAACCGAGTATTGGTTGGCCATATGCACTAGTCCCATCACTGATTCTACTAGATACACATAATCAAAGCATCCTATTTTGAACATATTTTATGAGCAGTAAGTACTAAGTAATACTAACCATGACATAAAAGCTATGAATAAAATAACTGCAGCCAACACTAGACATTGAGATATCAGTCATCAGAAAGACAGTTTAGCTGACAGGGTTACAGGATAGTAGGACTAATATTAAATCGAGGACTTAATATAATTATGTTTTATAGGTGACAGCTGCATTTTACCACAGCTCGCTTGGTTAAAATGTAGGTTTCAGTCTTTATTTTGTAGATTATCTATTTCTAACTTTAATTTTTTATTTTCTAACAATATATTTTCTAAATTAGCGTCTAAAACTTTTGCTTTAATCGTATAATATTCTGCTATTGCTTTGTTTCTGGCCGATCGATTCTCATCCGACTTTTGTTTTCTTTTGAAACCTGTAAAAATGTATGGTAATATTAGAATTTATTACTGGTGTCATATTAATTTAATAAATATGAATGAGAAAGTGCTGTATGATAGTTCCCATTTAACTATGTAATGGTTGATCAGATTTGTAGCCGCACACCTTTGCTGGTTATTCAACCGCCAAGCAGTAGTGTGAAAACATTACTGTGTTCCTGATTGAAGGTCATTTTCCAGTGACATAACCTGGCATATAGAGTTTAAAGTCTTATCACCTGGTGACAAGCATACTGGATAATAACAATAATTTTGTATGGAGATAGCTGGTTATCCTAGATTAACACAAGCTACTTTTTATTTTGGAAATAATAATAGTTTCTGTGAGATTGAAGGTGAAACCTCGAGGTGCTGCTAGACACTGATATGTGTTCAATATTAAAAAAGGTTAAATACCACCATCACCACCATGCATCACCACCGACCATCACCATCTACCATATTTTTCTGAACAAAGGGGTATGCCGAAAACCAGCCCTGCATGACCCTTTGGGACCTCGCAGTACAGCGCCGAGCATACCCCTATTGCCAAACACTGTTTCTCCTATGTTTCTAATAGTATATGTCCATTGTTTTTTGGCAATAAATATATCTTATCTTATATAATTGTTGTAGATAAACAAAAGTTACCACTAGCTCTAGGAGTGAAAAGAAATTCCTTGGGCTTTGGTGTTGATGAGCAAGCCCCTGTATTCGTCACCATAAACTCTCCCAACACCTCATCACCAGCAGCTGAAGTGGTGGTTTCCAAAACCTTTACACCTCCCTCCACACCAGTGTCACTCTCATTTCCATCACCAATGCTCAAAATACACTGTGGCACCACCGGTTCCGCATCACCACCATAAGCTACAGTAAACCCTTCTACTGTACTGCCCAACAAAGCAGCCACCCTGTCCGAAATGTCATCAGGAGGGATGTAGTCTGGAGTACCACCACCAGTCTGCGAATAAAAAAAAGAAAGGTATAATGAATAAATTAATGTTACAGGATATGTACTGCGCTGCGATGGGACATATTGTAGAGCTATAATTAATCAGATTTTTCAGCACAAATGTCTCGACACAACAGTGATTAAAAAGGTTGTGAATCTAATATATAAAAGGCGGTGTGTGTGTGTGTGTGTGTGTGTGTGTGCATGTTCCCTATAGACTCCAATATAGCTAAACCAATTTTGACAGGACTTTCACTGGCAGATAGCTGATGTTATAAGGAATGATTCACGTGGGTGAAACCGCGGGCCGCAGCTAGTACATTTATACTATAGCTAGATTAATGAATGTATGTTTGTTTGTTTGTAACATAATATAATGAGATCATATCCCACCATTCATTAGTTTAACTTGGAACATTGTATCTGTTTGAATGAAGTCCGAGAGCCCTACAACTACAGCGTACAATCTCTAGTGTTAGTAGTGTTACCTAGTTTAAAAAAAATATTAGTATGAGTTACGAATGTTTTACAGACCTTAATGTTATTCATACGAATTTGTGTAACGCGTTTGCGGGCATTTTTTTTTAGATTTGCCCACTTCAAACGCAACTGTTGTGGAGTCACACACACACACACACACCACACACCACCACAGCATTGAATTTGTTGGCGATTCGCATCCACTCTTCAACTTTCATCTTATTACTAGTTGCATTTGTTGTTTTATTATAAATTATTTTGCTGCTTTCAATAAATCCCAGCAAAATTTTGGTCTCCTCCTTCGTTAGGGGCTTAGACGAAACCTGGAATTATAGAAACGAGAAAAAGATTAAGATCCCTACCTATTTACAAAGGGGAATAAATCAGATTAGGCTCATAAGTATAGTAGTTATCTGGGCTCAAAACGAACATAGCGGTGCGTCTTCACAGCGGGAGTTCGTATATTCTACAAAATAAAGCCTAGCTAAATTATCGCTTTCTCTTTGGAAAGGTAGTTGGATAGAAACAAGAGAAAATAGGTATTTATTACATGTAAGTACTATTTACAAAAATTAGGCGCGAAAGAGCATAGCGTCGTCACAGCGGGTGTTTCACAAAACAAAAGCGGCGATGCTCACTTATAAAATACTAACATTATTAGAATACACTCACCGTTGCACTTTCCATAGTATTGGTTTTCAATATTTTGCAATCACTTTTATTTTTATACATAAAATATTGTAAAACACAAACCAAAATAATCAATAACTCGTTCCAACCAATTTCTATTTCCGTCCGAATGCAATAGAATAGTTCGACAGATGACAATTGACTTTGAGTACTTTGACAAACATCTGTTTGCGTTCCGTTCTTCCCAAAATAATTATGGTGATTAGGTTTGAAATTTCCTTTTAAAAGACAAATTACTATTGTTTAATAAACAAATATTTTGTAATAGACGTGAAAAATTACTACCTAAAAGCGTAAAACTTCGCATATCTTCTAAATTCATTAATAGTCTATAACGCGTTCATAATGAAGTCTGCTTAAACTGGAACGTACGAGAGGGAACGGATCGAGCGACAATCCAGTGACAAAATCGATCCAAGTTTGCTATCTCATAATATTGGGACGCAGAAAGGGATGGATCGGGAGATCGTATTCAATCTTGGATTGAGTCGATCTCCCGATCTAAGATTCGATATTGGGACCGGCCGTAAGTAACTTTCAAACCAAATTTTATCACAATTGGTCTGATATTTTTCGTACCAAAGTTGTAGTCGTAGTCGTAGTTCGTAGCATTTCCTCTAAGATATTTAAATGTCGGTCTGACATAATAGATGTTGTTTGTTTGTTTGAACTATTTAATCATAACAATCATTAAACATTCATTTAATCATTTTAAAATGTTACAAAAACTAATTGATACAAATATAGAGAAGACAGTTCTCAGTTGTTCTTGTTCCATGTATCGTCTCCAGTGTGCTTGCTGCTTGTTACTGGCATACAAACAATTAACAAATTATAAATGCGCTGATCGAGGAGCTCATCGGAACCTGTGTCGGATGTTCGATCGCTCAGAAATGTACAAATAACCTGAGCTACGCTGACGATATGGTTCTGTTGAGCCCGTCGATCGGCGCCTTGAGAGTGCTACTTGGCAAGTGCGAAAGATATGCTGCAGCTCATAACTTATTGTACAACGCTGAGAAATCAATGGTGATGGTGTTCGGAGCTACAAAAAAGGATGCAGCTGGACTTCCTCTGTACTTGAATAGGGAGACGCTGAAATATGTTACTAAGTTTAAGTACTTAGGAAATGTTGTTACGAACGACCTTGTGGACGACCTAGACCTAGACAGAGGCAGACGGTCTCTAGCTGTTAGAGCCAATATGCTAGGTAGAAAGTTTGCTGGCTGCTCGCGGGAGGCGAAAATTTTGCTATTTAAGAGTTATTGTACAGCACTTTATACACCGCAGCTATGGTCTCACTACAAAGTAGAGAGTTACCGCACGTTTAAAGTGCAGTACAATTACTCTTTTCATATAATGTTCCGGCTCCCGCGGTGGTGCAGCGCCTCCTCGATGTTCGCGGAGGTCCGCGTGCCGGCTCTCGATGCACTGATTAGACATCGCATTGCCCGATTTAGAGATACACTCTCAAAGTTGGGTAATGCGATTATGAAGACAATATACGACCACTGTTTTTAATTACAAAAATTTTGGTTCAAGGCTCGCAAGTCTAATGTTTTTTTCTACATGGATCTTTGTTATCTGCAATAAAATGATATTATTACTATAAATTAATATAGTAAAGTCGTAATGACAAAAAAATATTATTATATTAACAGTATAGTTCAGCAAAATACATGTAATGTACTGTAATACAAATGTAACTCTGTCATTATATGAGGTTTATTACTTTATATTCTTTTTCTGATATCTGTCTGTTCGTGCAACCTTTACTGGGTTTTATAGTTAGCATAAACTGTTGAAGGTAGTCGAAAATTATGTATCTAGTGATACCCATACAATCAACGTGTTTATTTTATTAAGCTCACTAAAGCTCACTAAACAGGTTTATAGGATGAGAAGAAACGGCACCTGCCCTATGATGCCCCATCGTCTGTCTTACACTTATCGCGACGAAGTTTGCAACGAATTTTAAACTTGGATCTTAAACTGCATCCATACAAGCTGCAATTAACACAAGAATTGAAAGAGTCTAACTTCGGAGCAAGGCTAGCATTTGCTAATGGAATGCTTAATCGATTTTCCAATTTTGAAAATATCCTTTTCTCTGATGAGGTCCATTTCCATATCAATGAGTTCGTAAACCGTCAAAATTGTCGGTACTGGAACAGAGAGAATCCCAAAACCAGAAACCACTGCATAGTACTAAAGTGACAGTATGGGCAGCAATCTCTGGCAGCCGAATACAGTGGACCCCCGATAATCCGGCCCCTGTCTAATCCGGCGCCCCCTGTAATCCGACATGACTTAGAATTACATGTATGTTTGACAATCTTTGCTAATACATATAGATCACGCAGGTTTGAACAGGTCACAACTCGTACACGCCACCGCTATTGTGCTCGACGCGTATGCATTGTTTTACTTAGTTTGAATTTGACTACTAGTGATAGCGGTACGGCCTAGCGTGCGTTCATTGTTTACTATTTATTCATTGTGTATTAGGTGTAGTACCTAGTAATGTCGTCACAAACCCAGAAGCGAAAGCACAAAACGTTGACAATTAAAGAAAAATGTGATATTTTAGATCGCTTAAATCGCAATGAAACTTTCAGTAGTTTAGCAAGTGAATACGGCGTAGGCCGATCTACAATTTATGACATTAAAAAAACCACGAGATGATTAAGAAGTTCGTGTCAACTACTGACTGCGGGCCAGACAAGAGACAGACACTCAAGAAAGCTGAACATCCAGAAGTGGAAGAAGCTTTGTACATGTGGTTTCTTCAGGAAAGAAACAGGCATGCACCAATTTCGGGACCCATGTTGGCGATGAAAGCTAAGTTTTTTTATAAGGAAATAACAAAAAAAGATGATTTTGTGGCCAGCAAAGGATGGCTAGAACGTTTTAAAAGTCGTCATGGCATACGTTTAATGACTATTACAGGAGAGGAACTTTCTAACGATGCCACCTGCATAGAGCCCTTTAAATTAAGATTTTTGCAAAAGGTGAACGATTTAAATCTTGACCCGACACAGGTGTACAATGCAGACGAATCAGGGCTTTTTTGGCGTGTGATGCCTAACAAAACTTTCGTTTCTTGTAACGAAAAAGACGTACCTGGACGAAAAGTGAGTAAAGAGCGTGTAACCATACTACCATGTGCTAATGCTGCAGGTACACACGCGCTTAAGATGGTGGTCATTGGGAAATCTAATAAACCAAGGGCATTCAAAAACATTGATTTACCTGTACACTATTACGGACAAAAAAGTGCATGGATGACAAAAGACCTTTTCAAAAAGTGGTTTGATGAATGCTTCGTACCTGAAGTTAGAAAATGGTTAAAAGATCATAATTTTCCTCAAAAAGCGTTGTTGCTTCTTGATAACGCTCCCGGTCATCCGTCTGAAAAAGAACTGACAACTGAGGATAAATGCATCACTGCGATGTTTCTTCCGCCAAATTGCACTGCACTGATTCAACCAATGGACCAGAACATCATTCAGTTTGTTAAGCAAGACTATAAAAAAAACCTACTTTTGAGAGCCGTATCAAAAGACCAACCAATAGAAAAAACTTTAAAAGAATTTAATATGAAAGACTTGGTTTTTGCTCTTAGTCAGTCGTGGAGTGCGTTACCGTCATCAACTATTAAATCGTCTTGGAAAAAGTTATGGCCAGATATAATCACCACTCCTAGCAACGATCCACAAATCAGTGTAACTTCGGAAGTTATAGAACAAGTCGCTACTGAAACACAGATAAGTCCGGAAGATTTGGAAGTCTGGTGCCGTGGAATGGATAAAGAAGAAAATGTTTGTCTTGAAATGTCTGACGAAGATATTATAAAAGAGGTTTCTAATAATACAACAAACGATCAGGAAGATAACGACGACGTGATTGCAACTGCTCCACAAGTCACAGATCAAGACGCAGTTAACACTTTTGAGCTAGGTTTACAATGGGCTGAAGAGAATGGTACATCCTACAACGAACTTTTACTTTTGAGAAGACTGATGGACAAAGCTCTGATCTCGCGTTATAACAACCTTAAACAAAAAAAAATTTATGAATATTTCAAAGCTTCATAATTTGATATGTACGTATAATATATAGATTCTTGTCATTAGATATGTATGTGCATTTATGCTTAATTTTATAATAAAACGTAAGCTCTCAATTGTTATTTAATTTACTAAATTCGACTTACATAAATTAAGTCTGATTTGTACTTCAAAGTACATACATATGTACGTATAATATATAGATTCTTGTCATTAGATATGTATGTGCATTTATGCTTAATTTTATAATAAAACGTAAGCTCTCAATTGTTATTTAATTTACTAAATTCGATTTACATAAATTAAGTCTGATTTGTACTTCAAAGTACATACATATGTACGTATAATATATAGATTCTTGTCATTAGATATGTAATTTGTCGGATTACAAGGTACTCTTTCGTAAAAAAATCCGGACTATAGGGGTCTTAGGCAGTGCTCTATAATCCGACAAATTCGATAGTCCAACACTGCCCTGCATAATGTTTGCCGGATTACCGGGGGTCCACTGTAATTGGTATTTTTTTTCTTTAAAAATCCACGGGGCAAAACGTCACTGTTAATACAGAACGATTTGTTTCGATATTGGAAGGTTTTTTAGCTCCAGAACTTGAAAATTCAAGAATAGTGAATTATAGGACTTGGTTTCAACAAGACGGAGCTATCAGTTACATTTCCATGAAAAAATCAGACAAATATGACTCCATGGCGGTTGTGAAACAGATGTTCCCTGGCAGACTGATTTCGAAAAGAGGTATCATATCCCATGGCCCCCACCTCGATCAGCTCAAGGAGAATGTCCGTGGTGGAATGGCAGCGATTACGTGGGTGACACAAGCCTACGTCATCAACGCTGTGTTACCAGCAGCATGAAATCATAACTCCCAATCTCCGTGTATTGCCTGTGGGAATCGGATAAAACTATGCAGTTTTGATTTAAATAATAATATGTCTTGAATTGCTTTTCTTGAGCGGACAAACAAACTGACAATTGAAATGCTTTTTGTTTATTATTAGTTCATAGATTTTATTTACAAATTTGTTTCAAAACTTTTGGGTTTGTTGCAATGATGTTGCAACTGAAGAGTAGCGTAGTGTCGCTTCCGGATTGCCAGACCATGTTTTATTGGATCATGGGATTATTACATATCTAAAATTACATGTCAAGCAGAGGCGTAATTAAACTTGTTTTCTTGTACCTCAGCCAGCAGTGAGCCTGCGGCCTGCAGTACATGGGGATTACATGATAAAATGCGAGTTTGAGAAAGAAGGTTATGTGGTGTTGACTTTCAAATAAAGCTTAGTGAACGATCTATCATAGCCACTCATCATGTTTACATGGTAAGCGTTTCTTCATCAGTGATTTATAGTATTAATTAACCATTCAAAAAATAGGTCAAAATTTGTTTCGAGTATTTTTGTCTTCGACAATATGAACCAGTTTGATTCTGACCCACATTTACTGTAATGCGCGCAAGACCCTTTAGCAGGATAGGATGAATTTGAAAGGCAGCAAAGAAATGAACAGACCGAAGAAGTAGCTGAAACGAATGCAGCTCAAACGAAATCCTCAAAAAAAAAAAAAACGAAAATGGAGCCTAATGGAGATGGCTTTATACATCATTAGTAACTCGCCATTTAGAGGAAGCAAAATCATAAAACTTCAAGTATATGACTTGGATAAAAGTGCTATAATGCTCACAATAAAACTGTTAAACTATAACATATTACGGTAGTTCATCCTTGTTAGAGAAATTCATTCGTTCTTGTTCCTCGGTCTCTTTTCTATCAAATACACGAGAAGTAGCACGTACTCCGCAGTTTTTATTAGTAAATTAAGTTTCCTGGCTCCAATCACAAGTAGAAGATTTGTTCATGGTCCTTTCCTCCTCTGTGAGTGAACTGCCGGGCTACTTCATCGAGCCAATTTCAAACTAAGCAATTTAAAATTCGCGCGATTCTCGAGGGGAGAAAACCCTCAAGACCCCGATACACGACAGCCCATGTGCAACAGACAGCTGGGGACACCCCGTTCCGAGCTCAAGCATCATCAGCGGTTCCGAAAGGGCTCAGCAAAAGGCAGCTGCTGACAAAGCCACATCACATCTTAGTGGTAGCCGTAAGGATAGCGGAGATCATGTCTCCGCTTTACTGACGGCATTCAGCTCGGCAGCACAGAGCTTGTTCCGAATCACCCCTAAACAAAATCAGCCAACAGCAACTTCACCAGCGACTCCGAGGACAACTTCACTGCCACCGCAATCATCCCGGACGAAAGCCGACAAGGGACAAGTCAGTCCGCCCCGCTTCGTTCCTGCTTCGGGGCCATCAGACCACGCCAGAAACGCCCTCCTCGAGTTTCTTGCCATTACGAGAGCGACTAGAACTGTCAACCTCAGGAGCTGCGATAACATCATGCAGTCCTTTAGGTTAGATGACGAAAGCCTCTTAAGGACGAGACTCAAGGAAGCAGAAGCAGCCATATACAATAATGACACCTCCCAAGTCATCAAGGGAACAATGAAAGGTCAGTATATGGCAGCTTACAGCGAGAAGAGTGGTTTTGTGGCACTGAATGGAGATGAGACGGAGCGGACGGGAAACCCGAAGTACGTAACTCCACCAAACGACCCCATTGTAGTAATTTCCCGGTGTACCAAGATCATGCTAGATGACAGGATCCTCGAATTGGCGAAAACCATTGCAGGGAGCCCTGAAGTCGATGCACTGTGGGAAAACTGGAAGATACCAAAAATACGATGGGTCAATGGAGTTCCGGGGTGTGGAATAACAACCTGGGCGATTAGACACTTCAATGTGGACAAGGACGTTATCATCATCACAACATCTGAGGCAGCCAAAGATCTGAGAGAGAAGCTTGCGCACCGCATAGGTGACCTGGTGAAAACCAGAGTGCGCACCATGGCTTCGGTTCTCGTAAATGGTTTCAGCAAACGTGAGAATTTTATCCGCCTAATCGTGGATGAGGCTCTCATGAACCATTTTGGGGCCATTTTAATGGCTTCACGGCTGTCTGGTGCTAGCGAACTTGAACTCATTGGAGACGTCAATCAGTTGCCTTATATCGATAGAGAAAATCTCTTCGAGCTAAGGTACTGTCGCCCTAACCTGGTATCCAACATCAGCCAGGAGTGGTTGTGCACACACCGGAACCCAATGGATGTTGCGTACGCGCTGAGGGAAATATACTCTGGTATATATTCTTCAGTTAGCCATATTAAGTCCTTGGAGCAGAAAAGGTATACCGGTGCGCACATTCCCAGCACCCTCCCCAATACCCTTTTCTTAGTCTACACACAAGAAGAAAAGGAGACCCTCATCAACCAGGGTTACGGCGGAGGCACGGGGTCGCGCACGCTTACCATCCATGAAGCTCAAGGGCTGAAGTATGAGTCGGTTATCGCCATTAAGACCAAGGATCCAATGAGGTTGCATAAAAGCGTCCCTCACGCGGTTGTCGCAGTCTCGCGGCACTCTAGGACTTTCATCTATTATTCCGATGACGAGAAAGACATCATCAGTCTTTTTGTAAGGCGTGCGATGGCAGTGTCACCAAAAACCATCAGAGATTACAACTTGCGAATGGCGATTAAAGACCGAAACGCGGCGGTGATGGAGGCTCTGAGCCGGGAGGATGAGGTGGGCAAAATAGAATAAATCGACTCAATGTATGTTAAAATATTAAATGCGTGTATGCCCGGAGCACTCACGCTCACCATAAAGCTTCTTCTTACGGCGGCGTCATATGGCGGGTCGCCCTCTTCCCTAAAATATGGCGAGGAGAGCGACGGCTGGCGTGTGCGTCACACTCGTGAACGGGTGCTGCTTGCGGGAGCTGGATTGCTCGTGGTATACACGCCACTTGGACAAATTGTAATACTAACAGTAATTTTAAGTAGGTAGCTATAAGAAAAGAAATAATTCCTTCTGTACGCCAAGTACACATATTAGACATTGTTAATAAATTAGAAGAATAAAGTTAAAAAATGGCACGGACCCTGGAGTCTGTGGAGATGTAGAAAGAAAAAAAAAAATCGCGCGATCTGAGCTGCCAACATTATAACACCAATTCATCGCCGCAACGACCAATCAGTGGGCTAAGTGAATCAAGAAAAGGAAAGTTTGGTAATCAATCAATCAAATGGTAATGATCAAAATAAGGGAAACATCACAAGGGTCCAGAATAGAGTAAGATTTTTAAAGTTGTACGGTCTCAACCGCACAGAGTTTGTACTTTGGCCTAGCGGCCGAATTTGAGACACACGTGTTTCTACCGCGGAAGTAAAAGTTAACATTATTAATAGAATTAACTAGCATTATGGAGTAGTAACTAAGACACCACTCGTGTAACATCGCTGGAGTAAATTATATATAAACAATCATCAAGCAGTTTCTCTCTTAAACAAAAGTCTCGCTCGCATCGCCGCGCTGTACGGACGCCTTTATCCGCCCGCCGCTTGCTGCTCCCCCACCTCAGTTGCCGCCGGAGGCCCTGCCCCCGCGCGGACCGCATTCCGCCGACGCGACGTTATCGCGTCATCGCATCGCAGTGTTGTGTTGTGTTCGTCTTTTCTTTACCTCTAAATCCGCCAAGCCCCTCGTCCTCTTGTCATACGACAAAAGGAAGACTGGGGTCGCGTCTCCCAGATTCTTGATGACCACGAAATACTGTTCGTGGCCAAGGCAGTCAGCGACGGCATTGGCGTCAAGGTGCATACCTCTGACGACTACCGTCTCTTAACAAAACTCCTTCGGGCTCAGGAAATCTTTTTCCACCATGCGCTCGAGGAGGAGCAAGTTCTCCGCGTTGTCTTACGCGGCCTCCCCATGGAGATCCCTTCCGATTCCATCCTTGAGGATCTTAAGTCCCAAGGCCTCCCCGCCCGTGAGACCCACCGTATGCACAGCGGCAGGGCAAAAACCCCCCTCGACCTCGTCCTTGTCATCCTTGACAAGTCCCAGGAGGCTAAAGCCATTTTCAACCTGAAGATGGTTCTCAGCCTCTCGGGTCTCAAGGTGGAGCTCCCGCACCGTAAAGGCATCCCAGGCCAGTGCCATCGCTGCTAACTCTACGGCCATGCCGCCCGATTCTGTCACGCTGCTCCTCGTTGCGTGAAGTGCGCAGGGGAGCACGCCACCTCCGAGTGCTCACGCCAAAAAGGGGACCCCACCCCGCCCACTTGCGTTCTCTGCAGCCAGCAGGGTCATACCGCGAACAATCGTGGTTGCCCCAAGGCCCCAAAGGTCGCAAAGGGCCAGGGTAGGACCCCTCCAACCCGCTCCAAAGTAGCCGGCCCTAAGCCGAAGATTTCAGTTACCCAAGCTCCCCAGTACGTGGATGCCCCTCCCCCCAAAGTTAATGCATAATCCAAGCCCCAGCAAGCCTCTCAGGCTAGTCAGCCCCCTACTGCCACTTCGGCGCCTATCCATGCTCGCGCTCCCGCAAAGCAAACCCGTCCTGCCAACCCGCCTCAGCCAGCTCGTTCCTTGCCAGTCTTAAAGCCGACTTCGCCCTTCTGACGAACATTGCCAACTCCCTCGACCCAGAGGAAGTGCGGTTAGTCGCCCAATTAGTCCGAGAGAAACATGACCTCTACTCCATCATGGAGGAGCACTTGGGTCTCTTTGATAACTATCATGGATAGTACACCAAAACGAATTAAACCTCGCTCTTTATCGTTGGCATGGTTCAATGCCAACGGCCTCTCCACTGAATCAAGGGACCAGCGCCCCCTGATTCACCATTTTCTCTCGACCCATCAGGTCGATGTCATGCTCGTGAATGAAACCTTTCTAAAACCTAGCAAGAGGGATCCCAGGATCGCAAACTACCTGCTGGTTAGTAATGATAAGACTACTTCCGCGTTAGGCGGTACTCTTATCTACTACAAAAGGTCCCTTCACTGCATTCCTATTCCTACTCCTCCCCTATTAACTTTGGAAGTATCCTGTTGCCGTCTCTCGATGACCGGTCATCAATCTATCACCCTCGATCTTATCTCTCCGGTAACAAGACACTCCACAGGAGTGACATCGAGGCTCTCCTGTCTCTCGGTAGCACCGTCATTTTGGCTGGCGACTTCAATAGCAAGCACCTCATATGGGGCTGCAATACTTCTAATGTAAAGGGTAACCATCTGAACTCGGGATCTCCGACGAACTCAATTTTGATATCATCCTTCCCAGTACCCCGACTATTTTTCCCTCCAACCTGCAACATAGGCCAGACGTGCTCGACATAGCGCTTCTGAAAGGCGTAACATTTCAGTTGCGCTCTTTGGAAGTGCTACACGACCTCGAATCTGATCACCGTCAGGATCATGCTCGATCATCATCAGATCATCCAATTCCAGAATGGTTACGTGATCCGCAAACGATTCTGTAGCTATTAATAGATCATCCAAGTATCCAAACACTTTACCATCATTTATGCAGAAACAAAGAATCTATCAACCTTTGAAGTTCAGCGCCTGCATTTGAAAGGCCAAAAGGCATTCTTTTGAATTCAAACAGACCGCGATTCGGTACTACAAACGCTGTCTTCTCGCAAGAGGTACCCTTTCCGTCGCCGCGATCTTGTTTTGACAGTTCAATCTGCCAAAAACTAGAAGATAAGTCGATTGAACTTAAATAATGAACACCACGTAAGTTGTCCAGTATTGAATTGATGTATGGAAGCGGGTAAGAGTCTTTGACAGTAACGTCGTTGAGTTTACGAGCATCTAAACAAAATTTCCATGAACCGTCCTTTTTTGGCGTCATCACCACTCACACCTCTTTGGGTATCGAGCGACCCGTAGCTTTTCATTCGCGCTTGCTATCGAAAGCCGAAAGGAACTATAGCACGACAGAACGAGAATTGTTAGCGGTCGTCGATTCCATCAACCACTTTCGCGCATATATAGAAGGCACTAAATTTACAGTAGTTACTGACCACATGAGTTTAAAATGGCTGAAGTCTCTCAACAACCCATCGGGTAGGTTAGCAAGATGGGCGATGCAAATATCGTCATTTAATTTCAATATTTGTCACAAAGCAGGCAAATTGAACGTAGTTCCCGATGCGTTGTCAAGAATTTCGATTGATGCTATATCGTACGACGGAGGTATTCAGTCAACTGGTGACGAATGGTACACCAAAATCTATAAAGGTTGTCAGACATCACCTTCTCATTACAAAAACTTTCAGATTAAGGATAACCGATTGTACAGGTTTTGTAAAACTACTTCAAGTTTGCAAAGTAATATTTGGAAACTGGTTCTTCCAAAAGAGTTAGTGGATTCGTGTGTAAAGGAGAACCATGACTCATTTTGTAGCGTCCACCCAGGAATTTTAAAGACGTATCTCTAAATTAAAGAACATTATTACTGGAAGGATATGTTTAACGATGTTAAAATGTTTGTCTCGAAGTGCGAAAAATGTAAGGCATACAAACATTCCAATTCAGCTCCTCACGGGCTTATGACTAATCAAAAACAGGTTGATTCTGCTCTGCACACATTATCCATAGATATCATTGGGCCCTTACCTAAAGCATACTCTGGCCATGTCTACATTCTATCGGTTGTAGACGTATTTTCTAAGTATGTTTGGATTCATCCCCTTCGCACGGCTACCACTCAAACGGTCACGTCTTTTTTGGAGAAGGAGATCATTCTTAAATGGGGTACACCAGCGATTATAATTTGTGACAATGCGTCAATTTTCAAAAGTAGACCATTTAAGAGTTTTTGTGAGAAGTATTCTATCCTGAGAATTTTTTTCAACGCGTATTACGCACCTCAATCAAATACAGTGGAGAGATATAACAAAACAGTACAGACAAGTTTGTTTGTCCATTTTAGTTGAGCAAGATCACAGAAACTGGTCCAAATACCTACAACAAATACAACTGTCTTTAAACAGTACAGTTAATTTAGCCACAGGATACACCCTTTATTTCCTAGCGACAGGTCGGGAAATTGTCACTGAAGGTACATTCCATTCAATTATGAGGAATTTACCAACTTCGGCTGATGACATCACGATAGGCGATAGGGATAAAGCTGCATCGGCATTGACTGAGTTAGCAGATGTTTTCGTTAAGGTTGAGGAAGCTTTAACTCAAGCGTATCAAAAGAATTCGCAATATTATAACTTAAGACGACGATACTTGCATGCGAAAGAAGGCGATGTGGTTTGGCGCAGAAACGTTGTCCAGTCCAATGCTGCAAAGTTCTTTTCAGCAAAGTTAGCACCGAAATTTGTAAAGTGCACGGTCGTAAAAAAGTTATCAGATGTTGTGTATGAGCTTCGAGAGTTTGAATCAGGTTCAATTGGTAAATACCACGCGAAGGATATCCTTCGCGTGGCTTAAAATTTTCAGTTAGGCTTATTATTATCTTGGAAATTATTTTTATCACTCCATATCGGTGTTCGTGTAACTTTGCTAGTGACTTTCAGAATACGAAGTCTGTTTCTTTGAAATCATTGTACTTTAGTAGTTTAGTATCGATAGGTTAATTGGGATGGTGTATATGGTAATTTGTTTGAATAATAGTGATGAACGCATGAGGGTTGAAGCGAATGGAATGAAAGGTTATTATAAATATTGTATGCAAGGCTTTGTGAACTTGGAGTAATTGATGAATCATAATAGGGAGGCGTACGCATGGATGAGATTAAAGTAAGAATGACTGATGAAGGAAGAAAGAAAATAGGGCTAGCGAGTGTCGCTGACCGAAACGACCAACAAGCTATAGAGAGATCAGAAATAGACTAGTAAACTGCAATTAAACTCCGTTTCCATTTTGTTTGGCAGTGCAATAAATATTTTTTTGGTTGCACCTGCTGCTTTTACGGTTAACCTTGTTCACCTCTTTTACCGAAAACGGGGGTATTGTAGCGTAGCTACTTCACAAAGCACTATTTAAAATATTATCACAACACAACAAACATTATCACTTAATTTCTCTGAAAATAAACCATATTTCTTAATTCATCACAAGAGAATAACATATTGTTTACGTTTCGACTTTTGACATTAGAAGTAGAAGACATTGACAGTTCACTATCATCAGTCAGTTAGCTGTCATTCGTTTGTCGTCTTTAGTCTATGTGTTCATCTAAAGTATGGAACGCAAAAGTGTTATGATAACCTATAAAAACAAAAGGTGTTGAAGTGCAGTATTGCAATCGTGTCTGCGTGAAATGTAATTGGATGGCATTGAGCTCTTTCCTGTTTGTCTTTGGGCTTTTAAAAGCAGCCATTTTGCGACAACAGGACAATGCAAGTGAGAGGACTTTTTGCGCACGAGCGTCGTCGTGCGACATCGAGGACCAACCGGCCAAAGAACTTCAAAACCCGTAAAAAGGTGAGCAATTATGCATCTCAATTCAACGAGATTCCTTCCCATGTCGATTGATCGGTTTTGTAACCTACGCTGATTTTCCACGTCACGCTTCGTCGACATTTTTGTATGACGGGATTTATATTTCGCAGCGGGTTTTTCCGGTGCCCAACTCGACCCCAGCATCACGCTACCCCGCGACCTGAGCGACCAACTTGACTGCATCACGCTCCAGGGACTCTTTTGACGAGCACGCCACGTCGGTGTACCACAAGTACCAAGTAACTCTCACAAGTTCTAAAGTACCTACCTTTTCCTACCTAAGTTCTAAAGTACCTACGTTTTCACATACATTTTGGAGATAGGCCTGATCTCGATCCTGGATTACATACTCTATTAACTTCAAAAAGATTGAGAACCCGTAGACATCTCGAACCTGGATTACGCACTTTATTAACCCTTCCCGCGCAATGGGCTGACTAGCCTCTGTTGCCAGAAATGTGAGAGTCCAACCGAATTTTCGAAAACTAACCGACTGTAAAATAAAATATATTTTTTTCCTATTAATTTGACATTTTATGTTCATATATTATATATAATATTAATCGTCTTGAATTGCTGTATGATATTTTCATGGATTATATATTTAATTACTCACCATTAGTACAAAATCTCGTGATGAAATTATAATTTCTGAATTTTCTTGCGCCATCACGCACTTGTTGATAAAAATATGCTATTTTTTTACAATAAATTACAATCACACCACTTTCACAACAAGGGAGCACTATTTCCGCAACTTTTACACTAATTACTTGACACTAATAGGCAATATTCACTTCAAAAACTAAAACTTTATCGCGAACCATTTTTACGTAATGTTTCCGCCATGTCAGTTTGCCGAACACTGGCTAAACGGGGAAATCCCACTCACAAAGTACTGTTGCCAAAAAAAATGTTTATGTGAATAATCGTAACGGTTATTCTTATAATTATCAAATCGTGTTCTAGTGAATAATTTCCAAAAAAATTATACTATTGTTAATAAATATTTAGATTTACTGTAATGCAGAGAGGGATTTCCCTATGGTGTAAAAATAAAACCAAATAATTGTTTTTTAAGTAATATATAATTCAAACACAAAAAATAAGTACATTTGCGATTATGTATTCAAAATGTCTCTCATACTAAGTAACATTATAAATGCGAAAGTGTATTTTTTTGATGGCTTGTCGGTTTGTTTGTTTCTCTTTCGCGCTGCTACAGAGCTACCTGACTTTTTGCATGGATATAGTTCAAGTACCGGAAAATGACATAGGCTACTTTTCATCGTCATCATCACAATTTTTCGTCGCTACATCACTACTATATACATATATAATTATATATATTATTTTATTATAAAATATTTAGATTCACTGTTATGCAGAGAAAGATTTTCCTAAGTTGTAAAATTAAAACCAAATAAATGTTTTTGAAGTAAAATATAATTCAAACACTAAAAATAAATACACTTTCAATTGTGTGTTCAAAATATCTATCATACTAATATTATAAATGCGAAAGTGTGTTTGTTGGCTTCTTGGTTTCTTTGTTTGTTCCTCTTTCACGCAGCAACAGAGCAACGGATCAAACTGATTTTTGCTTATAGTTACAGTGCAGGAAAGTGACGTAGGCTACTTTTCATCATCATCATCATCATCACTACGCGGATGAAACCACGGAGTGAAGCTATTCATCTATATATAATTATGTATCTGAAGTTAAAATGCTTACAACTATACATATCAACGCACAACCTAACTACTGATGGTAGAATAATGAAAAATACAGTTATTTCCTATTACTATGCGTACCTTGTATAAGGGAATTTGCGATATTCGACCCACAAGAGGGTGAAATGGGACAATAATGCACGTATACATGTATGTATATGTATGATATGTAATGTAGACTAAATAATTAACATAAAATCGAGACTAGGTAGTAGGAAAAAGTAAAATAATAATAATAGCTTATATTGGTGGTTATAAACATCTAATTAAGGTATAAAATACAACTAAACCAAAATATAATTCTTACAATATTCTAACAGACATAATTTAGTTTTTTTTCTTAACTTTATCAGAAACGATTAAAATATAATTATATATAAAAAACTAACATTTGTACGCTGTAACAAGCAAGGACATGAGATACGTCTCCATTCTTACGACCATGTATGCTACTTTATATGTATGTATACCTACCATGTTCTGACAAATAAATAATTTGAATTTGAATTTATCGCTTAACGTCAGGTGAGATGGTGATCAAACGCAAGACATTCATCAAGACATCAGACACAAGAAGAATTTATGAAAAAAAAATAAAAAAAATCTATCTATCTAAAGCTGTATATAATTAAATGCGCAGCGCGTTCACATGGCAACGAATAACGTGATACAATACAATAACTCTATTATGACACAACAAAAAGGAAACCAAAAGATGAAAATACATATAATTCTAGATTATAATAATTCTACACGAGCAAAGCAACGCGGGCAAACTTTATCAAATTAAAATATGATATAACACTGACTATAAGATTTTTATTTAGTTCTCCTATTTTGCCGTCATTCGGCATGTGAATTTGGTCATGATATTATATTAATGTTAAGTATACAAAATAAAATAAAAACATAGCACACAACTCAATGTTGAATGTTTGGCTAAAGTAATATTAATAAGACGGTAGATGGTAAAGTATACATTATGTTTTGACATACATGTTTTGTTTGATTACAATATCAAGTTAATCGGTATTTCAATTTGGTTATAATAATTAATGTACTTATGTATAAAGGAAAATAAATGGAAAGTATATAATTCAATGTTGAGTGCGTGGCCAAAATTAATATTAATAGGTTGGTATATGGTATGGTGTTCACAATTTTTATGTTTGATTACAATATTACGTTAATAATATAACGCTGACTATCATTTACAATAAAAAACAATCAAAATAAAATTACAAATTAATTAATTACAATGAAAATATACATGATTCTTAAATACACTATATACAATATTACCTAACTTACCTAGAAAAGCTAGCCAAACCTGCCGAGAAATTTTGAATTCTATTTTACTCGGGACAGTGACGGCAATGAGCGAAATAAAAACCACAAAAACAGAGGCTGTTTAAAATGTTCATGAGTTTGAAAGCCCCATATCAGTAACGAATATCCCTAAATTATTTATTTACTTACTTACTTACCACCTCCCAATGCCCCATGTCCAACTAAGCGGCAAAAAAAAAAAAAAAAACTCTGCCTAGTTATGATTAATCCAAAAGTAAAATCTGGTATTTACAATTGAACACGAATGACCATTGTCCTAATTATTGCAAGAATTATTTGGGAAACAAACATCACAAACTAAGCCAATCAAATCTCGCTTTCACACACTTTTCACACACAAAAAGTTGTGAAGACTCATTCGCGTCGTCTTTTCCGCCCACGAATTTCATGCCCTTTGAGCTCTGCGAGAGAATGCCACTCTTCCCAGCAGTCCTCAAAGCACAGAAAAACGTCACAGGTAACGCATTTCGTATGTACAACTTTTCGGATTCCTTGTCTTTGGTGAATCACACAACGCTTTATGATACTTTTGCCCGGCAAGTACTTTGGTACGTGCATGACATCCATTCTCAACCTCGTGTCTTTGTACACGGGCTCGCTAATCTCCTGACGAACAGGACGGTGGTGCTCGACCAGAGAATTAGCCAGCGCGTAACGAAACTCACGATGCGTCACGGGCAGCTTGTCACGTCGTTTCAAAGAGCTGGCGTACATAACAAAAGCGTTATGGGTGCTCACGTTCAGCAGCCTCTTAAAAATCTTTATATACCACTTCACACATCTCTTCCGCTCCAACAAATACATTGAGAGTTTTTGATCTTTGAGATCAACACCTCCCATTGTATTGTTGTAATCTCTCACACTCACAGGCTTCACTAGCGGTTTACCAGCCTTCGATCCAACGTAGGTGTCGTCGTTGTGATAGGTGGAGATCATCGTCACCAATTTGGAGTCTTTCCATGCTAACACGGAAAGATCACCACATTGACGCGCGATGATGGTCCCCTTTTTCACATTCTTCGGTACTTTCGCGATGTCCTGAGGCACGTGCTTACGATTTGTGCGCAAAGTTCCCAAACAATCAAAACCCAAGCTCTTGAGATGCCGCGCTAACGCTGGGCAATTATAAAAATTGTCCATCGTTACGCAGTGTCCCAGATTCTCGAGACCTTGTAATAATTCGAGTACCACTTTGGTACTCTTGCCACCCAAATCAGCACTAGGCGCAACGTCGCCGGTACTTGCAGAGTTTTTCCCCGTGTAGATTTGAAATTTGTACAAGTACCCCGTTCGTGACTCACAGAGCTCGTAAGACTTTATGCCAAAACGCGCAGCCTTTGTCCTTATTGCTTGAACCCAGGACAAGCGGCCCTTGAATAAGGTCAATGACTCATCGATAGAAATTTGTCGTTGCAAGTTATAGAGGGAGGAAAATTTGCCGTTGAGGTGTGAGATCACAGGTACTATTTTCGCCAGTTTCGGTGAAAGCTCAAGTTCTTCATATCGTAGATAGTCCTGACTTACATCAGCATTATCGACGAAATGCAGAAATTTGCTCAGCAAAACATACCGATCGTAAGTCATCAGTTGCTTGAAATTGGACAACGTTAGGCAACCGAGTGACTTCCAATATTCATGCTGCGATGTCCGCTGGTCAATGCCCATGAACATGAAAACAGCAAAAAGAATCATTATCTCGTCTGCATCAGTGTCAGTCCACTGATGAAGACGAGACGATTTCTTCAACGTCTCGTTGGCCCTCATATGATCGATTGTTTGTTTCGCGTACCTATTAGTTTCTAGGGCGATAAGCTCTATGATGTCATTACTCCAGATATCAGTAAAAGCATCATAAGGCGTATCGTAGTCTTTGAGTGGCCCCGGGGTCGGACCTGAAAATACTTCAGGAACACCACGAAACGACTCAAATTTACTTTCCCACGTGAAAGTATTAGAGACGCCAAGCAAACAATCAGCTGCTTCATCCATTGCCCTCTCAACAGAAGATAAAATATCTCGAACAGGTTCTTCTAGTTCCTCGTTATCCGGAATTTCCCTCCCTATGCCAGCAAAGACGTTGGTTTCGATAGGAGCTACGTCGAACTCGTCGTCAAACTCGCTATCTAAATCACTGCCTTTACATGCCTTGCGCCTAGTGACTCGCTTAGATGTGGTTGTCACCCCCGAACATGACGGACGAACATCAGCATCTACGGAGGAAACATTCGCTACGCTTCCAGGCTGAATGCTAGTTCCTTGCGGTTGGAAACTAGCATTTCCCGAAGCACTGCAAAAGTTTTCCTCGGCAGCAGTGCTAGGCGTAAGTGGCCTAGGTGAGGCAAATCCCTGATCCTCCACCCACCGCCTCACCTGCTCCATGGCGTCGTCCGCCTCGTCGTCGGTGAGGTCCATGGCCTCCACTCGCTCCACCACACTGGTGCTGCAAGGAAATGTAACATTGTAACAAACTATTTTGAACACTTACCTGATGTTAAACAAAGGCTTAGAATATCAGCCATGATGTGTTCAAACGCAAGCCTATGTTAAATAAAAATATATATGAAAAAATGTACCTGAGCGAAGGCATGGGCTCCAACTCCATGACTCGACGGACGGTACCACCTGGGGTTTGTTGTATGGGGACGGTGTCCCCAGTAATTTTGAAAGAACCGCCAGGAGTGACCTGGGCGGCAATTCCTAATGACCTAAAAAGTGAAAAATTTACAATATATAATATAATATACAATTATGTAAAAGTGAGTTTGTGAATTATGGCGAAATTTAGATTAAATTAACTTTTAGGATACTTTCATTGCAGTAGTCTCTATTTATTACAACCTGATTATAAGCATCATGAATAATATTTAAAAAAAGCAGAAAAAGGTTGGCATACCGGGGAAGGACCTCTGGCAGAGGCATCTCAGGGTCGCGCGGCGCTGCGTCTGCCGCCAGCCCCATTAAGAGAGCACGTCGTGCGGCAGAGGGCCGTGGGCCTCTGCGCTCGGAGCTGGGCGTCACAGATCGTGAACGCCCAAACTCCGAGCTCGTCGACCGCAATCTAGCTAATCTAAAAACAATAAAAATAAGTCTGATGAAATATCTACACGACCAACACATTTCTACAAGTAAGTAATTTACTACGTACGTACTTTTCAAAAAGTTGATTGAAGAAAGGGTAAAAATTCGTGCAAGGTATACACTACAAGCAGCAGAATTAATTATCAGAAAAAAAAAAACATTGATTTTACAAAAAAAAAAACGGATATAATAAAAATGTACTATCTAAATGTAATCTATCTGTTTCAATTCAAAAATTGATGATGATGATGACAAAACATACATACGCTACATACATTTTAATTATCTAACGAACTGTTTTTTATTTTTGAATATTTTTTTATAAATAATTTAATAGTTGCGTTGCCGGAGAAAAAAAGTTTAAAAAAAGGTTAAACGTCTCGATCTATAAAATCTATTTTGTATGGGCGAGTTAGCAATCGTAATTTTTTTTTGTCGACTGTACTTCCCGTGTTGAAATGAAATGGCCGACTTCTTATTTTAGAAAAAAGGTTACTATATGATATTAATGCACTTAAATGAGAACCTGTTTATCAAGAAATGTTTCAAGATACATTATTTACAAACTTGGATACGATTTTACATTTTTACAGGCAAGTTTGTCGAATTATCAGCTAAAAACTGCCGGCACCAAGCGATCGTTTTATTGCAATTAAAAGTTTTTATGTTTTTTCTCATTTATTTTTGCCACAAATACATCCTAAAACACTTTTAACACACTCTATACACATTTTTCAGTAATTTAAAAGCTTTTACTCACCGTTTTCGCCTTTGTAACATTTTCTTGACATAAAAACATAAACCGATTCGACAGTAAAATTTCACAATATGGCTATCGCACTGTCAGTTCATTCTTTTTGGTCAGGCGGAGTTGTATTTTATTTTTTTCAAACCTCTATAGGCCCCCTGACACGGTAAGAATGCATCGATTCTCTAGTGATTGAAGTAAGCTAGAGGCGAAAGAACTTAAATTGTCTTTGGAACGTTCATTCGAGCGGGAATAAATTGACGAATAGCGGTGATTTCCTTACGCACCGCTCCGGTGCGTAACGCGCGTCGAGCACTTTTCGCTTACGCCGACATGCGGTGCGTAACACATTCAAAGGGTTAACTTCAAAAAGATTGAGAACTCGTAGACATAGTCTTCATCGTAGAATCTACCTTCGGCGCTTGCTGGCTTATCTTTGGAAATAACTATTAGAATATTTATCTAACGTTTGCGGTCCAAATGTCTAGCTAGCATTTGGGTTCGCCCGTTTACAAAATTAGTTTAATATAATCAGTCCGCTACTTAATTTAAGGTCACTTCGGCCTATTTCTAGACTAGACTAATCGAATCGCATTAAATATCGATTCGATATACCTATGTATGTTAACACGTTAAACGCCATGGTGAAAATACGATTTTTACATTTTTTCTTCTTGCTGCCCTTTGATGTAGTATCTCGAGATTCGTCCTTATCTCTTAATTAAGTTTCGATCTAAGGCTTTATTTCAGAGATATTCCTGAAAAACGTGTTGAGGTCACTGGTGCCCGTAGTGGCGCTGTAATTAGAAAATATACGAATTCGTTATTTTGGCGCCACGCGGTCGCGTACTCCGGTCACCCGCACCCCGCAGTCGCGCGTCGCCATTCAAGCTGCGCGCACGTCTGTTTGTTACGTTCACGAAAATGTCAGAATTTTTGGATTTAGACTTAGATATATCACAGGAAGATTTGCGTGACATAGATTTGTTGGAAGCCAGTATATTTGAAGAGATTGAACGAAGATGCGCCTCGGATTCGGAGGATTTACAAAGTGACAACGAAATAATATGTCCACCGAAAAAGCGCCTGCGTCGAATCGTTCAAAGTGAATCTGAGAGTGATACTGACTCTGTGGCTGACTTTGTAGCGACACAAATTCAGGAACTCCCCGACGACACGTACCAAAAATGGTCACATCCAAAAGGACACCAGCCATCAGTCATTGCCTTTACTGAGCAGACAGGTTAGTAATTGATTCACTCTTTGTGTTTAAGCCTTCACTGTGTGTGGCCTAACGTGTGTGTAGTGTAGCTATTTATACAGGGTGTCCCAGAAGTTGATGTCAAGCGGGCATTTACATTTACTTTTTTTTCAGGCTTGAAACAACCATATGCACAACAGCTCAAACAATCTACACCAGGCGAATATTACAGTTTGTTAGTTCCTGATGAGATTTTTGAAGATATTGCTCTCCAAACAAACAGATTCGCTGAGCAAACTAAACTTAACATAAAGCCTAAGTCACGAGCACATGCCTGGAATCCAATAACGAAGGACGACATAAAACAGTTTTTTGGATTGGTTTTATACATGGGGTTAGTAAAACTGCCGAAACTGTCTCTTTATTGGAGTAAGGACAAAATTTTTGGTCAAAACTTTCCCCGCACTGTTATGAGTAGAAACAAATTCGAATTAATTCTACAAAAACTTCATTTTACAAATAACGAAACAGCCGACTCTTCTGACCGAATCAACAAGATACGACCTCTGATTGAATCCCTGAATGAAACTTTCGAAAAGTGCTATGCCCCCAAAGAAAATGTATGCGTAGATGAAAGCCTAGTGCCCTTTAGAGGTCGTATAATTTTCCGTCAATACAACAAAAGCAAACGTCACAAATACGGGATGAAACTATTCAAGTTATGCACACTTCCCGGCTATACTTGCAAGCTACAGCTATATGCGGGTAAAAATAACGAGTTACTGAACACTACCCCCTGTAATGTTGTTTTGAATCTTTGTCAGACTATACTCAACAAGGGTCATACCGTCGCTACCGATAACTGGTACACCAGTTTGGAATTGGCAAATAAACTTCTCGATAAAGATACACATTTGGTTGGTACTGTGAGAAAAAATAGAAAAGGTTTACCAAAACAAGTGCTCGAGTCAAAACTCAAACCAGGTGAGTCGGTGGCGATGGAAAATGAGCGAGGAATCTGCGTTTTAAAATGGAAGGACAAAAGAGATGTGCATATGCTGTCGACGAAACATTCCAATGGATTCAGAACTATCATGAAAAAAGGGAGAGCTGTCAGAAAGCCGAAGATGATTTTTGCTTACAATGAAGCCAAAAGTTCTGTTGATATGTCAGATCAAATGACTTCTTATTCGTCGCCACTACGTAAAAACGTAAAGTGGTATAGAAAATTAGGGATAGAGTTGATTCTCAATACTGCTGTGGTAAATGCATGGGTCATGTACTGTGAAAACAAGAAACGCAAGGAAGGTATCGTCCAGTTCAGAAGGGATTTAGTAGAGCACTTCACTAATTCAGGAAAGCGAATGGATGAACCTCTTAAAGTAAGACCAAAAAGAAAGAAACATAACCTAGTAAAAAAGGAAGGAAGTGTTAGAAACGTAAGACGTTTCTGCGTTGAATGCTACAAAACGAATTCGGAAATGTTTGGCTCAAAAATGGCTAAAAATAAAACCAAAAAGGTGGCGACATGCTGCGAATCGTGTCTCGGTAATCCGCATTTCTGCCTACCCTGCTTCAACAAGCTTCACCATTAACCAAGATACCTGATTCCTGTTTTTTTTTGCCAAATAAATAAATAATTTTCATTATAACGTTCTTTTATTAAAACATGGATGTTGTATTTATATTCTAAACCATTTTCTATAAATACGATACTAGTTTCACTCCAATCCGTTCAGTAAAACCAGCATGTAGTGGTAACAAACATATTCAATTCATCACATAAAAACTTTTCTACATAGAAAATGGCCTTGGACTAGCAAAATCTTAAGTTAGACGAAAACCGCTTAGGCGAAATGTTCTACAGCGCCATACCGGTCATTCCGTTACGCCAAATTCATAGTAAACGCTACCCACGGCTCACAAATTCACTTCAAAAACAGGTCTACACCGAGGTCACCGGTAGCCAACGAGGCGCCTAGATGAAGGCGGGCTGAGGTCACTGGTGCCCTACATGGCGTTTAACGTGTTAAGATAAAGTATCTTTTGTAGTAGTTCTTTAACGTGTAAACTTAAGTGCATGTTTAATGGTAGTTATTAGTTTAGTAGTTCTATAATGTGTAAACTTATGTGCATATTTGGCACAACTTATCAGTTGGTAATCTTAATATTTTAGGACTTATATTCAGTCACAGTCTATAAATTACCTTTGCTTTAGTATTTTTATAGTAGTTCTTTAACGTGTAAACTTATGTGCATGTGTGACGCTAGTTGTTAGTTTATAATTTTAGCATTTAAGGGTTATACTGTCACAATCTGTGGTGTTTTGAATACAAATATAAAACTTGTTAAACGTAACTAACTCTTTCATTTTGTCCTCATAAGCAGCTCCAGGTATCAACTCGGTACGGCCTCTTGACAACAGAGGTTCTTTGTTTTGCCGACTAAACTTCTATTCCGGTAACTTTTAACTTCACTTCTTTTCTATTCGATCCTAATAACGTAATCTTTCTTTTAGTATCGAATTCCCATCTGGCACTTTTTACTTAATTTTTGCCATCTGCCACTTTTAACTTAATTTGTTTTTTTATTATTGTCACAACCTTTTACAGCACATCACCACCCTATCATCCCATAACGTTACAAAATTTGTTAAAACACGAACGTATCTTTAGTTTTTTATTTATTTCCTGCCTATGCAGGTGGCGCCCTGTAGAATATAACAATCATCAGGCTAATCTAACCAATTGCTCCTCTGGGTGTAACATCCAATTTGTGTTAGCGCGTACACCCACAGCCCTGACAGAACGAGCTAGCCGACGCGAGGAAGAAATCCACCGCACCCCTCGGGATAAGAATGCAACACTTTATTTAGTGGATTTTTAATAACTTAATATTTTTGATACTTAATTAATAACGAGGCAAAGATAATAAGTGCAAAATAAGATAAGATAAGAGAATCCGGAATAAATGAGGGGTGCCAAACCATAGCGTTGTAAGTGCCACACAAACTCAAATACGTTTTATTGCAGCAACGCGTTGTATGTGCCGGCATTTACTTGCACTCTTGAAATACAAGCTCAGTGACCCCCCTCCACTATCAATAATGCGTAACAGAAAGTCATAACGTTGTAAGTGCCTAGTGAGTGCAGCTCACGAGGCACTTACAACGCTATGACGTTATGGCAGTTTATTCAAAATGGCCGAAGAAGAAGGTGCGTCAGGGTCGGGCTCTTCGAAAAAACGTGTTTTGAATAAAGCTAAGTGGAAAAAAACGATACGAAAGGTTAATAAAAACAGTGGTTTAAAGTATGTGAATACCAAAAACCAAGATGTACGCGAAAAAACCGAGCCACAGGAGGTAAGTTTGACGAAAATATTATGCCATAATAATATTAATTACGAGAGAATAATAGGTATTTACACTATCTCGATGTTTTGTTGTTACCTGCTACACTACTCAAGTTTATATTGATGGTTATTAAGCAGTGAACAATATTTCGGGCTTACTGTTTTTTTTACTTCTTTCTAGGTATCCTGTAAATGCCAGTTTTCTTGTACTTGTTTGACCTTGGATTGCCGTAAAAAGCTATTTCGCGACTTCTGGAATCTGGGAAATTATAATGAACAGCAGATTTACCTAAAAAATCTGATCCGGATTTGCTTAATAAACCAAAGGAGACACGGCAGTTATGATGAGACAACCAAAAGCCGGCGACAACGCACATTAAAATACGTTCTTATAATCAGAGGCATGTCTGAAGTACAGGTAAGCGTCAATAAATTATTTGTATTGTATTTATATTCATAATTAGTGTGCATGCATGTTCTGTAGTCTGAAGTTCGTTTTAATTTCAGGTTTGTAAAAAGACGTTCTGTGAAACTTTTGGTGTCAGTCAACGCCGTGTGCAGCTTTTGTCCGAAAAAATTGACAGTAATGAAGATAGTGTGAAAGATAAACGAGGTGGAAAAAGGCAAAGACGGGACTCTCAATGGAAAAATAAGATTATGGAGTACATATCGTCCATACCAGCTCAAGAAAGCCATTACAGTCGAAACGACGCACCCAATAGGAAATATCTTCCAACGGAGCTTAGTGTCGTCAAACTGTATAAAGGTTTTTTGGCAAAACACCTTGATGGATCTGCTGAGCCACCTGTATCTCGGCAGTGGTTTAATGAAGTTTTTTTGACGGAGTTTAATCTTTCTTTTAAGCCTCCGCGCGTTGACACATGCCCGACGTGTGACTCTTTTAAAGTCGAAATAGATACTGCACCAACCGAAGAAGTAAAAACCCTTGTTAAGCAAAGATTGGATATTCATCACGGACAAGCTGACATGGCTAGAGAACAAATGAGTAAAGATGGAATAAAATCCAGAAGCCACGATTCATACACTCGAGTGGTACAATTCGATCTCCAGCAACAGATGTACCTTCCAACATTAACCCATACACAGATGTATTATAGTCGTCAGCTTACCTGCGTCAATATGGGAATTCATTTGGAAGATGAAGGAAAGGTTATCATGTTGCTTTGGAATTAAACTGTTGGGCAAAGGGGATCCAACGAAATAGCTTAGCTAGCGAAATAGCTTTAATAAAAAAAATAAAGTGTAAGGTGTAGTGTGAGTATGTATGTAGCGTTAAGTATGTCATAGCATAGTCTAAGTCAGCATAGTTGCGTAATTAACTACATATGATTGTAATATTTTAATATTGAGGTAATAAAGCATGTGTACTTGAACTGTGCGGACGTGTTTATAATATTCGACGTAAACTCCCTCCCTCTTCGATATAGAACCACACATAACTAATCTACACAATACACAAGATAGGTTTTGTCCACCCCGACAGAATGAGGATGGAGATCCGGAGAATGGTCCAAGATGTCCTGAAGTCCTGAGCTTGGATCCTAGTCAAGTCCTGAAGCCAAGTCAGCCAAGTCCTGAAGCTTGGATGGAGGGTCTCAGGCAAAAAGGATGGACCCTGTTAACCATTCTCCTGATATTGATTGCATCATGGAGATGTAGCTCAGTGGCTACTCTCACAGGGCATGGTGACAATCATCCCGAATCTGGGACACACGTGTTTCTACCGCGGAAGTAGAAGTTAACATTATTGATAGAATTAACTAGCATTATTGAGTAGTAACTAAGACACCACACGTGTAACATCGCTGGAGTAAAATATATATCAACAATCATCAGGCGGAGTTTCTCTCCGGCACCCACTACTCCACAACAACGCTGTACATCATCAGCCACACTACGGCAGACTGTACAATAAGGGATTCTACTTTACTCTTATTACTCGATTCATTTGAACGATTACTAAATGAGTTTCCGGCTATCAGCGTAAGGATTAAAACTCCTAAAATAAGTCTGATTATGTTCATAATGAAACTTCGTACAGGAGATAGTAATGCGCATAGCTTCTCTTGTTAATAGAGTTTCATCAACTGTCTGTAAAACTTAAATTTTATGTAGCAGTGCTTTGATGAGCAATTTATTCGATTGCACTTAGCAAGTAGCAAATAGCTCAATATAACTTGAGGATACTAAATGGCTTATTTGGCATACATTGATCCTGAATAAATGCCAGCCATAGTAATTTGTGAAGGTACATACATTTATGTACTGATTTTACATATTCCTCCGCGTTTTGAAATTTTTCGGTCGAGTGGTTATAAATTTCCTTGGCAACCAGATATAGAACAAACACAAATGTTCATCACATGAATGTTTATTCTAGGTGGGAATCGAACTCACGCCCCCAAGCGCAGAAGGCAGGTTCACTACCACTAGACCAACGGGCTATCCATAATGGTGATAATGGCGGCTTTTCATCTTTTTGTTGACATGTACTTGATTCTAGGATGATGTGGTGGAATTGGTTGAAGAGCAATAATATTCACAAGATATTCAAATTGCTTCTTGAGAAAATAATAGTGTAAGTTTATAAAATATTTCAGCTGTAGGTATGGTATGTGTTATATTTCTATTAACTACATATTTGCTATAAAAAGTATATTTACCCCACACCACAGACTAAGTCTGTGATTTACACTATAGTTATGTTTGAGAGCCATGCATTTGTCTGAATCACTTGAGTTTGGAGATACAAATTTCAATTCTATCTCGAAGTCCACCAAACACAGAATATGTACTAAACTGTATTTTTCTTACTTTTATAGTTTAAATGATGGTGAACTTAAATCAGTCAGTACAGACAATGTACTGCGACCACAGCCTGCGTCTCCCGTGGCTAGTTGAACATGAGAGGCATCCTCGATGCAAAACTCTCCGAGGCACATTACAGACTACATGTTTGTTACAGTGCATTTTTATAGGTACATTATACCTAACTGTGGGTTTACTAACTAAAACAGATTTTTGTACTGTTCATTTATCAACAATAAGAGTCAGACTTGTGAGAGTAAGAGGAAGGATAGAGCATACCCCACCAGCACGACACAATGTAAGTTTATGTTAATCTCAAAATGGCCATGCGAAGTCGCGATACAGGGTAAAGATTATGCTCCAACAACTCAAAAGATCGACGGTGGCTGGTAGTGAATGAATACAAGTAATGTAAATATTATGTCTGGAGCTGTATAAAAAAAAAAAAACTCCTATATCAGGGCCAAAACAGTACATTCATTCCTGCTTTAGTTTTACGCTGATCCGCAAGTAGCCCGTAGCCAGCGCTTGTAGCCTTGAACAAAGAGTGCGTTTATTATTGTAGTTCATAAACAAAACACTCGAGTTCGGGACATAATTATATTCCTTTTAAGTCTTTGTTCTTTATCATGTTAGGTATGTGCTAATTGTGAGTATAACGTCGAGCTTCAGGTGAGTTTAGCCTTTAGTTCATCTTTAAAATGCCTAAGAAAAAGAACGAAGATTATGCGGAGTTGGAACGCAAGATAAGAAAAATGGAAAGAAAGCTACGAAAAAAAATTAAGCGTCGGAGTCGCCATCAGACTCGCTCCCCGGTATCGTGTACTCCCCGACTCACCGAGCCGGTTGAAATCGCGAAAAAAAGACACTACGGACAGGCATGGCGCACTTCGGACTTTAGGTATGTTCGGCCGGTGTCCCTTCCCGAGAGGGTCACAGCAGGGCAATCAGTGGCCGCTCGACTCGCGCCCGGCCCGCACGCTACGCTAGCCACGTCGCGCCAATTATTTTCAACAGAATCAGCAAATTAGAGCTCTCAAATGAGGTCTCCATGTTTCATGTAGTTTTTACCTAAATATGCATCGGGATGATGATCTTGTAATAGGCTTCTTAAACTTATACTTTTGCATATGATTGTTATTGGACCAAATTCTGAATAAGCGTTAGTTTTTTTGTGCAGATTAGATGTCGTTCCAATTATAGTAGAATAGGTAGTAAAATAAAGATATATAAGAAGATATAGGTAAATAGGTAGGTAGGTAATTATAGTAGAATAGGTAGATACTACATAGGATACATAGCTGGTAAATAAATACTTATAAGTATTCTGTGTAACACCCCTCTCGGAGAAGGAGGCATGTGTTCAGCAGTGGACATTTACTGGCTGATGATGATGATGATTCTGTGTAAATATCAAGAAGACGACCCTAACGTTACACGTGCCGCGTCAGGAGAGATAGACCTACGTGATAGAAAGAGAGCGGCCTTCTAGGTGAATATAGCCAGCGGCATCCAGCGCTGTTGTTTGCGAGTTGAATTGCTACTTTATTGCCACGTAGATAGAGTCCTTATTTATTTAAATTTCTTCGCGGAGTGAACCTTCTGTGTCTATTATGTCTTCTGTGCTACGGAGTAGAGATTGCAAACCGGCAATATTAACAAACCACTTAAATCTGAAGGATTTAAGCAGTCAATCGATTGGAAAACAAAAGGAGACGACGACCCATACACGTATTGGTCTGTGTCATGCGGTGTGAGAAGATTCTTAACCCTTTATAAGGCATAAGCTTCTAAAGGTGATACAATAAAACTATTTATATTTCTAGATTAGATTTTTTATTTATTTTTAAAAAATGAAATAAAAACTCCTATTCAAGTGTTTCACCCTCATGATTGGATGCAATTAGTTAGGTCGAGCAGTAAAAAGTTTACTGTTCATGAGATGGAACAAGCGGAGTTTATGGACTTTGCGAGTTTGCTAAAAGGCCCAAAAATTGCCCGAAAAAAAGACACCATAAACAACGTTTTTAAATGGCATGATGTGAAGTGGCTGTGCTACGAAGCGGACTTTGGCATAATAAAATACAAAAACTCACTTGCCAGACAGAGATGAGGATTTCAATGTGATAAACTTTAAACGGAACACGCGATCCGGCGGCACTATAAATCTGAATGTATCGCCTATAACAACGAACCCAGTGCCCATAAGTGTCGAAAAAAAGAGAGATATCATTTCACTCTTACCTCTCGTCCCGGAATGTTTTCACAACTTTTATCAAAGTTTAGTAACCGCTGTAGATGTTAGAAACGTCGACCCTGACTTGCATAGTTCCGAAGATAGTGATTTTTAATGTTTATTTTGCATGAGTGATTAGGTTATTTTTTTGTAGTAAGTATTTATACAGTAAATTTATTTAAACACAGTATGTGAGACTTTCAGGACATACTTATTTGTAAGAAACACTTAAGTCCTATGTCATAACCTACATTAACCAAAAGTTTAGGCGGTAAAATAAACT
This sequence comes from Agriopis aurantiaria, assembly GCA_914767915.1. NCBI lineage: Eukaryota > Metazoa > Arthropoda > Insecta > Lepidoptera > Geometridae > Agriopis > Agriopis aurantiaria. Next base: position 2,630,186 of record OU612003.1, read on the forward strand.
TAAGTCAGATTATATTATGTACTAATAAACATAGGGCAATAAGCTTTATTTAGTGTATAACTAGTTCTTAAGTGAGTAACGAATAAGTAATAAAAGCTATCATCTCCATACTTTTTTTTATACCAGTCGTTAAAAACATCGTCCTGTAAACTTTTCAAAATATTTGAATGTTGACTTAAGTGCTTATGGGTTTCGGGTCTAGATATTTATGATGACAGGTATGTACTCGTACTGTGACGATTCATATGACAAATGGCTCTAATCTCATATTATGTACTCAGTTCGTTCGCTTACTGCTTCATCGTGCGATCTTGTATTAGATAGCGACAAAATTTCTTCCATCTCTGGCGGATCATCTCTTGCACCCATCTTTGTCACCATCATCAACTCAAGGAACAATAGTAGATATCATATTGGAACCAGCTCTCGAAGGAATCTCCAATATTAACGACAGTGACGACGTAATAAATGTAAGTACTCGCACATCACATACCTCGCTTAATTTTCTTCCTCTTTGTACGAGTCTCAAGTCTAGCGGTAGTGACTATAAAGGGATAATGCCCTTGCCCATGTGTGTGCAGGAAACTTATCTATCCTGTTGATTGAGAACTGAACGGTTTGTCTCCTCTCTTTTATCTAGTAATCTATGTCTAAGAAATACTTGATTCTAGATTGGCAGCGCTATCGCGGGGAAAAATAACTAATTTGAAAATGTCTCGGATAAGTTTTTTTTTTACAGGTAACCATTGAATTGACTTCTCCTTCGATGCTTGTGTTTACATATTACACGATGACACCGAATAAATGAGAGTACCTCAAAAGAAAATAAGGTGAGAGTAGAATTATATAGTTTTAATAGGGCAATATTAGATTTATTAGAACTGCGGTTTTCATTGTGATAATCAATTTTATCCCATATTTCTCGGGATAAAAGTATTATATTTCAGTTTACCTGCTACATTTTATCCTTGACCAATTTCATCAATATCATTACAGCCATTTTATTGAGTATAAACTTCCTTAGCCGGGTAACAAATGTTTGTTAAGATCTATCTTCCGATAATCAAGACAAAGTATAAATTTAAAAAAAATAATGTTTTTTAGATAATATTTAAATGACTGACATTTATTAGTGGAAAATATCAACATTGAAAATAGGGAGAATAAATTAACAGAGGAAAGCAATAAAGCAGAGCCTGATGCAAAGGACGAGAAACTTCAAGGAAAATATTAAAAGAAAATAATATATGTATCTTATTCACTTTAAAAATTACTTTAAAAAACCACGTCTGGAATTATTAGGATTCCTGATAGAGAGCAGAACAGAAACTAATCGGGCGGTATCTTAGATGTCTCCAACGAAACCATAAAATTGACCAGTGCAAGTAAAGGATAAAATGTTTCCGCTGTGATGGAGATCATCTTCAGCTTGTGCCCCAACACTAAGAGTGTTAACTTAAATATTAAAATAAATATATTTGAAAAAAAAAAGAAGTTTTACTTGAAAGCATAATTTTTGGAAAGGCATTTAATGGTGACATCTCGTGGTAGTAACACGGCTCAATTGGAGGGTGAGACTTCGTGTGGATAGCGAGCGCATGCAACTCTACAGGAAACGCCTTCAAGTCGAAGTGAGAGAGTTCGGGTTAAAGAAAAACGAGTTCGAGTTGAATAACTGCGTATGGAAAATGAGCAAATGCTGCGGAAATCCATAATGCAGTTCAACAATAACATCACGGCTTTATTGGTGAGATTGGCACAGAGAGAAAACCGAGTCACCACCGAATTTGTGGCCATCGATCAAGAGGCGGCTACATTTGGAGGGTAAAAGACTTCGTGTGGATAGCGAGCGCATGTAACTCTAAAGGGAACGCCTTCAAGTCGTGAGAGAGTTCGGGTTGAAGAAAAACGAGTTTGAATTAAAGAACTGCGGAAAATGAGCAAATGTTGCGGGAATCCATAATGCAGTTCCACAATAACATCACGGCTTTATTTGGTGAGATTGGCACCGAGTGAAAACCGAGTCACCACCGAATTTTTGGTTATCGATCAAGAGGCGGCTACATTTGGAGGGTGAAAGACTTCGTGTGGATAGCGAGCGCATGCAACTCTAAAGGGAACGCCTTCAAGTCGAAGTGAGAGAGTTCGGGTTGAAGAAAAACGAGTTCGAGTTGAATAACTGCGAATGGAAAATGAGCAAATGCTGCGGGAATCCATAATGCAGTTCAACAATAACATCACGGCTTTATTGGTGAGATTGGCACCGAGGGAAACCGAGCCACCGCCGAATTTGTGGCCATCGATTAAGAGGCGGCTTCTTTTGGTGGGTGAAAGACCGTGTGGACAGCGAGCGCATTGAACTCTACAAGGAACGCCTTTAAGTCGAAGTGAGAGAGTGAAGGTTGAAGAAAAGCGAGTTCGAATTAAAGAACTGCGTATGGAAAATGAGCAAATGCTGTGGGAATCCATAATGCAGTTTAACAATAACATCACGGCTTTATTGGTGTGATTGGCAACGAGGGAAAACCCCAACTTCTTTATCGCGAATAAGTCCGCGTTTGACCAACAACTCGCCTATTGGTAAGCGATGTTGTGGTCTAAAATGCATGCAGACTTAGAAGATACCTATTCACTCTAGCCTTAAAAAAACGAATTTTCGAATTCACTGTATTTTTTGTGTGAGATATTAGAAACAATAAATTACAAAGATCTTTTTAAGGCACATTATGTAGTTTTTAAGTTCATTGATACTTGGTTCATTTGTGAAATGTCCTGCTAGATGTACTTCATATCAGAATGAGATATAAATAAAAATATAATGTTTGGTATTTGTAGTATTTCTTAGAGAGTAATAAGGCAATAGTCGGCGAAGTAGCGCACTAACTCACTGGCCGCATAATAACAATCATATGGACAAAAATGTTACCACAAAATAAACAGTTATATGTCACGGCTGAGGAAGACACGGCAGAACCATCATCTTTGCTCTCAACTGAAGCCGCGTAGAAGAAACTAGGACCCCAGTTTACGAAAGCAGGAAAACACAAGCGCGGCCAGATCTTTTGCTTAAAATAATACATTGGTTACTGAGTTTTACAGTAACTTAAAGACCGTTTTGGGCTGACATACTTTATCTGCTGACAGAATTTTTTATTTGACTAATCAGTAGTGTCCACAGTTCTAACTACTCTCAAAGTATTGGATGCAAGAAGTCAAAAACAAGTCGGATAAATCGTATCAGCAGAAAGAGATAAACTCGTAACTTTTGGTGGTGCCATATCGGCCAGTGGAAATACTGGGGGACGGTATTCATGTTTCCACGGGTTCATTATATAGAGAATTTTCTCAAAGGGGAAGGCAGCCTGGGGCTGCAAATAAAAGTGGCTGGATAAATAATGATATATATTTATCACTGTTTTAAAGCATATCCACAAGCACATACTCTGCACAAAATATAATCCTATATTATTTGTGTTGAAATCACAAAAGTCATATTACCCTGGAAGCTAACAACTAAGCAAAAAAACGGCATAATCTACGCATCTTTCCCACCGCACACATCTCATCGTCTGCAGCCACTTGACGTTGGAGTCTTCGGACTATTTAAACCAAAACTTACAATTACCTTCAACAACTGACATACCTATTAAGAATCCTAGCAAAGCACTCAGCATTTACAATATACCCAAACTTGTAAAAATTGCGTATTTCGAATCATTCACAGCAAAAAATGTCACAGGCTGGTTTTGTGCATCCGGAATACAGCCCCTTAATGAATGCCTTTAGTGATGAAGATTTTGCTCCAACTGAGACTTTATACATCAGTCAAATTGGAACATACGTCACCTAATCAGAATATCACCAAAGATTTGGCAACACCTACAACGCAGTTATAATATGATATGGACTCTTGGAATATCGCGCGCAGTAGTTGGTATCCGAAGATTACGTGTTTTCCTCGTCTGTAAGATTCGCAATAACTTTGATATAGTAGTTACTTATCAGTGATATAATTGAAAGAATAATTCAGTTAGAATGGGGCTAGCGTGCATGGGCAAGCTAGTAAGGGTCGACGTAGGCGAACATATCACATCATCAGCATATCACTATCAAATCAAATACCTTTTGAGAAAATGTTACGAAAAAAGTATCCGTAACGACGAGCTTATATGAAAATACTCATGAAAGTAGCAGAAGCGAAAGATGTGTGTCGGGATCGTAGCAAGTGGATAGACGTGGTATCTGCCTACCCCCAATAGGAAAGAGGCGTGACTGTGTGTGTATGCACTGTTCTTTTCTTTTGATATATAGGCAAATTTTATAAAGCTGCGCACTTCTAAGGCTCCTTCCCTACCAACGAGGCTGATAATAATATTTTCAATTGTCATACTCGTTAAAAAAGTTTTCATTTATGCGGACTAAAACTGCGTTTTATGCACTTTTGTTTTATTTTTTAAGGCTCTCCATTCTTCGGACACTCGAACCAGGTCATGGCAGTAGTCGATAACTAAATCTTGTTCATAATTTGGGTGTCTGTTCAACATCTTGTTCATAATTTGAGTGTCTGTTCTACATCTTGTTCATTATTTAGCATCTATTCTACATCTTTTTAATTATTTGTGTGTCTGTTACGATTTTTTTCTTGTTCATTACTTGCTATTCACTAGTGCAGGGGTCGGCAACGCTGTGACCGCGGGCGCACGTGCGCCCGCGGTGGCCGTTTGAGGCGCCTTCTAAGAAATCACGTTGTTTCTTTGAATAAGCAATATTATCTTTTGGCTTTCTGTTGGCAAGCCTTTTATGACGGCACACCGTAATAAAGCTTGCAAACACGTGCAAACTACCTAAACCTGTGCCTAAACCCTCTGTCGCGTCTGCCGTTTGTCTTTGTGTAACATATTATTTTCGTCAACCATTCATGCGCCCTTCAGGAGAAAATTATTTTAGAATGAGCCCTTAAGCTCGATAAGGTTGCCGACCCCTGCACTAGTGGATAATTTTTTTTTAATTTTACAATACGTTATGAGGTTTTTTAATTGACTTTAAAACACACAGGACTTCAACTCATTCCATACCATTGCTAGTAATGTTTATTACATGATGGGAAACGGTGGCAAACGACCGTATTATGTTCGTAAAGTACCCATTTTGTTTGGCGTCTGTTACCTTGAGTTTGCATTTTTTTATTGTAACAAAGCTAAAGTAATCTGTCGTTAATGAAATAAATTATCAATTCCCAGAAATTAAACAAGTACGAAAAAGATACAAAATTATGCTCGGACAAAACCAGCAGAAATAGATAACTCATTTGTTTCAAATTGTCTTCGTTTTTGCGATATTTTATTTCAGTGACTTCTTCCTTCTAGACTCATATATTTGATTAGACACAATATTATGTAGATACAAATTATGCATGGACAGAACCAGCAAAAAAATAAGACGCATTTATTTCAAATGATCATTCATGTGATATTTTATTTCAGTGACTTCTTCCTTCTAGACTCATATATTTGATTATACACAATATTATGTAGATACAAATTATGCATGGACAGAACCAGTAGGAAAGTAATAAGACTCATTTTTTTTTTTTTTCATTTGTATTTTCGGTGTGTAATAAAGTTGTATTGTATTGTATTGTATTTATTTCAAATGAGCGTTGCGATACGTCGTTCATGCGATATTTTATTTCAGTGATCCTTCCCGTTTTTTTCAATCATTAATTACGCCCTAAGGGATCAACCTTGCCAGGTGAGACCATATAATTATACAAAATATTATGTAGATACAAATTATGCATGGACAGAACCAGCAGAAAAAAATAAATCTTTTTTTTGTTGTTTGTTTATGCGATATTTTATTCCAGTGACTTCTTCCTTCGTTTTAATCATTACGCTCTGAGGGATCAAACCTTGCCACGTGAGACCATATATACAAAATATTATGCAGATACAAATTATGCATGGACAGAACCAGCAGAAAAAAATAAATCTTTTTTTTTTTGTTTGGTTATGCGATATTTTATTCCAGTGACTTTTTCCTTCGTTTTAATCATTATGCTCTGAGGGATCAACCTTGCCACGTGATACCATATATACAAAATATTATGTAGATACAAATTATGCATGGACAGAACCAGTAGGAAAAAATTACTCATTTATTTCACATTTTCTTTGTTTATGCGATATTTTATTACAGTGACTTCTTCCTTCATTTGTTTCAATCTTCACGCCCTGCGCGATCAACCAAGCCAGGTGAGACCAGTGGAGATACCAAAGGAGGCCCAGCAAGGCGATCAGCGATGCAGGGACGGCTTATGACCCTCTCTTCTTCGAAGTCCAGCCAGTTGGAACCAGTTTTCAATACGACACAGTCGTTATAAAGCAGGAACGCAAGTAGTCGCAGTAATATTTGAATGTGTGGTTATATACTATCCTTTGTTTTTATTTTATTTTATTTTGCAGTTTTCTCTTAAAACGCAATGCCGTAGAGATATGTGTACCTAACGACCCTGACGTTAATCAATAAATTAACTACGATTTCCAGAAACGAAACCAGATGAGTACAAGACACAAATTATGCAGGGCTAGAACAGAACCAACAGAATAATATGACTATTTATTTCCCATTTTATTCGTTCATTCGATATTTGATTTCAGTGACTTCTTTTTTCTTAGACTTGCAAGTTTGCTTCAATTTTCACGCCCTGCGCGATCAACCAAACCAGGTGAGACCAGTGGAGATACCAAAGGAGGCCCAGCAAGGCGATCAGCGATGCAGGGACGGCTTATGACCCTCTCTTCTTCGAAGTCCAGCCAGTTAGTAGGAACCAGTTTTCAAGACACAGTCATTATCAAGCAGGAACGCAAGTCGCAGTAATCTTTGGTTTTGTATTCTTCGTTTTATTTATCCTCTGAATAAATATAATTATAATAACTATATTTGTGAAGTTTTAGCGTGTCCTTTTATGTAATGAAAAACAATATCGTTGAGATGTCAAACTTGATGAGATAGATTACCAATTTCCAAAAACAACATCCATGATTAGTACAAAATAGATTAAAACAAAATGCACGGACAGAACCGGTATTGCATTAGATGTCATCGGTCCAGCTGCAGTAGATGGAACATAAAGGGCTCTGACACCGAATGTCTGTGGTGTGAACCCTCAGACAATGTCACACTTGATGGAGTGTGCAGCGTGTCTTACAACTTGCACACTAGACGACTTGAATGAAGCCACGGAGAGCGCCATTGGAGTGGCCAAATTTTAGTCTAAAAACTTAATTTTAAAACAAATTAATAATTACGAAACATCGACTCGAAAGCAGAAAAAAAAAGCTGTTTTAAAACTTTTGATCACTTTTTTAAAGTTTTTAAACGAATTCAAATATGTGGTCTTTATGTTTTTTGGATATTACGCGATATATTCGCCGATTGTAAACCAATATTTTTTATTGAATAGGCGATTTCTCTATTGTCATTCTATTTAAATTTGAATAATCCACCTCTAAGGGTGAAAAATTACGTTATTAATCCCGTTTATTTAATTTCAAACACTTCCTGTGATGTCCTTTTTTTTTATTGTACTTTACTTTTATATTGAAATCCATCGCTGACCATCAGGCAACCCGTTTGCTTGTTTGGCAGCTATGGCATAAAAACATTGAGATTGTGTAGCCGATACACTAAATTCAGCAATTTCAGCTGTTAAAAAAACTTGAAATCGAGTATAAGTTATTGATGGTTTCTCTTGTAATAAATGATTACTTAAGGTTGATACATCGAGTATCAATTCCTATAGAGTCACAATCTCTCAGTGAAAACAGTCAAAAAACGTCCAAACGTCATTGTACATACATTGTATCAATTATACACTTCACAATGCCACATTTACTCCAATTTAGACGTTATGTCGCTTGTATAGTGTTCAACGTTAGTTGTCCGCTATGTCATCGTAGCTCTAGCATCGCGCGGCGTTGTATCGGATCGCGGTTACCTTGTAACTAATCAAAGTCTGCGGAATTCGTAGCGTGCGCCGAGTTTTGGTTCGGATTTTTTTGGACTCTATGTGTATTGTATCTCGATGGGTTGATAGTAATAAATGGACATATTACACATTTAAAAATTGTTTATAAAACATAATATAATAAATACAGACTTTTAACGTAAGGCATAACAAACGAGGTGGGTACGCGATGAAATTGAAAACGTTAGGACGGCAAGTGTCTTTGGTAATATGGTTTATATACACCGTACCATGCAGAGTACTAATTTAAACATTATTATTTGCATTACACCAAAGTACTGTGAATTTTAATTTTAATTTACATGTATGGTATAAGTAATTAACAATTCTACATTTAAATATTGCAAGAGTATTAAAAAAATATGACTAAAGAGAGATTTTGTATCGGTGTATATAAACCATATTTTTTTCGTTAATCTTAAATAACACTTATCATATAACTTTTCGGTCACAATCGTTTACATGCAGGTCACAAAATTTCAATTTTTATGTAAATTTCAGCACATTTTAGAATTGTACACATTTTTTCATTAGTGTTATGCAAAATCGTGAACAATTTAGCTTTTATACAAATTTTGTAATTTCTTTTTTAAACGTTTTTTTAGTTTGTAGAAGCGGAATTACACTATAAATTCATATACAAATTAAAAATGGACTTCCGCAAAGTAACGCCTGATTCAATCAACTTTTTATACAAATGTTCACGCCTAATCGTAAGTATTATTCCGAATCAAATTGAAAATCCCGTTTGTGACCTAGCATTATTATTATGACATTAAATAAGCTTATAATACCAATTGCACATATTATTAAATGAGCGTTGTTAAAAATGACTAGTAGAAGTTAAAACGGTTTTGGTCTAAAAGAATTTTACAATAACAAAGTCGAATAAATCAGTTACCTATATTCAATACAGAATACATTTAAAAAGCATTAGTGCAATTTAAAATGCAAGAATGTTTGTTTAAAAACTGTAAATGGGCAATCGTTTTACGGACATTGCGGAAAAGCGCCGACAATTTGGGAAGAAAGGTTCTTGAGTGGAGACCACGAACCGGAAGACGCAGCGTAGGTAGGCCTCCCACTAGATGGACCGACGACATTGTGAGTCGCTGGCATCCAGCGGATGCAGGCTGTCGTTCAGTGTGGAGTTAAAGGGGGAGGCCTATGTTCAGCAGTGGACGTCTTCTGGCTGATGATGATGATGATGACCGACAATTTCAGTGCAGTTGTCGCAATATTTGCAACACATTGAGGTTTTTAGTTAATTTGTCATTTAAATATTGTACAAACGTCAATTAAGTCAAAATATTGTCTAACGCATTTTCACATTTCCATAAACATATTACCAGTTTAATTCAAATAATTAAAACAATAGCTCAAAAAAAAAGCATACAGTCGAATTGATAACCTCCTTTTTGAAGTCGGTTAAAAAGGCAAAACTTATCAAAGATCAGAACAGGAGATTCAAATTAGACAAAACTTAATACATAGACTCATTTTTTACGATTGATATATATACATATATATATACGACATCACCAAAATAAAAAGTGTATAAAATTAATTAAAGCATTGGACTAAAATATAGAAGCGGAAAGCACATGTGAACTATAGTCGGAGTGACCGGCTTAATCTTACGTGAGTAATTCCCGTGTGATATAAATAAAACACATGTGACCATTTCATTAGTTCACCACAAAATAAATTGTAGCGCGTTGATGACTTGAGGGCGCCATTTGCACCCTTAACAGATAATAAAATGGCGTTGATTTTCGTTCGGTAATTAAAATTCAAATTGCGAAAACACACTACATAATTAGAAATTGTAGTTTACGTAACTTGTACTTATCATTTCAAACAACATTTATAAATTAGCCGTGTAATGTTATATTAGAATAGTTCATGCTAAGGGTGCACATGATCAAAATACTATAAACGTGGAAAAGTGTACCGAACATTTATGTATGTATGTATATGTAATGCCAAAAACAACATTTCGTTCAATATACCATCGTTAACAACAATTTTCCTTACATTTCTAATTTCTATATTTGAAAATAATGTCATGAAAATAATGATTCACTTGTAATTTTCCTTCTACTTTTTATCTGTGACTTTTATGGTATTTTCACCATCTCTAAGTAAAGACGCTAGTAAGCTACTCTGCGGTTAAAGTGGCAATTAACGGTATTATTAGTTTTTTAATGCCCGAGTAGCGCTAACCGTCACATAAACTGGCATGTTACTTACTTGTTAGTTCTACCGACTAGCGGAGTTAACCGACAAGTAAGGGATCACAAACTTGTGTCGTTTGTTGTTTGCTTAGTAATTTAACAAGAATATGACAAAAACAATATATTTTTAATTAATTGAAGATCACTTAGAATAATTAGTACGTTTTTCACCACGACGCGTTTCAAGAATCCATGTTTTTAAAGTTTGTGTGAATTATTTTGTTGATCTTGATGAACATGACTTTTTCGCTTGATTTCGACTATCTAAAAATGGTGAAAACCGAGTACATGACCTAACAAAAATAAATATTTTATGCAAATTTACATAAAAAAACAATTCACAAAACTAATATCACACGCTTCAGTGACACGGTGTTTGTTTCTTCTCACGTCACGTCAAAGTCGTCAAACATCAAAGAAACTTTTTGACGTTTGACATTTGTGAGTTTTGACAACTAAATAAGAACGAACGTTGAACATTTTCATACATTCATTCGGCTAACCACCAAGTAGTTACTCGGAGCTTTGTTTTTTGTGAATTTGTGAAACTTTTGTCATTTTTGAAAATGACAAAGTTTCACTCTCCAATTAGCACAATGTAAGTAGCTAATCAACACTTTACTTTGAGATGATGAAAGAGGCCCTTAGAGTGGCAACTTGTGCCAAGTTGAGATTCAATAAATAACTATGATACAGTATATGGTGAACACTCTAACTATGTGTGTATTGTAGTTGATAGTGAAACATGACTGACACACCTACAATCCTAGACAATTATACACATATAGATGCCATAGTACATAACGAACGAATAAATTTAATTGCAAACCAATAAAAGTTGCTTTTCATTCTAAACATGGGCACACCAAAACAAGATGTAGAAAATAATTGCCAGATTCAAGAGAATAAATCCTAGCTAAAGGCAACCGCCAACTGGATTCGAGGAAGCGTCACTGAGACAAGCGATCGTGGAAAAGTAAACCCTGTTCTATATCCGCTAGGTTCATAATAGACTAGACACGTGATTGAATTGTTAAAAATAACAGCCTCAGTGAAAAAATAATTAATACTGAAGAAACTATTTAAATAGGCTAATAAAGTTCTGAGATATGACAGTTTAGTTTATGTTCTGATTAGGGAGGGATGCTCCGTCCTTTTCCCAAGGTGTCAATTTAGTTTGGGAGTTTGTATGGCGTAATTACAGGTGACGTCATTCGTGAGTATAGTGTAAAAGTATAATAAAAACATTGCTGTCTTTTCCAGTAAAAGCTATTAGAAGAGAGCAATATGCCAATTTTTTTGTATTACTTCGAATTAAATATTAGGTAATTTATTTTATGTCTTTTTAATTAAAGCTGCATATATGCGTAGATTACTAAACGTCATATTTTTTTTAAATATTTTAACAATTATTTCTTGCAAATTGTCTTCTTTACATCACAAAATGGCGCTAGACCCATCCTATTCTTATTTAAACGCATTGTACAACAGAAACTTTGTTGTCAATACACCATTGTCAACATAGATGTACTACTAACGCCCTTAGCATACCATCGCAGTCGCTACTAACTGCGATCAAGTCTCGCTCTCTTAAACACCATCGGCAATGCGTACTTGTCGATTGTCGACTTTGTTTGTTCTTTGTAATTTTTTTGGTCATGAAACCTCGTCAATAATAGGCATGATTCCTAATGTTTAATTTATTACAATTAAGGCTTAGCGATGAATATAAGTAAATACATTACACATACTGAAAAAATAATTTGAATTGGCTGATAAATCTCTGAGATATGAGTATTTAAAGTTTAAGGTGGGGATAGAGAGGGGATGTTCTATCCCTTTCTCGCAAAGCGTGTGTTAGTATAGCATTTGTATGGCGCTCCTGAGCCGTGACGTCACGACTCAGTATAGTGCGCTCACTGTCTGGCATGAAATTAAATTATAATGCTTATATCTTATTTATTTATTTTTGAACTAATTTTAATTTTGGTTTTGTTGATGTGCTCTATTTATGATCAGCTTTTTTATGAGGTAATAAAAAATATTGGTCATCATGCCTATTGTAAGCGGCTCGTACCTACTTGCGATTATGTGTTAAAAGCGTAAAAAAGCACAATATACATAAGCCCACTTGACTCAAGCTGTGCTCCAGTAAAGCGTTTGCATTCGTTCTGAACAGTTCCGCGAGAGTATTCACTTACACATTTATAAAAACACTTACAGAGAGCAATTTACGAAACATTTTGGTATACTAAACATTTCCTTGGCAATGAAACATTGCTTTACAATTAATTCCACAGGACAACAATTATAAAGCTAGACCGAACGTTCATCCGACAACGAGGCAAGATTCGTTCTGGTCGTTGTCTATTGACTCCATGGTCTCGTTCTCTTCTATGACAGACTCTGTGCGTTCTATGCCGAGAGATGCCTCGCTTGATTTCTCTCTGTTGAAATAGAAAATTAATAAGTAATGTCTCATGTCATGTCATGAGATATATATTGTTCAAGGCTAGAGAGAATAGATTTCTTCTAGATCAACGTGTTCCATCCTCGGCCACAACGTCTCTTACCATCAGGTGGGATGGTGGTCAAACGTAGATCTATCGAGACCAAGCGAGAGTACTAGACGGTCTTGTTTAATGTTTCTCTATTCAGCAGGCCTAGCACGGGCCGTGGATAAATTGTCTTTCCAGCGTTTTTATCCACGCCTAGACGCGACAAAGCTAGAATATAGATACGTTTGTCTCTTTCCCGCGGGATAAAAACAGTGGATGGAAAATTTATCCACGGCCCGTGCTAAGGCTACTGGCGTATATTATGAAGATACATTGACCACGGACACAGAATACATATTAGTACAATGCAGAAGATTCATTCCGCATTTAAATGAGTAGCGACTCTTCACATCAAATCACATCATCAGCCATTGACCCGTGTTACGCCAGAAACTGGAGTTCTTGTATAGCAAAAACAAAATGTCTTTCAGAATTAAAGTATAAACGTTTACGAATTAAGATCAAAATTATTTTAATAATTATTAATATATTTAATTATTACATTTTTTAAAGTTATTTGTTAAGGTATTGCTCAAGTTCAGATTAGAACTTAAGGCACCTCACGGGTTAACGTCCACTGCTGAACAAAGGCTTTTCTCTTAGAGGGTGTTGCCATAATCCCCACGCTTGGCAGGCGGTTTGGGGATCGCAGTACGTTCACCGTGTACTGAGAAGACGCTGCTGCCCATCCTCCAGTGGTTCTGGTCGCAGTTTTAGGACATACCCGTAGCGACTTGCTACTACACAATAAAGTGCAATTCAGGACGTGTGAGCGCTAACTACCTACAGCTATATTAACCTAGAAGTTACATCCCTGTCTATTGCGTAACTCTTGTCGCGTTTCTCTGTGTATCGCGCGGCAGGTCCGACAAGTCGGCTACTGTAGCTTCATACCTAAAGTGCAGAGTGCGCCAGGGCCGGCACGGTACTTACAGCGGGTCGGGGGCGGCTGCGGGGGCGGGTGCGGGGGGAGGCGCGGGTAGTTCGGGCGCGCTGCTCAGCGACAGCGTCTGCGGCCGCCGCAGCCACGCGGACCGCTCCTCCTGACATTAAACATAATAAGAAATAAACTCCACGCAACTTTTTATACATTATGGTGACCGTTAGTGGCTTTGCCTTTTCTCGTTTCAGCTTTTTCGTAGTATTGCGGGAAGTTAATTTTTTTTTCTTTTTTTCGCCGGGTTGTTTAACATTTATTCGTCTAGAATAAATATATAAATAAATCATCATCATCATCAGCCCTGAGTGACCCACTGCTGGGTATTATAGGTCTCCCTTTGTTTATGCCACTCTCCCCGGTTTCTCGCTATTCGCATCCACTCGTTCCCGACACAATAAATAAATACTCAGGACATTTTTGCACACACGATCATCTGACCTCAAACTAAGCAAAGCTTGTGATATGGCTGCCAGAGATTAATATACATACATATATAGTTATAAATGCATACTTAAATAAATATCAACATCCAAATATAGAACAAACACAAACGTTCATCACATCAATGTTTTTCCCATGTGGGAATCGAACCAAAGACCCCAAGCGCAGAAGGCAGGTTCACTACCAACCGGACTATCAAACGGACAAAGAATGACCAGATGTTGCTGCTGGATTGGTGACTCCAGGATAAAATGGTAACATAATCCACGCGGGTGAAACCGCGAGGCGGCAGCTAGTTGCATCTAAATGCATTGGTGCTACACCAGTATACAAGTACTTTGAATAATGAATAGTGAAAAAAAAGGGGTTGTCTGTAAAGTCGGTTTACGGACGATAATTTTACGTGATAACGCTTGGACATCGGGCCTCTCTATCGCTTGTTCCGCGCTCTCGCTTGCACGCGCGGCTCAGGCGGAACGTGACAATTTTTCGTGCGTGCAGCCGGCGTTCATCGATTTATAGGACGTTATCACGCCAAACAACAGAATTATTGTTTGTTTGTTACCTGCGGCGTGAGTACGGCGGAGATGTCTGTCTGCGTGGCGACCGGCTCGGCGCGACTCTTGGCAGAAACCGCGCGAAGTACCTCCTGCATGCAGCCTTGTAGTTCCACCACCTGGGGAAGGCATCGTCACTAGAGCTATGGCAATCACAGATGAACCTTTGAAACCTGAGAAGTCTCGGGTTCATAAAAAGTAAATGGAAGTGCTATATCTACAGTCGTCCTCCCCGCTCTATATCACTCGATGGCAGTTGTGTGCCGCTCAATATTGAAGTGTGCGTTTGTATAACTAGTAAGAATATGTTAGTATTTGCAATACGTGTTTACCTCGCTGGCTCTCTTCAGTTTTTGTGAATTTTTCAGTACTAGCTCCAAGCTATATATATGATCTAAGTCGGGGTATGGTCAGATTGGTCGGTCCAGAGAACGCTCTACATTGAATGAACCTCAAGAAAAGGACTAAAGCATAGAAGTAGTGCTAATAGCATAAACGAATTAGACATGTTACACATGCCAAAATTGTTGATACCCGAACAAAACAGATATATTTTTGACAGGACGGCAAATTGCAAGGTTGTTCACTATTTTAATGTACTAGGGACCTGTAAGTCTCCAAAGGCATACTATTTGACAGAAGGACTTGTACGCTTTTTAAATCACGAGATAGATTCTAAGATCGTGATTAGATTGTTATTATTTAATTTCTCGTATACTGTCCCGATACTGTCTCGGTGTTGGCCATGGGTGATGTCACCAGCGGCTCCAACGGAAGACCAGCGCTGGTTGTTCGCAACCAGCAATATGCTGAGTTGGAACCGGTTTGTGGAGGAAATCAATTTGTAATATGTGTTCTTTTTCTTAATTCTCAAAAATGTGTATTTTTTTTTTTTTTCATAAATAAAAATTTGTCTATTGTCTATTATCTTTACTATTCCGTGGAATGAACCGTTCTCAACGATGTGACGTGATTATGAGATCAAGTTTGTTGTTATAACGAGGAAACAATCCTTAGTATACATACCTGTGTTTGTAAACTGAAACACGTTTCCGTTAGCTGCCGTAAAACGTCCGTGTTGTCTTCACAATCTGACGATTTCTTCAGTGTGTCTGTGAAATACAATATCTAGTCATATTCAAGCACGCTAAGCTAGCCTAGCTAATGAAATGGAGCCTGTTTTAGTACTATGGAGGAAATCTTGTAAAGATTCCTAGTTGAGGATTGCACGGTTGCCTGGAAGAGATCGCTTTAAGCGATAAGGCCGCCTGTTAAAAGCCTAGATAATATTTTTGTTGTAATTTTTATGTTATCCTTGTTTTGTGGTGTTTTAATAAAGAGTTTTTGTATTGTATTGTATTGTATTGCTCTTAATTACTGTGCCAGGCGTAGAGCACCAAGATCTCAGTAGAAACGCACCAATACCCTGAGGCAGCACTTTTAGATGTTCAGACTATACGACATCGACGCTATTGTCTTCATGAAATGGAGCCTACCAAACCTAATTTAGCCCCATTTAGTGCACAAAATCAGTAATAGTCTAAGAGCTGACGACCGAAACGGCCAGGTAATTTGATCATTCATAAAAATGATTTATCAACTTACCTGGAGTACTCTAACAACAAAAATGTCGACCTGGCAGGATTCGCGTGGTGGATGTGGGTGTTATGGGGTGGGAAAAAAAAAAAAGGTAATTTGATCAAGATTACTTTTTATGCCAAACGGTTTGACTACCTCCCTAAAGCACACAAAAAAAATCTGGCGTCATTTGATTGGTGGAAGAGTATCGCCAGGCTTAATTAGAGTGAGGAAAAAAATAATTATTTTTAGGTAATAATAACAAGGCTGGCTTTTTTTGTGCTCAAAGTTTATTATTCCCACAGGCTAGTAAAAAATAGCCAGCCAATAATAGTGGTGGGAACGCGTCGCAAAAAAAAATTAAAATCTCGTATTTTGGTCGAGAAAAAGCTGAGGGGCATGGGGGTTGAAAGTATACGCATACGAAGTCGCGGGCAACAGCTAGTTACAATGCAATAGATATAAACCTGCCGACTGCAGCGTAGACACTTTCTTCCACAGAGCGTTGATGGCTTGCATCTGTAGTTGCTGAATCTTGCGCTCACTCTCCAACGCAGCTTTGGTGGCTTCCATATCGCATGTTAATCTTCTGTCAAAGATAAATTATGAATTTCATTAGAGAAAACTAAAAACCGAACACATTTTGTAAACCAAAGAAGCTGTTTTATTGAATACTAGCGGTCCGCCCCAGCTTCGCACGGGTATAGATTATAGCCTGATTATACTGAACCAATTTTTTCAAATCGGTTCAGTAGTTTCGGAGCCTATTGAATGCAAACAAACAAACAATCAAATCTTTACTCTTTTTTTTTTTTTTTGTTTATGCCATAGGTGGCAAACAAGCAGACGGGCTGCCTGATGGTAAGCAGTCATCGTCGCCTATGGATACTTGTAACACCAGAGGCATCACAAATACGTTGCCGACCCTTTAGAACTCTATTACCTCGCCTTTTGAAGAACCCCATATTGTAACTTCTCGGAAACACCGTAGAAGATAGCTCATTCCACATTTTGCAGGTATGAGGCAAGAAGGATCGTGTGAATCGCACAGTGTGCTATTTCCACTGATCTATGATTGATTTTTATATTTATAGATTAGCTTTGCGCTTCGCCTCGCCTAAGCAATGGTGTGGTCTACGATAGAGCACGCTTGCCTAGAAGAAACCAATTCACTCTCGACTTGAAGATGCCATTGTATCTATCGGGGAACACCCATTCAGGCAGCGCATTCCGCAGTCCAGCGGTTTGCACAGCATTAAACGTTCACTGCTGGATAAAGGCATCCCTCTTAGAGGGATGTTGCCATAATCCCCACGGCAATCGCAGTACGTTCTCCATGTACTAATAGGACGCTGCTGCCCATCCTCCGGTGGTTCTGGTCGCAGTTTTAGGACATACCAGGTCCACAATAACTCCACTGTACATTAGAAGGATCCTGCTGCCCTGCTCCTCTGATGGTTTTGGTTGCAGTTTGCTTGTCTGGTCAGCTGGATTGACATATAAAAAATTGCATGAATTACTAACTGTATATGCTGCCTCGCTCTCGCTGCCTGTATCGCATGCAGAATCCTCAGTGTGTCCTTGTTCAGATTCCTGCTTCTATATCCCCTCCACATTTTCTGTATTGTCACTGCTGCCATTGATTCCACGCTCGTTTTCTTCTGCCTCCTTTGATTTGACGCTAACTTTATTATCTCTAGTTTATCCGCTTCTATGTCATCTCTCACTCCATTTACTTTGACATCGGACTTTGTGAGACTACCCTTTCTTTGCTGTTCTAGTTTCGATTTAAGTTTGGGCGATGATGTTGCGCTTTTTGTAAACTTTGGTGAACCTTTGACTTTATTATTTCTGGGTTTGTCGTCTTGTATGCTGCTGTTGTTACTTGAGGGTGAAGAGTTAGAAGGTGGCTTTGGTATTGTTCTTTGTATGTCGTATATGGGGTCTTGATAGTCTGGGCTCATGAGAGATTCGGGTACGGGTACCATTTTAGACGCAGCTTCTAGCGGTTGGTTAGCAGGTTTGGGCGGTTCTGAAAAAGACAGGTCGTTATACTGTTTTGTTTAGAAATGGTTAACAGCTAATGTATAATGATTTTTGGCTATATAATTTGCACTCCTAAAAACCGAGGTGAACCACAGGCAAGAAAAAGTGCCCGTAGTGCACCCAGGTGAACTGAGAAGGTGGACTACGAGCACAGCCTGTTCAAAATCTATCAAGGGACTACAGGTGTTAATTTGAAACATTAACTCCCGAAAGCATGAATTACTCTTCTTCTGGACAGCCTGGCCAAAAGGTCGTTTTTACTATGGTATGGTAAGCCAATGGTGGTACGTCTTAGTAGAGTGGCGCACCAAAGGGCAAATAAAACTGACCTGGTCTGTCAATACACTTAATATCTTTCTTCTCCAGCATAAGTCCGGGAGAGTCAAAACTCCGACTCATGGCCGGTGAGACGAGATCGCCCGAGCATGAGGCAGACATCTGATGCGAGGGGGAGCTGCACTTGGAGACCGCTGCATGGTAACTTGACGTGAGGCGGTCGGGCGAACGACCCATGTGACGGGACGCGATGCGAGCTACAACCAAAATTGAACTTCAAACTCCATCATTCTTCAAACTTCATACTTTATTCTAATTTAAAGTGGGGGTGATAAAGACTGGCACCGACATCCCGCTTGGGGTGTATTATGCATTTGCCCCTTCCAATATACCCCGACCAGCCAAGATTCTTAAACTTATTGTTGACTAATCTGTTCTACCTCTATTTTGGTAGGTGTTGTGGTGTTGTTCTGAAGTTTCTTCAAGGGGCCCCGACCTTAATCATATGTCTTCTGTGGCCTTGCAGTACATGCTCCATGGTCTCGTTTTCCTGTAGTCAGCTTCGGCACAGAGACTATCTGTAGCTCCAATTTTGTTCAAGTGAGCTCACAATGACCTGTGATGGTACCTATCATAAGATGGAGGTCCAACCTATTTAACTTAATTTTATTGCATTATGAAGGGGAAAAGTACGTCACGAACCGGAAGACGCAGCGTAGGGAGGCCTCCCACTAGATGGACCGACGACATTGTGAGAGTCGCGGGCATCCAGTGGATGCAAAAGGCAGGCTGTCGTTCAGTGTGGAGGTTAAAGGGGGAGGCCTATGTTCAGCAGTGGACGTCTTCCGGCTGATGATGATGATGAAGAGGAAAAGTAGTTAGACAGTGCTGCGTGATAACTCGACGTGAGGCTTTCGGTGGAACAATGTGAGCTTTTTTTTCTTTTTATTGAATAATAAGCTTGCGTTTGACCGCTATTCCGCCTGATGATGCGATAGACAATGCAGTATACGTACATGCCCAAAATAAACCGATCCATAAAAAATTTACAAGTTATATCTTTAGTACATTACAGTAGCATAAGATAGACTTTGGTAATCTATAGAGGGTCGTAGCGTAGTGCAAGGGACAGTAAGATTTGGATATATCTGCGTGGGAACTCCGCATTAGACGGTCAGGAGAATGACCCGTATGAAACAAGCTAAAAGAACGTGAATTTGGTGAATTTTGTTTAGTTAGAACCACTTACACTGCATCCTAGGCGACTGTAATTTTGACTTCAACGGGCTGTGGTTTTGGTCTTTTAGCTGTTGTTGATGGTGCTGGGCCTGCAATGAGACGAAACGACTTAAAAACTGATGAGTATTTTTACCAAAGTAGACCTTGCCTTGCTGAGAATAAGTAGTATTTCATCGGGAGTTATCGCGCATTACTTCAGGTAAAATACCTCCCGACACAATAAGATTATAGCACTCGACTCTCACCGGACCTTACTATGGGCTTACTATGTCTGGTAAGACACCAATTAAACTGTGCATTATTAGCATTGCCATTCAGCGTGGTAATGCCACCAACATGCTGGGTACGCTGCCTATTGGTAGTGGGCTTGAGCATTTGGATTGTCTTTAGACCTTCAACGGTGTATGGGCAGTCTAACTGTGTTTGTAGTGCTAGTATTAGCTTGCATTTTGTAGTTAATAAAGGCACTTGCCATAGCCAAGCATTAGAAGGCAACATTAAACTTAACAGGCCAACTAAAGCCGTATCCATAACACTACAAAGTCGTGAATTCACTGTCTATACGCTATGGTGTTGGTTGGTTATGAAACAGTTAGTGAGCTATGATATTTAATTATTGTTAATTAATTTGATTTTACTATTTCAATAATTCATAAAAATATGACCGGCTGGCAGCGAAATATTATTTAATTGCTGGTAAGATTCGAGCCTGCGCCATTTTGGTTTATATTTCACCTGTTTCAATATAGAAGTGAATCTCACCTTGCTAAGGATAAGTCTCAGTTTCCTCTGATCCTCTGTCTCGAGAGCGTCAGCAGTGAGGGGACACGTAGATGCCAAGTATTCGCACAGCTCTGCATGCTGGCCCGCGTGGTAATGCCGCCCCTTGCCTTGACTGTATAGCCATTCTGCCTTGAGGCTGGAAATATTGAAACATTTTTACTTATCTTGATATTAAAAGCTACGAAATTTTAGATATAAGACCAATGAAATCAAACACTTTTAAAATTGAGGTAGTTTTTTTTTAATATAAATTTTCGCCATGGATAAATCTTACATGCTTCTTTGTTTGCTTTAAAAAAAACTCTTTGACGTATTATTAATTTTTTTACAAGACTTAAATTAAACTTAAATGCTAATGAGTCCTTCTTTTATTTTTTATTTTTTTATTATCTATTTTTTAATAAGATATTTAATTAAATATCCCTTTTTTCTCCCTTTCTCCTTTACCGCAATTCACAAATTTCTCTTAAATTTAATTAACTTGAGGTAGTTAGACCCTACCATAGTTCTTCACTATAAATAGCATTTTAACTATATATTTAGCAATTGAGTTTTTAAAACTCCACACAACAAGACAACATGATCTGACTCAATCCGGAATAAAACCAACATGTGAACAATAAACCAGCCAAGTGCGATTCGAGCTCGCGCACTGAAGGTTCCGTACCACCACAGAATACAAAAAGTAGTGCAAAAAGACAACATCACGCCCAGGCGGTCACTCATCCAAGTACCGACCGCGCCCGACGTTGCTTAACTTGATGGTGAACTAAAATTTGACACCGACTCTCACTTGGCCATTATTAAATTGTTGTTTTAATTTAGAGTGTGTACTATAACCATGCCAAGTTTGACGCTTGTACGTATTACCGTTTTTCCATTAGACCTAATACAAAAATACGTTCAAAAAACGTTTATAGTATGGGTATTATTAGTTTAATTTAGTTTTTAGTTTAGTTTAAATTAGTTTAGTTAGGCCTTGAGTTTTTACTTATGACATTATTATTGCATAGTTCATCCGCCGTAACATTACATATTCTTTGAAAAATTCAACTGGCTATCTATTACGGTTCGAAAGATACAGCCGTTAAAAGGTAGAACAGACAAACAGACGGACGGACGGTTTTACACCCTTTGGGTACGGAACCCTAAAAACCATCCAACCAAGATCGCGTCAGCATTTTAGAATGACCTCATTTACTTTATCACATTACATTGTTGCATTATGCAGTGCAATGTGCTGACTTAGCGTGCACGGTGTCTTGTCACCGAGGCATTTTGTGAAGTTGGTAAAGCGTAGCAAGTCCACCCAGTCAATGAAGATTTTTTTACAATAACCAACTTTTGTTTTGTTTTCGAGCGGGATATCTTCCAAAGATACCCGGCTACATTGGGGATGAGGGATTATACACACTAAAACCCCCCGGTGACCAGCCTTAGTGCTTGACAAGAGAGCTCCGGGAGCCCTCAACACTGCGCTACGGCTCCTCCCAAGACAACCGTGTTGTCTCAGCCCACAACAACATTGGTCGCACAATGTTCTCTCCCTGGGCACGCTTAAGTGGATGGTCAGAGCTCCAATTTTGACCATCCCGAGCCCGGAGGTCCCCTTTTAGCAGCCTCTTACTACAGGCAGGGGGTACCGGTGCCGTATTCTATTGGCCCGGCGCCAGGGCTAACAATAACCAACCAAAAGATAATGAAAATTAAAAACTTCCAAATTAAGAAAATCTTACCTTTCAATAGCACTGACAACAAATCCATCTATTGACTTCACACTCATGATCCAGTTGAGTACAAAAGGCCGATAGTCGAATCCACTGACAAAGAGTTAAAGGTCAATAAGACAGATGGTTCTCAAATGATGGTTTGTTTACGATGGTTTGTTTCCAGCTTTAGTTTGTAAAACTGTGGTAGAATAGTACCAAATAGGTTGTACTTGTAACAAATTTTTATAATCTCTTTATTTTCAATCTATTTCTAAGTCTGTATATTTTAACTGAGGCATTGTTTGATTGATTTGAATGTAAAATCGTTTCCATAGTATTTAAGTGCCAAATTTGCATGCTGAAAGGCAGTATAATGGCCAATAAATAAGTTATTAGTAAAATTACATTTAAACAAGTTTTTAGCTTTAGAATATTTAATTTACTAAATATTCATAAGGATATTTTAATGGGGTATCTTGTTGCGTTCAGTAGTTCCTATGGCCACCTTCCATCATCATCATCAGACCTTGAATATCACCTAGGGGTATAGTACTCATCCAAACCATTCCAAAGAGCCTAAGCACGGTGGGGTTATCTTATTGCGTTCATTAGCTCCTATGACCACCTTCCGATTCCATCATCAGAAAAGCGTGATTTCGATTCTATTTTTCTGTACTACATGTGTTTTGCTTTATGCAAAACTTAATCAAAAAGGATACAGCTTATCCTTCCCAGCCATAGCGACGCATGGGTTGCCTTGCACGGTGAAGCTCTCCAGTTTGCACAGATGCACCAGATGGCTGATCTCGTTCAGGTCTTGTATGTTATTGTGAGCCAAGCCGAGGTGCTCCATGTTGGTGGGGAGGTAGCGGTCGCACTGTCGTAGATCCATGATACGGTTCCGCTCGAGGTTCAGATGCTAAAAAAATATTATTACAGTTCAAAGTACACGTAATATTAATAAGATTATTTAGAAAGTAACACACATCAGCAGCCATTAAACATTCGCTGGACAAAGGCTTCTCCCAATGCACGCCACTGACCTCAGTCGACAGTTCTTTGCATCCAGTTTCTTTGGAATCTTTTGGTTTGGTTTTATTTAACCCCCGACTCATACAAAGAGTGTTGATGATGATAAGATTCCAAACGTCGAGAGGTTATGTCTTGGTAACGAGGAGCTGATGATAGAGCCAAGAGTGGAACTCTTGGTGTGAGACTTCCCCCAAACTGGACGGGTTACTAGTAGCCATTGGCATCTAAAATTCGTCTCTTTTCATTTCAATGTGTAAGAGAAGGATGACAACAATTTTAGAGCATTAATAGTACAACAGAGTCGACACCAATGAAGAGTTTCACTATCTTCCTGGCTCCATCATCAGATCAGTTCAACGATACCAAATTATTGTATTGTCATCCGATTTACAAATACCTGCCTTAATTTGAAATTTGGTTTCAATTTGAAAGACAAATTAGAAGTAGGAAATTGAGTTCCAAGATTTGTTTAGATAGTTACAAGTGAAGTAATTCATCATCATCATCATAATTTCAGCTTATCGTGTTCCCACTGCTGGGACACAGACCTTCAGACAAAGAGAAGATGGGCCCTAATCCACCATGCTGGCTCAGTGCATGTTGGTGAATATCATGTCTTTGAGCTTTGGAGGTTCTTTGTGATACTGGTTTCCTCACGATGTTGTCCTTTACTGTTTTTGAGCGATAGCATCGAAACTGCATATAATTTATGTAAGTACTAAATAAGTAATTGGTGCAGGGCCGAGGATCGAACCGGGTGCCGTCAGATTGTAAAACGCACATGCTACAGCTCAGCCACCATCGCTCGTGCAGTCATTAAAAACGTGTTAATAGAAACTAAGACTCAACGGTTTTATTCAGGAATGTTATGCCGCCCATTATACTGCCGTATATTTGTTTTTTTATGTTAGTTTAAGTTTCATTAGTATTTTCGTTGTGTAATAAAGAAATATTGTATTGTATTGTTATGTCTGTGTTGGCTACAACACGACCATTTGTTCAGCGAGACGTTGATATTATTTAGGGCATGAATTAGCATTGCTGCAAAAACAGTAATATGAACCAGATATTGCAACAGAATTTCAAATAACATCGTGTGACTACTTTGCATTTCATTGTGCGATGCATTATGAAATCTGCTGTACGTATAAAACCAACGATATTTAAAACCATAGATGTTGAGGCAGCGCTCAAAAATTACTTAATCAAAAGTAAACTGAAACCTTCTTAACTATTTAGTAATTTGTGTATTTAGATTACAATTGCAAACTACATTAAACATTGTTATGACGATAAAGAATTTCGATTAAGGCCTACAAGTTCTACAATGAACTAGCGTCTAGCCGACGGCAGACCGGATGGTGTTCGGCTTACCGCCTACCACTTTGACATGCTATCAATCTGGTACCAATAAAATATTGTGAGAAAATATAGGTAACTCAAGACACTTTTTACGCAAATTTTATACTAGAACCAACATCCAAGTATTTGTAAATCAATGGTATGTAAATAGAGTTCGCATTCGATGCTTACATCCGCCACACCGACAATGCAATTTCTCAAACACTTATTAAGAGCCGTATTACAAAATGCATCATTAAATTTTAGGTATTTCAGTCATAAAACTAAAAAAATAAAGCTGTTGTTAAGACGAATACAAAGAAGTTAAACCATAACACTAAAATTGTTTATTTTAGGTCCATGAAATATAAATAGAGTTTAACGAAAGACTACTTTTGTAAATTGTAATAAGATTTTTTTACTGGAGCAAGTGCCTTTATTAACTAAACAAAATACAAGCTAACACTAACACTACAAATACAGTTAGACTGCCCATAGACCGTTGACGGTCTAAAGACAAGTAAGCAGTTGATATGCTGAGTTTTTTTTTTGCAAAATTTGTTGCTGTTTATTTCAATAAAAATACAGATCTATTTATTACATAAATTTAATTTTATAGAGATATTTCTATTTTATAGAATTATAATGCCAAAAGTTCACATGCTTTCAGTTTCATTGCTTTTTCTGTCAAAAAATGTGAGAGGGCTCTTAAATTAACAAAATATTACAATAAGTTTAGGATTGCATGTCAAGTAAATTAATCCAAATATCCAATTAAACGTTTTGATTGCTTCCATCTATACATATTGTTATTAAGGTCATGAAAGGCATTTCACGTTCAAGAATTGGGCTCTGAAATACCAAAGAGAAGTGGTCTAATAAATAACGTGAGTTATGAAGGTCACAACATTTTCAACATTGTTTCGCTGACGAAATGTTAGAGCGAAATAGGTAATAACAGAAAAACGCCAGAAGCAGCCAAAAGTTTCTATGGACTTGATATATTATGTTTTTTTTTAAAACCCATATTCATACTTCGAATTAGAGGTAGGTACCTCGAATCCTCACATCACCCTCAAGTGGTGTTTTAGCATATAAAAAACAGCACTTGGGGGTGACGTGAGGGTAGTCAAGATTCAGGGAGCGTCGTGAAGGTGATATTAAAGTTATGATTAAATTAAAAACTTAATGTTTATTGAATGCCTCTTAAAATCTCTAAATTAGGTGTAGAACGCTTAAAATAGATGAAGGGTCGACACAATCTCAAGTGGGTGCAACTACAAGCCCATGCCGTCTGACTGCCTGCGTGGGCTGCTAACATAACTAGGTACCTTTATTTAGAAAAATATGACATAAACCTCTAAAATAGAAGAAGCGAAACGCACGACTGTGTGTAAGAGACATGGTTTTGCTCCGCTAAATGCGACTTTAATACAATAAACCAAGCCTTATCTGTAGTAGTAAGTGTTACTTAAAAATTGGAAAACCTCACCTTAATATAATCTACTCCAATCTTATCCATCGGTCTAGTTTAAATATTCAAGACATTTTTGCACAAACGGTTAACTGACCCCAAACTAAGCAAAGCTTGTGATATGGCTGCCAGAAACTGATATACATACATATATTTTAAATACATACTTAAATAGATATTAACACCCAGATATAGAACAAACACAAATGTTCATCACATAAATGTTTGCCCTAGATGGGAATCGAACCCACACCCCCAAGCGCAGAAGGCATGTTCACTACCAACTGGTCCAACGGGTCTATCTATAGATTGTTTTTAAATGGTCTTGTTTGGGAGCTACAATGCCACAAACAGACGCACAGATACACATATTAAACTTACAATACCCTTTTTGTGTTAGGGGCTTAAAACATTCTTACCTTCAGGCTCTTCAAATAAGATATATCGGCGATGAAAGATATTTGGTTGTTGGATAGATCTAGCTGCTCTAAATGCATGTTGTGGTTCAGATGCTCAATTGATTTGATGTTATTGCCTAAAAAAAAACATGTTGATTGAATTGTTTGAAACTAGTCGGATGTACCTTCGACCAAAATAAAATGAATGGACGGGCACTAACCATTGAACTGGCTCAGTAAAAACGAGTCAAAGCCGTCGGACATATACTTCAACACCTAATTATAAAATGTACAGTATATTTGTAACAAAAAATAGATCTGTTTTATTTGTGTATTTACACTTTGGGAAAACATACGAATGCATAATTTTGACAGATGTTTCGTTATCACGTAACAATACTCTTGTTGCACTTCCTATGGCTAGAGACCGACTGAAACGAAGTGAGGGCCGGCGGTTATTTTGTAATCTTGAAAAATGCACTTCTATTGGGCCTGTCCATAAACCAGCTCTATCATATGCGAGTTATCATCATTATTAGCCTATCATGTTCTCACTGCTGCGACACAAGCCTTCTCTCAGAGAGAGGATGGGCCCAATCCACCATGCTGTTTCAATGTATGTTGGTGAATGTCATATGTCTTTGAACTTTCGAGGTTCTTACACATACCGGTTTCCTCAGAATGTTTTCTTTCAATGTTGTTGAGGGATGGCATATGCGAATGATTCCTATGTAATATAAACAAAACACATAAATTGGGTCACAAACGTCAGCAATAATAAATGTACATTTTTTTTTTAAGCTTATCAAATTGAGATACTTCCTCTTTTTTTAAATCAGTTACAAACGAAAAAACATTTAAAAAAACAAAATTTTTTCATTAAAAAAACGAATAACAATACTTCTCATCGAGGGGCAGTCAGGTAAAAAGATCTTACCGGCAAGCTTTAGCACTTTGAGGTATATAAGATCTTTAAGACCCTCTATCTGCAGGATTCCATTGCTGTTCAATGCGAGGATCCGCAGGTTTGTAAGCCGGGAAACTCCGTGCATTCGAAGAAGGAAATTGTTGCATATTGACAACTGGGGACAAAAGCACAGCAATCAGATCCAGTGTTCAAATCAGAGGAAATAATTATTTTGTATTAGCTCATATTTGACTCAATCATCAGGTTTTGGTCCAACTGGTAGAATCACACGGTTAGACCACGGGCTACAAACGATAGTTTATTTTGTCTGCAACCAACTCAAATACTATCTAGGAAATACACATAAACAATACACAATCACAAAAAACTATGTTTTAGTTTTAAAACCATCATGGTTCACTGCAGTTATAATGAAATTATTATAATTAAGATATTTAGGTACCGTATGAATGTTCTGGATGATGTCACGATATTTCGCCGCAGTTACATGCACTATTACAGTATGTGGAATATGCTGGGTGCAGATCTGAACCTTATTTCACGAAAACAGGTGTCAGCCAGGGATCGAACCTGGGGCCGCTGGAGTTTATAATCATGATTAACAACCTGCCAAATGTTGTTCAGGAAGCTCGATGTTTACTGTTTGCGGATGACCTCAAGTTGTTATTGGCGGTTAAAGACAAAGGAGACTGTCAGCAGTTACAAGAGGAAATAGACAGAGTTGCCGAGTGGAGTCTAATAAGCTCGCGTTCAATGTCACGAAATGCTCGGTAATCTCGTTCGGCAGAACACAAGATCCACTCAGAGTCGATTATAACGTCAATGGCGAAGTTTTAAAGCGGGTAGAGACGGTCAAAGATCTTGGAGTAAATATAAATAGTGACCTGACGTTTAGAAACCACATAGTACATATTTGTAAAAAAGCATATAAGAGGTTAGGGTTTGTGCTGCGTCAAGCTGCGGGATTTAAGAACATAAGAGCCATATCAGCCCATTGGATATAATAAACTAGAAGTTAGAAGGAGCTGGGCGCTCGCATATTATTTTATTATTATTTGACAAATCCGGAAATATTGTGTCTGATGAAGTTGAGCGTGCCGGACGGGTACGTGGCGCGCCGGCGGCGGCCGCAGTTGTTCTCCCTCCCCCGCGGTAGGACTAACTTACTTGCTAAGAGCCCATTGATTCGAATGTTGCAAGCACTAAATCAAGTTGCAAAGAAAATAGACCTGTTTGTGTGTTCTATTGTAGAATTTAAAAAGGCGGTATTGTTCCATTTATGTTATGAATTAATTAATAATTGAATAATTGATTTACTGGCAACTCCTTTGTTATGAATAGTTTATTATTTTATAACCTGCTACCGGAAAGCCTAATAAACAAAAATGACACTTCGTTTAAGGAAATAGTAAAAAAATATTTAATACAAAATGCTTATTACAAAATTAATGATTTTATCTGTGACAAAGCCTCTTTGCGCAAATTGTGTTTGGACTGTAAAGATATATGTAATTAATTCTATGGACATGTTTGTAAATTTTTGTGATAATGTAAGTGGGTGCCTATTATTTTATTTTTATTACTGTTGACATTTTATTTTATTTTAATTTAATTGATTATTTACACTTTTATTATAAATATTGTATATTTTGACGTTCATAAGTGTACACTAATGTACCCATATTTGATAAATAAATGAACTGAACTGAACTTGACTACTTTAATATAATGACATTATAATCTACTTTAATCTAATCTAATGCATGTATTATTATTTAACTACTTGACTAATTTTATAATAGTAATTAATTTCTTAAAATGTTAATGTGTAAACTACACTATTGTATTAGGTTAATCCTGTAAAAATAGTTGTAATGAATGAAATAAAAATAAATAATAAAATAAAAATATTTTCACGGGAAGATGGTGCATGTAACTACGCCGAAATATCGGGAGCTACATCCACAACCGTACTGTAAAAAACAATATAACCTCGACAGGACTTCAGCGCTCTTAACGTTTAGCGTAATCAGAAACTAGCGTAGGATGCGGGCAAAAGATTAAGTAAATAAAAAACTGGTGAATAAACAATGAAGGTATAGGTACATACTTACATTTTCAATTCTACTGTATGAGTCAATATTATCCAACCGCTGCAACTCATTTTGATCTAGAGACAAGTTGATAATATTCGCCGCCTCTTCAAGGGGCACTTTCTCTATTTTCTTCAACCCACGCCTCGAGAGATCCAAGGTTTCGCTTTTCCCATCTAGCAAAATGAAACTACGTTTATGCTTTGAGTGTTAGTTTTTAGTAACTGATCGAAGGAAAGCCACTCACCCATAATATTATAAGGAGAAATTTGGACCGATCCGTAAAACTGATTTCATTTTTGCAGTTTTTCAAGTTTTCATCAGCAACAATAACCACGGACAATAACCGTGAAAATCACAGAACACCAAGAAAACCCCATTCGCTCACACTCACTCACAAACTCACTCACTCACTTCCCTATTTATTTATTTTTTCTTCTTCCCCGAGTTGGGGCTTTTGGCTCCGCATCTCACTTCCCTTCGCGACACAAACATCAACTTCGCGACCAACATGACAGGACAGTTGACATATTAAACTTTTTTTCATGACGATGGATACAAAGTCCTTCAGTCGTAGTATTAATCAAGTTTTCTTATTATTATACAGCGTAACAAGTCATAGTCACAGTCAGAGTCAAGCAAAGTAAGTCACATCATCATCATCAGCCTCTAACTGTCAATTTCTGGACATAGGCCTCTCCTAATGCACGCCACTGAGCTCGGTCGGAAGTTCTTTGCATCCAGTTTTTAGCCGCCGCTTTACGCAGGTCATCACTTCACCTGGCCACAGGGTGTCCTACACTACATTTGCCTAAGCGTGGTCTCCAGTCCAAAACTCGTCTACCTCATCGGTTATCGGTTCTTCAGGCAATGTGACCGCCGTGACCGGCCCACTGCCACTTCAGCTTGCTAATCCATTTAGCTATATCGGTAACTTTGGTTCTATGTCGAATCACTTCGTTCCGAATTTTGTCTCAGAAACTCAGACAGAAACTCCAAGCATAGCTCTCTCCATAGCTCGCTGAGCGACTGAATAGGGTATTTGACTACTTTTGAGAAACTATTGCACATTATTGCCTGATATAATTTAATTTATACTGCATTTATATTTTCTGGATATCAGTCGTATTTGCGATATAAATCGATGTTAAAGTTTGAATGAAAAAATATCGCGCCAAAACGGAGACCTGCTGGGCAATCGCGCTAAAAAATTACAGACGAATCGTTGACGAAACGCAAACGCTCCACAACTTTTGGTCGATTTTGTGTCGATGTTGATATTTTCTAGCTTTTTCCAAAACGTTCGTTTGACAGCGTCTACATTCCTACTGTGATCGGGTTGCGTTTTGTCTTTGGTTAAAACCATTAGCACGATACGAAATCGACCAAAAGAAGTGGAGCGGTTGCGATTCGTCAACGATTCGTCCGTAATTTTTTAGCGCGATTGCCCAGCTGCGTCATAGCTCCGGTCAAGCGACTCATGACGTCACACAGATCTAAACAACTGCAGCCAGGCAGCAAAAGTTTGATAATCACAAAATTTCTAATAGAAGTAATGGTTTATAAATGTTGTGTAGTGCCACAATGTACAAATACTTCCATAAAGACACCGGAATAACTATTTGGTCCTGTTCCAATGGACCCCAAAACTCGCAAAAAGTGGTTGGAACTAAGTAGCTCGTAGAGAACACAAAAGTATTGGAGCTAATTCAAGTGTTTCTATGTGGAAAATCATTTTGAGGTACATATTTTGGGAGCTCATTCCACAGCCTTACCACGGTAAATATCCCGTAAATAATCATATAACTTTAAATTTGAGTCTATATATTTCTATTATAATTTGTGTTTTTATTGCATTACTATTTTATGTACTGTTACTTTCTTTTTAAGCATTGTATAGCTTGACATAACCTAACAAAATAGTGATATCCACTTACTACAACATACTTTTTGTACAACTTGATTGAATGTTTTGCTTGGAGAACAATTAAAAATTAATACTTACATTGTAGTTTTTACGTTTTGAGTTCTGCAGCGTAGAGACAATGACGTAGATTATTATTGAAGAAATATGCAACCATAAATACATTAAATTTGGGTAAGTTACTGCTGTCTGCTTTAATGTTTCTCCATTCTTCTCACATTTAGCCTCCGGACTGTTTTTTGGGAAAATTTCTGGATAAATCGCTCTCAAAATAGCTTTACTCGCAAATATCAATACAAAATCTGTTTGTTTAGATCTGTCGTGTGACGTCACTAGGGATGAAGCCAATTACAGACCGTTTTCGATCACGTGATCAAATGTCGAAAATACAGTTATTTTATTCGCGTTTTTTACAAAAAATAAGCATATTTTTACTAAAAAATCAATGATATATGCTTTTTAATTATGTCATGTTTATGGATCAATAGGGTATTTGACTACTTTTGGGAAACTATTGCACATTATTGCCTGATATAATTTAATGTATACTGCATTTATATTTTCTGGATATCAGTGGTATTTGCGATATAAATCGATGTTAAAGTTTGAATTAAAAAATATCGCGCCAAAACGCAGACCTGCGTCATAGCTCCGGTCGAGCGACGATTGACGTCACACAAAACAAAACAGCTGCAGCCAGGCAGCAAAAGTTTTATAATCACTAATTTTCTAATAGAAGTAATGGTTTATAAATGTTGTGTAGTGCCACAATGTACAAATACTTCCATAAAACACCGGAAAAACTATTCGTTTCTGTTCCAATGGACCCCAAAACTCGCAACAAGTGGTTGGAACTAAGTAGCTCGTAGAGAACCCAAAAGTATTGGAGCTAATTCAAGTGTTTCTATGTGCAAAGATCATTTTGAGGTACATATTTGAGTCTATATATTTCTATTAGAATTAGTGTTTTTATTGCATTACTATTTTATGTACTGTTACTTTCTTTTTAAACATTGTAAAGACATAACCTAACAAAATAGTGATATCCACCTACTACAACATACTTTTTGTACAACTTGATTGAATGTTTTGCTTGGAGAACAATTAAAAATTAATACTTACATTGTAGTTTTTACGTTTTGAGTTCTGCAGCGTAGAAACAATGACGTAGATTATTATTGAAGAAATATGCAACCATAAATACATTAATTTTGGGTAAGTTACTGCTGTCTGCTTGCACAAAATGTTTCTCCATTCTTCTCTCATTTAACCTCCGGACTGTTTTTGGTGATAATTTCTGGATAAATCGCTCTCAAAATAGCTTTACAACATTAAATTCGCAAATATCAATACAAAATCTGTTTGTTTAGATTTGTGTGACGTCACTAGGGATGAAGCCAATTACAGACCGTTTTCGATCACGTGATCAAATGTCGAAAATACAGTTATTTTATTCGCGTTTTTTACAAAAAATAAGCTTATTTTTATTAAAAAATCAATGAAATATGCTTTTTCATTATGTCATCTTTATGGATGATGTCAATTGGCATAATATTTTCAATACAGTCAAACACCCTATTGGCATAATATTTTCAATACAGTCAAATACCCTCATAACGCCATTATTTTCCAAGTTGGCGCCAAAACTTTAAACTCCGATAGTTTGACAGGTAGGGCTGCCCATGGTAAATATTTATATCTTTTTTTAATTTATTTTTTAATATTATTCGCCTATCGGGCAGGCTAAAGCCTTTAAAGCTATACCGCCTGTTCAGCTGTTTTGTATAGTTTTATTACGTCAAACAAGTCATAGTCACAGTCAAGTTAAGTAAGTCACGGTCAAGTCAAACTCATGCCCCTGTAAAGTGATGGGGACTTTACAAGAGGCTCCTATGGAGTTTTGGAAACAACACGAAAAGACACGTTTCACCTCGTTATATCACTTTCCCACACTCGAACACGTTTACGAGCACTTAATGAATAATAATTCACCATTTAATACACATTAACACTCGAAAATACACAAGTTTAGGAAAATAATAGCACAAGCCGACATGTTTTTTCAACATTGGCGCCAAAACTCCGAAGTTGCCATTCCATTTTTTTCCTTTGTTGGAGGATCTTACGGCGTCGCACTTCTTGTGCATTTGCCTGCTTTGATCATAATCATTATAAAGTTATAGATAGGCTCGAGCTGTGACGGTTTTAGCACTACCAGCGCCTTGGGCGAGATTTCTACGGCGCACCCCTCAAGAATAAATATCCATAGATTTTTATATACCTGCGGCGCATCTTATCTTATCATCTTATTCTCTTAGGCGCTTATGGTGCCCTGGGCGGTCGCTAGGCCCTACCCTAACGAAGAGCGTACATGTTACGGACTTACTGGTTTTAACATCGAGTCGATTGTTCAGGCTGAAAAGCCACATGGAAAGTAACAAACACGAATAAAAAAATCGAATAATAATTTTAGATTAGGTACTCAACTCAACAGTTACATCACTACTTAGCTGTGGTGGTTTGTGTTGAGGTTAGTGATTTTAGAAATATTTGTTTTTATCATCAATAACTGCAATATAAACAAACTTGCATGTTTTCAACACAATCCCACGTTGAAAACGAACATCAATTTTCTATCAACATTGTGTCATTCATTCATTTTCAGCCTAAATTGGAAGGACGCGGTAGTTGAAATTTTTTCTATCTAAATTTATTTACGATTATGACCTCTTTTAACCAGACTTTTCCTGGTAGAACATCGCTTTAGACCTTCATAATTGATTAAAATATAGTTTTATCATGATAAAGAATATCTCCCATAGAAATCGAGCACGCTATGGTTATCTATTTATAGCATTGTAACCTCTTTTCTTTTTAGGCGGGAGTGGAGTAAACGATATGGTATTGGGCAAGGGGCCTCGGCCACTCCAGGTGGTCTCGGCGATTCTCGTCGTGAGACTCCTTTCAGTGTTTGTCGTGCAGACTTGGTATGTGCCTGATGAATACTGGCAGACCCTGGAAGTGGCGCATAAGTACGCTTTCGGGTATGGCGCCCTGACCTGGGAGTGGCAGAAAGGGATCAGAAGCTACTTCTACCCGAGTGTGGTAGCGGCAATCTATTACGTGCTGAAGGTTACTGGACTGGATTATCCAGAGGCTGTGGTAAGTTTATACCTTATTTGAATTATCTTAGTACAGTGTGAACACCATGTAACAAAACTATGTTTAAAAGAAAACTCCAAAAACCATTGAAAATACATGGACTTTGAATGGTTCAGATTACTGACACACTGCGATCTTTCAAAAACTGCTCATCAGAAAGACAGCACACCCAAAAAAGAGTTTTACCAACTAGACAAAAATAATCATTAACGAAAAATTTAAAAATTATTCATCAATATATCTTTGCTCTGTGAATGTGATATGACAATGTTAATTTGAAATATCATTAGCTGGGACCAGACTGACCGAGGTGGGTCGAGCATTGCTCAATCTGTGGATATCGGACTATCAGTGGGTACGATGAATCGCGCTTTATTGTTGATATTCCGAAAACCCGTACGAAGCGCTTTGATTGCACTTTTATTGTGCGAACTGCGAGTCTGTGGAATGCGCTGCCTGATCAGGTGTTCCCCGATAGTTACAATCTGTCTACAATTCGTGTCTTCAATTGATGTGAATCGGTTTCTTCTAGGCATGTGTGCTGCATCGTAGACCGCATCATCTCTTAACATCAGGCGAGATGGAGGTCAAACGCAAGCCACTTTTTAACTTATCTAAACATCTATTGTATTAAACATCGTACTAGAGGCACAGAATATGGCGCGCCGATATCTCACTCACACACGGTTTTAGGGTTCGGTACCGAAAGGGTAGTAACGGTACCCTATAACTAAGCCTACACTATCTGTCTGTTTGTCTGTCCGTTCGTCTGTCCGTCCTACCTTTAAAAGGCTGAACCTTTCAAACTATAAAAGATAGACACTTAAAATTTTCACAGAATATGTAATGTAACGGCGGTAAAACTAACAAATAATAAACAACTCAAAAAGTTAAAACAAAAGGGGGTCCCCCATACAATAAACATATTTTTTTAATGTGTTATTAAATTAGCTCTAATATAAAATGGGTCATACGTACAAGCGTCAGACTTGGCATGATTATAGTACACACTCTAAACTAGAGATGGGCCGAGTACTCGGTTAATACTCGGTACTCGGCGGGTATTTTGATACTCGTACTCGGCCGAATAACTCGGTTTTAATGCCGAGTATACTCGGTTTAAGTAAAGCAATATATTTAGGTAGATATAATTAAAACAACAGTGTTAGATAATTAAAAAGTATTTATTACTAATTTAGGAAATCTTTGACAATCTCAATTATGATAACGAGTGAGTAGTAGTGAGACAAAATTAGGAGAACGTTAATGAAATAAACAATATATAAAATTTAATAAAGGTAAATTATGATGCAGGAACACAAGGCTCTCTGCACGTTCTGGTAACAGCCTATTCCTTTTTTCTTCGTTTTTCTTCGTCACCGCGCGAACCGGTTTGTACTTGTTTACGCGCCCGAAACTGGAATTTGATTGAACCGAGTACTCGGTTGGAAATAAATTAACCGAGTAAAACTCGGTACTCGTTACTTGGCAAAACCGCTACTCGGCGCATCTCTACTCTAAACTAAAGTATAACAATAAATAATGGCCAAGTGCGAGTCGGAGACAAATTTCTATTCATTACCAAGTTATAACTGGTAGTTCCTTACTTGGATGACCTTATAATTCGAACGTAGACCTTATCATTTCACCGAATCAAAATACCATATTTTAGAAATTTTGAAGTTGGTTTTTTTAATTGATTACTATTGTATTTTGTGGTGGTACGGAACCTTCAGTGCGCGAGCCCGACTCGCACTTGGCCGGTTTATTGTATTTTTTTAAATGTATACTTGTTACTGACTGCGGACTGGTAAGCGCAGCGTAGGACGTCCACCCACAAGATGGACAGACGACCTAAAAGAGACCGCAGGGAAACGCTGGATGCAGGCCGCTTCCAACCGGCCCTTTTGGAGATCGATGGGGGAGGCCTATGTCCAGCAGTGGACGTCCTACGGCTGAAATGATGATGATGATGATGATACTTGTTACTCAGATCTTCCTCCCGCGCATTCTCCAAGCGCTCGTGAGCACGGCAGCTGACTACAGCTTCTACAAATGGACAGGCGGTCGTAAATGGGCCCTCTTCCTGGTCCTGACTTCTTGGTTCTGGTTCTACACGTCGGGCAGGACTTTACTACAGACCTTGGAGACTTCGCTGGTAATGGTGGCACTCTCCATCTTCCCCTTCAAGAACACCAGACTATCGTATTACACTCCAGGTATGATATTAAATAATTAATTAATTATTAATAGGCTTGCGTTTGACATGGCGTTGCGTGCGACAGCCGTGATAGCCCATTTGGGAGACTAGACTTGAAAGCGTGAGGTCGCGGGTTCAAACCCCGGGCCCGTACCAATGAGCTCTTTGGAGTTTATGTATGGATTTTCATACCACTGGCTTTTCGATGAAGGAAAACATCGTGAGGAAACCTGCATACGTACGGACAAGGAATTCAATGGCATCTGTGAATCCACCAACCCGCACTATTATATGGCCCAATTACCCTTTCAGGGGTAGGCTAAAAGTCCAGCAGTGGACTGCTAAAAAGGTTGATTATGATATGATGAGGATTGCGTTTGACCGCCAACTTGCCTGATGTTAAGCGATGATGCTGTCTACGATGGAGCATATGGAGCATGCTTGCCTAGAAGAAACCAATTCACTCGTGAATGATTTGGTTTATAAAAAAAAACACATTTCTAGTGCAATTTGTATAAATTTTTTGTTGACTTCAAAAAGGAGGTTGTCAATTCAGATGGTTTTTTAAATATGTTTGTTACCTCAGAACTCCGTCATTTTAAAACGATTTGGTAAAATTCTTTTTTTGGAACTTTTAATAGAAAACGGTGATTTCAGGGTTGGTCCCGTAGTAAAAGTTGTTCATAATGATGAGTACAATTAACTCCTTTTGGCTTCATCATCATCATTTCAGCCATAGGACGTCCACTGCTGGACATAGGCCTCCCCCATCGATCCCCAAAAGGGCCGGTAAAGTGCCTTTCAGCGTAGTACAG
This sequence comes from Agriopis aurantiaria, assembly GCA_914767915.1. Lineage (NCBI taxonomy): Eukaryota > Metazoa > Arthropoda > Insecta > Lepidoptera > Geometridae > Agriopis > Agriopis aurantiaria. The sequence goes on from OU612003.1 coordinate 2,667,946, forward strand.
GGTAAATGCGTAACCTTTCAGAGACATGGGTTACATGCAGTTTTTTTTTGTATATGACGTATCTCTAGAACCGACTTTGGACTTCCGCAAAGTGACGCGTGATTCAATCAACTATTACATGCAGATGTTCAGCATCTATCACCATGCTCTAGCACCGTGGCATGCAACCACCATGCCCTAGCACCGTGGCATGCAAACATTTTCTTTTATTCCAGAGAGCCCCACGTGGATATGGCTGGCTGTGGTCTGTGTGTTCATCCGGCCGACCTCTGCGCCTCTGTGGGCAGTCCTCGGGGCCTACAACCTTGTCACTACCAACCAGGGTCGGCTGCGGCTGCTTGTACGCACTTACGTGCCCATCGGGTCAGTTTTAACCAACAATACGCCTGTGTCCTAATGTTTCATTCATACAAATAACAGACTTGGCGATGGATATAATATCAATCTTACTGTAATAATCAAATAGTCAAATTATAATGGCTGTTAAGGCAATTTTGTAAGAAATTTGTTGTAGCCAGTTGCACCCATATAAACAAAACGTTAGTCATTCGAAATCAGTTTGCACTGTGATGCGGAGTTCGACGTGTTGATGTAAATAAGAATGTTCAACCAAGGTTCTGTCATAATTCCTGGTGACAGATTGTCCTTCTCATTTCAGTTCTATTTACTTCTCTTTTCTGTGGTAATAATTGACTGATTTATCCATAAGTATTTATATGCTAATATAATCTATAAAGGATAAATTTCTGAGATGTAAGCGTTTATTTAAAAAAAAATTACATCTATCTGTAATGTTTTTATGATGACATGGGCTAGCTTTTGACCACAACTCACCTGACGGTAAGCGACGATGCAGTCTAAGATGGAGCACGCTTGCCCATGAGGTGCCTATTCACTCTTGTCTTGAATAGACATATTAAATGAAGTTTGTATCGACAGTGTGGTGACTGGCGGCGCGCTCGTGGCCCTCGACTCGTACTTCCACGGCAGCCTGGTCGTCACGCCGTGGGAGTTCTTCCGCTTCAATGTGTTGCACGACGTCGCCTCCTTCTATGGGACACATCCTTGGTAAGTCATGGATTGCACACCAATATTATAAATGCGAAAATTTGTGTAAAGCCGCATGCAGACGATGCGTAGTACAAGTAGCAAGTAAAAGTTGGGTACCGCTTTCTCAATTCTTGACAGGAAGATCACCAACAACGTAATAAAGTTGCAGCGACAGGGCCTTCGCCTGATAGTAGGCCTTATAACCGGTCATTGCAACTTGAATAGTCACTTGTATAAGCTAGGAGCCACGGATAGTCCACTGTGTCGCGGCTGCATGAAGGAGAACGAAACTGTAGAGCATGTGCTGTGGCATTGTGAAGCCACAGAAGAAACTAGAATCGCTACCGGGTTGCATGGGACACCATTGCCTTCTTCATCCACGTCACCACAACAGCTGGATTGCTTTTCATCATCATTATTTGCACTACCATCTACGCCACTGGAGTAACTGTGCCAGCGCCCTAGAGCCTCACTCCGATACTTCAATGAGTTGTGTTGGCTCGGGTAGGTGCTGGTAGGGCGAAATGCTCAATAAACCCCAAGCGGGATGTCAGAGCAGGACTTATCACCCCCATCTCGAATAAGTACAAGTTGCAAGTTCCTACTACGCATCGTCTGCAACGGTGTGCAGTGGCAATGAAAGTGCTTAATAGCACTTCGCGCTGGTCCTTGCGCAAATGAAACTTCGTTTCCCCGCGCTATTCGCACGACGCCCACTGCGCATCGTTCGTCTCCTTCGCGCTATATTCTGAGCCTTAAGTAAGATGTTAATACGATAGATATTTACATATAAGACGAGATAGATATTTGTATATGATGTAAAGTAAATTGATTAAATTACAAAATCTTCTGTTTTGCTATTTAACGAGTCACATAACCGTGTTTTTCAACTACAAGTAATATTATTTCTCAGGCACTGGTACCTAACACAAGGTTTGCCAGCGGTGCTTGGAATCAACCTGATCCCCGTGCTATGGGCCATCGCGACCGTATTGCGAAGGCCTAAAGAGCACCCCATCGGAGCTTTGCTGTTGGCAGCAGCAGTGACACACGTCGCTTTGTACAGGTAAATAGAATTAATACACTGGAAAGATCATTGTAAAGGCCCGATTGCACTTTGATTTGTGATTAGTGCGACTGATTAATGCAGGTGCTTAGTGATTAGTACCATTTAGTACTAAACACGTTTGGACCGTAACTGATTTATAGTGCGAGTGTATACTTTAATCACTCTCAAAATTACTAATCAATAATCACTTGCACTCGCACTAATCAAAGTGCAAACGGGCCTTTAGATCTGAGACTCGCAACAACTACACGAAAAGTTAATATTTTTTATGACCACGGATACAAAGTCCTTCAGCCGTAATATTAAACAAGTTTACCTAGTATTAAATAGCGTCAAACAAGTCATAATAACAATTAGAGTCAAGCAAAGTAAGTCATGGTCAAGTCAAATCCATGCCCCAGTAAAGTGGTGGAGGCTTTACAGGAGGCTCTTACCCACACTCGAGCACGTTCACGAGGACTTAATAAATAATAATCAATACACATTAACACTCGAAAATACACAAGTTTAGTAAAATAATACAATGAGACGACATGTTTTTTTCCACATTGGCGTCAGAACTCACAAGGGTCTTTAACCAGTGTGTGTTGCCAGTGATGTGGTACTAAGACATGGTCCTTTACTACTGGCCTTTTGGGAAAAGTCAGAGTCACACAGCGGGCAATGGAGAGAGCTATACTCGTAGTTTCTTTCTACGATAAAACTATTGCAGAAAGAAGGGGGCCTGCCCATCGGCCACATCGCTCTAAGGAACGATAACCGATGGGGAAGAAACGTTCTTGAGTGGAGACCACGAACCGGAAGACGCAGCGTAGGTAGGCCTCCCACTAGATGAACCGACGACATTGTGAGTCGCTGGCATCCAGTGGATTCAAAAGGCAGGCTGTCGTACAGTGTGGAGGTTAAAGGAGGAGGCCTTTGTTCAGCAGTGAACGTCTTCTGGCTGATGATGATGACAGGGTCGAGGATCGAACCGGATGCGGTCAGATTGTAAAGCGCACATGCTACTGAAAGGGGGGGGACAAGAGCCGCTTTCTGTTAGCGTTAACGCCGGCGGAAAGATGAAATTGTATGAAAATGACATTAGCTTGAGATAACATTTCTCAAGCAAATGTCATTGTCAATGTCATTTTCATACAATTTCATCTTTCCGCAGGCGTTAACGCTAACAGAAAGTGGGTATTGTCTAACCACCCAGGGCCATCATTGTCGTTGGCTAATGTTAATACCATGGTTTAATTTCAGCTTCATTCCGCACAAGGAGTTCAGATTTGTGCTTCCGTTGCTGCCTATCTTCTTGTACCTGGCTCAAGATGTCATAGTGCCTTGGAGTAGGAAAGCCACAAAGTGAGTATTGTCTCAATTTAAGTTATTTTATGTGCTATGTAATGATCATTTTTAACCCCTGATTTTATTTCATTTTATTGTATTCGAAAAACTAACAGCTACTTAAAAAAACATTATATTTGATTATAAATATAACTTAAGGCTAATTAAAAGTTTTCACATATATAAACTGTATTTGTCCATGGTAGATGTGTAAGAAACTTACAAAAAAAAAAAATAAGAAAAAATAACATAATAGCTTAAAATAACTACACAATAGAAACCAAGTACATTCGCAAAATTTAAGCCATTCAAATAGAGTCATATATGGCTCCAAAAAAAATATAAAATTTTACTATGACAATTTGCGCGGTGAAATCGTACCACAACAAATCAGAAAAGCAGCATAAGAGTTATGGTGTGACATTCCACAGGTAATCCATTAATTTTCTTGCTTAAATCGTTTAAAATACCAATCGAAACGTAAGTTACAAAGCGAATTTGTAGCTTATGTTTTGAGAAGGCGTTGTTTGGAAACCTACCTTCTCTGAGTAGTTATTCTAAGCATAATAGTTAGACTGAAGCGACCCACGAACAACTGCCCCCTCGACCCGCAATAGATAAATCAAACTAGTTAGCTTATTTAGTTCATCCATCACGAGTCAAAGAAACAATCGTTCATAAGTCTGATGCAAAGTGTGTGGCATTGTAGCTCCCAAGCAGCGTAACCGACTTTGATTTAGTTTTTTATTGTTTGAAAGGTGACTTCATATTGTGTTTTAGCTGTAATTCAAGAAAATATGTTAAACCGTTTGAAGATTAGCTCTATAATGGGGCATTTTTTTATTTAATTATTTATGCGTTTAAAAAACCATACGATGCTTCTTACAAAAATGGCATGATATTGTTGGGAGGTCCCCAGTTTACCTATTATTAGGGTTTTACATACCTATGTATATTGGGGTGTTACGTAAGTATGTAGCTCCCCAATTAATTTTATTTTTTTTATAATAGGCTTGCGTTTGACCGCCACCTCAATTGATGTTATGCGATGATGCAGTCTACGATGGAGCACACTTGCATAGATGCAAACGATTCACTCAATTTCAAATCGCAAGTGAATCTGTTTTTTCTAGGCAAATGTACCGTTTCCACAAAAGCGAAACGTTCCTATTTCTGGGTACTACTTGCGTTACAACTTTCAAATTAATTCGAGATACCAGATCTTGGGCAGAAGCGAAATGCAGTGACTCCAACTTTTATGCACCGCGCACTTGTCCAATGCTCTCGTCCAGTGTAAACCGTTTTGTCATAGATTATACATAAACATGTAAGGGTAGGTATAACTGATATGCATGACTATTTAATGATGGATACTAGTACCCACCCCTTTCGCATTCCTCTCACCCCCTGCCCCTTTCTACCCCGTCGGCTTAGTACACCGTTTCCGCGTAACCCAGTGAATGATCTCGCGAGTTTTTTAATAATCATGTTTGGCAACTAGATGGCAACTGTACGCGGTGGCGGGCGCCATTCTGGTCGGTAACGCGGTGCCGGCGCTGTACTTCGGCGCGGTGCACCAAGCCGGCACAGTGAACGTGATGCCGCTGCTGAGAGCTTCCTTACCCAACAACCGCTCGTCTGTCGCCTTCCTGATGCCATGCCACTCCACACCGCTGTACAGGTAACCAGGATAATCTGCAGTGACGATTTATGTTATCTTTGATAATCTGAGACCGTTTCGAACGCGTGGCCACCCTCAAGAGCCGTACAACTTTCCGGTATTTAGCACGAACTTGCGTTCATTCTTTCACTATGTAACTACTCATAAGTTCTTTCACAAGTTTTCTTCATTCGCTCGTATTTTTGTGCTTTGTTGCGTAATTATAATTAAAAGAGTTTTTACAACACATTTGCTCAAAAAGTGCACTTACGAAGCCTGTATACATCGTTCGAAAGTTAAACATTACGCATCATACAACGGAGCGTGCGGTAATGAATTTTACCGCACGCTCAGATGTATAGCACCGTGCGTGTACTTTACGGTATTTCTTTAATTTCCATTTCCATAAAAAAAAATTCATTTGTAGCCTTTTTTTCTCGCAAATGTGTTGTAAAACGTTGTATGGCATATGTATGGCAAACTCGTGACTATGGTAAGCCTGAGACGGTCTACTCGTTTGTAATAACCAACTTATCGCATTTGTATCATAAATAATTATTCCTACCTTTCCCATTGTTCACACAAATTTACGCAACGGAATAGGCAACGACAAAGCAGAAAAAAAAAATTTGTTCTAATTTTCGACACTAATGCATCCAATTTAGAGTAAATCACATATAAAGGATCATTTTTTATTTATTTACTAAAGACATTTTATTAAATCAACGAGTTCCGGAGTGGAGACCACGTTTAGGCAAACGTAGTGTAGGACACCCTGCGACCAGGTGGAGTGACGACCTGCGTAACACGGCGGCTAAAAACTAGATGCAAAGAACTGCCGACCGAGCTCTGTTGCGTGCATTAGGAGAGGCCTATGTTCACCGCAATGGACAGTTAGAGGCTGATGATGATGATGATTTAAATCAAAATTATTTAATCGTGCCAACCCTGGAACAACCGTGATAGTTTAAAACAGTGTTCAAACTAAACTTTATGCAAACCCCTTCAGCTGTTGACATAAACATTTACACCACACAGAACTTTTGCATGTATAATATTAATGTGATGTGACTTACCAGCCACCTCCACATGAACGCGTCAGCGCGCTACCTGTCCTGCGAGCCAGCCTTCAACCGCCCCGGGGAGACTTACGAGGCGGAGGCGTTCTTTAACAACCCTCAGAGGTCAATATTTACTTATAACTAACTAACTAGCTACATAATTTGTTTAATTAATTAATTAATTTTAATTTGTTGTTGTTTTTTTTTTTTTTTTAATAATAGAGTATATCTTAGGTATTCGCGAATATAACACAGTGGGATTACTATTTTTAACGAATAGCTAAGATCATCTTTATAGAATATATATAATATAATATAATAAATTTATAGAAGATTAAAGAACATTGTGCGTTTAGATGCTGATAGATAAATACATTCCTCAAATAGAGAGCTTTACCAAAAAAAAAAAAAACTAGCTACATATTTTAATAAATGAACCTTCCGTGAAAAATTTACTAACTCATGGTGGAAACCGTATAACACTGTATAACATTGTATCTCCTTATGTTTCTTATAGTATATGTCCATTGTTTTTGTTTTTTGGCAATAAATATATCTTTTTCTTATAAAAATCCGTCGCGTGGTTTAGGAGCTAGCGGTTATACAGACAGACAGACTCGGAAACTTCATTATATACTGTGTAGATAAAGTATAAGATTAAACATGTATGTTGCCAAGAACTGTATTCAACAACTGATCGTTGTGTAAAGTTATATGATTATTTACGGGATATTTACCGTGGTAAGGTTTTGGAATGAGCTCCCGATATTTCGGCGCAGTCACATGCATCATGTTTACAGGAAGACTGAAGGATGCGGGTGGTTGGTCGAACAGTTAAAAAGTTGGTGAACAAAAGTTAGTGATAACTTTAGTGAACAACCGTGATAGTTTAAAACAACTATTACTCTCTCTCTCTCTCTCTCTCGATATAGCTTTAGTGAACAACCGTGATAGTTTAAAACAACTATTACTCTCTCTCTCTCTCTCGATATAGCTTTAGTGAACAACCGTGATAGTTTAAAACAGTGATCGTTCTGTAACGTGTTCCAGATGGTGGAAGAGTGAGTACAGCACGCGACAGCCGCCGCGGCTGCTGGTGTTGTTCGACAGGCTGAGGGGCCGCGTCGAGAATATCCTCTCGGGGTACAAGCTGATCCACGAGCTGCCTCACACGCAGGTCAGATAACACGCTGTTTCAACCACAACCACGCATGGAATTAACGTTCAAAATACTATCTGCGCCCTAGCTATTTTTTCTTAGCTCTATTGTACTATTGTATTGTTATATGATTATTTGCGGGATATTTACCGTGGTAAGGTTGTGAAAAGAGCTCCCGATATACAACTATTACTCTCTCTCTCTCTCGATATAGCTTTAGTGGACAACCGTGATAGTTTAAAACAGTGTTTTATTGTATAATAGTATTGCTTGCCAACAATAAATCGTTTAAGAATTTTAATTGCATTTAAACTTAAATTTGAACAATGTTCTATTTTTATTCGATTTTTTCCGCCCATTACTGGGCAGGCTAAAGCTATTACTGCCAAACAGCCTCGTCTTACCTGTATATATTTACAACAGTTTTAAATGGGTTCAGTTTACTTTTATTTTATGCACTAGTGCACTATTTTGTGCACTAGAGCATAAAAAGCTGTTTAGTCCTTCTACACCGGGCATAAGCAAGAACTATACGAGCACGAGTAAAAAGTAAAATTTTCTTTCCACAGTTCCCGGAAGGCGAGGTTGGTGAAAAAGTGCTTGTATATGAAAAGAAAGAGATTCAACCGCGAGCTTCCTTTGCCGACGAAACTGTCTAACCACAAGACAAGTATGTTGGTACTTTTTAACACAGACTGTTCGAGTTTGCACAAATTTACACCATCTGTGACTAAGTGCCAATATAATGTAGAAGAAAATACAATAATCGCCTTTTTGCGAAAAAAATTAGAGTATTTAAATTTGTGAGAACAATATGACATCAATTTTAGTTTAGTTCAGACATTGCTTCTACAGAATCGACATTACATCTGATAATCATGGTCAGCTTAAGACGGATAGTTGAATAGGTTTGTGTCCTAATGGCGTCGATTCTGTCTTACCACTTAACAAAACCAATCTGACAGGACTACAATTATCTGCCTCTCTTTTCGTTTTAATATGTGAGAGAAGGATGGCGGCAATTTTAGAGCTGTCAAATTTAGTTTAGTTTAGAGTACATCAGAATCGATGCCATGTTTCATTTACAGGCTTAGTGAAGGATATAATTAAATACATTACACATAAAAATAATAATTTCAATTGGCAGATATTTTTTTTAGATATAAGCGTTTAAAGTTTTGTTGGGGATAGAATAGAGAGCGGATGCTCTGTCCCTAACGCAAAGCGTGTGTTAGTATAGCATTTGTATGGCGCGCGCACGGCTTGACGTCATAACGTGCTATAGTGCGCTCTCTGTCTATCATGAAATTAAAATATATAACTTGTGTATTTATACAGAAATTTTAATTTTTTGTTTTTGTTGATCTCTTCGCTCTCTCTCTCACTCTCTCTCTTGAGGCTCTATTTATGATCAGCTTTTTAAAAAGGTAATAAAAAATGGACACAAGGCTATTCTAACTTGTCATGTGAAGTTTGTAATCTAGAAATGTGAGAACTTTCGTCCAATACGCGTGACGCAAGTTTGGTATAGTCAGGTGGTGTAATGATCAAATCATACTTATATTACATTAATTACTTATATACTTGACTGACTGTAGGTTCCTGTCTTGATGCAACTTAGATTTCTATATACTAGTAGCTATGTACACGTACTGCCTATGAATAAGGTATATAAAGAAACATAACTCTGAATTAGAGATTTTACAGTTTAGTTAGCGACCCAAAACTGTTTAGTCAGCGACCCAAAACAGTTTAGTCAGCGACCCAAAGCCGTACTCCGTTATTTTAAAGAGCTCGGCTGGTTTATGTAGGCTGGCGGGCAAATGCACAATACACCCCAAGTGAGAAGTCAGTGTAGGTCTTATTAGAATGAGCATTAGAGATGCCGCGAATAGTTTTTATGGCAAATAGTCGATTAGCCGTTAATCGTCATTCCCTATGGCGAATAATAATAATAATCGACTTATTCGCAGTTATTATTTAATATCAAAAGTTGACATTATACTTATTTAGTAATGAATAATAAGCTTTCAGTGATTTTGGATTTACCTTGTTTTTTTAAGATATCCAATTTATAATCCGAATACCGATTTTACATTTGTAAGTGCTGGCATCCCTTTATAATATGTTTGACGGGGAATACCCTGTTTCGTATAACCCAGCATTAAATAATTATAATTTGATTATTTTAATTCTATTTAAAAATATTATAATATTATTAAAATAATATAATTAATAAATTTTTTTTTTTTTTTTTTTGTTTAAAAATCTTTTCCAATTGGTATTAGCTGATCTCGAATAATAGAAAATATTTTTCGCTTCCACGAATAATGAAAAATTAACGAATAAAGTCGAATATCGAATAATAGCGACTAATAGCGGCATCTCTATTCAGAATGCCTGTTCCAAAATGACCCCATGTACTGTTTTTTTTTCTTGCACGGGCCATCCTTTACTTAGGGTGAAGAAAGCTCAGGAGGTGGCGCCCTCATTTAAACATCGAATGGGGGAGCCACCGACATACTTTCTAAACAAAACTGAAGACATCCATAGAAAATTTGTAGTTCCTTTATTTAGCCACCTGTGTGTAAATTCGTTGGACAGTCAAAATGTGGTGTGGAATGGGTGTATGTGAACTATTATGTGCTCATAACTGTTTTTGGACAGAGTTATAATTCTATATATATATCTTCTTTGTAGTGTACAGCACATTTAGTTTAGTGTTGAAAAAATGTTTTAACGCATACAATATTTCGTCTCGAATTCATCAATTATTAATTTAAGATTAATTTTAATGATTAGGCTTTATGGGAGTTTCACCCGTATAAAATGTTCAGATTTTTGATAATGTATTTTAAATAAGATTAGTATACAAATGCAATGTTTATATTGCATTTTTTTTATCTGGCTAAATATATTAGACTAATACAATGTTACGGTACATTTTGAATTTACAATCGTATGTAAATAACGGTATGAGTATATTATGATTTTGTCTTTTGAAGGGCTTAACTCAATGCTTCATTTTCAATTCAATTAATTTATTTCGGGTCCTTAGGTCTAATTACACTTGACGTCATTTACAGGATAAAAATCACAATTTAAAATTAACATGAGACAGTTATACAATATAGGTACACATTATCGGCTGTAAAACGGCCTTGTCAATAATTGTTCGGACAAATTTAACCTGGAAAACTTGAAAAGCATACATTTTCAATTCCCGCCGTCGCTGTTCCTATGAAAACAGGAGTTTCGGTGTGCGTTTAAGACCACCCTTTGATTTAGCCTCATTACATAAGTATAACTCAAACATGCGTTTTACTCGTTTGCGTTTTACATAAGTATAACTCAAACAACAGTTATTTTTTATTCTCAATAAATAATAAATAAATAAATGCGTTTTACACAAAGCTTTTTATATAAATTATTATTTTAGTAACCAAAATTGCAAATACTAATTACTTTCGCATCCATGACTGAGATTCACACAACCCAAGTACAAAATACATTTATAATTTATACATTATAGTTTATACACTTGCCAAAGTTATTTAATAACTACTATTACTAACTACATGATATTTTTATTAATATGCCGAGTCGGACAAATGCAGGACGGAAAAATTATTAGGGATAAAACGGAAAAGTTTTTTTTTAAATTTTCTTCTAATTTTCTTCTTCTACTTTAACTGAAGCAGGTCCGTGGATAAATTAGATTTTTGCAAACCAGCAATGTAAAGCGTACAAAAATCGGGGTCAATGCTTCGACTTAAATAAAATGAATGGACGGGCCCTAACCATTGAAATTGCTCAGTAAAAACGAGTCGAAACCGTCGGACATATACTTCAACACCTAATTATAAAAATGTACAGTATATTTGTTACAAAAAATAGATCCCGGTTTTATTTGTGTATTTACACTTCGGGAAAGCATATGAATGCATAATTTTGTCAGATGTTTCGTTATCGCGTAACAATAGACACGCGTTGCACTTCCTACGGCTAGAGACCGACTGAAACGAAATGAGAGCCGGCGCTCATTTTGTTATCTTCAAAAATGCGCTTCTACTGGGCCTGTCCATTCATTTTATTTTGGTCGAAGGGTCAATGCACCGCGACGGTACAAAAGCGCGCGAGCGTACGTGCGGCGCTAAGGTACTTACTACGGTAAGATCTAATAAAATTTCTGCCCTGTTTATTTATTCGACGAAGCATATAGCTATTATTACACTATTTGAATTTTGGTCATATATGCCCCTATTATATAGTTGCTATATTTTAAAATGAATTAATACCTGCTACCACCGAAAAAAATTATTACAACGGCTCTGCCACCTTCAAGTAAGAATACTTATTGTGTTGTCCCTACTTTAGTTATTTAAATAATAAAAGTTTATAAATTACGATACTGAAAATTCGTGGTAATTTTTGCGTCCTGCAATTTTATCTCTCTGAGCAAAAATTGCTTTTTAATATACTAAATAAATATAAGTTTATTTAATTTAATTTTAAATTTACGAATGTCGCTTTCTTGGAGCTGGTGTTGGTTTAAATTTTAATTTAGATATGGCAATGAATTAAAATGCAATACAATTTAGATGAAATTTTAATGTAATACAATAAAATTTTATTAGTTTAATTTAACATTGGACACCTTGCTCAAATTTGAAAAGACAAGTATTTTTAAGATCTCTTTGTCTATTTTTAACGAATTTGTTTACTTTTATTTGTTGTTTTATTAACCACTTTTTTTATTGGACTTTTTGTATCTGGCTAATACAAAGTTTTCATCATAGGCGACAGCCTTGTCTGTCAGAAGCCAGAGCTACGATGACATAGCGGACAACTAACGTTGAACACTATGCAAGCGACATAACGTCTAAATTGGAGTAAATGTGGCATTGTGAAGTATATAATTGATACAATGTTTGTACAATGACGCTCGGACGTTTTTTTGACTGTTTTCACTGAGAGATTGTGACTCTATAGGAATTATATCTCGATGCCTGAAATGCATAATTTTAAATAGGTATCTAAAATAGTTGTGAACTATAAAACAACAGTATAAGTAAACAAATAGAATTATATGAAGTCTGTACCGTGTACAGATTAATATCAACTACTGTAACTATTGGGACCAATGAAATCGGTCCCTCGATCACTAATTGACCGTGCGAGGGGATGGACGGATATCTGCTGCGCGGTAGTATGGCTGAATTACTTTGATCCTTGTTTTTTAAAGTGAAAACTTCTTTAGGCATGTTGGGCACTTTTTGGGATGGGAAAAAGCACTGAACTCGCGTGACCGTCACGCTCAGAATCTCGTTCGGGTAAAGTCGGCTAAAGTCGACTAGTCGCGAGAGATATATAGTCAACGTGATGAAGTTTTTACTTCTGTCGTTGCACACACTTTTTTCTCAGCGTATCGATGTTTCGTGAATAGTTTTAATTCAGTTTTTGGACTAGAATTTGGCTACCCCAATGGCGTCCGAAGCCTCTTTTGGACGTCCAGAGTGCAGGTAGAGCAAGCTGCACAGTCCATTAAGTGTGACATCGAGGACTCGCAATACAAAGGCATTCGATATCGTAGCCTTTTATAAAACTCCACTTTGCCATGTTATTCCGATTATATTTGCCTTGTATTCAACCAGCATTTATCAAAACATTTCATGATCTCTCAAGTCACGAAAACAAGCCGCCTTTTAGTAATTTTTAGTTGATGCTTTGCGTGAACTGAATAGTAGAGAACTGACCCTTTTTATTATCTAATGTCAGGGAACATTTGGGATCGATGGTGGCCGAGCGGTAGTATGTGCGCTTTACAATCTGACGGCACCCGGTTCACTTCTCGAACCCTGATCAATTAATTATTAAGTACTTAAATAAATTATGTGCAGTTTCGATGCCATTGCTTAAAAACAGGGAAGGAAAACATCGTGAAGAAACCGGTATGTCAAAGAACCTCAAAAGTTCAAAGACATAACATTCACCAACATGCACTGGGCCAGCATGGTGGATTAGGTCCCATCCTCTCTGGGAAAAGGCCTGTGTCTCCCAGCAGTGGGAACATAAAAAGCCGATAATGAAGCCATTTCTTAGCGCCAACGAATGTTAGTAATTCTTAGGAACAAAAACAGTCTCTCTGAAAAAACGCAAAATTAATTTTCACGAGAAAAATGTTTTTGTGTTGTTGAACAATGTTAATTTTCTGTTTTGAATGTAGCGGGAGTAGGTATTGAAAGGATCAATTTATTTCAGCCATAAATAATGTTTGGAATCGTGCAGAGGGTTTAAAATAACATTTATATCTAATCAAATACATACAATAAATTAATCAGCCTTTTAAAAGACTTTGTACAGCGCCCTTCTGATAAAAACTTCTCGTTCATTTAGTTTTAAGGGTTTTTAGAGAAGAAACTATAGATTTGTAAACACAGAAGTTGAATCTAGCACAAAATTCACAAAAAACCGACTTTATCGATTCATTTTAGAAATTGCGACAAAATAACTTAAACGCTGTCGTCATAACAATATCGCATTTAACTTGAATTTATAATAATAACTAGTTGCGCCCCGCGGTTTCACCCGCGAGTCAATATCGTCGTAATTTTCTGCGCAATTTTCTTAATTTTTCTTTCTGTAAGAACCTACATAGAATTAGGTTAACTCAAAAAAAAGATGAATGAAATCGGTAAAGTCGTTCTCAAGTTAGGGATTCATTTTTATATATAAATATAGATAAAAACCACACATTTTAGCTTGAAGACATCGCCTAACATACAAACAAAATAACAGTCTAATTTAGATCCTTCCTAACTTAACTTGTTATAAGTTCATTATGGGCACGCGCATAAAATTATTCGGTCCACGCGAGCGAAGCCGCGGTTACAGCTAGTATTATTTAAGGATAATATAAGATTCAACTTTTAACCCTCGACATGATTCCAAACAGAGTGCAAGAACAATTTTGAGCTATAGTGTAAGCATAGAAGTTAGTAATGTTGTTTTCTTATATAAGTAAATCAGAATGTCTTCGATAGGAGTGTCCAGTGTGAATTTTTGAATAAAGATTTTATTTTTAAACCAGTGTTTAATTTAATCACATTAATATTATAAATGCCAAAGTTAATGAATAAGTGTGTATGATTATACTGGGTTACGCGGAAATGGTACTAATCCGAAAGAGATCCATAGTATTCTCGCTTTACACTGAAAAAGCGAAAGCAAAGTGGGACGCAACACGCGCATGCATTCGCCTTGAAAAAGACCGCCTAATGCGGTTGAAACTATAGTTGGAGTGACCGGCTTAATCTAACGTGAGTCATTCCCGTGTAATATAAATAATATTATCAACTGTTATTCAATTCAAAATTTATGGAATAGGGTTAGACCCATGGTAAAAGTTGATCGTAATAAGTATAAAGAAAGAAAGAAAATAAATTTTATTCGACACCTTTACAAAAACGTATATCTAAAGGATACAATCAGTGTCGAATGGGTCCGTCTCAGCATTAATGCTGATAGTCAAGGACTATCAGCGCCGATTTTCAGACGAACCCTTGAGTTTACACTAATTTACATATATTTTTAAGTATCTATATGTATCTATATAACGATCCCCTTTCGGCTTAGCATACCCTTTCCTTATATCTTGTATAACAATTTGTTATAAAACAAATGAGTTTATCGCAGTGAGGTGTATCTTAGGTTTATCGAATGTTTGTAAATAATAGGTAAAATTCTTACTCCTCGGACTTCTCAGCTAACGGGTTTTTTGTATATTTCTGTTTTGTATTGTTTATCAAACTGATAACAAAATGTAGGTTGTTTTAAACTGTTGGTAGTTTAAATACCTCCATAAGTTTTAAGTAGGTAGGTACGTAATTGTAATATTTCAAGATAATTTTACAATGCCGGAGTATATTCACAAGAAGTACCTAATTACCCGGATAAAGAATCTTGTACAACCAGTCGATTGTACATAAATAATATACAGGGTTATTGATAATCTGGTAACTACCTCTAGGAGGCTGTTTCCTTACTCATACTTAACGACTTTAAATAAATAAGCGGGATTTTTTGCGCACACGGTCGTCTGACCCCAAACGCATCAAAGCTTGTAACTATATATATTATACATATTTTTTTTTTAATAATCTGGAATGGAATGCACTCCCTGCCTCGCTGTTATAGTAAGACTGCGAGGTCTGTGGTGTTCCCTTTAAAGTATAACCTGATTCTCTTCAAGGCATGAGTGAATAGACATCTCCTGGGCAAGCGTGTTCCATCGTAGATATCGTCACCTTCCATCAGATGAGTCGCAGTCAAACGCTAGCCCAATTCATCATAAAAAATTTAGATGTGACGTTTTTTTTTTAACGCTTATAAGTCCGTGTTTGACCACCAACTCGCCTGTTGGTAAGCGACGATGTGGTCGAAGATGAAGCACGCAGACTTAGAAGATACCTATTCACTCTGGCCTTGAAAAGGCCCAGGTTATATCTCTCAGGAACAACGTAATCGGCTTGCAAATAAATCGTACTGAACAGTCCTTCTTTAAAGAAACTCCAAGTACATCGCCGATTTCCTTACTCAACCCACATTGATTAAAATGGTCAGAGGTTACCAGATAAACTAATTTAAAACATTGCATTTTATAGTCAAACACAGCCGTTCGTCTTATGTCTCAGTTCACAAAATGTATTTAAGTTTTGCAAAATTATTATTTCTTCTTGCACTAGTAAATGTCTCACAGACTATTAATGAAGAAAAATCAATGGGAAATGAAAGAGAAGATGGTAAAAGTAGTTTGGTGTTTGTGTTTGATACGACGGGATCCATGTACAATGATTTGAAGCAGTTGAGAGAGGGAGCCGAGATGATTCTGAATACGGCGTTGGAAGAAAGTGGTATTATTGGTGATTTAGTGTTTGTGCCTTTCCATGACCCTGGTAAGTTTATTTTAAAGTTTTTTTTTCAAGTCACGAATGTTTATTTCGAATAAGATTGGTACCTACCTCATATTAAAACACAGTAACATCCGAAATGAGAATATCCGCCGAAGAAACACAGTTACCGACATCTACCATGGACAAATACAGTTCCTATATGTGAAAACTTTTAATTAGCCTTAAGTTATGTATATATAATCAAATAGGTTTTTTAAGTAGCTGTTAGTTTTCCGAATAAAATAAAATAGCTGCTCAGATTTGAAAGTTGAAGTGCCAATGGGCAGGCCACATCGCTCGAAGATCAGATATCCGATGAGTTAGGAAGGTTCTGAATGGAGACCACAAACCGGAAGACGAAGCATATCAAGCATAGGTAGGCCTCCCACTAGGTGGACCGACGCCATCGTTAGAGTAGGTCCAGTGGATGCAGATGGCAGGCTGTCGTTCAATGTGAAAATCTAAGGGGGGGGGGGGGGGGGGGGTGCCTATTCAACAGTAGACGTCTTTACCTTTAGACTGATGATGATGAGCTACACAGTCTAAAATATTAATTTCTTTGAATGGTCGTTCAAATCAAATCAGTTTAGGAGTCTTGTAGGAAATTATGTGAACCACGCGCCGAGATACGGTTTGCGGTCGCATAACTCTTCGCAGTACGGGCCTGGATCTGATTGTGCTTGTGTTATGCTATAATCTTGTGAACTCTCTACTCAGCGGTAGGTCCAGCCACAGTGACCCGCGACAAGGAAGTGTTCAAACAAGCGCTAGAGCTTGTCAGCGTGTACGGAGGCGGCGACTGTCCAGAGAAGTCTCTTGGAGGTATCCAACTAGCGCTAAATGTTAGCGAACCAAGATCCTTTATATACGTGTTTACGGATGCGACTGCGGGGGATCATAGGCTGGTTGGGAAGGTGCTGGACTCGGTGCAGAGGAAACAAAGTCAGGTGGGTTGACAATTAACATATTATATTTTTAACTGGCCCGTGACTCTCGGGATAATGCAATAATTCTAACGATACCATACCACTCAAATCAACATGGGTTCAGGCGTTCAGGAGTTATGGTGAAATAAAATATTCATACTTAGGTATACATTATAACAAGGAGTGTTTGCTAGTCATCTAAAAAAATCTTCCGAGTTTAGTCTAGGATCTGAATCCAATGATGCCACGATAACGTTAAATCCATCGCTCATCAGAATATAACCATTCAAACATTTCAAACACCGGACCAACTATACCTACACCTATTTGTTACGCCGATTATGTTTTTACATATCATTAACTTAGTCGATTTAATTGAATCGCGGGTATCCAGTGGATGAAAAAGGCGAGCTGTCGTTCAGAGGGGGAGGCCTATGTTCAGCAGTGGACGTCTTCCGGCTGATGATGATGATATCATTAATTAATAAACAGCTTGTTTTAGTGATTAGATTTATCGATTATCGTCAGTTATTTCCGTAAATACGTTTGACCTCAAACATGTGTAGGTAATATAACGAAGTTCAAACGCGATTAAAACATCGGGAAATTAATGCATTGATCAGAGTAAATAGATCTTGAGTAGGTAGATACCTACTGTCCGCAAACGATCTCATTTAACGTGGATGATATTATAATGAGAACGCTGTTCTACCTAAATAATAGGTATATATTATGTATTGTAAGGCTATAAAAATAAGAAAAGCTTGGTTCACATTCCACAGGACTCCAACATTGAAATGTGAGCATTTACTTATGGAATTCCGGCACCGGTGTGACAGACATTAAAACGCTATACGCTTACGAAGGGGTTATAGATGTAGGTCCGCGCCCGTACGAGGCCCCATTTATATTCAGACCAAGCTGTAAATCCTCCTCTTCTCGTCGTGGTCCTCATGTCTGAGGGTCGTGACGTGACCCTCATCTTCCATCACTATCTCTTTGATTCTTTTGTGCCACCTTCTTCTATCATCGACGACATGCATCAAAGGGCCGGAGAGAATACCGAATGTGTTTTTGAGGGGTTCACCGGTGAAGACCGTTCGGCAGTTCAAGTATTTAGGTCACATTTTGACAGAGGATCTGAGTGATGACATGGATATGGAACGAGAAAGAAGGAATCTGTCCATCAGGTGTAACATGCTCGCGCGCCGATTTTCCAGCTGCAACACAGAGGTTAAAACAACATTGTTTAAAGCATACTGTCTGTGTCTATACACGTGTCAGCTGTGGACTAATTTTAAACGCAAAACGTATCATACCATAAGGGTGCAATACAATGATGCTTTTCGCATCCTCATGAGAAAAGCACGTTATTGCAGCGCGTCGGGCATGTTTGCCGGGTTCCGGATTTCTTTGCTGTCATCAGATCCAGAGTGGCTTCCTTCTGGGCTGGGCTGAGGAGTTCGAAGAACGGCATATTGCAGTGCATGGGGGACTACCTTGGTAGCCCGATTTTTAAATCGTGGTTGACAGTGCACCAGAGTGCGAACCGAAAATGACTGATATTTTTATTTAATTTTAACTTAAGCTATTTTTAAATGTTATGTACAACAATATGGGTTCCATGCCTGAAATAAAGACATTTTATTTATTATTTTTATTTATTTTTTATTTTTATCGTACACTGATGTAACAGAGGTGGTGCAAATTTGGTCAGACCAACGCGTCGGGTTGCGGCCTTGAGTCTTTTCCATCGACTTTGCCTGTAGCAGGCTTTAAATATTGAATAACTCAGAAATTCTGCCTTTCTGACAGAAAGTAAGATGAAATAAACTTCAGTAACTGATCCCCAGGTTGTATTTGTACTAACCGGCCACTGTAATGACTTGGACAAGCCTACGTACAAAGTATATCAGCAGATCGCCGCGGCCAGCTCTGGACAAGTCTTCAACTTGAACAAGACTAGCGTGCATAAAGTAAGATATTTGCTTATCTACTATCATTTTTTTTATCCCTAAGTAGTATATAGGTGATTAACCCTAAGGCAAGTTTACGCAAGTGCCTTTAGGCGCCGGGGAGTCGGGGGCGATAAAATGGGCTGCCGCAGCCGAAAACCTGGACTATATGGCAATTCGTAAAATTGAGTTTATATTAATTTATTTTGAGATGAGACAGGATAAGGCAGTTGCCGTTTCTCATCCCATAGATCTGTTCAACTACCCACAAACTGTCCACCTTAATAGCCGAGGTTTTTTAAATCCTATATTACTGTACAATAGTTTTATATTCCATTTTATACATAATTGTAAATTTTGTACGCAACAGGGCCTCTTGGTGTTGACTTCGGCCCCACCAATGCCTATCAAAGGTCCGGGTATAAGTTTAAATAAATAATAATATATCACTTTATTAAACACCGAAAAAAAATATACAAAAGTGACTTAAAAATAATACAGAACCGGCAGTATAATAGGCGGCTTTATCGCCTTAAGCGATTTCTTCTAGGCAACCTTTGGATGGACATAACTGAGATAGGAGTAAGGCTAGTTATTGGTAAGGTAAGTTATTGCTATCTTTGGATTACAAGGCTAACTATACCCACCTCCCGTGATAATGTTTGGCAACCAGAGGTGCGCCGGCGCCGAGATGCTTACCTACCTACAGTTGCTGTTCCATATCCAAGTGACATATAAGTCATAAACACTGTTAGAAAGAGAGAGTCAGCAGAAAAATGATGCGTGTGCTCTCACATAAGTGAGTACAATTTAGGAATGCTTCGAATCCCGTCAAGAGCCACTTCTTTTAGCATAATTTAAAGCTGGGTAATACCTACAGAGAGTCCATGTAATTTCAGGTGCTAGATTTTGTGAAGAGTTCTATCAAAGGAAGAACAGTCAACCTTGGATCCAGCGTAAATCCTGCTGGCTACAATTTCACACAAGGAGTAAGTATAGCAAACTTTTTTATTAGCCCGTTTGTCCAGTTGGTAGTGACAGTCGCCTTCTGCGCCAAGCGCAGAAGGCGACTCTGGGTGTGGGTTCGATTCCCACCTAGGACAAACATTCATGTGATGAACATTTGTGTTTGTTCTATATCTGGGTATTCTGGGTGTTAATATCTATTTAAGTGTGTATTTAAAAAATATATAATATGTATGTATATCAGTTTCTGGCAGCCATATCACAAGCTTTGCTTAGTTTGGGGTCAGATGACCGTGTGTGCAAAAATGTCCCAAATATATATATTTATTTCTCTGTAACTTCTCTGAACTACCAACGATATTTCAGATACCGGTAGACAGTTCACTGGGAGAAGTGACGGTGTCAGTGTCGGGGGCGAAGCCTCAGATCACGGTGGTGGACCCGGCCGGGGTGCAGCTGACGGGGCCTCCTAAACTGATCACAACTCTGGACCTCTCGGAGATCATGGTTAGTAACATGGAGCTACAGGGTTCCATGAAATAAAATGCCGATTAACCTGATCAGTTTTATTTCCACATTACAATTATAATAGCTTTATATATTACTAAAAAAAGTAAAATAATCATCCATATCTATTTAACTTGCAGGTAGTGAAAGTAATGCAACCAGAGCCTGGCAACTGGACAATAACGGTGGGTAGCGAAGAGGACTACTCGGTCAAAGTGGTCGGGCTGTCCAACCTGACCTTCAGCCACGGGTTCTCGGTGGAGCCTCCTGAAAGCATGGCTGAGACCAGCTACAGGCCGCTCGAAGGTGACGCGCAAACTTTGTCAGTCATAATAATTCCACCTTCCCCCTACAGGACAAGTAGAAGGACACGCCTGTTCCTTGTGAAAATACTAAATATCCATCCAATAGATTTGGCTCTACTCACATCATCTTCATTCTTGATGAAAATAAAGGTTAGGTCCATACATCACTTTTCATCAAATGTATTATGTGCGAAATATGTCCCGCCAAAGAGGAAAAAAGTTGGTCCCTCCACCCCCTTTAGACATAGAAACTTGCAATTTGCCACGCTGATAGATATTAAAAAACTTTACCTATTCGAAATTACGAGTTAGGAACTCTAATAAAACCGGCCAAGTGCGAGTCGGGCTCGCGCACTGTGGGTTCCGTAATACCACAAAATACAATAAGGTCGTCCAAGTAACCGAATTACCAGTTATTGTTCAGGCTTAACGCCTTTCAAAATAGTCGAAGCAATTGCTAATTAGTAAAATATGGCATTTCGATTCGGTGAAATTAACGACGACGATAACGGTCGACGGTCGACGTTACAATAAGTTCGTCTAAATAAATCAAATCAAATCAAATCATTTATTTGACCATTTTTTTTTTTTTTTTTTTTTTTTTTCATACCGAAATTACCAGTTATAACTTGGTAATGAACAGAAATTTGTCACCGACTCGCACTTGCCAATTTTTATTATTTGTTGTTATACTTTAGAGTATGTACTATAATCATGCCAAGTTTGACGCTTGTACGTATTACCGTTTTTACATTAGAACTAATACAAAAATACGTTAAAAAACACGTTTGTTTAATATTTGTTTTTTCCTCCTTTCGTTTTTACTTTTTTAATATTTGTTAGATAATGAGATGACATTGGATGACAGTGGAGGAAATTGGGAGAGGCCTATGTCCAGAAATGGAAGAAGAAAGGAAGAAAGGCTAAAGAAGAAGAAGAATGAGATGACGACTAAAAATGAGATTAACACATTTTACGTATCTGTTCCAGGCACATACAACCACTTGATGATATCACTATCACAACCAGACCTGCCTGTCAAGATAGATTACGCAGAGATCCTCACTTTAGGCGGGAAGACGTTGTTTGAACTCCCGTTGAAAGAGGTCAAAGGAAAAGCCTACTTAGCTGATGCATTCATTCCGCCTGACGAGTTCTTCTACATAGCTGTACGTATCTTGCCACCATTCCAATCCACGAAAAAACTCCCCACTCTTTCTACGAAAGGGCTGTTAATAGTCTTCGAACGTCGGCAACGTACGCGTTGGCTTCAATAAAATAAAGTATCTGTGATGCCCCTTGGGGGTTAAACAAGACCACAGATCTAGCCCCATGACAAGACCCACTTTCTGTTAGCGTTAACGCCTGCGGAAAGATGAAAATCTCTCTGAGCGTACCGTGAAGTATCATAGCGGGCGGGAAGGAGCGCTCGTTTGATTATGTCTGGGTTATTATGGGTATTATGGGTGTTCTGTTACTTATGTATCTACTGTGCTGTAGGAGGTTAGCGGAAAACGTGGCCGCGTTTTCAAATATGGGTTTTTGTATAGGTAGCTATATTTTACTTTTGCTCTAGATAAACGGCAAGGATGAAAACGGCCAAGAGCTACGAAGAGTAGGAGGAACTGCTGTACAAGCTAAATTGCCAGGTATTACTTTCATACTTTAATACTATTATTATTTTATGGTACTGAGACGTGGTCCCTTTTGGAAAAACTCAGTCACACAACGAGCAATGGAGAGAGCTATGCTCGGAGTTTCTTTGCGCGATAGAATCCGGAACGTGGATATTCTCCAATAAACCAGAGTCACTAACATAACTATGGCAAGTTAAAGAGGCAATGGTCAGGTCACAACGCTCGATAAACCAATAGGGAAGAAAGGTTCTTGAGTGGAGACCACGAACCGGAATACGCAGCGTAGGTAGGCCTCCCACTAGATGGACCGACGACAGTGAAAGTCGCGGGCATCCAGTGGATGCAGATGGCACGCTGTCGTTCGGTGTGGAGGTTAAAGGGGGAGGCCTATGTTTAGAGCAGTGGACGTCTTCTAGCTGATGATGATGATGACTTTAATAATCATCATTTCTGCTGGGACACAAGTCTTCTCTCAGACAGAGAGAGAGAGGATAGGCCCTAATTCACCATGCTGGCCCAGTGCATGTTGGTGAATGTTAAAAGTCTTTGAACTTTAGAGGTTCTTGGACATACCGGTTTCCTCACGATGTTTTCCTTCCCCGTTTTTAAGCGATATCATCGAAACTGCACATAATTTATTTAAGTACTAAATAAGTTATTGGTATAACTTTGACATATCGATTTTCTTTGATTTATGAATATTTGGACTATTTTATTGATTCTTTTTACAAACTTCTATTTAACTTGCCTTGTATTGTAGAATAAGCCATACTTGCAACTGAATTTTAAAACAGTTATCCCCAACCGATTGAGCTGAAATATTGCATCCAGGTTTAGTTTGGATGACCATGACCATCAAAATGACGTCATTCTAAATCCAATATGGTGGCTCTATGGCGGACCAATTTTGTTTTGCACCCCCTGACTAGCAAATGAAAAGGTTTGCTCAGCAAAATAAGAAAAAGCTTCTTTTTAAAAAGTTTTTTATTTCTAATTACAAGCAAACTAAAACAAAATACCTAAATTACTTAGCCTATTAATACCCTATACTTCTATTAATTTGTGTTATCATTTTAATATTTCAGATGTCCCGTACTTATTAACACCAAAAAAGGTAAATACCTATGGCAATATGCAAGAAGTTCTACTGAGGATAAAATCCATGTTTTAAACTATCACGGTTGTACACTACACCACACTTTTATAACGGGATATTTACCGTGACAAGGTTGTGCATGTTCTCGGGAAGCCATACACAACATTATCACGTTTTGACAAATCCTTTATTTATAGTTTGGGTATATAGACAATTTAATTTAGATTTAATATATTTAGGTTTTTATTGAGTAACTTTAGGCAAATTGTTGTAATAATTATGTTCTATTTTATAAACTTTAGTTTGGGATAAAAAAACATATAAGTAAAATTTAGTTCTCATGTCACAATAAATCAATCTTCAAAAAACATTATCACGGTAAATATCCCGTTAGAAATCATATACCTGTATTTTTTTTAATATGGATCTAGCTGACCCGACAAACGTTGTCCTGTCTTCTCAGATAAATAAGAATTATTGTATTATTAATGCCTGCCTTAGAACTATCAAACGCGCGATGTTAAAATCGTCGTTAAGGTTTCTGAAATTTTCTAATTTTCTGCGCAATTTTCTTAATTTTTCTTTCCGTAAGAAACTTCTAAGAAGTATTGTGAATGAAACAGATGAATTAAATCGGTAAAGTCGTTCTCAAGTTATGGGGCGTGACCAAGGTAAATAGGGATTATATATATTTGTTTCTCGTACTGTGGTCGTACAAAACGTTTTTATTCATGAATGGAACAAGTCTGCCGTCTTCTCATTTTTTCATTCATTTCTCATTTTACACTTCGAGTGTATAGGTATATTCTTAGCGTGCTTCATCTTCGACCACATCTTCGCTTACCAACAGGTTTAATTGTTAAATATAAGTCTACCTACATAGTTATGAGACTTAGGTACTTAATAATATTGTATGTTCGTGATGGACAAAACTGTTGAAACTAGTACTTACTTTACCATCCATGTACACAGTCTATGCAATAAATATTTTCTGATTCTGATTCTGATTCTAAGGCGAGTGGTCGAGAAACGCGGGGCATAAACGCGATATAAAAGGATTTTAAAAGAATTTTGTGCAAAAACGTTCCGATTTTTTTTCTCCTCCTATATAGAGAGGAACAAGTCTTGTACTTGTTTTTAAAGTACAGTACCCAAAGGGTAAAAACAGGAACCTATTAGCCTACGCTGTCTGTACGTCCATCTGTCTGTGTTACCTTGAAACGGCTGTATCTTTCGAACCGTAATAGATAGTTGAAATTTTCACAGAATATGTAAAGTTACGGCGGATTAAATAAGAAATAATAAAAAACTTACCGTTTAGTTAAAAAGTAAAAACAGGTCCGGAGGTGCAACGACAAAAAAAAATTAAGAATTTAAATCTAAGTTTTATACTAAAATATAGTTAAAGTTATATGATTATTTACGGGATATTTACCGTGGTAAGGTTGTGGAATGAGCTCCCGATATTTCGGCGCAGTTACATGCACCATGATAGTTTAAAACAGTGTTTTAAAATATAGTTTCCGCCGATTTCAAAATCCGTGTACAAATATTATTTTGTTTTTTGTAGTGGCATAGTAACTTACAATGTTTGTGTTTTGCGTATAAAATATATAAAAAAACATTACAATACTTTTTCGTATTTTAGTAGCTATTATAGTATTACCTATGTGGTGGTACGGAACTCTCAGTGCGCGAGCCTGTCTCGCACTTGGCTGATATTTTTTCAAGGTACATATAAAAAACGAAAACTGTTTCGTTTCAGATCGAAGCTCACTCCCATACGCGGGTAGTTCTAAAGTGCAAAGTAGAGAGCTTGGTGCCAGTGACCGCCGTGTGGACTAAGGAGTCCGCAAGGATACAAGGAAGGATTTCTAGTCTGTGAGTAACTCTGTCTGATGGGGAGGGGGGGAGATGGCCCCCATGGCCCCAAAACACCTAGCAATTATATACATTCGACTCAATTTTTCGATTTGATTCCTTTGAACCTTGTCAGAATCCTGGATCCGCCCCTGCCCTCTGCTGGGTATAGGCTTCCTCTCCTTTGCGCCATTGATCCCTGTCTCAGGCTAATCTCATCCACGTATGACCTGCGATGGGTCTGACTGATGTCATCGACCCATCGGGCTGGTAGTCTGCCGACGGAACGCTTATCCGCTATTGGTGACCACTTTGGCAGGGCTCTACTCCCCCTGCCGTCACCACGCCTAGCCACGCGCCCTGCCCCGCGCCACTTGACTCGTATAATACGGTTTTCTTATTACTGTTATCTAATGATGTTTCTAACAATCACATTGAAGCCTATTCCATAGCAGCCGTTGATTTTACTTCAAAACAGGACAATCTATCACTTGTTATTTTTTGAGGTAATAACTCTAGCAGTTGGAGTCTATACTCGGAATAATTTTTAGTTGGTTCTGTTAGTTCTTTATATCGCAATGAAGATTATTTTATAGCAGACATTGATTTACATTGATAGCACACAAACCGTCAAACGTGCACAAACGGGTAATTTTAATAATAAAAAAAATATTTATTAATAAAATGAATATAAATATGTTATGTTTTATTCAGTGTATTTTTTTTCAGGCAGACAACTACCATAGAGTATGTGATAGAAGACATGACGGAAGCCGACGTGGGTCGATACCGATGCAACGCGAAAAACGTGGCTGGTATCAGCAGAGCTGCCACTGATATCATTCTATTAGGTAAGGGTAACCCACAAGTTTTCGAAATCCATTGTCAAAGAATTAGGTGACCAGCTGCAAGGTGGGTCAATGATTTCGTCATAATCGTGGGTCGAACCTAGACTCGATTAGCATGATCGAGGCAGATGGCGATGGCTATCAAAAGAGAGGTCTATATATATATATATATAGGTCCTAGCAGTGGGATATGTAAGGATATGAATGATGATGTTAAAGTAAAAAAAAACATGAATAACAACTATAAAAAGAGATGTAAAGAGTTGACTTCTACATACAAATCCTTAGATTTATACAGGTTTACGTAGAAAGGGTGTACTAAGCCGAAAGGGGTCCGTTATACTCATAATTTTTGATCGTGAATAAGTCCGCGTTTCATCACCAACTCGACTGTTGGTAAGCGACGATGTGGTCGAAGAAGACGTAGACTTAGAAGAAATATTTTGAACAACTTTTACTATAGGACCAACCCTGAAAAAGTTGAGTAAAAGTTGTTCATAATGGTGGGTACTATATGGACCCCTTTTTGCTTACCCTTTCGGTGAATTTGACTAAACGCAGAAACTCACATCAAGCCTGTTTAGGCCTAATGCGTTCACACCGCTACTCCTCTTTTCCATATCTCCTTTGTTTGTCCTTTGCCTGATCCTGTCATTGATTCTGTAATTTTTTCTCAATGCCTATAATAATAGCTATATAATAGCCAGGCGCATGAGTTTGTTTGCTACTTAAATTTCTGTACCAAATTTTTATTTTTATCGCGATGAAGTCGCGCTTTTGACTACCATCTCGCCTTTTGGTAAGCGACGATGAAGTCGAAGATGAAGCACACAGACTAAAAAAATTGTGTGAATCTTTAATTCTAATGCTTTCGTCTAATTTTTCAGTGGATCCTCCTCAACTGTCCGTCCAACCAACGAACCTGACTTTACAAATGGGAGACAACGCCAATATAACGTGCACGGTTTTCAGCGAAGCATTGCTACTGAAGTTTCAGTTTCTCAGCCTCAACGACGAATCTCATTCAGGTAAATATTTATTACAGTACTAGTGGTCCGCCCCGGCTTCGCACGGGTATAGATTATAGCCTATGTCACCCGGGGATAGTGTAGCTTTCCACCAGTGAAAGAATTTTTTAAATCGGTCCAGTACTTTTTGAGTCAATTCGTTACAAACATACTTATATACAAATCTTTCCTCTTTATAATATTATTATTATTATAATATAGATTAGACAGAAATACCGTTGGAACAAGCCATCGACAGAATGATAACGAATAACGACTGTTGTGTAATAGACATACCATGAAATCGCTTTGGAAGAAATTTGAGCAGGACTGTAACAGGTGGTGCGTGCAAAAGAAATTCTCATCAGCCAGAAAACGCCGCGTTCACTGCTGCACATAGGCCTTCGCTTTGGAATAGGCATGTGTCCTAATGTTTAATTTATTACAAATAACCGGCTTAGCGATGAATATGACTAAATACATTACACATACTGAAAAAATAATTTGAATTGGCTGATAAATCTCTGAGATATGAGTATTTAAAGTTTTAAGTGGGGATAGAGAGGGGATGTTCTATCCCTTTCACGCAAAGCGTGTGTTAGTATAGCAGTTGTATGGCGCTCCTGAGCCGTGACGTCACGGCTCAGTATAGTGCACTCTCTGTCTAGCATGAAATAAAAATGCTTATATCTTATTTATTTTTGAACTAATTTTAATTTTGTTTATGTTGATGTGCTCTATTTATGATCAGCTTTTTTTATGAGGTAATAAAAAAATATTAGTCATCATGCCTATTCCACACTGAACGACAGCCTGCCATCTGCATCCGCTGGATGGCCGCGACTCTCACGATATCGTCGGTCCATCTAGTGGGAGGCTTACCTACGCTACTTCTGGTTTGTGGTCTCCACTCAAGAACATTTCTTCCCCATCGGTAACGTCAAGCTGTTACGTGAAGTCTGGATACGCCAGGATTGGAGCGGACATAAGTTTTTCTTTTAAGAATTCGAAAACAAGTAGTTGATCGTTTTTTTCAATAGTGACGTCAGAGGTTTTGCCAGTTTGGCAAAGTTGGATATGAACCTGCGGTAATAGGATACCTAGGCCTAGGAAGGACTTAATGTCCTTTGGTGATTTAGGTACTAGAAATATAGGACCGCTGCCACCAATGTTATACGGCGGGTAATGTAACACCCTTGTCTGGGCTTTATTTCTCACTAGCTGCGCACCGCGGTTTCACCCGCGTAGTGATGAAAAATGGTGATGATGATGATGAAAAATTGCCCATGACACTCTTGAACTATACCCATGCAAAAAATCAGGTCGATCCGTTGTTCCGTTGCAGCGTGAAAGAGGAACAAACATCCATACATCTATACATACAAACTTTTGCGTTTATAATATTAGTAGGATTTACAATGATTATAGAACTACCCGTAGGCAACGGTCTCGGATAAAGGCTCTTTACATACTTACTATCCAGCAGATAGACCCTCTGACTCACGATGTGGCCTACCCAATGTCACTTTAACTTGCAAATCTGAGCAGCTATGTCGGTGACTGTGGCTCTTTGGTGAATATCCTCGTTCCGGATTTTATCGCACTAATAATCTCTGAGCATAGGTCTCTTCATTGCCTGCTGTGCCAGTCTAAGTTTTTCCAAAAGATCACGTCTCAGTACTATATATTATCACTGGTAGGTCTAGAGACAATCGAAATGCTCAAGCCCTACCAAGTTCCAAGTTCAAGTACTACCAGCATGCTAGCAGCATTACATTGTTCTTGTATTAACGTTTAACGTATATGTATGATCACAGAGGTTGACATCGCCGTAGAGCCTAATATAGACGGTATCTATACATACAATAAAACTGTGGAAGACGCGACACTAGCTGATGCCGGCAATTACACTTGCCTCGCTGCTAACAGAGGTACGTATACAACACAATTAATACAATTTAGTCAATTGATAAAGATTTTTAGCATAGAGATAGTTCTACTACCGAGCCAATACATTCTAGTTGCTCTCTAAAACATATCTGAGATCATACCACAATCTCTCTGCTGGAGGTCATCCTGTTGCACTGCAGACTTGATCTGGTTGGTCTATCGCATGGGTGACCTCCCGCGCGGTCTAGTGCCTTCCGCCGTTCTCTAGACAACGATGCGTTCTATGGACTGATAATCACGTCTTGAAACGTGTCCGAAGAAGGCACTGTGGAAAATAAGCGCTGCTTGATGCCAAGTTCTTGAAGTATCGACGACGAGACGTTTGTGCGAAACTCGGTCCACGATAGGAGCATTCTTTTCCAGCACCACATTTCTAAAGCTTCTATCTGCTTTATTTACACTTCTTTCAACGTCCACGTTTCAGCAGCAGTGAAATAAGCTTAAATTTGATGGTATGGGCACACCGGCATAGACTAGGTAAAGCTACTATATAGGGTGCTGGGTGACTAGCAGTCTGACTTCATTAGCTGTCAAACGAAATCGCAATCGCGCCATCCGTCTCGCGCCTTCACGCCATGGGCGTGAACAGGCTGGCGATATTGGTAATCAGCAGCGTTCGCTTGTTTTTTTTTTATGTTGAATAGGTTTACCTTTTGCCACCAACTTGCCTGATGACAAGCGACGGTGTGGCCGAGGATGGAACACGTTGATCTAGAAGAAATCTATTCACTTATTCTTATTAGCAGTAATGTGACGTCACAAAACTTACTTTGTCTTGCAGGAGGATCATCTAATAAAACCGTTACAGTCCTCATCCAATCAGCCCCTACAGCTCAGATACTAGGACCGCATGAGCTCTCAGCGAAACTCCACGAAGTAGTAACAATATACTGTCTCGTACAGAACAGTGACGCCATCCAGTGGTGGAATAACGGAACTGTTTTGAAGAAAGTCGAAATGATAGGCAGTCATACTGACTTCTTGGCGGTAAATGTGACTAAAGATGGTGATTGGACATGTAAAGGTGTGAGGGGAAACTTGGAAGGTGAGATATTTTAGTAATCATCTATAAACTTTAAACTTTAATGTATAATGTTAATGTTTAATGTTTATCTATAAACTTTAATGTATGTAATGTATAAACTTTAATGTATCTATAAACGAGCGGTTTTGTCGGCAATTTACCTCTTATTTTATATCAAATTGGTCGCCAAACGCTAAACAGCAGTGCAAGTACCGTTCTTTTAGCGATCGTCAAATTGACAGTTGAGGTCGTCAAATTCGATAATATGCAATTTTTTCAGTACTCGCTGTGATCGATTCTATGGCATTTTAGCGAATTTGACGGTCGATAAAGAACGGTACTTGCACTGCTGAGTAGGTATCCGGCAGTTTCTTTTGATACCATTTGATGTAAGTATTATCGAACATTTAGTTCGTTAATTATATAATTCTGACATATTTCTTTTTAGGATTCCGTACCCAAAGGGTAAAAACGGACACTATTACTGAGCCTACGTTGTCTGTCCATCCTACCTTTTAACGGCTGTATCTTACGAACCGTAATAGATAGCCAGTCGAAATTCACAGACCATGTAATGTTACGGTGGATTAACTAAGAAATAATAAAAAAGTCAAAAAGTAAAAACGAAAGGAGCATACAACAAACGTATTTTTTTATTAAATATAATGTAAAAAAGGTAATACGTAGAAGCGTTAAACTTGGCATGATTATAGTAGGTACACACTCTAATATAACAACAAATAATAAATAATGGCCAAGTGCGAGTCGGTGACAAGTTTCTGTCAATTACCAAGTTATAAATGGTAATTTCGTTTAATTTTGAGTTTTGTGGTGGTGCGGAACTCTCAGTGCGCGAGCCCGACTCGCACTTGACCGGTTTATTTAATTACGCTATGACACATATGAAACTATAATAAATAATTTTGATTAACCGTTTAAAATAGTAAAAACACCTGTTGAAAATAAAATTTCTAGCCATAGGTGAAACGTTTAGAGTTATATGATTATTACGGGATATTTACCGTGGCAAGGTTGTGGAATGAGCTCCCGATATTTCGGCGCAGTTACATGCACCATGTTCACGGGAAGACTGAAGAATGCGGGTGGTTGGAGAACAGTTAAAAAGTTAGGTGCAGACAAAACGATCTACCCTCTTTCTTAGTCATATAACTTTAGTGAACAACCGTGATAGTTTAAAACAGTGTTTTAATGAATATGTTTTAGCCTCAGACT
This sequence comes from Agriopis aurantiaria, assembly GCA_914767915.1. Lineage (NCBI taxonomy): Eukaryota > Metazoa > Arthropoda > Insecta > Lepidoptera > Geometridae > Agriopis > Agriopis aurantiaria. The sequence goes on from OU612003.1 coordinate 2,699,539, forward strand.
CTGTACAAATATCTGTGCTACTGAAGCCTATAGTGACCATACTAGACTCGAAGAACGTGACTGTTTTAAACGGTACTACAGTTGAAATGACGTGTGAAGTGGAGTCCACGCCAGCCCCGCGCGTCCTGTGGTACCGGGGCAGTGAAAAAACGTTACTTAATCACACTGTAAGAATGTTTCGTATATTCAAAAACGTTAAATAATAAAGCTTCAGTAAGTTAGAAACAGAGTGGTGGCCGGGGCAAGGTAAGCGGAGCGTTGGTCCGGCTGGTTGAAGGGTCTACGATATTGTCACTGTCGCGGGTCGAGTCTGGACTCTATTAGCACAGGTCCGAGGCAGATGGCATAACAAGAGAGAGGCCTATACCCAGCAGTGGGATAAGGAAGGCTGTGGATGATGATGATGATGTAATAAGAAACGGAGTGCTGTCAACATCTCAGGTACGTTTCCAGTGGAATTTAGGTGTCCAGATACCACTTGAAATCTGAAAAGACTGTTTTAACTCCCGACAAAAATGAAGAGATATTTTTTTTAAATAAATAATTCATCCAACAGTCTTGCGTTTTACCACCATTTCGCCTGATGTTAAGCGATGATGCGATCTACGTTGAAGCTCGCCTGCTAAGAAGAAACCGATTCACTCGTGATTTGAAGACACCCAGATTTTTTCCATCGGGGAACACCCATTCAGGCAGCGCATTCCACAGACTAGCAGTTCGCACAATAAATGTGGAATCAAAGCGCTACAAGCGCTAGGTGCTTTACAAGTACAGGCGTATCTGTATGTCTGTGGCATCGTAGCTTCCAAACGGCTGATCCGATTTTGATTTAGTCTTTTTTGTTTGTTTGAAAGGTGACTTTGTCGATAGTATTAGCTATGATTCAAGAAAATCTGTTTAGCCGTATTAAGGGCTTTAAAAAAATCTAAATTTATATGCTTGCTTGATATTAACCGATTGCGTGGTCTTCCATGGAGCACAATTTTCTAAAAGATACCGATTCACTCGTGTCTTGAAGACACCCAGATTGTAACTAGGTATTCAGGCAGCGCAGTCTAGCAGTACTCACAATAAATGTGGAATTGAAGCGATTTTTCGCGTGTAAATTTTGGTAATTTGTGATTTAAATTAATCAAAATGTACTTAAAATATTTGCCCTTGCACATTATTAATGGTATGTCCTTTGGAAATAGACCAATAAAGGTAATCATTGGACTTCACCCCTCAAACACGAATTCTGGGTTACAGCCATTCAACATCGCTGATGAAAAGTGGCCCGCGTGAAAATGAGACAAAAGGTATCACGGATAGCTATGACAGCCATAATAGTTCTGATAAGTATAAATATAATTTTCTTATTTTACAGCTAACAACACTGAACTCCAAAACCTTCAGAAGCACCATACAACTGAACAGTTCGACTGAAGACGTCAATGGAACATACTTTTGTGTGGGAGAAAATTCTGCTGGCACCCATCAGGATAGTGCCACAGTGCTTGTTAGGAGAAAAATGACTTTGCTACAAGGTTTCAATGGTAAGAAGTAAGTCAAACAAATTATTCTGAGTGTATCAATGATGATATTGTATTTTTTTGTCGGACTAGGCATGCGTTTTACCACAATCTCACCTGATGGGAAGCAAAGATGTTGTCGATGACGAAACACGCTTGGCTAGTAAATACAAGCAATTAATAAACTTTTTCTTTCCACAACCCCGGATTTTTGGATGGAGACCACGGACCGGTAAGCGCAGCGTATGACGTCCACCCGCAAGATGGACGGACGATCTAAAAGAGACCGCAGGGAAACGCTGAATACAGGTCGCTTCCAACCGGCCCTTTTCGAGATCGATGGGGAACCCTATGTCCAGCAGTGGACGTCCTATGGCTGAAATGATGATGATGAACCCCGGATTGTATTTGTTTGGAAAAAAAGGCAGTTAAGGAGTTCCACACTTCTGCTGTTTTGTTCGGGAAAGTAGAATAGAAACGCTTAAAGCGTCTGAATGGAGTTTCCACCATAAGAGAGTGCCTACTGCCATGCGTCTGGTACAGTTATAGATGGATGGTGATGGCAGTATTAGGTCGTGCAGTTCTTTGGAGTAAATCTGATAAGTTTGGGCAGAGTGGGTAGCCTCAGTCTCAGTTTTAGGTAGTCAGAAAGCTTCTTACATGGGTACAAAAAAAAAGACATGCAAAGCAACGATGTTTTTAGTAAATGTTATCTATTAAATATTTACTAAGTGTTGGGAGTAGAAGATCGATTTGGATTGATCTTTTTCTCGTGGCTATATTGACTAGGGAGACTTGACTGCTTTGCATTTACTTCCTTGACGGAAATAGCCATCAGCTTCGACATTTCTCAATAGTATTTTCATCAGTTGACCCAGTAAGTATGTTCATCTATAGAGTCTATCCCATTTCAGACACATTCGTGCAACTCTACCAGCAAATCGAGCTGAACTGCGACGTCTTGCGTATTTAGTGTATATATGTATGTATATATTATTTATTTATATTTTATGTGCACCACCGACCGTTTTTCAACTTCTTTAGTCCTGTCCATCCAAAGGTTGCCTGGAAGAAATCGCTTTAGGCGATAAGGCCGCCCATTATACTGCCGTTTATTTGTTTTTATGTTACTTTAAGTTTCATTTGTATTTTCGGTGTGTAATAAAGTTGTATTGTATTGTATTGTATTGTATTGTCTCCGCATACCCCCTGCCTGTTTATACCTGGCAACACAATGGCACAGAACTTGCTTCTACGCTCTATGTTCATTTCTCTGAAGATAATAGAAAAGCCTACATTACGAGAGTAGATTTTACTGATTTGGGGCCGTATTCGTGCGTTGCTGATAATGGATATGAAAAAATGGAAGTGAACGGAACTCTATTAGTATACGGATTGGGTGAGCTTTAATTATTCTGCGGTAATTTTTCTAGTAACTTAGGCCTCCGGCCAGCCGAGGAAGTGCGTAGGGCTACCAGCACCTGAATTGCCGACACCAGACAAACATTTAAAAAAATCGGACATTGGTCGAAATCGGGAACTATCAACGGTCAGCCTCGTTTTGGCACGTAATACGAGCCAAGACCTTTGCACCTTTGCAACAATTCGAACTTCGTTTTTTTTTTTTTTTTAATAACGAATAGGCTTGCGTTTGACCACCATCACGCCTGATGTTAAGCGATGATGCGGTCTACGTTGGAGCACGCTTGCCTAGAAGAAACCGATTCACTCGTGATTTGAAGACACCCAGATTGTAACCATCGGGGAACACCCATTCAGGCAGCGCATTCCACAGACTAGCAGTTCGCACAATAAATGTGGAATCAAAGCGCTGATGTTAAGCTTTTCTAAGGGCTTTTGGGCAATGTCCGTTTGTTTAGCAGATTTGAATTGAGGAGGATGTGTTGAAAATACTACAGATTAGGCGGTTTGATTTATTGAATACGGAACAGCCCTGTCTCCCAGTTGTTTTACCGCTGTTTCCCTGATGGTAAGCGCTGAGCTTGTCAATGTAGTGGTTATAAGATTAGGAAATCAAAATTTTAAAATCATTTCAGATGCTCCTGTGTTGTCCAAAGGCCAACTGACGAAGAGAGTGGTGAAGCAAGGAGACTCCACTATATTCACATGTAGGTGAGATTTTATATCGCTTATGATAATGAGTAAATTAAATTGGGCTTCTGTTCTATGTGGTAGCTTATTTGGGAGACCGTTAGACTTGAAAACTTCAGGTCGCGAGTTTAAATTAGACAGTTTATGTACGGATTTTCATACGACTGGCTTTTTGGTGAAGGAAAACGTCATGAGGAAATCTACATACGTACGGAGAAGAAATTCAATGGCGTATGTGAATCCACCAATCCGCAACTGGGCCAGCGTGGTGGATGTGTGGCCCAATTACCCTTTCGGGGGTAGGCCTAGTCCAGCAATGGACTATTAAAAGGCTGATTATGCTATGCTATTACGATAATGTATTTTACACATGCTAACACGTGTTTAAAACTGGTCCTATCTGCCCTCACGATTAATGCGAATCTCCTAAATATAATTCATACTCCGCCGCCGTTCTGAGGAGGCTTGACCATGGGGACAGATGGAAATAAACCAATCTCAATAGTTCTGCCAACTATAGTTAAAAAGAAAGTTCAAACGCATCTCACCATGTGTTGAGAGCCTTTAATTACTAAATATAACAAATACATGTATTTCCCCAGTATACTAACGGGCAATCCAGAACCAACTCTAAAATGGGAGTATAAAAGTGCAAAGTCGAGTAACTTTACTGCTGTACACAATACGACTAAAGAAGATGGTTTAAAGCTGACCTTCAAAAATGTGACAGAGAGCGATGCTGGCACGTATCGGTGTGTTGCAGAGAATGTGCTGGGACAAGATGAGTTACGTATAGAATTAGTTGTCCATTGTAAGTATTTATTACATCTGATGTAATTTCTTTCATAGGACTACTAAATATGCCTTAACTGTTGAAGCACCTAAAATTCAGAATCTATTGGAAGTGATCAAATCTATACTCAAGAAACTGAGAGACAGGGCTGTTCCGTATTCAATAAATCAAACCGCCTAATCTGTAGTATTTTCGACAGATCCTCCTCAATTCAAATCTGCTAAACAAACAGACATTGCCCAAAAGCTCTTAGAAGTAGAAGCTGGTGGAACAGTACATTTTTCCTGCGACGCCGTTGGTTCGCCACTTCCTATCGTGCTATGGAACAAGAATGGACACCCCATGATGTATGATAGAAATTCGTGAGTATTATTAAATGTATCCCATTTCTGAAGTTATTTATTTCTATTAATATGATTGATGAACAAATCAAGTGTCGCTTGACTTGAATCAATTTAAACCGGCGCTTCTAAAACCGCTCAGAATCTAAATCTGTGATCTTATATCCAGAATGCAAAAGTTATGTATCCATCTATTTCTACCAAGCTATGAGCAGTTGTCTAACAATAAAGTTTAGATTAGAATTGAAAAAATAATCTTAGCTGATAACAATGTTTCTTTACAGGCACTCTACCAATGGAACTTTGGTGATAGATGAAGTGACTGAATATGACACTGGTGTGTACAGTTGTAAAGCTAAAAGCCCTATGGGATCTGTAGAAAAGTACTTCACTTTATTCGTGTATGGTAAGCGATAGACATTTTGAATGTTTTTAATGAAAATATCTTCATCGTAAATCCGCTTTTTAAAATAGTGCATTGGAAGTTGTTTGTGCCTCTATAGCACCCCTGGCGAAGCTCAGCCACTCAGGCTAACTAAAAGAACTCTAATTAAAATTAAATTTATTACCAAAATAGATAACTTAACATAAGTGTTTGTTTTATCGTTACTTTGATTTACAAATATTTTGTAACTTAAAGTTATATGATTATTTACGGGATATTTACCGTGGTAAGGTTGTGGAATGAGCTCCCGATATTTCGGCGCAGTTACATGCACCATGTTCACGGGAAGACTGAAGAATGCGGGTGGTTGGAGTTAAAAAGTTAGGTGCAGACATAACAATCTACCCTCTTTCTTAGTCTTTTGCTACGGTTATCACTGGAACTCGAACTCGAACCTAAGTCCCGACAAAACACACTCACTGTATCACTGCGTATAGTATTTTGAACACATTTTGAACGCAAATTTTAATTTTAATTTTGTAACTTGAAGAAGAATCCTCAATAACATCAATTTTCTTTTCCAGTGCGCCCTAAAATCGTACCCCCAACCACGGCCACAGAGCAAGAGATGTTCGAAGGTCAACTGGTAGAGTTGCCATGTGAAGTGAGCGGGGTACCCTCGCCTGAGGTAGTGTGGCAACACAACGGGGAGCTGGTTGCAGGAACTGATAACAGGAAGTTTATGGATGAATTTGGGATCAGGCAAGTCTGATATACAAATTAATATGAGTAAGTCTGTATGGGTTATTGTGTGTGTGTCAGTCTCAAATGGGTTTAAAGTTAACCTATTTAGGTTAGTGCTGTATGGGTAGGCTAGCTGGGTGGAGAAATGCACAAAAATGCACTCCAGCTTAGGGGAACACCTCAACAACCATAGATCTATAGATACGCTCATAATGGACATTTATTAGAGTCTCAAGGTCACCCAACAGAGTTTTGCAAAAATCACTGTACAACCCAAGAAAAATATTTTTACTGTGCATGAACAATTTGTCCATAAAGCAATAACAATGCGTGGAAAGGATCATCACTAAATGTGCTCTGTGGGAAGTTGGGAACACCCTAACAATTTTTCTTCTAAAACAATCTGAACTCACAGCCTTTTCAATATCATGCAATATCGTTGAATGTCGAGTGGCATCTCACAATATTGAAACCAATTGAAACAATGTTAAAGATAATTGTTTTTTACGATAAGGGTTTTTTTCAGGTTCATTGCCAATCTGACTGATTTTGGGGATTACACCTGCATTGCCAAGAACCGATATGGGAATACTTCCTTCTCTTATTCATTGTTTATTTGGGGTAAGAACTTATCAATTTAAGTGACCTTTGCTTTACCTCAGATTGTCCTGTTCTCTATTTTTTTTCTATCGTCATTCTCTGGTGCTTTTCTTACTTGCCTATTCAAGATCGGTCAACGTTTATTATCTATGCTGATAAAATTTAGCTTTGAGTTTTACGGCCTGCCGTCTGGGATCTGTAACAGAAATCCAAAGCAGAAATCATAACGTCCAAAGCCTAGCTAAATTGAAAAAAAATAGGAAAAAAGAAAGCTTGAAAAAGTCTTACTTCTTTTGTTTAACGGCAGATTCTCTTTGAACAGCTGTTTCAAAATTGTAAAATAAATTGTGTTTTTTCTAGTGCCTCCTTACATAGAACCTCCTCTAGAAGTAGGTAAAAACGTGATAGCAGGTCAAAATGCGAGCTTGCAGTGTGACGTGGTTGGATTCCCTGTGCCGAGCGTTCAATGGGAGTTTGGAGAAGAAACGCTAAAAGAAAATACAACAGATTTGAGGTACGATTTATAGATAGAAACTCTTTATTGCGTACATCAGAAACAAAATTCACACACAGAAAGAAAACGCTTACGAGCTAGTGCCACAAATGACGCGCTCTCTTCCAGGCAACCATTGGATGGAAAGAATTTACTAAATCTATTTTACAAGTTTTTATTTAACTATATTGCCTTGTTAGTATGGGCCAACCTTGCAACTGAATTTTAAAACAGTTATCGAACGATTGAGCTGAAATTTTGCATACACGTTTACTTTGGATGACTAAGTGACGTCATTCTAAATCCAATATGACGGACCAGTTATTTTTCATACGCCTACGCTTATTTTTTCAAACCCTTGATATAGGTATCAAATGAAAGATTTTGCTGAGAAGAATGCAAAAATAAAATAAAGATTTATTTAAAAATATTTTTAATTAAAATAAAATATTTAGGCGACTTAGCTACTCTGGCGCGTTGTTAATTTACTGATGTACCGCAGGAAGACGACAGCACCCAAGATAATTTTTCTAGTTCGAGGGTTAATTATACTCCACATGTATCTATACTTGCTCATTTTTTGTGTGTAATCAGGGGCCTTACGGCTCACTGCTTACGTGGTCTCAAACTAACGTTAAAACCGCGCAGTTTGGAAAATCACGTGAACGTGAACCTTATCGTGCCCAAATACGGCTTGCGGTCACGCAATTATTTTTTCATCAGCTAAGTCCTAAACTGGATTGCTTTAAACAGCTAGCCCTAAAGCCCCAGGCATATTTAGGTCATTCGTACACAATAAATTTATTATTATATCATATAACTATAGTATCTGTGTTGTCCCATAGCTGGGCAACGGTCTCTCCCTTATTACTACTAAGGCTTGTATATTACATTTATCAAACTTAGTGACGATACTCACAGACATAAAGAACTAATATAATATCTCAGCATGTTTGAGAAAAAGGTACTTATTATAGTTATTGTTACAGTTTCAATGACGTCGGAAACCTCTATATAACAAATGCGAGCTACAAAAACGAAGGCGTGTATGTGTGCGTTGCCGAAAACATAGCTGGTGTTGCCAGAAAGTTCACTTATTTGACCGTCAATGGTATGATAATTGTACTACTATTACTTAACTTTTACCCGACTGCCCAAGAAGCAGGTGTTTTTTCCGGGTGTATGTATATAAATGTTCGTTTTTTTTTATATTTCTATATTATCTCCTATAGCCTAAATAGCTTAACCGATCTTGATGTATTAGATGCTGTTAGATGTCTTTATGTCCACAGTGTCACAGGCTGTATCTTGCAGTCGCGTATTTTCTTTTTCTTTTAATAATCTACTTGTTAGACCATATATTTAGATAGATGTGAAGTAGCAGCTTTACTTGATCAACGCAGAGGTCAACACCTCTAGTCATAATGTATGCTGTGTACTACAATATACTGAATTATGCGAAAAAGGTGTACTGTACCTATTAAGCACCTATTAATATTAAGTATCCCCATAATTACCCCAACATTAACATTAGTAGTAGTATCATTATGAACAACATACTACAAGAGCTAAGAAATATCTGCTGTTTTATAGAACGGTCATTTACACTACAAAATGTATGGAACAGCTCTGCAGATATATTTTTTGCGATACCCTTTTCGCGTATCTCTGTATATCATCTTTTTCACACGTATAACTCATATATATATTTCAGAACCCCCAAAGATATTAGTCGACAACTACGCTGGACCTTACGTGGCAACAAACATGGACTCAGCTGTAACCGTGGCTTGCAGTGTGGCAGGCAAACCTAAACCTTATGTCGTATGGTCTAAAGACGACGTTTATCTTGACAAAGGTAGGTTATTGAGGAATCTTTTGATACTTGGCGGAGACTTTTAACTGTGTCTACAATCTACATTTCTAATGTATACATGAGTTTTTCTGAATTTTAATTGAACATTATTTTAAACTTTCTACGAAATTGAGATACTTGTGTGCAAATAGCCAAATAAAAGCAACTTTTAGTATATTTACTTTGGAGTGCTGTAAGGTGGTATCCTTGGTCCTGCGTTATTCCTTTTACATATCGGTACTAATGAAGTTCTGTTAATGACATGAAGTCAGAGTGCTGTTCATTAAGACTTAGACTACAAGACAAAAACATACTTGGTGACCGATTTTTTTCTAATTGCAGATGTGCGTTACGACATAGAATCGGATGGTGCGTTAACAATCAAATCTCCAACAGAAGACATGAGCGGCAACTACACTTGCATTGCCAGAAATAGCTTCGGCACCATTAATAAAACTGTCGAGGTTATGGTTTACAGTAAGTTTTTTTTTTGTAACGGTTAACAATACTCATAGTGTAGTACATAGTTTATTTGTAACTTACTGATATGTAAAAAAAATGAAAGTTGATTTTAATCAGACAAAGAAGAGAGTCTGTACTATTGAAAGGTATCCATATTTCACTAACTAAAACCGTAACCCACACTTACTTATTTTTTACGCACAAAGAACTTGTAGCGACACCAATGAACTAACTGATAGTCCACAATACATGCAAAATAGGGCGGCAAGGCCGGCAAGGTCGTCGGCTGGGTGAGTTCAACTGAAGGCATCGAGCCTTACCAATACCATATCATAAATCTCCGTTGTTTGTCTGAGTTTGTCTATTTGAAACTGTGTAAGAATATGTAATTCGGACGACAATACAATGATTTGGTACAATCGAACTGATCTAATGATGGAGCCAGAAGGTGGATAGTGAAACTCTTCAATATACCAGTAAATCATTCGAGTTCAGGTTCCTTTGGTTTGTTTTAAGGAGTCCCATACATTACACTTGAGGGTCTGATAATGAATCGGGGAGGTGGATAGTGGAACTATTCAATAGCTATGCGTATATTAATATTTTATAGTAATTTAACTATGAGAGTTTATTAACTAGCGTCACCAGATTGTTCAATATTTTCTTAGGTATAAAACTATGGTATATTTGTTTTAGCTATACCCACACACATGCAATCCGAAGCGTCTTACCCTACAGTTACAGTGATGGAACACACCAACACAAGCATTGAGTGCCCTAAACGAGCTTCGCACACAGACACAGTAAAATGGTATAAGGTTCGATGACTAAACTACATCATTTTCGTAACTCATCTAAGCACAAAATGTAAAGGGTGCATCCATCGCGCGCGAAGCATGCGCCACGAATGGTAAACGACGTATGCCTCAGGTTCAGGCTATGAGGTCGCGGTGCTCACTATGAGGATTCGCCATATACACACGTCGCGGGTGCCTGCCTCACTGCGAACCTTGCATTGTGTGTGGGCAAAAGTTTTTGGGTTAAATACACAAGCATCACAGTCACCGACATAACTGCTCAGATTTTCAAGAAGTGGCAATGGCACATCGGCCAAAGAACTGATAACCGATGGAGAAGAAAGGTTCTTGAGTGAAGACAACGAACCGGAAGACGTAGCGTAGATATAGCGTAGGGCCTCCTACTAGGTAGACCAACGACATCGTGAGATTTGTGGGCATCCAGTGGATGCAGATAGCACGATGTCGTTCAGTGTGGAGCTCTAAGGGGAGTCCTATGTTCAGCAGTGGACGCCGTCTTGTTGACGATGATGACGCAAGCCTCATGGAGACCGAACCCGCGATGTCTGGATGCACTTTAAGGGGCAGCTAAAAGCGCATGATTATCTGACTCGCCCATTTCAACGTTTTTAAAGATAAATGAGAATTTTAAAAAACCGTATGAGCATTATCTTTAGAATAACACTAGCTTACTACCTTATCTTAGCGAGAAGAGCGCTCGGGGCATAGAGCATGATGGCGCACGTTCAAATACTGCCGATCTAAATGTTCTCTAAGGACAAAGGACCTCAAGTACCCAACAAAATACTATAATTATCTGTTTCCTTTTCTCAGGATGCAACCCTCATATCCTCGGGTAAATTACAAATAATGAACGTATCCCGCAAAGGTCAAACCACTTACGCTTGTGTTGTGTCAAATGCTGTCGGATCGGCTTATTCAACGATCAACCTGAATATCGAATGGTCACCAAAATTCGTAGATAGCAGTGAAGTTGACGACGAAAGTGAATATTCTGAAGAGACAATTGGCAATTCCAACATTGGCATCGAGAATCCTGAAGATAAAAAAGATTATTACAATAGAAGCATCAATAATTCTGATAGTAGAATTCAGATTCTTGATACTAAAATTAATGATACTGATACTAGAACTCAAATTTCTGATCGCAAACCAGATGTTCCTCATAGCATAGTACAAAACACTAACATTACTTCTGAAACCAATCACGAAAATGAAATAGAAAATGCTATGCATGATACGAACAGTACGAAAAAGAATGAAATGGCTTCAAATATCATTACTACTAAAAACCAAACTTTAAATACTACTGTTGGTGCACAAAATGACCGTGAAGCTAAAACTACAACCACCAATAACCAAATGGCTAGTAATCCTAACAAAAGTGTCGAAAATACCAAAAATAAGAACGTTCACAGAAATGGTAAACATTATGACAAAGGAATACTAGTCGTTGAAGTTGTAGAAGGAGGCGACATATATTTGGACTGCAGTGTCGATGCAAAGCCTATTGCTAAGGTGAGTCATGCAAATAATAAAATTATATGAAAATTTCTGAAATTACCAGAACCCACGGGTAAGGGGCTTGTAAACAATCAATTAATGGACGCTAATATTGCTCGCCAACAATACGAAAGCAATAGCGGGAAATCTATATTTCTTTTTCGTTCGCGCGTGAAAATGTGTTTCAATATTACTTTTGTAAACTCTGGTTCATTATATTTTATAAGATGATATTTCGAAATATTTAGTACTTTTGTTTTTATATTTTTTATTATGGCCACAAAAATGGGATAATCTGTTTTCCTATTTATTTTGATATACTAAGTTAACACTTAATATATCAAAATACATGGTACATAATTATTGTAATACCTTCATTTCTTTTCTTACAAAATGTATATACCTACTTCAAACCTTTATGTTGCTATAGTCCTCTACAGAAAAGCAATAAAAGTTTTGAATTTATAGTGTTATTTATTTAACTATCACTATGCTCAAAAACCACGTCGGTACTTCTGTTGCTGCTGAAAAAGGAACACACAAATACCTAAACTTTCGTAAAATTCTATTATTAGTATAATTTACACAGGCATTATCAAAATTTTCAGACACATTGGCTATTCAACTCAAAAACTTTAGTGTTCGCGGACCACTCTCGCCTGCCGCTCCTCAACGTGCGCGCGCGCAACTCAGGCCGCTACAAGTGTGTGGCGGGAAACAAGCATGGAACAGTGGTGAAGGAGTTTAGAGTGGATGTTTTGAGTGAGTCATAATACTGAAAGACATTTCAATGACTAAACTATTACTATTACTATTAGCACCTCAGATTTCAAAACAACGAATTACAAAAGCATTAAAGTTATATGATTATTTACGGGATATTTACCGGGAGATCATTCCACAACCTTACCACGGAAATATCCCGTAAATAATCATATAACTTTAGTGAACAACCGTGATAATTTAAAACAGTGTTTTACAATAGCATTATACTCGAAGGAAAGGAAACTGGAGGAACTATGGCTTACACTATCTTATAATTATGAACGTTGTGGTTTGATGATTTTTTTAACCCCCACTACAATGTGAAAAGATAAAAGCGAGCTAGCATGAAACACTATCATTACAGTGTAATTTAATTGTTGTAATGCTATACGAACACTCTTTTTTTCTTTTCTTTTAAATGTATTAATGAATTTGCATTTGATCGTGTTTGTTAAACTATGATGCGGTTTACGATGGAGCACGCTTGCGTAGAAGAAACCGATTCAATCGCGATTTAAAAACATTCAAATTGTAACTAATGGGGAACACCTACGTATTTAGGCAGCTCATTCAACAGAACTGCTAGTCTGTAAATGATGATGATAACTAGAAGATGTTATACTTAAAGTTCAGTGTCACCCAACATTTTGAACTTTAAACCTTTTCCACCAAAGGTGTGCGAGGAAGATAAGTGCTGCGTGAGGAAAAATCGACCAATAGGATCGCTCTATTCCGCTCGCCTCACCTGCTATTGTGTGTTTTTTTTCTGTCACACTGCTTGGCTGTTATCAAAACTCAAAACTCTGCCAAGCTCAAAACTCTGCCAAGCTCATTGCTTAATTCAAATTCAAAATATTAATTTTTTAGAACATGGGTGCACTTACATTTAAAGTAGCATAATGGACGTAAGAATGGAAACGTATCTCATGTCCTTGCCTGTTACAGCGTACAAATGTTAGTTTAACTGAAGACTGTTCCATGATTATGTTAAGTGATCATAAATCTTTTTTTTTTAATTTCAGAGCCCCCATTCATATCGGAATTCGACGTGCTAGACGTGTTGTTGATGGAAGGTGTGAACGCTACCCTCGAATGCGTCGCCAAGGGTGCGCCAGAACCGACTGTTCAGTGGACCTTCAAGTATGTTATCATGTGAATCTAACGAAAGACCGTAGGACCTCCACACATGACGTGATGTTTTTCAAACTAAAAGAAAAAGAAAATACGTTTATTCGACATTGCTTTAGAAAACTTATATCTAAAGGATACAATCTGTGTGAAGGACTATCAACGCCAGTTTTTAGATGAACCCTTGTGCTTACGGTTAACACAAATTTATATAAAAATAGTAAAAATATAAAATTTTAACAAATAAGACATAGGGTATAGATATAGATTAAGGTAGGACACACATTATTTTTCAATTAATTTGCATATATAGATACAATTTGTGTTAACTCAAATTAACAATTAACACAAATTTCACGGTTGCCTGGAAGAGATCGCTTTAAGCGATAAGGCCGCCTGTTAAAAGCCTAGATAATATTTTTGTTGTAATGTTTATGTTATCCTTGTTTTGTGGTATTTTAATAAAGAGTTTCTTATTGTATTATAAATAAATAACTATATGCTGCGCCTGCGAACCCGTAGCGAACCCTTGAGGATGCTTGAGGGTTCATCTGAAAACCGGCGCTGATAGTCCTTGACTATTTGACACCGACTGTATCCTTGAATTATAAGTTTTTTGTAGCAATGTGGAATTAATATATTATTTTCTTTCTTTCTTTCTTTTTTCTTTCTTTCTTTCTATAAATGAAACTTAAAACACTAACTAAACACCATATCTTTTGTTATGTATAGCAACACGAGGTGGCACATCGAGAACACATCTCTAGTAGCAACGAATGTATCGAGCACGGATGAAGGAGTACTCCGATGTGACGCGCGGAACGCGGCCGGACATACCCACATAGCTTATAGGTAAAGGCTCTTCCAGATTTCATCACACTCCGGTTGTATGTTTGTTATCTCAAACGCTAATCTATACCTATTTCATCATATTTTTTAAGTTTTCTATTACTTAGTAGAAGGTTCATACGGAAAGAAAAAAAAAAGAAAATTGGAAAAATTCTGAAAACTACAATTTCAGCTTGCGGGTGAAACCGCGGGGCACAGCTAGTTATTTATAAGCCGATTTGGGTTTTTTTTGTAATGAAAGGATATACCTACCTACCTACTCCCAGATTGGTCTCAAAGAAATGTCATCACAATCGGTTATTTGGTTTTTAAATCAAAATAACTGATAAATGCCAGCCAATAAAACGAAATTGCGTATTTACAAACATAGAAATCGGTTTTTAAATTGATAGCTATTAAAACATCGCGTGTTCAAATCGCGAAAGTTTACATCAAAAAGTGACATTATAATCTTTTGTCTATCTTTTTACACGGGCTTAGTTTTCTAGGTATAGCACTAACTATTTTTTCATGTTTTTTTTTGTAATAAATAGTCAACAGTCTAGGCTTCTTACACTTGACTCATACGATACAGGGTGGGTGTGGTTGTCGGCGCGAAGGTTGAAGATATTGTGGTGTACCGGGAAGGAGAAGGGACTAGCGTAACTGGATCCATCGAGACAGAGGTCAGTTTCATAACAAGATAGATAGCCCGTTGGTCCAGTTGGTAGTGAACCTGCCTTCTGAGCTTGGGGGCGTGGGTTCGATTCCCGCCTAGGACAAACATTTGTGTGATGAACATTTGTGTTTGTTCTATATCTGGTTGTTTCTATCTATTTAAGTATGTATTTAAAACTATATATGTATGTATATCAGTCTCTGGCAGCCATATCACAAGCTTTGCTTAGTTTGGGGTCAGATGACCGTGTGTGAAAAAATGTCCCGAATATTTATTTATTTATTTTATTTATATCAGTCTCTGGCAGCTATTTCACAAGCTCTGCTTAGTTTGGGGTCAGGTGACCGTGTGTGCAAAAATGTCTCGAAATATTTATTTTTATTTAAGATAATTACTAAAAAAAAAACGTATTTATTGTCGTTTGACCTTAACTAACCTGATGTTAACTCGCATTTGGTGTACATGTCGCAGATGGATTGCCGAATCAGCTGTTTTACAAAACCACTAGCTATTTTCCGAAACAGCTCCGTTATGTAAAACAGCTGAACAGCGTTCAGCTGGATTGCCATTGCGCTACGTTTAAACTGCTACCCAAGTTTAGACGTAACGCAGAATGACTTAGTTACAATAAGCATTTATTGTAAGCACTACATCAAACGCTTGTACTATCGGTAGCCCAATAATTACAATAAATTATTTTGCAATAATATTCACTCATATTACTCGTTTTATTATGAATTTTATGCAATTCTGCGTATAAAAGTTCAGTAATTATGAAAAACCACTAAACATCGTTCAGCTGTTTTACATAACAGTGATGTTTTGTAAAACAGCTAGCGATCATGTAAAACAGCTAATTAAGCCATCCACCTGTGACTTACACACCACGCTGGGCCTTATGGCTACCTGTTTTAAGCGATTCTGTTTAGATGATTGCGAATAGTTGCGCGACCGCAAACGGTATCTCGGCGCGGTTCGTGTAATTTTCCAAACTGCGCTGTATCAGCGCTGTTGCGAGCCCGCGTTAAGAGGTAGCCGTAAGGCCGTAGGTAAGCGACATACCTACTTCAAAAGTATTAAAAGAAAATGTTTTCATTCAGCTTTTAACAATGTCATTTCAGCTATCAGAGCATATTATAATTGCTTATACCGAGTTAAATGTGCCCTACAACCCAATATGCTGTGGTTTTCTCACCACGTCTACCTTCTTCGGAGACTCGAGCACATTATTGGCAATTGAACCACACTCTAGCGTGATATTCGATCTCAACAACTACTTATCATTAATTTCATCAAAACTCGCGTGAGGATTCATTATAAATTATTATGACACCGGCTTGCACTCACGATGATGTTTTATCGGTCGACCATGTACAAGCGAAACGGCAGAGAATAAACCAGTACCGGAGGCAAAAGTCGCGGGGCAGGCGGGTGCGAGGGCAGCTCGGGCGGCAGCGAGCGCGGCGCGCGCGCTCTCCACCGCCGCGGCCGTGGCATCGCTAGTACGTGGGCAACCGTCTCCAG
Source organism: Agriopis aurantiaria (assembly GCA_914767915.1). Lineage (NCBI taxonomy): Eukaryota > Metazoa > Arthropoda > Insecta > Lepidoptera > Geometridae > Agriopis > Agriopis aurantiaria. Next base: position 2,716,080 of record OU612003.1, read on the forward strand.
AATCGCGCGTATTTCCTGATGAAGGGGCTCTAATGGCTCCGAAACCGGTCGATCGTCTCGACCGATAAAACATCATGATTGCAAGCCGGTGTTATAATAATTCACTTATCATTGCCTCAAATTCCATCTGATTCCAGCTAAATTCTCACATCCGTATCGCTTGTAAAGCTGCTGGCAAACCTACTCCAAATATCCAATGGCTTCGGAACGGCAAAGTGCTAAGCGAGAACCAACAGGATATTAGTTACGCAGATCTGACAATAGATGGCGTGGTCACGTCACAAGCAGGGATTTACAGCTGCGTGGTGTCTAATGAAGGAGGAAACGATGACAGGACAATTAGGATTGAGGTTTTGGGTAAGTTTAATAAGGTAAGTTAATTGACCAGGCAATAGATGGCGTTCATTCTGGTGGCGTTTTTTTTTTAAGTTAATTTATTTCATATTATATAATACATAATTTATCTAAATTAGTATCGAAAAACTAAGCTGTTGATCAGGGTAGAGCGAGACCCCGGGTACTACCCTGGGTTGTCTTTCAGCGCGTTTCATTTCTGAAAACTGTCGTATAGTAATCGATCATTTTTCCGGAATAAGAAGTAGCACATGAGCTAATCCAGAATGTAAACTATTTCCACATCAAAGTTTTATGCTGGTTACCAAACAATACAAGTTTGCCACGCCGCCCCTGTGGCGGTCATCAACATCTAATTTTTCGGTCAATTTTTTTTCGCTTATGGCGTTTTGCCGACCCTTGCTTTCTGGCGCCTAAAGCAACCGCTCCTCTTACTCTATTCCAGGGTCAGCGTTGCTAGTATTTATTGTAAACTAGCAGTACCCCGCAGTCTCTTGCAAACCATCCGTACTACCTATTTTTTTCAGCTTCTATAATCTAGGGTATAATATAAGTAAGCTACTTCCATACCAAATTTCGTTTAAATCCGTTTAGCTTTTACGGGGTTTGCACTCAACCCCGTAAAAGCTAAATACACATTTACACACAAACTTACGCATTTATAATATTAAACTCGCTCTAAGCATTTATTTGCTCAGACAGCTGCAATAGCTTTTTTCTTCGAGTCTTGTACGTTCATAGTAAATAATATTGGCTTTGCGGTGATTTATTTTGTGGTTTTTCAGAACCGCCGAAAATCTTCCGCTCTCTGTTCATATCGGAGACTGGCAACACCGTAAGTCTGGAAGTTCTGTCGGGGCAGGCGTACTATCTACACTGCCACGCGTATGGCAACCCAGTGCCAGAATTGTACTGGTTGGTATCTGGTCAGCAAAATAACAGTCGACACCACCGTTAATGTTGCCGGCAGTTGCAATTTATATTATCTTTGGGTGGAACGCTTGCCTGTTTGCTGCTCTTTAAATAAACCGGCCAAATGCGTTTCGGGATCGTGCACTGAAGGTTCCGTACCACCACAAAATCCAATAACGAAATTACCAGTCATAATATTATATGTAAGTAGTTCTGTTCATTACCAAAGTTATAACTGGTAATTTCGTTATTGAATTGTGTGGTGATACGGAACCCTCAGTGCGTGAGCCCGACTCACACTTGGCTGTTTTTTATTTAACTGGCTAGTGCCTTTAATCACAAGCTAACTACTGTCGTTGGTACTACCAACCAAAACCGCAGGAAACTTAACTTTCTTAACTTTTTGCAGGTTCCGAGATGGGTTACCATTAATGATGTTTGACGACAGTATGGTTTCTACCGAATATGGGGAGGTGATTGAGGTAAAGCAAGCTCTTCAGGGACAGTCTGGAAACTACACGTGTGTTGCCAGGAATAAAGTAGGAAACTCCAGCGTTGTCTACTTGGTCGATGTTTTGGGTAAATTCTTCTAACCATTTTGTACATAATCATTTTTAGCCTGGATTAAAGAAATAATTTTACTGCATTCTCTCAAGAGGCGTATCATGAATAAGATTTTTGTTCAGGTGTACCGTTTGAGAAATATTTGCCAAAATTACCCCTTGCAGATAATGTTACTTGCGATCATTTCCCTTTATGACTTACGCCTCCGTGGTGTTCACCCACGCCTCCCGCATTGACATGGACAAGCTCCAGGTCATTCAGAACCGTGTAATGCGCAGAGCGGTCGACGCTAGATGGTTCATGCGAAACGCCGATTCTAACAACCTGCTAGGGACCCGACCCTTCGTTGGTGCCAGGGCAAGACTGATTCCCCACTCCTGGCGATGGCTCAAGTTGAAGTCCGTACCTTCGAGGTGCCTTTGAGCTAGTCGCCCACGAGTTAGGCCCAACGCCATCTGCTTTTGCCAACTGCCCAGTCAAGCTGTCGAGGCGAACAGCGTAGTCATCATCAGATTAGTCATCAAATTGCGATCATTATTCTGTCCCGTTTTTAGGGTGTTCAAATGGTGTCAACGGAACCCATTACTAAGCATATGCTGTATGTATGTTTGTATGTCTGTCTCTCTGCATGTCTTTCATTTTATCGGCTGTATCTTTTGAACTGCAATACCCACAGTTGATTTTTTACAGAATATGAAACAAGCCTTCAACGAGGATGCATGGGATTTAAAAATAAAATTAAGGGGTTACAAAACCCATCTTTTTGCTATACGTTTAACGTGTGCATCTCAGTCTGTGGCGTCGTAGCTAACGAACGGCTGAACCAATTTTGATTTAGTTTTTTTTTTTTTTGTTTTTTGGTCGAAAGTTCTTTCAAGTTTCAGCTAAGAAGTTTCAGCTCTTTTATCGGAGGACTAAAAAATAATTTATTCTTGTATCAAAAATATCTTAATCACCAGAAAAAGTACCTAAGTACTACTGACATCCTTATAAATTTTCAGTTCCACCGCTGCAGCCCAAAGATTCCTACCGACCCGTGACGAATCGCGTCGGCCGTCCCCTGACCCTCACTTGCCCCGTAGAAGGCACCCCCGCTCCCCACGTGATGTGGAACAAACATCCCTACACGGAGATAGGAGAACACACCCCGCGACTGTTATTGACACAGGATAATGTGACCTTGGTAAGTTTAAAAAAGCATTTTATATTTTTATTATATATTAAATAATAGACTTGCGCTTGGCCGCCAACTCGCCTGATGCTGTCTACGATGGAACACGCTTGCCTAGAAGAAGCCGATTCACTCGTGATTTGACCCAGACTGTAACTATCGGGAACACCTATTCAGGCAGCGAATTCCACAGACTAGCAGTTCGCACAATAAATGTGGAATCAAAGCACTTCGAAAGGGTTTTCAGAATATCAACCATAAAGCGGTGTCTCATAGAAAAATAGGCAAGTGGGAATTAGATTAGACGTGTGCCGCTCCCTGTCCTACTCACAATCTACAGAGCCCTGGTGGAGAGTGTCCTACTGGCTGAGTAGCTATGGTCGAACGTCGAACTTATGTAGAACAAGTTTATAACCTGCAGTATAGATTGCTTAAATTGATCTTTCCACGAAAAATTAAACATCACCAATCCTGTATATCTGTATTTACCTATCCGCTGGTGGCGTAGGAAAGTTCCAAACCAATTTTAAAGGCCAATTTTCATCAAAACCTGTGCTTGAAATAATGGACACATTAAGTACCATATTCAAGAAAAATATTTTTTTGGTGTAGATTATAAACAGCACGCAAGTATCCGACAGTGGCAACTACTCCTGCATCATGACCAATAAGGTCGGAACTACAGAGGTAACGTTCGACGTAACGATAGAAAAGCCACCATCCATTGCTGGCCACACAACGCCAGGCTTCATCGAAACACATGACGTCGCCTTGCGGAAAAGCATTGTACTAAAATGCGAGACGGATGGCCATCCGCAGCCGAAAATAACTTGGTTGAAGGTAAATAAGAAACATCTATCTGTCAATACCTCACCTTTTGCAGGACCAAAACAAATGCTGCAGCGGTGATGCAGCGGAAAAAAACATTGCTATGTGAACCCTATGAGTGTATTGTGTTAGGTTAGCAGATAGCAGCAGAATTTCCAGACAAGAGTGGTTCAAATAATAACATACTGCCTTTTTTTAAATAATATTCTTGCGGTTAATCACCAGCTCTCCTGAAGTTAAGCGACGATGAGGTCTACGATGGAGGACGCTAGCCTATAAAAACCGATTCACACGCGATTTGGATCCACTCCGATTATAAATTCAACGCAAACAAACAAAAAAAAATGTTGTGTTGTGATGTGCTGGTGCCACAGTTATACAATTTTTATACGCCTTTTCACTTTAATTGCGATGAAATGGAACATTGATATTGTAAGTATAGTATAAAACATTGAAACTGAGAAATTTGAACTAAAATATATTTTTGCTGGCCCGCACTCTTGATAATTTCTTTGCCGAGCCCGGGTTCTGTCGCATCACATGACATCTCTATTCTGTGACCAATTCATTTATCTAAATAATATGTATTTAGGTACTCTAGCTAGTAAATATTTTGCTTCTTATTTTTTGTTTATTTAGTAATAAGCTTGCGTTTAAATAAATATTAATTAAAATATATTTAATAATTTATTATAAATTTAATATTTAAGAATTAACTTGTTGGTTTTACCTCCAGCCTTCACGATCTTCTGATTTCTTTGTCAGCTTCGAAAGCTTATCTATGGTGGGCTATTTTCCAGGATACGCAACAGCTAAGCGACAGCGTATCGAACGTGAACCGCGTGCTCGGCAACAGCATACTAGCTATATGGAGCGTGACGCCACGGGACGCGGGACAGTACATCTGCGTGGCGGAGAACGTGGCGGGCTCGGCGAATACTCGATACAACGTCAGGGTTCAAGGTAACAGTGGGTCACTCAATATAGTTCCAAGAAACGGATGCCTCACTAACCCTAAAAGTCACCCAAATCAGAAGCATAAATATTTTGGAGTTTCCACCAAACTTTCGGTGATCACTATTAGGCGTCACCTAAAGTTACAACGTCGATTCGTTGGTGCTTATCATAATAATACAGCCCGCGCTGCTCTCGCTCACCCATATCAAAACCATAGATAACGGTCAAAAATTTAAGCAACTCTTAGCTTTTAGGTAGGAGTCGCCTATTAAAAATGGATTGATGAAACAGAAGATAAAATAATACGTGATAAGTCCCGATAAACATTTTAAACATGTGTTCAAATCGTGAAAGATAAAAAATTACTAAAAATTTCATATTGTTCTAAACAAGTTTTCAGCCCACTCCCTGTTGAGCAGAATGCGTGGTACCAACAACAGCATCCTTAGTACAATAACCGATAAGCCTGATTGTTCCATCCAGAGATACTGGAATAATCTTATTATAGGTCTCGTTAGTTAAGTATAGTTGTATTTTCATATGTATGTAGTATTTTTTAATATTTTAATATAATTTTATTGTAAAAATGTATGTTTGAGCTAAAGTGAGTTAATTTTCAATAATGTAAGGAACTCGGTCTCATTTGTACCTACCTAATATGGACCACTGTTGTCTGAAATAAAGATTATTATATTATATTATAAATAAAAACGGAACCAAAAAATTGTAGCTGAAATTATTTAATTACAATTTTTAATTACTTATTTTTGTTTGTTTAGGTCAAATATTGGAAGCTGAAATAAAAAGCTAAGTTGCGTACAGGTACAGACATGAAAGCTCTAACAGAGATGAACAAGCGTGTTATGTTCCAGTGCCTGGCAAGTGGAGCGAGTGGGGCCAGTGGTCGTACTGCAACGTGACGTGCGGCCTCGGACACCAGCAGAGAGCCAGGGTCTGCCAGTACATAGACGATAACAACAATATTATTGGTGAGCTCTATATTATTTGTTCTTTGGATCTGACGATAGTTGTGTGTGCTTTCATGTGGCTCCATGGCATACTCGATGGGAGAATCACATTCCTAGTCGAATTATGCGAGTGTCAAATATTATTTATTGTTCTGTGTAGGTACGTATTAAAGTTTATGGGATTTTACCATGATATAAAGCATCCTATGACACAGTTTATTTATTCATTTGCTAAATTGTATTAAAGTTGGAAGTTTTACCAAACATAGACAGATTTATTAAGCTTTCGCTAATTTGCTAGTGTGATGATGAATTTGAGGAATGATAAAAGTAAGTTCCATAGTTGTGGGATCATGGAAACTAACTAAAAAAATGTTGATTGAATCAGGCATTACCTTGCGGAAGTTTATGTTCAAGAAAAAAGCAATAAGTTACGTGCGGCAGTTTTTTTAGATATACAAATAATTCATGTTTCATAGCATCATTGACAAATTTCAGTAAATTAAAACAAAAATAATTAATCCCAAATGTTTTTTTAATGGTTTGGTTTTGTATGTATAATTGCAGATAAATCAAGCGTGTCTGACAAGTTTATTTTGGACGAATCAGCGTGCAAGGGTCCGTCAAACGAGACAAGAAAATGCCACATGCCACCCTGCGAAGTAAGATTTTTCCATGATACCATGATGATTTATAGCATGAAATTCACTGAAATAAATAAGAAACTTCCTAAAACTGATACACATTTTGGCTGAGTTGTGTAACTATAGCATGTGTGTTATTCACTAAGGAAAATAAAAAAAAAATAAAAAAAAACAGCGACCCAAAGCCGTGGTCCGTTATTTTAGGGAGCTCGGCTGGTTTGGGTAGGCTAGCAGGGGCAAATGCACAATGCACCCCAAGCGGGATGTCAGTGCAGGTCTTATCACCCCCACTTTGAATTAGAATTAGATGGTTTAAAAAGTAATGGTAGGCTCAATGGTTGATGAGTTGGACGCTAAGGTGCAGCATACTTTTAAGCTTTGCAGAAATTGCAAGAAAATCACAGCATGCATGGGTATTTTTTGCTTAGGACTAGCTATTAGCTACCAAGAAGGTAAAGTTTCAAAATGAAAATCAACAAAAGCCCTATTGGTGATTTTTTTATTTTCTGTGGGTATTACAGCAGTGTTACCTATACAAAAACCATTGCTATATTCAATGCTAGGCATCTCCACCATCTTCAACTACTTTTAAGTAATCCAAAAATAAATGCTCGCACATAAACACAGTTATTGAACAAATGTATTTTCAATGTTTTTTTTTTATGTCATAGAGGAGGAAAACATGCTAACGCGCCGCCTGATGGTAATCGCTCATCGTCGATAACACCACGTAAATCGCATACGTTGACTAAAACAGCCTTTTTGACGCATTAACCCAATGCTATAATTGTATTATATCAATATGTATCTAGGTGTATTTAGGATTTATTTGACATTAAAATTTTAATGTTGACTTTAATGTGCAACATTTTTGGGATATGTATCTATATATATATATATGTATGTATATGTCAGGATAGCTCCATACCCTCGTGGTCGGCGTGGTCCCGCTGGTTTCCGTGCTCGGCCACGTGCGGTACTGGGACGCAAGCACGAACGAGACGCTGCCGGGGGAAGCCCTGTACAGGAGACAACGTACAGGTATGCGACACCTACATAATAGGCTATCAGACAGTTGTCTGATTGGTTAATAAACTGAAATTTTTAAAAGACCTCCGTGAAGAGCTGATAATCTTCAATCGGCTGAACATATTTTCTTGAATCATTGCTCGACCAAGGTAAATAGGGATTCATTTATATAAATATAGATATAGATAGATAGATAGATAGATAGATTAAACACTTGTCTGATAGCCGCGAATTAACGTGAACAAGCACTTTTGTAGATAATTAAGCACACTTTTTTTATAGTGTGAGAAAAACAGCTTTTCGAAAATTAATAAATATTTATCCCGTTGTAGATAAGGAAGTGTCCCGACCTGCCGATATGTGACAATGAGAGAGATAAAAATAACAACAGTGTTGTTGATACTGAAGAACTAACTGAAAAGGTAAGTCTAGTGTTTATAAGTGAAAACTTTTTATGGGTTTCGTCTACTATCTACCTACTATAATTAGTTCGTTTCAGCTGTTTGTTTTCCGAATAGTGTAAAATAAATAAAATAAAAATAACATAAAATATAGGTTTTTACTCATATGCTGCATTGTCCAACAATACGCCTACCTAGGGCAGATTTTTCGATTTGGCGAATTTCAAGAAGGAAGTCGATAAAAGGACTCGGCTGGGCTGGGCAGCGTTTGGCAAACATGCTTGCTTGAGAGGCCTACGTCCAGCAGTGGACGAACATCAAATAGGCTGATGATGGTGATTCATATGCTACAACACACGTTGCGACAGCGTGGCGACTATCGGCACTACCTCTCAGGCACAAACACAATAAGTAATAGGTACACGGTTGAGTGGCGTGCCATGGGAGAGGCCTGTGTCCAGCAGTGGACTAGTCAGGCTGATTATGATTATATAAATATGAGATGACACAAAATACTTATGTCAGGGGGGGGGGGGTTGTAGAACCTATGTAAGATTGAGAAGGTTCGACCAAGATTTTTAAATTTCCAGAACGCTTACGCACCAGAAGCTGTATTCGAAATGGAACCAGAAATCGTGCATTCTCACTACTCGCCGGACGTCGAGGAATTTTACTTGGCAACGGGTAATTATGTTCTCGCGTTTAGCTTTTTTGGGAGACCGCTAGTCTTGAAAGCGTGAGGTCGCGGGTTCAAACCCCGGGCCCGGACCAATGAGCTCTTTGGAGTTTATGTACGGATTTTCATACCACTGGCTTTTCGGTGAAGGAAAACATCGTGAGGAAACCTGCATACGTATGGAGCAGAAATTCAATGGCGTATGTGAATCCACCAACCCGCACTGGGCCAGCGTGGTGGATATGGCCCAATCACCCTTTCGGGGGTAGGCTAAAAGTCCAGCAGTGGACTGTTAAAAGGCTGATTATGATGATGATGATGATGAGTTATGTTTTCACCAGCTATTGCCCGAGATTTTGTCCTCGTAGACTTTAATGTAAAATTCAACCCCTCGTTTGACCCTTTTTATTCGGCCTTGTCGCAAAATATTCATAGCTTACCTCTACTTACACCCTCCTAAGGAATCTACCTGCCAAAATGTCAGCTTTGTAAGGCAAGTAGACTCGCTCCAAGTAGTTATTTGCTCTGACAGCTTCAATAACATTGTAGAAGCAAAATAAAAACATTTCTTTTAATATTTCACTGAAGTCTTACCTGCTAGTCTTACTTACAAAAACCAATCGAGTGTGATTAGAATTCGTGGTTTTCATTCAGCTTTTGCAGCTGTCAGTTCAAATAAATACTTGGATTATGTTTGTGAGTTTGTTCGCCGATAACAACTTAGGTATGTACCTTTGAGCAGGTCTTCATGAAATGTTTGTCATTTCAATACAATTTTAAGTTCGAATATGTGTAAAATCGATGTAAGGGTTATGAATATATAGGGATAGCGAGGTCACAGTTCGGAGCGAACTACTAGTTCATCATCATCATCATCATTTCAGCCGTAGGACGTCCACTGCTGGACATAGGCCTCCCCCATCGATCTCCAAAAGGGCTGGTTGGAAGCGGCCTGCGTCCAGCGTTTCCCTGCGGTCTCTTTTAGGTCGTCTGTCCATCATGTATTGAACTACTAGTTACAGTAATAGAAAACAAAAACGATATTTCAGGGAGCAAACAGTCAACAGTGTTCTACGACGTAGAGGTGAGTTCGAACCTGGACGGCAGCGACGCGGCTCCCTGCGGAGTCGGCTTCAGGCTTAACGCTAGCGACGGCGTTTGTGAGGGTAAGATAATATACACTCTTCTGATTCATCATCATCATTAGCATTTCATTTCCAGACACTCAATTAAAAAAAACTAATGTGTTTAATTATAATAATGTCTGCCTGGCCTGCATGTGATGATGACATAATTTTTCAGTTATTTTGATTTTAAAACCAAACTACTGAACTGATTTTTATCCAATTTCTATGGGACCAATCTGAATAATTTTCTAAATCGATTTGTAAGTGACAGAGTTTAAAGGTAGAAAACATTTTAAAAAATACAACCGAATTGAGAACCTCATGCTTTTTTGAAGTCGGTTAAAAAAAGGAAGCTAGTGTTTGGGTACTTTCGAGAAATGCGAACTCCTGAAGCTAATTATACAGGGGAAAATCCAAGGGAACCACCCGCCACCACGCGACCACCCGGAAGAAGACTAGATCTGGATCCAAATCACCTTTCAAACAAATAAATTATCTTTTAAAAAAACCGACTTCAACCACAAAACACAAACATTCTAAGTTAATATGCCACTACAAAGAACAAAACAATATTTTTACACGGATTTTGAAGTCGGGCGGGAACTATAATAACTATATATTATTATCAAAACAACGAATGTTGCAGATATCGACGAGTGTGTGGTGGCAAGTAACCAGTGCCACTCGACGCAAGTGTGCGTGAACGTAGCGGGCGCATACCGCTGCACCTGTCAGCCGGGGCTGCTGTCTCTAGGAGCAGGCCAGAGGTGTATGGGTAAATAGCACTTTTACTCTTTGGTAATAGGTATTACCCAACCTATATAGTTTGGATCTGCCTTAAACTCAAGCTAGTGCCGAAAAAAGTCTGCCAAAAACTGAAGGGGCGAAGTAAACACGTATGGCACATACTGGCATATTATTACTAGTTCTACAAACGCACACTTCTATATTGAGTGGCACACAAATGCAAAGGAGATGATCAAAATGTAATCGAATGGACGACCAAGGGGTGTTGTAAGTGCTAAAGGAGAAACTGTAAATATACTTAACGCTTCCATTTTTTTTCCTGAGTTTTTACTAAATCTACTTGGAGTTTGTTTGCGTGATAGAATTCGAAACGTGGAAATTCGCCGAAGGACCAGAGTCACCGACATAGCTGGCAAGTGGCAATGGGCAGGCCACATCGCTCGAAGAACCAATAACTGATGGGGAAGAAAGGTTCTTGAGTGACGACCACGAACCGGAAGATGCAGCACAGCAGGGGCGGATCCAGGATTTCATTTTGGGAGGGGGCATTCAGACAAGGTGCACCTGAATCAAAGCGAAAAGTGTTGTCGAATGTATGGAATCGCTAGGTGTTTTGGGGGGGGGCTATGGCTCCCATGCCCCCCCCCCCCTGGATCCGCCAATGCAGCACAGGTAGGTCTCCCACTTAGACGGGCTAACGACATTGTGAGAGTTGCTGGCATCCAGTGGATGCAAAAGGCAGGCCGTCGTTCAATGTGGAGTTGTAAGGAGGAGGCCTACTATGTTCAGCAGTGAAAGTCTTCTGGCTGATTATGATGATGGAAATAAATTAAAAGATCTATTCACGTCAAAACTTAAATTGTATCGACCACATCTTAGAATCGTATTTTTTTCGGTTCCCAGATATAAACGAGTGCTCGCAGGAGATATCAGGCTGCGAGTATGCATGTGTGAATGTGGTGGGGGGGTACGTGTGTGCGTGCCCTCACAACATGCGTCTACATGCAGATAAACATCACTGCTATCCTGGTACGTACAATATAACACCCATACATGGGCGTAGCCATCTTGGGGCTGTGTGGGGCGCTTGCACCACACAGGCTGGCCTGGCTGGCCCTAGCATGACCTCAGGGATGGCCAATTATTTCAAATTTAGATCACGTCTTACAACAGTAACGGTAAAAGCCCTAACAGACGTGTAGATTTGGTTGACGGACCGCTGTCCAACCATAGGAAGAGAAAGAGAGAGAATAACACATTTCCCACTCTTTCTCTCCCGTTTGTCAGACGGCGGTTGAGGTCAATCCACACGTCTGTTACCTAATAGTTTACCATAAGTAGTCAGTAAAAATAAACTAAATTTTTATAAAATATTTTACAGTGCACTCCACGGCGTCTTCATACCGAAAGCTGTATTCCTACGAAGAACAAGACACGAGCGAATATCTGAGCACGTCGGTCGAATATCCAGCTCGATACAAGCATGTGAAAAACTAATTATTCTGTTTTAAACTATCACGGTTATTCACAAAATTTAAATGATTATTTACGGAATATTTATCGTGGACCGTCGGGAGCTCATTCCACAACCTTATATACCACGGTAAATATTCATATAACTTTAATATTTTATCTATGCTTTAACTAATAAAATTATTCATTGCTTTTTTAATGGGCAAGTGCCTTTATTATCTAAACAAAATACAAGCTAATACTAACACTACAAATACAGTTAGACTGCCCATAGACCATTGAAGGTCTAAAGACAATACAAATGTTCAAGGCTACCAGTTGGCAGCGTACCCAGCCCGCTGGTAGCATTACCACGCTGAATGGAAATGCTTATGTGTTGAGCCAGAAAAACGCCAGCATTTTGGTCACGCGTCGCATTAACTCTCCGCTCTGAAAGATTTTCGAAAATGGGGTGAGCTCCCGGTCTCCAAGGGCCCAATGTCTCGACCCCAAACGCCATTATTCATTTATATTATGTATATTATACGGGAATCATCGCTCGAAGAACCGATAACCGATGGGGAAGAAAGGTTCTGGAGTGAAGACCACAAACCGGAAGACGCAACGTGGGTAGGCCGCCCACTAGATGGACGACGACATTGTGAGAGTCGCTGGCATCCAGTGGATGCAAAAGGCAGGCTGTCGTTCAGTGTGGAGGTTAAAGGGGAGGCCTATGTTCAGCAGTGGACGTCTTCTGGCTGATGATGTATACGGGAATTACTTAGGTACATAAGATTAAAGATAAACATAATTTAAAACACTGTTTTAAACTATCACGGTTGTTCACTACAGTTATATGATTATTTACGGGATATTTACCGTGGTAAGGTTGTGGAATGAGCTCCCGATATTTCGGCGCAGTTACATGCACCATGTTCACGGGAAGACTGAAGAATGCGGGGTGGTTGGTCGAACAGTTAAAAAGTTAGGTGCGGTAAATATCCCATAAATAATCATACAAACATAATTTATTTGCACAAAACATGCACATTATTTGCACATAAGTGTTTAAAAGCTGCAAATTGCAATCGTTCAACTTCAGGTATCTGGATTTACGGGCATAAAACGGAATAATAAAGCCGTTTCTCCTCCGCACCTTTAATTTTTGGAGTCGGTTGAAAACAGTAAGGGTTTTTATTTGCTGTAGAACCTTAATAAAACACCATGTAAACAGTTTCTTAACTTTATTTATAAAATCTAATAAGTTTTATCTAATGTACAGATAAATATATTTTGTCTACTTTAATATTAATAAAATTTGTGAATAAATTTTTCGAATAAAAGTTTCTAATTTTTAATAAATAGTTTCTATAATAACATTAATAACCTACCCTAATTGCTTCGGCAGTAGGTACCTACATTAAATTTATACAGGGTGTCCGGATAGATGATGGACTTTTTTAACGCAACTAAGTGAGGAGATGAGCAAGTCGCTCTTCTGATGGTAAGCCTCACGCTTGCCCTTAACAGTTCAGTGGCCTTACGCCTAGCTGTTTTAAAGCAATCCAGTTTAGGTGATTAATAAAGATGCGCGATCGCAAATCGAATCTGGGCGCGTTCGCGTGACTTTCTGAACTGCGCGGTTTTAACGTTAGTTTGAGACCGCGTAAGGAGTTGGCCATAAGGCCCCAGTGCTACTCAGAATTTATAAGTTCAACAGTTCAAAACCCTGCGCTGCGCGACAATGCACTGTACCTAAATAAAAAGTCTACTTTAATATTAATAAAATTTGTGAATAAATTTTTCGAATAAAAGTTTCTAATTTTTAATAAATAGTTTCTATAATAACATTAATAACCTACCCTAATTGCTTCGGCAGTAGGTACCTACATTAAATTTATACAGGGTGTCCGGATAGATGATGGACTTTTTTAACGCAACTAAGTGAGGAGATGAGCAAGTCGCTCTTCTGATGGTAAGCCTCACGCTTGCCCTTAACAGTTCAGTGGCCTTACGCCTAGCTGTTTTAAAGCAATCCAGTTTAGGTGATTAATAAAGATGCGCGATCGCAAATCGAATCTGGGCGCGTTCGCGTGACTTTCTGAACTGCGCGGTTTTAACGTTAGTTTGAGACCGCGTAAGGAGTTGGCCATAAGGCCCCAGTGCTACTCAGAATTTATAAGTTCAACAGTTCAAAACCCTGCGCTGCGCGACAATGCACTGTACCTAAATAAAATTAAAATAAATAAAAATTCGGGACATTTTCGCACACACGCTCATCTGACCCCAAACTAAGCAAAATTTGTACTATGGCTGCCAGAGACTCATATACAGACATATATATTTATTTAATACATACTTAAAAATAGATATTAACACCCAGATATAGAACAAACACAACATGTTACAAGTTTTGATAGTTTTCCATAGAAAAACCACCAGCTTTCCAGAATTTTTACGAACATTAAAAAATACGCAAGTTGCTCGTGATGCGTTTACCACCGAACAACATAAAATTTAAATTTTTATAATTATATAGCTACTTATAAAATAATAATAAAATTATGGATATAATATTATTCAGAATTATGTACTGAAGTAATTCCACTGTCTAATCGAACATCCTGTATAATAACCTACTGGATGAAACTAAAAGTGTTTAATTTAAATGTTGTTATAATTGCGAAAACCTAAGAAATTATTAGTTACTTGCCGACAGAATAATTCCTATGATTCTAAAGGAAATCATTTCATCGATAAGGTCAATAATCATTTCATGTCATCGACATATAAGTAAGCTAAAATTAGTTAGAACAGGGGTCCTACCACAATCTATTGGAGTATTTTTTGAACTGTGGTTTTTCCCGCTTTCCGTGAAGACCAACCGGATTTAAATAAAAAGAGACTGGTAGCGCTCCTGATTTTTCTCTTGAAATTAGTACGTACATTTTGAAGCTGGAATTAAAAGTGAAGGCAGTGAATGTTACAACTGTAGAAGAGGCAAATAAATGCACTCCACTAAGGCCTTTCAGTATAATAAATGCATTTGAAACTGATTTACGACTCGAGTCGCTTTATTTAGTCTCTTATGGCAATGCCAGTGCCATTTAGAAAATTCACAGCCAAAGTTGTCATTGGAAATTATAACATTCAGGTGGCCCGTAACTTGTTTACATGTAAAAAAAATTGTCTGGTGTATTCTGACGCGCTCGAGATAATCTCCGTCGCTGTCTATCACATCAGCAATGTCATTAGTGATCGATATAATGACGTGCGCACCAATCTCGATGCGCGCGCAACTTAAGTCGTAAGCCAGTTTCGAACATGAGTCGTGCATGATAAGTGAAAGGCCCTATAACATAAAGGCCACTACAGACGAAGGACTGCTAGTAGGTGAACTCTGTTGTTTTTTTTATTTTATTTGTTGCACTCTCTCAAAGTGTTTATGCTGACTCGTCGTCGATTCGTTTGTCTGTAGTGGCCTTTAGAAGGTGCAGTCAGCGTGCTTCAAGTCTCGTTTATGTGGCAATAGGAGGCAGGCGCTCGTTCCCGATGTATTTCTTTATAGGTCCTCGCTTGGGGTCCAGGACTCGCTCGTCATGGGCTCGTGAGATGTTTCTGAAACGCAGGACCCGTGACGTGAAAACAAATCAAAATATGCTGTCCGAATATATGCTTGTTTTGTATAAAAAAGTAATTTTCCTAGATTTCGCTTCAAACAATCGTTTTGATTTCACAGAGAACAACCTACCAACATCTTCGACGAACATAAAGTGTATTTTCGTCGAAGACCAACATAAGAGAATTGAGTCAACAACAAAGAAATTGGATTCAAAATACATTTCAAATACATCAATTTTGTTAAAATTATTAACAGACGTGTGGATTTTGTTAACCTCAACCACCGTCTGTCTGACCAACGGGAGAAAAAGAGAGGGAAATTATTCTCACTCTTTCTCTCCCGTTGTTTGGACGGCGGTCCGTCAACCAAATCCACACGTATGTTAGTACCATAAAAGGTGACTCGTTTTTTCCTTCTTTCCTCTTGAGATCATATTGGCATTACACGCTTTGTGCATTTGTCAATATCAAATAATAAAATATTTTCAAGTTAAATACGGTAAAACAAGTCGGAGTCAAGTAAACTAAATCACGATCAAGTCAAAGTCATGCCCTAGTAAAGTCGTACAAACATCACTAGAAGTTTCTATCGAGTTTGGAAACAACGCAGAATTACATGTTTCACCTCGTTATACACTTGCTCACACTCTAGCACATTCACGAATATAATAATAATAATAATAAGTATTTTGAAATGAGGCATAATTGGCAGGTGCCGTACCTCATACCATAGATCTGTTATCCCATCCACAAGTTGTTCACCTCAATAGCCTAGACGTTTTATATCCTATACTGTACAATAGTTTTATAATCCATTTTATACACATTCAATAATATTGTATTTTATATTCAACGGGGCCTCTTGGTGTTGGCTTCGGCCCCACCAATGCCTACCAAATGTCCGGGCTAGACCCGTGTTTATATTGAAATAAAGTGTCATAATAATCCACCATTTACGTACCACGTTACGAAAATACACAAGTCTAGGAAAAATAATACAAAGTGAGGTCATGTTTTGTTACATTGGCGCCAAAATTCTGACAACTGTAATACTTAGTACTAACAGACGTATGGATTTGGCTGACGATCCGCCGTCCAACCAACGGGTGAGAAAGAGAAAAATTTCCCTTTCTCTCCCGTTTGTTTGACGGCGACTCGTCAACCAAGTACGTACGTCTCGTCTGTTATCACTACAAAGTAGCTAACAGACGAGACGGACTTGGTTGACGGACCGCCGTCCAACAAACGGGAGAGAAAGTTTTTTTTTTTATTTCTCTCCCGTTGGTCTAACCGCGATCCGGCGTACAAAATCCATACGTCTGTTAGTACTATAAGGTAGGTATGGACACTTACTGCCAGTAAGGTCCATTCTTCTGCAGACGCATAATGTTGTTCTGGACAATCATCAGCTCGTTCTGTAGGTACGTCCGCTGGTCGTGGACGCGCGTGAAGAGCTGCAACGGATAGAATCATCATCATCATTCCAGCTTATCATGTTTCCATGCTGGTACTCGGGCCTTCTCTCAGAGAAAGAGGAAGGGCCCTAATCCACCATGCTGGCCCATGTTGGTGAACGTCATAAATCTTTGAACTTTTGAGATTCACCGTTTTTAGCAATGGCGTTGAAACTGCACATAATTTATTTAGGTACCAAATAAGTATTAATTGGTGCAGCTAATTCGGCCAGTCTGGTTTCCTTATACCCAGAAAAGGCAAATTCGATAATCGGCATCATTCGTCGTTAAGGTGCAGCCATATCGACGGTTGAGATTGCGGGACTATTTTTTTATAAAATTGGGGTAAAACATGTTTTATTTGTTGGCTCACCGTTAGCATACCTTTCAGGTTTTACCCATAGACGTAGAGATTATCATTCTAATAGTGACAAGACACAAGTCGGATGAGACACACGGGACGCAACGGACGGACGGACGGCGCGCGGCGGTCCGTCAACCAAGTACGTCTCGTCTGTTAGCAGTAGTCCGTCTCGTCTGTTAGCTACTTGTGTTAACAGACTAGACGTACTTGGTTGACGAACCGCCGTCCAACCAACGAGAGCAAGATGTATTTTTTTCTTTCCCTTCCATTGGTTTGACGGCGGTCCGGCGTACCAAATCCATACGTCTGTTAGCACTATAGGTAAATGTGCACAGTGCACACCCCTCCACCGTATTTTTTTATTTATTTTGTATGCGTGTTTAGAATGAAAGATCTCTACCTACCTAT
Source organism: Agriopis aurantiaria (assembly GCA_914767915.1). Classification (NCBI taxonomy): domain Eukaryota; kingdom Metazoa; phylum Arthropoda; class Insecta; order Lepidoptera; family Geometridae; genus Agriopis; species Agriopis aurantiaria. Next base: position 2,733,757 of record OU612003.1, read on the forward strand.
AATCTATAATACCTACTACATTTAATGTGTGTGGTTTTACCTTAGATTCTGAATCCAGTCGCCACTCTTTGCTTCTCAGGGTGCTGATCAGATCCGTCTTGAGTCTCTCAAATCTTTTCACTGTACGAAGCAGCTCAGCCTGAAAGTCACGTTTTCATAGTTTCAGGGCCGGATTTAGGAAAGGGCAATATCGGGGCTTTCTTAAGAGAAGGGCCCGCTACTAATAAACATTTCTAATTAGAAAAAACTAACTATTTTTAATACATACATATAAATAATATGCAAAATTATAATCGGAAAAAAACTGCGCTATCATAGTATTCAGAATAAGTAGTAAATACAAAAACTAATACACTACAAGACAATCTGTGGGACTGAAGTAGAGTGAATTACGGGATGGATGCGGGTCATGCGGGGCTGGATTGCGCAAGGAGCGGAAAAAAGTAAAGGGGACGAATGCCGAGTTGGATCAGAAAGGGCGGGCCTCTAGTAAAGAAGATTACCTACAGTAGGTACTAATGCACGACTGGCACCGTAATAGTACTAACAGACGCTCGAACGCGGCAGACCTCAACCGCCGTCTGACCAATGGGAGAGAAAGAGAGGGAAATATGATATTCTCACTCGTTCTCTCCCGTTGGTTGGACGGCGGTCCGTCAGCCGCGTTCGAGTGTCTGTTAGCACTATAATGACGGGACGGAAGAAGAGTGGATTACGAGACGGATTCAGGGCTGGAGCGGAAAGGGAGGTACAAGAGTAGAGTGGATTTCTATACTACGAGTACGAAGTCGCGGGCAACAGCTAGTTTGTAATAAGACAAGTAATAAGTGAAATAAGTACCGGAGTCAAGAGGTCCAAGTTGATGTTCAAATCGTCATGTTTGAGTCGACAATCTGAAAAAAAAAACTTACATCGAAACCACAGTAGAGTATCATTAGTAGGTCTGTAGATAATCGTTTTAAATATTTTTTACTCCTTAGAATATGTAGTTATCCTAAGTTTTAACTACTTTTATATTATTTCTGGCTGAAACAATGTAGTTTTCTATCATATCAGGAAAAATCTTTAAAAATTTACTTCCATGCTGCCTAAAATTAATTTTCCCTACTTAAAGCATATTATAAAAGGAGCGTTTACACATTACTGCGCTATCGTGGATGGCTCTTTAAATTGTAGCCTGTAGGACAGTTGTACCTATGCCCTTTAATAACAACTTACTTACGTTACAAACAACTGGAAGAGATCGCTTTTAGCGATAAGGCCGCCAGTTGTTACACTAGTTTTTAAGAGTTTTTTGTCCTCTGTATCAAATTTCATGGTGTGAACATTAAAGAGTTAGTCAATCAATCAATCAATCAAACAAGCTACGGGCCACCTGATGGTAAGTGATCACCGCCGCCTATAGACATCTACAATACCCGGGGCATTGTCAGTGCGTTGCCTACCTTTGAGGACTATTCATCTATTATTAAATGAATAAATAACCTCTCGCAGGAAAAGTTTGCAGTCCAGAAGACTCTCACTGTAGTCACTAAAACCCCACCGTAACGTACGCATCACCGGGTTTTTGAATAAGCAACCGATTATGATTATACCGATAATAAGTTAATTTAGGCTAATGGCTATGGTACAAAGAAATGTATGTACTGATAAAACAAAATAAATAAATATCTATTTTAAGCAATGACGATATAAATTATGATTAATCCTAACTAATATAAAAACGAAAGAACTCTGTCTTGTCTGTTTGCTTGCTTTTCATGACTAAGGCTAGGTTGATCTTACCGAAATTTAGCAGGAAGATAGTGTGCATCGTGAGGGTGGACATGGGATACTTTTCCCCATGAAATGCGGAGTTTGGAAATTGGCGGGTAACACCGAAATATTCAACTAGTATTAAAACAAAAATCGTTATGGTCGAGTATGTATTGTATATAAAAAACATTACTCATGGTACATTTTCAATTGTGTTTTTTACTTAGGACCGGGCCAATGATACTTTCAAAAGTGGTGAAGATAAGTATATTGCTCACCAGTGTTAACTCAGTTGCATGCTGAGCTATATATACACAGGGTTACGCGGAGAGGGTGTACTAAGCGACAAGGGGCCTATAATACCTACACATCATTATGAACAACTTTTACTTTGTGGCCAAAACTGAAATCCCATAAAAAATAACAGCTGTTTCATAGAAAGCGGTAGGTACTTACACTCGATGAAATGTATGGAACATCTGTTTTTTTGCCGTCAAAGTTAGACCCCTTGTAAAAGTTGTTCATAATGATACAATACAATACAACTTTATTACACACCGAAAATACAAATGAAACTTAAACTAACATAAAAAAAACCAAATAAACGGCAGTATAATGGGCGGCCTTATCGCCTAAAGCGATTTCTTCCAGGCAACCTAAGTAATGATGAGTATAACGAAACCCTCTTGGCAGTACACCCTTTCCGCGTAACCCCATATACTATAACTCGTTTTATCTAGTCTATTCTTAAAGTTTCTACTATAACTCTAGCTATGATCGTCCTTGGTATTAGACATACTTGGTTGCAAATGTTAAGATCTCACATTTAGGTCCAAATGTTTATTTCTTGGGATAAAATTTATTTGAATTTATTATCTTCACTCTCACATTCCGTTGAGGAGCTAAGACAACGCACTATGTAACTTGTGTTGGAACCATGCATAAGCGGTTTTTAGCGTGTTTTTTAGTTTTTTAACTATTATATTATTAATATTTTAGTTTTTGACTTTATTTTATTAGTAGACTAGCGGTCCGCCCCGGCTTCGCACGGGTATAGATTATAGCCTATGTCACCCGGGGATAGTGCAGCTTCCCAACAGAAAAAGAATTTTTCAAATCGGTTCAGTATAGTTTCGGAGACTATTCAATGCAAACAAACAAACAATTAAATCTTTCCTCTTTATAATATTAGTATAGATAACTTTGTATTTGTACCTATATTGTAAATATCTATGTTAAATATATTAATGATCTTACCAGGTCCGCACAACTTAGCATTCCTGATTCTGTCCCTCAGCATCGGTAGCTGCTCCTTCAAGGACTCGATGCTCTCCAGCAGCAGCTTGTGCTTGGTGTTCTCCTTCACGAGGTCCTCATCGCCGTCCCAAGGGTACTCTTCTTGGCGCAGGTTCTCTTGCAGATTCATTACCTGCTTCTCGAGCTCGTTGTTCTGCCATTGAGCTGAATCTCTGTGATGGGACCAAAACTTTAATTAATTATTCTGTTACATTGTATTTAATGTGGTCATAATTTATTGAACCCTCTTTGCCGAAAATTTGAATTTAAAGCTTCGAGCTTCATCGAGCAAACCTTACGCGGCTGACGGACCGCCGTCCAACCAACGGGAGAGAAAGAGTGAGAATATCATATTTCCCTCTCTTTCTCTCCCTTTGGGCAGACGGCGGTTGAGGTCAGCCGCGTTCGAGCGTCTGTTAGCACTATTATAGTGCTATGCTAACAGACGTGTGGATTTGGTTGACGCACCGACGCGCCGTCTGACCAACGGGAGAGAAAGAGAAAATTTTCTTTCTCTCTCGCTTTGGTTGGACGGCGGTCAATAAACCAAGTCTCATGACCAAGTCCGTCTCGTCTGTTGGCGCTATAACAGTGTGGATCAAAGAGTACCTTTTATATTCTTTACGGTTCGAAAAATACAGTCATTAAGGTGGTACGTTTCGCTTATGGTAAACATCATGATCGTTTACAATAATTACCCGGTCTAGCTACAAGGACAAGAAATTTGAAATTTCAATTTCCCGTCATAGGTGAAACGTACCACCTTAATAGGTAGGACAAACAGACATCGTAGGCTTAGTAATAGGGCCCCGCTTTTACCCTTTGGGTACGGAACCCTAAAAAACGTAGTTAAGAAAGTACTTAGCGAAATATGAATGAGTTATGTATGGTACTTCTAGATTAGAGTAGGCATTAAAATTGTATTAATAATATAACTTATCGCAAGTTAATGATTAAATTTTGTTTCTTTAAGCTTTGTTTTTTTTGTTACTTAAAATGAGGTTTGTGCTGCGTATGCAGAACAAGAAACCTACTCCCTTAGAATAACTACTCAGAGAAGGTAGGTTTCCAAACAACGCCTTCTCAAAACGTAAGCTACAAATTAGCTTTGTAGCTTACGTTTCGATTGGTATTTTAAACGATTTAAGCAAGAAAATTAATGGATTACCTGTGGAATGTCACACCATAACTCTTAAGCTGCTTTTCTGATTTGTTGTGGTACGATTTCACCGCGCAAATTGTCATAGTAAAAATTTTATATTTTTTTTGGTGTCATATATGACACCATTTGAATGGCTTAAATTTTGCGAATGTACTTGGTTTCTTTGTGTAGTTATTCTAAGCCTACTCCCTACTAGAGCAAACCCTACATTGGTGTATCTAAAAAAATTGCTGCAAAATATGCAGCTTTGTGAGTAGGTACCTAAGCTATATTTTTTTGTGCATAAGGTAACCAAAGGCATAGTGACTTGGGTGGTTGTGCCATGCAAAATACTAATGTCAAGAAGATCCAAAGTACTCGAAAAGTCACATTTCTAGCTCTTACTACTATACCACTGACCTACAAGTCTTTTCGTGCTCCCATTCATTTTTCAAACATTCAATTTCACTATCGTTCATTGTTGCTGAATTATTTTTAATGATTTATACCCGAAAACAATGTAAGTGCAACGAATACAGCGTTGTCCTTGAAGGTGGATATCGCCAATTGATTATACGTAACGTTGGCAACCTCAACCAGGTTATTATGTTAAACTATAGTGACCTTCTGTGGTAAATAACTCAATTTACATCTAATTTCTTTGAATCAGCTGTAAGGCACGCGATTTGGTTCCAGTTACAACCAGTAGTAGTCTGTTTGAACCATTTTAGCTTTCTCTCTTTTTCATTCTACCCACATTTTTTGTGATATGAAGAAAGTGCGTTTAAATTCAAAAGTGAAAAAAATCTCCATTTTCACCAGCTTATTTTTTAATTGTAATAATAATATCTAACCAGCGAAGTTATCTAGCTCGCTGTATCTAACAAGTAAACAGTATAGTGTTCTTTTGAAAGCTAGAGTAGCTGACAGACGTGACCGAAAGCTAAGTCCGACACGTCTGTTAGGGCTTTTCGATTAGTAAACAATACCTTGCTCATAAATATGTACTAATTATAACCAAGGAAGATAGACTAAGAGGAAAGACAATAGCGGAACATTAGAGTGTCCCCCGAGTGGTTTTCTTCACTAAGCAGAGCTCACTTACTCATTTTACGCACAATAAGAATCTTGTAGCGCCACTAATGAACTAACTAATAGAATAGTCCACATGCAAAAAGGGCGACAAGGTCGTCTACTGGTGAGTTCGAATAAAAGCATCAAGCCTAATTTAGGCCAAATGCGTTCGCCCCCGCCACGCCACCATAGACCATAGCATTACTCCCTTGTTTTATGATATGAACGAACAAAACCCATAAGTCCAATAATAAAACGCTTCGAGAAGTTTTGACGCTAACGTAAAAAAACATGTTGCCTCATTAATTATTTTCCAAAACTTACACATTCGATCATGAAGGTACTATCATAATGTATACAACGTTCTTGCATTCGATAGAAGCCTCCAAACGTCTCCACTACTTTTCTGGGGCATAAAATACTTAAGACAAGGCGGAATAGCTTTAACGGCTTTAGCTTGCCCAGTAATGGGCGAAAACAAAAGAAAAAACCAAAACGCTTCATTTCTCTCAAGATTGATGAATTTTATATTGTTTCCGAACTTCTTACGAAGTTTACTTCTTTTTGCATCTATTTCTATTATCCTTGTCACACAAAGATGATGCAACATAGATTCACTTATACTGAATCTATGTGATGCAATGTTTTATGACTCGTACTCGTGCACAAGCGCGTCTACATGCAATTTAAACGTCGGTAAAATCAAATGTCAAGAATGTGTCTTACACACTGTCAAATCTAACTAATGTCAAAAACTTTCAAATTTTGAATTCATCGGCACCGGTTGAACTTAGATTAAATCAAACCAACTTAATTAAACTAAACAAAAGAAGCTCTAATTTAATTGATTCAGGTGCTATAATAATGAGTTTAATAAGTGCTGTTTTACAAGAAGCTAATAAAGCTACATCGGAAGAACTGAAAAAACACCGAGATGAACTGTTTCCGAAGATAAAAGACCTTACCGAACGTGTACAAATGCTGTCTTGGGCTTTACAGCAAAACCTTATCGATACTTACGTTAATTTTACTGTTACAAAGAGCTTGGAGCAACTTAATTATAACAACAGAAGTGGCAACATACATTCTGAGTTTCTGATGTGTTCTGACGGTATAAAAACATTACTGGGACAGTTCGAGATCTTTGACGATGAATTCACTACATCTTGGCAAAAGCTAAATAAATTCTACGAATCATATAAAGATTTATGCGTCGCTGTCGAAGGAAAACGGATTCTCGAACGTGCCGATCATGAATTCGGCAGATTCAACTACAGCGAAGCAATGATGGCCATACAAGAGTTTAAAAAAGAAATCAGGAAATTAAAATTCGAGGGTAATTTAGCAAAAGCGTTGACAAATCTTAATGCTCAAGCTGAAAATCAGTTAGCTCTTTATGCTGCACATTTGAGTACTGAATGGGAGGATATTTTCACTTGGTCAGAAAAGAAAGGCTTGCAGTATCTTACCTACTCACTATCAGTCCAGCAGAGTGATCCAAACCTCTTGCAAAAAGTTCTCAAGTCACTTTATACAACTGGAAGACTCAACGCCGAACTTGGCTTATTTTCCCACTTCTTTATAGACCAGTTGCTCCACAATATCATAAAATACAACTGCAACATTTACACAGAAGACCCTAACGGTGCTATAATTTTTAACATTAAAATTGATCTTAACGATCCAAACAAGCCAAGCTATCAGACAATTTTCAACAACTTGACTGCCGTGTTTGAATTTCTGCAGTCATCGCTGGGAGCTCATTTTGTTAGCGACTGCACTTTTATAGAAGTATTTGCTGAATCAATTCGAGAAAAATTCTTCAGCAAAGTTATAGAGGAATGTATACGGAACAACCTCCCTACCTGCGACAGTAGCTATCAGCATTACAAAAATGTTGTCATTGAATTAGATTCCTTCAACAAATTTTTAATAGAGCTCAAATTCGTTCAAGCCGGTGAATCTCCACTGAACAAATACATTGATGACACTGAATGTGTCCTTTACAACAAGAAATGCGACAAACTTCTGTCTGATGTCCGAGAATTACTTTCCGAAAGCTTGTCCTATGGCACTATTGTTGTAGGCTCAATAAATGAGACAGGAAATGATTCCAACTATGAGAAAGACAGAGATACATGGGATTTGTACAAGCCTTTATTCTTACCGAGGTGTGTGATATCACAGAATGTGAAAAGAGTAATGACATTGGTCATAGAGCATTTGGAAGAAAGCACCAAACTGCCAGAAAAGTACCAACGGCAACTCGTAGCATATATTAAAGATATTGCTGTCATGTACCAATGCATAGTACCTAAGAAGTTTAAAGTCAATTTGGAATGCTGTCCTTCAGATATTGGTGAGATCCTTTTACATCTAACTAGCTGCATAACATTTTTTTTAATTTCAATAGTAAGCTTGCATTTGACCTCCAGCTCGCTTGATATTAAGTTATGATGCGGTCTACGATTAGAGCTTGCTTGCCTAGAAGGAACCGATCACTCTTGATTTGAAGACACCCAGATTGTAACTATCGAGGAACACCCATTCAGGCAGTGAATTTCAAAGACTAGCAGTTCACACAATAAAAGTGGAAACACAAGCATCTGATAGCCCAATGGTCCAGTTGGTAGTGAACCTACTTTCTGAGCTTGGGGGTGTGGGTTCGATTCCCATCTAAGACAAACATTCATGTGATGAACATTTGTGTTTGTTCTATATCTGGGTGTTGATATCTATTTAAGTATGCATTTGAAACTATATAATTATGTAATGTATATCAGTCTCTGGCAGCCATATCACAAGCTTTGCTTAGTTTGGGGTCAGATGACCGTGTGTGCAAAAATTTCAAAATATTACAACACTTTGTACGGGTTTTCAGAATATCAACCACAAAGCAGTATTGATTTTTCGTGCCCTCTCTATTTTGGCATTTTGACTCTTCAGTTCATTTTATGAATAAAACTAAGTACATACTATAAACTATATACCATGATTTATGCTAGACGATGGCGGGCGCGATTTAAAACTTCAACCTCGCGCTCGCCACGGTCTAGCATAAATCATCATTCATCAGTATTGTTCCAATAAAACTACTTTTAAAACTACTTTACTTTTTACATTTTCCAGCATTATTCTTCAACAACTGCTTCTATCTGGCCCACGGTCTCATCGGGCCACCGTGGAGCGTAACCCTGCCACAGCCTCTAACCGACCGCCTGGCTCTAACTCTCTTGGAGACCATTCAGGACCTGCGAGTGCTGGGGTTGGAGAAGGTGTCTCTGTTCTTGCAGAAACAGAAGAGTGTCATTGTGCAGAGTGTTGAGGCTAAAGGTATAGAAAAATGCACAGATATCTATCATGATAGACACGTAGTATGGAAACCCAGCGAGCCGCACAAGGAGAGCTTGCTAATAAAGCCAAATTTTTGTAGTTCTGGAAGTATCAGTTTCTTTACGATATTTTCCTTGACAGTTTTTGAGCGAATGCATTGAAAACTGCACATCATTCTTAGGGTTCCATACACCCATACAGGGTGTAAACAGGATCCTATTACTAAGCCTACGCTGTCTGTCTGTCCGTCCGTTCATCCTTGTCGGCTGTGTCTTGTGAAAGTAATAGATAGCCAGTTGAAACTTTCACAGAATATGTAATGTTACGGCAGATTAACTAAGGAATAATAAAAAAGGAAAAAAATAAAAACGAAAGGGAGATCCCCTTACAACAAACGTATTTTTTCATTACTCTAATGTAAAACCGTTAATACGTACAAGCGTCAAACTTGGCATGATTATAGTACACACTAAAGTATAACAACAAGTAATAATAAATGTTCAAGTGTGAGTCTGTGACAAATTTCTTTTCACCACCGGTTCTCGTACGATCACCGAAGCTAAGCAACGCCGGGCGCGGCCAGTACTTGGATGGGTGACCGCCTGGGCTTTGATGGGATGTTGTCTTTATACACTACTTTTTTGTACATAATTATTTTTAAACTAAACAAACCTGAGGACCGAACCGGTCAGCGTTAGATTGTGAAGCAGACTAGCTACCGCTCAGCCACCATCACTCTAGTTATTTATATTTAAAGCGGGTTTCATTTAAAACTATTTAAAGCGGGTTTCATTTCGTTTTTTAGCATAAAAATCTATCTAGTCATTCAAAACTTGTAAGCTCCCATCTTGGTGGTTTTTAGCATCAAAATCTATCTAGTGATTCAAAAGTTATAAGCTCCTTTTGAATTGTGGGTTTTAAATAGAGTACAGTAACAAATAACTGGTATATCTTGGAACTTCCAGATCTCTCAGCCCCCTGGTCTCACGAGACCTACGAGCAGTTCGAGTGTGCAGTGAACGATGCCCTGACTCTGATGACGGACCTCAGGAGTTCCTGGCTGCGCAACTTACCTGCACGCATGTATACCATGTGCCAGTGCACGCTTGCACAGGTAATCCATCTTTGTTATCTATTCTTATCGATGCGAGTCAGGCTCGTGCACTGAATGTCCCATAGCACATAAAAATACAAAAACTGTGTGTTATTATTTATTTTATTTTTATTATTATTTTATTTTAATTGTTGTTTTACTTAACTAGAGCAAAGACAAATTTATGAAAATGAATACAAATCTCTTTGGTTGAGCACGTCGAGGAATAATCTGCACCATTGATGTGCAAGTCAATGGTGCAAATGGTACGACGGGGAAATGTGTATATTCCAATTTCAAAACTCTTTTATTTGCACTTATTAAAACCCTGTTAAAAAAAAAATTGGGACATTTTTGCACACATGGTCATCTGACCCCAAACAATGCAAAGCTTGTAATTTGTGGCTGCCAGAGACTAATACACATACATATATATTTTTAAATACCTACATACTTAAATAGATATTAAAATCCAGATATAGAACAAACACAAATGTTCATCACATGAATGTTTGTCCTAGGTGGGAATCGAACCCACACTCCCAAGCGCAGAAGGCAGGTTCACTACCAACTGGACCAACGGGCTATCAAGGTAAAGGACCTACTTTGCCCAAACTTATATTGATGAACAAGACGCAAATTTTGGGATAGATGGGTTGAAAAAACAATCATTCACGCTGTCCAAGAAACCGAAACAAATTTCTGTGACCCATTGAAATGTGTAATTTGATTTTTTATTAACTAAACATCATTTATAATGTTACTATAATATATTCCCAGGTGCTATGTCAAGCGATATTGGAGCGAGTGTTCGGGTGTTCGAAGCCGATGAGCGAGGAGCTGGTCTTCATAGTAGCTGTGAAGATGGAGGGTGTCGCTGCAGATCTGATGGCTTTGTTTGAGGTAAACCCAGTGAAGAGTATTGGGTACCTTGATAGAAAACTCTGAAATAATTATAGGTTTCATTAGAGCCTCAAATGATAGTTTTCTGAGCTATGAGAGCGTACATTTTGGTCATTAGGTAAAATTTTAAAATATATAAAAAAAAATAAAAAAAATGGTGTATATGGCCCAATTACCCTTTCGGGAGTAGTCTAAAAGTCCAGAAGTGGACTGTTAAAAGGCTGATTATGGTTTTAAATTCGATGCTTAAGCCGGGTACTCCGACTATAATTTCACCCGCATTCGGCGGTCTTTTTTAAGGTACTCACCTTAAGGCGCGCGCGTGACTTCCTATCGCTTTGCATTGACAACTTCGTCTCGCTTTGCATTGACAACTTCGTCACGCTTTGCATTGACAACTTTGCCTCGCTTTGCATTGACAACTTCGTCTCGCTTTGCATTGACAACTTCGTCTCGCTTTGCATTGACAACTTCGTCTCGCTTTGCATTGACAACTTCGTCTCGCTTTGCATTGACAACTTCGTCTCGCTTTGCATTGACAACTTCGCCTCGCTTCGTCTCGCTTTGCATTGACAACTTCGTCTCGCTTTGCATTGACAACTTCGTCTCGCTTTGCATTGACAACTTCGTCTCGTATTGCACTGACAAAGCGCAAAATGCAAAGCAAGATGGATTCGCGCGCGCGCACTCACCTAGAAAAAGCCCGCAGAAAGCACCACTGAGGGTGGAAAACTGGAGGATGAATCCCGTTTATGGATATGTCAATTTTTTTAAATAATATTTTTACCTTTATGTCCTTCAACAATTATTTTTCAGGAGCCAATAGAATTCGAAGAGAAAATCCCCGCGTGGAGCAAATTCACAAGTTTACCTCTACTTCTGAAGGCCCAGCTGTTGCAGGTGTCAGAGCTCTGGCAACAGAAGCAGCTGCGATGTTTCACGTGCGAGGAAGTGAGACAGCTGCTCAAAATCAGGTTCCCCGATGATAAATATAGGCTCAAGATTTTGAAAGAAATACAGTGATTTTTACAGGCTTTATTTTATTTCTCCTACTTCTAAGCAATAGGCACTGACAATATAAACCGGCCAAGTGCGAGTCAGGCTCGCGCACTGAGGGTTCCGTACAAAATTCAATAACGAAATTACCAGTTATATTCGGTAATGAACAGAAACTAGTCATCGAGTCGCACTTGGCCAATTTTTATTATTTGTCATATTTTACTGTGTAAGTATTATAACGGTGCCAAGTTTAACGCTTGTATGTATTACCGTTTTTACATTAGAGCTAATACAAAAATACGTAAAAAATAACTACAACACTTACAACAAAAGTATTATTTTAATAAAGTAAGTATCAGATCCAAGGAAATAAATACCATTAAATACTTAAGTACGTGTGTGTTACCAGTGATGACATACGGCACTGAAACGTGGTCTCTCACTATGGGCCTCATAAGCAAGCTCAAAGTCGCACAACGAGCTGTGGAGAGGGCTATGCTCGGGGTTTCTCTACGAGATCGAATTCGAAATGAGGAGATCCGTAGACGAACGAAAGTCACCGACATAGCCCACCGGATTAGTAAGTTGAAGTGGCAGTGGGCAGGGCACATATCACGCAGAACAGATGGCCGATGGGGCCGAAAGATTCTGGAATGGACACCACGGACTGGTAAGCGCAGCGTAGGACGTCCAGACGACCTAAAAGAGACCGCAGGGAAACGCTGGATGCAGGCCGCTTCCAACCGACCCTTTTGGAGATCGATGGGGGAGGCCTATGTCCAGCAGTGGACGTCCTACGGCTGAAATGATGATGATAATGAAGTACTTAAGTACCTAGGTAGTGTTAGTTTTAGCTTGTATTTTGTTTAGTTAATAAAGGCACTTGCCCAGAAATTTACCAGTACCTAGGTCGTGAAGATGTATTGCGTGCTCCATTTACACGGTTGCGCAAGTTGACGATTTTACTACTGCAGTGCGTGGCGGAACACCGGAATCAGGAAAAATATACATAACATTGGATGTTTCTTCGTTGAATAACATCAGAAGAATTGTAATTATGTTTGTTAAACTAGTGTGCCCAAATAAAAATACAGATTAAATTATCTCTATTTTGTATTAGGTATAACTTGAAGATGTTTAGTAACTTCTATGTCATTGGCGGATCCAGCACCAAAATACCATACCATACATTCGACTCAATTTTTCGATTTGATTCCTCCGAACCTTGTCAGAATGCCGCCCCCCCCCCCCCCCCCCAAATGAAATCCTGGATCCAAAATTACTGTCGGTAAATACTTACATAGAAAAGTATTTACCGACAGTAACATTAAATAAATTAACTTAAAAATACGAACATTAACATTACGAACATGTGTTCAAATCGCAAAAGTTTAAAAATTATTATTAAAATACGACTTAAAAAAAAACATAAACATTGGTGTCAATTCCGTTGTACCATTATCTAAACTAAATTTGACAGCTCTAAAATTGTTGCCAGGCTGAGTGAAGAACTCTCACATATTAAAATGAAAAAGGCAGATAATTTTAGTCCTGACAGATTGGTTTAGTTTAGTGAGTATGACAGAATAGTCACCATTCTGCCACTAGGTACAAAGAACAAAATAATATTTATACACGGATTTTGGAACTATTAGGTATCAGATTTAAAAAAAAACAATATTTATGTTGTAAGTAGTTGTTCCCGCCTGACTTCAAAATCCGTGTAAACCTAAATATTATTTTGTTCTTTTTAGTGTTTTGTGGTATTTTAAAGTAGTTTTTTTAAAAGATAATTTATTTTATAATTAGTAGTGAAACATCATTACGACCCATGCATGAATACCTCCTTGTTTTGACTCGAACAAAGCGCCTGAACAATTTTTTACTGTTTGTAATATTGTAGCGTAATTGGTATGAGCTCGAGCAAATTTTTAATTATTTTTTTATAAATTTATATTTGGTTAGCCAACAGCCTTCTTAAAATTATCCATATTATTCCGGCTATGGTAAGCTATTGAGCCAAAAATAATAACAATTTTGTGGGACCACCTCGAGAGTTTCCTCTACATGATAAAAACAACACGCAAAGAAACGCGCAAATTCGTTAATTTACAGGTGCCGGCGTAATCGACGTTCATACATAAAAAAACGGGCCTAATTGAGAACCTTCTCCTTTTTTGAAGTCGGTTAAACATAAATACAAATAAGACCCTAAAATTAGGCACTAAAAATTACAACAAAAATCAATCACAATGGGACTAATTAAAAAGTTGTACCTACTTACTCGGGTTCAAACCAATGAGCTCTTTGAAACTTATGTACGGATTTTTCATACCACTGGCTTTTCGGTGAAGGAAAACATCGTGAGGAAACCTGCATACGTACGGAGAAGGAATTCAATGGCGTATGTGAATCCACCAACCCGCACTGGGCCAGCGTGGTGGACATGGCCCAATCACCCTTTCGGGGGTAGGCTAAAAGTCCAGCAGTGGACTGTTAAAAGGCTGATTATGATGATGATGACGATCTACTTACTTAAACTTTCGCTATTTAAATACGTGTCTATAGGGACTTATCGCGCATTATTTTATTTAGGTAAAATTATGTACCTTTTTATCGCGGATAAATCCGCGTTTGGATAAGAACCTTCTTTCTAATATACTTAAAACACTCAGCTAGTATACCTAAGGGGACTATTCACTATTATAATTATCGTTTTATAATTATCGTTCTAATCAGTTTCACGGAAACGCAGTAGACGTTTTTCGAAGTTTTCGCAGGTATCAGGAACATCTTGAATCAGTAGACCGGCGTGCTGCTCGTCTTATAGGCGATTAGAAGTTAGTGGCTAAGAAACTTATCAGTCTAGATCACCGCCTTAAAGTAGCGAGTCTGTCAATTTTTTACAGGATTCCTTTCGGAGAATGTGCGTCGGAGCTACATGACTTTATCCTACCATCCCCTTTCTACTACAGGACAAGTAGGAAAACGGCCCACTACCACCCATACATTGTGGATTTACTTGGATACGTACCAAACGTTTCGATTCTACGTTTCTAATCCGTACCTAGCCAAGGATTGGAATAACCTGCCAGCTTCCTTGTTTCCTGAGAGATAATAATCTGAGCCTTTTCAAGGCCAGAGTGAATAGGTATCTTCTAAGTCTGCGTGCTTGATCTTCGACCACATCGTCGCTAACCAACAGGCGAGGCAAGGATTGGGAGCTCCAAGAATCGTCTATCTCACTGAGGACCAGCTAGATAAACTTGAGCGCCTCCAAAATTACTGTATAAGATTTATATTTGGTTTACGCAAATATGATCACGTGTCTCAATTTCGTGCAAAACTCAAGTGGCTACCTATTCGACTTCGCCGGAATGCTCACATCCTATCTCTTCTCTATAACATCCTATTTAATCCTTCTACCCCAAAATACTTAAAAGAACTCTTTACTTTCTGGCACACCGTTCATACTCGTCCTCTTAGATCAAAGGATACCCTGTCTCTTAAGTCCCCTTCAGCACGTTCCGAAACTTTTTATGGCAAGTCGTTTGCATTTCAGGCTGTTCAATTGTGGAACGCGTTGCCCGTGCCTATTAGACACGCTCCATCGCTCGCTGTTTATAAAGACCGTGTAAAGCAGTTTTATTTGTCTCAGTTGCCACCTTGTTGAAGCTGTTGTTGTTTGTGTAACTAATCATATTAATTAATTTTATATTTTATGTATTAGTATATTATCGTAATCTTAAGTAATATAAGTATTAGTATCGTAATTTTAAGTAGTAAGTATATGTATTAGTATGTATTGTTATTAGAATGTACGGTTTATATTATAACTAAGTATCACATTATTCAATATTGCTCGCCCCGCCTTCTACCTCCTGTATGAATCCTCTCCATCCTAAGGTTGCCTGGAAGAGATCGCTCTTAGCGATAAGGCCGCCGATTGTTGCACTAGTTTTTAAGCTGTTTTATCGTGTGTATGAAATTTGTGGTGTGAACAATAAAGAGTTTATCTATCTATCTATCTATCTATCTTTCTAAATTACAATAATATATGTCATTGAATTTAATAATAAAAAAATCAAAGACGTTATAACGTAACATAAGTCTAATTAAGTACCTACATCTTCTGGTTTACAAGTTATTCGATCGCTGGCATTACGAAAACGCAATATATCTTTAGCTACAAAGATTGCGTGAATGAATTCTCAGTAAAATTGATCTACAGTTGATTTATCCGTATCTTATAAAGTGGTCTCTGTTGCGACTGATAGCCTGTTGTTATTGGCATTGGCAGAGAAAGCATCGCGTCCAGCCACCCATCACGAATGCTTTAAAAAGGGGTGACGCTTCCTCACACGTATCATTACGTGCATGCTTGCTACCGGACGCCGGTAACGCGCAATGAAACACTTATCGGTAGGTAAAAAAATGTTATCTATAAAATTTTAAAAACGAAACGTAACGCGCGGATTAAAAAAAAATGCTTTGGCGGGAAAACAATAGTTATTGGCAGATAAAAAGTGCAGTTTACTTTTACAGGAAACAGTGAAGTGAATGAAATCGTGGACTGTGATTTGTGTTTGTGTGTGTGTGTGTGATTTGTGTTTGTGATTTATTGCGTTTCATGGATTGGGTCTCAACAACAGTGTATAGTTAGGATTAATACTGGTAATGTACCTAAAATAATGCCTGTTATTTTAAACCTATTGGCAAAAACTAGTTTCCATAAAAAAATACGTATTTTTGACTAAGTTTTTATCGTCATATAATCAAATGTAAATCACAATGATATACAAATAAACATTTTTGAATGAGCAATATTTTTATTTTAAAAAATAGATCTAGTTCTTAGAATAACTACTCAGAGAAGGTAAGTTTCCAAACAACGCCTTCTCAAAACGTAAGCTACAAATTCGCTTTGTAGCTTACGTTTCGATTGGTATTTTAAACGATTTAAGCAAGAAAATTAATGGATTACCTGTGGAATGTCACACCATAACTCTTATGCTGCTTTTCTGATTTGTTGTGGTACGATTTCACCGCGCAAATTGTCATAGTAAAATTTTTATATATTTCTTGGTGTCATATATGACACCATTTGAATGGCTTAAATTTTGCGAATGTACTTGGTGTCTTTGTGTAGTTATTCTAAGGTCTAGTTAATATTTTTTTGTCTGTAAACAGAATAAAGAAAAACTAGGCTATTTTTAACCCCCGACGCAAAAAGGGTGTTATAAGTTTAACCTACGTATATCTCTGTCTGTCTGTGGCATCGTAGGTACTAAACGGTAAACCGATTTAGATTTAGTTTTATAAGGTTCCGTAGCCAAATATAACTTACAGTTTAATGCAGCTGTTATAGTAAAAAAGAAAATTGGCCGAATATCTGTTGCCTTTCTGTTTGTTATTTTATTCAATAAATTAATGATAATTGGAATTAGTATTGTACCTTATTTGAAAAATAAACCGGCCTAGTGCGAGTCGGGCTCACGCACTGAGGGTTCCGTACCACCACAATATTCCATAACGAAATTACCAGTTCTAACTTGATATTGAACAGAAATTTGTCACCGGCCCGCACTTGGTCATTATTTATTATTTTTTGTTATACTTTAGAATGTGTACTATAATCATGCCAAGATGGACGCTTGTACGTATTACCGTTTTTAGATTAGAGCTAATACAAAAAACACGTAAAAAAATACTTTCTCTTTCTCTTTTTCTTTACTTTTTTCTTTTTTTACTTTTACTTTTACTTTTTACTTTTACTTTTAATACTTTTACTTTTACTTTTATACTTTTTAACCCCCTTTCGTTTTTACTTTTTGACCTTTTTATTATGTCTTAGTTAATCCGCCGTAACATTACATATTCTGTGAATATTTCAACTGGTTATCTATTACGGTTCGAAATATACAGCCATTTAAAGGTGGGATGGACAGACAGACAAAGTAGACTCAGTAATAGGGTCCCGTTTTTACCCTTTGGGTACGGAACCCTAAAAACGAAAGAGTTATAATTTATGTCGGTAGACAAGCACCCAACTTAAAAATGTAATAAACCAAGTCAACAGCCGTCAAGCTGATTACAGAGACACTATTTTCTTGCATTATTTCAGTCATGCCTAAATATCAAGACAATATAGCGTGATTTTTAACACGCGAAAGATTCAATGACAATGGTTAGCAGTATTTACTAAGGCATAGAAAATTAATTATTAATTCAGGTGTGAAGATATCACGCTATGAACGCTATCCTATCTTGTATTGTATTGCACATTACCAATAATAACTAATAAATATTACTTACTTATTACCTAGGTAGGTATAGGCATAGATAAATATTAGGCAAGGAAGATTAGACTAAGAGGAAAGACAATAGCTGAACATAAGAGCGTAGCTCGGAAATTTGCCTAAAAACGGTATCAAGTTAGATGGCACCGTAATTTGAGCGTGCTATAGGTTGTCTCGAACTTCCGTAAGCGCTGCAGTCTGATAGCATTTCAAGAGAAGCGCAACCCATACCTGTAGATGGCGCTTTTCTATATTCTCTTGAAATGTTGCGAAACTTGACCGCGATACTAGCGCTACGGTAATTTGTAGAACCCTTTCGTACGCTATCTGACTGCAGCGCTTACGGAAGTTTGAGACAACCTATAACACGCTCAAATTATGGTGCCATCAATAAAGTACAGCATTTTAGTCAGGACTTTTTATAATTAATTCAAATCGGAAATTCAAATGTCCAAGAGCTGTGGTCAACTCTTATATTTAAATAAAATTATAAAGAGGAAAGATTTGATTGTTTGTTTGTTTATTTGTTTGTTTGCATTGAATAGGCTCCGAAACTACAGAATCGATTTTAAAAATTCTTTCACTGTTGGGAAGCTACACTTTCCCCAGGTGACATAGGGTATAATCTATACCCGTGCGAAGCTGGGGTGGACCGCTAGTCTTTAAATAAAATGGGTAGGTTATCTTGGCTTTGCATGCTTAACTTTAATGAGACGCAATGAGTTCCAGATTAAAAAGCGACTCCGCTTCATGGTTATATTCCGAAAACCCTACGAAGCGCTTTTATTCCACTTTTACTGGGCGAACTGCTAGTCTGTGAAATGCGCTGCCTGAATGGGTGTTCCCCGATGGTTACAATATTTGTCTTCAAATCGGAGATTTGTTCTGGGAAAGGGGGCTTCATGGTAGACCGCGTCATTGCTTAACATCAGAGGAGATGGCGGTCAAGCGCAAGCCTATTATTTCATCATCATCATCATCATCGGCTTATTCGGCTTTGTATACAAATCAGAAATTGAATCAGAGCCACACAATCATCCACTTATCCCCACTGCCTATTATTTAATAAAAATAAAAATTTTATAACTCCAAAGGCCCATTTTCAACATTTCTTACCAAGTGTAAGGACCAGATAATGACTTTTCGTTTGTATTATTACAGCTACCATTTCTTCTTTCAGACGGCATTCCTGACCATTGTGTTAGCGATCGCCGTCAATCAAGGTGGTGGCGTGACGGCACAAGATGGCAGCAAGGTCGAGCAAGTCGCCGAGGAGGCCAAGAATCGCGCCGTAACGATCATCGACGGCCCCACGTACGTAGCGACGAAACCCAGCCCACCGTCTTCTACCAAACAGCCAGATGTGACTCCTAAACCGGAACAGAGACCGCCGAGCAAACCCCTGCTCGTCCCCGATAAACCCAAGCAGACCTTCTTCGTCGACTTATCGCGACCTTACTACGGACAGCTTCAGAAAATACCGCCGCCACGACCTTACCCCAAGCCTCTCAATCTGCATCACTCACAAAACTCCGTGTACAAGTTTCCGAGAGTGATCCCTCTGCTACACCATAAGAACCATTTCTACGTCCAACCACCGCGGCCGCTGGTGACCGCCGCTGCGACGAGCACCCCAACCGTCGCAAAGAGCCCCAATTTCAGTTTACCCGTCCAAACCATAAACGGCATCAGAGCCGACTTTGTCAGACCGCCCAAGGTAAACACGACGACGACGAGCACGACAACGACGAGCACGACCACTGAAACGACTACGACCACAAGAGTTTTAAGAACAAAAAGAATATGGCCCAAACGGGCGA
Organism: Agriopis aurantiaria; assembly: GCA_914767915.1. Lineage (NCBI taxonomy): Eukaryota > Metazoa > Arthropoda > Insecta > Lepidoptera > Geometridae > Agriopis > Agriopis aurantiaria. Next base: position 2,753,470 of record OU612003.1, read on the forward strand.
CACAAAAACTTAACACGACTTTGCAAAACACGACTGTAACAAACGACAATAGCACAAAGACAAACATTACCGATCAGGACACCTCAGCGAGTCATCACAGAGTCAGGGTACTGTCTCGACAGACGACTTCCTCGACCACCTCTCAGCCGACGACCAAGCGATCCTACCGGCCGGTGACTAGAACGTCCAAAATTAAATCAACCACCCCTTTCCCGTCTAACTTCACGAATATCGAACCCAACGATTGGGTCCCGATCATACCATCGCACTACCCAGCCCACAAAAGTAAAAGAACTAAGACCGTTCCTATCAGCAAACGGTCACACATGTTCCTTATGAGACCACAGGTGCTTCCTCAGAAACGTTCAAATGCTTTATCTATAGGCAAACGATCTGACGTTTTCCCCACGGACGATCCATCAGATGATCCAACTTCTAGAAAACAGATGATGTACTTGCAATCTTTCGGGCTAGTTCCTGTCCAGCCTACACAGGCCGTGGAGACTACCCCAGCAATGACAAGGAAAAAAATGGTATACTTCAAGAGGAAACGACACTTGAATCCGTATAACTCTGGTTACAGCACCATGAAAGGACGTTCGCCGGCTCCTTACGAGTATCGGGCTGAGCTACAAACGGAGCCGAGCCACACACACTCTCACGTCGTCACCAAAGTCAAACACCATCATCATCATCACCACCACAGATACGTTAAAACGGTCGAGAAAAAAGTCCCGTACAAAGTCGAGGTCCCAAAGCCTTACCCTGTTCCGGTAGAAAAGAAAGTGTCGGTGCCCGTAGAAAAGATAAAGTATGTGGACAAGCCGGTGCCTTACCCCGTGACGGTGGAGAAAAAGGTGCCTTATCCCATCGAAATAAAGGTTCCACATCCGGTTCCTGTGAAGGTTGTAGAGAAAGAGTACGTTCCGAAGCCTTATCCAATAGTGCATCACGTGCCTGTTGTGAAGCATGTGCAAGTAAAAGTTCCGCAACCGGTTCCGTACCCCGTAGAAAAGCGCGTCCCGTACCCTGTAGAAGTTAAAGTGCCGGTGCAAGTAGACCGGCCGGTCCCGGTGCCAGTCCACGTGGAAAAGAAGGTCCCTTACCCCGTACCCTTCAGAGTTCTCGTGCCTCAGCCATACGCGGTCGAAACGAAGGTGCCGTACCCCGTCGAAGTGAAAGAACCCGTTGAAGTGATAAAACACGTCCCGATCAGAGTGCCGGTACCGCAACCTTTCGCTGTTAAAGTCCCACACCCGGTACCGGTGCCATTTGAGAAAAGAGTACCCTATCCCGTTGAAGTAGAGAAGAAAGTCCCCGTACCCTTCCAGGTTTACGTTCCTCAAAGGGTGGAGGTGGAGAAAAAAGTGCCGGTTTACATCCCTAAGCCTTATCCAGTTGAGAAACGAGTCCCTTATCCTGTGAGAGTGCCGTATCCAGTTAGAGTTCCCGTGAAGGTACCAGTCCGAGTGCCTGTGGAGGTTCCGATCTATATCCACGGACCTTTATTGTACGAAGACGACAAGCAGTATGGGCAGTTAGCTCAGTATGCGGCGTACAGCGGCGGTCATGACTTGTCAACAGCGACGTCAGTGTCGGTCACGTCAGTCCCGACGCAAGTCGTGTCGGTCCACGGGAACGGAGCCTACTCACAACAAATCCAGTCCCGGTCAGACAATGACTCATCCCATTCTGTCAACACAACCTTTTCACCTCAAAGTTAAGTAGATAATAATTCTGTAATTACTACATATAAACGGTAATGTATAGCTAGAAATATCATATAGAACTAACCTATATTAATTTATTGTCGTGAGATTGTCTGTATGACAGTGGTTTGATTTGATACCAAGTAAATGAATGTTGCTGTGATAGTTTTTGTTTCAATTTTTACATTTAGTAAACACCTTGCGGGCAGAATTAAATTAGGTAGGTACTTTCAGGAGGCAAAGTAGTAGCCCTAGTTTTCACATTAGAGTACTAGAACTTTAAAAAAAAAAAAAAAAAAAAACCGTCAAGTGCGTGTCGGGCTCGCGCACAGAGGGTTCCGTACCACCACAAAATACAATAATTATCAATAAAAAAAACCGACTTCAAAATTAGTAAGTTATGGCATTTCGATCCGGTTAAATGATAAAGAGGTCATCCACGTAAGGAATAATCAGTTACAACTTGGTAATGAACTAAAATTTGACACCGACTCACACTTGGCCATTATTTATTATTTGTTGTTATACTTTAGAGTGTGTACTATAATCATGCCAAGTTTGACGCTTGTACGTATTACCATTTTACATTAGAGCTAATACAAAAAAAATACGTTTGTTTTATATCCCCCTTTAGATTTTAATTTTTTTCCTCGGCACACACCAGCGCTACGTTCAGGGACTCGCCGTAAAAATATTTTTCACACCTCGTAATACAATCTTCTATTTTCAGACGGGAGATTAATTAATAATCCGCACTAGCTTCAAACTTTCCCCAGTCATAGATTTCTTAACATTATACCTAAAACCTCGCTAAATATTTACTCATTGTACCAGCTACATGCCATTCAGAATAATTAAAGCTGCGTTTAATAAACGGTTATCGCGGAATAGGAAGCGCGATCGAAAGTGAAGTCACAGTTGAATTCCTTCGAAATCGCAAGCAGTTGCGCCCACTCATTCAATGGAATAAACCGGCCAGTACGAGTCGGGCTCGCGCACTGAGGGTTCCGTACCACCACAGAATACAATAAGGTTGTCCAAGTTACCAGTAGAAGAATTACCAGTTATTATAACACCTTCCAATCGTCGGAGTAATTTGCTACGCAGTTTGCTACAGGCGCTCGAGTATAGGTAATAATTTGGTAATGAACAGAATTTTGTCACCGACTCATTATTTATTATTTGTTGTTATACTTTAGTATGTAATGGTGTACTACAATCGTGCCAAGTTTAACGCTTGTACGTATTACCGTTTTTACATTAGAGCTAATATACAAAAATACGTTTGTTGTATGGGTTGGTTGTTTGTTTCAGGTCAGAAGACTCTTTTCGTTAGAAGCAAATAAAAAAACGTTAACAGAGACACTGAGTTGAACGTATACAAAAATCATATTATTTGACCTTAACAAACTGCCACTCTAATTCATACACGCCTACTGAAGCCTGGTTCTTCTCATCGTAATCTACCCACTCCTTTTCTGATAGGTCTACATCTTCGAACTTCTTTCCTGAAAATAAATAACATAACACTTTATTGAAAGACAACAAAAACACAGATAACATTACAATAAAACTATTATATAGGCTTTAAATAGGCGGCCTTATCGCTTAAAGCGATCTCGGCATTTCGTGCACGGCAAGGAATTCATCATCATCATCAGCCAGAAGACAGTAACTGCTGAACAGTATAAGTATAGAACTCCACACTAAACGACAGCCTGCCATCTGCATCCACTGGATGTCCGCAACTTTCACAATGTCGTCAGTCCATCTAGTGGGAAACCTACATACACTGCGATTTTATGCAACTATGATAGGATCCCTTAAAGAGACGCAGAGCATTGCTCTTTCCATAGTTCACTGTCGTGGACTGAACCAACTGGTGACGACGTTTCAGCACCATAGGACATGCTGGTTCTAGACTAGGACAATTATTGGTGCATTGGTTATGCCCCGGGTATTGTAGGTGTCCATAGGCGACGGTGACTACTTACCATCAGGTGGACCGTCGCTTGTTTGTCTACCACTATATTTATTTAAAAAACGCATACATTTTGCAGAGCTAATCTCAATCGAAAATTTTGCGGAATCCCGCAGGACTGGCGGGATTACAGAAAAGTGTAGATCATACGTGTTACTTTGGCGCGTGGAAGCGATGCGTGAGGTTCCGGGCGCCTGGGGGAACGGTGTAAGGGCACGGGGGAGAGAATTCCCCTACCGCGCCCTTTGTTTACTTTCTGTCTAAAAGTATGTATATACCAATATACCATTTAAAATGCTTGTTTAATTTGGGTCAAAATTAAAAACCATGAAAACAAGGTCTGTTAGGTCTTTATTACAATTTATTTCAGAGGTCTAAGCCCACCCTGCTGTATCCCAAAAATACCTGGATTGAAATTACCTTGCGGGATTGCATTCCCTAACCCCAGATTTTGCAACCATCCTTTAATAGGTACTTTATTCTTTATTACATCTATAAATCATCATCATCTCATCTTGTCTTTTTTCTTTATCCTTTCAGCTATAGTCAGTTAAAAATATCTTACCATCATCTTCAGCTTCAGCAATCCAACCAGACGTGGGCTCGAAGTCGACGGGTTCCACACCTCGACAGTCAAATATCACAATAGTCTTGAACTTGTTCACGTCACCGCTTGTGAACTGGCCTGGAATCACAAGCATGATACAGGTTACTCTTTTAAGCCTGAAATAGGTAATATAAGCAGTTAATGCTAGGAGTGCTACTGTGTTAACCATCTATAACTACATAACCATGTTAACTATACGGACACTTCTTATTCTTATTCGAGATGAGGGCGATAAATCCTGCGCTGACGTCCCGCTTGGGGTGTATTGTGCATTTCCCCCTACCAACACAACTCCTTGAAGTATCGGAGTGAGGCTCTGAGGCGCTGGCACAGTTGCTCCAGTAGCGTAGATGGTAGTGTAAGTAATGATGATGAAATGCAGTCTAGCTGTTGTGGTGACGTGGATGAAAAATGCAATGTTGCCTCATGCAACCCGGTAGCGATTATAGTTTATATACGGACACTTAACATCAGGTGTGGCAAACACCGTCAACCAAAAAAAAGTTGTGGTACAAAATGGGAAAAAAAGGTCGTTGTGCAATTACCAACAACTTTTAATATGGGATGCAAACATGAAATAACAAAAAAACAGGTTACATAAAAATTTCATTCACACTCAGTGAAATATATCATCATCATCATTATAATCAGCCTTTCACTGTCCACAGCTTTACATTAGGAAACTAAAAAATAAAATGCACTTAAAACATAAGGAAATGGTAGGTATGGAACAGCTGATATTGTTTTCACAACTTCAGTGTTCAGTCAGGTCCCGTTGAAAAAATTGTTCATGGTGATGAGGGTAATCTTGTCCTTTAGGCTTAGCACCGTTCCATCTAATCCTTTGAACTGCTGCATCCTTGTGCATGCCGTGCCGTGTTTAGTCTGCAATGTATTTCCTATTACCTGCTATTTTTCTAGGATGATGGCCTTGTGCATGTGACACTCGACCAACGCGAGAGCCTAAGATGTTGGTCAAGGGTCTTCGCTATAAGGCCGTTCACTGTGAAGACTCTTACGACAATTATCGAGTCAACATACCCCATGGTGGTAATCTCGTGATCCAAATCAAGGTACTTGCTGAGTTTGTCCTTCTCTCGGCCTTTCGCGAGGTTCTCGTCATGTGAGATGTTATTTATTATTTTATTTAATACTTTATTGCATACTTACAAATTAAGTAGATATGTACAATTGGAGGAGTCGATGTTGATGTCAACGAGCATTACACGCCACTGGGACTGGTCAACCACCACTATATAAGGCTTATTGGCGACAATAGTTCTGTCCGTGATGATAGAGGGGTCCTAGTAGAGCAAAGCACGACCATTCGGCTTCAAGCCAGATACACATTAACCGTCCATCTCTAGCAAGGATTCATATTACTTCCTAGATCTCTAGTAAAGAGGTTGAGGTTGTCTATGTAACGCAAGTGGATATGACTTAACTGCTTCTTAGCCGATAGCCCAACACTGAATCTTTTAGCAAAGTGCTAAGCGAGTTCAGAGTTAGGCAAAACCACAATGGGTTGAGACTGCTGCTCTTAAAGATGCCTCGCTCAATCCATATCAAGTCCTGCGAGCCAGAGAAGCCGTTTCCACCGTGTTTTATATATTATTATAAATATTAAATTATTGAAAAATCAGCCTAATACAATACGTCACCTCTGTAGTTAGCAAAGAATGTAGTACAATATATAGATCGATGATAGTGAGGATATTATCTCGCAAAGGTTATGTTTACATACCATTGCTGCCTTCAATAACGTCAATGCTATTCTCCCTGGAACACAGCTTGCACTTAATTAGAAGGTTAGTTTCGGATCTATTATGCTTCTGTGGGACTTTATCAGCCTCCGTAAGATCATGAAACTTCTCCGTGACTTCACCGCAACTCCCGCACTTGAGTTTTAAAAACCATTGGTAATATGGATGGTTAGTGTATAACTTCTCGACACATTCTAGTTGTGCTTTGATTTGGAGAGCTATTTTTACCATTTTTTAATATCGCTCGCATGTAACAATTATTAAATAAAGCCAATAAAGCAAAAAGACGAACAGGAAAACAAGATTGTTTTGTTTGTGTACTTTTAAAGTGTTTTTTTTTCGCCCATTGCTGGGCAGGCTAAAGCTATTAAGGTCATACGGCCTCGTCTTCTGTATTTTACTGACAGTAGTATCTATGGTAGTATTGCGTTTTTTTTTTATTTGGCTTCATCCGTGTAGTTCATATCTATTGACTTAGAACAAACCTATTAATACACAGATATACACAACCAGATCGGCAATATATTTTAGTGAAAGAGACAACTTGATATGGCTCAGCACAAGTACGAAAAGGACATAAATAGATTTTGTTGTCCTTATCGGCGTGACCTGTTTTTGGTACCTCAAGTGTCAAAATCTGTAATAATCAGTGACAAACAAAACGGGTCTGAATTATATTTATTGCTTTTTTTGGTGATTTAATGTGATAAATGCGTGTTTCCTCTGAGAAATAATTGTAAAAGATATTTTACAATGGTTGGTTGTAGCATTTTGGGCTGCAAGAAGCGCAGTGAGCGAAAATACGATGACATATCATTTCACACGTAAGTAAACATATAAAGCTTGTAACGATCACCTAAATAAATTCAGGATATCAATTCGCAAATATTTTATTCATAATTAGTCAGTTTTAGGTCGATTTGTGGTCTAATTCTATGAATTTTATCAAATTATTCACTTAGAAAATAAATTATGAATGTTGCCAGTTTATGAAAGAAATTACCCACCGCAACTAACATAAATTATTCGTTCTGCAGGTTTCCAACTGATCCTGTCACATTGCTGAAAAAAGCTGGCACATTGCAAGAAGTGCAAAATACCGACCCTTTTATGCCCATATGAATATGGTGAATGTTAATATTAAATATATATTAATGAGGCCACAGTTATGAAGCTGGAAAAGCAAAAGGCGATTTCGGCGAACCGATTCAAAAAGCTACGCGCTGTTCGTGAAATTTGTACTGTAACATTAAAGAGTCTATTTATCTAATTATTTGGAATGTTATACATAATTCCATTCATGAAAAAACTAAACTGACCAAGCGCGAGTCGGGCTCGCGCGCTGAGAGTTCTTTACAATCACAAAATACAAAAAGTTGTGCAAAAAGACATCACGCCCAGGCTGTCACCCATCCAAGTACCGACCGCGCCCGACGTTGCTTAGCTTAGTGGTAAACAGAAATTTGTCACTGACTCGCACTTGGCCAGTGTTTATTATTTGCTGTTTTACTTATGTTCACTATAATCCGCTAAATTTGACGCTTGTACGGATTACCGTTTTTACACTAGAACAAATCCAAAAATACGTTTAACGTTTGTTGCATGAGGGACCCCCGTTCCGTTTTAACTCTGACTTTTTTATTATATTTTATTAATTATAAAAAATCATGCTATGGTTACTTACCAACCTTTTTTCTAGTACTATATTCTAATCCTAACAAATAATTATAATAAAAACGCAAGTAACTTTCTGTCTGTTTTTACGAGGAAATGGCTAAGTCATGGTATAATAATATACTCCGCCAGGTATAGCAATCCGAGAAAAAATGTTTACGTGGGCGTCCCGCAATGATGTCATGATGTCAATTTACAACAGGTTCGAGAGAGATGACGATACACCACGTAACAGCTGATTGAATAAAGTGGCAACTGGACAGTGACGTCATTGCGGGACCCCTCTCAAATTGCTAGACCTTGTTTTCTTAGATCATGGGCTAAGTCAAATTTTGTCAGGACGATAGGGGTGTGTCATGAGGACATACAACGTACTTTTCTTCCAGAAATTGCAGGTAGCTCCGCGGGTTGCAGTATATTTAAAAGGTAGTATTGTTTCCAAAGTACTCATTGAAGATTCACTACCCATCATAGTAGGTAAATTACCCTAACTTATAGCAAATCATTTTAATGTGGCAACACACCTTGTTGAAGCGAGAGGCACTGAGCTAACCACGCTCATTGAAAATCTATAGGTAGTAGATCTGTGTATTAATACAATAATAATTTCAGCCGTAGGACATCCACTGCTGGACATAGGCCTCCCCCGTCGATTTCCAAAGAGGCCGGTTAGAAGCGGCCCGCATCCAGCGTTTTCCTGTGGCACAGATATACACAACTCTGTGTCCTGTGGTCTTTTTTGTTTTTATCAACACAGACAATATAATTGTATATTTTTTTGTGGTTTGGATATTGGTTCGTTAAATCATTTATAAATTTATTTTTTGTTGGCCTCTTCGTAAAGCATCACTTTTTTATGCTAACATCACTAAATGTAAACTTCCGCGTCCATTAAATATTAATTCATCTCTACTCATTCCCAAGGATTAGAGTAATAGGATGTAAGGATGCTTATTTATACACATCACATCATATACATCAATGCCTTATCTTCTACTAGCTGAGCCCTGCGGTTTTACCCGCATGGTGATGATGATGATGATAAAAAGTAGCCTATGTGTAAATCCAGAGTATAAGCTATCTCTATACCAAATTTCATCTAAATCGGTTTTGTAGTTTCGTTGATGACTTCAGCCAAACCTACAACATTCGCACTTATAATATTAGTAAGATACTAAAGCAATATAGAAGTAATTTAATTGTCATTATATTTTCACACTAAGTGTATACAATAATGGCGGCACATGAAACATATAGGAATACAAAATGTTTTGAACACAAACTAATTAAAAATTAAAAGCGAAATTCATTCATCCATCACGAAATCTCGAAAACTACTTGACCAACGAAGCTGAAAATTGGCAGGTAGATATCTTATGGGGTCCGCTAAGAAATGATTTTGCGAAAGGATCGAATTAAGGGGGGCAAATGGAGGTTGAAAGTTTGTATGAAAGTCCTTTGTTTTTGATGTTAGAGACATGAAATTTAGTATTCAGGCTAATAGTTAAAAATAAATAAATACTGTATAATTCTTAAATAATGTTTTGTAGATACGAACCTGTAATTTGGCACGTGGGTTCCTAATGGGGTGTAGACGTCCACTAAAATATTTTACGACAGGGCTGAATTAAAGGATTCAAACGGGTGTTGAAAGTTTAGGTGAAAGTCTACGCGTACGAAGTCGCGGGTAACGGCTAGTATATCATAAATATATCATAGGCCGCCATTATTGTTGTGTCCATGTTCATTATTGTATGGGGGGGAGGGGGCACCTCAAAGAACTGAAAGAAACAACACACTTTCCGTCATATGCCGTGTAGAGACCTAAAGCGAACGCAGTGTGGACGCATCAAGCTAAAGCGAGCGCACGCGCGAACAAAGGATTTGCTCGCGTGCGTGCCCAGTGCTCGGCTGTGAGTAGACTCCGTGCCTATGATCCCCTGTATGCAATTATGCATTGACTCGCGTTCGCCCACTAGGTCTGCACACAGCATAACATTGTTTTAATATTTCAGTACATCAGTAACACAGCGCTTACTAGAAACGGCATAATATTCAATTAATAGTTACAGTTATTTTTATCGTTGGCATAGTATACAAACAGAAGTTGAGCATACCATAAATGACATGACATTTAAAAATAATATATAAAACAATGATATATAAATATGTACTACGTATTTAAATAGTTTCAAGTAGGAATTACACTAGACTGGGTTACGCGGAAAGGGTGTTGTATTAAGACAAAAGGGGTCCGTACTCCGTACTACCCATCTGTTGTATCTGAATGTAGTTCCGTGTAAATAGTTTTGATATAAGTTTGTATGTAACCTCATTTGTTACTTAATCTGTGGCCGAGGTTTGGCCGCCATTTTTTGTTGATATAAAATGGACATGCTACTTAGCACTAATTGAATATGTAATATTCAAAAGACGTTTTATTTTAAACATTAAAAACAGCTTTTTCATAGAAAACAGTCATTGACACTCGACAAAATGTATGGAACATCCAACTAGGTATCACCCATAGGAACATCTGATATTTTTTTCACGATTTCAGGTTTGGTCCCAAAGTAAAAGTTATAATATAAAACATCGGGAAATTTTTGCACACACGGTCATCTGACCCCAAACTAAGGAAAGCTTGTGATATGGCTGCCAGAGACTGATATACATTCACATATATATTTAAATACATACTTAAATAGATATTAACACTCAGATACAGAACAAACACAATTCATCACATGAATGTTTGTATGAATCGATCTAGGTATGAATCGAATCCACGCCCCCAAACTAAGTTGTTTATAATGCTGAGTACAACTGACTCCTGTTGGCTTAGTAGACCCTTTCCGCGTAACCCTGTGCTTAACGCGCTATTTAGTGCACTTATTTAGTCTAACTGTCTTGGCGGAGTTGAAGAATCTTCATTCTTCACGGGAGCCACAAACTAAGAGTTGAAGTTGAAGTTGTCTAACTGTCATTAAACAATAATAAATATAACCACTGCTAATGCGTTTCAGTTACGCGGCAACGGGCCCACTTTGATGGTGTTTCCTTGAGCATCCGTGTGTAGTGTGAGACCCATTTCTTGCAACACTTCATTATCTACGGGCCCTCGAAGCGTCATCTTTGATATCACCTCCTGAAATAGTGAACATTATTATATTAAATAGCTGCACCGGCGGTTTCACCCACGTGAGCTTTATCCCAGGTACATTTTCTGGGATAAATATTATCCTACGAATCTGGCCCACCGACTATTTCTACTAGAAAAATACTTCAATGCATTGCTGCGTAAAAGAAAAATTTACCTTGGACTGTGTTGAAGCAATTCGGTATGCTAAAAAAAATTAACCTATGCCAATTCCAAAACCATTTCGAGATTTTATGTTACTAACCCTTATTTTTCTACTCTGACCCTTTAAAACGATAAGATGCCATTTATTTTAACATAAAACTAAGAAATCATTCGACTTTCATTGACGTCTAAATGACGTCACGGTGTAGCATTTTATTTTCTGTGCTTAAACAAACTTAAATAAACTTTACATACCGAATTAACGATCTGAATGAGCAACAAGTATTTGGATTGTTTTAAGCCTTTTTTTAAATTGAAAGGACATACTTTCATATTACAAACAAAAACTTGGAATAAACAATTGCCCCATAAACAATATTATGTCACTAAGGAACCGAAATTGCATGCTTTACAAATATTGTGAAGTCAGTTTATTAAATTGATAAGTGTTAAGTTAATAAAAACACTTGTCAGTAAAAAACGCATTTATGATATTAGTCTGATAGACGAACTATAGTCGGCTTAATCTTACGTGAGACATTCCCGTGTAATATAAATAAAAGTATGATAGACGTTGATTACTTTAAGATTAACCCCTTATGCAGAAATGTTCGATAACCTAATCTATGTAATAGTGTTTCATCAACTTGTGTTCTACGACAAAAATATCGCGATGAAAACTATACAAATCACTTAGACGTTCCTAAAAAACATTGTATAATAATATACTCCGCCAGGTATAGCACTCCGAGAAATAATGTGACGTGGGCGTACCGCAATGATGTCATCAATGTCATGGATACACGTACACGTGCATAAGCAAGAGCAGAATAAGTAATTTACAACAAGTTCGAGAGAGATGACGATACACGAAACAATGGCAGACTCTTTATTTTATTTTTTTCATGACCATGGATCCAGTGTCCTTCAGTCGGAATAATAATTATTATACAAGGTCTTACAAAAATGTTACATAACTAAACATCATATTTTTTCTACACTATTTACAATATACTCTCTATGATTTTCTGTGTTAACAGTAGCGTGAAATTATAACTCCCCAATATTCGTATATTACCTGTGGGAATCCAATAAATCAATGTGGTTTTGATAAAATTGTGTTTAATATATTCAATTCGTGCTTAACTTGCTTGAGCGGACAAACCAAATGACAATTGAAATGCTTTTTGCATTTTATTTAATGGATTATTAAAAAAATTGTTTCCCAATATCTGAGTTTGTTACAATAAAGTGGCAACTGGACAGTGACGTCATTGCGGTACAACTCCCAGACCTTGTTTTCTTGGATCATGCTAAAAAACACCAATTTTGTCTAATTACTATTAAGTTGATTAACAAACCTGATTCTCTGGACAGTTTTCGCATAAATTGCGTACGGCAAAAATCACCCATTGCATGATAACTAGAGAAATATTAAGGAACATAATTTTTTAATAATAGGCATGTATTTGACTACCGGTGCATGTTGGCGAAGTCATATGCCTTTGATTTGAATTTTCGAGGTTCTTGGACATACAGGGGCGTTAGACAAGACCCACTTTCTGTTAGCGTTAACGCCTGCGGAAAGATGAAATTGTATGAAAATGACATTGACAATGACATTAGCTTGAGAGATTTTATCTCAAACTAGTGTCATTTTCATACAATTTCATCTTTCCGCAGACGTTAACGCTAACATAAAATGTCTAACCCCCCCAGGTTTCCTCACGATGTTTTCCTTCACCGTTGTTAGTTGTTGTTGAGCGATGGCATTGAAACACATAAAGTACTAAATAGTCATTGGTGCAAGGCCGAGGTTCGAACCGGGTGCCGTCAGATTGTAAAGCGCACATGTTACCGCTTTGCCACCATCTCTTTGAGAGAAGGTCTGTGTTCCAGCAGTGGGACCATGAGAGGCTGAAATGATGACCCTTCCACCATATGCCATGCGCCGCAGCGATCTTTTATATCATGTATACAATATTTGTGGTGAGAACAATAAAGAGTTGATATATCTATCATGTGGGATTTCTAGTCGGGAAGAGAGAGGTGGGGTGCGACTTAGTTTACATTGAGTATCTACTATAAGCCGTGGTAGCCTATTTGGCAGACCGCTAGACTTAAAAGCGCGAGGTCGCGGGTTCAAACCCCGGGCCCGTACCAATGAGCTCTTTGGAGTTTATGTACGGATTTTCATACCACTGGCTTTTCGTCTAAGGAAAACATCGTGAGGAAACCTGCATACGTATGGAGAAGAAATTCAATGGCGTATGGCGTTGGTGGCGTAATTGCCACCAACCCGCAACTGGGCCAGCGTGGTGGACATGGCCCAATCACCCTTTCGATGGTAGGCTAAAAGTCCAGCAGTGGACTGGCTGTGAAGGCTGATTATGATGATGATGATCTACTAAGACTATGCAGTTTAATTTGAAAAGGATACAAGGATTTCGAGCGTCGATATTGCAGCAATCTAGCAACACTGGAATTACTTCCAATTCTCGCATCTGAAACAAATCAGTATACAATAAGACTGGTTTCACAGCTGTACGGCACAGAGGCAGGCGTCTTGGGGATCGCAGAAGTTCCACCATGCAATTAGGAGGATGCTGCTGCACATCCTCTGGTGGTCCTAGTCGCAGATCAGCAGTGGACATGATGATGATGAATCATCATCATCAGCCAGAAGACGTCCACTGCTGAACATAGGCCTCCCCCTTAGACCTCCATACTGAACGACAGCGAAACTGCGACCAGAACCACCAGAGGATGGGCAGCAGCATCTCCTACTTGCATGGTGGAACTACTGCGATCCTCAAGACGCCTGCTAAGCGTGGGGATTATGACAACCTCCCCCCATGATGATGAATAAATGTAATTAATTAATCACCTGTCTTTTATTCTCTTGATTTTTCCAACACAGATTGGCGAGAGTCCTCACCAGAGAACCCTTGAAGCCGAAGGCGACGTGTCGTTCAACCGTTTCTACAGAAGTTATGGCTTTCTTACTGGTACTCATGTCCACTGCACCCAACCTGTATCAAATAAATAATAAATAAATACTCGGGACATTTTTGCACACACGGTCATCTGATCCCAAACTAAGCAAAGCTTGTGATATGGCTGCCAGAGACTGATATACATACATAATTATATAGTTATAAATAGATATTAACACCCAGATATAGAACAAACACAAATGTTCATCACATAAATGTTTGTCCTAGGTAGGAATCGAACCCACGCTCCCAAGCTTAGCAGATAGGTTCACTACCAACTGGACCAACGGGCTATCCGAATCAAAATCATCATTATTATGATGGCGGAGCAATGGTGGCCGAGCAGTAGCATGATTGCTTCACAATCTATCAGTACCTGGTTCGATTCTCGGCCCAGGATTAATGTTTAGTACTTGCACTAGTATGTGTAGTTTTCGATGCCATCTCTCAAAAATGGTTGAGGAAAACATTATGAGGAACCCGGTACCTCTAAAAATGTACATGATATTTATCATGAACTGGGCCAGCATTGTGGATTAAGGACTATCCTCTCTCTGTGAGCGATAACACTGTAAGTTGTAACGCTTAACATCAGGCGAGTTGGCGGCCAAACGCAAGCCTATTTATATTTTTTTTTTAAAGTACATCACCGAGAGGACCTGCATGATCTCCGAGCAGAAGACAGCACAGGGGAAATATGAAATTGTATGAAAATGACATTAGCTTGAGATAAAATCTCTCAAGCTAATGTCATTGTCAATGTCATTTTCATACAATTTCATCTTTCCGCAGGCGTGAACTAACAGAAAGTAGGTCTTGTCTAACCTCCCAGGACTGAGACCTATGATATTCACTGGTATCGAAGACCAAGACTCACTTAGGGTCATTACGTCAGAGGAGTAAATGCAAAATTTAGATATTTGTGTGTTGGAGGTATTTGGGTAAGAAACTTTTCTTTACCTGGTTTTCTGAGAATCTGGCGAGTCGATTTTGACCGAAGGAACTTTGACTACAGTGTCATCTGAAATCTTCACCTCTTTAGGGGGTTCACTTTTTTTCTCAACATTAGCATCTCCTCGAGTCTTCTCTGAAGAAATACCTAATATCTTTTGTAATTGTTCACTGAGATCAAAATCGGTCGACAAATTCTGGCTCTTTTTGATCTCTTTCGGCGTATCTGGAGATTGTTTTTGTGACTCGGAAGTTTCAACCAAATTTTCAGTCAGCGGAGGTGATATTTCACTGGGAGATGCTTTTATTTCTGCTTTTAATTCTTCTTTGGTGATGTGGATTTCTGTGGGGGGGTCATTAGGTGAGCTGTCCTGTGATTCTGTTCTGCTTGTAGACTGCAAGTCTAACCTAGGCTGTAGAGCAACCGGTATAACTTCAGCTATGGTGTTCATACTTCCATTAGGCGAAGACGAATCAATAATTAATGGTGGTTCCGTATCATCGCCAATGTCAATTTTATGCTCAAGGCTTATTCGTCTGATTGGTAATGGAATCCGGTCTTCTGTCTTCGGGACTGAGCTGCTACGTTTGTAAGCTACTTTTGACATTTCGGTATCTATTTTTACCGAGTTGCTTCTAGCAGTTTTAACTTCTGGCATTGGTTCGACATATTTTAATGTTTGCTGTAGGTTTTCTATGTTGTCTAGTCGGTCCATATACGGAGGGTTGTCAGTACACTCAAAGTACTGTTCACTGCTTTCAGATTCTGTGCACTCTGAAGTCGTCTCGTTACACGAAAGCATGTTGTCGGCAGAATCATTTTTGGTTAGAGGAACTGTAAAAAGAAAAAGAAAAATTAAAGATGCATCCTTATGTAATTATCAAAAAATTATATCAATAAGTATATAGTTAGGATCTAACAACACGAGCTAGTACCGAAAAAAGTATGCAAAAAACTGAAGGGGGCGAGGTAAACACGTATTGCATACACTGACATGTTCTTACTAGTTCTATAAATGCACACTACAATATTGAGCGGCACACAACTGCAAAAGATGTGCTAAAAATAAGACGAGGCGGTATGGCCTAAATGGCTTTAGCGTGCTCAGTAACCGGTGAGAAAAAATAAAGTAATTTGTTCTGTCAGTCAGACAGGATGGAATCCAAACACATCACGTCAGTGTCACTCATGTCATAGCGTGGAAAATGAATTCCAATCGTTTGTTTTCTTTCTTTTGAGATGCATCAGTGAAAAACCTTTGATATTTTAATTGATATAATTTTATGATGGAATGTACAAGTAAGTGTGTAATGTGACTGTTAACGCAACTAGGAATCATTGAAACACTTGTCAAAACATCCTTACTGAAATGTACCTCAAATATTACTTTTATTATTTGAAAATTAACATTCTCACAAAACAAAAGCTTATTTAACAGAAAATAAGAAACCAACTCTTGGAATCTTACAGCCGCCTTATTACCTTACCCGTGATTTTGCTTGGTTCTGAATAGAAAAGACAAAATTTCTTCCAAATTCAATAAACAAACGTCTACTAAAGTATCTACTATACACCGCCAAGATTATTTTTTTGACAATTGCCCGGACTTCTGCTTTTTATTGAAGAAAGTTGTGGCCTCTGATAGCTGCATTTGATTGTAGAAAGTCAAATCCAAACTGATATATTTTAAATGATAAATTATTATAGCTGGTAGTCGATACTACAGTGTAATATAAAGTTTTATTCGGCTTTTTACTATGTTATTTCACCTATCAGAGCGTAACTGAATCCTTCAATTTCCCCCTTATGATACCTTTCCGAATAAAAACTATTATGTAACTTCATTTTCATAATAAACACTATTTTCTTGCCAAACTAAATTTATCAGTTCTGTTTACTATCACAGTTGTTCACTGAAGTTATATGATTATTTACGGGAACATGGTGCATGTAACAACTGCGCCGAAATATCGGGAGCTCATTCCACAACCTTACTACGGGAAATATCCCATAAATAATCATATAACTTTTTGATCAGTTCTGCCTTCTAGTTTAAGCCAACATACAGAGAGAAAAGTAACTTTCGCATTTCTAATAATTTAAACTGGTCAAGGAATGACCCAGTTGTAGACAAGTAAGACTTATAGTGCTAACAAACATGTGGATATGGTTGACGGACCGCCGTCCAACCAATGGGAGAGAAAGTGTGATAATAACATATTTCCTTCTCTTTCTCTCCCGTTGGTCAGATGGCGGTTCAGGTCAACCAAATCCACACGACTGTTAGTACTAATCCTACTAATATTATAAATGCGAAACTTTGTATGTATGGATGTTTGTTCCTCTTTCACGCTGCAACGGAACAATGGATCGACCTGATTTTTTGCATAGGTATAGTTCAAGAGCCAGAGAGTGTCATAGGCTACTTTTCATCATCATCATCACCATTTTTCATCACTACGCGGGTGAAACCGCGGGGCGCAGCTAGTAATTCAATATTTTAAAATCCCCGACAAAAAGCTGATAATCTTCAAACAAACAAACAGATTTTCTTGAATCATAGCTAAAAACACCCAATCAAGTCGCCTTTCAAACAAAAAAATCTAAATTATAATCGGGTAAGCCGTTTGGGTGCTACGATACCACAGAGAGGCACGCAGATACACATGTTATACTTATAACTTCCCTCTGTTTGCATCGGGAGTTAAAAATGCATTAAACTTATAACACCCTCTGTTTTGCGTCCGGCGTTAAAAAAGCATTCTTCACAAGTAACAAGTAGTACACATTTTAATATTAGTGTACATGTATGTGTTAAAAAAAATTACAGAATATAAACACGGCCACACGAAGAGGTGCATCAACTGTGGATTAGCTGTACGTGCTATCGGTAAAAACTACATTTCCTCTCTACAGACAAAATGTCAGGAAATTTTGAAACACTGGACTGGGTGCAATGTGAGTATTTTATAACATTTCTTTCCTCATAATTTTATGGGCTATAACAGGGGTGGCCAACCTTTTGAATTATGCGGTCTACATTACAATTAAAAATAACATAAGTTGTCTACCACCAGTAAAGATTAAGAAAACTTTTTTTTTACATTAATTGTCTGCACGACAGTAGAATAAGGTGCACGAGTATACATAATTATTATAATTCAATTGACTAACCCCCATATTCATATACGTAAATAAAGGTGCCTCGAATCCTCGCGTCGCCCTCATGTGGTGTTTTGGCATATAAAAAACATCACTTGAGGGTGACGTGAGGATTCGCGGTACCTTTATTTAATAAATATAAATATTTCGGACATTTTCGCACACACGGTCATCTGACCCCAAACTAAGCAAAGCTTGTGATATGGCTGCCAGAGACTGATATACATACATATATAGTTTAAATACATACTTAAATAGATATTAACAACCAGATATAGAACAAACACAAATGTTCATCACACAAATGTTTGTCCTACGTGGGAATCGAACCCACGCCCTCAGGCTCAGAAGGTAGGTTCACTACCAACTGGACCAACGGGCTATCAATTTACGTCTATGAATATGAGGGTAAGTGACAACGCCGACTGTAGAGTCGAGTCGAGGTGAGCCTTACTCTCGCGGGCTACTGCAAATGCCTGCGGTCGACCACGGTCGACGTCTTGGCCACCCCTGTGCTATAAATTAGGGATGTTCGGAGTTGACTTGTCGGAGTCGAAGTCAGAGGCGGAGGCAGATGAGATGCGTTAAGGGTAGGTTAGCAAAACAGTAATCGACAGAAAGCACTTGGGGAGAAGGGGGAAGGCGCAAGAAGTATGAACTTGTTCCGAACAAGTTCATGATTGTTCGAACGCGCTGACCACGGCGGCCGCCGTTTTGCATCTCCGATTCAAAAATGTCAGAGTCGAAATCAGAGGTGTAATATCGTAATACCATATTATATTTAAAATGACGTCACTTAGCTAACCATGCACTGTCATCCAAACTAAACGCGTATGCAAAATTTCACCTCAAAAAATTGGGGTAATTGGTCTAAAATTCAGCTGCAATATTTGTTCCACACATCCATACGCACACTAACACAGGGCAAGTTAAATAAAAGCTTGTAAAAAAACATTATGATTGCATTTCCAGAACCTGACAAAGTATCAAATTTGCATAAGATGTCGCGATATCGTAGAAGAATATTCAGAAAGTAATGACACAAGTACTCCTGAAAGAAGGATGGGGTGTACACAGGTCTGTGTTGGATGCGGGATATCTGTCCTTCGACAACGATCTATGAAGATTAAAGAGGAACATATACCTTTTGCAAAAAAGCTTTGGCTGTGGTACAATATACTTCAGGTAAGAACATAGAGATAACTGATGGGGAAGAAAGGTTCTTGAGTGGAGACCACGAACCGGAAGACGCAGTGTAGGTAGGCTAGATGGACCGACAGCATCATGAGTTGCGGGCATCCAGTGGATGCAGATAGCAGGCTGTTGTTCAGTGTGGAGGTCTATGTTCAGCAGAACGTGTTCTGGCTGATAATGATGATGAAGGACATAAACATAGAGAACTAGATCTAGGAGGGTGTTGAATAATTACACGTCGTAATTCGGCCATTTTCAGATTTACCTATGCTATACATAAAGTTAGTAACTGTAGCAAAACATTTTATGTAAATAATTAATATATTTTTAAAACAGAATAACAACTGACTTCATGGGAAGTTAAAAGGGATTCATACGGGAATGAATCCCAGTTATTGAATTAAACCCATAGGTTTTAAAGGTTTATTTATTTATTTATTTCAAAGGAAGAACAGCCTTAAAAATATATAACAATCTTAATAGATCCAGAAGCTAATTATAGGTCCTCGCGGATAAAAATTTAAATAGTAACAATTTAAGTGACATTACGCAGTTACACAATATGAGTATGTCGAAAAAATAAAAATTACATATCAGGACTTATCACGTATTACTTTATTTAGGTAAAAATAGGTACCTTCCAACCATGTTCCAATGACCGTGGTCACGAGCTGACTGAAAACTGCAAAACCCATAGGGGTGGAATAACTTCTTCAATTTTAAAGGGGGCTTTCGATATATTATATCCTATTAATAAAATAAAATAAAAAAAATATATCGATATTGCTACACAAAAACATCTAATTGGGGCCTTACCTACCTACCTCTTCAGCTTATGACTGGCTAAACTATGGCTAACTAGTTTGAAATTTATTTCCAAGGTTTCATTTATGGTCATATTTTTCTGTCTGTATATTTTTGCTGTCACTCGCCATCTTGGGTATGGCATAAATCCACTCTTATAATTCAATCTTTGGCTACACATTCATCACTTCATCATCATCATCAGCCTTTAACTGTCCACTGCTGGATATAGGCCTCTCCTAAGTCACGTGACTGAGCTCAGTCGGAAGTTTTTTGCATCCAGTTTTAGCCCGCCGTTTTACGCAGGTCGTCCCTCCACACAGTCAATGGCCTAGATTGAAAGATGAAAAAAATGGTTGTATTAAAATATGTTCTTTTATTTCAGATTGATAAAATATGCTGTTGCAAATGTATTCTATGTCTGCAAAGATTTATTAAAATTGAGAATAGAATAATACGTAACAATGACTTGGGAACTACTGACAGTGAATTAGAAACTACTAACAGTGAATTAGAAACTACTAACAGAGAATTTGAAACAGCTAATAGTGAATTAAGAACGACTATGCATGAGATTACAAATAACTTTTATAAAATTGTTAAAAAACATGATCCAAATGAGTTACAGACTAAATTAAAAACGACTACCGAAATGTTAAAATTCACGGCTGTAGTACCCAAGACAAGTAAATTGAGTGAAATTGTCAAAAAACTTGACAAAAACAACTTCCCCAGCTTAGACACACAATCAAACATTATATTATGTAACGGAAAACGAACACCATCTAGAACAATATGCTGTTTCTCAAGGCAATGCCTTGACAGCTCCCGCAAATTGATCCCCAAATCTAAGCGACGATTGCTAGCTACCAATCATAACTTATTCATACCACGAGTAGCTCGGGTTTGTGGCAACCACGTTTCTTTTGACAACTATGACCCCAACCAAACAAAAAATATACTCAGTCACTTCACCGTACCACAGTTTGAGATGTTTGTGGATCAGATGAAACAGGGGATGGTTGTTTTAGATTTCGAGAATGTTGAAGCGATGGCTGATCATATTTGCAAATACTGGACAGGCCTTAGAGTTTTTCAGTTTGTCCAAATGTATAATGGGATGAAACAACCAAAACTGATGAAATCTGCCCTCGCAGCATATTTGATTAGGAAAATTACTGGCGATAGTGTGCAAAAGCTTGCCAAGTTGTTTAACATTAATTCTTTTACGTTAAAAAAACAGATCAGGGCTGTGGAAATACATTTTTCAAAGAATCAATAAACAAAATAATATAATAAAAAGTTTGGTTGTTTTATTTATGCAAATCCTTTTTTTTAACCTTCTCCAAAACCTTACGGACAACAGCTAATTGCGGCACCTAATCCGCTCAGTTGGAAAATCACGCGAACGTAAACCTTATCGCGCCCAAATACGGTTTGCGGTCGCGTGATTTTCCAACTGAGCGGATTAGGTGCCGCAATTAGCTGTTGTCCGTAAGGCCCCTGGGCCGATATAAGTCCTGAAAGTACAACCAATTCATAGCTTGCATTCAATATTGTTGTTTGTCAGCCTGTTGTAACTGTTTGTCCAATTTGATAGAGAGTAGTATATTCCTTGAATTTGATTAATTCAGTGACCAATGTGATGAAACATTTACAAGTATAATTTTTTTTTACGCTATAACTGGCAAACGAGCTGTCACTGGGATACTTCTAACACCAAAGGAGTCGACAACTACGTTGCCGACCCTTTAAGAATTTATTAACGCCACCTAGTTTTTATTTTATGGAACTTGGTTACTCTATTTTTATACACAGTTTTTATACTATTAGTGGCAAACAATCTAACATGCCAACTGATAGTAAGCGATCACCATTGCCTATAGGATACCTGTAAAACCAGGGGTATCACAGATATGTTGCCGCAATGCATAGCGCGCTAGTGCATTTTCACATATGCATTAACATTTATAGACAACTAGTCTGTTGATGTGGCTTAATTTTTCAGTTACAGAAACTAAGAGAATACTGGTAACGGTCTAACTAAAGTCTTATCATTTGCGAGGCCTAAAAATGATGCAATGCGAAAGTTTGCTTGTATGTGTGTTTGTCTGTACTCAACTAACGTGACAGCTAAATAGATTTGAATGAAACTTGTATGATTTTTTTTAATGCCATATGTAGCAAACAAGCAGACGGGCTGCCTGATGGTAAGCAGTCACCGTCGCCTATGGATACTTGTAACACCAGAGGCATCACAAATACGTTGCCGACCCTTTAGAACTAGGTAGTTTATACCCTTAATAACACATAGTTTACTTCTCTACATAGTATAAAATAAGCTTTCTGCGTCTGTCTGTATATCTGCTAACTTCTAAACCATGCAGATTTTAATGCGATTTTCACTATCAGTAAAATAATTTTACACAGAAAGTTTATAATACATCTCTACATAGTATAAATTGAAGTCGCTTTCCGCGTCTGTCTGTCTGTATGGCCGCTAACTCCTCCTAAACCACGCAACGGATTTTGATGCAGTTTTCACCATCAGATAGATAATTTTTCAAGGAAGGTTTATATGTATGAAAAAACCTAATTAAGTTTTTATGTAAGTACAAAAAGACACTATTTTGCAACCATGTCACTGAAAAATAAATTTACGTGGCTTACGTAGGCTAAACCTTAAGAGATACACAAAAATGATGTACTAGAGAATTGTAGCTCTTCTAAAAATCTAAAGAAAACTCCACGATGGCATATCCCTATCTGTTATTGTTGACTCACAGTAACCATTTCTTTGTACAAAATATAAATATAAAACTTACTTTCAGTGGGGACGCAAGGAGTCGAAGTCGCTTCATCATTTATCAGTTGTTTGCCGGTTGCTTCATATAACTTGTTTAGGGAAGAAAAGAAGTTTTGACTCTCCTTGCCCAACAGGTGGATGGCACGAAGCAAAACTGCAACAAAATATACAGCCTTATTATTTGAGTATGTCTAAAAAACCATTTGTAAAACCGCCAATTCATTACCTGGAATCAATTAACGGATTAGACTATACTCCGTCCAAGTTTTTTTTTAGCTCTAACAGCTGCAGGCTGCAGTTGATTATAAAAAGGTTTTGTACGTAAGATGGCTTCTAGCTGGTAGCAGATATACTACAGTGAAATGTAAAGATAATGTTTTCATTTGAATTTTTACCAAAGGCATTGCAGCTGTCACACATTTAAAAAAACTCGCCGGGATGCTCACATACTCGCCCTTCTTTATAGTATTCTTTACAATCCTGCTTCACCTTGCTATCTTAAAGAACGTTTTAAGTTCCGCCATTCCCTTCTCACTAGGTTCCTGAGATCATCAGAAAACTGCACGCTTGACATTCCTCAACATAACACGACTTTTTATTCCTCATCATTCACGGTGAAAGCTGTCAAACTCTGGAATGACTTGCCGCTTGAAATCAAGCGTGCCCCCTCCCTCGACGTTTTCAAACTCCGCGTAAAAGCGCACTATCTCGCACTATAGCTGCTATCTAGACTCTAATTTCTGTGACAAATATAATGTATGTAAGTATCAACATGTGTATATCTTTGATAACAGTAGGTATGTTAAATATTTTTGATGTAGTTTATTAATTATGTAGGTAGGTATGTAGTATGTTATTTATATTATGTAGTCTATGTATATGTATGTATTAGTATGTAATATTTATTTGTAGTCTATTGATTGTTTGTTGTTATTTGCATAGGTATTTACTTTCTATTTTTTTTTATTTTTAGTTAAGGCCACACATTATTAAATATAATTCCTTTCCGTGCACGGTTGCCTGGAAGAGATCGCTTTAAGCGATAAGGCCGCCTGTTAAAAGCCTAGATAATATTTTTGTTGTAATTTTTATGTTATCCTTGTTTTGTGGTGTTTTGATAAAGAGTTTTTGTATTGTATTGTATTGTATCACCTAAACTGGATTGCTTTAAACAGTTGGCCATAAGGCCAATGTTCTTCTGTTTTGTCAGTTACGTACCAAATATCTAATGATAATTGAACTATCAGACTGGTGACCTGCTCGCAGAGTTAATTTCTGGCGGTCACTATCAGTAGAAAAACCTGCTTATATAGCTACTTCTGTCACTCATTATCAGGTAGACAACTTGCTTGTCACTTTTGCCTTTTACTATCAGTCTGACGACTTGCTCAAGTGTCACTCACTATCAGTCTAACAACCTGCTCACACTCACTATCACGTGGACAACCTGCTCGCAGTGTCAATTCTGGCACTCACTATAAGATTAGAACAACCAGCCCGCTTCCTTGTTTCCTGAGAGATATGACCTGGGCCTTTTCAACGCCAGAGTGAATAGGTATCTTCTAAGTCTGCAAGCTTCATCATCGACCACATCGTTGCTTACCAACAGGTGAGTTAGTGGTCAAACACGGACTTATAAATGACAAAAAAAAGGAACAAAAAAAGACCTCAATTGGAGTCTGAGCCCTCCGCACACTTGTAGCTTCACCAAAGTGTGGAGTGCGCCGGGCCTGCCTAAGTGACACTTGATAACACCCTTCTCCCTTGACTAGCTCCACGTGATTTATGGGTGCTCCCTAAGTACAAATATAAAGTGCAAAGTTACTTACAAGCACAGTTTATGAATAAAGATGTGTCACTCTGCAAGCAGTCCATATAGGCATCCATACTAGACGCAGTCGCTATAATTTCCAACAAGAACACCACTTCTTGAGGCTCAATAGAGTTCACATACTTGTCGACAGTCTTCAAAATGCAGTCAGACTTTCTCTTAAACTCATGCGCCATGAATTTAACAAAGTTAACGGAAACATTAATGTCTTGAGACTCGCTTGACATAAGAATGTTATATGCCATATTTAAAACAAGCATTCGACTTTCCGGTTCCAATTTTGAGTACAACTTCTCAATGTACGTATTCTCAACGCCAATCAAGTACTCGATGATCAAATGTGGGTATTCAGTGTTTTCATTGCTATACATGTATGCTAGAGAATTTAACAAGGTGACGTCGTCAGGTAACACGTTAGGCTGACCAAGGAGTATGTTGTAAATGATCATCGCAGCCGCTGTGGCGATTTTATCATTCTGTCCAACTAAGCAGTTGACAATGATAGCGTCAAATTTACTCCATATCATGATCTGGTTAAATGGATTGTTGACGACTAAGTTGCCCAAAGCTTGAATGAGCACCATCATACAGGATTCATACTTCTTTTGTATCTCTTCATTTACAAAGTCTACACTGGGGTGTAGGTATTCTGTAGCTAGGATGAGCATAGAATCCAATATGGAGAGCTCTTTGGAGATGTATGTCTGCATTTTAGTGCCAGCGGCAGCACAGGAGCGGACCAACCGCAGGCATTGCTCAGCGACTGCAAGGGTGCTGCGGTTATACGAAGCCTGTTCAACGTCTAACCTCATTATGTGAAGCACTTCTGCTATGAGACGTAATGTGTACTCCGATGCTTTTTTCCTGTAAATAAAATATAGCTGTAAAGAAGCTTATACCACCTATTTTCGGTATAGTATTTTCGTAATTGTCATGATCTTACGGTCTCAGACGACCAGTTTCTGCATCACGAGAGAGTTGTGCTTCAGCACGCAACATTTCTTCAACGGCATCCCATTCACCAGTTTCCAACTGAAAATTTATGAGTTTTGCATCCAACAATATTTCTTCAGCAAACCAAACACTTTTATCACGCGACATTCTAGTATTTTTGCCTATAATGTTTTATTTTCTAATATATTTTCAACTTCAACTCTTATTTAATGGCCTCTTTTGTGGAGTGGGGTCACCACAATTTCGCCAATGCAACGTATTGGGATAAACCATCAAACGAAGGAGATTGTCCGGTTAACACAAATTTGGACGGTGATTATAATTCCACCGTGAATTTTCCAGACGGAGCGCTTATAAGTACACTAAAACGAAGATAACTATAACTATGACATATTTACACACACAAAATACCTTCTAAAACAAAATAGGAATAAAAAAAAAAAAAAAAACAACTGCTCAAGTACAACTTTTCTACATTTACAACTTAATTTTATTAACTTTAATAAATTTACACAGAATATAAATAAATGGAGTAAATACAAGGGAGAGGAGACATTTAAAGGAGATGGGACGAGGGATGTCAGGAGGAATGACATTATAAAGAGAAAACTGTAATTTAGGACAACTGAAAAACATATGATCCACGTTTCCTTCATCCAAACCACATTCACACAGGGAACTATCCCTAACCCTAAGTTTGGCCAAAAAAACAGGAGTGCAAGAGTGGTTTAGACGCAAACGACAAATTGTTGAGGTGGTAACCTTATCAGCCTTTTGACATTTTGAAAACCAAGGTTTATGCGGAATCTCGGGTTGGATATCACCATAAAATTTACCTTTCAAATTCTTGGAAACTTGCCACACTTGACCCCATGAATTAAATAAGATCGGATTCAAAGTGGTACAAATGTCATGAGAATATACTACACTATGCTCAACGGAGCCAACTTGAACCGCATTCTTAGCACATGAATCGGCTGTTTCATTTCCGAGGATTCCTGAATGCCCAGGAATCCATGCTAAAACAATATTAATGCCGAGTCTGCGGCATTGCAACAGAGCATCTCGTATTTTAAAAATAATAGGAAATCTAGATTTGGATCGAAAGGGATTAGATAAAATACATTGAAGGCAACTTTTAGAGTCGGAAAAAATAATTGAATTGTTTACATTATGGGATTTTACAAACAAGATGGCTTCCAGAATTGCGATGGATTCTCCAGTGAACACAGAAGTGACAGGAGGACACTTGTAGCTAAGAATGATTCTAGTAGAAGGAATCCACACAGCTGCACCAACAGGACTATCTGAGGATTTAGAGGCATCAGTGAACAAAGTGAGCCAGCCTTTGTGCTCAGATAAGACTTTGCTGATAAAAATCCTGTTGGGTTCTAACGTGCTCTTATCAATCCCGTAATCTAATATGATGTTGGGTTGGAAAACCAACGCATCATATGGCGTAGAATATAATGACATTAATGAGGATTGATAAAGAGGGTCAGGAAGGCGGGTGAACTGTAAATAGCTACGAAGAAGACAAGGAAGATCATCAGGTGATCGATAGCCACGGGAAACATAGAGATCAGATAAATGGACAAGCTTAATAAGAAGAGGATGTTCAGAGTTTTGAACAAGTTTAAAAAAGAATCTGTTAGAAAGATACTGCCTGCGCAGAGCAAGAGGGGGTTCAACACACTCGACCTGCATGGCATTAATAGGAGATGACTTCATTGCTCCAAGGATGATACGTAAACATTTAGATTGAATTTTGTCCATTTTTTTAAGGCCAGATTTATAAGAAGGGTCGAGAAGAAACGAGCCATAATCCATATGACTACGTATAATAGCGTTGTATAAAAGTCTTTGCGTGAAAGGATGTGCTCCCCACCAGACACCAGAAAGAGATCGGAGAACATTAATATTTCTTTCACATTTTTGAGCTACATAATCAAAGTGAGTAGAGCCTGCCAACTTCCAATCTAACCAAACTCCTAAAAACTTTACCTTATGTTCTTGAGGAATAACTTCATCGTTAACTTTTAATATAACAGGGGGAACAAATCTTTTTTTTGTAAATACTATAACACTACTTTTGGACGCTGATAACGATAACCCGTGCCGAAGAAGCCATTCAGACAGATAATCAAGAGCAGTAGATAATCTCCTTACAGCATCATCTAGAGATTTTTCGGATACGTAGAGAGACAAATCATCAGCATATTGCAATATTTGACAGAAGGATTGAACAGAAAGTTCTAGGTCACTGGTGTACAGGCTGTATAGTAAGGGACTTAAGACTGACCCTTGAGGCAAACCTTTCCAGATTGTTCTAGGCGAAAGAAAGGAATTTTGATTCTTAATAGAAATTGTTCTTTCCATGAACAAATTACAAACAAACCTGACTAATTTCTCAGGAATTCCCATCTGAATGAGTTTATTCCTGAGAGTCGGAAGTAGGACACTATCGTAGGCTGCTGCAATGTCTAGAAATACCCCTACTAAAAACTCTTTCTTCAAAAAAGAAATACGAATATCAGAAGTAAGAACACTTAGATTGTCCATCGTACTCATGCCTTTACGGAAGCCAAACTGCGACTTAGCTAACAAGTTTCTATTTTCTACAATCCACTCAAGGCGATGTTTTACCATGTGTTCTGCTATCTTGGCTAAAACAGAAGATAACGCAATCGGCCTGTGACTGCTTGGATCAGACGGGTTTTTGCCAGGTTTGAGAATAGGAATGATAACTTGGGTTTTCCATGGTTGGGGAATAGTTCCATATTCAAAAAATATATTTATCAACTTCAAATATAATTCTTTACTCTTATCCGAGGCATTCATCACGAACGAATAAGGAATCCCATCAGCTCCAGGGGAAGAATCTACTAGACCGTCAAGAGCCAGTTGAAGCTCAGAGAACGAGAAGGGGGAGTCAAAATTATCCAATGATGGAAGGGGGCTTGAAACAGAAGGAAAAGAGTCCACATAAGGAACTGTAGGAGGGGCCAATTTGTCTGAAAAGGCTTCCAGCCACGATGACGGATCGTTAATTGCAACATTATCGACCATACATGATCCTCTATATCGTTTAATCTCTTTCCAAACCAAAGAAGAAGGAGTTCTAGGGGATAATAATTCACAATAGCGAACCCAACCTAGTTTTTTCTTCTTTGAGAAAAGTCTTCTTGCTTTAGCAGCAGTCTTTTGATACTTCAGGAAGTTATCTCTGGTCATAGTAGCGTTATAGTCTTTCTCAGCCTTATTTCTCTCTTTGATGACTGCAGTGCACTCGGCATCCCACCATGGGGTTGAAACTTTAAACTTAAAAGGTTTTTTAAGAGGAAAGTGCTCATCTGCACTGGATATAACACACTCTACAAACTTAGAATAACACTCTATTAAATTGCAGCTGTCAACTGTAGGGAGAGATTCTAATTTAGTATCAAGAGAAGAAGAATACGAGGACCAGTCAACATCAGATAATCTGTATTTAAGAGAAGGACAAAAATTGCGTGCTGGAGATACTCTATTAGGAATAGAGAGAACAATAGGAAAATGATCACTGCCATAAGAATGAGACAAAATACTCCAAGAAAGGACAGAAGCAAGGGAAGGAGAACATATGGAAAGGTCAACAGCACTATTCGGATTTTGGGAAGGAAATACTCTACGGGTAGGAGAACCATTGTTAATGATACAAAGATTTGCATCATCAAACAATTCAAGGAGGGCAAGACCAAAAGAGTCATTATGACTAGAGCCCCATGAAGAATGGTGAGCATTAAAATCACCCATTAACACAATGGGAGGAGAGATTAAAGAAATAATGTATTCAATAATTGGAATTAAACTTAAGTGGGGATGAGGAATGTATGCAGATAAAAATGAAATATTTAAAGCTTTTACAGCAACAATATTAATGTCGGAAGATAAAGTAGGGAGAAGGATTTGTGAGAAGGGGAGAGAGCGCCTTACAAGTAAAGCGCTTCCGGCATACCCGTCAGCCCTATCATCCCGAAGACAGGAGTACCCTGAAACCCCAAAACGGGATCCCGGCACTAACCATGTCTCCGAGATGGCAATGACTGACGGGTGGAACTTATTAATGAGGTGAAGAAGTTCAGGTTTCTTGCGACGGATACTTTTGGCGTTCCACTGGAGAACTGAGACTAAATCCATAATTATTTGAAATGGACATAATTTGAGAAAGTTTACGGGCAACGTGGGACGGTAAGTTGGTGTTACTTTTTGAGATGATGTTAATAATCATGGAGAGGAGGACTTCAAGCAAGCTTTCATCTTGAGATGATGAAGAGTTTGACTGTTGGGACAAGGCAAACCCATCAGGTAAGACAGACGGCTCATCAGCAACGATAGCCTGATGGGCAGCCCTGTCAAAAGATTTTCTCAGCGGGGCTCTGGTGTTGGGCAGGGAGTGTACCGTTTTCCTGTAGCTTGAAGTTGGGCGTATGAGATGACTGGGTTGGGTGACTTGGGAAGGAGGGAATTGCGATTGGGAAAAAACCAAAGGAGAGTGGGATGGGTTTGAGGAGGATTCTTGAACAACTTCAGCATAAGGTTTCATGGCTCTGGGAAAATGATCTGAAGCCGATGCGTATGAAACATTTTCCTGAGACATAAAAAGTTTAATAGACTTCTGTCTACCCTGCTCAGGACAGCTCCTGCTAGTGGCAAAGTGCTGGCCCAAACAATGCAAACAGGAAGCCTTAATTTCTTCAATTTCACACAGATCTCCCGGATGAGGTTGAGCGCAACGGAAACATCTTGGCTTCGAACGACATTGAGCTTTAATATGTCCAAACCTACAGCAGTTCTGGCACTGAATAGTCGGGAATTGGTAGGTCACGACTGGAAGGGAAGTATGGTATGAGAATACCCTTGAGGGAAGAATTTGGCCTTGAAAGGTCAAGACAATAGTTTGGGTAGGGACCCAAGAGGCCCTTCCCTCGACGACAACTTTTCGGTTCAATCTGCGGGCCTTAAGAACAGGCCCGCACCCACTGGGCAGGACCAGAGACTCGACAAACTCATCCATCGACATATCAACCGGGACTTGACGAACCACACCCATCTTGGTGATGTGAAATGTTGGGATGAATGCCTCGAATTTGCTTAATTCCAGAATTTCGTTATCCAAAAACTTATTGGCATCAGTCGCAGTCTGGAATTCGACAGAAATTTTGTTTCTGCCCACTTTTTTGACACCGTCAGGACAAATGTTGCACACTTTGTTTCTATGTAAAAATCGGCCAAACTTAATTGGCTGTATGGTGGACCCCAAAGATGGATCTGCTTCAGATTTTGAAACATGGACCAAAAATGGCCCTTTGTCGTTCGATGAGTAAGCCTTAATGCCTATAACAAGATTAGGATGCACAAAGATGTTTTGAATCGACGCAACCGCCATATCCTTATCAATAATGGGTTTTTTAGCTATACTCGCATCAGAGGATACATCATCCATACGGCGCTTAGCCGCGGCAATAGTCGTAGGAAAACCGGTTGAGTCGATCCCCAAATCTGGCGGATCAGGAGGGTCAGGAGGCAGGGGATCCATCTTGGATACCCCTGAATTTCTACTACCCACTACTATTACCTACTAAAAAAACTATTCTACCTACAAATAAAAACTAAAACTAATTACTCCGAATGAAAAATTTTGAAAATATAGCCAAAAACATGCAAAAATAATATTTTTATGGAAAAAAATCTCTCTCACACGTGTGACAGCTCTCCTTCCTCCATCGACCTTTTTATTTTCTCCTAATATATTTTGCTTTCGGCTTTAAAAAATATAAATTGAAAATTGTTGACTGTCATATTGACATTGACATAATAATGAAATTGACTTTGATAACTAAATAACAATTGACATTGACCAGCTATGGTAAAAATAGTAATTGCAGCACAGATCTTCTGTAAGTTGCAGGCTTAGTGTTATTATTTTTCAAGATTTTTACACTGTTATTGCAGCTGTCAAAGTAAATGAATGCTTGGACTGAATTTGGTTGCCTAACTTCATTATCTTCGTGTTTTCTAGGGGCGACGTAGTAGCTTTACCTAGTCTTTGTTTCTAGGTTCAATACGTCCGATGTTTTATCCGATGTTTTAATCGATTTTGCACCTAGAATCTGTTAATAGAATCGATTTGGCTTTGGTTTGCCCATCTCTAGGTTTTAGTTGTGTACTTGCTCTTCCCTTTCCTCTCCCGCCCGCTTCGTTTCGCCTTCCCCTCCCCCTCACCCTTCGACTCGAATAAACGGCGAGGAATGGCATTTGTGCGTGAAATTGTATCTTTTTTTATGTGAACCATTGAATATTTCTCACAGTAACAACTTCAATCGACGACCTTTAGTGTGTTCATGTAATTATCTCATAATACAGTGCAACGTTATGTGTACCTTCACATCGTTTTTGTGTCGAAAAATTTTCAAGTGACTAGTTTTGGGTGGTATCCTGCCTGTGAGTGAATTTCGTTTCGACTGCCGTGCAATAATGGACAGTTTTCCCGCTAACATCGTTGGAATTTAAATCATTCGGTGAGTCATCAACATCTTGAGACAACAATCTGTGTCAAAAAGCCAAGTTCATTGAAGATACCGATCAAAAATATGGCATGGCAATGCAATGAAATACGAGTCGTTGACAATGTCGTGTCGAGTTTCTCGCTCTATTTTTAACTGAATTAGATTGTTTTGTGAACACTTCCGTGCCTCCAACGATTTGGGGAATATAAACATTTGGTTACAGTATTTTCAGTAACTTCATAGGTACTCTGAAATGTTAGAATTCTATCAATGCATAGTTCAAGCCTTGAGCTAGCTAGAGTCATAAACACCTTAAGAAGGTAGTGAGAATTGTAAAAGAAACCAGTATCTTTGTGCCCTATCTGGTAGAGTCTGTAAACTACTCTAGTAGATAACTGCAAAGCGCATCAAGTTCTAAAGAATCGGTTAAGCCCGTCTCAAGTTGCTACTGTACCTAAGAACATAGTTTGACATCAAATGACTGTTATCAATTATTATAAATAAGTTTTATCTGGTAACCAATGCACAGACCAAACCGTGAATGACAGGGACACCAGTGGGTTTTTTTTTTTTGTAACCCATCATCTAAATTTCAGCCTGAGGTTGTCCATTGCAGCAGGCCTAGAACAGGCTGTAGATAAATTGTCTTTCCACCGTTTTTATCCCGCGAGAAAGAGACAAAAATATCTATATTCTAGCTTTGTCACGTCTATGCGTGGATAAAAACAAAGGAAAGACAATTTGTCCACAGCCCGTGCTAGGCCTGCTGGACATAGACCTTCTCCTCCTCCCTTTTTGTAACACATGTCATACTTGTTTTAAGTAGATGCCTATATGAATCAATATCTAAAATAACTTGTGAAGCAACCATGCCACACGGGGAACGGGGACTTCACAGGGAAAAATCTCAAGTTTGGCGTTACTTTAAGGAGGAATAAAACTACTTCTACTTCAACTCTTATTTAATGGCTTCTTTTGTGGAGTGGAGAGGAGCCACCACAATTTCGCCAATGCTACATATTGGGATAAACCATCAAACGAAGGAGATTGTCCGGTGAGCACGTTGGACGGTGATTATAATTCCACCGTGAAATTTCCAGACGGAGTGCTTTTATGGACGCTAAAACAAAGATAATTCTAAGTAATTTATAATTTATCTACTTATATGACAGTTTTTTTAGGGTTCTGTATCCAAAGGGTAAAAACGGACCCTATTATTAAGCCTATGATGTCTGTCCGTCTTTCTGTCCTACCTTTAAATGGCTGTATCTTTCGAACCATAATAGATAGGCAGTTGACATTTTTACAGAATATGTAATGTTACGGCGGATTGACTAACAAATAATAATAAAGTCAAAAAAGTTTAAACAAAACGGGGGTGGTCCCCATACAACAAACATATTTTTTTTACATATTTTTGTATTAGCTCTAATGTAAAA
Organism: Agriopis aurantiaria; assembly: GCA_914767915.1. Taxonomy (NCBI): domain Eukaryota; kingdom Metazoa; phylum Arthropoda; class Insecta; order Lepidoptera; family Geometridae; genus Agriopis; species Agriopis aurantiaria. The sequence goes on from OU612003.1 coordinate 2,787,194, forward strand.
ACGGTAATACTTACAAACGCCAAACTTAACATGATTATAACATACTCTAAAGTATAACAACATATAATAAAAATGGCCAAGTGCGAGTCAGTGACAAGTTTATGTTCATTACCAAGTTATAACTGGTAATTTCGTTATTGAATTTTGTGGTGGTACGAACCCCTCAGTGCGCGAGCCCGACTCGCATTTGGCCGATTTATTTTATTCTACTGTCAATTATAGTGTACAACTACAAAATGTAGTTTAAAGTCATTAAAGTATTTTTTATTCATGGAAATATTTTAATTCATATAATTATTTTCTAATTTCACATTTCCTAAAAGAAAGTAGGTACTCAAAAATACGTATTAGTTCAGTGTTTTAGTCTTTTAAAAGTAGTAATTGACACTGGCCTAGAGTATTCCAAAACGTTTTCATTTCACAGTGTTTATCAAATACTTACCTTCACTTTCTGTTATCTCAATGTTTATTATTTTGATAAGATTGTTATTCATCAAACAAAAACTGTTTTTTTTTTTAACAGTATCCCATAATAATATTCATGATATAAAGTACTAATATTCATGATTTAAAGTTTTAGTCAATGGGTTTTTATTAAGAATTAGCTGTGCCCTGTGGTATCGCCCGCGATTATTTAGTGTTGCCACGTTTTCAGTGTACCTGCGATTTTCTAGTGTTCCCGTAATAAAAATATATTTTTCTTTTAAATTTTTTTTCTTTTCAGAATGATAAATGCTACATTTTGCAACTGGGTTTATAATTTTTTTTTGTCCAACTTCCAAGCGATGAGAGGTCTCAGATTATAATGGGTCAAGTTGACGTTTCTATGTACTTTTGTTTATTTGTTCGACGATAACTTGCTTATCGTTGATCCAGTCTACATGAAATTTTGTAGGCAAGTAGTTCATTCTAATACAATCATTAATTCACCACCACTCGTCCACCACTCTTGACTATTCAGCATTGCGCCTCAATCAATACATCTATACTAATGTTATAAAGAGGAAAGATTTGTATGTAAGTATGTTTGTAACGAACTGGCACAAAAAGTACAGGACCGATCAAAAAAATCTTTCACTGTTGGGAAGCTACACTATCCCCGGGTGACATAGGCTATAATCTATACCCGTGCGAAGCTGGGGCGGACCGCTAGTCAAAAATACAGGTTAAGATCGAAAAACTTCATTAAATTTTTTCTAGAGTTATGTAACTCCTTTCGTACACAAGGCTACTCGCGATAAACGTCGTCGATTCGAGTAGTGTTGCGATCCTTGTCGTGCCTGTGTATGATACATATCACATTTTATTAGGGTAGAAACCAACAGCACGTTTTTTTTTAAACATTACCTAATAGGCGCTTGACCGTTTCACCATCTCGCTTCGCCTGTAGGAAATCCCAAAATTTAAATATATAAATAGGTAGATCAACTCTTTATTGTTCACACCACAAATAACACGATAGTTTTATTAGATTAGTTTAAGTTTAGCTTAGAATAATTATCAATTTAAAAAACCGACTTCAAAATTAGTAAATACGCAATTTCTTTTACTTGGATGTTATTATTTTTTCTAGTTATTTTGATTTAGATATTTATGTTAGATATTTATTTTATTTCCAACTTAGAACTATCATTTAATCATTTATCATTTAAAAACCACTAACCGATTTTGAAAGAATTTTCAGAGTTCAGAGGTAACCAAACATTAAAAAAATGCAACCGAAACGATAATGAGTTTTTTTAAATTGGTTGTTTAACTCCAATCGCACTTGCACTCTGCTTTCGAAGAGTTTTTACAGTTTACAATGGCGACATTTGACATATTTGTATTGACGTTTGACGTGCTACTGCTAGTACGACTGGTTGACGAACTGAATTATGCGGCGTCATATTTGGATCATTGATCCAACTTAAGACAGGCTACAGACATGCAAAGTAGGTAAACTCGCGGTGTCTATCATGATAAAAGGCCGACATTTTGTTTGATTAGTGGAGTTCTATTCAGGCGCAGTGCAAGAGTCGCGTCGTCGCTGCTCGCGTCGCCAAGTATCCGATACTTTGGTTGACTTAGTGCACGAACGGCCTTTACCAAGAAAGTTGGAGCCAGACCATTGTCCAGTTCACAAAACAGATGATTGTTTCGAATCCAAAGACAATGTGAGATGTTATGTTGGTTTGTGTGAATTTCTCAATATTCAGATGAGCCATTCCTGTATATTAAGATTTATACATTAACAGTCGACACATTTTACTTACACCTACACACTTCCTTCCGAAAATGGTAAAAAGAAATCCCATAATGATTTTTTAGGTTTTTGCGATTAGTACATTGAAATTAAACACTTTTCTATAGACATCCGTCAGCTAGTCTACCTATGACCATGGGCACTGCAAAGAGTTTGAAACATTAAGAATTAAAATAATGTAAAATGGACTCGATAAAATCCGTTACAAGTGTTTAATTTCAACAATTCCCATGTCTACCCATCACAAAGATAATATAACCACTTTATCGCGCACGAGTCATAATTTGCTCGTGCACGACGTAAGCCACGTCGGTCGCGGGGGGTGTCGTATGGCGCTTGTGATTGGAGACTCAAAAGTCATTTTTATTCAATATGCGCCAAGGATTCATCGTCATCATCATCATTTCAGCCACAGGACGTCCACTGCTGGACACAGGCCTCCCCCGTCGATCTCCAAAAGGGCCGGTTGGAAGCGGCCTGCATCCAGCGTTTCCCTGCGGTCTCTTTTAGGTCGTCTGTCCATCTAGTGGGTGGACGTCCTACGCTGCGCTTACTGGTCCGTGATCTCCATTCCAGAACCTTTCGGCCGATCGGCCATCTGTTCTGCGCGTAGGATTGGCCCGCTCGAAAAAGATTAAATGCTGATAATTTAGTACCTTTGGCTTACGGCGGGGTAAAGGATTGTCGTCATCATCACGTCACATGGTCCATCAATATACTGCAAATATTGTTATTGTAAATTATGTGATTGTTGCAGGGGTGTTTGCGGCATGGATGAGGGTCTGCTCAACGACCTCCTCGAGTGCTCAGTGTGCCTGGAGCGGCTGGACACGTCCTCGCGCGTGCTGCCCTGCCAGCACACCTTCTGTCTCAAATGTATCAAGGTAACTTTTACAACAACAGCTATTCACTCTTCAGCAGACAAATAAAGCGATCAACCCAAAAATAATAGCATAACCAAACGAAAGCTTATGCCCAGCAGTCATTGGCAGGGGGTTTACAGGACCTTGATTCAGTTACTACAAACACGCTCGTAACGCGGCGCGTTAAGTTAACCTCTAAAAATTAGGCCTCTATTCTCTAGGGAATAAAAGCCACCTTTTAGAGGTAGGTTTTAGAGGTAGAAGTGTTTTAGTTAGAGAATCAGTGCCCTGGTTGATGATGTCAAAAAGCTTTCGGGAGCTTGACTCCCAGTGGCCGATTTGAGCGCGCCACGCTTTATATACCGAACTTTTATACCACCATGCGTTTCCATAATTATATTCTATTTTGACCACAGTTTTTTTTTTGTTAAAATTAGAACGGCTGTCTGGGCTTTTTTGTAAGAAATTTGATGTAGCTAAAGTTATATGATTATTTACGGGATATTTACCGTGGTAAGGTTGTGGAATGAGCTCCCGATATTTCTTTTTTATACTATACGCAGTGATACAGTGAGTGTGTTTTGTCGGGACTTAGGTTCGAGTTCGAGTTCCAGTGATAACCGTAGCAAAAGACTAAGAAAGAGGGTAGATCGTTATGTCTGCACCTAACTTTTTAACTGTTCTCCAACCACCCGCATTCTTCAGTCTTCCCGTGAACATGGTGCATGTAACTGCGCCGAAATATCGGGAGCTCATTCCACAACCTTACCACGGTAAATATCCCGTAAATAATCATATAACTTTAGTGAACAACCGTGATAGTTTAAAACAGTGTTTTGTTGTAGCTAGTTGCACCCATATAAACGAAACGTCAGTCATTCGAAATCAGTTAGCAACTTTGATGCCGACAAAGAACTTTGAGACCTAATCCAAAAAGGTAAGGTCCAAGTTCTTTGGATGCGGAGTTCGACCCGTTGACATAAATGAGAATGTTCAATCAAGGTTCCTTCTCGGTTCTTCTTCTAGGTTGATTTTCCTTCTCATTTCCGTTCTATTTACTTCCCTTTTCTGTGGTTTTGACGCATAAAAAGTTTCGCAAACGCTCGTCGCGTGTTAGTAAACTGGACCTGGACACAACGCTGTTTGGAGAGATGCTAGACATGGCGCGATTCGGCGGCGCCGATGATGTGGCGTGTGTACTCTAAACTCTACTGAGTTACGCGGCAAGGGTGTACTAAGCCGGAAGAGGTTCATAATACCCATCATTATGAAAAAAAATACTGAGCAACCCTGAAATCGCGAAAAATTTATCAGCGTTCCATACATTTTGTCAATTGAGTGAATGACCATTTTCAATGGAACAACTGATAATTTTTTCGCGATTTTAGGGTTGTTCCCATAGTAAAAGTTGTTCTTAATGGGTATTATGGACCTCTTACGGCTTAGTACACTCTTTCCGCGTAACCTAGTACACCGTATTATATATTTAACGTCCGAAATTTGGCGACGCGCAACCTTTTCATGAAAGTAAAATTTATTCCAGTGTTTCTATTCTAATTGATTGATACTTTTCTAATTTTTTCGCATATAATATCAGACCGAAAAAGCCAATGTACCTATTAGCAACTTGAAATGGCAGTGGGCCGGTCATATGTCACAGAATCGATAACCGTTGGGTAGACGTGTTCTAGACTCAGTGGAAACCACGAATTGGCAAACGTAGCGTAGGACACATGACTCGATGGAGTGACGATATACGTAAGGCAGTGGCTGGAAGTAAAAAGCCGAGGATCGGGCTGAGTGGCGTGCCTTGGGAGAGGCCTATGTCTAGCAGTGGACTAAAATATACTGGTTATAATGAACGTGTATTAGACACAGTTCATTGGGTTCCCAAAGATACTCTCTTGTCTGTATATGATTCAATCAAGCTGTAGTGAGTCAAGCTCGTTTAGATTACGGCAGTAAACTAGTGTTTATTTACGGTGCTGGGATGGTCTGTTAACACAGGATGCGGTAGTACAGACAGCAAGAAAAGTGATTAAGAAAAAAATTAGGAAAAACCAGATTTATAAGTTCTGCAAAATGAATATAAAAAGACGTTTTAGACGCGCTCCTAAAGTAACACTTGGCTTAACAATAAAGAAAAATAAAATTTTGCATTAGGTACTGTAACAAAACGGACGTGACGTTGCCTGCGAAACTACGAATGACAACCAGCCAGCCGCCATGACACACCCCCTCCCTCACGCCATGCCACTGTCAAGCTCGCCAAGCCTTTGAGGGGAGTGTATATATAAGCCAGCCTGCCAGCTAACTCTCTCTCTGTTCATTTCGATTGCTGAATAAATGAAGTAGTCGCCACTCTGCGTGTTTTAAATGTCATCCCGTTTACATTCAGAAGAGGGATAAAGAAGAAAATTTAATACCTACGCGCACTGCGGCTTCATGGCGCTTGGTCAAATTGATTCTGATCCTGGAAGAAGACTATATAATCCTGTCTATAACGGCAAAGTTACTGCTTGAGAAGAATTTACGATGACTTAATTATGTACTGCAAGAAGGTTGACTCTGCCAAGCTAAAGCATCGTGCTACTTAGTTGGCCTGATGAAAAACGAAGTAAAAATGCAGAATAATGTCGCCACAATCATGAAGATCTAACACCACCCACCCTGTTTTCTCATCATTCGACGCCACGTACTGAGCAAGAAGAAGAAATAAGGATATTACTTGTTGCCGCTTCCGTGGCATTTAAACACGGCGAACCCTACTTTCTGACCGTGACTTTACTACCCACTGCGTGCGAAAACTGTGACATCGAAGATTTCAAGATTCCATCTCGGGCCGCAAGACACGTGGCAAGATACTACTGTCTACCTGCCTACCAGCCTGCCCGCCTGCGTGCCAATCTGCCTGTCTGCCTGCCAGCATGGGGCCTGCATTCGTGTGGCGTGTAGCAGCCGGGCGAGGTCCTAACCTAACTAGGGCCTAAATCAGCGGAGGCCAGCCTGCATCAGTTGGAGCTAGCGAGGAGCCTTAGCCTAATAGCCAGGTGTGTTTGTTTCTACTTGCCATTATGCTTATGAGATATACCTATTTTTGACCGTATTGCCACTAATTCAAGTTAGTATTAGAAAATTTACAAGTATATGACTTCAAAATATGACCATTAACTGATAGCAGTGAGCAAACCATGCACATTTCCTAAGTAACTATCGTACCTAATTGCCTAGTTCCAATTCCGATAGATTTGATTGTACCTACAGACGTGATTTAGACTGTACAGAAGAAAAGACGAAAACTAAATCATTGTCTTGGCCCGTGCTTTGCTTTCTAATTATTAGTAACTACTCATTGGTAGGTCAAAACGAAACAAAGAAAAAATTGTATTAGATGCACTCGAAAGTTCGATAATTTTCTTCCGTGATCATAAAATAAAACTGCAATGGTTGGTAGATTGACGTGCAATCACACTCCTTACGCACAACTTGAGGGTAATCCCAACAGTACGTGCTTATGAACATGTAAGATTTAGGTTAAACAGCCTTTACATATCATACATAGATTACATACAACTATTCACTCCAGTTTAATCGATGCCGAGTTTGTCTAAAGATTTATAATTGACACTTTTGATCAGAGAAACTACGAAACCTGTAGGTAGATTAGAAAAATTACATTGTGGAAGTGCTAGCTTCGTTAGTTCGATACCTCATTTTATTTCTAAGTCGAGTCTGTGGGTGGGATGGAAAATAACTTTTATTGTCATGTCTGCGGGTAGACTGGGGAATTTCTCGCGTTGCAAAATAGTAATTTGTGATGGAATGTGATTCAGATTAGGTACTGGTGAATTGGACTGGTGTTACTAATTGAATCATGACAGACAGAAAATTAGTTTAAAAATTAAAAACCTGATAATTATTCAGTTGGCGAAAGAAGCCTGATTTTCTGGAAATAAATCTATAGTGAGCCTAGCAAATAGCAATGCAAAGCCTAGTCATGACATCTCTACTGAGCCTAGGAGATATGACAACCTTCGACATAGATTTTATTTACTAGAAATTTTTACATAAAGTTGTATGTTTCAATCTTGTTGACGAAGTATGTCAAAGGATTCTTTAGTCGATACTAGACTTGGAAGCTGTACCTAAAATAACGCACACCTTAACGCAAAGGGATATTGCATTCCAGTACTGAGCATGATAAAACCACAGTTAAAACTGAAACACATGGGGGTAGCTTATTTCAAATCTATGCCGAGTCGATACTCGGTACCACGTCGTCAGCTCGAAGCCAAGTTTTGCCCCTGCACGAAACAGTGACAAATCTGTGCGATCTGTGCCTGCAGGAATTATTACGCAAGAGTCGGCGCACGCCTTAGAACTAAAAAATAAGTGCAAGCAACAAATAATAAAACTGTAGATTATTAAGGAACCATTTAAGTTTCAATCATGTTTCCAAAATTACATTAAACTTGTTTATGTCCTCAATTAAGTATTAATAACCAAAATATGAATTTGTTACTGTTAGACATACTTAACCGCGCAAATTGATGCAACGCAACTCGAAGTTAAACACATAATATAAACTCATAACGAGTTGGTTGATTCTCACGAAAGTAATGGTTAGGCACTGATAGCAATAGTTTGCTGATAGCATAGGAATAGCATTGCCAGTTTAAAATTAATTTAGTGCTTAACTATGCAAGGTGTAGGTACCTTAATAAATGGCCTAACGCCGTTGTTTTAGTTTAGTTGTTGTAATGATGTATCTTTAAAATAAGTTTAGGATTGTCAGTGCTATACATTTATATGAGCACTTTAAGTACCTACGTACCTTATATTCATTATGTAACAGGTGTGTCAGATTTGATGTTTGCCACGGAATTATTACATTGTGATATTGTTAGATAGGCATAGCTGTTATACCTTTACTGCTCCAAAGATGAACTTAGCACTTGCCATTCATTAGTTGCTGTCTATATTTTGATGTTATGGTCAAGTTACAAATAAGTAGTATCTTCGTATGAATTGTAGCGAGAGGAATTTGCGCAGCGCAGCGCATTTGCGCAGTGTAGTAGTTCTGTTTATTTCCAATTAAGTTGCTGATAGTGTCGATTGTTCTGATGGTGATAGTAATTAATTATTATGGTTTTGATATTAGTCCTGATATTTCTGTAGTTCTAACTTTCCCAGTAGCAACTGCCAGTAGTTTTAACATCTTCGGTAGTATATTGAAAATAGTTTCGGTGGCTTCAATAGTTTTAACAGCCTCAATAGTCTTGATAGTAACTATAGCTTTGATAGTAACTATAGCTTTGATAGTAACTATAGCTTTGATGGTAGCTATTGCTTTGATGGTAACTATTGCTTTGATGGTAGCTATTGCTTTGATGGTAACTATTGCTTTGATGGTAACTATTGCTTTGATGGTAACTATTGCTTTGATGGTAACTATTGCTTTGATGGTAACTATTGCTTAGATGGTTACTATAGCTTTGATGGTTACTATAGCTTTGATGGTAACTATAGCTTTGATGGTAACTATAGCTTTGATGGTAACTATAGCTTTGATGGTAACTATAGCTTTGATGGTAACCATAGCTTTGATGGTAACCATAGCCTTGATAGTACCGACAGGTTTGATGAAACCAATGAATCACTGATCGTTATAAGCTATCATCAATAGGCCCTTAATATTGCCAGTGGCCCTTAATATTGCCAGTGGCCCTTAATATTGCCAGTGGCCCTTAATATTGCCAGTGGCCCTTAATATTGCCAGCGGCCCTTAATATTGCCAGTGGCCCTTAATATTGCCAGTGGCCCTTAATATTGCCAGTGGCCCTTAATATTGCCAGTGGCCCTTAATATTGCCAGCGGCCCTTAATATTGCCATTGGCCCTTAATATTACCAATGACCCTAAATATTGCCATTGACCCTTAATATTACCACCAGCCCTTAATGTTGCCCGTAGACCTTATAATTGCCAGTCGTGTAGTCAGCCTCAGACTGCACACATTGTCAATTTATTAGAAACTAAACCTTGTTGTTTGTTCCCAATTGCGGGAGCAATTGTTGCAGGATGGTCGAGTGTAACAAAACGGACGTGACGTTGCCTGCGAAACTACGAATGACAACCAGCCAGCCGCCATGACACACCCCCTCCCTCACGCCATGCCACTGTCAAGCTCGCCAAGCCTTTGAGGGGAGTGTATATATAAGCCAGCCTGCCAGCTAACTCTCTCTCTGTTCATTTCGATTGCTGAATAAATGAAGTAGTCGCCACTCTGCGTGTTTTAAATGTCATCCCGTTTACAGTACCCTATAATTTAGAAATACCAGGGTTCAGTAACTAAACTGATCTTGATATCAGATTCTTGTGACTATAAAAAAAATATAATATATAATCTTATAAAGATACTCGGCTGTATTGGGCAACAGCCAGGTTATGTAAGATTATACCCATTAAAACACCTCGGTGGCCTCCCTCTGTACACCTGAGATGGTGGGCACCGGGATTCTCAAAGGAATGCAGTAAGTACTCTGTGCTACCCTTCCAGTATGTTGCCAGAAGCAACACTACCGGGAAATGTTCGGAGAATTTCCCGTCCTTACCTCTACAAATTATTAGCCAGAGAACCAAAGTTACCAACACAGTTCAGCGTATTAGCAAATTGAAGTGGCAGTGGGCCGGTCATATATCTATCGCAAAACCGATAGACGTTCAAGAGTGGAGACCACGAATCGGCAAACGTACAGAAGAATGCCCTGAGACTCGTCGGATTGACGATATACGTAAAATAGTTTACAGAGGCTGAAAGAAAAAAGCCAAAGATCGGGCTGAGTTGCGTTCCATGGGAGAGGTTTATGTCCAGCAGTGGACTAGTAAAGGCTGATATTGATGATGACCGCTACACACTGGCGCGATCCACACCGCACCGTTGTCTTGCCTAGGCTTGCTTGAATGGGGAGGTCAGTTCCCCACTTTTAAACATCTCTAACAATAGACAGGGGATACCGAAGTGATCTATAAGCCCGGCTCCGCTGCCACACAAATTCGAGAGACAAGAAATTTTACTACTGACTGTACATCTAGTAGTCTTGTTTACGTTGAAATGCCCTAATTTCTGTGCTCTTCCAAGGGTCATGTTTAAATTTTACTACTTGAGAAGTCGACGTTCAGTTCTAAAATGCAACCTTGAGTGTAATGTAATTAAGTTTCAATTAGAATGAGATGATGAATTTTTTGGGGAACCACCTGATGACTGAAACGTAAAGATTATGGACTCTGGTTTGATTCTGCAGATAATTTTTTATCCCAGTAGCGTTAAAATGATCTAGGTGTCATGCATTAAAGCCATGGGAATAATTTCATCATTATCATCATCATAATCAGCCTATATTCGTGTTACATTGTGAGAGTCGCCGGCATCTAGTGGATGCAAAAAGCAGGCTGTCGTTCAGTGTGGAGGTTAAAGGGGGAGGCCTATGTTCAGCAGTGGACGTCGTCAGGCTGATGATGATGATTAGATAATCTGGTAATGGCATTGCCACCTCGTCTGCCTATATGTAGAGCTCTTCGAAGAGGGGTTCGTAATTTAATCCGTAACTTCCTATATTTTCCGGACACGGAGTCCGCGATGGAGGGTCAACACCCCGTTAATAAACCTCAATTGAATGTCATAACACTTAACTACATCACATATTATTATGAATGCAAAAGTATGAGTCTATATCATCGAGATACAATACATATAGAGTCACAAACGTGCCAAAAAATGTATGAACCAAAACTCTATACATTGCGCCACGTTTTGGTTAGTTGTAAGGCAACCGCGATCCGACTACAACATTGCAATGCCAGTGTTGCGAATTGCGATGACATAGCACAGTGTTTTTCAACCTGTGGGTCGCAACCCCCAAGGGGGTCGCCAAGCCTTACGCGAGGGGTCGCGGGTAAAGACAACTGTTTGTGGGTCTTACACTACTACAGTACAAAAACTACAATTTAGTAAGAAGGCTGTGCATGTTTATTTTTAATCGTTTATCAAAATGTAGTTCTATTTTTATGACGAGACAAAATCATTTTCTAATTGAAGCCTATTATATTTAATGTAGTTTTATTAAGGCCCTAGGGGGGTCGCCAGAATTATTTAATGTGTAATGGGGTCGCGTATTCAAGAAGGTTGAAAAACACTGACATCTATGTCAGTGTTTTTATTCACTTATCTGCTATAGCAGATAAGCGACGTTGAACTCAATGTATGCAAGCGACATAACGTACAACGCTCGATTTTTTTAGACTGTTTTCACTTAGAGATTGTGACTCTATAGGTATTGTATCTCGAAGTATGTTCGATACGTATCGCATCGCAGACGGCATGGTCTACGATGGAGAACGCTTGCCTAGAAGAAATCGATTCACTCGCGATTTGAAGACACCCAGATTGTGGCAATTAAGAATTTCGGCAATCAAAAACTGTACTCGATTACCACTGAACTGAAATTGCTATGTCTACGCGATTTCTTGAAAATATATGACAACCCTCTGAAAAACGTCATACTAGCGCTGGTTGCCAGTTGGTGAAAGTTCCCAACGATCAAAATCGCTCCGTCTGCTTACTAAAACTACATTTAGCGTGTGTAGGTGCCATACTCAATTGCGGCATAAGGTCATTCTATTTAAAGTATTTTAACTCTAACATCGGAGCCACTTGGACGCATGAATCATTGTTTTTATTGGTAACAAAACGGTTTCATTGCATTATAACAAACGTCTAAGACGATGTCTGACATTAAGTAATGAATCATTTATTCGGATGAGGGACGTGCTCATGATAGGCTGAATGACTACACATTAGTTGACAAAGTTCAGGCTTTAAACTGATGTCAAAAAGACAAAGATATTAAAAATATATTAATGTATATTGTAACCTTCGACCAAAATAAAATTAATGGACCGGCCATAACCATTGAACTTGCTCATTAAAAACAAGGCAAACCGTTGGATGTATACTTCAACCCCTAATTATAGCCATATACAGTACATATGTTACAAAAAATAGTTAGCGGTTTTTTAATGTGTATTTACACTTCGGGAAAGCACATGAAGGCATAATTTTGTCAGATGTTTCGTTATCATATAACAATAGACGCGTGTCGCACTTCCTACGGCTAGATACCGACTGAAACGAAGTGAGCGCAGGCCTTTCATTCTCATGCTCATGCTCATTTTGTTATCTTCAAAAAATGCGCTTCTTCTGGGCCTGTCCATTCATCTTATTTTGGTCGAAGATTTTATGTCATTGCAAAAAGACTAGCCTATCGAATCTGCATGCCAGAGTGGGCACGAAAAGGCGACACCGGTTGATATTCCGTAAACTCGTACCGAGCGCTTTGATTCCACCTTTATTGTGCGAACTGCTTGTATGTAGAATGCGCTGCCTGAATGGGCGTTCCCCGATAGTTACAATCTGGGTGTCTTCAAATCGCGAGTGAATCGGTTTCTTCTAGGCAAGCGTGCTCCATCGTAGACTACATCATCGCTTACAATAGGCATGTGTCCTGATGTTTAATTTATTACAAATAAAAAGCTTAGCGATGAATGTAACTAAATACATTACACATACTGAAAAAATAAATTAAATTGGCTTATAAATCTCTGAAATATGAGCTTTTAACATTTTAGGTGAGGATAGAGAGGGGGTACTTTGTCCCTTTCTCGCAAATTGTGTGTTAGTAGAGCATTTGTATGGCGCGCCTGAGGCGTGGCGTCATAACTCACTATAGTGCGCTCTCTGTCTAGCATGAAATTAAAATACTTTTTGAACTAATTTTAATTTTGTTTCCGTTGATGGGCTCTATTTATGATCAGCTTTTTATGAGTCATCATGCTTATTAGGCGACGCGGCGGTCAAACGCACGCCTATTCTGTTCTTCTTTCTTCTTCTTAAATATCGTTTTTCCAGATGAGTTCGCACCCGCTATGACACCATACCATATCTCCCTTGTTTTCCTTGTTTGTCTGATGTGAGTCCATTATATTTACCACAATGACTAGCCGAAGAAGGCAACCCGCGTCCATCGACAAAAGGAAATTCCTTTTGTCGATGCCCGCGTCACGCCACAGTAGTAGTGACTGACATTCAAGGATCTCTCTCCAGTAGAACAATATGCATTGTGAACATATTGTTCTACGGCTGACCGTGTTTCAGACAGGGGTGTGACGTCTCTATAAATAGAAGTCTGTTTCTGGCACGCACTCGATAACCCTGAGGGTCGCCGTTGCTCATTTATGTTTAGCTACATTAGCTGCTTGCGAGGGGACGGTTCTAATCGTACATAAAAACCTTTGATCCGTGAAGCCGTGGTAGCCCGTTTGGGAGACCGCTAGACTTGAAAGCGTGAGGTCGCGGGTTCAAACCCCGGGCCCGTACCAATGAGCTTTTCGGAGTTTATGTACGGATTTTCATACCACTGGCTTTTCGGTGAAGGAAAACATCGTGAGATAACCTGCATACGTACGGAGAAGGAATTCAATGGCGTATGTGAATCCACCAATCCGCAACTGGGTGGTGTATATGTGGTGGATATGGCCCAATCACCATTTCGGGGGTAGTCTAAGAGTCCAGCAGTGGACTGTTAAAAGGCTGATTATGATGAACCTTTGATCATATTTAGATTGTGCCGTAAACTCGAGCTAGTAGCGAAAAAAGGTTGCATACTGACATTATATCCTTACTAGTTTTACGCATATAAGATCATTGTGTTCTACAAACGCACACGACTAAGAGGGGTACTGTATAACACTTTCATTATTTTTTCCTGAGAAGGTGGCAACGCAGTCGCCAATTTTTCACACAACCTACTCGCTGTAACTTGAACTGTTATGGGCAAGCGTGGGGCAAGCGTGACGCTTACCATAAACCGAACGACTTGGTTTGTCAGGAAAAACAACATACAGTCGAATTGAAAACTTTCGGTTCGTAAAAAAATATGTATAACTTATTGTTTTTAACCGACTTCAAAAAAGGAGAGGGTTCTCAATTCATTTTTTTATGGTTGTTAGATATTTCAGATTTCCGTCGTATATGAGCCGATTTTTTCTCATAAAGGATTAGGTACTTTCAAATTGGTCCCATAGAATTTCATCAAAATTGGTTTAGTAGTTTGGTTTTTAAATCAAAATAACTGAAAAATATGTCATCCAAGTAACCTAAATTGCGTATTAATTTATAAATTTTAAAATTTTAATCTTATATTTTGTTATATCGTGCTAATTTCACTCCTTTCCAGGGGCCTTACGGACAACAGCTAATTGCGGCACCTAATCTGCTCAGTTGGAAAATCACGCCACCGCAAACCGTATCTGGGCGCGATAAGGTACACGTTCGTGTGATTTTCCAACTGAGCGGATTAGATGCCGCAATTAGCTGTTGTCCGTAAGGCCCCTTTAGGGCAATAGCAACAGTTTTGTTACAGCGCTTACTATATTTTGAAGTCGTTTTATATTGAGAAATGTGAATTCACTACGTTTGTTTCTATTAATATTTAGGACAATCAAAACGGAAGTATCATGTAACGAAGGCCGTATTTTCCACCTTGACTCACAAACGCATGACAAATCAATTGATTAGATAGGAGATTGCTCACCTGATAGTGTATATTATGAATAAATTATGCTCGTAGTGGCAATAGTACCAAATTTACGCAACTTTGCCTCGCTAGAACTTTTTCGTTTTATTACATCATAATCATAATAATAATAACAGTTGTTATAGTGCTAACAGACGCTCGAACGCGGCTGACGGACCGCCGTCCAACCGACGGGAGAGAAAGAGTGAGAATATCATATTTCCCTCTCTTTCTTCCCCATTGGTCAGACGGCGGTTGAGGTCAGCCGCGTTCGAGCGTCTGTTAGCACTATTACAGGTCATGTCTATTACAAAATGGGTAAAAAATCCAGTTTTTTCCTTCAGTAATTTATTTACTCATTGTTTGTTCCTAAAACAGTTTTACATAGACGGAAGGTATATCAGAGACTAAATCAAAATAAAAACAAGATCTAAAAGTTATGGCAGTAATTTATAGGTAACATTTCAGTAAAAAAGATAAAAAAAAAACAAAAAAAATAATTTGAAAAAAAAAACAGCCCCTATTTTTTTCGGCCAAGTTGTATTTTCTAAACATTTCCCCGAACATGCCCGTTAAGTTTGTCTAGCCCTCTACCGAACACCTATATAGCAGATACATAGATATATAGATAGATGGATATCTAAAATGATGTGATGTCGGTTATAGGTATTTATCCTTTGAGTATTTGTATAGTATAATGGTATTTCAAACACGTAGTCAAACGTGTTCGTGATTGTATTGAGTCACATCCTTGTCATGTCGCATAACAGGTCACAAGACTGCACTGACCAGCCTAGACAGTACCTACTTGCAATGATTCATTATAATCCTCAAATAAATACAAGTATAACTTGTTTTTTTTTTAAACGCCCGATAAAAAGTTGACAATCTTCTTTCTTTTCTTTCGGCTGAGCAGATTTTCTTGAATCATAGCTACAGCTTGGCAAAAACCCGGACAAGTACGAGTAGGACTCGTGCTACTCGTCGTTCCGTCCAATGGAACCATCAGAGCGAATCCAAAAAAAAAATAACTGAAATTGAAATATTGAAAGACAAATTTAACTTTGTAGTTCACAATAAGGTTATTCCATACATAACAACTATAAAATGTAAGTTTGTAATTTTTGTTAAATAATATTTTTATATGATATATTTTCAAATTAACTACTTTCAGATTTATTCCTTTATATGTGATGTAAGACCTTGCCTCTTGCCAAAATTAATGATTCTAGGTCAACGGGAAGTACCCTATAGGTTTTGATTTCCCTGTGAAATCGCAAAATATGCGACATAAACGTTCATATCTTTTGATTGCGTTGACTTACAACTTTTATTTTTTTACAGCCGAAAGAAACCGTAGACCCAAGTATTTAGTATAAATTTCAACTTGATACCTTTACGCGTTCTTGAGAAAAAGGGTCTTGACAGACGGACAGACAGACGGACAACGAAGTGATCCTATAAGGGTTCCGTTTTTTCCTTTTGAGGTACGGAACCCTAAAAATATATTTTTCAGCCGTTTGGGAGCTACGACGTCACAAATAGACACACAGACACGTTAAACTTATGGTACAGCTCTTTTCACGTCGGGGTAAAAAAAATATGGCTGGTTCCTATCTAGAACCAGTTTCTTTTTAAATTGGCAGATGTAATTTTTGAGATATAAGCGTTAAAGTTTTTGGTGGGGATTGAGATGGGGTTCTCTGTCCTTTTCCCGCAAAGCGTGTGTTAGTAAAGCATTTGTATGACGCGCAAGGAAACGTCATAACTTGCTATAATGTGCTCTCTGATTAGCATGAAATTAAAATATTTATAACTTTATTTATTTTCAAATCTAAATATTTCCAATAAAGCGAAGAAGAAATACGTTTACGTTTTACTAACATACGTTTATATTTGTATATATACATTACAAAAGTTGTATGATTATTTACGGGATATTTACCGTGATAAGGATATTTACCCGTAAATAATCATATATCTTTAGTGAACAACCGTGATAGTTTTATATACATTACGTTTGCCCTCTGAGTACGTAACCCTAAAAACGATAAAACCATGTAATTTTTTTAAATACATTAATCATTTATTAGCACTTGATCATAATTATATCTTCGCTTAGGTGGATGTCGGCCCTTAATCATTACGAGCAGAAGGTCGGTCATAGTTTAAAGATGTTTATCGTATTTAATTGTTCCATTATAAAAGGTAATAAAACCATTGTTTTGAATGATTCATCTTTATTTACGTGTCGCATGATGCAATCATCTTCAAGTGCATTTTTTATCGGAATGTAACAGAACATTCCTAACTGAAATAATAACGAATAGGTACTTATCTGCTGTGTCACATAGGAAATGTATTTTTATGGCAATAAAAATTTATTTATAAAAAAAAAATATTATTTATTATTATTTATTATGTGATTGAATTCGACGTACAACTTTTCTCTGTATGCATTATATTTAAAATTATTGAATTTGTACGACAAATAACCAATAAATTTAGAGGCAACACAGTGCCAAATTTTCGCACAGCCTATTCGCTGTAACTTGAACTGTTATGGGCAAGCGTGACGCTAACCATTAGTCGAAGGACGTGCTTTGTCTAGTTACATAGTTGCATTTTTAATAAAAGTAGGTATAGGTCTGTGGTATAGGTACATTTTAGTTTTTTGTTTTGTTTTTGGTCTGTCTACAGAGGCCTTTGGACATAGGCTAAGTGTAATATTCAGATGCGTAAAATTATTGACAGAATGTTACATAATAAAATCGGTATTAAAATATTGACATTACTGGAAATGAATTGTGGTTACAATGGCGTAATTTATTGTCCTAAATTAAACCGAAGCACGTCACCGGATAGTACGGTCGGACACATTATACTTATCTACCTTATGACATTTTTTTTTTTTTTTTTTTTTATGCCATAGGTGGCAAACAAGCAGACGGGCTGCCTGATGGTAAGCAGTCACCGTCGCCTATGGATACTTGTAACACCAGAGGCATCACAAATACGTTGCCGACCCTTTAGAACTCTATTAACTCGCCTTTTGAAGAACCCCATGTTGTAACTTCTCGGAAACACCGTAGAAGGTAGCTCATTCCACATTTTGCAGGTATGAGGCAAGAAGGATCGTGTGAATCGCACAGTGTGCGATTTCCACTGATCTATGATGTGTGGATGAGCCTTCAGGCGGTGGCGGCTAGTGCGATGGTAAAACCGCGACGCCGGCATCAGATCAAACAGTTCTTCAGAACACTCCCCGTTGTAAATGCGATAAAAGATACAAAGAGACCCAACGTCTCTGCGCATGCTGAGTGGCTCAAGGTGTTCAGTGAACTTGGGATCGTTGACAATTCTGACAGCTCTACGCTGTAATGCATCGAGTGGGTCAAGCTGATACTTGGGTGCTCCATTCCATAGATGGGAGCAGTACTCCATGTGAGGTCGGACTTGCGCTATGTAAAGCAAGAGTCTTTGTCTCGACGTGAAGTACCGCTTCGCCTTGTTGAGCACACCAAGTTTCTTAGATGCGAGCTTGGCCTTACTTGGGCTTACATACCTTAGGACCTAAATAAATAGCCTTAACCTTGCTTTACCTTTGAATAGGCGCGTGTCCTATTGTTTCATGTATTACAAATAACAGGCTACGCGAAGAATATAACTAAATACATTACACATACTGAAAAAATCAACTAAATTAGCTGATAATTCTCTGAGATATGAGCGTTTAAAGTTTTTGGTGGGGATAGAGAGCGGATACGCTGTTCCTGTCTATGTTAGTATGGCATCTGTATGGCGCGCACACTGCTTGACGTCATAATGTGCTATAGTGCGTTCTCTAGAATGAAATTAAAGTACTTATAATTTACTAGCTGTTGCCCGCGACTTTGTATGCGTAGACTTCATATAAAATGTTTTTTTCATATAAATATGAATTTGAATGTTAACCCCCGTTTGCCCCCTTAATTCGGCCCTTTCGCAAAACCTCTCTTAGCGGACCTCTACATTCCATAAGGAATCTACTTGCCAAATTTCAACTTAGTATAGGTCAAGTAGTTTTCGAGATTTCGTGATGACTCAGTGAATAAGTGAGTGAATTTCGCTTATTTATATTTTTTATTAAATTTTTCGTTTATGTGCTCTAAGATATGATAAGATAAGATAATTTATTCAAATAACGAACACTCCTAAATACCAATGTCTAAAAGCAATAATACCCATGCGGTGCACGCCATGTCTCGTCAAAAACAAAATACAATTCACTCAAATTCATATAAAAATTGTTGTTCATAATAATTGTTTCATATTCAAATTAATAGGAAAAACTCAACACCCTATTATATAATTATTAAACCTGCTCTATAGGGGCATTGT
This sequence comes from Agriopis aurantiaria, assembly GCA_914767915.1. Taxonomy (NCBI): domain Eukaryota; kingdom Metazoa; phylum Arthropoda; class Insecta; order Lepidoptera; family Geometridae; genus Agriopis; species Agriopis aurantiaria. The sequence goes on from OU612003.1 coordinate 2,806,314, forward strand.
TTACAATTTATAATCAAATAGGTAGGTATAGAACTCCATAAATATCAACAAAATATCTATTTAAGATCAGCTTTTTTATAAGATATTAAATAAAAATCAGGACAAGCCTATTATGCCAATATTTTCATAATGACTAAAAACTTGCTTATTGCGTACCTTGTACACAGTCAAATTTCTTAGTACTTAACTGCGGGTAAAACATCAAAATATATACATCTTTTTAAGCTATTTTTCTTTATCAGAAAGGAAAGCTCGTATAGTTTTTATTGCGCCAGTTATTTTTATGCGCCATAGCTGAAACTGCCACCCTTGCGTGGAAGGATGGCGTAATGGGGACGCCATGTAGAAATACAACTTTTTCTCTTCCGGTTCTGCCGTTTCCGATTTTTATTTAGACATGCACACGGGTTGTGGAGAATGGGAGTTTTATTTACTTTAACGTGATTTGACAAACATTATGCCAAAATATTATAGGGTATGTGCTTTCCTGAAAATCTATAAAAATTATGTGATAATATTAGGTTTTTATCTGTATGTCTGTATAACCGCTAATTCCTCCTAAACCACGCAACGGAGTTTGATGCGGTTTTAACCATCAGTTAGACATTTTTTCACGGAAGGTTTATATACATAACTAGCGACTCGACCCGGCTTTGCACGTAAATTACACCTGTGCGAAGTCAAGGCGGGGGGGCGCTTGTATTACATATTTATAAGTGAAGCTAATATAAGCGTGTTATTTTTTTTTTGTCTATCATCATCAGTCCGTAAAATTCCACTGCTGAACAAAGGCCCCCCGCGTAGAGAGAGGTATTTGTCTATGCTCATTACTTATCCATCTAATAACATATTTCAGGTGATAGTGGAATCGCACAAGGAGCTCCGGTGTCCAGAATGCCGCGTGCTTGTGGAGACGAAGGTAGAGGAGCTGCCTCCGAACGTGCTCCTCATGAGGATCCTGGAGGGCATGCGCAACTCCGCCCCGAGGAAGCCTATCGCGCAGCGAACCCTCAGAACTGGACACTCACAGGTTCAAATTTGATTTATTCACATTACCAGGATAATTTTTTTTATGGAACTGAGTGACGAGACGAACCAGTCACTTACCTGATGGTAAGCGTCACGCTCGCCAATAACAGTTCAGTTCCATGAAACTGAACATACACAAACTGAAAAAAACAATTGAATTAGCTGATAAATCTCTGAGATATAATCGTTTAAAGTTTTTGGTTGGGGTAGAGAGCGGATGCGCTGTCCCTCTTCCGCAAAGCGTGTTTGTAACGCGCACGGCTTGCCGTACTATATCACGTGCTACAGTGCGTTCTCTGTCTAGCATGAAATTAAAATACTTATAACTCATTTATTTTTGAACAAATTTTAATTTTGTTTTCGTTATGGTCTCTATTTATAACCAGTACCCAAGTACATGTTTTGATAGTATTCGAAAAAAAATTTCGTTTTCGTATTGTTCCATACATTGCTGGGCTAAAAGATATTCGAAAACTTTTTTCGTATTAGAGTGAAGCAATCTATACCGCCGATTACTACCGATTTTAGTTCCTCCACGTTTCCGATAGAGGCGCTTTACTAAAATGTATGGAACAATACGTAAACGAAAAAAGTTTTCGAAAACTATCAAATCTGGGACTAAGCGTACAGCTTTTTATCACGTAATAAAAATAGTAGGACACATGCCTATTATAAATTATCTTTGGATATAACGAAAAGTTTTAACGAGTTCTCAAAATCATTACCACATTTCCCACAACTAGGAAATTCGAACCAAAAAGAAGTGAGGGTTGAAATTGGATCAGCAGTGACCCGGGTAATCTAAGCCTGGTTTACACTTTTAAGTTTGCTCGCGGCATGGTAAGTGTTTACTGTACCCATGGAATACTCCACACTCTGGGTTGTAATTACTACATATTATACAGGGTTACGCAGATTTTTTTTATCGTTACAAATCTGCATTCTTAAGAGCGATATTACAAAATGAACCGTTAATTTTTAAGTATTTGTATTTTCGGACATAAAACGAATAAATAAAGCCGTAATTTTCAAGATAAATATAAAATAAGTAAACTATAACATAAAAATGTTTATTTTATGGCACTAATTTTACGAAATCCTTTCTCAAAGTTTCCCTCCTAAAGTTTTACGAAAAATTGATTTTGTAAATTGGAGGTAACAAATGGATATGTTAAGTTTTACAAAACTCTGAATCCGCTACATTCAATAAAAAATACAGATCTATTTAATACAGCAATTGAATTTTCTATAGATCTTATTAGTTGAAAGAAAAATTATACCAAAAATCCAGATTTCGATGCATTTTTCGTAAAAAAAAATGTGATAGGACCCTTAACTAAAAACGTGACTAAATATCTTTGCGCTAATCGGTAGGTAATGCCAGTTTTCACTGACTCTAGGAGTCGCCTAAATCGGATGCCTAAATATTTAGGAGTTGGCTAGGGTAAAAAAACATTTCACAAAACTTTAGTTAATAACTGGTGACGTTAGGTTCTCACTAAAGTTACGATACCACTTTGGGGGTGCTTAATGAGAGGCAACTCTTAAATCGCCAGCCCGCACCGCGCGCCTCCCCGAGTGTCGTTTAACTGATAGTACCTAAATCGCTAGAACGCCCGGCGCACCCTGGACGGTCAGTGCCTATTGCTTCTTGCACTGACTGACTAATCCTTCCACCACGATGTTTCGTAGCAAAAACGGCCCTTCTCAGGGCCCTCCTCAAAACAGTCCTTCTCAGGGCCCTCCTCAAAACAGCCCTTCTCAGCCCTCCCAAAAAAGGTCCCTACCAGGACCCAGCACAACCCTCGCCCTTGTTAAAATAGAATTGTATTTTGCGGAACATCGACTCGAAAGAAGAAGAAGAAGACCGCGCTGGCTCATATCAATATCATAAATAACTGTCAAAATTTTAGGCAACTCTTAGCTTAGGAGCCGTCCTAAAAATGGATTGGTGAAACAGAAGATGACGCTTAAGAGAGTCTGTTTAGATTAGGAGTTCCTTAGGCGTCGCCTTGTTCGTGGCTGGTGGAAATGGACACGAGTCTCGTATGCAAGTCACTGCACCATTACTAACAAAAACAACGTCGTGTTTCAGCCTCAGCCAAGCGGCCAGCCATCGAGGGATGGCAAACAGCTGCCTCCGCACGCTCGAGCCATGTACGACTATATCTCTAAGGAACCAGGGTGAGCTACGTTAAAATTTATTACGAGCGGTTCCATGCTTCGGATGGTATGTTATAGGTCACACACCACACTTTACTAAAGCGACGGTGGCCGAGCGGTAGCATGTGCACTTTACAACCTAACAGCACCTGGTTCTATCCTCGACCCAGCACCAATGACTTTAGTAGCTAAATAAACTATACGTAGTTTCGATGTCATCGCTCAAAAACTGTGAAGGAAAACACCGTGAGGAAACTGGTATGTCCAAGAACCTCAAAAATTAAAAGACATGACATTCACCAACGTGCACTGGCCAACCACCAACGTGCCCAATCTCTCTAAGAGAAGGCCAGGGGCCTTACGACCAACTACTTACGCGGTAGCAAACTAACGTTAAAACCGCGCAGTTCGGAAAGTCACGCGAACGTGAACCTTAACGCGCCCAGATACGGTTTGCGGTCCCGCAACATTTTTTCATCACCTAAACTGGATTGCTTTAAGCAGTTAGCCGTAAGGCCCCTGTATCCCAGCAATGGGAACGTTATAACGAATGAATTATGAAAATTTGCGTCGCACAGATTCCGCTTAGCTCGACTCAGCGACTAGCTTAATCGAATGTGGAATCGAGCGTCCATGTTTCGGTACCATAAGTTTTAGCTCGTTACGATCAGCTTGTCTCCATTGATTCACTTGTTTGTTACTGTATTCCAGCGATCTATCCTTCAAGAAAGGTGACACGATCCTGCTTCAGAAGAAATTGGACCCGTACTGGTACCAAGGCGAGAGCTCCGGCCGGACCGGAGTCTTCCCCATCACTTATGTACAGGTTTGTACTGGTACTAGGAAAGTACATGATCACGCTAATATCTACCCTAAGTACTTGACATTAAGGTAGCATTGTGCCTACGCAAGTCGAAACAAGGGTCGCGCGCTCTGTCGGAATGAATGCTTGAAGCGATATGGTTCTTTATTATAAAGGCTATAGGGTGTATATTCGCTTATGGGTATATATGCTGGTCAAAGCATTTATTTGCTCTGACAGCTGCAATAATATTGTAAGAATCTGAAACCGAGTTTATACAGGGTTACGAGAAAAGGTTAAGCCAAAAAATATCTACTGTTCCATTAAAAAAAAAACGGTCATTTACACTGGACAAAATGTATGGAACAGCTGATATTTTTTTTTCGATTTCAGGATTTCTCGTAACCCTGTATAGTAAAAAAGCTAATATAATTGCCATAACTCGCGGAGTCTTTTATAGTACTTAATAAAAAATAATCTTTTACGTTTTAATGAACTAAAAAATAGAAAAAAGTATTTTGAATTTTTTAGGTTTCTCGAGTTTATGGCAATAGTTTGAAGACAAGGTAGAACTTAAGGGTTCTCAAGACGTTTTGACTAAATGTTTTCCCAATAATATAAATTGCTCCTTTGATACTGGGGCTTAGACAAGAAAATGAAAATGACATTGACAATGACATTAGCTTGAGAGATGCTATCTCAAGCGAATGTCATTTTCATACAATTTCATCTTTCCGCAGGAAACGCTAACAGAAAGTGGGTCTTGTCTAACCCCCCAGATGATATGTGATAAATTGCAGGTTATAATCCCGCTGCAGGTTCCGACGGCACTATGCAAGGCGCTCTACGACTTCCGGATGTCGGCGCCCGACGAGGAAGGATGCCTGGCTTTCGATAAAGGTTAGCAGATCAACCAGCCACTGTGAGAGCAATGCTTCCGTGTTGCTCTAAGGGAGGACACTTCTAGAAGTGATGTCAACTGTCTTGGTCCACTAAGACTAAGTGGACCAAGATATAGTCACCGAATGCCCGTTGGTCCAGTTGGTAGTAAACCTAACTTCTGAGCCTGAGGGTGTGGGTTCGATTTCCACCTAGGACAAACATTCATGTGATGAACATTTGTGTTTGTTCTATATCTGGGTGTTAATATCTGTTTAAGTATGTATTAAAAATTATAAATGTACGTATATCAGTCTCTGGCAGCCATATCACAAGCTTTGCTCAGTTTGGGGTCAGATGACCGTGTGTGCAAAAATGTCCCGAGTAACATAATTATTCACTTTACTTATTTTCTATCTAAATTTTTAAGTTTTTTACATCAAATAAATAATGAAAAATTACGTTAAAAACTAGGGTGCCGCCGGCAGCGGCGCAAAGCTACCGGTGGTTAGGGCTGCAGAGTGAGGAACCTCCATGTCAAGGATTACCGCCTTCTGCATCTGACCCTTGACCCAACCGTCTAGCGAGAGCCTCTTAAGGTGTTGATCGAGGCTCTTCGCTATAAGGCCGTTCACCGATACGACTATATCATTATAATGTCATCCGTGACGGCAGAAGGCAATGGACGACAGCTGGAAAAAAAAAGCGTGAATTAGAGGAGGCCCATAGCCAGCAGTGGAAGGAGACAGGCCTAATATATAGATATATACTAGCTGACCCAGCAAACATCCTGTCCAAATTCCATATAAAAAAGAATTTACTTTTTGTCCTGATTTTTTTGGGCAAATTTTCCAATAATTGTTTGTTAACAATATTTTTTTCGCGATTTGATGTTTGGCCCCATAGTAAAAGTTGTTTAAAATGATGAGTACAATGACCTCCTTTCGGCTTAGCTCAGTCTATAATATGCGTAACCTAGTATATTAGATAGATAGGGTAGCAGTGGTAGTGAGGAGAATGAATTTGACGTAGCCACAGGTCATTGTTAAAGTCGCTGGCATCCAGTGGATGCAAAAGGCAGGCTGTCGTTCAGTGTGGGGGTTAAAGGGGGAGGCCTAGGTTCAGCAATGGACGTTGTCTGGCTGATGATGATGCCACTATCCTGCTGAACGCGGCGTTCAGCAGGATAGTGGCTCATCATTACTCACCATCAGGTGAGTTGTGGTCAAAGGCTAGCCCATTTCATCATAAAAAAAGATGATATACGGCTTTCATATAACAATCCTTTATCTTCTGGTTCCAGGGACAATAATAACGGTACACCGGCGAGTGGACGAAAACTGGGCGGAAGGACGCGTGGAGCAACGCGTCGGGATATTCCCTATCGCCTTCGTAGAGCTCAACCATGCTGCACGACATCTCATGAATAGGTACAAGCATTTTTATGTCATAGGTAGCAAACAAGCTAACGGGCCGCCTGATGGTAAGCGATCATCGTCGCCTATGGATACCTGTACGTTACATTGTGGTGCGGGCGTTTTCCGCTACTAGGTCATAGGCCCTTTTTGCGTGAATCGGCTGCAGCTACTTCAACCACCCGGTCTCCTCCAGGAAGGCCAGGAGCTCGATGACGCCGGCGCAGGGTTCCCGGAGCGTCCTCGGTGACCCGGGGATATTATGGATACCTGTAACACCAGGGGCATCACAGATACGTTGCCGACCCTTAAATACTCTATTAAAAGCCCTTTTGAAGAACTCCATGTTATAGTTACATTCTGTTATTGGTCTACTAGTGGTTCCCAATTAGTTTTTCCTGCGTACTACTTCAAGAAAGACCTCAAACTCGCGTACCCCTCGAGCTCGGCTCTAGCAGACCGACCGCCGGTCCGGAGGAGACTCAGTTTGTGAGGTCCAGTAAAGTATGAAACGCTGCGCTGTATGTAGTCAGTTGAACTGCAGATGGACTACATACGGTGTCACGTCATTCATAGAATTTCTCTTAGTCAAGAGATTGTCGCGCGTACCTCTTGATGCAACTCACGCGTACCCCTAAGGGACCCCTAAGGGTACGCGTACCACTAATTGGGAACCACTGGTCTAGACAGATAGCTGACGACCTCTAAGGCCAGGTACGTGGATACCATACCATGTGGAAAAAATAAAAGGGAGAACACCAAGGAAAAGAATAAAAATCATATTTTTTTATTTATTAATAATAGGCTTGCGTTTGGTTTGACCGTCAACTCACCTGATGTTAAGCGATGATGCGGTCTACGATGGAGCACGCTTGTCTAGAAGAAACCGATTCACTCGTGATTTGACGACACCCAGATTGTAACTATCGGGGAATACCCATTCAGGCAGCGCATTCCAAAGACTAGCCGTTCGTACAATAAATGTGGAAACAAAGCGCTTTTTAAGCGACTTTTCGTGCCCGTTCAGGCAGTCCAAAAAAAATGTGCAGGAGGGAATTAGATCATGCAGATCTGATGCACTCTCCGAAATGTATCAGATAAAAAACCGATAGACTAGCAACTTTACTTCGATGCTCAAGGCTAAGAAGTTTAGTCCGAAATAAAGACTTTAAATTTAAAAACTACCTATTAACTACATAATTATAAACTGTTTATACATATTAATGTGAAATTACGACGTAACAACGAAAGAGCGGTCTCTCCTAACACAGGTTGTCAAAACTTTACAGGAGAGGCACACCTGTATATTATATAAATCAGTTAATAAAGAATTTTGAATGTTTTTTTTTTTTTTTATTTGAATTTGAAAGATTGCTGTTGAGCCTATTTGCAATGTTCCTTGACTAGCATTTGACTGTATTTATAATTTCTTTCCCAGCACACCTCTAAACCGACCTGTCCCGCCGGTCCCAGACCACGTAAGAACGGGGCAGGCAGACCACAGGCACCATGCACAGGTGGGTTAACGCGAAATTAGTATTACTCCTACTACAAGGGCCCGTATTCACTAACCAAAAGACGCACGTGACGCGGCGCGACAAATTGTTAACCTCTAAAAATTTGTCCTCTATTACCTAGGTAATCTCTGGCAGCCATAGTACAAGCTTTGCTTAGTTTGGGTTCAGATAACCGAAATCAAAAATATCCCATATATTTATTTCTATATATCAACATAGCCACTGCTGGACATAGGCCTTCCTATCGATCTCCAAAAAGGCCGGTTGGAAGCGGCCTGCATCCAGCGTTTACCTGCGGTTTCTTTAAGGCTGTCTGTCCATCGTCTGTTATCTGTTATTATTTATCTATACTAATATTATATAGAGGAAACATTTGATTGTTTTTTTGTTTGCATTGAATAGGGTCCGAAACTACTGCACCGATTTAAAAAATTCTTTCACTGTTGGGAAGCCACACTATCCCCGGGTGACATAGGCTATAATCTATACCCGTGCGAAGCTGGGGCGGACCGCTAGTATATAATAATGTCAGTAATTTAAAATTTGTAAATTGCAGCATCCGCACCGCTACCAACCAATGTCGTCATCAATGCCGACAACGCAAAGCAACTATCAAAACATGGCTACGATGAGCCAATCCCACCCTAACTACCAGCCCGGGCCCGCAGTCATGGTCCCCCAGGCCAACATAACCAGAAACATCGTGGAAACCAACACCAAACACTCGCTAGACTTGATACACTTCAATAGCCATGGGAAAGGCACCGTGGTACAAAGCGTGCCGCGAATCGGCGACAACTATGACAGAATTCGAGGCGTCAAATTCGAGTACTCGACCCCAGTTCACAAAATCGAATCGACCTACCAAAACGTCAGAACGCACGAACATTTCCCTGTAACAGTCGCGAATTTCAACGCAAACAACGCGAGTTCTGACTCCAGCTCCAGTATGAACACTGCCTCGGTGTCGACCACTACTCCCAACACCAGCTCCAACACTAGCACTTGCGAAAGCGCCGAACCCAGCCTACCCAGCTCCCCCGATAATAATACAGACAAAAACACGACCGTAATCGCTGGAAATACGTCTCAAAATCCTGAAGAAGAAAACACTAACGAACAGGACAGTTCTCTCAACGCTTCTATGGGAGTGTTGAGTTTGAACGAGAGTTCAACGGCAACAAATACTTCTCTAAACGTCAGTTTGCCTCCCGCTGACAGCCCGAAGCAAAATTCGTCAACGAGCGAGACAGAGAACCAAGAGCCAAGCAATAATGAGCCTTCTCGACTTGACGCTCCGTCTTCAAGTAAAAACGTGCCAAGTGGAGGCAGCGGCCCAGATTCGCTGTTGAACTTTGGTCTGGGACTGCAAGCAGTGTTGTCTCTTTCTCACAAGGACGGGAGTTATATGACACCGCGGGCACGGGATCACAGAGAGAGGGAGAAGAGGCATAGTTTGACGCCTTCGACGCATCTGCAAGGGAGCCACTCTTCGCAGAATAGGTGAGACACTAAACTAAACCAATCTGACAGGACTAAAATTATCTGCCTCCCTTTTCATTTTAATATGTGAGAGAAGGATGGCAACAATTTTGGACCTGTTAAATTTAGTTTAGAGAACATCAGAATCGACGCCATTGTCTACTGCACCACAGCTAATGCTAAAGCAGCGGGCAAGGTTACATATTTTTTCTGCATCTATGTTTAACAACTTTTTTATTTTAGTTTATCTTATAGCCACCCTCGTTCCAGACACTCGGCGGAAATCCTAGCGACCAGCCTCCTTGACCACACGCCGAGCAGCGCGGCCGCGACCCCGGCGCACAGCGAGCGACGCCGGCGGCGCGAGCGTAGTGTGGAGCTAACGCTACCCGCCGCATACGTGGCCATCTACCCGTACAAGCCGCAGAAACCAGACGAACTCGAGCTTAAGAAAGGAGGTAACTACTGAACTCTTTTTTTTAAATTCATTAATAGCCTTGCATTAGACTACCAACTCGCGGGCATCCAGTGGATGCAAAAGGCAGGCTGTCGTTCAGTGTGGATGTTAAAGTGGGAGGCCTATGTTCAGCAGTGGACGTCGTCTGGCTGACGATGATGATGAGACCACCAACTCTAATGTAACGAACTAATAAAAACGATGTGTCAGTTCTTTGTTAATTTGTTAACGTTTTCAACAGCGATCTACACAGTGACGGAGCGGTGTCGAGACGGATGGTACAAGGGGTGGGCGGAGCGGTCACCGCGCGCCGGTGTCTTCCCCGGGAACTACGTCCAGCCGCACCCACACAAGCACGACAAGGTACACACACATCCACCACTTGACATTCATTGAATCTGTGTGCCAAGACAAACCTTCCGTGGTTTTTTGGTGCTACATTTTTGTTAATTGTATATAAACAATGTAATAAACAACAAAAAAAAAAAAAAAAAAACAGAGTACTGACCTAATGATGGTTCAATTAGTAGTGACTTCTGCGCTTGGGAGCGTGAGTTCGATTTCCACCTAGGACAAACATTCATGTGATGAACATTTGTGTTTGTTCTAAATCTAATATCTATTTAAGTATGTATTTAAAAATATATATGTATGTATATCAGTCTGGCAGCCATATTATAAGCTTTTCTTAGTTTATGGTCAGATGACCGTGTGTGAAAAAATATCCTGAATATTTATTATTTACTAGCTCCGCCTGTGGTTTCACTCGCATAGTGATGAAAAATGGTGATGATTATGATGAAATCACTATCCGGCCCATGAACTATACCCATGCAAAAAATCAGGCCAATCCGTTGCTCTGTTGCTGCGTGAAAGAGGAACAAACAAACCTACAAACTTTTCGCATTTATAATATTAGTATGATTAATGCGGGTATTCGCCATCTCGTTTTTCGGCTGTTTACATATCCACTGAAATGAAACAGTAATTATCACTGGTAATTATCGATTTAAATGCTAAAACCTGATTTAAGAACTTGCATATACTTACACAGTTTGACTATAAATTATTTCTGATTCTGAAAAACAATGTTTCATAATAAATAAGCGCAGGGAAACGCTGCATGCAGGCCGCTTCCAACCGGCCTTTTTGAAGATCGATATGGGAGGCCTATGTCCAGCAGTGGACGTCCTAAGCCTGAAATTATGTTGATGAATTAGGCTCCGCTGCTTACAAATGTTATATTGAAATATAATTTGATGCCAGGTGGTAGCGGCTCCGACCCAGGCGGCAGTGAAACCGAGCGCGGCGCCCGCGCCGGTCGCGGTTCCGCCGCCCGACGCTCCGCCCCGAGCGCACACCCCGCCCAACAACGGTACCTAGCCATTCATATTGTAGGGCGGTTAATCAACATAAACTGAACTACTAGCATACCAATACTAAATCGCTGGAAGAAATCGCTTTAGGCGATTAGGCCGCCCATTATACTGCCGCCCATTATATTATTTATGTTAGTTTAAGTTTCATATGTATTTTCGGTGTGTAATAAAGAAATATTGTATTGTATTGTACTAAATGTTTGCCCCGAACCACAAAATAAATATTAACAGATGGAACTTCAAACTTAGGGATTGGAACTAGAACATTGTATTGAATGAACTACTTGTCTACACCACATGTGATACACATTTGTGCACCTAGACCACGAACCGGAAGACGCAGTGTAGGTAGGCCTCCCACTAGATTGACCGACGACATTGAGAGTCGCTGGCATCTAGTGGATGCAAAAGACAGGCTGTCGTTCAAACTCTGTGGAAGTTAAAAGGAGAGGCCTATGCTCAGCAGTGGACGTATTCTGGCTGATGATGATGATCTTGCCTACAAAATATCTTGAAGATGGGATCAGTGATACAGAAGTTATTTTCGAACAAATAAACAAACCCACCATCTTACATACGAACGCAGAGTTGTTTCAAACAACGGGTTTGAGTTGTTGTTGTTACTAAGGCACTTTGACGTGACTTTGACTATGACTTGTTAGTATGACCATATTACTGGTTTAATTATGTGTCACTAGACTTGATTAAAATGATATTGACTGTACCATGTTTATGTTTACAGGTCAGACATTGATGTATTCGTGGAGTTCGAACACTCAACCGCTCCAAACCACTCCCAGATTAGAAAAGGTACTAAAAACTTACAAAAATTAACACTTAGTATGGTAAGGTACTAAAGGTTTACTAAAACACACACCCTTAGCGCGGTACGGTACTAAAGGTTTACTAAAACACACACCCTTAGCTCGGTACGGTACTAAAGGTTTACTAAAACACACACCCTTAGCGCGGTAGGGTATAAAAGGTTTACAAAAAGACACACCTTTAGCGCGGTGAGGTAATAAAGGTTTACTAACACACACACCCTTAGCTCGGTACGGTACTAAAGGTTTACTAAAACACACACCCTTAGCTCGGTACGGTACTAAAGGTTTACTAAAACACACACCCTTAGCTCGGTACGGTACTAAAGGTTTACTAAAACACACACCCTTAGCTCGGTACGGTACTAAAGGTTTACTAAAACACACACCCTTAGCTCGGTACGGTACTAAAGGTTTACTAAAACACACACCCTTAGCTCGGTACGGTACTAAAGGTTTACTAAAACACACACCCTTAGCTCGGTACGGTACTAAAGGTTTACTAAAACACACACCCTTAGCTCGGCACGGTACTGAAGGTTTACTAAAACACACACCCTTAGCTCGGCACGGTACTGAAGGTTTACTAACACACACACCCTTAGCGCGGTGAGGTACTAAAGGTTTACTAAAACACACCAATCTGTGTGACATGTTAAAATATTTCCTTGCCTATTTCCAGTCAAAAGAAAAGTCGAAAGCTGAAAAATCCTCCATATCAACGGGGGTGAGCCTGATGAAGCGTCTCGCTGCTATGAAGAAGTGCAAATCTCCCCCACCTGTCGGCTACAGTATGGACAACCCTGTCTTCGAAGACGGACCGGGGACGTCTGTCATGCTGAACTTGCCCTCGCATCACCACCCTGTGCATGTCAGGTACGAGAAATACTATGAAAGTAAATGAGCACATTTATAGAATGGAAAATTTTAAAACATATGGGTACTAAAATGGGGATGTTGATTGTGATGTATATTTTTTTTAATGAAGGAAGCATGCTGCCTTTATCTTAGAAGCTATCGGATAATACGAATGAAGTGCATAGCTTAGGATGCGTTTTTAAAATCGGTGGGCAGTAAAGGGGTGTGTGGCATTTTATTTAAAAAAAAATATACATCAGTATCAACAATTTATGTCCATTGTCTTAGGAAAATTGAACACTAGAAAAGTAAATTATAATGGGGATATTACGTAATCTAAATACATAATGAAATGCAACAAAAAGTTACATTCAAGTTCGACATCATAATGCAATATGCATCGCTTATTTCATGAAATGAAGTGAGCAGTAAAGCCTGCTATACATGGGAAGAGTAAACGGTATAGTTGCACGGTAGATTACTAACTATACCAATGTAGAGCATTGGTATAGCATTGGTAGATTACTAAAATTTTGTACTGTTATAATATATGTACTAAAACTGGTAGAGTACTCGAAACTTATCTCGCCTAATTCTCTCCTGCCCATTTTTCTATCGGACTGCCAGAGTGGGCACGAAAAATCATCACCGCTTTATGGGTGATATTTCGAAAACCCATACGAAGCGCTTTGATTCCACTTTTATTGTGCGAACTGCTAGTATGTGGAATGCACTGCCTGAATAGGTGTTCCTCGATGGTTACAATCTGGGTGTCTTCAAATCACGAGTGATTCGGTTTCTTCTAGGCAAGTGTGCTCCATCGTAGACCGCATCATCGCTTAACATCAAGTGAGTTAGGGATCAAACGCATGACTGTTATAAAAAAAAAAAACTGCTGTCTACCAGTTTGATAGCCTAATGGTCCAGTTGGTAGTGAATCTGCCTTCTACGCTTGGGGCGCGGGTTCGATTATCACCTTGGACAAACATTCATGTGATGAACATTTATGTACACATTTATGTTGCAAACTATATATGTGTGTATATCAGTCTCTGGCAGCCATATTACAACATAAGCTTTGCTTAGTTTGGGATCAGATGACCGTGTGTGCAAAAATGTCCCGAATATTTATTTATTTAGTTCTGAGTACTCTGTTACTAGTTAAGTCTACCGTTTACTCTACCCATGTACAGCAGGCTTTAAAATCCATCTCAGACTGAATGTGCATTATGTTGCTCCACGCATGTCATGTACTATGTTCTTATATATTTAAGGTGATCTGACAATAGCTTAAAAAGGCTATCGGCCTGGTGTTTGATTTGTTAAAAATAGAACTAAATGTAATGCATATACTGAAGAAATTGTTTAAATTGGCTAATAAAGTTCGGAGATATAAGAATTTAAAGTTTTTGTTATTAACAAGGGATGCTCTGTCCCTTTCTTTAAGGTTAGTGTCAGTAAGGAGTTTGTATGGGGTATTTACATGTGACGTCATTAGTACATTGCGCTCTCTGTCTAGCATAAGACATTAAAATGCTTATATCTTCCTTACTTTTGAAAGAAGTTTTCGGTATTGGGATCTATTTATTGTCAGCTTTTTTATAAGATAATAAATAATGATAAGTCCGGGAGCCTATTGTTGATGAGGAAGAAAAGTTAATTAATAAAAAAAATAGTGAACATAATCAAAACCATGGTCAGAGGGATTCTAACCCACTATGATGCATCATCATCATACAACGACACGTTCTTCGTCAATCCTATGCGTTTAAACTTTGACTGCAATCGGAATCAGGCATCTAAATATTGTCAGATCATCTACAAAAGTCTCATGGTATTTTGTTTGGATAAGCGTTGTTTAACGAAGCACTTTCATAGTCACCCTTGCATATTGTGTTTGTCACCTGTTTTAATTTGTGTTTGTATTATTACCGTTTGTACGTCTATATGTACGAGTATTGTAGTGATTGTTTTGTATTGTGAAGACCATTATTAATTCAAAAGCAGGTATGAGCCAGTGTCTTTTTCTCTCATTCAAGAAGAGAAGTCGGTTTTTCTAGGTATGCGTGATCCATCGTAGACAGTATAGTCGCTAACATCAGGCGAGATGGCGGTCAAGCGCAAGTCCTTTCTTATATTGTTTTGTAAAGCTTAGAAATCCATTTCATCTCCAGCGTCCGGTCCTGAACGATCGATGGCACAACTACTGAGATTTAGCAGTCTTTCATGGTCACCAATGGATTAAAAACACCCTGCATGGTGTTGGAGGTCTATATGCGTCATGGGTAACGCACATTTAGGGTTGCCAACCATGCTTTTTAAAACAGTATTATACTGTTTTTAGCTCTATAACACTGTTTACAGTTCAACAAAAAAAAAAAGTATGGAAAATATTCTGTAGTTCATCATCACCTTAAACCTGTTTAAAATATAAGATTCGGTGCTCACGTAGACCAAAACGTTTTTACGGGACTCTGAAACGAAGTGTATAGGTTAAAAAAAACTGTTCATTTTCTTTCCAACAGCTTAAAATATTTAATTTCTTGTGCAAAAATTTGGCAACCCTACGCACACTATGAAGTATACCCAGGTATTAGAGAAGTAGAGTGGGTCCAACTGTAAATCCAAAAAGGCAATCTCAAGACACTGGTTGAAAATTATAACCTGGGTGTCTTCAAGGCCAGAGTGAACCTTCTAAGTCTACATGCTCCATGTTCGGCCACGACATCGCTTTCCATCAGAGTTGGTGGCCAAACGTAAACCTATTCTATGTATAAAAAGGGGTTGTCTGTAAAGTCGGTTTACGGACGATAATTTTATGTGATAACGCTTAGGCCGATCGTGCCTCTCTATCGCTTGTTCCGCGCTCTCGCTTGCACGCGCGGCTCAGGTGGAACGTGACAATTTTTCGTGCGTGCAGCCGGCGTTCATCGATTTATAAGACGTTATCACGTCAAAAATATTGAATACATTAATACCGAAAACTTAACTAGCACGATTCAGGGCTGCTTTGGAACTTTAAATTCATACAAAACGTCGATGCAGTTTGATGTATAAAACAGTGCTAGAGTACTCGTACATTAGGTCCGCGTTGACTAACTGGGGATGGCCCGGGGGCTAGGTCCGGCTCGTGTCCGTCGCAGCTGCTCCGCGCCTTGCCTGCCGCCGGCCCTGCGCCCGCCGCCGCGCCGGACCGCCGGCACAAGGACCGACATCTGCCACATCTACACAGGTAACGGATACTACTGGTAGACCAGACACTCCGCACTCCTACCAGAATACTCTCTACTCAGTGGCGTAGCTATCGGAGGGCTAGGTGGTGCCGTGCACCGGGGCCCTCAGACTCAGGGGGCCCTCGGACATTGCGAATTATAACAAAAAAAAAAACCCACCTTCAGAATACCCCAAGAATAATCACCCAGGAAATTCATATACATGTACCTATGTACATGTAGTAAGAAGTATTTTTTTGTTTTGTTGAAACTTCGAGCGAAAAGTACTTATTTTTACCTAAATAAAACAAATTGACATTGTGAGAGTCGCGGGCATCCAGTGGATGCAAAAGACAGGCTGTCGTTCAGTGTGGAGGTTAAAGGGGGAAGGTTTATGTTCAGCAGTGGAAGTCTTCCGGCTGATGATGATGATTACAAAAAAGTAGTGCTAAAAACCATCATGCCCGGGCGGTCACCCATCCAAGTACCGACCGCGCCCGACGTTTTTTCTGAGGTAAAACCGCTGGTTAGTAAAGTAAATGTTGAGTGTCTGGTCTGATCTGTGCTTTTCTTGTTCCACTGGGATTATTCAATAATCATTTTGAGTAATGTTGCTTTAAGGTGGTACGTTTCACCTATGACGGGAAATTCAAATTTCAAACGGTTTTCTTGTCCTTGTGGCTAGGCCGGGTAATTATTTTAAACAACAATAATGTTTGCGCAAATTGATTAGTATTCTTTACAAAATCATTTATAGTTATTTATCTCTAATGCACACCATTACTTACATTTGTCAATAAACTAATTTTTGCTGTTTCAAACGGTTTATTGACAAATGTAAGTACTATGGTGTGTTACTAATAAATAACTGTACATGATAATGTAAAAAACAAACAACTATTGTCGCAAACGCTGCGTCATTTTAAAACAATTACCCGGCCTAGCTACAAGGACAAAAAAAATTTAATTTGAATTTCCCCCCATATGTGAAACGTTCCACCTTAAGTCAAAATGATTATGCATGATTGGATAGAAAATTTTCTTTACAAATTTAAGTTTGCTTGTCTGTTTGATAATTGTTGCTTGCCATTTCATTGTACACTTTTTACCACTCTCCACAGTTACTAATCCTTCATTATTGCACTTAACATTATTATACTTAATCTATACTTATATTAACTTTAGAAAACTTATAAAAATTATCTGTAGAAAACTAAAAAAAAAAAACAAACATAGTTTAGCATGAAGGAGAACTACATAATCTCTTCAATTTAAGTTTATGAATAAAAATCGTAGACCTATTGTAGAGTAAAAAAATACTTCTAAGTTGGGTATCGACAGTAAAGGTAACAAATCGATATCGATAAAATATGTACCTGTCGACTGGCGACAGAACTAATATATCAGGTCCAGGTACACCAGCAGGGCTAACATGCTCACCGCGACAAAACCTTGTCGTTCTTTGTCGAGCTAGAACGTGACAAAGCCCCTACGTATTCGTATACGCCTGTCTCGCTTTGGCACGATAAAAAGAGTCACGGCGCGCATGCCAACCCTGCGCGACAAACATTTTACAGAGATGTGGCAAGGCAGTGCCATACAATACTTTTATAGTGCGAACTGCTAGTCTGTGGAATGGGCTGCCTGAATGGGTGTTCCTCGATAGTTACAATATGTATGTATCTGAATCTGGTTGATAGTTGTCCTCAAATCACAAATAAATCGGTTTCTTCTAGGCAAGCGCGCTCCATCGTAGATCGTCGCTTAACGTCAGGCGAGTTGGCGGTAAACGCAAGCCTATTACAATATAAAAAAATGCAAGGATTTTGAAGTTGAACATTCTTGGTGACATTTGGCAAGAGCGGCGCTTGCTATAGCGAGTATATGGTCATAGTTGCATAATATTAGTATTTTGTTGTAACACAGGAGCAACGAAAGTCCATGGCAGTCTCAGCACCGCAAGTCGCAGTCTTTGGACGTGACCGCAGTCCGGCGAGACCGACACCACGCGCAAACTGTCAAGGAAAGGTAAGAAAGAAAGAAAGAAAGAAAGAAGAAAGAAAATAAATTTTATTCGACACCTTTACAAAAACTTATATCTAAAGGATACAATCAGTGTCGAATGGGACCGTCTCAGCATTAATGCTGATAGTCAAGGTCTATCAGCGCTGGTTTTCAGACGAACCCTTGAGTTTACACTTAACTTAACACAAATTAAGGCAATTAGGCATTTTAGGTTAGGCTTCATAATGCTACTAGATGAATGCTAATCGAGATGGACCACGTATGCACGCATGCGTAGTATAACAAATAATATAGTAGGGCCCCGTTATTGGTCATCCAAGAATTTATTGAAGCCACACTACCATACAGAAGTTTTTTTAATGCAAAGTCTCAAATAGTTTTTATTGAAAACAAATCCATGGCAAAAAAACTATTAGAATAGAACAAAACAAACTAATATCGAATAAATGCAGTACCGTGGTGATTGTTTGGTAGATGTCAGCCAAATTCAATTCAATTTAATTTGACAATAATAAAATCACACAATATATAAAATAAAATAATGTCACAACAATCACTTAAGTAAATGTCAAATTACTACAGTAATAAATAACAAAAATGCAGTAGGTGTGTAATTTTTTGAGACTTGTCACTTTAACATCTTTTAAAAAATTGCCGTTATGGGGTCCAACTTCAGTTAATCGTCGGACCATCCTCATTGGAGGCCCGTGGTTCAAATCGTACAGAAGAGTTTGGACCATTCCAATCACATAATAAATTATGTTTCCTTGCAATGCTTGCCAACAGTTCATCACCTTATTGTTCGATTTTTCTCGAGGATTAGTCAAAGCCAAAGCACTATCACAAGCGCTTGCCTGTAAAATATTTTCTTTAAATGATTTCAGGTTCCGATGCATAGTTCCATACCCGCCCAACTCTGAATACGAGCTAGAGTTGAAGGTGGACGATATAGTGATTGTGTCGAAGAAACGCGGAGACGGATGGTATAAGGTAAACACACTAATATTGTTAACTAGCTGCCCCCTTCGGTGTCACCCGCTCATACAAGAACCTAAAGGTAGCATTCCGGTCTTGGCGACCGCGACCAACGACCGCGACCGGCGACAGCAGCCGCAATCTTCTAAGTCTGCGTGCTTCATCTTCGACCATATGGTCGCTTACCAACAGGCGAGTTGGTGGTCAAACGCAGACTAATCCGGGATAAAAAAAAAAAACGACTTTACCAAAAGAAGGTTGTCAAAATAATGACAACATTACAAGCATTTTTGAGTAACAGTTATTTGATAATATGGACCCGGGTATGTCGTAAAACTGCGACCAGAACCACCGGAGGATGGGCAGCAGCGTCCTATTAGTACACGGTGAACGCACTGCGATCCCCAAGCCGCCTGTCAATCGTGGGGATTATGGCAACACCCCTCTACGAGGGAGGCCTTGTTCAGCAGTGGACATTTAATGGCTGATGATTTTCTTTATATATAATTGTAGACAGGCAAGCGACGGACCACCTGATGGTAAGTAGTCGCCGCCTACAATACCCGGGGCATTGGCGGTGCGTTGCCTACCTTTTTTTTATTCACTCTTCGCTTGAAGCAATTGAGCTTATATTTTGGAGGAAAAACCGAAAGTGGTAAGGTGTGTATGTGATGTTATAGATAGATAGATAGAAACTCTTTATTGTGTACACCAGAAATAAAAATTACAACACGATAGAAAACGCGTTATAATATGGATTTAATGTTTCAGGGCACGCTTCAACGCACGGGTCGCACGGGCCTTTTCCCCGCCTCCTTCGTCCAGAGCTGCCCGCAGGAATGACGCACGCAACACCCGAAGTTCGTGACACTTTTCTAGTGAATCACCTCGGCGAACTTCACTGTGATCGGTGAATTTCACTCAAGAAACTAAATCTATTGGTATAGTAAAAGATTTTTGAGAACTTAACTTTCTGCACTTGGTGAACTGTGTTGTTTTATAATAGTGAAATGATCTTATTGAATGGTCAAAATAGGTAATTTTTTACTTACGGAACTGTTTGTTGGTTCTATAGTGAAAGATGTAACTTTACATCATTCACTCATATAGTGAACGAGGCACAATCTAAGATTGATTTCTAAAGAAACTAGCAATGGCGCGAATTAATTTGCTACTAAAGTTAATAGTCATTCAGTCTTATTTCTATGAAATTATATACTGTAACCATCGAGATACAATACATAGAGTCACAATCGTGCCAAAAAATGTCCGAACCAAAACTCGGCGCACGCTACGAATTGCGCACTTTTTGGTTAGTTACAGGTAACCGCGATCCGACTACAACGCCGCGTGTGGCCAGAGCTACGATGACATAGCGGGCAACTAACGTTGAACACTATGCAAGCGACATAACGTCTAAATTGTAGTAAATGTGGCATTGTGAACTATATAATCGACTAGCGGTCCGCCCCGGCTCCGCACGGGTATATTTATAATTAAAGCCCATTAAAATAGCCTATATTAATCAGTGATAATGTAGCATTCAAATGATGAAAGAATTTTTTTAAATCGGTCCCATACTTTTTGAGCCAATTCGTTACATACAAATCTTTCCTCTTTATAATATTGTAAGATGTAAGATACAATTTATGTATAAGGACGCTCGGACGTTTTTTGACTGTTTTCACTGAGAGATTGTGACTCTATAGGAATTGTATCTCGATGGCTGTAACAGCATTGCTTTGCCTCGGGACAAGTTTGTAGATGCAAGCTCTGTGAGGCGACGTCTTCATAAAATAAACAAAGTAAAAGGTATCATCTCAATTACTTTGAAAATAAATTCTATTGAAGAAATCTTTACGACTCAAGATATATTTAAAACCATGGATTCAATATTAGTAGTGGACCTGTTCTAAAACTGTGGTCAAATTTTTATATAAACGACTCATGAGCCAACCCGGCGTCGCGTTTACCGTCGCACTAGCTGCCACCGCCTGAAGGCTCATCCACACATAGGCAGCCTGTATGCTCGTTTGCCACCTATATAGCATTTAAAAAAAACCTATCGCTATAATACCGATGTGACTCGCTTAAATGCGTGAAGTACATTTCCCGTTTGTATACGCACTGCACTTTGTTGCGGTTTTTGGCGCGTCGTTGTTGAATCTATAGTTTTAATATCTTTATTAACAGGCGAGTTGGTGGACAAACGCGGACTTATCCGCGTTACAAAAAAAAAAAAAACTACTTAAATATTTTTTCCACATAGATGAAATGCTCTTTCTACTGCCTATTTCTTGCCACAAAATTACAGGAATAAAATATTTTACATATTGCAATATTTCTATGAATTTTGGAACTTTCCTTATAGTTTAATCCAATCTTACATTTCTTTTGTTACCATGGTTTGACAAGTTTTTATCAAAACAAATTATTAACTGTTCAAGCATTATTAAATGAAATTATTATTATGGCACTACTGGCAGAATACATCAATGTAACTTTTTAATACTTTTGATATAAAAAACGCTGACTTTAATAATAGAAGCCACGACTTATAACCTGTAGACATTACACAAAATTCATTCACAAACGATAGCACACTGATGTCCGTGTGGTCCCCATACTGAACGCTGATTGGTCCGCTCAAGCGCACAACTGCAGTACTAAAAAGGAGATTTAAATTTACATAAGCATTATTCCGCTAATGTGCTGACGGAAATTGTCCGTATCAGATGTCTACGGGATGGTAAGTTGTTTAATAGAAGATATCAAACTGCCTTTAAAGTAAACTTCCATAATACTACCATTCATTTTAGATGCAAAACGTTGCGGGCCAATGACCAGAGTCCAGAGAGATATAGTTATAGTATTTTTATAGTATTAAATAGAATTCTCACCCGAACGGTGAGATGTGTGTATATTTTGAATCTGTAATCGTGTAATATGTACATAAGTAGAAGTAGTTATAAGTTTAATACAAATTATTACGTGCAACAAACAGTTACGAATAGTACGAAAAAAATCCAAATCTTGAAGAAATTTTAAGCTCTGTTCATTCAGGATGTTGATTATGCTAGCTGTCAGACGCAATCGCAACGGCGCCATCTATTGCGCTCGCGTGTTATTACAACCTATACAAGGCCTGTACGCAAGCGCGTTACGCTAATCGTCTAAATTTCGAAGTGCACTTTGTTAATTTTATCTCAACAGGAGCATTACAAGAAGAAGAAGAAATACGCCAATAGGCTTCATAATATACTGCGCCAGTACATGACGCACCAAATCGTTTATAAATCGCAATGCGAGCGAAATCGCACGCGATAACCAACTCTACTCGGTTAGTTACAGTCTTATCAGTTCGCTCACCTCGTACATTACAAACTACTCGAACAGTAGGAGAAATAAAAATATTCGATACTTATTTATGTATTTCGTTTCCGTATTTCGCCCACTGTACACAAAACTCTATGTTTAGAATCACGTTTTGGTTAATTGCATTTCAAAAAGTACACATGCGGTACTATGGATGCTGCTCTTGTATACAATGTAAATACGTTGTCCTCACAACCAGCGAGCGACTGGATGGCTCGATTGCGATCGCAAGTGACAACTAACGTAATCAAACTGCGGCTGATAGTGTAATATGCGCCATATTATAAATGACGCATAACGGCATATTGTCCTATGATAAAACTACAATAATACAATGCGTATGCAATCATCCTAACTGTTTGTTCACTATTTTAAATATTCACCGATTTCATCACAAAATACGATAAAATTACTTCCATTGTAGTAATAAAAGGTCGAATTTAAAGTTAAACAATTATATTTATTTATGAAACACCGTATTTGTTACTAAACATTATATGGAATTTATAATGATAATTTTAGACAGTTTTAATGTATTACTGTGAAGTGCTTGGTAGGGAGTATTAAACCACAGAAATCGATATAGTCTGACAAGGATTAAAATTCTAAACGAAGTTATTAAAAGTGCTGTTTTACTTTATCTCTAGTCTTATCCTGAGACAAATGCAGTGACCAGTGGACTTCCATCTTTAGTTTCTTGAGGTTTTTGTCGGACTGTACAGTGTACAGTTCCAGAGGTAAAACGCTATATTTCCCTACCACGCACTACATAAATTCGTAAGGTTCGAATACGCTTATTATTTTTTAATATTTTATTAGGACACTGCCATATTAACTGTCTTTACTAAAGGTATTTTATTACATACTCCGGTTTTGAAACGATATACAATATACATAACTATGTGGCTGAAAGATATAAATGAATTTTGGTAAAAAACAAATAATTCGTTTCAATGTTTAAAATATTAGTATTATAATAAAAAAAATATGCGGAATTTGTGCATATGAGTACAGATATTTTTATTGCCACTATATTCTGATCTAAGGCTGTGTTCTTAATCACGCCAACAGCGCTAATGAGTGTTTGATTCAACACACGAACAAAGTTTATAATGTGAAGTTTGGTTCTCATTGGCGGTGTTGCTATTGATTCGGAACGCATCCTAGATTTTTGGGTGTCATTCTGGTGTAGACGATATCACGGCCAAGCTACTTGCTCGCATGCGAATATCTACCCTAATAATTAGCACTCATAACTCGCGACGGCGCAAACATCGAAATGCTACCATAATGTAATTTTATTGTTTAAATTAGAACGGCTGTCAAGGCATTTTTGTGAGAAATTTTCGACATTCGAAATCAGTTAGCAACTGTGATTCGGACAAAGAACTTTGAGACCTAACCCAAAAAGGTAAGGTCCAAGTTCTTTGGATGCGGAGTTCGACGCGATGACATAAATGAGAATGTTCACTCAAGGTTCTGTCATAATGCCTGGCGACAGATTTTCCTTTTCATTTCCGTTCTATTTACTTCTCTTTTCTGTGGTGCTAAAGGTAGATATTCCCGTGTGGGCGAACCGATAGACGCGCGACCCAATGTCTGAACCTAACAAATGTCTTCAAAAGTAAAAACGAGGGTATATCCGCGGCGCGCAGCTAGTGACAACTAAAAGTAAATGAACTAATACGGTCAGCGAATAAAATATTCTAGTAAAAAAAATATACTTAGTTATTTATTTAAATTGAATTTTTATAAGTACTTTTAATTTCGGTAGACAAAATTTAAAAAAATAAATGAAAATAAGACTGTACAATATTAATTGTTTAGATCAAAATGTAATGTCTAAGTAAAAATGATTATTTAGAACTTTTGACTAGTGTAGTGTTGTTTTCTAAGGATGTAGTTTAGGAATTTCGAGTGATTAGTTTATTTTTAATGATACCCATTTTTGTAGTCTGATGTATATTTTAACTAGTTGTTAAAGGAAACCTTGTGATTTTATGATATTATGTGTTTGCGAAGGGTCTTTTTTTTGCATTATTTTACAAGTTGTCCCAGTAATATGAAGGAAACTCATTATTTGTTATGTGCCAATTTTTTTTTTTTGTTTTTTTTTATTGCCGGGATAGAATGCTTTAATAATTATAGTTTGTTATTTTGATGACAAATAATTCGTAAGAAACTAGCTTTACCACAAGTTTACCCAGGAATTAAAATTTTCCAAAAAAAAAACTAGATAAAAGTATTTAACGTCTTTCCTACATAATGTAATGCTTCACAGTTAGCGGTAGCATGTGCGCTTTACAATCTGACGGTGCCTGGTTCGGTGCTCGGCCCTGCACCAATCCCTTATTTAGTACCTAAATTATGTGCAGTTTCGATGCCATCATTCAAAAACGGTGGAGAAAAACATCGTGAGGAAACCGGTATGTCCTCAATGATATTATGACATTCACCAACATGCACTGGGCCAGCATTGTGGATATTAGGGCCCATCCTCTCTCTGAGAGAAGGTCTGTATCCCAGCAGTTGGAACATGAATAGGCTGATAATAATAAGTGGTTTATTCCACTTTGATCACCTGGGTGATCATAGACGACTCTTTAATGTACTTTGGTCACCTGTGAATATAATCACCTAGGTGATGAGGGCCACCTGATGGTAAGTGCTCACCGCCGCCTACGGACACTACCTGGAGCATCGGCGGTGCGTTGCTTAACTAAATATACTTTTATCTTAATATTTTTAGAAAAATAGCCTATTCCGAGGGATTACTTTTCAAAGATAACTACGTTAGCTTCTCTGGTCGCTTGTAAAGTAATGTTTAAGTCGACCCATAACATTTTAGCCAACTGTTTTATATTATTTATCTCTATTTTTAACATTTTCTTGGACACATTTACGACAACAAGTATATTGTAAGACAAGTACGAATTTCTTTGAAAATGTATTGGTAATGAAACGTCACAAGGGCGAACGAATCTAATGGGACTATAGTTGTGTATTTACATTTCAATATGATTTGTCCGACCTATGAATCTTTGTATATTTTTTATCTCTTAATTATTATGAGAATAAGATTACGTATAATAAATTATTAATTAAAAAAACTTTTTTAACACAAGCTTTTAGGCGTCCCCTCATCATCTGGGACCAAAGTGCTTGGAAAGACAAATCCAACGAACCCAAACTCGACCTTTTGGGGAAAGACATTGCACACCTTGCAGGTCCGTCAAAGAAACAGTTTTCAAGATGAAATTCCGCAAAGTAACGCCCGATTAAATCAACTATAAGGAAAGATGCTTATTTTGGCCTAGTTATGCTTGAAGAACCGTTCAAATTTCATAAAAATTGTACTGTGTCGTTACAACTACATTTTCGATTGGTTCCGTACTTTTCAATTACAAAAATGTTGTATCTTTTGTACCTTGTACATAATTTTCAGCTCAATTATATTCATAGAACGTGTGTGTTATAGAGAGTTTTATCTATGAAGACGCGTTTTCTCCTAACACGATGGAAGTGTGCTATGTAGGGCTTGTGATTAGCACGTTTATCACGTGTGTTTTACTTCATAAAAACGCTGATCATAAATAGAGCCCATCAACGAAAACATATTTTAAATTAATTCAAGAACGTTACGACGTCACGGCTCAGGCGCGCCATACAAATGCTATACTAACACACGCTTATGAGAAAGGGACAGTCATTATCATCATCATAATCAGCCTTTTAACACTGCTGGACTTTTAGCATTTTACGCCCGAAAGGGTGATTGGGCCATATCCACCACGCTGGATGACAGAGTATCCTCTCTATCCCCACCTGAAACTTTAAACGCTCATATCTCAGAGATTTATCACCCAATTTAATTTAATTTTTCAGTTTGTGTAATGTATTTAGTTATATCCTTCGTTAAGCCTGTTATTGTAATAAATTAAACATTAGGACACATGCCTATTATTGTGTGGCAACAAAACTATTCATACATTATACAGGTTTAAAACTATACACTATAAATTGGTTGGTAAATATTTTAGGGACAGAAAAGATCTTAAACGTTATAGCTACAAACATTTTGCACAGAAAAATGTCGGAAAAGTTTTTTGAAAAGCTGACATTTCTAGTACTTGAACATTACACACTTGCACCGTAAGCAGTTAAGGTAACCCAGAGACAAATTTTCACATATTTTGACCCACCAAAACTCGGAAAGTATGCCTTTTTTGTTTAATTTTGTTATACTAGTCACACAAAAGGAGACGAGCCGTTACCTAAAAAACTTTATTACAGTAAATATGTTCTTGATATTTTCTCGGCTTGTTAATTAAGTGAAACTAGTAGGTTACTAAAATAACATAAAAGGTCACAGTTGTGTGAAAATTTGGTGTTGTGTTAAGCAAATAACGATGCCTCTTTATAGATCAGACTATCTATAAAACACGGAATTTTGAAGTACTTTACGCTTTATATAATTTTATATACATAGTGGAGAGACCCCATCGTAATAGTACCAACAGACGTATGGATTTGGTACGCTGGACGGCGGTCCGTCAACCAAATCCGTCGCGTCTGTTAGCTACTTTATATTTAAATTTATGGTTTAACCGAACTGTTTACTAACACTAAATGTGTATTGCTTTGTATTTATTTCGTCTGTGTATAAGCCACTGGTGTACATAGTTGAAAATGCATTGAACTGTGTAAAAAAAGATAACAGCGTGGATTTTTATACCATTTTCTAAAAACACTGCCATCCTATTCTCGCTTGTTGAAATGAAGAGAGATGCAGATAATTTTAATGCTGTCAGATTTAGTTATTAGATGGTATAACAATGTGTGTCAATGGCATCGATTCTGATGTACTCTAAACTAAACTAAATTTGACAGCTCTGAAATTGTTGCCATCCTTCTCTAGCATATTAAAATAAAAAGAGAGGCAGATAATTTTAGTCCCGTCAGATTGGTTTAGTTTAATGAGTGGTATGACAGAATCGACGCCAATGAATTTTACGATGTAAACTCGACCACTGCCTTTATTGTAACCCACACAACGAAATGTTCTAAACATACTTTAATTTATCCTCTTAGGAATTAACACAACAGTACCCCTAGTACAAAGAAAATCTTTGCTACAAATTTAATAGAAAATGTATGAAAAGGTTAGCCCAAAAGGAGTGCTGTTCCATTTAACAAATATTTTTAGATACTGTTTGTGCTACGGGTACAGAATACAAGTAGTTGTATATTGGTTTTAGATAAAACTAGGGATGTACCAGTGCCGTGACAGACCAGCTGACGCTGACCATCCATATCTATCATTCTTAAGGTGGTACGTTTCACATATGCCGGAAAATTAAAATTTCATACAGTTTTCTTGTCCTTGTAGCTAGGCTGGGGTAATTATTATAAATGACATGGTGTTTGCGAAAAATCGTTGGGTGTTTACATTATCTTGTACAGCTATTTTTCAGTAACGCACTACAATACTTACAATTGTCAATAAACCGTTTGGAACAGTTTATCGACAATTGTAAGTAACAATGTAATTTAAAGATGAATTAAAGATGTGCGTGTAAAAGATAAAAATCAATTTGCGCAAACACCATGGCCGTTTACAATAATTATAAGGCCTAGCTACAAGAACAAAAAAACAAACTGTTTGAAATTTGAATTTCCTAACATGTGATACGTACCACCTTAACAGAAGGTCGGGTATTCACCCCGTTTGAAACTGGTATTTGATTTGACCTGATTTAGTCCCGTTTGCTCTATCGGTTAATGACTTTGTTCTTTGTAAAATGATTGTGAGGAGGGCTGTCTCATGCTCATGAATCCTCCTGATGAGTATCATCACAGAAAAAAAAAAAATTGTTTAAAGTAGAACTGTCAAGGTAATTTGTAAGAAATTTGTTGTAGCCAGTTGCACCCGTATAAACGAAACGTCAGTCATTCGAAATCAGTTAGCAACTGTGATGCGGAGTTCGATGCGTTGATCTAAATAAGAATGTTCAATCAAGGTTCACTCATAATGCCTGGTAACAGATTTTCCTTCTCATTGTCGTTCTATTTACGTTATTGTCATCTCTTTTCTGTTAGTATCAACGAACCTCTTGTGTCCACAACTCGAATCGAAAACCAGTTTCAGCCGCTGTGCACTGTATGAAGGCCAACGATACCAGAATAGACTTTGTGTTTTTCATGAAAGAAGCCTTACGGCAAACAGCGGAACTAAATGTCCATATTGTGACTGTGTTGGACGCTAGTAAGATTTTTAATAATTTGCCATCGTTACTGTCAAAGATAATATAACCACTTGATCGCGCATGTAGTCAAAATTCCCTTTTGCAAAATGATGCCACGTCGGTCGCGGGGGGCAGCTTGTGATTGGACGACGCGACTCGACGCTTGTGATTGGAGAACCAAAAGTCATTCATTCAATCGCGCCTAGGATTGGCTCCGCTCGAAATAGCTTAGGTTGACATCTTAGAACCTTTGCCTCATGCGGGGTAAAGGATGAGCAGTCAAGTGGTTATATTGTCATTGGTTACTGTCACGTACGATGCCTATAAATGTGCTGCTCGAGAAATGATAGTGATAGTGATTGATACGCGATGACAGCGCCGCGTCTGGGGGGACTTCATGAAAAGCACTACGTCAACCTGACGCATTTTTACGATAGCTATGGAAGACCATGCAGCCTAGGTTTTGTGTAGATACACAATCTTTATCAAGTTAGAAGCCGCAAGCACGTTAAATTGTACGAAAACCCAGCGTGCCGTTTTTTGTACGTCATGAGAGTCATAGTGGTAGTTTAAAATCAGTCGCAAGGCCAACTGCTTTCGAAGGGTTTATATGGCGCAATCTGGCATTTTTGTATTGACTTTTCATGTGCTACGGCCAAGACGAAGCTTAAGACGGGAAAACGACGTGCAGAACTTGGTGTATCTAACCTGTTACAGATATGTGGTGCACAGAACCATTCTATATTAGATATGCATTGTGTTTTAATCAAGAAATCCGTACACGAATTCTCCTTTCAGTTCGTGACAAAATCTGTTTTATGTTTAAAAATGTGTTAATTTGTGTTTATTTCATTGTCGCTAGTGTAAATTGGAGTCATATCGAAAAGAATTAGGTAACTTCTGAGAGAAATAAACATTCTTCTAAATTAAATACACGTTTTAATCAAATCTACTGTAGAAACTATAACATGGGGTTCTTCAAAAGGGCTGTTAATACTCTGTATCACAGATACGTTGCGTTAAATACTCTATGTATTTAACGCAACGTATCTGTGAAGCCCCTGGTGTTGCAGGTATCCATAGGCGACGGTAATCGCTTACAATCAGGCGACCCATCAGCTTGTTTGCCACCTATGGCATAAAAAATCTTTGCAGATGGCTCTAGTATAGCTAGTAGCACTTACCTTTAACGTTTTTGTTTGTATTTGGAAAATGACAATTTACAATTCTCGTTTTACGCGATGGTTACAATTCAAGATGCGAGTGAATCGGGTTCTTCTAGACAAGCGTACCTACTCCATCGTAGATCGCATCATCGCTTAACATCAGACGAGATGGCGGTTAATCGCAAGCCCATTATTGAATAAAAAAAAGTTGAATTTAGAACCTCCCTTTTTTGAAATCGATTTTATAACCGGCTTCAAAATAGGAAAGGGCACTTTATAGTAGTCTTATAGTTCGTCTTTAACTAGCTGCAACATTTCGTCTTCTTCTTCGCTCCAGTAGTCAGGGTCTCCTGTCATCTGTCCCAGCGCCTCCATGCGCCGCTCCATCGTCGCCTTATCCAAGATATGCTCCATCTTCATATGCATGCAATCATTAAAAACAGATGCATACTCGCAGATCTCGAAAATGCTATCCACGACGACTGTGCATTCACTCACTGCTTTTAGCAATCTCGTCCAGACTTCACTGTCTTCTCCATAAACGGCTCTATTTGCTTCGAGAAGATTGTCCCGATTGACCCTATTCTTAGTTATGATCGCGTTTCGTTTAAGTATGCACGCGACGAAGCATTTTCCCTGCAAAGTACTCTGCGGGATTCTCTTCAGAAAATTCTGAACGTCCTCCATAGAAGCTTTGACTTGCCGCGCGCATTCGGATAGATTCTTGCGAAACGGTTCGACGTTTTCGTTCATTTTGTCGAAGCCTTCTATCTGCTCTTCCTTTGTCAAAGGCTTGAGTGAAACGACGAGATATATCGCGGACACGATTATCAGAAATATTATTATTTGAACGAATCTAGGGAGGAGCGGCATTTTCTCGGGCGGTCGTTGAACACTGTTACACATTGTTATTTGTTTAATTAAGCACTTTTATTGATTGTTAACGTGGTTAAGCCCTGACGTGGAACAACATTATTGGGTTTGGGTAAGTTTTATCACGGCTATAAAAATGTTACGAAGTGTGAAGTCGCGTCCAAACTACTGGCTTTTAATCCGACGTTTTGAAACATTTAGCAACGGCTTCCTTACGGTTGGGTTAAGTAATTTAGGCTTTCGATTTTGTGGCTTGATCAATTTAGCAAAATATGTATAGGCTAGCTGCAAAACTTATCGCACGCGCACAGGGGATGCGGAAGACGACAAAAGGGATGGGCGGCGCAGCGGCTCAATCACCGGTTTACCTCTGTCGTATTGCCCAGCACTGTTAATCTCGATGAAAATCAATGCAATTTCTCGATGAAAATCAATGCAATTTTCATCAACCTATCACTTATCACCTAATATTAAATCGCTTACCATCAGGTGGCCCATCAGTACGAAAGTATGCTTGTTTGTTCCTCTTTCAGATTAACAAACGATTTTGCAACCGATTTACCAGTCACACTGAATCATGCCACACCACTGGTGTGACTTCGGAGTCGCACCGGTGCCCTTTCGACGCTTTGCCAAAAACGCAAAAGTGCGCGGTGTGACTATGAATAATTTAATTAAGACTTTAAAAAAAGAGGGTTGAGATAGATCCGTATTTTTTTTTACCTATGGCCACCCCTTTATCTCCTACATTCATTTGTTTGACCAATCTCGGTGAAATTTGGCAAGGGGGTAATTTCCAACACGAGGACGGATGTACTTAGGATAGTTTCCCCCCGGAAAATGCTGGAAACTGTAAATTCGCGGGTAAATCTGCAGAATGCCGCTAGTTAGATACCATATAACTTGTAGATTAGTGCTTATCTTCTGTAATATCACCAGGGCCCAGAATTCAAAAACAAATGTCACTATAGATCTAAAAGGATAGATAACACAAAGTAAAATAAAATATCATAGTAGAACCTTTATAGATAGATAGAAACTCTTTATTGTGTACACCAGAAATAAAAATTACAAACAGATAGAAAACACTTACGAGCTAGTGCCACAAGTGGCGGCCTTATCGCTAATAGCGATCGAGCTTTATTTTGTATTAAAGAATATTAATTACGAACAGTACCTACATATCTAATATAGATTTACAAACAGTTTTATGTTAATAGGTTGAACACAAATCTGTTTACTAAGTCTCGGAAGAATCGGAAAAGTTATTATTAGTACTTACCTATACAATGATCATCATTGCTAATATCAAGGATCAAATGTCTATGCTAATATAGAAAGACAAACAACATTATTACCTATATGGTACCTACACAAATTTAAATAGAATAAAGATAGGTATATAATAATAGACGGTAACAAAGAATTAGGTACAGAAATTATAATTTTAAATAATGCATGGAATAAATTAGTAAGCAAAGATTTAATACAATAAGTACTACGTATTAAATCTTTGTTGGTAATATTCTAAAAACTGGGTATGAATTTTAATTTTAAAGGCGAGATTAATTTAATATCTATTTTATTAGCATACCTACTTACAGCCAAAAAAATTACTAGTGAACACAAAATTTCTGCAAAGTAAAAACACCGTAAAAACAGTTTATAAAAATTTGTCATCTCATTATGCCTTTTGTCCATAGAAAGATCATAATCGAAGAATTTGTAGGTACGTACATTTTTAATTTCTTTAACGGATATTAATCACTTAAAATTGTTGTCATCCTTTTCTCATGCGTTCAAATGAAAAACATCGCGGATAACATTGATGCCGTCAGATTAAATTGTAATTAGCGTTTTAATTTGTTTCGTACCGTCTTACCACAAAAGATTTAAGCACGCTTTAGACAAGTGTTTAGCAATTGTTTCACTGCGAAAAATATGCTAAACACTTGTCTAAAGCGTGCTTAAATCTTTTGTGGTAAGACGGTTAGTGTCTATATACACGAAATTATATCTCTAATCGGAATATACATCGAGTTTCCACTATTACACTTTCGAATATATTGAAAGCGGTTCTGGATCGAAGCTCTCTGTAAGCAATTATTCAATAATAATTGGAAAGCATTACTCAGAACTTGTAAACACAACTCATTTGGATTGTCTTTAGACCTTCAACGGTCTATGGGTCTAAATACAATTGTATTTGTAGTGTTAGTTTTAACCACAGATATACACAACCAGATCGGCAATATATTTTAGTGAAAGAGACAACTTGATATGGCTCAGCACAAGTACGAAAAGGACATAAATAGATTTTGTTGTCCTTATCGGCGTGACCTGTTTTTGGTACCTCAAGTGTCAAAATCTGTAATAATCAGTGACAAACAAAACGGGTCTGAATTATATTTATTGCCTTTTTTTGGTGATTTAATGTGATAAATGCGTGTTTCCTCTGAGAAATAATTGTAAAAGATATTTTACAATGGTTGGTTGTAGCATTTTGGGCTGCAAGAAGCGCAGTGAGCGAAAATACGATGATGAGCGAGAGGCACTGAGCTAGCCACGCTCATTGAAAATCTATAGGTAGTAGATCTGTGGTTTTAACTTGTATTTTGATTAGTTAATAAAGGGACTTGTCAAGTAAATAAAATACTGTCATAATAACTGTATCTAGGTATCATACTCGTTAGCTTCAGACCAAAGGTCAGCAGTAAAAATAAAAAAATAAAAATTAAAGACTGATTTTGAAATAAACGTTAATTCACAAAAGACGGTGCGTCTGTGCTTGCCTACGAGTGCTTCCGGCTGTGTAAGCACTGCACTGAATTTTGTTGTCGTTATTGGCGCGTCGATGCAAATTTTTTTGATAGATTTTTCATTTTAATTTGGTCGAAGGTTTTAAAGATCTTTGATTTAGCCAAGGCATGTTCGCAATTAAAGTTTGTTAAAAAAATCCCCGAGACGTTGTGATCGAGAAAAAATAGTTAATAAAAAAAAAAAACCTACATAGTTGGAAGTAGCTTCGTACCTACACATTTATGAATTCTCCAAATCTTCGAGATCTCTTACGATGACAAATATTTTGCTCCTTCTCAGTTTTATAAAGTAAAGCGGAATATTTTATAAATAACTAAGTCATTTTCTATTCTATGTTATTAGGTACCTCCTTTTTGTTAAACTAAGTTTTGTTAGTGTTGTTTTTGTTTTATGCTCGTACATATAAGACTTCATAAGTATAAAGAAAAGGAAAAATTGGTAGGTACTAAATAGAGGAAAATTTGATTTGTTTTATCTACGAGTATGTGGCACATAGGTACTAGTAGATAAAACAAATCAAATTTGACTATGTGCCTACTTCATAACAGCACCTACATAGGTATCTAAATCTTTATATTTACTTATATCAATTATTTTTAAATTATAGGCACAATACATTTAAATTAGACCGGGTTGTTTGATAATTAGTTATTAATGATTCGATTTTTAGACCCAACTTGAATTATAATGTGCTTACTTGGAGGTTGGTCGGACCAGTATAAATACGAGGGGTTCACGAAAGGTAAGGTTTGTTCTAATCGGCAGAATCACTGACAACCTGTTTCTTTTTATTAAGCTTCTGTACACAATCATTACAGCGAGCTAGCACTTTCGCGCAACGCGTAAAAATTACTTTCACTTCTCATCCCATTGCAAAACAATCCCCCGATACGAGACGTACCGAGTAATCGCTTTTGCGACATTAGAAAATCACATCATTTCACGTCCGATCACATCGGTCGATGAGGGTGTGCTTAGCTCTCCTCAGCTTCGAGTAGCACCGGCAGGCAAGGTGGCACAGGGTGCGCGCCAGGCGTCTCGCGTGCCGTGAAAGCCGCCAACCAAGACCCCACATCCCGCTCAGAACACATAAACTTAGCAGACACCGTGTTATCGTAACCCTTCTGTCTGACCACGAAGCCACAATTCTCCGCCTGCTCTACTGACGTATTCCTCAGGTTGACCACTCCGATAGGCTTCGTAACCCTCTTCCTTGGGTATATGACGGCGAAATGCTCCAAGCTCGTCTTATACACGACCACCCTGACATCCTGCCGCATGCCACCTGGTCCCAGAAACACCAAAAACCCAGACTTCACTTCTGTAGCACTGGTCCTTCGAAATCCATAATGCTCGCGGCACGTACTGGGCATGATGTCTGTCGGCATTTCACTGTTTTGTTACGATATTCACGTAAATGCTATTGTTGGAACACGGAGAGCAACGTCCTCTATCGCGTACTGAAAGCTACTGAAGGTCGATTTTCCGAGAGGGTGGTATTTATTACCTCGGCGGAGGATCGTACGTTTTCGGTTCTGATCGTTACTGTGCATTCACTTTGAAGGCAGTGAAGTGAAGGCTCGACAGTCGATTATCCGGTCGAATTTAAGATCACGTCTGGCACGTTAGAGACAACGGGTTCACGGTTACTTTACATTCTGGTAGAAGTGTTTGATAGGTCAAGTGTCTCGCACGAGATGTTGACTTGTGAAAACGAGTAAAGACGGTACATTTTGTGCACTTCGGTATTAAAGTTTGGTAAAACTGTCGTTTTTTAGATGTATTTGATGAGATGATAAAGCATACCTAAGCAGACTCTTGGTCGTAGCACTTTTTAGGTAGGTAGGTATACCTACCTACCTCTATCTACTTATAGCTCCGTACCGGACAAGGCTGCGAGCCTGAGAGCAAAGTAGGGAAGATTGACCTTCGACCCTGGAGGTCAATACGTAGTTCGATACCTCTACTCTACAACACGTCTTCATAGATAGGTACTTTTACACAATGAGCAGGTAGTCACATTCGAAGTGTTGTGTTCAGTTTGCCAAAACTTTGACATTCTCTCAGAGAGAGAGAGAATGGCTTTAATCGACCATGCTGGCCCAGAACATGTTGGCGAATATCATACGTTTTTGAACTATTGAAGTTCTTGTGCCTACCACCGGTTTCCTCGTGATGTTTTCCTTCACCGCCGCTGTTGAACGATGGCATCGAAACTGCACATAATTTATTTATATACTACTAGCGACCCGCCCCAGCTTTGCACGGGTGTAATTTACGTGCGAAGCCGGGGCGGATCGTTAGTTATAAATATATAAACCTTCCGTGAAAAATTATCTAACTGATGGTGAAAACTGCATCAAAATCCGTTGCGTGGTTTAGGAGGAGTTAGTGGTCATACAGACAGACAGACGCGGAAAGCGACTTTAGTTTATACTATGTAGAGAAGAGATGAACAGGCGCACCCAGCTGACCTCAGTGTGGGTCAGAAGACGCCTGACAGGAGTTTCGCAGCACCTGAGGAAGTAGCTAGTATTCCGTCTGCTGAGAACGACAGTTAATAAATAACTGGTACGGTGGTGTGGCGGTGCAGAACCCTCAGTGCGCGAGCCCGGCTCGCACTTTGCCGGTTTATTAACTTAGTCATAGACTACTTTGTATCCAGGAAAAGTTAACGATTCATGTAAAACCGTCGACGTGTGTGGGAAGTGATATAATGCGACGAAACATTTATTTTTGTGTTGTTTCCAAAGCTCCATAGAATGTCTCTCCTCTTGTAATGTCTCCACCACTTTATTAGGGCGTGACTTTGATTTGACCGTGACTTACTTTGCTTGACGCTGAGACTTATTTGACTTCTAACTTAATAATAGTATAAAGGGCTTCACACACAGCAGCTATAATGTAAAGATGTACATTATAGCACGATACATCTCATTACATCTTTGCATAGAAATCGTCAGGAGACCACACACGACAGCTATAATGTATGATAGGATGTAATGTACATTAATATACATTATAGCTGCTGTGTGTGAAGCGCTTAATACTTGATATTGGCAAATGTACAAGAGTGCGAGGCCAAAATCCTCACAGAAAAAAGAATAAAAAAACCTGATACATT
The DNA here is from genome assembly GCA_914767915.1 of Agriopis aurantiaria. Lineage (NCBI taxonomy): Eukaryota > Metazoa > Arthropoda > Insecta > Lepidoptera > Geometridae > Agriopis > Agriopis aurantiaria. The sequence goes on from OU612003.1 coordinate 2,842,934, forward strand.
TTGTGTGGTTTTTTGGCACCAACGTTGAAAAAACAGGTCGGCTTGTGCTATTATTTTCTTAAACTTGTGAATTTTCGAGTGTTAATGTCTATTAAATGGTGAATTATTATTCATTAAGTGCTCGTAAACGTGCTCGAGTGTGGCCAAGTGATATAACGAAGTGAAACGTGTCTTTTTCGTGTTGTTTCCAAAACTCCATAGGAGCCTCTTGTAAAGTCCCACCACTTTACAGGGGCATGAGTTTAACTTGACTACTTAGCTTGAATCTGACTGTTACTATGGCTTGTTTGACGATATTAAGACTATACAAAACAGATGAACAGGCGGTATGGCCTTAAAGGCTTTAGCCTGCCCGATAGGCGAATATAAAAAAAAAAAAAAATTGTTTGTGATTGTGATTAACATATTTTGTCGATTGTCGTTTCGTTTGAAAACTTTGAAACGCCGTCGGAGTTTTGGCGCCAACGTGGAAAAAACATGTCTGCCCTTTGTGTTATTTTCTTAACTTGTGTAATTTCGACTGTTTTGTCGTTTACAGTCGAAATTACACATTAACAGTTAATGTGTAATAATGGTGTATTATTACTTATTAAGTGCTTGTGAACGTACTCGAGTGTGGGCAAGTAATTTATCAAAGTGAAACATGTTTTTTCATGCTGCTTACAAAACTCCATAGATCATCAGTTTACTGGGGCATAAGTTTGACTTGACCGTGACTTACTTTGTTTGACAGTGAGTGTGACTATGACTTGTTTGACGTTATAAAACTATGTAAACATGTGTAATATTACGACTGAAGGACTCTGTATCCATGATTATGAAAACAATTAACAACGAAACGCCGTCGGAAAAAAAAAAGCGCGGGAAACGTTGATTTGGGCGGGTGTTATTTTTCCGTGTTATTTTAATTTTAATAATTTTAATATAAAAAGGATCAGGAGAGTATCGTAGTGCATATAAAAATAGTAGTCATTGTATATATTTTAGTTTAAGTGTATAGTTCTTCTTTATCCGGTAAGTTTCTTGCATTTTTTTAACATGGGAGAGCCGCCTGACCCCGGCGGGGGGGTCGGCACCCCTTGCATGGTCCCTCCGGCCAATAATTTTGTAACTATTACTACAAATATGAGCAGTATAGTTTCTAATGAGTCTGGTATGGACACGGATGCGTCTAGGTCTAGTAGCCAACAGCGATCGAGTCGTAAAAGAGGCCGTCATGTTAAAATCTGCAAAACCTGCAATAAAAAGAAAAGGAAGCATGCTCAAGCAGCAGATGGCAAAACTGGATGTCTTTGCGTTGATAGTGAGGGTAATAGCGACAATTCTGTCAATGATATTGCGAACCTACACCAACCTCTACAAACTCCAACACAAATTCCTCTTCCTTCAAACAGTAATGGTTCAGGTCCTCATGTTTTCACCCCTGTAGCAAGAACGATGTATCAACTAACAGATACCGCTCCATTTACTGTCCATGTGCAACGGGAAACTAAATCACCTGATGATGGTACAATTCTTCACCCAGTCTCATTTGGAAAATTCCTCAAAAAAAATAATTTCCAAAATATTGTGAACGGATCTGTGAAGAGAATAGGGAGAAATAGAATTTCACTTTCTTTCTCGGACTCAAGCGATGCCAATTCATTCATCTGCAGCAGTACTCTATCACATGAGAGTTTGAAAGCATTTGTACCATCATTTAACGTAACTCGTATGGGGTTAATTCGTGGTGTGCCATCAGAGTGGACACCAGAAGAGGTGATAGAGAATGTGTCGGTACCTGATGGGTGTGGTAAGATTTTAAAAGTTAGGAGAATAAATTTCAAGACGATGGTGGATGGTTCTCCTGTATGGAAACCAACTCAGAATATTGTTGCAACTTTTGATGGGCAGGTATTGCCAAATAGAATATTCATGTGCTACAATGCTCTACCAGTAGTACTTTATACATACCCTACTATTCAGTGTTTTAACTGTTGTCGATACGGACATACAAAGCTGCAGTGTAGATCAAAACCTAGGTGCTACAAGTGTGGCCGGGATCACAATAGTGAAAATTGCGACTCAGAGGAAGAAAACATGTTATGCTGTCTATGTTCAGGAGCACATTTCGCTATTAATAAGTCTTGTCCTGAGTTTGCACGCCAAAAGCAAATTAAAATAACCATGGCAGAAAATTGTATTTCTTATGGTGAAGCAGCTAAACTGATACCTTCTGCATCAAAGTCTTATGCTGATATTCTTAAACCTGTTTTTAATAGCACAGCTCAAATACAAACACAATCTTCTTACAGTTCTACTACTCAGCGACTACCTCAAACGTCATATAAAAGGACATTTATTACAAACCGCCGTCCAGCACCCAAACCAGGGATTGGCTACGACCGAGCTGCACATCAAAAAATTCAAAATGAATATAACATGCCTTCCCCACAGGATGGCTGTGCCCTTACTATGAAGAATAACAACCCAATCTTAATGTCTACATCAGACATTATTCAAATTTTAATTGATACATTAACGCAGTCAAACATAAGAATACCGTCCAACGTCGCCCCTATATTAGACATGTTTAAAAATTCAAATGCCATTAATAATGGCAGTCTTTCAAAAAGCGGTGCAATGGAACTGCCGAAGTGCAGTTCATAAAAAAAGTGAAATTATTTATTTAATAAACAAGTACAATACTTGTTTATTAGCACTTTCAGAGACCTGGTTAAAACCAGGCTCAATATTCAAAATCCAAGGTTTTTCTTGTTTAAGGGATGATAGATCTGATAGTCATGGCGGTGCCGCCTTGCTTATTAGAAATACCATCTCCTTCTCTCCTCTTTCTCTTCCTTCTTATGATAATTTTTCCGTAGTAGCTGCACAAGTAGGTAATATTTGTGTTGTCTCTATTTATATATATTTACCTCGATTAATAGCTTTTGAACACCTTCAGGATCTCTTATCACTTCTTCCTAAACCTTTTTTAATCCTAGGGGATTTTAACTCCCATCACATTTCCTGGGGATCCTCTATTTCATCTTTCTACGGCGAAAAGTTACTAGAGGTAATTGATGCACAAAATCTTTGTATATTAAATACAGGCTCTCGAACCCGTCGAACAGCTCCTCACGAAATAACTAGTGCGGTGGATCTCTCTATATGTTCCCCGAAATTAGCTGCTTCTGTGGTATGGGAAACACTAACTTCCACCTTTGATAGTGACCATTTTCCTATCCTTATAACCCTGTCAAGGGCTTGGCATCGTAACCCTCCTCGAAAACCACGTTTACAATATAATATTAATGATAACACATTATGGTCAAAATTCAAAGTAATGTTAATAGTAAGTTAGCAAGTTTACCTAATATATGTAATGGAGTTTTTGACTGCTCAAATGCTTTTACCAATGTTTTATTACAATCGGCTAATGAAACATTCCCTCTTAAAAATTCAGCATCTGGATTAATTCCCTCTCCGCCCTGGTGGGATAAAGAATGCTCTGAAGCAGTCAAGAAAAGAAAAGCAGCTGAAAAACGGTATAATAGAGACATGACAGATGAAAATTTTAAGACGTTGACAGACCTATTAAATAAAACTCGTAAGCTCTTGAAAGAAAAAAAAAAACTAGGGTGGCGAAAATTTTGCCTTTCTATTTCTCCTAATATAAGCCCCACTGTTGTGTGGCGTAATGTTAGAAGATTCAGAAGTGGTGTTAGTGTGACACCTTGTTCACCTTTACCTCCAAATCTGACTGAACAATTTCTAACTCGATTAGCCCCGCCTACAGTACCACCAAAAGAAATAGTCTATAGCTTAGTCCCTTCTGTAGATAATGCAACCATATTAAATTCTTTGTTCTCCATGCAAGAACTACAAGGTGTACTGTCAGCCGTTAAAGATTCTGCGCCGGGCGAAGATGGTATACCATATTCATTCATTGCTAACCTCAGTCAATCATCACTTGTGTATTACTTAGACTTAATCAACACTGCCATGTTAACCGGAAACATTCCTCCTTCTTGGAAATCCCAAGTAGTTGTGCCTATTCTTAAACCAGGAAAAAACCCATCAGATGCTGCATCGTATCGTCCAATAGCTTTATCGTCAGTTATATCCAAAATTGCTGAAAACATGGTTAAAAATCGTCTGGAATGGATAGTTGAAAACAGAGGCATTTTACCTGAAACACAATTTGGTTTTCGAAAAGGCAAAAGTACATTGGATAATGTGGGTACACTTGTCACAGATATAAGAATCGCATTTTCGCGGAATGAATCAATTCTAGCAGTGTTTTTAGATATAGAATCAGCTTATGACAATGTTCTTCTTGATATCCTGAAATCAAAACTTCATAAACTAAATATCCCTGATATTCTTTCATGTTTTATAATTAATCTCCTGTCAGGAAGAACAATAAAGTTAGATCAAGCACTAGATCAATGCAGACTCGTGTGGAAAGGCCTGCCACAAGGTTCAGTTGTAAGTCCCATCTTATTTAATTTTTATTCATATGATTTGGAATCATCTCTACACGGCTCAGTTAATATGTTACAATATGCAGACGATCTTGTTTTATACGCCACAGGCAAATCGATTGGAGATATTCACTGTCAAATATCACGAGCTTTAAATTATTTGAAAAATTGGGTGGCGAAAAATGGACTAAGCATATCTCCCCTTAAGAGTTCTGTGGTTCATTTTACACGTCAACGAATTCCACCAGCTGTCTTTGTACATTATAATAGAAATTTAATTCCAACAGTATCTGAAGTCAAGTTTTTGGGCGTTTACCTTGACTCGAAACTTACGGGCTTACCACACTGTACGTATATTGCCACAAAGTGTGAAAAACTTTTAAATTTATTAAGGTGCCTTTCTGGTGTTTGGTGGGGTGCACATCCTTTTTCTTTGAAGCTCCTCTATAACGCTCTAATACGAAGCGTTCTTGACTATGGGACCTTCTTGCTGGGGCCTAGTAGTGTAGCTGGCCTTAAGAAATTGGATAACATTCAATCCAAAGCACTAAGAATAATCACCGGAGCTATGAAGTCTAGTCCACTAAATGCGCTACAGGTGGAATGTTCTGAACCCCCTCTTCATTTGAGGCGACAATTCCTATCAGATCGTCTGTTTTATCGCGTATTACAGTTTTCTAATAGTCCTTTGATCTCAAAACTCCACCTTCTTGCTGATTTAACCGAGTCTTCAAATTACTGGAAACATAAATCGCTGCCTTGCTTAGTACAAAGCTTAACTAAGTTTAAGGCACTACATGCCCCAACGTATCAATCTCGAACTCTTAGTATATTTACTTGCAATTATGAAGCATTAATACAACCTCCAATAGTTTGCCTTAATTTAAATATTGATAAGCAAAATGCTAACGCGTATTTTAAATTCACTGTAAACGATAAATGGCCCAATTGGCACCACATTTATACGGATGCCTCAAAACATTCACCAAATAAATGCGTGGGTGTGGGTGTTTACCATGCTCAATATGGTATTGTACAAAAGATAAAATGTCCTCCTGAAATGTCAGTATTTACAGGTGAATGTCTTGGCATTGTTAAAGCTATAGAATATGTACTACTTTGTGAGCTTAAAAAAACCATTATCATTAGCGATTCCATGAGTGCTTTACAGGCGCTGTTGAAGTTTCCTTTTAAGACCAAGTCACATTATCCTCTTATAATAGGAGCCAGAGAAAAACTTCATCAATGCACTCTTAAAAACTTAATTATTAACTTTGTATGGATTCCTAGCCATTGTGGGATTACTGGTAATGAAAAAGTAGACAGACTTGCCAATGAGGCTGTGGTGTGTGGTGATCTATTTCCGTATCAAAATTATACCCACGACCTGGCTGCACTTCCCAGGCTGCACCTCCAGGATTCCTGGAAAGCAATCTGGGCGGATAGTAGCATGCATAAAGGCAAATATTATGCTAGTATACAACCGGTGATTCGCAATAAGCCGTGGTTCTCTGTTTTAAACCTTGGCAAGGTGCCATCAACGATTTTGATCAGGATGCGTCTTGGGCATACCACTTGTCCCGCCCACCTTGCTCGGTTTAACATCATAGATAGTCCGCAGTGCGAATGTGGTGATTATGGGGATCTGGACCATATATTTTTTTCCTGTCCTTTACATGACCATGCCTCCTTTTACGATGACTTGATATCCCTCCGTGTTCCATTACCTACTAATATACAATCTCTTCTCAGTAGCAATTCCTTTTCTATCTACCACTCTCTATCTGATTTTATCATCTTTAATGACATTAAACTATAAATTTTATTTATTTATATTTTTTACACTCCTCTGATCCGTCCATCCTAATCCTTCCTATATCCTAATTTTCGCGTATCGTTTCCCTACCTTTAAATTCTAAAACTAAACTCATACGACTTGTATATGGCAACTGCATCAATCATGCGGAGCCAAAAGCCCCAACTCGGGGAAGAAGGAAAAAAAAAAAAAAAAGGAAACGCCGTCGTTAGGCGTCGTTTGACGTTTCGCAAATTCGCATTATTTTGCATTGTCGTGTGATCGTGCGTGTCGCTTATTTTTTTTCTTTCTTCTTGTCTTGTTGTTTGGTTTGGGACCGGGTTAGATTATTTTAGTTTATTATTATTATACCATGTTTGGGACTTTATGGTATTATATAACCAAGTATTCCATAGATATAACCATATTAACCACTAGCCCGAAGGAATAAGGATGGCCGTCGCCCTTTTTTGATTGTGTGATTTTTTTGTGTAGTAGTCTTGTCTTCTGACTATGGGTTCTGACCTTTCGTTTTGCTTTGTCGCCTCCTTGTGAGTAATATTCATAGATCATTGGTAATATTGTTCCTTGGTCATAGCGTTGGCGTTCCGTCCGTGGTATTTTCAGTGTTTGGTTTACGTGAAAAATATGAAAGATTTATTAACATGTGCTCTTTTTGTGTGGTCTGGTCACTGCCATTCATTGGCACTGCAGAATAATTAATTGTGTTTGTAGCTCGAAAATGGTAAATCAGCCTTGCCGGTCATAAAAGCAGGTGGTCTGTAACCACCTGTGTTCTATTGAAGTAGATGCAAAAAGCTATTAGTAAAAGGTACCTCTAAATTTGATTCACGTGGTACTTTATAAGTATATTCTCGTGTTTTATCTATTTCGATGTTTTCTGTCTGTTGATATAATAACGGCATTTGTGCAGTCGCCACTTCGCGACTGATGTAATTTAAAAACAACTCGCAATACCTTTGTATGTACTCGGTACAATACACTAAGTGTGTGATTTTTGTAATGTATCACCGCTGAATCTTTGTTGGTAAGAAGCCAGTATCTCCAGTACAATTAAAATTATCCAAATATTCATTGATTGCAACTTACTTGTGAATGTGTTTTTCCTCTCATATGTTGGGTATTGAAAAGTCTGTTGGGAACTACCTCCTAAGAAATAAAACTAAATGTAAATATGAACTCTGGTGTGATGGGGGTGGTGTTTATAACAGTGTTAAGAGACTGAGGTGTTGTGAAAAATATACCCAACTTCCAATTGTTAGTACGGATTGTTCACACCCGCATGTGTGCTGCTTTGAAGGTGATGCTTCAGAGAAATTGATTCTGGACATAAATCATTGTGGCTTCAAGCCAAACTATTGATGCGTTCAAGATGGTATAGAAGGCATCATTATATCAGGCTGTAGGGAGGGAGTTGCAGGTGTATGGTAAATAAAAGCCCCGGCTTTATCTAACAAAATTACACACTCAACACAACAACAACAATGACAATGGGGCTGCTAGCCATTAAAAATCCCCCCCCCCCCATATACCTATAGTGTAGTATAATTAAAATAAGAACATATTCCTCTGCTCCATTCTGAACACATTCTGGCAATGTACGTTGGTAACTTAGTTCGGTGAATTTCTTCACCGAAGAACAAAGGATAAGTATAAAAGGAATTTGAATGGTTCTGTACCATTTAATCTGACCTCGCATTTACTAAAATTGTAAAAATACTTAGTTCACTAGAGACACAGTGAGGAATGCTAATATTGATAGTTGTTAATATGACCATGTCTAGCGGGCGGAGGGGTGCAAAATACTCTTTTTGAATTTAAAATTTTATTTGCAAACCAGTTACACAGAACAACTTGTATTATCTACTAGAGAGTATTTAACTGTATTAAAAATGGATCATTCTCGATAGATCCAATGCTAAGATCCATAATGGATCTATAGCGATATTTTTTTCTCTTTAGATCCCATTTTAAAATTATGGATCTATCGAGAACTTTTGATTCATGCTAGTGTAAATATTCGGGACATATTTTTATTACTTAATTTTCAGTGATATTCATAAAAATATGTTTCTCATTGATCACTAGTCATGCGCAAAATGTGTCACTAAAATGAAAAGATACAGACATATCTTCTTATCAGTGTGAAGTATATCTTTCTTTTAGTTCAGTTGCTTAATGGATAATTTTGATTTGTTGAGCAACTGGACTAGACTTTGTTTAGCGTTCGGTTTTCTTTCGATTGTTTATTGAAGTATCGGTCGGATAGATTGATAAATTTACAGTTCATTAAATCATCACATAAATTGAATTAATTTGTATCAGGTGATACAAATTAATTCAATAGATATAAGGTAGATAGATAGATTATGGTAAGTTTAGTATGTTTATGTATTTAGTGAACCTGCTCGTGCAATAATAGTACAATTAGTATATTTAAAATTGCAATAAAACAAAAATAGGTGCCAACTGTTATTTGTTTCTCTTATTTGTTATTTTACTTACTTTTTAACGTGTTTATACGTTTTTATACGTATTTATTTTAATAACTAATGACAATATTGCACAGATTTCCCTTCATACTTGATCAGGCTTAGTCCTGCCAATCTAGATCATTAACATCATTTGTTGTTGGGTTTTACGTTATTGTAAATATTTTAGCTAATAATTGTTATGAAATCGTAGGTACAACCTAGATTGGCGTATTTAAAAATCTTTGATATATACAATGATTTGAATTTACAATATGTACATATTATTAACATGCTTCAACTGCTTTGCGTCATTTAGCTAATAAACAGCAGCTGATAAACCGAAGCTGTGACACTTTTGTCGCCTTTAGTTGGTTCCGTTTCTCAGTAAGAATGTTCCCAGCCTTTGAGAAAATCCGTTCCCAGGGAACAGATGTAGCGACTACATTAAGCCGCTTTTGCATGTAGTGAAACAGTAACGGGTATATGTAGCGCCGTTCGTTCCACCACATGAACGGGTCACTGGTCCGTTTAAGTAAAAGCTCCTGCAAATACTTCTCCATCTCCACAATACCCGCTTCTGTAGGGTTTGATAGGGTTAGCTTAGCTACCTCTTTGTCAAACTCTTCCCATAAAGAGGTCTGTCTTGAAGACGGGTGGGCTGTCTGGTCCTGTGTAGTAATTTGTGGCACGCAAGTTTCTTATTGTGGACATCCGACTTTTAATTTCATACTACTGACGGTCTTTTTAGCAGCTGCTTTTTCTCCGAACCCTTTTTCCTTGAAGCGAGAATCCAATAACGCTGCTTCTGTATGTAACACGGAGTTTTCAATGAAATTGAATCTGCGATCGAACTCAGAGTTTAGTTTTTGGACCATTTGCTGAATAGCAGGGATGGGCTGTTCATAGTGACCATGCTGCTCACTCATGTGGATAAAATGCGGCACAAGGGTATGACGACCCCATTCGCGTACGCATTTGGTAAAAATGTCAGCAGTCATTCAGGCTCTCCGATTGCTCTCATAATCCACCGGCAAATGCCGTACATTATTAAAACATCTGGGACGTTGATATTTTCCGATTACGAGAAGTATTTTTTTTTAACTGCTGCATTTGATTCACCGGGTTCTAATCGTGTAATATTGCACTTTTTTTTCAATTGTAAAACACTTTCGCTTCACAGAACTAATTTTGTCGAGCTTTATGAACTTGTCATAACAGGTGACAAACACTAACTGTGATTTACGCGCGCCAATAAGGAGAGGTGAAGCGCGCGGGGCAGGGTGAGGTTGGGGCGCCGTGTAGTGCGTAGGTTTTGTAAATAAAATATAGCACGTCGTTTTAACCGGGCCTATTATCATAAATAATGGTCACTATAAGCAGTTGGTTGCTTAAACAGGAGTAGTAGTAGATAAACGGTTATATTTTCTCAGTACCTAATTATGAAACCTAACTTGAGTAAATATTATTGTCGCTAACATTGGTTAGTCGTTATATATGAATTCTACTGTATTTGCTAGCTTGTGACGTCACATGGCCCATTAAATCTCAAATTTACGCGGTAGTATAATTTGAATTTTGATTGGCCATTTATAATACAAATACAGAAAATTATGAGGTTAAATCTCATGATTGCTTTATAGACAATTTGAGATGGTTTCGTAAAATAAAGTCAAATACCCCATTAAACTTGTATTTTGCGACTGTGTAATATTGAACTTACGCTCTTCTGTCCGTAATTAACGAAATGCACATTTAACCAGGTTTTGAGGTGCCATATGTTGTTTCGTATATGCCGCCTCTAGGCCCCGCAGCACAGTTCCATGCAGAACATCAATAAGTTTAGGCTACAAGCGCAGATGTAATAGAACAGCTGGAAACTTTATTCAACGAAATGCACATTTGGCCAGGTTTTGACGTGCCATATGTTGTTTCGTATATATATTTCGTATATATCCCGTACCGTACATTCGCTTGTGTCTTGTTGTTTGTGTTTGAGACCGATTATTTTGTTATACCATGTTTGTTTAGGACTGGCCATCGCCCTATATAATTGATATTTCTTTAATTGATTTTTTCGTGTGTTTGTTTAGTTTTTGACTGGCTCGATCCGCATTCCGCTGTTTGATACAAATACAAGACGATTTGGTTTGAAACAAGTTTGACATACCATGTTTGTTTAGGACTGGCCATCGCCCTATATAATTGATATTTCTTTAATTGATTTTTTCGTGTGTTTGTTTAGTTTTTGACTGGCTCGATCCGCATTCCGCTGTTTGATACAAATACAAGACGATTTGGTTTGAAACAAGTTTGACAATATGCTTTCTGGCCTGTTTGTTTTGTAAAACATGTAATGCGTTTGCGTTCCGTGGTATTTTGAGTGTTTAACGTGAAAAAAAAAAAAAACCTCTTTTTGTGTGGATAATTTTCAAAATATATATATTTTTTTTTTTTTTTTTTTTTTATGCCATAGGTGGCAAACAAGCAGACGGGCTGCCTGATGGTAAGCAGTCACCGTCACCTATGGATACTTGTAACACCAGAGGCATCACAAATACGTTGCCGACCCTTTAGAACTCTATTAACTCGCCTTTTGAAGAACCCCATGTTGTAACTTCTCGGAAACACCGTAGAAGGTAGCTCATTCCACATTTTGCAGGTATGAGGCAAGAAGGATCGTGTGAATCGCACAGTGTGCGATTTCCACTGATCTATGATGTGTGGATGAGGATATAATATAAATATATAAGTCATCGACACATTTTTAAGCTCGGGCTGTTTTGTTATTTTGCATACTACGTACTGTTAGGACAGCACTTGAATAGTTCAAAGTTGACTCGTGGTTTCGTGGGTTTGGAAAGAAAAGGCAGCAATTCGGATTATAGTTCTATAATATCGGTTTCACAACACAAATACACTTGACACATATTTTACGTGTTTGAAATACTAGCGAAAATTTATTAGAACCCTAGTTTGGGGTCTTTGACTAGCCTGGGTTAGATTCCCGGCTTTTGACTTGGCTCCGGCGATGGATATGAAGTGACTAATGACTGGTGACTGAAGGGGTATTGAAACGGTATTTATACCATTTTTTCAGACAATAGCTGATTAACCAGCTCGATCTGGAATATTAATGGGTTTAGGGTAAGAAGGTAGTCGATGTATCGAGGATTTTTATGGTAAATGGATACTGAACGAGCCCAAAGGTGGCTCGTTCGTTCGCGATTGCGCGGGGATCAAAATAGTAATTTAAAGTTCCTTCCAGAGGATCGCCGGCAGTCCGTCATCTTGTTTTGGGCCCAAAAATTACAGCTTAGTTGTTCTGCGACCGTCCTTGGAACTTTACACTGTTCACCAATATCGTTTACACTCGTGCGTACCACTCGCGAGCTCTTGCGAAACACACCTGAAGTGGCCCACACACACTGAAGGATCAATTTCGCGGTCCCAACAAACTCCGAATCTTTAGACGGGCACTCCAACCGTGCCTCCGATCGCCTCGTGTACAATCTCCGAATTTTTGCTTGTGTTCCGGAATAGAAATATCGCGCGTGCGCTCTGTTCTGAGCTCAAATTTGTACTCACGGGGGCCCGCGCGCTGGCCGGCTGCCTGCCGCCGCCGCCTGCGCCCCAGGTACCTCCTGCGGTCGTCTGTCCGCGGCTCCGGGCTGTCGCTATACAAAGCCTCGGGGTCTGAACAATCACCCGCCACGGACAGGACCTACCTGTCCGCTAGACCACGGGAAGTCGAGACAAAGTTGCGACTGCTCGCAACCAGAACCTCAGCGGCCCGGGGGGACGCAATCAATTGCACATATTGACAGTCGACCCTTCCAGAGAAGGAGCGACTCGTTGATGGCATTGTTCTGTTCGGGTAAGTATAATGAGGAGAACTTGCTGTTCAAGTGGTTTAAGATGGGCAATATTTTTTGTAACTTTGTGTTGTCGCCTGTCATTTGTGTCAGTAGCAGTGCAGTGTTGTCGACGAAATGGAGATTTTTTTTAATGGCTGGAATCCTATTGTACTTCATTACGTCCTTAAAACTGGGCATATGCAACTGCGGCAGACACGCGTACCAATACTCCTTCTCTACCGGTAAAGGGGCAATGCTTTGCAGCATCATCACTGCAAAGAATGCCCAAATATCAGCGCTTGTCACATCTTTCCAATCTTTTTTGGTAGGCATACCTATTCGTTTCCTGGACTATCAAATCTACAACGTCACCGTCCCAAATTTTCATAAAAACCTCCAACGGGGACAATCCTTCGGTGGAGAAGGTGGGACCAGCCGGGCCAGTAAACTCCTCTCGCTGGCCTGTAAAAACGTTGGGATCACTGGACCACTGAAATCGCAGCATTTCTTCTGCTGCCAGTTCCCGGATAACGTTATCCTCTTGACGGCCCAGGCGCTCCAACACCAATTCTGGGTCAAGACCGTCGATTAGGGTTTGCTGGCAAAAATCTGTAGAACGCCTGAGAGTGATACCACCCTCCTCGTCGACATCACTCCCAGGGTGCACTACAGAAGGTTCCTCACACTCCCCAATCGTACGCTCACATTCCACATCTTCATAGATGTGACTTTCTGAAATAAAAGAGAAAAATTGCATTTCCCCCCCTAAAATATTATTAAACTAGCTGACCCGACAGGCGTTGTCCTGTCTTAAAACTTTCAAACGCGCGAAATTAAAATCGCTGTTAACTTTTAACGGCGATTTTATTTTTCTGAAATTTTCCAAATTTCTGTGCAATTTTCTTTCACTAAGAAAGTTCTACAAAGTATTAGAAAACTTAAAAAAAAAAAAAAAGTCGTTCCTAAGTTATGGCGTGACCAAGGTAAATAGGGATTCATTTATATGGCATTCATTTGATAATTCATGATAGACTGCTGACCCGCACCCGGTTGCGAGGACCCAGGCTCTTGGTGGGTGGTGCTGGATGCCACGTCCAAGAGCATCGCCACATCTGACACGTTTGATGCTGGAAAGAGAAAATAGTAGTTTATGTGCCCGTTTATTATGTTTATGGTCGTTTGGAAATGGCAATTTTCCTCACAAAGAGAGAAGTTGACAACTTCCTCGTCCTGCCCGACGGGTATGTCTCCTTCATTATACAATGTTGCAGTGGAAGTGCAGGAAGCTACTGCAGCAAGTGATTTCAGCCTCTGTAAAAAAAACATTTATACAATTACATCGACCTATAGGTTCGACATTTTAAAATATTCTTGAACAGCATACAGAAATACCACATTACCGAACGGTACCCTAGTGTTACGCAAGTGTATGTATGACCATAGGAGCAGAGCAAATAAATACTTAAACCGAGTTTAGTTGTCTTTCTGTCAGATGGATGTAATGAATGGTGTGAACAATAATGAGTATACCTATCTATCTTAAAACTTACTTCTGTGGCTCATCTCTGGTTCGGGCGACCCCTCGTATCGAAATGGGCGGTTTGTTGCACTGCGTTGGCCAGTGCTGGTGCTGGGTTGTACTGCTACTGAGATAAAAAAATTCGATTGATAATGTAACAAATTATTAACTAACTGTAAATAAATAGTTCATACCAGGTGGCAATGTTCGCCAGAAGGGCGAAGTCGGCTTTCAAGCTAGACTGGCCAGAGTGGCCTGGGGAGGAACGAGCTGGCTGAGGCGGGTTGACAGGGCGGGTTTGCTTCGCGGGAGCGCGAGCATAGGTAGGGGCCAAGGTGGTAGCAGAAGGCTGGCTAGCCTGAGGGGCTTTCTGGGGCTTGGCCCATGCATTAATTTTGGGGGGAGGGGCTCCACGTATTGGGGAGCATGGGTGACTTGGATCTTCGGCTTAGGGCCGGCTACTTTAGAGCGGGGCGGTTGGCGGGGAGGAGGGGTCCTACCCTGACCCTTTGGGGCCTTGGGGCAACCACGATAGTTCGCGGTGTGACCCTGCTGGCTACAGAGAACGCAAGTGGGCGGGGTGGGGTCCCCTTTTTGGCGTGAGCACTCGGAGGTGGCGTGCTCCCCTGCGCACTTCACTCAACGAGGAGCAGCATGACAATAGCGGGCGGCATGGCCGTAGAGCTGGCAGCGATGGCACTGGCCTGGGATGCCTTTACGGTGAGGGGGCTCTACTTTGAGGCCCGAGAGGCTGAGAACCGTCTTCACGTTGAAGATGGCCTTAGCCTCTTGGGTCTTGTCTAGGATGACCAACACGAGATCTATGGGGGTTTTTGCCCTGCCGCTGTGCATGCGGTGGGTCTCACGGACGGGGAGGTCTTGGGACTTAAGGTCCTCGAGGATGGAGTCGGTAGGGAGCTCCTTGGGGAGGCCGCGTAACACAACGCGGAGAACTTGCTCCTCCTCGAGCGGGTGATGGTGAAAAAAGATCTGCTGAGCCCGAAGGAGTTTAGTAAGGAGACGGTAGTCGTCGGAGGTGTTCACCTTGACGCTGATGCCGTCACTGACAGTTTTGGCCACAAAGAGTATTTCATGGTCATCTAAGATTTGAGAGACACGGCCCCAGTCTTCCCTTTGTCGAATGACAATAGGACGAGGGGGGCTTTACGGATTTGGGGGTAAGCGCTGGAGGAGCGTCGGGAGTGTCAGTCGGAGGCATGGCTCCAGAGGAGGGGCACGGGGCCTTGGGCGGAGGAGGAGGAGAGGCAAGAGGAGCGGGACGCTTCTTGCCTTTCCCCACGACGGTGAAGCCGGCGGTGTCCATCTCCTCCTGCGGGGGGATGGGATCGGGAGAGAGAGGGCTGTCGAGGGGGCCAAATGTCTGCTTGACCTTCAGGGAGGCACGCGAGGTGCTCCTGTGGTCAGGCTTTGTCTGGCGGGCCACGGTACGCGAGCGAACTCTGGGGGAGCGCGAGCGGGTGCGCCTAGGAGAGCGGGAGCGAGAACGGCTCGTTAAAGGGGCCAGGGGCTTGGCAGCAGAGGCTGGACCTTTGAAGGAAGGCGTCAGCTTGGCTGCCGCGGTGCGGTCCTGTCCTGGCTTTGGCTTGGGGGGGTGCCTTACGGGTAAGGGAGGAGGCTTTGGAAGCTTTCCTAGCGAAAAAAGAGGCCGCGAAGGTCTCCGGGGAGCGGGGAAAGGCCTCCGCGTCACTTATATACGGAGTTTTCTCTTGGTGCGGAGACGAGTACCCATGCGCTTTTGTACATGTCCCACGCACTCGTTTTTGGTCACTGTGCACTCGTCGCCGTATGGATCACTGTTTAGGATGCCAAGAAATGTTTTGGTGTCGCCGTCGCCAATGTAATTACTATACATTACTCCAAATTTCTCGTTGGACCTTGAGAACATTTCCACAATCGAATCAACTTCCATTTTCCCGGCCGAACCTGCGTGATTTGAAGAACAATTTTCTTTATGGCTTTCATACCAATTTTCAAACTCGTCGTCGTCCAATGTATTTTTCTTGATGGCACAGGTATGACAATATCCGCTTTTAACGTCAAGATCGACCACTTTGCCACTGTAATACCCAATAAGTGTAGTTACACCGTACAATGAAGTATATCCACGTTTTTTCCACGATCCATCGCCCGAAACTTTCAAACGGTCAGCTGGTCTTTCATTTTGTATGTTGAGTTCTTTTTCCTAATCGACGGCTTTTTTGCAGACGCTCTCAAACATTGTTTTCGACGCTGTATACAGGTGTTTCACGATTTGGTCATACGTCGATTTTGCTAAGCCCTGAGACATATCCATAAGGCCACAAAAAATGTTAATGCCTTCTCGTGCGACACCCAAAAGTCTCATGACGAACACAATTCTTCTGTTGATTTCGTAGCCGGTGTGAATGAACGGTCCGGATTGAATTTCTCGTTTACCGCATTTACACGACAAAATGATTTTGAATCTTACACCCCGATGGCCGCTTTCGGCAAACGTAATTCTCTGCTTACACGAATTGCAAATAACTAACTCAGAAATAGCTAAAAACACAGAGACAAATTATCCGATAGCAATGAGACGGATAAATTATAACATCGTCCGTAGTTGCTGACGCCAATTTTTTTTCACTACGGCTAGTATTAGCCTCTCCATCGTCCGATGACGAAACATTAAGAAACTGATTGCCCTGGAATTTGCGCTTCCGGGGCTTTCCAGTCCGTTCACTTGAAGATTTGGTCAATTTAGGATAGCTCTGCATGTTTTCGAGATGTTCACGTGCCGAAAAACAAATCAAAACTGAATTTAAATGCTAAATATAGCTTTGCTCAAGCCAACGTAGCCAGCTAATATATATAGTTATAATACATTCTTTTATCCCTACCATAGCTCCACAATGGGCTTCTACGAATAGTCAGTAGTGTCTCGAAGGACTGTTAGTCCCTTTGGATTCTTAGAATGGTTACAATGGGTACAATACATACAATAGATCGAGGGGCGGAGCGCGGGCACTTCGAGCGATCCGGCCGCTCGTATACCTGTTTGACGCTTGCTCACTATTTCTTCTGTAACTCCGAAAATAATTTGAATTTGCTTTTGAAATTTTATGGGCACATTCTTGGATAGTTTGGGAAGACATTTATGCAAAAAAAAAAAAAACGATTTTTTGAAGCCTCTAAAGCAGGCTCCCTTAATTGACATCTATCTAAAGCTGCAACTAACTTAGGCGTGATAAAGTTTTTCTTTTTGTAGTAGTTTCAGAACTTACCATTTGAGAGGTGGATGCCAAGGGTTCCACAAGGCTTTTATCAGAGCTGGTAAGTTGATCGTGATGCCCTTGCGTTTGAATAGAATCTTGCGCAGTAACAGATGACGATAAACCTCCGAAACACATTTGCTCAGATCTTTTTTCTCTTCATATAATTTCCTTTCTTTTTCCCTTTCCCTTTCTTCTTTTTCGGCTAACTTTTTGTCTACACCCGCTAAACACCCTGGACGCCCTGGTTCTCTTTGTTTTTGTAAAAATATCTTATCTTCTTCAATTTTCATCAGTTCCAAAGCATCAGCGTGTGCTATATCAAATAAATTATCTAAATTGTTCTTAAAGTCCTCCTCACGGCGCTTGTAAATATCTTGTATTTTTTTCGATTTTTTTGCAACTCCCTCTAAGCATAGTGAAGACCCACAAGTTTTTTTTTACACAATTAGGTATAGCTCTGGTAGGGATTCTAGCTTTTTCCCAAAATATAATGCACTCCCGAATGACGAGATTAGCGCTTTCACTAACTGTCAATTCAACTTCGCGAATGTTAAAAAAAAGTACTGCAAGAACTTGACGATTAGACGGTAACTTTGCACCTGTTATCTGATAATTTACGTCACCAACTAAGAAAACACATTTTTTATTGCTTCTTAATTCTACTGCCATCTTTTAAATGTAAAACAATACGTGTTAATCGCGAGAATAATTGAGAACAAATGACAAATGCCGTGAATACGCACCGCTACTGCCGCGCAACATGTATGAACATGATTCGATGCAAGTCGGCACGGGTTCATCATCATCATCATCATCATCATCATCAGCCAGAAGACGTCCACTGCTGAACATAGGCCTCCCCCTTTAACCTCCACACTGAACGACAGCCTGCCTTTTGCATCCACTGGATGCCAGCGACTCTTACTATGTCGTCGGTCCATCTAGTGGGAGGTCTACCTACGCTGCGTCTTCCGGTTCGTGGTCTCCACTCAAGAACCTTTCTTCCCCATCGGTTATCGGTTCTCCGAGCGATGTGGCCTGCCCATTGCCACTTCAACTTGCAAATTTTAACAGCTATGTCGGTGACTTTGGTTCTTTGGCGAATATCCACGTTTCGGATTCTATCGCGCAAAGAAACTCCGAGCATAGCTCTCTCCATTGCCCGCTGCACGCGCGGCACGGGTTATCGTACTCCAAATAAGGTATAAAATTATTTCCGAGTGTTTTAGAGGCAAATGAACAAAACTAAGACCTATGCGTTAGAAATTTAAAACTTTGAAAAATAAGGTAGTAGTAAAACACCCTAGTAGTTATTGCGGAAAATACTTACTAAATATTAATAATATTTGCCGAAAACTTCATGGCGTCAGTCAGCAACCAAATTATTTTTTAAATTGAGTATGGGCGTTATTCCCCATAGATACTGACTTTTTTTTCCCCAACTGATTTAAACGTTTGCTCTGTGTCAAATGACCGAATCATAAATATGTGTGTAATGCAAAGCGCGTTATTTTAGTTATACTTTACCTCTTACATTTCTCTTAAATTTTAAAAACTACCACTTTAACAGCACACATGAAATGGTTAGAAGAATAACGTATAGGTACTTACTTATTTATTGTCCAAATACTTTATTAACTGTATCACCTATGGCGAGAGCGGTATCCGATTCAATTTAATTGACAAATTTTCATTTTTAACTATGTACCAAAATTCGAAAACTATTTTCGAGATACATATATTATTGCTATGCTAATTACAAATCATATTAATGATCATCATCATCATCATATTAAATACTACTAATGGTCGGTAGACCATAAGTTTGTAATAATTGGAAAAAAAATGTTGTCAAATTACTTTGACAGTGACGTACATGATCAACATGGCATTTGGTTTATTTATTTTTTTGTTGTTAAAATTTTCATGACCGTTGATTCAATGTCCTTTAGTCGTAATATTAATCAGTTTACATAATCTTAATAGCGTCAAACAAGATTGGACCCTACCCTACCAAAACACCCCCCCGCGGGCCGCTTCAGCGGCCCGCGCCCCCACGTAAAACACTAGTATACTAAAATACGGCTCATTATAATCACACAATAGATCAACACAATGATTCCAGTCGAATAAACTAAGTTACATAACCGATTTCATAAATTATGTATAGTTTTAAACACAAAATTGTTATTAACCTATGAAAACTTAATCTTGGCTCCTTTTTCGTGGTACTGGATTTGCATCCTTCGACACAACAAGTCGGCATCGTCTTTCACTTTCACTTGATTTGTTAGTAAGATTCGGTGTCGTAAATATTGCTGTTCACTGTTCAAAATCGTACTGTCTATTTGCAACATAAGTATAACTATATTTTAGTGCCAGATCTTTATATCAATGATAATTCGTCATAGTTACGATTCGTCTCTGTGACAATCTGGTCAAAAACTTCATCGTTAAAGTATCTAAGAAAAATGTCCATTGGTTGGTTGTCTCGAGAGAAAATGTGGACCCAGATGAACTTACAAATTCCTATCTTTGTCTCAGAAACGAATCTGAATCATTAATCCAGTTAAAAGTCAAGTAATCGTTCGCGTCTGTGGTCAAGAGCCCGGTTAGCAGTTGGTCGCCGCCCGCGTCTTGTCTCTGCACATAGTTTGCACAGTTCTCCGTAAGTTCGTCAGGGAGATGAGCAGGTGCAACTACAACGCACAATCTCACAGCGTTAGCTAGTTGAAAAAAATATAATTCTGAGTTACGAATGTTTTACCGACCTTAATGTTATTCATACGAATTTGTGTTTTGCGTTTGCGGGAATTCTGTTTTGATTTACTTCAAATGCATCTGTTGTGGAGTCCGGTGGGAAGTGGTCACCACAGCGTTAAATTTGTTGGCAATTCGCATCCACTCTTCAACCTTCACCTTATTAGGTGCATTTGTGGTTTTGTTGTAAATAATTTAGCTGCTTTCGATAAATTCCAGCAATGTTTTGGTCTCTTCCTTCGTTAGGGGCTTAGACGAAACCTAGAATTATAGAAACGAGAATAAGATTAAGATACCTCCCAATTTACAAAGATTAGGCTCAAAAGTATAGAATTTATCTGGGCTCAAAACGAACATAGCGGCGCGTCTTCACTGCGGGAGTTCGTATATTCTACAAAATAAAGCCTAGCTAAATTATCGTTTTCTCTTTGGCTCTACAGGTTGTCTCAGAACTCAACGTCAAGCGGGCACGGGTTAAGACATACCAGTTCCAGGAAAAATAAAAATAAAATTCCATATCAGTTGGTTAAGTTATAATTGGCAAATTTATGAAAAAGAGGAAAATCGACCCCTTTATTCATATCTTTAGTTATTCTGACCTCAAAGTTAACTATTTTACAGTGATTTTTTTACTAACGTGGTCTTTAATAAACATGCTATCAATTGCAATCACAAATCAAACAAAAAGAGTTGCTAGGTTTGTTAAAATTATCGTATTTTCTTTGAGTTGTGGTTGAAAAAATAATATCACCTAACTTTGATTGTTCAGTAAAAAAATAAAAATATGGTACCACCCTAGGCAAGTTACTTCAAAAGATGGCCCATGTAGTCAAGATTTCAAAATGGTACAATACTTCTAACTTTTCTACCTATAACATTTATTGCCAATTTTTATCGCAAAACATACTCATTTAAAAAATCAAATTAGGTCAAAACACAACAAAACAACCAGCCAAAACATACCCGAAGAAACGAACGAAAACGAGCGGTCCGCGGTGAGCAGTGGTCAGTGGTCGCGGCTGGCTTTTCAGTTGCTCCAATCCGCTTGGACGTACCCGTAGGTCTGTTGGGCATTGTATAACACCCAGGATCCCACTGTCCAAGATCGAATCGTACTCATCCTGAAAGGCGGCGGGCAAAGCCCCCGCGCGGACTGATGTGCTGTACTTCTGGTGCTTGTTCTCTCCTAAATTTGGCCGCCAGACGCCTCGTTGTCGATGATCTTCTCCTTCGTCTTGTCGATCACCTCCCGCACGACGTCCGAGTGCTCCTTGGGAACCAGATCCTTCACAGCCTGGCTGATCAGGTGGCTCGCTCCCGCTACTACCGCCCCGGTTGGTCCTCCCGACATGAAACCCAGCACAGCTGACATGGCTGGGTACAGCAGATAGTTTTTTGCTGCGTTAATGATAGAGTCTAGAGAAATAGGATCCGGGTACTGAATGTCTGTCACCCGGATGGCCGTCATGTCGTGGTTTCCCGCCTCCATCCTGGAATATAGGACGTACAGCCGCCGAGGCTCGATCATCTCAGTTGCAAGCGACTGAGTGGTCATGGCCGGCGTACAGCTTGCTAACACCGTGCACGGCTGTGCGGCGTGGGCGCCCGTCATGTGATTGGTAATATGGGCGTCGCACTCAATCCACATTCCTAAAGGGCGAAGGGCTTCGTTATTCTCATCAGGGTACACAACTACAGGCGCGTATCTGGCAAAGTCAATCGTACCAATGGTCTCCAATTTAGAGGCTGACTTTTCGTGCGATATAAACAACCCTTTGCGATGCTGCCCGGCATAGCGGAACACTCCTCTCTGTGGTGCTCCCTCTTCTGGGAGTGTTAATTTGCGGGACCATTGGGTTGTTAAGACACACGGAGCCGGGTGATAAGAGAGCCAGTTTGAATCGGTGAATGGATCGATCCCGTAATATTCGGCTGTGCAGTCATCGTCCCAAGCATGCCAAGGCATGATCATCGTGGGTATGTCAATGTACCCACATAGCCCGTTGGTGGCTCTGCGTATTAGGTGGGTATACGTGTTGCGTGTAGTTAGGTCGTCGGTGACTGCCTCATACCCGACCCAGGCCCTGAGAGATAAGTCGGATCGGGCGAATAAGACAGCTGTCTGAAGTGTTATAGCCATACTCAACATGCGGAACCACCCCCGTGTCCCTTCTGCTGAGGTGAACCCGTTCTGTATGTCTTCTGTTATGACCAGCCCCATGTAGGTCGCCACGCGTGACATTGAGTCCATGGTCTTCAGGACCATGGCTGGAGCGTGTACGGCAGGTTTGTATGTAGCCCATCTCCGACCCCGATGTTCAGGGCAAACGATGGACGGTACTCCCTGTGTATTGGCGGCCCCGGAATATGGACGCGCCAACGGACTGATAGCCCCAAAATTCGGAACTGGGAGGAAGCTTGATAAGCAAACCACAGTTCTCGTTGGTCCCTACGTGAGTGGGACACGCGCTCGGCTCTGCAACCTATGCGAATATTCGAAGTGGTTTCTTTACTTTCGCTGATACTCAATCTCATATTGTACAACGAGATTGCAAACATAAAGCAAGCAATATCTGGAGATTTAAAGTGTTGCCCTGCCTCCATGATAAGCGCAAAAACCGGAGGAGATTCAAAGTGTTGCCCTGTCTCCTACAATCCTACGCCACGCAGAGATTTAAAGTATTGCCCTGTTTCTGTCGTGGATCTTACAGGCGTAGCAGAAGGTCGTGACGAGCTCAAGGACGACGAAGTTAGTTTAAAGTTTTGCCCTGCTGACCTCAAGGTTGATCCTTTTGATCTATTCACCATATTGGACGTGACAGAAGATGGAAGCGGCGAGGGACAAACTTATTGCTGGGGTGGCCGCCTGGGTGGCCAACCCCCTCCCTCAAGTCGGTGCCAAGAGCACTGGCCTGTTGGCCGCTCCGCGAGGCCAGGACGTGTACTCGGCGACAGGATGTCGGGGTGGCTCCCTTACCTCTTGGGCGCAGGGATCTGTCTCGTCGCTGGCGTCCTTGCAACTATATGCCGGAGACGGGCCAGCCTTAGTAAATCTACAGCCCGACGATCTGCGTGGGGACCAGCCTACGGACGAAGAGTTGAGGGCAGCCCAACCCTACCAGCAGGCGTTGTTCAAGTCGGGGAAGCTCCATTTCTTCCGGGGCATCGGCTTTCTTTCACGGAAGCAGATGGCCAACGACCGCTATCAGAGGAGGATTGGGGCGAATCTTGCCCGTAATGAGGAAGCGGGAGCTCAGGCGGCGGCTCGAGACGCCCAGCTTCGCGGTGCCGCTGCCAGGCTTGTTGCCGGCGCTGATCTTCGGGTTGATCCTGGCGCGGCAGGGGGGTCGGGGGCTGGCTTGCCAGTGATCAGTGCTCAGCGCAGTGAGCGGGTGACGTCATCGTCATCGGACTGAACCGCGCCATCGCTCTTTGGACAGAGTTCATCACCGCTGTCCGACGCACGTGATGGTTTAGTTTGGTCATCCGGACTTGTACTATCGAACTTTATTAGATGACGTCGGTTTCGCCTATAGCGTCTACCAGAGCTGTCAGCCACGAAGTAAGACCGAGGTTGGGGAGCGCGCGCCACTACTCGCGCGTACCTCCTCCGGCTTTCGTCTGCCATAAGTACGGGTTGTCCCAGCTTAAGCTCAGGAAGCGCTCTCGACTTTTTATCATAATTCAACTTGTAGGCCTGCCTCCTGCTCATCATATTGGCGTAGTCTGCATCATTATTTCGGCTCGGTTTCAATTTATCTAAGTGAGCGGGCAGCCTAGTATTGAGCCTGCGACCCATCAGCAGTTCCGCGGGCGAACTGATCCCGTCACGAGGAGTCGCCCGGTGGTTCAGTAGACCCAAATAAAAGTCATATCCCGAAGTTATAGATTTTACTAAAATATTTTTGATGGTCTGTACACTTCTTTCACTTAACCCATTCGACTGGGGATAATTTGGAGAAGTGATGAATAAATGAAGAGAAGAATAAATTATCGTTGTTTTTACGTTTTAAAACTTCTAACTTATAGTTAAAA
Organism: Agriopis aurantiaria; assembly: GCA_914767915.1. Classification (NCBI taxonomy): domain Eukaryota; kingdom Metazoa; phylum Arthropoda; class Insecta; order Lepidoptera; family Geometridae; genus Agriopis; species Agriopis aurantiaria. The sequence continues at coordinate 2,867,115 of OU612003.1, forward strand.
TAAGCAGCAATTGCTTTATTTTTATCTGTTTTTTATTTTATGTACTCTTCTTGTACCTTTCGATTGCTGCTCCGCTTCAAGTTCCTCGATATCGGAGTCTTCAATTCAGCCGGAGTCCAATTTTTCCACTTATTATGTGTTTCTGTAATGTACATAGTTTTACATTGTTTCTTAGTTACAATCTCAGAGACTTGCTCTGAGTTTTCTACAGAGACAGTCAGCAATAAATGCGATGATGGTTCCGTAAACACACTGATCACTTGATTTTCTGTAGCAAATTTAATTTCTTCTGCTTCAATGTCGGGCAATTGAGAGACGTCAAAATTATTTGGTAACCCAAAGCAGCTGATTTTGGTCATCCCACTGACTCGGTCCAAAATTTCATCAGGTTCGATAAACAAAGGTCCACCTCCTGTTGCTCTGAAAAGAAAATAACTTTTATAAGCATAATGTTACACAAAAAAAGATTCAGGATTGCACGAACGTTTTGTACAGAAACAATCTTGCCTGTTATTTGCGTTAATTGCAGCACTTCTTCGTTTTGCAGCTTTCTTTAAATTATACCATTTTAGTTTAAATTGCTGGATGTCTCGCGCAGGCCGGCCAGCGGCATTGAACATGGTTTTAACCACATGCCAGGCTCTTTCCTTAGCAACATTGGTGGCCACATCTGTTTTTTTTATGTTAAAGTGGTGTTTTCATCCAGTGAATTCAAAAGTCTTATAATTTCTTCAGTCGTGAACTGTTTGCTGCGGGGTTTAGCGGCCTTTTTCTGTAAAATAACAACATGCAAAAATTACCACATCAAGTTACCTCACAAGTTCAACCCAAAACTTTTGAGACAAGATCACATAATTATAAAATTATGTATACAATGATATTCATATTTACCTTGGGTATACAAATAATGGCCTCAGACATGATTTTCTTTGTTTTCCAAATATAATTTAAAAACCAGCTGTTCTCAACAAACTTGTTAAAAACATACACCTACTGCTGTGATATTAACATTTGACAGAAATTTGACGGATGATAGTAAAATTACAAATAGCCATAGACAATTCACGTAAGAGTTTCGTTTCACTTACGGATAGTTATTCAAATTCAAATTCAAATTATTTATTTGTCAGAACATGGTAGGTACACATACATATAAAGTAGCATACATGGTCGTAAGAATGGAGACGTATCTCATGTCCTTGCCTGTTACAGCGTACAAATGTTAGTTTTTTATTAATATTTTTATTAGTTTTTGTTAAAGTTAAAAAGGAAAAAAATAAACAAAATTATGTCTATGTTAGAATATTGTTAGAATCATATTTTGGTTTAGTTGTATTTTATACCTTAATTAGATGTTTATTACTACCTATGTAAGCTATTATTATTATTATTTTATTTGTTTATGTCTACATTACATATCAAAACATTTTTATCACTAAGGAATTCTGAAATTTCATAGTAGCTTTTTTGTGCTAATAAAGTTTTTAGTTTATTTTTAAACATTCCAACATTTAATTCTCTAATGATTTTAGGAATTTTAGTATATATTAAAGGAGCCATACAGAATACACTTTTTTGCATGAGTGCAGTTTTGGCCGTACGTGGGCAGAGCTTCATCTCGGCCTGTGTGCGAGTTCGAATACCAGCATCAGTCAAACTACCAAAGAGATGTGGATTTAATTTTACAAAAGTAGCAATTTCTAATATGTATAGAGATGGTAATGTCAGAATTTTGTGTTTTAAAAAGAACGGTTTACAGCTATCAGTCTTATGAAGATGAAACATTGCCCTGACGCACCTCTTTTGGGCTTTGAAAGCAATCCTTTTGTCAGTAGAGTTCCCCCAGAAAATAATGCCGTATCGTAGAATAGATACTGCCATGCCATAATATGCAGTAATTAGAGCTTCTTGATTAATAACTAATGACAATTTAAATAGTGCGTATGCCGTCGAGCCCATTCTTTTAGTTAATGTATCTATGTGTGCTTTCCAATTAAGTTTACTATCGATGGTCAATCCAAGAAATTTAGTTGAGTCCACTTCCTGTATGTCTCTACCATTATATTGCAAAACTATTTTATCACGTACTGTACGCTGCCGAAAGTGGATGATGTTCGTTTTGTCTAAATTAATTTTTAGGTTATTGTCATCTAGCCATTGAATGATTGATTTTAAACTATTATTTATTTCCGATTCGTAAGTGATTTTATTTTTACAATTAATAGTAACAGTGCTGTCGTCTGCGAAGAGAGTCGTAGGATGGTCTAGTGCTTTAGGCAAGTCATTGATATATCCTATAAATAGAAGAGGGCCCACTACACTGCCTTGCGGGACTCCGAAGTTAGGAGTACGTGCTTTAGACCGATGAATTATTTCTTGTTTTTTATGAATGTTTATTTCTGTAATCTCAGTATAATGTTTTCTATTACTTAAGTATGATTTTATAAGGTCTAGAGTATTTCCTCTAATGCTATATGTTTCTAGTTTTTGTAAAAGTATATCGTGGTGAACATAATCAAAAGCTTGGGTCATATCGCAAAATATTGCGCAAACTGGAATAGTTGCATCTATGTTGGTCATAACATTATCTAAAAAATCATATATTGCCATATTTATTGTTTTATTTTCCCTAAATCCTTTTTGTTCGTTACAAAGTATACTTTTCTTTTCCATGTAATTGTAGAGCTGCGTGTAAATGTATTTTTCAAGAATCTTTGAAAATATAGGGATAAGTGAGATTGGTCTATAGTCATATGCATTCCCTATTTTTCTTGTTGAATATAGGTTTAATAATGGAGACCTTAAGTGCGTCAGGATATGTACCTGCACTAATACATAGATTCATAATGTAGCTTAAGTGTCCACATATGTATACAGCAACTTGTTTAATAATATTTGTAGAGATTCCATCGTACCCTACACTATTTGTATTTTTTAACGCAATGATTATCTTAAATATGTCTAATGCAGTGCTCGGAAGAAAAAACATTGAATTGGACCTACTTGTAATTAATGAGTTTGTTTTCTGACTATTATTTTTAATGGGTTCAATTTTATCAATGAAATGGTTGTTGAATGCATTGCAGATTTTATTTGGGTTAGTGATTATATTGTTATTTACTTTTATTCGCAATACAGACTCATTTTGTATCTTTTGTTTTGAACTATTTATTATATTCCACGTGCATTTAGACTTATTCGTTGCCATTTTCATAGCGTAGTCGTTTTGAGCTCTTTGGGTGAGTTTAGTGATTTTTTTAAACAGCTTTGAATAATTTACTAGTTTATTCTTATTGCTACAATTTCGGTGTCGTCTATATTGCCATAAGAGTTTTCGTTTATTTTTACTACATAGTTTGATGCCACGCGATATCCATTTTTGCTTTTTAACTGATTTAACAATTTTTTGTGTGAAAGGAAAACACAAATCATAAAATAATTTAAACATGTTAATAAAGTAATTATACGCATCATTAGGGTCGTCAATACTATATAGGTCTGAGAAGGAGAGATTTTTAATGTGCGATATAAACTTCGATATATTTTCTTGACTATAGTCACGCCGTTTTATGTACCAGCTATCAATGATGCATTTTTTGTCTACAGGACACATCAGTAGTTGAGCTGTGTGGTCGGATAGCGCGAATTCAACCACGTCAACCTTGCAATTATTTTTAAAATCATGAGCGATATTGTCTATGCATGTTTGACTACTTAATCGGGTTGGTTGTTTAAATGTTAATTTGAGATTAAAACTTGCTAGCAGTTGCTCTAACTTTCGGGAATTTATATCTGGTTTTAAAATATTAATGTTATAATCGCCAGCAACAACCATATGTTTGTATTGCTTTTTATACAGGATCTGAAGAAGATTATCTAGCTCTGTAAAGAATACTTTTAAATGCTTTGATTTTTGTTTAGGTACTCGATAGATACATACAACCAAAATCTTATAGGGAATTAATTCTACGGCACAGCACTCAAATACTCCCAAAATTGATAGAGCCTTAATTTCCGGAAGCTCCCTATACTGAAATCCACTTCTAATTAAGATACAAGCTCCGCCTCTTGAAATATCTGATCTACAAAAACTGGACGCTAGTTGGTAGTTAGCTAACACTAGATTGCTTTCAGAGCCCAACCTAATGTTGTGCTCCGTTACACAAATAACATCAGCGTTAAAATTGTTTTCAGAGCGCAGTTCATCTAAGCAAATAGTTAGCTCATCAGCTTTTCGTAATAAACCTGCGATGTTCTGATGCATGATACATATATATTTATTTACGAAAAAACTCTACATTTCATTTGGTTGCTTGTTATTTTTACCGTTTTCTGAGTCATAGCTTGGATTTATATTGTTATAATTAAATAAATAAATAAATAAATAAATATTCGGGACATTTTTCACACACGGTCATCTGACCCCAAACTAAGCAAAGCTTGTGATATGGCTGCCAGAGACTGATATACATACATATATAGTTTTAAATACATACTTAAATAGATATTAACAAGTTATTAGTTTCCCTGATTGCATATGCGACATTGTTTAATATGGTACGCAGACCATAATTTTTTAACATACCCGAACGAAGATGGAATATATTATTGTCGTATGATAGACATGAATTAGAGTCAAAAACTTATGCATACTTATGTGTCAGATTATCTAAATATAGTGATTTATTAAAAATATCAATTCTATAGTTATATGAGCTCAGATAATTCATTACTTTAGAATCCGGGGAATATTTATAGGTAGGTAGACATATAATAAAGTTTGTATGTTTTATATAGCACAGAGCCTCTCTAGTGAGACGGATAAGTTTGATAAAGTCACTAGTCTCTTTAAAGTCCTCCTCTCCAATGAGCACCACGCAGTAGTCGTTCATAGTCAAAATGTTAAATGTTAAAATGCGTTTATAATACCATATAGTAAAATATACCAACGTATTATTTATGAGTCGTAATGTTACTAATGAGTTACCGAAAAAAGGTCACTCACCGTTGCACTTTCTATAGTATTGGGTATTCGATATTTTGCAATTACTTTTATAGATAAAATACTGTAAAACACAAACCAAAATAATCAAAAACTCGGTCCAACCAATTTCAATGTCCGAATGAAATGAAATAGTTCAACAATCGACATTTGTCTTTGAGTACTTTGACAAAGGAGGAGGTGAAGAACAAAACCTCACTTTTCCACTTATAAAAATTTATTCATTTTCTATTTGCAAACAATGATAAATTGATAAAGAAATTAGATATTTAATCGACCTATAAAATAACTTAGAAAACAGAAAATTCACGAAAACTTAAATTAATAACTAAAAACTAAAACTTAAATCCAAACAAACTACTAGCTAAAATTTAAATTACAAACTAAATATGTGTATATATTTTCAATCAAATATCCTGCCCCTAACTGTACCTGGTGCGAAGGTGCCCATAACACTAGCAGCGTTACCACGCTGAATGGCTATGGCCAACCTTTGCACAAGGTACGAGCCGGAGCGAGGGTCATTATTCTTCTCCCTCAACCTGCGCCCCTTGCCATCCGATCTGCAAAGACCAGGTGGTTCAAGCATACAAGGTATGTTAGCTGATACAAGGGCTCTCCGAACTATGTCATTAAGGGCATGGTGACGAGGAAACCTACCGGAGAAGCGACGACAACTCAAAGCGTGATGGCCATTAGCCTTTACCATGGAACCGCAGATGCATAAGTGTGGTTCACACACCTTGAAGCCCAGGCGGAAGGCCACAGCCACGCGCAGTGAGTCGTCGTCCATTAGTGTCCAAGTGAGGTGAGGGCAGCGCGTATAACCATGTCCCGGATCAGACTGTGACACAGCTCTGAGTCTAGCCAAGTCAGCCCCTGTAGCACTGCTTTTGGATCCGCTTTGCCCCGACATCGTCCCACGCACGCTGAACATGCAATGCCGCAACTGGGCTGGATGCGCCAGTGTTAAGACCTAACCAGGCTGACACAGAATCCGAAACAAATTTTGAAACGCCCCGACACCATTGGAATGTAGTATTACAGTGACGAGGTCTGCTACTCCATGAGCCGATGCCAAGAAAGCCGGAAGGCCTACATCACGTGCGCACCTCAACCCAAATCCCCATACCGAATTGGGAGAGCTGCCTAAAGAGAGCTGTTTTAAATGTCATTTAAATGACATTTAAAACAGTCTCGACCGTTGACAACTATGCAATTACACCAATATTGCACAATTGCTTGCCTTCATATTTGTGACCCATCTACTAAAATATACTCAAATTATGTTTGTTACTAATCTGACAGCTGTGTATTTTTCCTCTTAATAACCATGCGGTTTCAGAATTTGCTAAATGTAATTCATTAGTTAGATCTTGATCTACCTCCCTGCACACCTCAATGTCATAAGAACCATCTTGTCTCACATGTTCAGCGTAGTATGAACGGGCTTGTTTAAGTTGATAAACTCCCAACGGCATTAAAATCATATCGTTATATTCCATTTGTGGAAAATCTTGAACATTTTCATGATTTACTGTGATACTTCCAAACTTGGCCCGTCTCTTATTTAAATTATTTTCTCTACAAAATCAGCTAACGAATTATTAGTGAACATTTTTTCCTAAACAACAGATTATTTCACTTGCGTCATCTCTGTCTTCTAGAACCGGATGAAACTTATTTATTAATGCTGTTGCCACCCTAAAACCTTGCATCAAATGCTTAGAGGTTCTAATAAAATATTCTTGGCGCAGCAGCTTAAAATCCCGCTTAAAACGTCCATTGACAACTTCTACTACCCATCGACACAGGGTCACTTTTCGGGATTCGTTTGCATTACTGTGGTCAATTGATGTTCACCCGGTTCTATTGAGAGAGGATAATGAATAGAGTAGTTTAAACTTTGTAAAAGGGAAATGCTATCACTACTTAGACTATTTATCTTGAAGAATCAAAATAAACGTAATGTGAGAAACGTGTACGTGATGTGTGTAAATATGATGCTACAATAATAGACCCTAATATAGACGTAATACATTATAATATTGGTAAGCACATAAAGTAGCTAACGCAGTCACTTTAATCACGTCCATCTTGTAGTAGACGTAGGAGGGGGGGCAAATGAATAAATCGAGTCTGGATGGCTAGCACTGCTGCTAAACACTCGCCAAGACTCGTGGCGAGAGCCTCTAGGAGGCGCCTCGTGAGAGTCTGGATGAGCCATTAAACGTATTGCTAAGGCAGTCCTTCAGTAAATAACATAGAACAAAGCTGCGCCTACGTGCGCCATTTTGTTTTTGCATGCTTTAAAGAAAATTCGGTAAAATGTTGATAGTTTTGAGGTTATATGTTACCAAAACACCGTGCTTGGTATGAACCTCTTCTAGTGTAGTTCACTATTTTGCCACCAATAAATTTCGCTATTACGCTATTAAATTGTTCAGCTGTGTTGGTGGTCACGTCCAAAATAAGGATGTCTGTATGTGATACCAAATGAATACAGTGTACATATCAGTGGCGTACAATAACGATAGTTCCTATTCCTAAAATTAGTTACAATAATAACAACATTAGGGAAGAGCCAAAGATTCGTCCAATATACACTCATTCCATGCATATGCAAAACTTTTCATAATATGATAGGAAAAAGACTCGAATGGTATATAAAAAAAACTGGAATACTGCCTTCATATACCATTCGTATCAGAAGAGTCCAGTCCTGCTTAAATTCTTTGACCAGATTAGAAGCTTGCGTATAAGTAGGATTTTCGCCCAACCAATCAACAGCAGGCTGTTTTCTTGACGTTGAAAATGCTCACAACAATGTTTTAATTGAAAAGGTAGTCAGCATACTTGATGGCCTTAACGTAGGGACCAGCATCTAAAATTATATTTGTGAGTTCCTAAGTTAAGTTAAGTCAAATAAAAGCTGAAAGTAGTAGTAATACAGCAATGGTGGACGAATAAAGGCCTCGCGCAAGGTGATCCTCTAGCTCCAATGCTTTTCAATATAACTAACTACACACAGGTTGTGTGAAAACTTAGCACACGTAATTTCAGTATCTCAATACGCTGATGACTTTGTTTTATATCTGAGTAGTAATAATTTGAACTATTGTGAATTTCATCTACAAAACTCACTAGATACTTGAGTAAGTAAACTTACGTCCGAAATTAATGATCTATCCTAATCCAATTTTTGCGATCTGAGATTGATATAACAATCCATTTTTCAAGTGAAGCGTACCAATAATCGATCCTAGGATTGAATTTGCAATCTCTAAAATCAAACTATCTTTGGAAGATCGGATCACAGATTAAAGATTGGCCTCTGTTCGAAAATCACAGTTTTGGTGTGCCAATAACCTATCTGTCCATTTTGACGTTTGGTTCAAACTGTCTTTCAATCCAAATTCGGAATCTTCTGGCTATCTATTACGGTTCGATAGATAAAATAAGGAAAAAAAGGCAAATAAGGAAATACGTAACTCAAACGAACGAACGGCTGCCACCGCAAGCACCGATCACACTGAGCACTGATGGCACCTCGCTCAGTTTTGTGAGCGTCGCTGGCGTGTCCGTTCGAGTTCCGTTTAGGAGGTGCTTTTTCTGCGGCTGGATTTTACTAAAATATTTTTGATGGTCTGTACACTTCTTTCACTTAACCCATTCGACTGGGGATAATTTGGAGAAGTGGTAGTGTGCCTAAATCCCCACTGTCTACTGAACTCTGTAAACATTTTGGAGGAGTAGGCTGGTCCATTATCGGTTACCAGCTCCTGCGGGATACCGTGTCTTGCGAATTGGTCTTTCATAGCGGTAATGACCGCTTTCGATCCTATGTTGGTCAGTGGATTTACTTCAATATAATTGGAGAAGTAATCCGCTAAAATAAGGAAATACTTGCCAGCGTGATGAAAAATGTCTGATCCAACCTTGAGCCACGGTAGACTGGGTACCGGGTGGGGCATGAGCGGCTCCCTGGTGGGGCGCGGCGCGCGTTCGATGCACGCTGTGCAGCGGCGCACCATCGTTTCTATGGCGCGCGACATACCCGGCCAAAACATGACCTCGCGCGCGTGCCGCTTGCATCTATCTATGCCCATGTGCCCGTCGTGTACCCGGCTCAACATCTCATGACGTATCGCTAGTGGAATGTAGACGAGATTATCCTTGAAAATAATGCCGTTTACATATTCAAAACTATCTTTAAATGGCCATAAACTTCTCACACGCTCGTCCACTTCGTATTTATTCATCGGCCAACCTTCTGTTATGTATTTTATAATTAACTGACATTCTGTATCTTCGCTGAGCGCATCTTTTATCATCTTCATCTTTGGCTCACTGAATCTCACATTCTCAATCAGGAAACAGGACTGCTCTTCTACTTCTTCTTCAATCTTACCTGTCATCACTTCCGTCAACGGCGCTCTTGATAGCGTGTCTGCCACAAACAAATACTTGCCGGGCTTGTAAACTACATTAAAATCATAGCGCTGAACGCGTAGCATCATACGCTGTAGTCGCGCTGGGATCGAATCCAGCGATTTTTGAAATAGCGCTTCGAGCGGTTTGTGGTCTGTTTCTACGGTGATATCACACCGACCGTACACATACTGGTGGAAACGTTCCAATGCGAATACGATAGCTAGAAGCTCTTTCTCTATTTGTGCGTACCTGCACTGCGTGTCAGTGAGCGTGGCAGATGCGAACTCGACTGGGCGGTGTGCCTGTAGCACTACAGCGCCTAGTGCACGAGAACTTGCATCCACGGAAATTAATACTGGCTCGTGCGCTGAGTATATCGCCAGTACCGGTGCGCTGCAAACGGCTGCCTTCAGCGCGCGCACCGCCTCTGTGTGCGTCACCTCCCACACCCATGAGCTGTCCTTCTTTAATAGCCCACGCAGAGGGGTCGCGGTATCTGAATAATTCGGTATAAACTTCGATAGGTAGTTGATCATACCTAGAAAACGTTCCAATGATGGCCTATCTTCGGGGTCGGGCATGTCTTTGATCGCTTTAATTTTGTTATTATCGATAGACATCCCGCGCTCGCTAAAAATGTGTCCTAAATAACTAACCTGACTGACTTGAAATTCACACTTCTCTTCGTTGAATTTGATGCCAACTTCGCGCGCTCTGTCTAGCAACTTCTTAAGGCGCTCGTCGTGCTGGGTCCTACTAGAACCCCAGACAATAACATCATCTATAAAGGAATCGACCCCTTCCAGATCCTCTAGTAACTGACGGATTTTGGAGTGAAACACTTCCGACGCGCAATTAATTCCATACGGTAACCGCAGGAACTGATACCTACCGAACGGAGTTCCGAACGTACAGAGGTCGGCGCTGATGTCATCCAACTGGATCATCCAAAACCCAGAGCGAGCGTCCAGCTTACTGAACACAGTCGCGCCCTCTAGCTGCGTCGCGATCTCCGTGAGCGTCGGCAGCGGATAATGCGCGCGTCGCACTGCGCGGTTCAGCGGCCGCGGGTCGAGGCACACGCGGATACTACCATCCTTCTTTGGCGCCACAACGATGGCGTTCACCCACGGGGTCGGGTGCGATACTTTCCTGACCACACCCATTTTCTCCATGCGCACTAATTCGCACAACAATTTATCACGGACTCCTATTGGAATCTTTCTAACCGGGCAGACTGACGGCTGGACATTTTTATCAATTACAATACTATATTTACCTGGGAGCTTGCCAAGACCTTGAAATAAATCTTTGTATACATCGATATTGAGCGAAAATATTCGCTGTATCATTCCCATATTCTCACATGCAAACTTTCCTAATACATTTTGGCAATCGAAATCCGCAATTACAAAATTTAATTTATATGTTACATTTTTATAAACCCATTGTATATCGGCAGACCCAACAATCGGTATGTAACTGCCACAGAATGATTGCGCTCTTGTTACATCGGAATGCAAATTATGTACAGAAAATCCGAGTCCAATGAACGTTTTCAATGACATAACATTTAAATCTGACCCTGAGTCTAGCTTGAAAAGTTCTTTCTTACCGTTAAGCGATAATATCAAAGTTTCATACCATTTAGAGTCCTTACGTTCACGCCTGTCCGATATTGTGGAGATATAGTATAACTCGTCATCCTCGTAGTCCACACCGTGATCGTCGACGTCGATTTGAAAAACACGACGTTTTAACTTCGGACACATATTTTTAAAATGCCCGCGCACGTTACACCAAAAACACGTTGCCGTTTCGGCTGGACACCTACTACCATCGCAATTATAGCTAGCACACGCAGAGCACGGTTTTCTCGCCGCCGTCGAACCACCGGCTCCGGCAGCACCGGCGCGCTGCGCCGTGGCGCGCCACGGTAGCTGCGAGCGACCCCGGCCGCGCGGCCGCCCGGCGCTGCCACCACCGCCGGCACCGGCCGGGCCTGCGCCGCCGCGCGACCCGTCGCGCCAGCCGCGCGCGTTCATCGCGTCCACGGCCACCGTGGACGTTCCTGCACTATCTCTTCCGGTCTTGGTTCCTTCTATCTCTCGCTGTTCTTCCGTTGACATCTCGTTGGCCTGACATACCTTCACAGCTCGGGCTAAGGTCAGATCGTCGGCCCGGAGCAGCCGATCACGCAGCTTGCCGTCGCGCACTCCGCACACGATTCTATCACGAACGAGGCCTTCCTCGAGATGTTCAAACTCGCAGTGCTGTGTTAGTAATTTAAGTACGGTCACATAATCATCTATAGACTCGCCGTTCTCTTGATTTCGTGTAAAAAACTTAAATCGGGCCATAGTAGTATTTTGCTTCGTTTCAAAATGTTCGTTGTATTTTATGACGAGCGTATCCAAACAATCTTTCTTTTCGTCCTTGGTGAATTTAAAGGTTGTATACACGTCGTAACCTTCTGGACCGATTAAATTGATGAGTAAACTAGCTTGCACATCTTTAGGCTCCTTATACACACCGGAGGCCTTCAAAAACACGCAAAATTGTTTGTACCATTTCCGCCATGATTCCGCTCGGCTGGCCGGCCCGCCTTCTAAACACAATTCTGCTGGCGGCCGGGCGTGTTCCATTATCACAAACAATAGATAACACCACGAAATCACCAATAACAGCAAATTTTTGCAACTAACACGCCGTTAAACTATTTTATTTTATTAAATTAACAAGCACCGCTGTCACCATGTTGTAAATAAAACACTGGTTCGACCAAGACTGATTGTTTATTGAGTACCCTCCACCATACATGAAAATATAATAACATCAACACGACACAGCCGTTAAAAGATGAGAACGGACAAACACAGTGCTGCCGCACAGTATACGATTTGCCCAAACTAGAGGGACAAAAATCGATATCAGTCTTAAAGGACTTGTAATGACCTAAAGTGATAATTTACACATTATGTGATGATGTGGTAGCAAATAAAATACTTTTTTGTTAAGAATATACATTTATTGTGATATTAATAGTGAGTTTAAATCACTATAATGTTTTAAGTTGCTTTTTTTTGGTAGTTTTCTTAGCAATGAAATATAGGGATCAGATGATACAAGCAAATACTTAATTAAGTCAAAATTTGTGCGAACACAAGAAGTTTTCAATGTGTGGCCCATTCTGACTTTTCGAATTTCTTTGTTTTTGGCCTCTGAAGCCTCTTCGGACATTTGTCCTATTGGTATTATAGAATGTCTCATGATCTCTGCTCCATGAACTAATATCTTATGCACTGTGGCAGGCATGTTATACCATGGGTATAACGAGATATATAAGTCTCGCGTTTCTGAGCAGTAAACGGTGAATTTATCCGGGTCAAATTCATAGCCAGATGCTATGGCTGCAAGAACCGTACCGAGACGGGAGAGCAGATTTTCATCGAGGCCGGTGATACGAGAAGTTTCTTTATATTCGTGAAAAAATGTTCTAGCGGTATTTCCGTCGTTGCTTGTTCCAAAACCCGGCTTAACTTTGTCTATAATGAGACCAATTTCTTTGAATTTCGCCTTGATTTCTTCCTTCCTCTTTTTAAAAAATTCTTTATTCTCCTCTCCCCTGACTTGCCACTGACATATACTCATTCGGTACGTGATATTTAGCATGCATTCCAGTGTGCGGATGTAAGCATGGAGGCTAGATATCCCAAACTGATACATAGTTTGATTAGGCTCTCTTGCAATTACTGTGGAGTTCATCTCTTTGGATGTAGCTTTGCAGATGAAACATGTCTGAGTGGACTTATTGTCGGAGAGCACGTTACATACTTTGCCGTCTATCATCGACAAAATTAATTCGTGTTTTATAGAGATATTAACTCCATCTATTTGTGCAACAGTAGGCACCAAGTCCCGAACTTGTTTCTCGACAGCTTCACATTCTTGTTTTATTAATGACTCTGTTGTTTCTTTTTTATATAAAAACTTTATAGTTCTGCAAAATCTTGGTGAAGATGGGCGTGGATTTTCCCATATGATTGTCTTACTGGAATCATCGTTATCTCTAACAAGTCTGAGTGGCACCATCGATACCACAAACATATATTCATCTGTATCGTTGGAATTTTCAAATGTCTGCTTGTATAAGCTGTGCCCTGAGGAGCCGTCACATCCCCACTTGTATATCAACGTGTAGTTCGAGCCATTTACATCAGGTCTCAATAATTCTCCGAGAATATTTTCGCATATTCTAGTTGCGGTATGATTTAAAAGAGCTTGCAGCTCAACCTCAGCGTGTGTGTCTGTCACAGTGAATTTTTGCACAGGAGGGTAACTCTGTTCTTTCACTTTTGCTACTTGATCATAGCATGGGTAAAGACGGAATCCTCTTTCATTTGACTCCTGTTGTATATTCTTGCCAACCCTGCGATTTTTCAAGATCAAGTGAGGGTAGGAGAACAAAACACCCGCTCTTCTCGCCGGACTCACCCGCAGTTTTCAGTCAGCTCGTGACCACGGCCATTGTAACATGGTCGAAACGTCGAGCGAAAGGTACATATTTTTTTACCTAAATTAAATAATACGTGATAAGTCCCGATAAACGTTTAAAACAACATTCAGCTATTCTTTTTTTATAAGTTCGAATATAAGTTTTTCAATTTCTAACAGTAATTTTTGAGTTTCATATAAAATGTCATGATTTGCATGATACATTTCGTTTTAGCTGAATAGTATTCAGCCATTGCCTCAGCGCCTCGGTCTGTGGACTCAGAAAGCTGCTGAGTATTTGTGAGGGTTATGCTGTGGACCACGGTCTGCTGTATAATGTAAAAAAGTCAGTGTATGGTTTTCCAGGGTGGGCCGAGAAAGTAACGGAAATGCCACCTATTAAACTAAACGGGTCACACGTAGAAAGAGTTGAAGTTTTCAAATACTTGGGCCATTTAGTCACACCTACCCTGAGGGACGACACTGATATTGAACGGGAGAGGAGGGCGTTAGCGGTTAGAGCCAATATGGTGATCCGCAGGTTTGCACGATGTTCTACTGACGTTAAAATAACGCTCTTCAGGGCTTACTGTACTACATTCTACACGTGCAGCCTGTGGACTAGCTATACGCAAAAATCGTATGACGCCCTCCGTGTCCAGTTCAACAACGCGTTCAGGATGCTGGTGGGACTCCCCCGCTATTGCAGCGCATCTACAATGTTTGCGGAAGCGCGCGTTGATTGCTTCTACGTAACAATGCGAAAGATGCGGCTCGCTGGTGCGGCGGGTGCGGGGGAGTACTAACAGCATGCTGGCCGCGCTCGCGGGCAGGCTCGACTGCCCTTACATTGCTCACTGCTGTGGAATGCACGTTACACACAGATCTTATATGGTGCCATTTTAATTACTAAATTACTTGTTTGACATTTTATGTAAATATATTTTAAAATTGATTAGATTTATTGCAATATTTCTGGCAGTTTTTGCGCCGCCATCATTTGATTTCCTTTTCTTAGTACCTGGAAAATATGATAGTATGTTTGTAAGTTAATAGCTGCCACAAGCTGCGAAGCCACAAGACTTTACACATACTACCTGCTTAAGTAACACATTATACGTGTAACATATTGAATTATGTCAATTGTCAATTAGACTTGCAGCTCAGGCAAAATGGCAGATCCTTGTTTTTTAATTTAAATTAAAATTTTCAAACACTAAAATTCCTTTAAAAGCTGGACTACAATCACATAGAAAGCCTGTTGATAAAAAAGGATTGTGAAACGCGATAAGTGATAACTGAAAGTTTTATCTTCCAAATAGCAACTAGGTACTTTAATAGCACATTCTGAAACAAACCCTTAGTATTATTGGTTTGTAATAATGGCGTTTCCCGTTAAAAACATGTAAAACCACAAATATTTTTAGATAACTATCTGCGCAGGCGGCTGGTGGCAATTGCATGCGACAAGATCGTGGCGTGGCTTATGCACGAATATCAATCAAAAAGGCTGCTCTATAGAATTTTTATTAAAAGTGCTTAATTCGTTGCTAAATGCAACAAAAACAAAAAACTCGAATTTACTTATACTTCGCCATTTCATGCCAGTTTTCGAGACGCCTTCGCCAAGAGAGTTCAGAGAGGACGCCACGGCCTCCCACCTCACGGAAGTTTCATGCCTGGCTAATGGGCCACTGTTAACAAGTTGGCCCAAAGCAAGGGGCCTATCCTTTTCCATATACTGGAGTAAAAGCTCCATTTGCCTAGGGCTGACTTGTTTTGGTGCTGGCATTCTGAAACGTACATTTACACGATACGTATTGATTTAGAATATTAATTAACATCACACTGTTGTTCATATAAAACATGCTTCCTTACTTATTTATAGAAATTAAGTTTTAGTTAGCTTTTATTACAGTTTAAGTAAAGTAACTACTATTAGTAGGCGCGAAATAGTGATTAGTGAATTTTGACGTTTGACATTTTATGACAACTGCGTTTTGATATTGCTTTTTGAATAATAAAGATAATTTTGAGAAAAAAAAAGAACCGACTTCATGACTATACCTTCATTTACAAACTGAAACTAAAAAGTAGAAAATAATATTTAAATAACTTCAAAGCAATGAGCATTAAAGGACAATCAACGAAATTATTAATACATATATTACCTACTTATATACATATTTACAATTTATAATCAGCTATTTTTGGAGTACTCGCGTACGTTCCGTACCACCACAAAATACAAAAAGTGCAATAAGACATCACGTCCAGGTGCCACCACCCGTCATCAAGGATGGTGTCGTTGAGGTTGAAGTCATCGTTGTTTTTAATGTTTAAACACGCTTTTTTGTTTTGTATGAATTTTGGTAAATTTATGAAATTTGAACCTCGCAGTGGTTCATATTTACAAATATTTATTTCCAGATGACAATTGTGTAAAAATGTCAACTCTTCTATCATTTTCATGATACTGTTTAAAACGTTTGTGTATAAGTTATTAAAATCATAGTATAGATGAAGTGTAAAATTAGTAGTTGAAAAAGATTTCACTTCCTGTGTATCATTTTTAAACATAAGAAACATAGAAAACAATTCAAAATTCACTTTAATGCAAGTGTGAGTTCGAAGTGATTGATCAATAAGCAAATTAATCTTTTCGCGTATAGCATTAAAGAAAGTGGGTACACAAATTCCTTCCTTATCATCTGTTACTTTGACTCTATAACTCGCTATACGATTGCGAAAAGCTGACTCAATAATGTCTATACCATCACACATCGGTAAAAATGTACGGTTCTTATGGTTAGTACTACGTGTGTGACCTAACCAACATTTTTTTTCTACGTCAACGTTACACGTTTTGCAGAATGGCATTTTCAATTTTTCACAATTAACTTTGTTCAATACAAGTAATTTAGTATGTTATCTGTTTATTTAATTATTACTAATGCTAGTTATACATATCTAAATTATTTGCGACAGGAATAAAATCTAGTTTGAAGTTCACTCAATTATAAAAAGTAAATTATGTTAGTTGAAATTAGTCGACCCTTATGTGTTATGTTATGCCTTAAGCGCAATGTCTATTAAGCACATAACACACTGAGCTATAATGTATATTTTATATCTTTAGTTCAAAATGTTCAGAAGTTCAAAAATCAAAATATTATGTTTTCTGTTAGTATACCTGAATAGAAAATATAGGAAAGATTGTGCAAATAATATGTTATATTCGAATATTATTAAAGCTCAGTGTGTGACGACCATTATAATTATGTTTTGCAATATAGCATTTCAAATTTATTTACTCCCTAAAAGGTGAAAACTATATTCAATACTAGTATATTGTTTTATAATATTTATTTTCTTAATAATAAGACCACCTAAAGCTATCTAAATTATTCGAAAATACAAATTAAATCTAGTACACTTAATTATAGCGCTTAATGTATCTAATGAGAAAAGGACACAATACAAAGAAAAATTTAATGACGAAAAGATAGACCTTTCATATTATAGGACACTCCAAATCAATCCTACTACTTGTCCTTGAAATAAACACTATCCGAATAGAATGTCGGCTCACATGCTTCAAAAAGCTTGTGAGTATCCCTCACAAAGCTCTGGAGCTTACTCCACTGCGACGAGTCTGCTTCGATTTTGAGTTTAGCTCTTACCAGTGCTTTTTTCCACCGCTCCTCTGGAGCAGTGGAATCAGCATCTTCAGAGTCATAAATTTTAAGGTCTATGAAATAATCACCCTTAGTGTCTGCGACTCGTCGCTGTGAGCCGTTAGCCACGCGGTTGACGAAGCTGCTGATGATAGCTGTTTTTTTGGATTGTGGTGTCTCTTCAGGGGCTTCTTCTAGTCCGAAAATGTCCGTGCGTTGGGATTTTCTGCGTAGGCTGTAACAATTAATTAAAATTTAATGGATGCTATAAGTCTAAACAAGTAACCCATAGATTATAAGGTTACCACCATACAATAAATTACAAAGTAAAACGATTACTAACTTGGCGCTTGTCTACAAATTCAAACTGATATAATAAATAATAAAACAAAGATAGTACAAATAAAAACCCTCATATAACATAAAACTTATAAAACCAGGGTTGAGCATTCAGCCTATCTGAACTTAATGTATGTATAAATTAAAATAAATAACAAAATAAAAATACCTCTGAGTAATTTTGTCTCCTTTTCTTTTCGTCCCGATACTGGCGGATGTTTCTGCAGATTTCTTCCCTCTCTTATTTTTCTGCGCTGCAGGGATGACGATGGGTACTGCTTCTAGTTCCGAATCAGACCTGAAAAAAAAATACATTTGATTACAAACTTTATAATTACTACTAACATGAAATATATGGAGTCAAACATGCAAAGCGTCGAGCGCAATTATTTAATTCATGAAAAATTAAAAGTACTGAAACTTTAAGTAAATTACTGAAACATTAAGTAAGTACTAAATATTAATAGTACGTGTGATATTTACCAAATCACAATCAGCTTTCTCAAGACAACACAATTATATCAAAAATAAAAAGTAAGGTAAATTACTCACTTACATGATGAATTTAAATTCACTCGAGGTCACTCAGGGTACTTCTGATGATGATGAAGACTCAGGATGCTGGTGAAGCTGAAGTTGATGACGTCCACGTCGAAGCCGGAATTCAGTATGAAATAATTCCTTCAGGTTCGAGTTTTATACGTAAAATCATGTAAAATGTTATGATTTAACAAAAGAGCTTAAGTCACATATTATTTGATAATAATATCAAATCAATGACTACTAATTTAAAAGCAATTAATTACTTACATCATAATCATACATGCATCGATTTGAAATTGTAGACTTCCGCATTTACGAGGCATTAGGTAGGAAAATTGATGACTTAGGCATTCCCACGGTGTTTTAAAATACATAGGATTTACGTATAAGTGTTACATGAAAGTGCTGACACGTATACAGCACACATTTAAATAAAGTAATTGACGTCACTGCAACACCTGCGTAATATAACCTATTAACTAGTTACGCCCGCGGTTTCGCTCACGATTTTGACGATTATTTAGAAATAAATCAGGAATCGTAAACAAATCATACCCACAGTACCAGGATTATATCCCAGTGAGACATTCTAGAAATCTTGTATGCCTACTTGTTTTTTATATTATATCAATATCAATGTAATTGGTACCTCTTAGTTTAGTACTTATATGAAATATAGGTAGATGTGTAAAATTAAAACAAAATATACATACATAATACAAATACACATAAGATGAATTATGTTAGATAAGCGAAAATTTATGCAAATCCATCGCTTTACAATTTTCTTATGTTTTGCAAAATCGTTTTCAAAAATCACAAAAGTATTAAGTGAACCCTAATTCAGAAATGAGGTCGAGTGATATCAAATTTACAACGTTCTCACACAGACACAGACAAGGCACAGAATATGTAATAAAACTTACAGACAAAGCATAAAGTTATATTAGTACAGGAGCCCGAAGCCGTTCAAATAACAATAAAGGTTACCGGTTATCTTTGAGAAATTGGTTTAAATTACGTCATAGTAGATACTAAAACCTTAGTCTAAAGTAAAAGTAAAGTAAAAGTCTAAAGTCTTACAAATCATAACCCGAGGTAGTCTAAATACACCTTAAAATATGAAAATGGTAGTCATCATCATCATCATCATCAGCCGGAAGACGTCCACTGCTGAACATAGGCCTCCCCCTTTAACCTCCACACTGAACGACAGCCCGCCTTTTGCATCCACTGGATACCCGCGACTCACAAAAAGTGAAAATGGTAGTAAAGAGGGTATAATATCAGTTGTTTACGTTTGAACTGGTAACTCTTCAATGCAAATGATTAAATAATAATTTATGATTTCAAGTGATATTAACGTCTGTATATAACAACTTTCCAAAGTCTTACTCTTTCTTACAGTAATTGAACAAAGTTACCTCGAAAAATAAATAAGTAACATGGTTTGAGATGTATGTCTTATCACTGTATTTGGTTACAGCGGGTTACGATCTTTATGACTTATGATTTCAATATCTAAAATGGTGTTATTTAGACTAATTTCACAAAGATAACCGGTAACCGCTATTGTTATTTGAACGGCTTCGGGCTCCAGTACCATTATTATGTCTATGTCAACTACTTACACGTACACACACAGTAAGTTAACTGCATTTAAGTTATTTTTCTACTGTGAAGTTGTGTAGTGATGGTTAAATAAATATTTAAATTTAATGAAGGGTGTTAATTTGAATGTGTATATATCGTTCAGCTTCAAGTTTACAATTTAAAGTTACCTTGGTTTCGCTATTTATTTCCTGACCGCGGATGAAAACTAGCACGCAGTCATTATTTCAGAATATGTGCCAATTTCTTGTGGGGATGATCATTAGTACGCACACTGAAATCGAGCACATTTTCTGTTGTATCTAGGGTGGAAATTATTGCTATCTAGCGACTGGGGACGAAAATTAGTACGCAGTCACTTTTGCAGAACATGTACCAATTTTTTGTGGGGATGATCATTAGTACGCACACTAAAATTGGTGCACATTTCCTGATATTCCTGTGTTATCTCTGCGGATGAAAATCAGTACGCAGAGACTTCGAGAAGTAATAGCAAACCAGTTACAATAAATCTTTTCTGATCTGAACAGTACCTATGAAATTATCACTTTATCTAGTTTTCTTTCTTATACACAATGTTTCATACACATTGTGTTCACGTTATTATTTCACCATCGCTATAAAGAGTAGTAAATGGTGTGAAAGTGACTTTGTATTCAAAGTGAAGTTATAAATTACACCTTCGACTAGGTGAGTGATATAACTATCTAAATGTCTATCTTGACTACATTTTACCTTGTTATTGACGCAGTGACTTCAAGAAAGAGTTGAATTACAACATATCAGTTTCAATAATTCCACACAATACATGTCATAACCAAGGTGTGATTGGTTTCGACAGTGATAGAGAACACGATTTTTTACTCGGAAGCAAACGCACGCGTAAGGTTATTAAAAATTTATGACGACGATACAACGCGATTAATACGAGTCTTAATTAGTTATTGGGAACGCTGTTCCACTTTCGGTTAGCATCTCAAAGATTTTGGGTTCTTCACCTGAAGCGAAGCGAAAGGTGGAGCATCCAAAATGTTTGAGATGCTAAACGAAAGTGGTACAGCGTGCCCAATAACTACCTACTAAAATGTACGAAAATTACAGGAAATATGCCAGTGGCGGCGTTTTGTGGTTGTGGCCGGTGGCCCGTGTGCGGCGACCCTTAGCTTGAAGGACGTAGGCGCCGATCGCCGCGTGGTGCGACGCGGCTAGTTTTTTTTTTTAAATCTTTATTTTTAAAGAGGGTTTGGTCAAACATGACCATGCCACCCTCATTGGCACATTCTTAAAACTAAATCCTTCTTTTAATACATAACGTCACGATCTTGCACAGTATTCTGCACTCCTCCGATAAGGGATCAGCCAGCACGCTGTTACACCACCCAACGTCATTTAAATTAAGGTTGGTATTCTCGTGGCACGTAGGAAGATCGGCCGGGGCAGCGTGGCTCGGAGACAGCTCCGTGTGCGGTTGGCAATCAGGTCGGCCGGACAGTGTGGAGAGAAGTGCTCGTGTGCGGCCAGTGTATGGCCAGCGTGGCTGGCAGCGAGGGTGCCAGGCAACGTGGATAGAAGTGCTCGGAGTGCGGCCGGTGTATGGCCGGCAGCGAGGGTCGGAGCTCTGGCGTGCGGCGGTAGATCGGTCGGTGGTCCAGCGTTGGGCACGGGTATAGTGGCGAGGTAGCCGGTGCCGGGAAAAACCCTGGAATGCGCCGAAGAGCTACGCATCAGGAGTTAGCACGATAAAAGCCGCTCAGTCACACCGCGTGAGATTCACCAAGATAATGGCAGATCGGAACAAGCGTCCATAAGTCTCACGTGGCGTGGTCCCAGCAGCGTTGCGAACATACGTTTTGATCGGAAGGTAGAAAGAATGTAAGTACAGGAGTCGCGTCACCTATTCGTGAAGATATCACGAAAAACAGAACGCGACTGGCACTCAAATAATGCAGTACCAAAAATGGCCTGCGTGGTAATTTAAACTAACAAATAAATGATAATCATTTATTTGTCGACACTGGTTACATAATTTAACACAGGAACCTAATACTCCACGAAAACTTACCCGATTAACAGTATATTCGGGGCTTCCACAGAACACATATACCAGAGGAAGAATACCAACTTCATAGCAAACAAAAGGCGCACTAGTGCCACATCTTATGCCCAACAAAACTATAGCTATTGCGCCACTTTGGCGCCAAATTTTTAATTTTATTTTATTTGTATTTAGGTGTAGTGTGTATTATAATTATTTTGTACCATAGCAACAAAGCGAAAACTCAATCTTATACTCATTATAAATAATAGTTAAACCACTTGAATATCGTTTTGTTCTTGCGGTACGACATAATTACAATTAATAGAAACAGATAACGATTATGATACATAATTTATTTGCATAAAACAAGTAAATTATACACACTTTAAAAAAATGCACGATATGTGTTAAAACAATATTATAAATAGTCACTTTGTATCATGTTTTGCCGATTAGGCGTACAAATCTAGAGATATGGCCATACTATTACTAATATTATAATATAATTATTATAATAATATTGGATACAAAATATACAATAGTATCTACTGCACCCTTAACTAACATTTATCATTTATGACACTATTTAACTTTGTACCTATTATCAGTTCTCGACTAAAAGTTTTTGTTAGGTTTTTCTTAGACTATGTTTTACGTCCCTTATTGCATTTGGTATAGTATTGTAGATAATAGTCCCATACTCAATTATACATTATGCTGTGGCTCATTAGGGTGGTCTTAGATGGACGATTGCGACATCTGTTTTTGTCTCTACGATTTTACGACTGCGACTTAATAGTCAGTTAATGCCGGAAATAATAAAATTCTGAATTAGTTTTCACGAATAAGCTTTTTCCTGTATATGTAAGGACGGAAGTATAAGAATTTTATATTTAGTAAAATAAGCCATGGAACTACCAATATATTCCTGTTTACACATTGATCTAATACTGCGTTTTTGCCTTTTAAAAATAACCTCGTTGTCGGTTAAGTTACCCCAAAATAAATATAAATAAATAGGACGGACTCAACGATAGTAAGAAGAAAGAAATGCATCAGTGTTTAAGGGACTAGACAGTTTAAAATAACATAGTTTAAAGAAAATTTAACATTCTTAATCACATATGTAGAGAAACTACATGTTTTTAAGAATGTTTAGGTTTCTTTTTAATGCTTTTTTGTGGCGTCGTCTAGAAACGAGCTGTTTTTAATAATACAGTGTAGTTTATGACAAATGCAAATTATTGATACAATAATTTGCATTTTATTTTTATTATAATGCTCCGAGCAACCAAGCAACCACTCAAAAGATGATTGAGTTGAGTTCGAATATTTAAAGCGTTATTATTATCTTTAAATTATGAAAAATTAAAGTTTTCTAGGAAATATGAGGTATACTTCTGATAATGGTTTAAAAATCATATTCTATTTACTATTATTTTCTGCTAATATGGCAGAAATATTTTTATATTGGTACGTATAACGCTACTAGTGTTTTCTTTTTCGTGCGTATAGCGCCGTCTTTTTTTTTCAAAATCTGCCCATCAATGAAACGTTGGCATTGGCTTCTTGAAGACTTGACTCCACCGGGGGCTTCTATGATAGATTTAAGTTGAACAAGGTTAGAACTGTCATTGTTAGATACTATTTGCGACTTTCGCTTGTGAAGAGTAGTTGAAGAAAGAGGAGGAATCACGGCCGGAATGCCTTATAATAACTTTTCCTTCTAGAGCTTTTCGAGACGAGCGAAATTACTTACTTTTTAGTAGTTTTCTTGAGAAATGAGGGTTGCTAACTTAGAAAAAATACACTGGTTGCTAAGGTTATTTCGTTTACAAGTGAAAGCGAACTGACATTACGTCAATTACTTTCATGCTGTCAACGATCATTATGTCACCGTGGTGACTTTTTAATTTGTTAAGTTTGGCTTGTAGCGTATGTGCCATTTGCCATTAATGGGAGCTATTTTTAGAACCGTTACAACCTTTAATCGGTTGTATCTTTCGAACTGTAATAGATAGCCAGTTGAAAATTTCACAGAATAATGTAATGTTACGGCAGATTAACAAAAAAATAATCAACAAATCAAAACTTAATTCCGCATACAACAAACGTATTTTTTTTCGTATTTTTGTATAAGCTCTAATGTAAAAACAGTAATAAGTACAAGCGTCAAACTTGGCATGATTATAGAACACAAACTAAAGAATATAATAAATAATTACAAAGTAAGTTACAACTGGTAATTGGGTTATTTGGATGACCTCATTTTTATTTCACGGAATCGAAAGGCCGTAATTATTTTATTAAACTTTTCAAATTGACCATTATTATATTTTGTGATATAATAATAATTCTATTTTGTGATATATTAATTCTATTTTGTGGTACGTAACTCTCGTCCGACTCACATTAGGCCGGTTTATTTAATTTAGTCAGCTAGCCTATTGGATAGACGACTACCAGGAAAACAGTTTATCTGATGGTATTTTTTAATCTAATGTCAATAATATTTGGAGTTAACTCGGTCCAAGCATTTATTTGCACTGAGAGCTGCAATAACATCGTAAAAAGCTGAATAGAACATTTTCTTTTATTTCCTGAAATATAATAGAATATTTTTATCGTGAAACTGCACAGTCTTTTGTTCAAAACCCTAGCGAAAATTATTAGAACTCATGGTTTTCATTCTGCTTTCTACAATGTTATTGCAGCTGTCAGAGCAAATAAATGCTTGGACTGAGTTTAAGTACATCAAGCTTTTTGCAGTCTCTTCTCAATAACTACATAAGTTCCAGTACCACTGTATGCAAAATAATTTTAAGAGTATGCTTCGCACGTCTTCTATCTTGCTCGAGCATATCAAAATTTTCGAAGATATTTAAAGATATTAATGTACTTTTGTGAAATCTAAGCAGAACGAATAAAGAAAATAATATTGCGAATGTTCATAAAATCTTCATGTTCATTTAAACAAATTTTCAAACAAAAACTGAATGAAAAATATTTATACAAGAATTGGTTTTTAATTATAATTCTACACATTTATTCTATCATTTAGTTTTTAAGTTTTTTACATGAATTATTAAAAACTATGTATATAACGCAGGTGCGGCTTTATGGCGAGCCATCCGCGTCAGAGCTTTGCAACACTGCGTACCCCGATTCCATGGGGATAAATAAGTCCCCGAGCCCTGGCTTGCCTTAACCGGCTGTCTGGGGGTGGAAACCACAAGAGCTAAGAACGCTCCAGAGTGGAAGTGTTCAAGGCATAACGCCGCTAACAGCTTTTAGTGTAAGTGCAGCACACCTCTCTACACCCTAAGCCATCCACGCCAATGTTGCCCTTCCGGTGCCAATATGCGGCAGTCTTTATGAGGGGGCCCATTTAGTGGATGGCAAGTCATCACCTGCCTAAATGTATTTTGAGATGAGACAGGATAAGGCAGGTGCCGTTTCTCATCCTATAGATCAGCTGTTCTCCTATCCACAAGTTGTTCACCACAATAGTCCAGTTTTTTTAATCATATACTGTAGAATAGTTACATATTCCATTCTAAACACATTTTTTTTTAAAATTTATTTAGATACACAAAACTGATAACAATCAATTAATTACTTAAATAAATACTTATAAAAATCTGAACTGGATTATCACCCAAAACATGTGTATACAAAAAAAATATGAGACAACGTGATGGAAGTACCCATCCACATAGCAATGAGCAACAAGGCCTCTTGGTGTTAGCGTTTTTTATGGCAATGGTGGGGACCATTGCCATAAAAGACCGGGCTGGACCCGTGAAGAAATTGAAATAAAAATTATTACTACTATAGTTAATAGTTATATTAATATTCGGGTCATTTTTGCACACACAGTCATCCGACCCCAAATTAAGCAAAGCCTGTGATATGTTTATATATTAAATTTATTGTATTATTTTAAATACTTGTTTGAATCTAAATTAATATTTGACAAAATATTTGTAATGTTGTTTTTTTTATTCTTTCTGCTCAGATTTCACATAAAAACATAAAAAAAATATCTTTGATATTTTACATGCGTGAGCGAAATAAAAGACGAAGCATTCTTAGAAGAGTTTTTGTATATCAAGTTTATAAACTAAGGAAAAGAAGTGATACCTTGTAAGAATGTCATCTCATTATGGTTGTTAATATCTATTTAAGTATGTATTTAAAACTATATATGTATGTATATCAGTCTCTGGCAGCCATATCACAAGCTTTGCTTAGTTTGGGGTCAGATGACCGTGTGTGAAAAATGTCCCGAAATATTTATTTATTTATTATTTATCACCTACTTTTACATGGTATAGGAGATACCCTAAAACGATCACACATATTATTTTCAAAATTTAGTCCTATATATCCATTCAATATTCATGTATGTTATAAATTTACTAGCTGCGCCTCGCGGTTTCACCCGCGTAGTGATGAAAAATGCTGATGATGATGATGATGAAAAGTAGCATATATGTTAATCCAGAATATAAGCTAGCCATATTCTTAATTTCATCCATATCTGACTAGCCATTTCAGCGTGAAGGAGTAACAAACATAAGTGTAGCCATTCAATATCATTGTTGGTGGAGTCTTCATCATCAGGATCATTAATCGAATGACGGGGAAGAGGTCGGACACGTTTTTCAGTTGATTTCTCACTACTGGGGCTGTTGTTGCCGCTGCTAGTACTCCTTTTATGGCTCTTTGGCTTTAGGAAACGACGGTGAGTGATAAGCATGTTGTGTAGTAAGCCGGAGGCAGGCAAGGCTTGCCTCTCAGTGGTTCGATATGGTATATAATAAATATCAGGGTGTACTCCTTTATATAGTGAGCATATTTCTTTAGCCCAGCTACCCCACATCTTGTCGTATAGTGTCACTGACACTTGGTAATATTCGGAGTTGGTGCTCCATAATTAACTGTACCAGAATTTTTCGCTCTTTGGAAGTAAGATGCTCCGCCTGTTTTTCCAGCAAGGGCCTTCCGAATGTGGTGATTTCTAGCAATTGTTTGAGTGGTTTTTTGTCTTCGAGAGGACCAACATCTTGAATAAATTGCCACTCTTCTTCAACCCTATCCTGAAATAGTTATCCATCATAATAGTAAATAAGTTATACAGCCATTGAAGAGTTATGTAAGATGATATCAAATGAGCAAACAATTTCATTACAAAAAACTACTCGTACTTTCATAAAGAATGTGCTCACTGTCAAAGTATTTTGTGTGCTATCATCTCTGATCAGGCGATGCCAGGTTAATCGTTTTACTTCCATCATCCAGATCACACACAGAGAGAGGTGTTGTGGCTTCTGGCTGGTAACAAAACGTATCCTGAAAGAAATTATTCAAGAATAATTATGAAGAAAAAAACACGAATAGTAAAACATATAGTAAAAATATTGGCGGATTTGGTAATTGATCGAATACATTATTTTGTGCTTGACATATTCTTTTGGCGGTCAAATCAAGCAACGCTTGGAGTTTCTCTTCGGCAGACATTTCAGTCACAACGATATGTTCTTCGGTTGGGTAACACTCTTTTTTTGCTTGTTTGACCAGACCATACGGTGGATAAACATTGCAACCAATACTTTTATTCGTTTGTCGTATAGTATTGTATTGTTGTGTTGTCAGCTTTGCATCGATCAATAGCGACAATGCCTGGCATGGTGAAAGTTTTACCTCAGGAGTATTAAATAGTTTTCTTGCTTTCTTTATGTTAGTAGCCCTTCTAGGTGAAGCACCGGACAGCTCCTTCACAATATTAGCGGCATCCCTTTTCCCATCTGTGCGTAAAGAGACTTCAGTAGCGAGTGAGAGCTCTTCTTGAGATTTCACACTAACTAAACTTTGAATTTTTCTTTTTTGTACTTTTAGGGTACAATCTTCAAATTTCTTTGCAGGCCGCCTGACCTTGGTTTGTTCTGGGGATTTAGCTGCACTTGTAGAGGGTAACAAATTGTAGAACTCGTGTGGTAGTACTAAAAGACTATCCAGCCATGCCTCATTTGCTTCAAGAAATTTTGGAAGCTGTCTATGGCATTGTTCCCACTTTGCTTCGATTTTTGAGCTAAGGCTGCTTATAAACACTTGTAAAACTCGTGGAACTTTGTCAAGATACAGCACACCGTATTTTTCCATTATATGCGTAGAAATGGACATATTTCGATCGCTTTTCTTGGATCGACTCCATATTTCAAAAATGTCACGTCTTTTCATAGCTTGGACACCCTATCGAAAAAAATAAAATTGTATATAAAGTGCAAACATGTGCAATAAAACTAAACGGAATCTTATTGGTAAATATGCGTACAATTATATAAATAACATATCGCATGAGACACACGTGGATACATTTTGTAAACTCAAGCAAAGTCACAAATTGAGTAAAAAATTACTTACGTTCGTTGTATCCCTAGTAATCAATACGTATCCCTGTAACCTTTAAAGAAATTAATTTATTCGTGATGTTTTTGTAATAATTATAACGTTGTAAAGTGGCACGGAGAACAAACACTTGTCGCTTCTCACTAATTTGCTAGAAAACTAAACACAACCACTCACAATGAACAAATTTGTTCGGAGAAATTATATGATACGAGGGCACTCAAGTTTGAGAGGCCATAAAAAAAAAACTGTGCTGCGTATCTGCGAGATACTATTTAATTACGCTTGCTTGGTTTGTTAACTGTTATTCTATGGTAAAATAATTCGAAATAGGTCAAAATTAATTATGCAATTAAGTTCTGCTAGATGACGTAAATCTCACAGTGTGCCTCGTGACTTCAAAGTCATGGCCAGAGCTGGGGAATTGTAATAGTTGTCCATCCACAGCGTGTGGCCCTTCATTTCTAGACCTTGGGTTAGTCGTAATACAATTGCAGGTGTTGAAGTACTCATGGGATCTGCAAAACCAGGCTGTTGCAGATCCTTTTTTTTTGAGTGCATCTCAAACCGCCATAAATATCCAGTTGTTGACTCACAAATTTCATAGCTTTTTATTCCTATCTTGGCTTTCTTGTTGGGAATTAGTTGGTTTATATTTAGCCAACCTTTCCACATCAAAAGGGATTCGTCGAGAGCGATGTTTTGGCCTAAATTATATAAAGCTTGAAATTTGCTATTGAGGTGTGTCAAGATGGGTTGTATTTTGAACATTTTTGCATCAGAAGAATTTAGTTCTAAGGCACTCATGTTGCCAATGTTGTTAAAATTTATGCATTTGCTCAACAGCTCGAAACGCCTGATTGTCATGAGTGCCTTAAAACCAGGAGTGATGAAAATGTCATTGGAAACGTTCCAGTAGTCCCTGATGAACAAATCAATGCATCATCTGGTTTAACCCTTGTAGCAGTTGCAGTAGTTGGTGGTTCCAATATTTCTACAGAGCTTTCTTCTTGTACTGCTTCACATACAATTTCTTCATCGGTCATAATTTCCTCTGTTTCTTCGATTCCTTCAAACCAAGAATTCAAATTTTCTTCACTCGTCTCCAACCCTTTTTCTGATAGATTTTGTAACCAATCAGCAATAGGCACATTATCCTCAGGATCCCATTCATCTGTTTCTTCTGTTTCTGAAACATCATTCATTGTAGGCCACAACTTTTTCCATGAAGATTGGATTAGGTTAGAAGAAACAGACCTCCAAGCATGAGCGAGAGAGAACACAACATCCTTTAAATTCAATCCTTTAAGGCTCTGCGTTATATCACCATCCTGAGATATAATATGGATCAGTAATTTATTTTTATACAAAGACTTTATTTTTTGAATAACATTTTGATCCATTGGCTGCAGTAAAGGTGTGCAATTTGGTGGTAGGAAGATGGTTTGGATATTCCCATCACTTGATTTAAGGTCTTGTTCATTTGGGTGGCCTGGAGCATTGTCAAGTACGAGTAAAGCTTTTATGGGCAAGTTTGATCTTTTCATAAACTTCTTGACTTCTGGGACAAAGTCTTTATGAAACCATTCACTAAATACCTCTCTCGTGACCCAACTTTTCATTTGATTCTTGTAGCAGACTGGGAGACAAATGTTCTTGAAAGCTCTGGGGTTTTTCGCTTTGCCAATCACTAACAAATCCAATTTGTGGGTTCCAGTAGCATTTGAACACGGCATGAATGTGATCCTATCTTTACTCACTTTACGACCTGGTCCACTTGCTTCTTCAGAAGAGACAAATGTTTTATTGGGCAACAGTCTCCAGAACAGACCACTCTCGTCTGCGTTATAGATTTGGTCAGGAAGAAGACCCAGTTCTTCTACTTTGTTTTTAAAAAGCTCGATAAATGGCTTCACTGCAGATTCGTTGCTTGATAATTTCTCACCCGATATGGTTAATAGACGGATACCAAATCGTTTTTTAAATTTATCTAGCCATCCATCGCTGGCACGAAAATCATCTTTGTTGGTAATTTTTTTATAAAATTCAATTGCTTTGGCTTTCAAAATTTCTCCAGATATAGGAGTGTGTTTAGAACGCCGCTGTATGAACCACAAGTAAAGAGCGTTTTCCATCTTTGGACAATCGCCAACTTTTAGTGTTTTACGCTTTCCTGGCCCTGACTCCATTGTCTTGACGTGGTCTACTATCTGCTGCCTTTTCTTCTTAAAATCGTGTATAGTAGCACGCCCAACACCATATTCTTTTGCCAATTTACACATGTTTTGTCCGCTATCTAACTTTTTTTAAATTTCCATTTTATTATTTAAATCTAGTGTTTTGTGTTTGCGTTTATTTGACATTTTTAACTGTAAACTAGTCTCACTTGAAAGAAACAATACGTTAGCACGTGATAAGTTTTGAGGTTAGACTGCTAGTCGATGACGCAGCGACCAAAGCGCACACGTATAGAGGGGTAAGGGAGGCGTGGGCGGAGGGTGCCGGATTATTGGACGTGCCGATCTATCGAAGTGCCGGATTAGTGAGATTATACTGTACTTACCAAGGTCTTTTTTTTCCTCAGTTGTCATCCCTTCTTTTCCAAAAATATCTACCAATTCTTCCAATTTTTCCGTTTTATATCTCTATTCTTATATACTGCTGCTTCACAATTCCAAATAGCTTCTCGTTGTTGAATTTCAACAATGAATTTTTCTGTGTCGAAATTCATGGCTCCGACTCACGTACGAACTCATCGGCGGCTCACCGCAAACTAATCGCCAGTGCGTACAAGCAAGATGGCGGCCAGCCGCGGAACGGGCCGCAGCTCTCCATTCAACCGCAGCTCTCCATTCAACCGCCGCGGTTGAAACTTCGTGGCGGTTAAGTGCGTACAATTACAGGCGGTTTCATATTAAAATTCAAAAGCGGCAGGCCGCGCGGGTACCCGCCTAGGTGGCCAACCGCTAGTGCGTAGGGAGCCTTACTTTGAGGGTTCCGTATCATTAATAGAGGATGTTGAAAATAGGTTAAAAATAAAACTCCAAACAGTCCACTAAGTATTTTTTTATTAACATCATCATCATCATAATCAGCCTTTTAACAGTCCACTGCTGGACTGTTAGCCTACCCCCGAAAGGGTGAAAAACAAAAAAATGGTTTATTAACATTTCCAATTAAAAAATCAAAAGTTGCGCGAACGAGTCCGCAGCCTTAAGGTCTGGGCCTGAAATAAAGAAGGAAATATCAAATTTAGCATGTTATCTTAAAATAATATAAAAGTTGAAATGTGAAGGTTTGTGTGAAAAAGGCGGACTGTAATGCTCGGTTCTCGGTTCATAATATAATGCTGCATTAGACTTACAAAAGATTAAACTGCAGCTTAGAACTGTCTTCAATCGCAGGATCAGTTTCCATTAGCTTAATAGCAGTTTTTTGAAATTCATCCCACTTTTCAAACAACTTCAAATTTTTATCTTCATATGAATGACAATAGTTATTTATGATAAAAGTGCGGAAAGTTGGTTATTACAAACGAGTAGACGAATGTAAGCCCGAGACGAAGTCGAGGGCTTACCATAGTCACGAGTTTGTAATAACCAATCCGCACGTGTGCCATACAACGTTTTACAACACATTTGCGAGAAAAAATCAAAAAATGGAAATTAAAAAAATACCGTAAAGTACACGCGCGGTGCTATACAACGGAGCGTGCGGACAAATTCATTACAGCACGCTCCGTTGTATGATCCGTAATGTTTAACTTTCGAAAGATGTATTCAGGCTTCGTAAGTGCACTTTTTGAGCAAATGTGTTGTAAAAGTCAATTTCAATCTGGAAGTAAACAAACAACTTTAAAACAGGCTATTATTTGCATCACACTTATACTATAAATACGATAGTTGTGTGTGTGTGTGTGTGTGTGTGTGTGTGTGTGTGTTTTGTATGTGTATGTATGTTTGTTCGCAGTCAACTCCGTAACGGCTAGGCTACATGGATTTGGATGAAATTTGGTAAAGTGGTAGATTATGCCCACATAAGCATTAACACATAGGCATGTATCTGTGTTTGTTACCACTCATCTCTGTAACGGGTGAAGGGATTTGGATGAAATTTGGTATAAAGGTATTTCGCATTTATAAAATTTAATATATACATATATATTAACTTATTTTTTTATATTATAATATTAGTGCAAAAAATTTAATAAGTGACATTATGCGCTACATTTAGAAGTAACAAAAACATTACCAGTCCATTGGTTGATTTAGAGCATGGCCAATCGTTAATCATTATTGGTAGTTTTTTGTCGCTGTCGTATGTTTTTTGTTTTCGATAAGCACATGTTGCCTTCCATTTTTCTTCTACTAACGGCCAGGGGTCCCGGTAGTATTTTAACCAAGTCATTTGTTCATCATCTTCAGTATCTGTATAATAAAACAAAAAAAAAAAAAAAAAAACTTAATAATATGTTACTAAAAGATAGTAAACTACAGAGAATATAACTTAAATCAGAATTTTATTAATATTTGTACTTAAATTTATATACAATAATAATATTATTTAAACCATTCAAAATATTTTTTATAAAACGTAAATAAAGGAATATTAAAATTAGTTCTAAAAATTATAATACCATTGTCAGTGGATTCATAATCGCCATCTGTGGTTTCATTATCGCTTTTTTGCCCAACTTTCTGCCTTTTTTTATGCAAGACTCCAGGGGCCCAAGTCTGCTAATTTATGAATGTTTCAATGGAGTGTCGATAGAGTGTCGTTGGAATAGTTTTACACATTTGGTATTCTGCTAGTTATTTAAGACCAGTGGATTTCCAATGACTTTCCATCGAACTGCCATTGTAATATTTGGTATTCTGTTCTTCAGTGGCGTATCAGTGTAAATTCAATAGTTGAACATTTGGTATTCTGCTCGTTATTTGACGTTTGTTTCAATGGCCTTCCAATGGACTTTTTGACATCGAACTACGATTGAGTTGCTATTGGACAGACACACCTTTTTTTGTGAAAGTGCAAGGGGACAAGTGTTTATTAAGGGCTTTAAATAAACACAGGAGCCCTAAAAAGTAAAAGAAAGTTGATTTACAAAATGAGGCCTGCAGTACCAACATTACGTTGGCGTATTTTATCATTAGCCAACGTCAGTGACCGCCGACGCCAACTGCTGCTCCAGCGCCGGAAATCCCGCGCTTTATTAAGGCTTACTATAGATCCTTTTCGGGATCTACCTGAGGTTCTACGCGACTGGATCTTACCAGACACTAGTTGGCCAGAGTGTGTTTCACAACGTCTTACAGACCACAGTTACGAGGATTGTGAGACAAGACACAAAAGCGTTGAACCACCCCTCTGTCTACAAAAAATATGTCGTATGGCCAATGCAGCGTCAAGAAAGGTATCAAATTCAGGCAAGGTGAGTACCTACATAGGATTACTTATTGCTATGGTAACTACTATATTTGTATGTACTTGAGGTATGCTTTTAATTCGAATTTATTTTTGCTTGGTAAGTACATACATATTCAAATAAAAAATTAAACTAAAATATTGTATTGTGTGATGTCTTTATTGTTATGTATCTACAGCTCACAATCAGTCACTAATAATTTAACTTAATAGTAAAAACATTTTTTTAAACAAGCATTTATAGGGGCAACACGATGGTGTTATCTTGTTGCGTTCATTAGTTCCTACCTTCCGACTCCATCATCAGAAAAGCTCCATTGTACTATTATAATGCATTGTCATCCAAGTTACATACGTGTACGGTGTATCACACTCTAAAGAGGTTAAAAAGAAATTAAATCCAAATATGCCGCACAATACTCCTTCGTAACCTCAGTACATTAAAAACTGGCTAAGGTCTAAAGATAGCGAGAGTATTGCAGTGATGCGCAGGTTTGCAACCAAGTTTCTGGGTGGCACAGTAACTGTTATGGGTAGGCGTGGCGCTTATCATCAGACGAGCGACTTCTCGTTACTCGATAGTATTAAAAAAACTTTTCTTTAATCATTTTCTGCTTCCTATAGGTTAAAGATTAATTAAGATCTGGAGCGGAGAGTATATTCGACACAGAATCCGCATAACCGCCGTGTCAACCCCGAACTTCAACGGGCCGCGCATTGCAACAGGCTCTCGTCGACAGGCTGTGGAGAGAAAGAAGACTTTAAAAATATGTATGTATACCTATACAGTCACGTCATGGGTTAAAACATGCATACATTTCTATTTACTTTATAGTTCTTTGCATGACAGTGTAGGAGATATTTAATAATTAGTAACTAAAACATCAGAATTAAAAACAATATTTTTGTTACAGATTCCAGGTGCACATTTACATTGGAGATGCGGCGATTATACAATAAGCATAATATAAATTACTATTGAAAATAGCTTTTATTTAAAACAGTTTTATTTAATTTCATGATAGATTCAAGTCCATAGTAATTTTATTTTTTAATAATTATTATCAGCTACAGAGATACTGAAGATCTTGTAAAGCTTCAAACTTAGTTCACTTTACTCATCCCACCCTCACATACCTACACATCCCTGCTCCATCTAATTAATTTCTGTTCTAATTAATTTCTATTTCACGGTCAATAAGAGACTGGCCTAGCCGAGTTTGGGGCTCACTGTTAAGTCAATTATAACCTATATTAGACTATGTATAACTTACGCAGACGTGATATTGTAAAAGCGTTTCAGAAATAAATGTTGTATGTTACTTAATAAACTTTATAGTTCATAGCCTGAAGTCAATAAAAGCAGCATCTTGAAAACAGAAACTCTAATGGTATATTAGGTTAATAATTATTATAGCAATTACTTACTGTTTTGTTCTGATCCAAAACTTGGAAGGTCCTTAGGTGAGGTTAGTCGCTGTCTGAAGAGTGCACAATTCTGCAGTATCTTCTCTGAAAAAGTAAAAGTTTTCATGAAGATTGATAATATTATGATATACATCTTGGAAAAGACTTCAAACCACACAATTTATTGAACATAAATCCCAAATAAATACTTACACTTCTTGCTCTTTTAGCACAGCAATCAGATACTTATTTACACTGATAAATTACTAGGTAAATAACAATTATGGATATTAATTTATTTATTTACTTTGCGCTGCGCTTTAGTTTCGTTTTTTTTTCTAATTATGTCACAGACAGGATACTTTTTTTGCTCTTTGGGCAAGCTAAAGCTTTTAAGGCCGTACCGCCTCGTATCGGTATTTTTACTGTTTATTTCCTTTAAACGCATTTTATAATTATAATTGGTGTGTTTTATTGATGAGGAAGTTTTGTACAATCAATACAATCTATAATATAGCAATTTCATTAACAAAAAAGCAGATAATAGTTTGCTATTAAATAATACAACTTGTGGTAGGTTTTGACAGGCAACATCGATCGCCGTTGGGATGACACTCCCACGACACTCCACCGCCATTCCGTTGAAAGGCCACTGAAGTTTTAGCAGAATACCCTTTTTGTCACTTTCATAATGGAATCACAGTGGAGTGTCGTGGGAGTGGCAGGCCAATGGGATTTTAAATAAATTAGCAGACTTGACGCCCAGACACCCTTAACGTTCTCAATTGGTTATAGTATCTGTCCACGAGTTTGCTTTTTGCTGGCATGGTGTTTTTTGGACTCAGAGTTCTACTAGGAACATAATAAGTTTCCTGAAATATTATTTGTTTTGAATTAGTATTTTTAATGAGCGTAAAAAAAGAAAAGAAATAGAATCTAACTACCAACAAGCTACATAAAACTGAGGTAACTATAATATCATCCATTGTAACTTGACCCTATTACTAAGTTTCCAGGATCCGTAAGGTCGAGAATTTCTGTTAGACAAATAAAATATGACTACCTACCTAAAAGAGACCGCAGGGAAACGCTGGATGCAGGCCGCTTCCAACCGGCCCTTTTGGAGATCGATGGGGGAGGCCTATGTCCAGCAGTGGACGTCCTACGGCTGAAATGATGATGATGATGATGATGATGATGACCTACCTACTGCATGGTTTTCTTGTGAATGTAATTTTATCTATGATCAGGATCATAATTATAAGTTTAAATGATTCAACGTGATAGCATATAAACAATTTTAAATACCGGACAAGTACGAGCACGAGACAAAAAAAAAAACTAATTGATGTTGAAATATTGAAAGACAAACTTAAGTGTGTAGTTGACAATAAGGTTCTTCCATACATTCCTACTACAAAATGTAAGTTTGTAACAGCAAAATAATTATTTTTATATGTTATAGCTTCAAATTTATAACTTTCGTATTTATTCCTATAATTATGTGCTATAAGACCTTGCCTCTTACCAAATTTTATGATTTTAGGTCAACGGAAAGTACCCTATAGGTTTTGATTCCCCTGTGAAATCGCAAAATATACGACATAAACGTTCATTATCTTTTGATTGCGTTGACTTCCCAAGTAACAAAGTTCTCCTGTAGTGCACAGTTTACAGGCTCACAGCACTAGTACCTCTCTCTTAGTGGTTCCAGGTTTTACTACTAAGCTTATAACAGGTTACACGGAGTTTGTTTGGGTTTATAGTACACCTGTTCTTATAAGTTGACTTATAGTCGTGTATAGAACGAAATTATAGGCGCAGTAAAGGCTAAGATGGCCTATAAAAGTGTTGCATAGGTGTAAATACACTTGAGAAAACTTGCTCCAGTAATTTACACTTATACAATACAATACAAAAACTCTTTATTAAAACACCACAAAACAAGAATAACATAAAAATTACAACAAAAATAATATCAAGGCTACAAAAATCGCCTACTATAATCGGCTTATAATCGCCTACAAAAAGTAATTATAAATCCGCTATAAGTGTCATACGCCAGTAATAGTAACTTATAGAACTAAATACAATTAGAACCATTTGCATTTGTTACTTAACCTTATAGGAGTATCTAAGTCAACTTTATGTGCCAATTATAAGTGAATTAGTTCTACAGTCGTTTCTTCTAAGAGTAAGTGTACTTGGTATTATTGTGGACTCTCTAATGCTGTTATAGTCTTAATTTCTAATATAAGGGTTTCTTGTAAAACTATTAATGTCCAAAGATTACTTCGTGAAGTCAATTTAAGAAGACAATTGCTTTTAATATTTATTGGATCTTTACGGCCATTTTGATTTCTTTTGAGTCATTGGGTTTCTAAATTATTACAAAAAATGGATATAAACAAATGGAAGCGGTTTAAAAAAAGTGGTTCATATAAGAGGAAAGTGCAGAAAACATACCAACAAATGATAAGTGTGCCGAGTACTAGATTTCAATCAAGCCAAGAACGTTCTGTAGAAGATGGCGAGGGTTCCGGACGAAATAATAATTTTCAAAATATTAGTCCAGGAGTCAGTAGTGATGTTTCTGTACAAAACAAGGTTTTACCCTCAACATGTGATTTAGACTCGGACGATGACGAGGAATATATTTGTGACAACTCTGATTCTGTGCAGGATGATGAAAGTGACTGCTATTTAACATATGAGGAAAATAATAAACTACGTAGTGCCTGTCGCGAAACGCGAAATCGCTAGTGCATTTCTACCTTTAACATCATAGACAATTTTGGGAGTAAACTGGCCGAGTATGATTTACTATTAAAAAAGGTAATTGTCTATGGAGATTTTAGACAGATGAAATAAAATGTAGAAAAAGATGGGGTCGAATTTATAATAAAATTATGATAAAATAATTAGCGAAGACGGAGAGTAGAAAAGTGAGTGGGAGATAGATAGATAGTTAGGTAGGATATGATTTTAAAATGAGCCAGGAAGAAAATATGTATGTGAGTGGTATTCAACGAATACCTAGTAACTCTGTTACAATACCGACGCTACGAGCAGAAAGAAGTAAGGAATTGTCAGAGGTCTGCGGACCTACCAAAGCCTGCGGGCTACCGAAGGTCTGCGGACCTACCAAAGCCTGCGGGCTACCGAAGGTCTAAGGATCTATCAAGACCTGCGGGCTACTGAAGAATTAAGGACCTGTTAAAGTCTGCGGGCTACCCGAGGTCTAAGGACCTGTTAAAGTCTGCGGGCTACCCGAGGTCTAAGGACCTGTTAAAGCCTGCGGGCTATCCGAGGTCTGAGAGCCTATCAAAGCCTGCGGGCTGTCAATGCTCTGCGGGGCTACTCAAGCCTGAGGGCTACTGATGCCTGCGAGTTACCAAACCATGAAAAGAAGTCTGAAGAAGGATAGTTGGAGAGTCAGCGTGATCAAGGGCTGGAGAAGTACAAGCTAAGCAGTCTGGAAACTAAGAGATGGCAAATAGTTTCCTATTAGTGGTCAAAATGCAAGTTATAGTTTTTATGATATAAGTATATTGATGTCAAACTATCCCAATTTATATTTCTTTTCTAACCGAGCTCTATACAACTCAGGCTCAATAAGTAGATGAATAATTCGTATAGAAGAGGGCTTTGCGACAGTGCCCTTAGTAAATGGGCAGTAGAATACAATACTCCACATGTGGCGTTAAATTCATTATTAAAAATTTTAAATATAAAGTTGAAAAATATCCTCCCTAATGATGCAAGAACTCTTCTGCAAACAAATAAAGCAAATGTGGATATTATTTCTTCAGCTCCAGGAGAATATTGGCATAATGGTCTGAAAAAATGTTTAAAAAATATATTAGAAGAGCTCTCCGTCCCACCTTATGAAATTTCTTTAAAAATAAACATTGACGGCCTCCCAGTGTTTAAAAGTTCTAAGTTTCAGTTTTGGCCCATTTTATGTTCAGTAACTGAAATTCCACTGCCGCCTTTTGTCGTAGGCAAGTAGCTGTTGCTTCAACTTCATAGACAAAATGATGAAAATCTTAGATGATAATGTTTGCTTTTTTCATAGGTATTTACGCTGGTGATGGAAAGCCTGAAGATCTTGACACTTTTTTGGGACCTTTTGTAACAGAAATGCAGCAACTTCAAGAGGGACTTAAAATAACAGACAAATCACAAAGAGATAAAATTATACATGCAAAATTACGAGCATTCATTTGCGATTCACCTGCAAGAGCTATGATAAAAGGTTTTTATTTCACTAATAAGTATAGAAACATATAGTACAGTCAGCTAACTAATTCAGCCAATTAAAAACAAGATAAATTGTTTCAGGTGTATCGAACTTTAACGGTAAACACGGATGCCTCAAATGCACGGTGGTCGAAGAATATTCTCACAAATCAAATACTGTAACTTTTCCCCAATTTAATTGCCCCAAAAGAAATGACCAAGACTTTCGTGAAAAGAAATACGGGCAACACCACAAGTTAGACTCGCCGTTACTCCAACTCAACATTGATATGATTGAAGATTTTCCGGTGTCGGATTCGCTGCATCTCATTGACCTGGGACTTATGAAAAGATTACTAATAGGATGGCGCGATGGCAATTTTGGTATTTATCTAACTAAATGGAGTGCTAGCGATATAGATAAGGTAAACAATTTCTTAAATGATTGTGAAATGCCTACAGAAATACATCGGTCAGTTAGATCACTGGACGTTTTAAAACACTGGAAAGGTTCAGAGTTTCGTTGTTTTCTTTACTACCTTAGCTTGGTGATTCTTCCTCCTCCTCCTCGCGTCGTGCTCCTCATGTCTGAGGGTCGTGACCCCCACCCCCCATCAGTCTCTCCTTTATGATTTTACGCCATCTTCCCCTATCCTCGGCGACATGCAGCGCATCGTATACTGATGTGTCTAGGGTGGTACGAATCTGGTCAGACCAACGCATCGGGCTGCGGCCTCGGGATCGCTTTCCATCGACTTTGCCTGTTACAATTAACTTTTCTAGATTGTCGTTGTCCTTCCTGGCAATATGGCCGAAATACTCCAATATTCGCTTGAGACAAATGGTAGACAATCTAGTAGAGATCTTGAGTTGTTTTAATATCGATGCGTTGGTCCGATGAGCTGTCCATGGTATTCTCAGCATTCTCCTCCAGCACCACATTTCGAATGAATCAATGCGCCCTCGATCTGCTGCTTTTAGCGTCCATGTCTCAGCGCCATACAGGAAAATTGAAAAAATCAGGGTCCGAACTAGTCTGATTTTCGTTTTCAGCTTTATCCCTCTGTTTTTCCATATCTTCTGAAGCTGAGACATGGCGCTTTTAGCCATTCCAATGCGCCGCCGGACATCCCTTTCACACGAGCCATTGTTGCAGATGCTGGAGCCGAGGTAGACAAAGTCGTCAACTGTCTGTAGGTTTAGTATACCAGTAAAATTCAGCATCTTTGCGCGATCTACCACCATGATTTTAGTCTTAGATTTGTTGATGGAAAGGCCTAAGCTATTGCTGATTTGTTCCATTGTTGTGTAATGGTGATTCTTAAGGAGGTCTTAAAAGAAGAAGCTTATACACATTTTATGCATTTCTTTTGTGCTATCACAATCTGTTCGAATGAAAAACATTTTAAATTCCTTCGGATTGCTGAAGAAATGTTGGCACATTTTACAGAACAGTTCAAACTAATACACGGAAAAGACTATGTTACAAGCAACATTCACAATCTCTCACATTTAGTTGACGAGGTTAAAAAATTCGGGATTCTGCAAAATTTTAATGCTTACGAATTTGAAAATAAACTACAACATTTGAAGCATATGGTAAGACATGGAAAAAAGCCATTACGTCAAATTGCAAGGAGAATCATTGAAAGGGATTTAGTTGAGTTAAAGAGTCTAACAACAGAGAACAACAAATGCCCAATAATAAAGAAAAGTAAACGCGGTAACAATGTTCTATGTTTAAGTGCATTTATATTATCAAAAAAGAAACAAGATAAATGGTTTCTCACTAATGATAATCACGTGGTTGAGTTCATATCAGTTTATGTAAAAAAAAATAGTCAGACCCAGAAGCAAGATATTGAAATACGTGGTTATGTTGTGCAACAAACTCAAGATGCATTTGAAAAGCCACTTAAATCTTCTTTTTTGAACATGTATCAATGTGATTATGATGAACTCCACCGCAATAGAGAGGCTGATATCTTCAAAATTTCAATTATCAAGTGTAAAATGGTGAGTATTTTATATGGTAGGAAAATGTTTTTCATACCTTTGCTACATACCCTGTAAGTAAGTGAACATAAAGTCTGGAATAAAGAAAATTAAAGTTTTATTATTTTAATAACAATTGTTTTTCTTACAATAATCTTAAGGCGAGACCAAAATCAGTCTTAAAAGGTTTAATCAACGAGGTAATCACGTTCCTTTCATTAAGCATATTGACGAGAAACAGTATCAATTATTCATCACAATTACAAGTCCTTCAGTATCTTTTGTATCAAATATGTTTTGCTAAACATACACAAATTTCTGCTTTCAAACAAATATGCTTACACATAGATAAAAATTAAAAATGTAAAACTAACCAAACGCGACTTTTAAATCAATAGCCAAATTTCGTCAGATCACCTTAGTGATAAATTAACTTATTAGGCTAACGAAATAATCTATAGTGGTAGGTTGAACAAAAAAAATCTCAAAAATTCAACAAAAAAAAATTATGTGCTTAAAAAATAATCAACAGAATTAACAATTCATATAGGGTGACTTTCAATTAGTTCTTGATAGAAAAAGGTATGCATGTACTCATGATACTGAACAACTTTCCCCAAGGAACATATGTCGAAATACGAAAATCAAATTTTGACCTCCCATAGAAACTGCATCCGCTGATAGCGCATTTTGTATGGGAGGTCAAATTTGGTTTTTCGTATCTATACCTATGTACCTATGTTCCTTGGGAAAAGTTGTTCAGTATCATGAGTACATGCATAGCTTTTGCTATCAAGAACTAATTAAAAGTAACCCTATATAAATTAAAAAATGTGTTCTACAAAACTATGATAAAAACAGCATTTGGCGCTACCTAGGTCGGGCTCGTCCTATCTACAACTTTTCCCTCGGGTGCAAACGGTCCTATTTCTCGGTAATT
This sequence comes from Agriopis aurantiaria, assembly GCA_914767915.1. Lineage (NCBI taxonomy): Eukaryota > Metazoa > Arthropoda > Insecta > Lepidoptera > Geometridae > Agriopis > Agriopis aurantiaria. The sequence goes on from OU612003.1 coordinate 2,909,672, forward strand.
TCAATCGGTCCAATTTTTTTTCTTTATTTTGAACTTTCACATTGTCGATAGTTCGCTTCAATACAAATTGAAACTGAAGAGTGACAAAATCTCCTTAAGTGACACATTTCCAAGATAAAGGCTGTCAAAAGTTTGAAAACTCCAATATTAGAAAGTTTCATGGCCTGTATCTCAGAAATATGACAATATAAGAGATTTTATTAATCTTCAGTTTCGATTTGTATTGAACCGTACTATCGATTTATGGAAGTTCCATTAATGGCTGCGACTTTTTACAAAAAAAGTTGTAGGTGGGACGCAACCCCTCAGGCTCCACACAAAAATCTTCCAACCCCTTTCGAAGGTTTTGTTCCTACAAGCAGATGATAGCATTCATTAATACAAAAAGCTTGTACTACTGTTTTGTACATTGCTTTTTGGCTTTTTAATTTTAGGTATACTACTGTACAAAATTTTGTAGTATAGGTACATAAAAATAACTTTTTTTACATTTAGTTTAATAGCTGCTATTTTATTTAACCACCAAGTCTTAGCTACCAAAGCAACTTTAAAATAAACTTAGATAATAAAATAAAAACTATGAAAAAACTTAACCACTTGTTAAGTCATATAATATTACCATCAATAATTATTGCCACCTAATCTAGGATAATTCAAAAATCAGAAACAAAAAATGAATCGAGGTACCAAATGTAGGTATCTTCTAAAGGTTCAGCGTATATGAAAACATTAACTACGTACGCAATTACTCGGATATCTCTTCGTCGTTTTGATCAGGCCTCTCCTCATTATTTTGATCAACATTGTTTTGGTCAGATCTCTCTTCATTATTTAGATCGGGTGTTTCGACGCTGTTTTGACGACTGGAGCCCTCTCCGTTAACATTGTCAATCGGCACAACTATTGGAACAGTTTTTGCGGTCGCTTTTTTCTTTATTACTCTAACTTTTGGAGCCGACATCCTCTGATTGCTTTCGCTCCGTTTATGAGCATTTTTTAAAATAGTTTTAAAAAATTTATCGCAGTCCACTTTTGTAAAACTTTCGTCTGTTTTGTGGATAATATCAAAGAAAAGAGAAATCGTTCTCGAAAATGCTTTAAAACATATTTTTACTGCTTCTTTCTTCGAAAAGCCAGTCCACGTACATTGTTTTAGAAAATTTCTTTCAAACAAATTATCGACCAAGTGGTAGGCATTTACGCCGCCTTGGCCCAAACCTTTAGAACACACGCCGACAAATTTCATCATCATATTTTCTTTGAATGTTCTATTTGATAGCTTTTTTTCAAATTCCTCAAGGTCTTGTATATTTTTTATTAGAGTTGGCTCTCCGTCAACTGTTTTTTGTGATGTGCTCATTTTTATGAATGATCTTAACTCTGTTTGTATTTCTGACATCTTTACACACATATTAGTTTGGATTTCATACAAGGAATTTTGCTTCTCTATTATGGTTGCTATGCTCTCCTTGATAAGTTTAAATTCGTTATTTGGTGTTGAAATTTCCGGTTCTGCATGTGTATAGAGGAGGAAACTCTGTTCCGGAATGGTGACAGGGAAATTACCCTCGACTGTACCAACAATCTGGTCTTGGGGCACAAAACAGCAATTTGTGTCATCTTGGGATTTTTGGGTTACTTGAGTAACTGGTGTCGTGGTAGTTTGCTCTTGATCATGATTCTGAAAAAAAAAATGATTAAGACATTTTTATGATTAAGACTGTAAGTGGGATATACAGCAGCAGTATAAGGAGCGAAGGGCTGACCACCTCTCACCATTATTATGTATTAACTTGTTCTATCTTGCAATATGTGTCAAACGTGGCATCTAGTAGTTCTAGAACTGGTATAGGTATAGGTAACTTACATCTGTTAAAGTCTTCGCCAATTCGTTGAAAGATTTCTCTGGCAAGGGATATTTTTCCTTGCGCAATGATCGACGGTTCGTATCTCCTTCGTCAGTTTCAGTGTCTGATTTGTCGCTCATTGTATCAATTTCATACTGTGCCTCTTGAAACGTTTTAAGATTTTTTCTTTTTACATCACACGTCATGATTTGCCATGAAGCATCAGGTGCACTACTTTCCTGCCTCCTTAATTTATCTGCTGATTTCTTCGGCCAAAAAAGTAATTTGTTGTGTACCCACAGATCTGGTACGGCCGTTAATCTTAATTCGCCTTTTTCAATTGTTTGCACTACTGAGAAAGGCATGGCAGGAATCTGTAAAAAAATACACGTACCTAACTACATTTTTCATACCAAAGAAAAAACCAAAATTACGGAGACAGATGCAATAGTTTACATAGAGCTCTCGTTATATTGGCAGCATTGCGAATTGTTCAAAAAGAATACGTAGGTATCTCCAATCTCCATGCAATAAGGATGTCACGGATGCTTTTTGAACAATTTCGAAATGCTGCCAACATACCTACCTAGGTAACGAAAAGAGCTCAGTTGTGAAACGCACTCAAGTTACTTTGTAAACGATATAGGTACAGTATATTAGGGACGAACGTAAGCACTAAGAAAGGCACCCGTTTAGGTATAGGTACGCGAGGCGCCATGAGTCAAGATACAAGAACAATTGAAATTTTAGGCCTTAGGGCCCACTTGCACTTATCCCAAAAATATATTCCTATGTTAGGTAGGTATGACGTTGTCAAAGCTCGCCTGCGCCGGCGGTTTACCTTTGGGCATTAGATATACAGATTAAGTAAGTAGTGCATAAGACCGACCGCTGCTATCCCTTTGGAAAATTACGTGCCGCTTACAATAGATCCAAAGTGATTGTTTAGATGGCGCTAGGTGTGTCGAATTAGACTGAAACTGTACGAAAACACAGAATATAATAATAGTTAGTACTACGGCAACGAAACCAATAACTTACCGAACTTACCTTTGCAAGCACCTTTAGTAATACAATCGATATCCAGTAGATGGCGCTTTACAATAAAATAATCCTACTTTAAAATGTCTTATAATAATACATTTTTTTAGTTAAATAATTTAGAATGTAAATAATTAACGTTTAACTAAAATAATATCAGGAATTTCAACATTACTATTTTTTTCATGGATAATTAAGTTGATAGTTTTCGTAAACTTTTTTCATTTACGTATTGTTCCATACATTTTAGTAAAGTGCTTCCAGCGGAAACGCGAAGGAACTAAAATCAGCGGTATAGATTGCTTCACTCTAATTTGAAAAAAGATTTCGAATACCTTTCAGCCCAGCAATGTATGGAACGAAACGTATACGAAAAAAGTTTTCGAAAACTATCAAATCTGCCCCCTGATCAAATGGCATTTTGTCGATCTCAAGGTACATTTTTGTCTTGAAAAGTACTTTAATAATCAATAAAATTATATAGAAAAGGTTGTGTTTTTTATTTAATCATCGCCTCATTGTTTTACTTTCTTAACTTGTGTACTTTTCACGTTCGCGTGATTTTCCAACTGAGCGGATCTAACGTTAGTTTGGTGCCGCAATAGCAGTTGTCCGTAAGGCCCCTGGGGCCTTACCTACGGCCAACTGGTAACTCGGTATCAAACTAACGTTAATACAGCGCAGTTCGGAAAATCACGCGAACGTGAACCTTAACGCGCTCAGATACGGTTTGCGGTCGCGCAACATTTTTTCATCACCTAAACTGGATTGCTTTAACAGCTAGCTGTAAGGCCCCAGGACCCAGGAGAGTCACTCCACAAAACCATAGCAACTCTTGCTACTACACAATAAAGTGCAATTCAGGACGCGCGAGCGCTAACTACCTATAGCTATATTAACCTAGAAGTTGCCTCTCTGTCTATCGCGTAACTCTTCGCGTCGCGTTATCTCTGTGTATCGCGTGAGAGTGAGCACGGGAGTTCCCGGTTCCGATAAGTCGGCTACTTGTAGCTTGATAGGTACCTAAAGTGCGGAGAGCGCCAGGTCTGGCCAGGCCTGCCAGCGCGAAGGTTAAGTAGGTACTTAGGTAGGTAAGTATTGGACCTACCTACTAAAACAGTAATTACATTCCAGCCTAGAAGTTCATAGGTATTTTGTGCTCATCTTTACGGTAGCTATCAGGAAAGTAGTGTGTTTATTTATGTACTACTACATAAATAAACACAGACTACTCTAGTTGTGTGCTTTATTTACCTATTTACTTGAATAAAATTTTGACGAGACAGTAGGTAAGTACCTTCTAGGTACCTGTAAAGGAGACTGGATTTGTGCGCGTTCAGTCGGTAAGTACCTACCTAATTTACCAAAAGCGGACATGGCTATGATTCTTATACCTACCTACTAAAAAAACCGGACAAGTGTGAGTAGGACTCGCACTCTGAGGGTTCCGTACAAATACTCGCACGAAGCGGCAACGTCGCACTCTGCTTTTTTGCTCTGCTATGTATGTAGGTATATGAAGATAACTGCCTATAAGGTCAAACCGCATCAAGGCGGTGCGGAACAGTACTGCAAGATTATTTAACCGACTTCAAAAAAATAAGGAGGTTCTCAATGATTCGGTTGTTTGTTACTTTAGAACTCCATCATTTAAAAACTGATTTGGATTTTTAGATTGGTCCCATAGATATTTCATTAAATTTGTACAATAATTTCGTTGGTTTCGTTCAGTAGTTTTAGGTACCTACTAATTTGAAGTCGGTTTTTTAAATTGATAATTACCTAACTCGGGCGAATAAACATAAATACAGAAAAGTATCTCCATTGTATGTATGGCTTTGGATAAGGAACCATACCACCAAAATTATGTGTGTCTTGAACGCTCTTCTTTAAGAGGGGGCATCCGAAATTTTATGCTAATTTGCCATGATATTATAACTAAACCAAATATCCGATCAACGTAATAATTGATACATATGATTTTTCAATTCATTTTCTTTCCGCCATTAAGACAGAAACATAATAGCAAGATATTTACTCGATACTTTAATGTTTTGAAAATGGTGCCTTTTTGCTAATTTTTTTGATTTTACTTGAAAGTACTTCAGTTACATATCTAAAATAAATAATCACCGAAGGAAAATATAGTTTGTTTTCCAGTGTTAAGACAAAATTTACCTAGATTAATTAGTACTCTCATAATAAATTATAATAAACTTAAATTATTTTATATTATCTTTTAATTTTTAGTTTTATCTTTCTGACTCTCTCTCTGCTTCTCTCCGTCTCTCTCTCTCTCTCTCTGTCTGTTTGTCTGTCACAAAGAAACACTCCGACTCTAATAGTTATATTACTGAGCATACATAATAATGGATGCGTTACGGCCTAGTCATATCCATTTTATTTGTATCTATGTTATTTTTTCGTAGTAGCTTTACCTAGTCTGTGCTCTAAGGTCATTGGCACCACTTGGTTGCCGCGTCAAGTGGTCGCGTTCGAGCCATCGATTTTTTATATTATCCTTTGTTTGAAAATACAGTAGGTGTTGATATAATCGCACTCGGAAGATAAAACCAAGGCGAAAAGCAAGCGCGTGCGTCCTTCCCCGTTGAGGCACAGTGCGGTACTGAGGTTGAACGGAGCATGTTTCACTATTTAGATGCAAAGCGCAACAGAATAAGACTGAATATCGGACTTACCGTTTGACCGAATAGTTGCTTAGAACTAAAGGACGTAAGTCTCAAATCGAATATAATTTATTATGAGAGTACTAATTAATCTAGGTAAATTTTGTCTTAACACTGGAAAACAAACTATATTTTCCTTCGATGAGTATTTATTTTAGATATGTAACTGAAGTACTTTCCAAGTAAAATCGAAAAGGCACTATTTTCAAAACATTAAAGTATCGAGTAAATATCTTGCTATTATGTTTCTGTCTTAATGGCGGAAAAAACATGAATTGATAAATCATATATATCAATTATTACGTTGATAGGATATTTGGTTTAGTTATAATATCATGGCAAATTTGCATAAAATTTCGGATGCCCCCTCTTAACATGAATTTCCGGTTACGTAATTACAAACCCAATTTGGGGTCTTTAGGGGTAGGTCCTAAAGCCGAGTTTTTGAGTTTAACGTCATCGTCTGCTAGAAAAAATGAGGTTTATGACGTCAGATTTTTGATTGGACCTTTGTGTCCGAAGTTATGGACCTTCAAAAAATCGGGTATTTAGGCTCTGTCTCGCTAATTAGTAGCTCTAGTACCTAAGAGTCTTAAAATACTAAATGACCTATCGTTGGAAAGCCAGTGAAGGTCACTATCCTTGCCTGGATTGACCTGGGACAAAATGCTTGAGGAGCCGGGTATTTCAGGTCGTCAAAATCGTAAGACCTAACTTAGACTATAATTTAAACTAAAAACTAGAACTAGTTGTATTTCCTAAACCAGAGCCTTAAAAAATATGCAAAAAAAATACTAAAACTTAAAATGAGCTTTACTACCTCGAGCCAAAATTTGGGCGTGGTAATGTTGTTTTCTCCACTACTTTACTGGGGCAGACAGGACAGTAAATTACGAAAGACGAGGCGGTATGACCTCTATAGCTTTAGCCTGCTCAGTAATGGGCTAAAATAAATGCTAACGTGGTTAGGTGTGAATTGCGGGGATTTCTTCTCATATTGTTTATCTGTACCTGGGGCCTTACGATTTGGAAAATCACGCGACCGCAAACCGTATCTGGGCGCGATAAGGTTCACGTTCGCCCCTGTGACCCCTGCAAGTGAATCTGGGCTCCGATTATCTACGTTTAAACTGTGACTCCTGCAACTAAGTGAATCTAGGGCCTTACGGACAACAGCTATTGCGGCACCAAACTAACGTTAGATCCGCTCAGTTGGAAAATCACGCGAACGTGAACCTTAACGCGCCCAGATACGGTTTGCGGTCGCGTGATTTTCCAACTGAGCGGATCTAACGTTAGTTTGGTGCCGCAATGACTGTTGTCCGAAAGGTTCCTGGACTCTAATAACTGCTTCCTTTGATTTTATGACTATCTACACTCAAACATCGACCTCTGCTAGTCGCCTATGTACCTAAAGTACCTATACCTATATTCTATATTCAAAATGTCATACACAAAATGTGTTTACCAAAACTAGTCGGGACATAGTAGGTAACTAACTGCCTTCGCTTCCCAGTTCACGATCAAGGTCGGATGATTGTATGGATTCGGAAATCAGGTACCTATTTAATACCTAGTTCTAGGTAATAATGTAGGTAGGCTACCTATAGGTATTTTTTGAATAGTGTGGATGTTTTGTAATTTTTAAGGTTTTTATTCATGGTATTCATGAGTAGATAGGTAGTCTAGTAGTGTACCGACTTCATAGTAGGTAGTAGTTGTGTGCTTTATTTATTTACTAGAATAAAATTACGTAAAATTTTGACGATACAGTAGGTAGGTACCTGTAATGGAGAGTGGATTTGTGCGCGTTCAGTTGGTAAATACCTACCTAATTTATCTAGAATTTTACTAGTAGCCTATGTCACTCTCCGGTTGAGAACTATAACCCATGCATAAAATCAAGTCGATACAGCGCTGGCAACGTCGCACAGCGCGGGCCTAACTCTCAGCACGAACTGGCAACGTCGCATTGTGAAACGAAACTGACCCGACTACTACGTCCTATTCTGTGATGCATTCTGTGAGCGCGAAGAAAAGCGCCATCTACTGATATCTGGTGCGCTTCTCTTGAAATGTTGCGCTACCGTAATTTTTTGAACCCTTTCGTACGCCATCTCACGTAAGTTCGAGACAACCTATTGCCCGGACAAATTGTGGCGCCCTCTAAGTTTCAACAGGTATTTTGGCAAATTTCCGGGGTACGGTACAAAGTACTGCTATCATCGATCTTCTCTAGTATATAATCTTTGATAAGACCAACCTTTCTGAGTACCTACCTAAACGAAAAATTATTGCTCAATATTATTCACGCACGTCCGCCGTCGTCACACTAGCACAGCTAAGAGCTTACTGAACAAGAACAGACACGCATGCGGCGTGCGAGCGAGCGCCGCGCCACCTTCCCCGCGCGCGCGGATAACTTCAGTTCATTCATTACCTAAGTAGGTTCCACACACGGCAATTTTACCACCAATCTGACTAAATTGGCGATCAAATTGAGTAGTGTAGATTAAATTCAATTAAATTAAATACGACGGCCGATCTAATTGCCAATTTAATCGCTGATCAGTTTGGGTGAAAATTCAGCAGTGTGGATACTACTTTACATAACACAGAGATTCCCCGCAGTAATACCACAGGTTATACCCTAAAAATACCTATCTAGTGTATTGATTTCCCCCAAGCAGCAATTTCAATCTTAGCTGAAGGCAAGATGTGAACCAGTAAAACTTCTTCAAAACTTTTCAGGGATATATTCGAAATAATATGTTCACTTTTAGACAAGTACCTATTCACTTCGGCGATCCAAGAAGAACTGAGCTCTGGTTAGTACTTATATGTTATTCTGTGCTCTGGTACCGATATCACCACCTCATTGAATTCTTTTCCGTTATTTTCTTCGTCATTTCAAATTTAGTGTTGCCAATACAAAGAAACGAAAACGACCATATCGATACCAAATACCAGTAAAATTTATCAACAACAGAACTTTACAGTATTTAATTAAAAAGAAAACAAATTGAACACAAAACTGAAAGTTAATCGCTAAAATATGCATTTTATTTTAAATCGCTTACACTTTAAAAAATATTTATGAAGTGAAGTAATAAAATTAATTACCTAGTTCACATTCGTCACTGGGGAAATGGTCATAAACAGCGAAGACGTTGCAATTTTCACACCAATATTTTTTTTCTTTTATCAGTATTTTTATGTGTTCTTCTTTCAAAACAATGTGAACTGGCCTTTCTCCAGAATATGTTGAAACTCTATGGCCACAACCATGGCAATTGCGAGATAACGAGAAATGAGTTTCAATCCAAGGCCATCTCGCAGTTTTTAAGGCTCGAATATCATTTTTCGTCAAAAAACGGTCTACGTCCAGAAATATTACCATAATAGTTCGATCAAAGTCACAACTAAAACAAAAAATAATAAATAAGACATTTGTATGCGGAATCCTAATTCGTCACAATATGGCGCGACAATGCTGTTAGGACTAATAATATTTTTTAACACAACTTAGTTAATACGCCGTGTTCAAAAGGCGAACAAAAATTGAAATGTAAAACACAATACACTTCACCGAAAATACTTACGCGTTTGCCGTGCAAACATATATACACGTTAGGTATTGCGTGCGAAATACTTGTTAATACATTTTACATAAAATAGATGAACTTACCTTTTATTTTGTTTCTTTTTCTCCACAACCTCACAATGCAACACAACAACAATTCACAAATGTTTGAAGTAGCTAGTAATAGAAGCGCGGAGTCTGAATCTGAAGAATCTGGTCCAGCTGGTGAAGATGGCTTTAGACGGAGAATAGCATGTCGGATATCGGCTACAGTGACGCTGTCCACGCTCACGAGACGCGAGTTAACCTCATCAGAGTGCATGGCTGCCTCAGCATCCAGCACTGGGATGTCAGGTAGAAATACGGAGCTGAAATATACGGCAAAAGCATCTACTGTCTTTTGCCCTGTCACGATTTCTCCATTATACATATATTCATTTAACTGGTTCCAATATCTACGTTTATTCCTCTTCCCCTTGGACCGCGAAAGTGTGAAGACGTGCGATCTGTATTTGTTTTATTTAATTTATATTATTAAATTCGTTTATATGACAAAATTATTCCAATAAATTTGTGCGGAGTACCAGGCGCATATAAAGCGCGAGGCGTAATTGCAGTGAAGAAGACAAGGACAACAACACAGAGACGCCTATATCACTGCGAGCTACGCGCTGTTGCTTGCGCCTACGTCACACAGGTACGACGCATTGAGGCTATGCCACAAGCTCACAAGCGGGAGCGGTAGCGAATAATTATTGAGATCTGGCCCAAATACATTTTGTTTTTAGAGGCATAATATAGACAATTATACTGTTAACAATGGAACAGAGCATGCTAAATAAATCAGGCAGTGAAGGTAACTTAAGTCTTGTGGGAAATAGCTTTGTCACCACCCCCCCGAACCCCGTACTTATGCGTGGAAAAAGACCCAGAGAAGATGATTTTGGTGAGCAATTTGATGCATTTAAGAAGGAAGTCAAAAATATGATTGTATCCTTAATGGCAGATCAAGAAAAACATCTGAAAAATCTATTTACTCCTACCCTCACTGAAATAAAAAAATCAAATGATAACATTGAAAGCTCTATAACACTACTTGCAAGTCAAAATGAAGAATTAACTAAGAAACTGGAGAAAATGGAACTGGAATCGAGGAAAGAAAAGGAACTTATTACAATACTAGAACATAAATTGGAAGATATGCAGAAAACACAACTTAAAGCAAATATTGAGATTAAAAACGCACCAAAGAGTGAAAATGAAACAAAAGAAGACATGATAAATATGGTGATGCATTTGGGAAGGACAGTTCATTGTGATATTAAGAAAACTGATGTCAAGGACATATATAGAGTGCGCGGGAAAAAAGAAGGTCAAACTAACACACCTATTATTGTAGAATTGTCCTCAACCATTCTTAAAACTGAATTACTTAAAATGAGTAAAACTTTCAATATAAAAGACAAAAGTAAGCTGCGTGCTAAACACATTGGATTCACAAAAAACGAAGAAAATCCTATTTACGTGGCAGAGCAACTAACATCAAAGGCCTCCCGACTATATTTTCTTGCAAGAGACCTCGCAAAATCCAAAGGCTACAAGTTCTGCTGGACATCCTATGGGCGGGTTTACGTAAGGAAAAACGAAAATAATCCTGTTATAATCATAAATAACGAAAATCAAATCAATAGCCTTATGCAGTCTGAAACATGACTAACTTGCCTTGTTAAACTAAACTACTCTTGTATAGGGTTCTATATTGATATTTTATTATGTACACATGAACCATTTACATACTTTAAGTCTAAGTCAGTAAGCGATACAGTAAATAGTACTGTAAATTGTAAAACATTACACTACCAAATCACACCACAATACCTTTACATCATGCCCCTTAACAAAAATTCAAGACACGCAAAATCATTCTATATTATATCACATTATAGTTATATCACAAAATCACCCCTGTGCGTCTCATATGAATCAATAATATATACAAAAATCCCCTATATAGTCACGACCTCAGTACACAAGATTATAAATTATGGCTGATTCATTACAAACCATAAATGAAATCGACAACGTTGAAATAGCACATACCCTAGAATGCGACAGTTCAGAGCTATTGGGTCGAATTCATTTCCAAAAATCCGATTTGACAATTCTAACTCAAAATATCCGTAGTATATACGCAAATTTCGATGATTTCGTATTAACTTTACCTACCTTAAAATTTGAAATAGATGTTTTAATATTTACAGAGTGTAGACTTAACGTAAACAAACCTCTACCGCAACTTACAAATTATCAATCTTATTTCACCAAAAATTTATTGAACCAAAATGATGGCGTTGTAATCTATGTAAAAAACACTCTAGGACATAAAGTAAAAGAAATTAAATTGGTTGAGGCATCTTGTCTACAGTTGGATATACTGAACAGTAGCATCCTGGGTATTTATCGCTCTCCATCTAATAAAAATGCAAAGGGTTTTATTGACTCACTTAATTCACACCTATGTACACTTTCACCACAAATAAATATTGTGATAACAGGAGACATAAACATAAATATTATACCAAATAGCAATGAAGGAGGACATGGATATGAAAATTGTGTTTACTATCTAAATATGTTATCTCTGCATGGCATTCTTGCGGGCCACTCTCTCCCCACCAGAGGAAATAACTGCCTGGATCATATCATGTTGAGAATAAATAAAAAGCGGAAAATGGCCACGATAGCTATATTACAAACCTCCGTCACTGATCACTTCACAACCTTTTTATCTCTGTCAAAAATAAAAAATATATTGAGCTCTAATGCTACAAAAACTAAAACCAAACTTGACACTGAAAAAGTACGCACACTTTTACTAGAAAGGAATCTTGCTGAATTACTCTTGTGTAATGACCCTAATTTGGTGACTGACTCGTTAATCCATAATCTAAGAGAGTGCATAGATGCAAGTACTGTAACTATTAAAATACCTAAAAGTAAGCGAATAATCAAGCCTTGGATTACTCCGGGCATCTTACGTTGCATAAATCATCGAAACAAACTGCAAAAAAACCTTCGTAATAATCCATTTGACGAAATTCTAAAAATTTGCTACATCAGATACCGTAATTATTGTAATAAATTGTTAAAAAAACTTAAAAGTAAACATGAAGAACAATTACTGGAAAAATCAATAAATAATAATAAACTATTGTGGAAAAATATTAAAAACATAACCTATACAAACAAACAAAACAGTCAAAATTCTGAATTATTAAATATTAAGTCTTCCCCTACTGACTCCACTAATTTTATTAATAACTACTTTGCAAACATTGGTCAGGAACTCGCTCAAAAGTTTAAATCTAATTTAAATACTAACCCTGACATCACTACCGAAACTTCCTCACAATGTAATTCATTTGTATTGTTAAACGCAGACTATGATGAAATTGATAGAATATTAATGAACCTTAAGCCTGATAGCGCTCCAGGATGGGATAATATAACTTCAAAACTTTTAAAAAATGTTAGGCTGGTTGTCGTTCCTATTCTTACCCATATTGCAAATTTATGTTTTGAGCAAGGTGTCTTCCCCACATCTCTCAAGCAATCTATTATCACCCCCGTGCACAAAGGTGGAGACGTTGTGGACATAAGTAACTATAGACCTATCTCAGTATTACCGTCAATATCAAAAGTACTTGAAAAATTATTAAATTTACGACTCCTAAAATATTTGGACAAATATAAAATAATATCGCCCTCTCAATTTGGTTTCCAGCAAGGAAAATCGACAGAAGATGCAGTTACTGCTTTGACTTCAATAATAACTGATCAACTGGACAAAAGTCGCAAATCTCTCGCTGTATTTTTAGACATTAAAAAAGCATTTGATACTGTTTCTGTTCCCATCTTGGTAAACAAGTTAGAGAGGATAGGAATTAGGGGTTTGCCATTGGAACTATTTAAAGATTACCTTACCAATAGGAAACAAAGAGTTAGAGTGGGAAAATATGTTAGTGATGATGCAGAGGTATCATACGGCGTTCCCCAAGGAAGTGTCCTGGGTCCCACCTTGTTTTTAATTTATATAAATGACCTGTGTAACCTAGGTATATCAAACGCTGAAGTTTTTTCTTACGCTGATGATACGGCTGTAATTTTTTACGGGAAAACGTGGCAAAGTGTTAAACGTAGTGTTGAGACCGGTTTAGTTAAAGTAGGAGATTGGCTTCAAAATAATCAACTCACGTTAAATGCATCTAAAACTAATTATATTTGTTTCACTATTAATGAAAGTACTCAACCTAAAGAAGATCTCCAAATAAAAGTACACAGCTGTAATACTCATAATAATCACAATTGTAACTGCCCAACTATCAAAAAAGTTAAACACACTAAGTATCTTGGTGTCATAGTTGACGAAAAATTAACCTGGTACCCACATCTTGAACAAGTTACGAGCAGAGTTAGAAAACTCATTTGGATATTTAAAACATTACGACATGTTGTCCCATCAAACTCGAGTCTACCAAACGGAAAGAGTCTACTAAATTATATTTATATCGCTTTGGTACAGTCCGTATTATCATACTGTATTCCTGTATGGGGAGGTGCAGCGAAAACGAAATTTATAGCAGTTGAGCGAGCACAGCGAGCATTGCTTAAGGTCATGCATTTCAAAAAAAAACTATATTCCACTGAGGCCCTTTACAAGGACTGTGGTTTGTTATCAGTAAGAAAACTATACTTGGCACAAATCATATTAAAAATCCATAAAACTATAAAATTGAGTAACATTGATAATGAAGGCAATAGGCGTATTAAAAATATAGTTCCTGTATCTCAAGCTAAAACAAAGTTTGCAAGTATGCAATTTAAGAGGCGTTCAGAGTTTATATACAATAAAATAAATAAAAAATTTAACATTTGCAATAAACAGTATTATGAGTGTAAATCTATCATTACTGACTGGCTAAAATTATCTTCCTTTGAAGAATCTGAGGCATTTTTACAGACAGTTACTTAAAATGTATATAACTATATTATCTCCCCCCCCCCCCCTCTCTCTCACACACACACACACACACTCACAAACACACACACACACACACACACACACACACACCCACACGCACACAATACACACACACACGATCTGGTTTTTGTACGTTTTAATTAAAGTAAAACTATATATCTATATGTTATATTATAATTAATGTAGAGACGGAAGAGCGGGGCCCTCTGGCACAGACATTTTATGTCTAAAAGAGGGCTCCTGCCTACATTTTATATTTTGTAAATCGTGTTAAAGAAATAAAAAATTTTATTATTATTATTATTATTCACTTTATTTATTTTGAGTCTTAATTTTTAAGTTTTTTACATCTAATAATAAATAAAAAATACATAAAAAACTTAAAAACTAGGGTGCCACCGGCAGCGGGGCAGGGCCCAAGCTACCGGTGGTTAGGGCTGCAGAGTGAGGAACCTCCTGACAATGCGAGCCGTGTCAAGGATTACTGCCTTCTGCATCTGACCCTTGACCCAACCGTCTAGCGAGAGCCTCTTAAGGTGTTGGTCGAGGCTCTTCGCTATAAGACCGTTCACCGAAACGACTATCGGGACAATGATCGTCGAGTCAACATCCCACATGGCGGTAACCTCGTGAGCCAAGTCAAGGTACTTGCTGAGTTTGTCCTTCTCGGCCTTCACGAGGTTCTCGTCATGCGGGATGGTGATGTCAACGAGCACTGCCCGGCGCTGGGACCGGTCGACCAACACGATGTCAGGCTTATTGGCGACAATAGTCCTGTCCGTGATGATAGAGCGGTCCCAATAGAGCAAAGCACGACCATTTTCAAGAACTGGCGCTGGTGCGTACTTATAGTACGGCACCTCAGACTCGACAAGGCCATATCGAAGGGCAAGTTGCTGGTGGATGATCCTGGCCACCTGGTTGTGCCTGTGCAAGTACTCGCCGTTAGCAAGATGCGAACAACCGGAAATTATATGTCGGAGAGACTCTCCAGGACGGTGGCATGCCCGACAGATGTCGACCGTACCGTCCTTCATGATATATTTCCGATAGTTGTTCGTCTTGATAACTTAGTCCGCAATCGCACAGGCAAAACCCTCGGTTTCCCCAAAGAGGTCACCGAATCGTAACCAGTTCACCGACGAAAGCAGGTCCACATCGGGCCCTGTTAAGGCCCGATAGAACCGCCCGTGCAGCTCCTTGCCTTTCCATACGGCCCTGCGGTCTTCGATGCTACAGTGACAGTCGGTTCAAGGGCCTGGAACAAAGGAAGCATCCTAACACGGTACGCTGACAGGTTAGTTCCCCCCTCTGTAGCCCTGTAATATGCGCGCATGCAGTTTTCGTTTATAACGGGAGTCCATCGCATGCGACGCACCCCACCGGTAGCAGGGGCAGATAGCGGAATATTATTATTATTATTATTATTATGTGTCCAAAATTGCGTGGAATCCCGAGTTATATTTGACTCAATCACACTAATATGTATGTATTGTTATTAGAATGTACGGTTTATATTATAACTATCACATTATTCAATATTGCACGCCCCGCCTTCTACCTCCTGTATAAATCCTCTCGATCCTAAGGTTGCCTGGAAGAGATCGCTCTTAGCGATAAGGCCACCGATTGTTGCACTAGTTTTTAAGCTGTTTTATCGTGTGTATGAAATTTGTGGTGTGAACAACAAAGAGTTTATCTATCTAATATGCCTCTTGTACGCTTCTTCTGTACATTCTTTAATGTGGGGTCTGTTGTATTTAAAAACTTCATAATTGTTGTCAAAGTGTTGACCCACTTAGTAATTCTGAAGTCCCAGTTTGCCTCGATTCATTCTTTACAGTTTTTCGATTGGTATTAGAATGAGTTACTTAGTCAGTGACCAAGATTTTTCGTTGGTTCCAGTTCAACATTTTCCAAAAATTATTGTGATTTTTTCTGCTAGTATCCTCATTGAATTGAGAACAACCCCTCAATTTACTTTTCCCATAAAATTCAGATCTGCACTATCTCCAAATTCTCGCGCAGGTCTTATAGTATCGTGTTTAATTGATTCTCCATGAGGTCTTCTGTATCCTAAATATTCTTCTCCCTTCATTCTTTTTGGTTTATTTTTGGCCCATTCACTAGGAGTAGCTTTATGGCGTAATTTTCTGCCTTCATCTCATTCAGGATCTTCGTAGAATACTTCATGGTTAACAGTATCAGTGTATAATAGTCATCAATTATGTCATTTTGCGGAAAATATTCAAAATCAGAATCTACACTCGACAACAGATCTTTAAATGCATGTAATTGCTGATCTGGAGTCATTCATTGATTTCCATCGTCGGATACAGCCTGGAGTTTGAATGTAATTTGTCAAATCAGAAAGTGCTGGGTTTGGGACGATAAATATTCGACAAATTTATGTTTGGCTCAGCTGTAAATGTAGCTGTTCTAGTAAAAAAATCAACAAAATATTATTTGTTTTCGTTCGTAATTGTAACAGCGTCAAACATGATCAGAGTATGAGTAAAATCATTGTGAAAATATCTTTTCATTTCAGATTGGATTTCAAAGTCTTGTGTCAAGTCAGATAATGATAGAGACTACTTTGGACAACATGGCAATCAAATTTGAAGTTTCCGATTCCGCCCGACCGTCGCCAACGGAAATTCTTATTGTTTATCTTTGAAGTCTGAGCTTTCGTTATGAGGGTTAACATCGCAGATTCAAATTCAAATTATTTATTTGTCAGAACATGGTAGGTACACATACATATAAAGTAGCATACATGGTCGTAAGAATGGAGACGTATCTCATGTCCTTGCCTGTTCCAGCGTACAAATGTTAGTTTTTGATTAATATTTTTATTAGTTTTTGTTAAAGTTAAAAAGGAATAAAATAAACAAAATTATGTCTATGTTAGAATATTGTTAGAATCATATTTTGGTTTAGTTGTATTTTATACCTTAATTAGATGTTTATTACTACCTATCTAAGCTATTATTATTATTATTTTATTTGATTATGTCTACATTACATATCAAAACATTTTTATCATTAAGGAATTCTGAAATTTCATAGTAGCTTTTTTGTGCTAATAAAGTTTTTAGTTTATTTTTAAACATTCCAACATTTAATTCTCTGATGATTTTAGGAATTTTAGTATATATTAAAGGAGCCATACAGAATACACTTTTTTGCATGAGTGCAGTTTTGGCCGTACGTGGGCAGAGCTTCATCTCGGCCTGTGTGCGAGTTCGAATACCAGCATCAGTCCAACTACCAAAGATATGTGGATTTAATTTTACAAAAGTAGCTATTTCTAATATGTATAGAGCTGGTAATGTCAGAATCTTGTGTTTTAAAAAGAACGGTTTACAGCTATCAGTCTTATGAAGATGAAACATTGCCCTGACGCACCTCTTTTGGGCTTTGAAAGCAATCCTTTTGTCAGTAGAGTTCCCCCAGAAAATAATGCCGTATCGTAGAATAGATACTGCCATGCCATAATATGCAGTAATTAGAGCTTCTTGATTAATAACTAATGACAATTTAAATAGTGCGTATGCCGTCGAGCCCATTCTTTTAGTTAATGTATCTATGTGTGCTTTCCAATTAAGTTTACTATCGATGGTCATTCCAAGAAATTTAGTTGAGTCCACTTCCTGTATGATTCTACCATTATATTGCAAAACTATTTTATCACGTACTGTACGCTGCCGAAAGTGGATGATGTTCGTTTTGTCTAAATTTATTTTTAAGTTATTGTCATCTAGCCATTGAATGATTGATTTTAAACTATTATTTATTTCCGATTCGTAAGTGATTTTATTTTTACAATTAATAGTAACTGTGCTGTCGTCTGCGAAGAGAGTCGTAGAATGGTCTAGTGCTTTAGGCAAGTCATTGATATATCCTATAAATAGAAGAGGGCCCACTACACTGCCTTGCGGGACTCCGAAGTTAGGAGTACGTGCTTTAGACCGATGAATTATTTCTTGTTTTTTATGATGGTTTATTTCTGTAATCTCAGTATAATGTTTTCTATTACTTAAGTATGATTTTATAAGGTCTAGAGTATTTCCTCTAATGCCATATGTTTCTAGTTTTTGTAAAAGTATATCGTGGTGAACATAATCAAAAGCTTGGGTCATATCGCAAAATATTGCGCAAACTGGAATAGTTGCATCTACCAACATAGATCAACAACATCAGAGTGCATGGCTGCCTCAGCATCCAGCACTGGGATGTCAGGTAGAAATACGGAGCTGAAATATACGGCAAAAGCATCTACTGTCTTTTGCCCTGTCACGATTTCTCCATTATACATATATTCATTTAACTGGTTCCAATATCTACGTTTATTCCTTATGTGTCCAAAATTGCGTGGAATCCCGAGTTATATTTGACTCAATCACACTAATATGTATGTATTGTTATTAGAATGTACGGTTTATATTATAACTATCACATTATTCAATATTGCACGCCCCGCCTTCTACCTCCTGTATAAATCCTCTCGATCCTAAGGTTGCCTGGAAGAGATCGCTCTTAGCGATAAGGCCACCGATTGTTGCACTAGTTTTTAAGCTGTTTTATCGTGTGTATGAAATTTGTGGTGTGAACAACAAAGAGTTTATCTATCTAATATGCCTCTTGTACGCTTCTTCTGTACATTCTTTAATGTGGGGTCTGTTGTATTTAAAAACTTCATAATTGTTGTCAAAGTGTTGACCCACTTAGTAATTCTGAAGTCCCAGTTTGCCTCGATTCATTCTTTACAGTTTTTCGATTGGTATTAGAATGAGTTACTTAGTCAGTGACCAAGATTTTTCGTTGGTTCCAGTTCAACATTTTCCAAAAATTATTGTGAATTTTTCTGCTCTCTGAGCCTTAAAGGCCTTTGGACCATGTCTTTATTTTGAATCACGGCACTTTATATCATTGCTTGGTTCATTGCCGCAGTGATGCCAATTTAGGGTATTTTACCCTAGATTTAGAGTAAACATTATGTCGCAGAGTAATTTTTATGGTCTAGAATTGGTTAGGGACTTTATAATCTTGAGGGTATTTTTTTTTTTGTTACAAACAACAATTCTTGTAACCTTGAAAACTGATTAATTATGGCTACAGATATATTAGTAGTATTGTATTGGGGTATTGTACTAGTATTGTACCATAATGGCGTGTGTAAATCAGAACGCACGTTCGATAAAAATTTAACCATTAAATATAAAAGAACTTGTTGTATTAATTATCTAAAACTAAAACTTTAGCCTTAGGGTATTTTTATATAAATAGTAATGATTTAAGGGTAAAATTAATCGGGCGTTGAGGTAAAATGAAAATCTAGCTTGGCATCACTGCATTGCCGTCAGATTGCTTGGGAGTTTTGGCGCTAACGTGGAAAAAAAACATGTCGGCTCGTTGAATTATTTTCCTATACTTGTGTATTTTCGAGTGTTAATGTGTAGTAATTGGTGAATTATTATTTATTAAGTGCTCGTAAACATGCTCGAGTGTGGGTAAGTGATATAACGAGGTGAAACATGTTTTGGAAACAACACGAAAAGACATGTTTCACCTCGTGCATTCTGAAATGCACTGCACGTCGTAAAATGAAAAAAAAAACAAGGAAATCAAAAATATTTATGTCAATGACAGTAACAACAAAGAGCATGTTCCTATTGTAACGAGCCAGAATGTCTACGTTAACATTCACAAATATTTTAACATTAAACTTTAGGTTATTACTGAAGTATTTAATTGAAACTGAGACTTAATACTGGTTAAGTTGTCTAATTGTTTATAACAAGTAAAATATTGAAGAAACATTATGTTTAACCTTGCCTTTTAGTTGAATATTGTCTCATAGTTTATCCTAGTAGATAAATGGAGGAAAGATTAACCTTTTATGTATATTTGGTTTGTATCAATGAATAACAGTACAAAATACTGATAGAATTGTATTTAGAATAAAGGTTACCTTATAAACAGCTGAGCTTACTGTCTACATTAAATTATCATTATCCATTCAAAGAAGGTATTCCTGGTACAGGTATGATCTGTCCGGAGAATGAAATGTGCAGCACCCACTTAGATTCAGTCTTTGTAACAAGTCTTGAAATGAAGACATCAAGTTCGCGTTACCCTGGTGCAGTGAAGATACACGAGCTATCTGAAAATTAATAGAATTTGGTGTTAAAATTGAAGGGAAAAACAAGATGTCTGACCCAAGCTTTTGCATCAAAGACTTAACCTAAAAGGGTCAAAGTTGAGCATTTTGTACCTTTGTTATATGTTAAGCTTAAAGAATTTATAAGCGCTTTATCACGGAAACACAAGAAGTAAACTCTTATCAACAGATTCTCGGATGTGAAGGAAGAATTTCTGAATGAAATCTGATTCAATTCTGTTGTGAAATATGGGACTTTTACAACAACAAACGGGATTTTAAATGTATGGAAAAATTACAAGTAAATCAGGATGTATTGAAGAGAAGAGAAGCTTACCTTGATCGGCAGGTGCAGATGTAAGATCTGAAGTTTATTAAGCTCGCATTTGGTGTTGACAAGGAATGCTATAGCCTCGATGGTTTTCAACATGGTTGCAATTTCATTGTAGTTTCATGCACTGATTGACGGCGGAGAACTTTAAATTGGATTTTTATCAGGGTTTTTGATCACGAAGAAAAGATTAGTTTAGAGAACTGAAGTTAGATTCTTTTAAATATGTTTTGATCTAAAACTCACAGAAGACATTGAAGGAAAAATAATCGGTGGATTTTTGACATAAATCATTTTCGGAATGGCGGGAAACCGAATTAAATCCAGGTTAAACAGAAGTAACAAATAACTCTGTTTTCATTCAAAATTGTATTTAACATATTCAAATATGGTCAATATTTCTGAGAGTACCAAAATCGCCGCGATCACTGCTATTTCTTGGTTCACCGGAATGTGTGGGCGATCTAAAATGACTCCTATCACGTCCAAATAAGGTCGATAGGTCCAAAATGACAGGGATTACCACTATTACCGAAAGGACAGGGATGTCCACGAAGCCTTGTTTTACCGGCAGGTCCTGAATGACAGGGATCACCACCATTACCGAAAGGACAGGAATGTCCACGAAGTCTTGTTTTACCGGCAGGGCCTGAATGACAGGGATTACCACCATTACCGAAAGGACAGGAATGTCCACGAAGTCTTGTTTTACCGGCAGGTCCTGAATGACAGGGATTACCACTATTACCGAAAGGACAGGGATGTCCACGAAGCCTTGTTTTACCGGAATGTGTGGGCGATCTAAAATGACTCCTATCACGTCCAAATAAGGTCGATAGGTCCAAAATGACAGGGATTACCACTATTACCGAAAGGACACGGATGACCACGATAACGTGAATGTCGGGTTTGTTTGTCATTCGAGAGTTAGGGAGAGGGTATATAAGGAAAGGAGAGGGGCTTGTCGGCCCCTTTTGTTGTGAGACCTCTCGCGAGAAGGTACTGACACATTTAGCTCTGCCCCGATCCTCGTCCAATATATTTGTTTGATTAATTACGCTGAAACTCTGCCCGACTGAATATATAATTCAATAAAGTTGGTAGAGTTTTAGATAGTTTCAATTTGTGTTGTGAAATTATCTCAGCTCATCTTGGCGTCAGGGACAATGCCATGTTATATTGGTCGTGTCTGGCGTTAAGTTTTTGAGCGTATTCAAGTTTTTTCTAAACTGTAATAGTAGAGTGTAAAGTAAACTTAAATTAAATATTGCAGTCGCACGCCGAACAGCGCGAGGAGTGCACGTTTATCGCCCGCGTATTGTTTTGTTGACGACAACAGGAGTCGCGCCGCGATGTTGAGTGAGGAGGAGTCGGAGGTAGATCGACCCGAGTCAGTGACCTCGGGCGATCTACTCTCGGATGGGCAGTTACAGCGCGGTAAACGTTTGAGAAATTACGAAGGAGAAGAAGATAAAGACGAGTTCATCGAAGTGAAGAGGAGGCCGAGACGTTTGGCTAAGCGTGCGTCTGAAGATCGTGATAAGAAAACTGGTTTGAACGAGTTTAGTGCAACACAATCTATGACGTCGGAGGGGTCTGTACTTTATTATGAAGTCTGCGTTACGTCGATTGAGCCGCTACCGAAGCAAATTGCCTTTGCTAAAATGCTTAGAACTTTGAAGGTACCCGAAATTTTGAAGATTAAGTATAAGAGTAGTTACAAAGTTATTATTACATTTGATAAGAAAGAAAACGCGAATAGTCTTTTGAATTGTGAGCAATTAATAGAAAAGGGCTTTCGATGCCAAAGAACAGATGAAATGAACGTATGTTACGGAATAGTGAGACGAATCGACCTTGAAACCGAAGTAGAAGAGTTACAAAAGACCTTCACGTGTGAATATGAGATCATATCCATTAGGCGTCTTAAGAGACAAACGAACGAAGGCACCTGGACTGATAGCGAGACTGTTCGCTTATGCTTCAGGGCCTCCACTTTACCTCCGTATGTGTCAGCATACGGTTGCAGGTTCATGGTGGAGTCGTACACCTTCCCGGTCTCGCAATGTGCTGGGTGCTGGTTTTACGGGCATTTAAAAAAATACTGTCCTACAAAGAAGATTGTATGTCCTAAATGTGGAGCAAATCACGTAAACTGCGAGACAAAAAATTATAAATGCGTTAACTGCAAAGGTTCCCATATGTCTATTGAAAAGTCACGTTGTCCAGTATTTAGAAAAGAGAAAGAGATAAGAAAAGTGATGTGTGAAGAGCAGTGCACTTATAAAAAAGCATTATCTATATATATGGAAAGACAAAACAGTGAGGCGCATGGAAGTCAAGATACAATAACGCCCAGGGAACGTAAACAAGCAGAAAACAACATACCTACTTATAGTCGCAGTTATACTGAAGCAATTTTACGTAAAAGTAATGTAGAAAACCGAGAGGAACAATCATTAAGCGATGCTTTGAACTCCAGTCAAGAGTCAGTAATAGCAACAGCGCAGAGCGAATTTAACCATGAGCATCGGAAGAAGAAAAAGAAGAAGAAGAAAATTTCGGTAAACAAAGAAGAACATCTTCAAAATGAGAATAGTGAGTTTGTGAATGAAAATGTGCCTAATAGACAGAAAAAATTCAGCTTTAGTACATTTTACAATAGGAGTAAGGAAATTATGTTATCTAGCAAATCGCTCAGCGAAAAAATCACGGACTTTTTGAATTTGGTGTTTGAGGAGTGTTACCTTATGGTATCTGGGATGTTTAGAAAAGGGGACTATGTTACAAAACTATTATCCATGCTCGGGCATGGATAGAGCTCACAGTATGCAACGTTTTGTTAACATAGTCCAGTGGAATTCGCAGAGCATCAAAAATAAATTAACCGATTTTGAAAGTGTCTTGCTCCAGAATAAAGTACATATAGCCATCTTAAGTGAAACTTGGTTGACCGAAAATATAACTATCAATATTAGTAACTACAATATATATAGAAAAGATAGATTAGAACCATGGGGGGGAGTAGCCATTTTTATACATAAATCTATACAAAGTGAGGTGATTGAAATGAATCTTAGTAATCCCGGCATTGAAGTAGTTGCAGTAAAAGTATTAAATTGTAAGCTTATTAAGAATGTTATCTCTGTCTATTGTACTCAACCTGTCCTCACTACGCAGTCAGACTGGGATGAATTATTTTCGATATTTGGCAATAAAACCTTGATAGGGGGCGACTTTAACGCCCATCACACTAACTGGTCTTATAAAACCGATTCCAGAGGTATTCGAATTTTTGATTCTAGTTTAAATAATGGCTTTATCTCCATGAATACTGGCAGTATAACGCGAATGAAACTTGTAAACAATTCCTTGCAGAAAACGTCGCCTGATATAACATTTGCCTCGTCAGATATTATGGTAGATTTGAAGTGGAAAGTACTCAATGAGAACTTAGGTAGTGATCATATGATAATAAAAATCTCTGTCAATTACGAAGATATATCACACTATACAAAAAAGCGAAATTTTAGAAAAGCTGATTGGCCTAGTTATAGAAGTTCAGTAGAACAGTCTCTGTTAAAATTACCTCTTAACTTTAATTCAGAGCACATACAAAATTTATATGATACGTTTATAGATATTATTAATGATGCAGTTGAAGAAAATATACCGTGGCTTATAGTCAATAACGATCCAGATAGCAAATTCGCGCCAAAATCGTACTGGAATCTTACACTATCTGAGCTAGTAGCCCAACGGAGGCTGGCGTTAAGCACCTTCAGAAGAAACCCTACCCCTAATAATCTCAAAATTCTAGAAGAGAAAACGTTGGTAGCTAGAACCGAAATATCTAAAGCTAAATCTAAAGATTTCCGCGGTTTTTGTGACTCTGTTAGTGAAGATACATCCTTATCTGATATGTGGAGAAAAATGAGATGGATAAAAGGTTACCGTCATCGGAATTTCATTGCGCCTGAAACCAAAAAACATGAATTACTCTGTAGCCTGGCCCCAGATTGTGCAAGCGTATCTAAACCTATTTTCTTGTCTAGGAATAGCTTGTTAGAAAAAGATTTTACTATTCAAGAGTTTGAAGCATGCCTTAAAAGGAAAGATACAGCACCTGGGGATGACAGTATCACATACTCAATGATTTGTAATCTTCCAGAGGTCGGTAAATCTTATCTGCTTCAGTTATACAATAAGATATATAGTTCTGGTCTAGTACCGCACCAGTGGAGAGATATCAAAATAGTACCAATTCCAAAAGCCAATAACAATTCGAGTACGGACATTAAGTTAAGACCTATTTCATTAATTTCTTGTATGTGCAAAATTTTACATAACATGATTGCGAAAAGATTAGAATGGTACGTAGAACATCATAATATACTATCTCAGAATACTACAGGTTTTAGAAAAGCAAAATCTTGTTTAGATTCTGTAACGCGATTAGTGACCACTATACAAATGGGTCTTGCTAAAAATTTACCTACACTGGCCTGCTTTCTAGACATAGAAAACGCGTATAATAACGTTTTGGTTGATGCCTTAGTGAAAACATTGGATAGATTAAAAGTTGGGAGTAAAATTTGTAACTATATTTGGGAATTTCTTAGTGAAAGGCATTTGATAATAAATAGTAACAATAGTGAGAATAACCGAATAGTAAGGTGGACATCAAAAGGCTTGGCGCAAGGTGATCCTTTTTCTCCATTGTTATTTAATATAGTAACTTATGAAATCTGTAAGTCTGTTAGTACAGAAATAAGTCAATACGCAGACGATTTTGTAATATATGCTAGCGATAAAAGTATTGATAAATGTGTTTTTGAGATCCAATATTCTTTAAATACAATAGTTAGACTTCTTAACAACGTTGGTTTACAGTTATCTGCAGATAAATCAAATTTTTGTCTGTTTAGCAGAGGTCGCAGACGAAAATATATAGAACTTAAAATAAATCAGGTGACATTAAAATCTAATGAAAACATTAAATATTTAGGAATTTGGCTAGATCGGTCACTTCTTTGGAATAGGCACATCCGAGAAACATGCGAAAAAACAGAGAGATACCTAAATATTTTGAAGGTTTTGGCGGGTAGTGGCTGGGGTGTTCATCCCAAGCATTTGAGAAGGCTATATGTCAATCTTATTAGAAGTAGAATAGATTACGGTTCCTTCCTCTATGATAACGGTGCAAACTGTCACATTCGTAAGTTAGATAATGTACAAAATCAAGCGCTTAGAATTATTGGCGGCTTTATAAAATCAACTCCGTTACATGTTATGGAGAGTGAAGTATGTATTCCTCCTCTGGGTATACGTAGAAAGTATTTAGCATACAAATACTGTCTCAAATCTAAATCATGGTGTAAAAACTCGATTATAACCCTTCTAGACGAATTCGGTACTCTTTGTCCCGATTTATATGGTAGATACTGGATGTATAAAAAGAAACCCTTGCTCATGCTAGCATATAACGAAGTCAAAAAAGATATATGTACTGCTTCTAATCCATTAGAAATGTTTTTATTGAAAGAGTGGGTATCTAATATAAACATAAAAAATTATATAGTTGATAATTTAGAGTGTGTTCAGAAGGCTAAAAAAGATTATAACCCTGATGTTTTAAAAAATAATGTATTAACGGAGTTAGATAGAAAGTATAAAAACTGGCACAAAATATTTACAGACGGGTCAAAGAGCGCCGGTGCGTCCTCATCAGGGATAGCATTTTTTGATGCAACTTGTAAATATGCTGAGAGTTACCGGAACGTGTCACCGATATGTATAATGACCTTGGAGCTATTTGCCATATCGGCGGCACTGTCCTACGTCGAGTCTAATGTGCGAGACAGTGTAGTAATACTTACGGATAGTAAAAGCGCTTTACAACATATTTATAGATGTACTATGGGTAGTCGAGGTATCCCTATTACTTACTCTATTTTACGTAAGGTAGAAAAGCTTCGAAAAAATCAAATCACCGTAAAATTACAATGGTTACCATCTCACGTTGGATTATCAGGCAACGAGACAGTGGATCGCTTGGCAAAATTAGCTGCAGTCAGTGGATCGGACATGTACATTATACCAACTCATACAGAATACTTACCCAAATATAAAAAAGTGTGTTTTGATAGTTGGCGAGAATACTTTGATGAACGTTCCAAATCTAAAGGAATCTGGTACAAAATTTTGCAAAGCGAACCTCATCGTTCGCCATGGTTTGTTGGGGCAATTAGTCGGAAGCTTGTTGTTGTCGCGCACAGATTACGTTCCGGACACATCCCATTAAATGCTTTTGGATTCATGATGGGAAAGGTATCGTCACCGAACTGTGAGGAGTGCGACCAGCCCGAAGACGTGTATCATGTACTGATGGAATGTGTCCGGAACCAACGTGAGAGGGAACAGATTTTTACCGAACTTGGAATTTGTGAATCCCATGTAGGGGTAATACAGCTTATTTTATCTGATCCAAATTCCAAGGAGGCTCGAATGGTTTACGGTCTGGCAAATTCATTTTTACAGGCTTTAAGCCTTTCTAGCACCACAGCCTTGCCTGGTTGGTTAATTATACCATAAGTATAATTGACCAACTAGGTAGGTTTGTGGTTTAGGTAAGTTTGTGGTTGTGTAAAGTAATAAGTTTAAGTACATTTATTTAGGAAATTTATGTTTTGTCAGGATACGATGGGGCTGACATAGACATGTTGTCTAAAAGCCCCCATAAAATTGAAGATTAAAAAAAAAAAAAAAAAAAATTTAATATTGGACTATAGTGTTCTACCTCATCATGGTATGAGGAATGGTCAGCCCCGGGACCTAACTACGTGACTACATTAGGGGCTGGTCATCTCCGTCTTTCCCGATAGTTAGGACTTGGAATTTTGTGACGCTCCAAGGTTGATTTTACCCCTTAAATGTGGGATCAATAAGTCACCAGGGTGCATGGTTTTTGGTATACGGTCATCGGAGGCTCTCTAGGTCTTTGCAAACGCAAAGTTGCTCCTTGGCAGAACCGTTGCATCTGTAAGTACGCCGATGACCGGACCTCAGACTCCATGTAAACTGTCTTGTACGTTAGGTGGATGTTCCGTTTCAGTCCCCAGGGGTGGATCCTTGTGTTAAAGGTACGCCCTAGGCTTCGGCCTGTTGAAACAGACTCCCGTAGGGATGACAGGTAGTGGACTTCAGGATAGTTGGACTAGTCACCCATGTAGGCCTCAGCTAGTCTAGAAGAGTTTTGCACATTGGATAAACTATCTTCCAATAAACTCTGTGTCAGGTGGGGTTTTCAGTGCTTAGTTAAATACAGGACCCGCGAGTCCTTAGTTCAACTTTGGTGCAGCTTTAGAATAGATTTAGGGAAACAAAGGTGTAGTGTAGTGTATTTATTATTATTATTATATTATTATCTATGAGACATAGGGCCAATTAAGTAGGGATTTTACTCTTTCAGTTTGTTCCTGCAATAACTTTACTGGAAACGGATTCAGTCGAAGAAGGTGTTCAATGTAGATTATTGAATGATCTTTGTTGGGTTTCAAAAATTAAACTCATAATATTTCACATTATTGAATAATTGGTAATTTAAAGTCAATTGAATTATCTCTAGTGGAGTCTCTTGAATGAAGGTGTTCAATGTAGATTATGGAATGATCTTTGTTGGGTTTCAAAAATTAAACTCATAATATTTCACATTATTGAATAATTGGTAATTTAAAGTCAATTGAATTATCTCTAGTGGAGTCTCTTGAATATAAAGGTAGAACTACCTAACAAGTGACTGACACAAGTTTATCTTATAAATAAGTAAAAGATTCTGACTAAATGGGTATTATCCTATAAATAAAGTCAATGGAATTTTAGACTCTCTCTTTCAATTAGAATCTATGGAGAAAGCTCTCACCTTCAATCAAAGTCAATTGTCAACTGACAGCCCATCTAATAATGGTCATTCATTACTCTACGGATTCAGGTTTTGGTAAAGCCTGATTCTGTTTTGTTTCTTATAATAATTAAGGAATTTCTCGCGTAAAAAAGTAGTAATTAGTGATGGAATGAGATTCTGTTTGGGTACTGGTGAATTGGACTGGTGTCACTCATTGATTCTTAACAGACTGAAATTTAGTCATTGAAAACCTGATAATAATTCAGTTGGCGAAAGAAGCCAGATTTTCTGTAAATAGGTCTATAGAGCCTAGCAAATAGTAATGCAAAGCATAGTCATTACATCTCTACTGAACCTGGGAGATATGACAACCTTCGACATAGATTTTATTTACTAGAAAATTGTACATAAAGTTGTATGTTCAAACTTGTTGACGAAGTCTGTCTAAGGATTCTTTAGTCGATACTAGACTTGGAAGCGGTACCTAAAAAGACCTTCAAACACATATACCTACTTATAACAAATACCTATATCTTTCCTCACTTAACTAAATATTATGTACTATAAATCAAGGATGATGTCATCTGGAGGCGTCCAGCAGATTGTGGCGTTGCAGCTGTCTAAAGGATAATATTTCTATTTATTTACATATAGGGTTCTCATTACCCTAGCTAAGGAAACCACTTAGCATATATTTGCTAAAGTAGGATAGTTTTAAGTTTAGGAATACTTTATTTATTTAAATACATATCTATTTGTACCTATAGAGGATCCGTAGGATTTTACAGATGTGAAGTCCTGTGGAACCTCGCAAAAAAACAACTGTCTGACTCCACACCAGACAGATTAGCACAGGGACCAAAGACAATCCGATATGACTGACTGCACACACATAGTTTAGGTAGAGACCTCTCGTCCCTTTAATTATAATAGTTCTCCCCCTGAAATGTGGTAGAGTGGTGCCCAGTCAAATAGGAATGAGCCACATAGTTCCAGGCGGAGTGCGGGGCCTGTGACCTAGTTTCAAAGCTAGCCACTTGATTTCAGGGAATTATATATATAAAAAGTAATTTCCCAAAAGTCCTAAGTAAAATTACACTGTATATCTTTAGGATTCAAACTTTTCTATACTGTCATAATAGTTACACTAAATACTCAAAATAATCTACACTTGCTGTGATTTCAAAATAATATAGAATTTAATTACTTCCTAGCTTATCTATTATCAACGATGTACACATTTACTTATGTATTAAGAAATCTAGTTTTGAATGTCTTCAGAATAGGTTAAAATATAGCAGCTCTATTAGGTTGATTAAAGGTTAGGTAATTGAACAACATTGTATCATAGAAGTAGGTAGTTCTAAACTAGGTAACACCCAGCCTGTTTTCCAGGGTTACAGCGAGCACAACGAAGGGTTCCTAACTAAACGATCACTTGGCCATATTAATATACTACACCATTATAATTCTTTATATCATTCTATTCGCATTATCATTATTAGTATCTTAGTTTAGGTTATTATTAACTATTAGTTAGTAAGTTATTAGGTAAGTTAGGGTTTCTTATTTTGGTTACAAGAATTGAAGAGTTGGCGAGTCACACTATTTACATCTTCAGTGTTACGAGAATCAAGATGGCACGGATTCTTTTTTTGCATCGGCACCAATGGTGTGATTCAGAACTCTTAGATGTTTAATAATTTACGAAGACCTGTGACGAAGACAATGTAGACAGTTTTTTTTCCTCCATGATGATTTTCGCGTCGCACTCTTGTGCATTTGGCAGTGTCAAGTAATTATATTGATATCAAGTTTGCTAAACATTATATTATGTAGTCAAACAAATCAGTCAGAGTCAAGCAAAGTAAGTCACGGTCAAGTCAAAGTCATGCCCTAGTAAAGTGGTGGAGATTTTACAAGAGGCTTCTAGGAGCTTTAGAAACAACACGAAAATACACGTTTTAGCGCCTAAATAATCGCCGCCTTAGTGCTTGAATGGCCAAGCAACCATTTACCAAATTTCACAGGAGACGTTTTTTTTAGTTTGTTATTAATGTATCTGATATTTATTAAAATATTTGATGATTTAGGAATAATGTTGTGTATATTTATAAGATTGTCTATATTGTATTTTAATATGATAAGCATAAAACCGATATTTTTTCATTTATTTGTGGAGGTTGGACAAAATGCCTCCGTAGAAATTATGTAACTGGAGGTTGGACATAACGACATGGAGATAGCCCATGAAAATGATTAGAGAGTTCAGTGCTTGTTTGTCCTATCTACCATCAAGACGTATACAGTATGTTCAACTTTTTAATGAATTTAATTAGAGCATATTTACATTATAGGCCTAGGGTCTCGTGGGGTACTTTGTGTCCCCCTTGGGACAGGACTGAAGAAAGTCTAAATTTAGATGAGGACATTAAAAAAAACTGGGTATAGTGGACATTCAAATTTGAGACTTGTGAGGTGACTGGATGGTGAATTGAATGGTGGTAGTGGTGGATTGAGGTGATCTATGGTACATAATAATAGGTGTAATTATTAATGGTTATACGAGTTTTGATAAAGTCTTTGGAACTCCGTACATCTGCGATCCCGTTAGAACGGCAATGAATTTTTATACTTGCCCAAAGATAATAGGACACTTATTCTGTCCAGGTATAATTCTTTCATGAGAAAGCGGAGATGGGGCATTTTATGAGTCCCGTAAGGTCCCGTTACACGCACCCTGCCAAAATGTACCGTTGAGTTTGGACCCACAGGTAGCCGCAAGATGACGCAATATTTACGTAGATGAACTTGCTAGAATCCATGGCAATTTAGTGCTATGTACTGTAAGCGAATTATGTGACTAATACCTAGCGTAAGACGATGTTTGAACCCTAAGCTAGTTAAGCCAACATATCACTGTAACCAAGTTTTATCTCTAATCTATTCAAATGATATATATTTTTACGTTCCATATTATGTCACAAGGTTCAGGGGCCTTACGGACAACTGTTATTGCGGCACCAAACTAACGTTAAATCCGCTCAGTTAGAAAATCATGCAAACGTGAACCTTAATGCGCCCAGATACGGTTTGCGGTCGCGTGATTTTCCAATTGAGCGGATTTATTGTTAGTTTGGTGCCGCAATAGCAGTTGTCCGTAAGGCCCCAGTACACAATATATCTCCAATACATTACTAGCAATCTATATCGTAGTCTTATCAAAAGCCTAACATAACCCTAGCATATACTAATTCCTAAATATTCCTAATCATGAATTAATTTTCCTTATTATTAATTCCTTTAATAATAATTTAAAAAAATATATTTTATTAATTTTATCGTGTAACATAAAAACAAAAAAATACAATCGAATGGAAAACCCTCTTTTTGGAAGTAGGATAAAATGCACTCGCGTGTTTGTTTTTTTACATATATACTAAGCGAAGAATGAACTGCTTTAATTCATTAGATTTTAAATCAGCCTGTAGGTATACTGTGACATACAACATTCCATCACTGTTAAACAAATTAAATGCCAACGTTCCTTTTTAAATTCAGTTGTACGTACGTACGTAAGTACATCTATTGATGTTTTTTAGTTGTTACTGACATTTTCAAGCACTTATTTAAAAACTATTTAAACTCTTTTATTTATCACAGGATCTTAGAAACGTTGCTAAATCATTGACAAAACTAATATTATGCAAACAAGACGGCGAAACGTCACAGCTCACAGCGTAAATACTTAGCTGTGATTGGATGGCCTATGGAGGTTGGACAAACAAGAACGGAGCTTGATATTTGGATGCGGTTATTTGAGCAAATTATGGAGTTAGGCCATACAAGCACTAAAGACTATTTTAAATACGGAGATAGGATATTTTATTTTTGCAAAAAGTACGACTAATATAGAAAATAAAATAAAATACTCAATATGGTAAAAAGTGTAATTTTTTTCTCTTAATTTTAAAACAAAAATGTTGTTTTGGGTGGAATTGGTCTGTTGGACATTCAAGCACTAGGGCGGCGTAATATCACTTTCTCAGACTCAAGCACGTCCACGAACACTTATTAAATAATAATATATCAATAATACCCTTGAGCACTTAAAAGTGATTGTTTTATTAATTAATATAGCGTATCGATAAATAATAATTTATAAATGAAATTTATTTATTTGATTTTTCATAATGACTGCGTGTATCGGAACGCGATTCGAAACTTTAGTAAAACGATAATGTAGCGTTGTCCGTTTTGTTTTATCTTACGTACCATAATCAAAAAATGTATTATGATTATATTATTGTAAATGAATGTATGTAAAAAGAACGGTAACGGCTTAGTAGAGCAAGACAGCGCTATAGATTTGTGTTGCTGTTTCTACTTTCTTGGACTTGTCTGAACGCGTAGAAGTAGCTATAGGTGACTATATGTACTTAATTATTTTGTCGCACTGTGTTTTGAATATTTTTCAGAATAATTTTCCAGTGAGAAAATTTTGGCGTTGCACGTCTAGTGCGTTTGCCTGTGTTGAGTATTGAAATTATATCAAGTTCTATTAAATATCGTCAATTAAGTCAGAGTCAAGTAAAAAAGTCACGGTCAAGTTCGATAAAGTGTCACGTTTGATTGTCGGAGGCCTAGAAGCTCTAACACTAGGGTTGGCAACTCAGCCTGTACTATTGTGTGCCTACTACAATATTATTCTAGTGATATATCTATTTATTCATCGGAGTCCTTTCGGTGGCCTAAGATTCTGACACTAGGGTTGGATAATACAACCAATATTTTCATGCCTCCTACATATTTTGGTGACTGGAACACACATTTGTTGGAGGCCTTCAGGAGGCCTAATAGTTCTCACACTATGATTGATAATTCAGCCTTTACTATCTTATCTACTACATATTCTAGCGATATAACTACATATTCGTCGGAGGCCTTCGAGTGGCCTAAAGTCCTAACACTAAGGTTACCAATACAGCCAGTTGTTTAATGCTCCTACATATTTTGGTGACTAAAACAGATTTTTGGCGGAGGCCTTCGGGAGGCCTAATGATTCTGACGCTAGGGTTGCCAATTCAGCCTGTATTATCTTGCTTACTACATAATTTTAGTGAATGACACGTATTTGTCGGAGGCCTCCCAGCGGCCTAAAACTGACATTTGGATCGACCGCTTAGTCTTTATAAACTTGGTTTATGATTTAAGTATTTGTCAGAGGCCTTCGGGAGGCATGAAGCAGTTTTAATTTCAATGCGATAGTAAAAAAGTTGGTCCTGACTAACTTTTTTATTATCGCTAGAATGGAGCCTCATGGACGCAAAAATAATGTTATTCGCGTTGTTAAAACCAACTATGGTACGGGTTTAATTTAGAACTTTTGTATTACGGAATAATGAACAGAATCTAACGAACTATGATCGGGTGTGTGAGTGAGAACTCTGTATTAACGTAGAGCGTCGTCTCGTGCTTTCATAATAAAGCGGAAACGTTTTGACGGCTATGGTATGGTCAAATGTAAAAATGTTTTGCGCTCGGAACGCTATGTTCACGCAGCATTGTTATTTTGTGTAACGCTTATGGTAAGGCCCCTGATATCGGTAGTGGTTTGCAGTGTGTAGTTTTATGTTATCATATTATATGCATGTGGATTTGCCTATTCACATATCAAAAAACCTGACATCTTAGAAACTCAAGACATAAATGAAGTTTTGTTATGTGGAAACAGTATATATTTAAATAAAGTAATTCAGAACGGCAACCCTAGATTACTAGAACCGGAGGAATTGCCTTCTGAATTGAAAATATCTAATTGCAATATCACAGTTACAGTTCCCACATGGGCAGCTCAGGGCCTATACCCAAAAAGTAGAGCTGATTACAATAGGTCTATTAATAAATTGGAAGACACATTAAAGTCCCTTTTCACCGTGCATTGTACATCAAATACAGGATTTCTATTCACGGGTCTACATGTAACAGTGTCGTTTTGGAAAAATGAAACAAATGGATGTTACTATTTGTTTAACTCTCATGCGGTCGGTCCAAACGGTAAATACGCTAATAATGAAGCCATGAATAAAGCTCGAATCTTTCAAGTAAATACTGAAAAAGACCTCTCTAAGTTGTTATTAACTAACGCTGCGTGTAACAATACCTATAATGAATATTCAATTCACGTTATGAAAGTAATAACTTTTCATAATGATGAAATTATTGACACTAACACCATGCATAGTGTTTCAGATATTCATTCGGACGTTAGATTATTGTCATCATTAGCTTTGCAACCTGTTGTATGCATAAGTAAAACAGATAAAGATGCATGCAAAAAAATGTATGCGCAACAACATAGACATAAAACAGGACGTCCAAAAAAAGTAAGAACATCCAAAAAAAAATATGAAGAAGTCAACACAGTAAATTCTGATATTGTTGACAATATTACTGATTTAGAAATCAATAAAAGGTTATCAATGCAACCTGTCGTTTGCATAAAAGAAACAGACGTGAAAGCATGCAATGAATTTACACAACAACAGTCACTGCGTAAACCAGGGCGTCCGTTAAAGAAAAAAACTGGACAAAACAAGATTAAAGAAAACGCCCACTTAGATGCCTCTATTAAATATAACAAGACACATTCTGAAGTTCATCAAAGAGCTGTCAAGAAATATACTGATAAAACACCAAATGTTGGTAAAAGATCAATGGAGCTTTATGAAAAATCACAGCCTTTAAAAAGACAACGGACTCATCAGAAATTTAACAATGTCAGAAATGTTGCACCTCAATTAAGGAGGAATGGATTAATTGGCGAGAAATCTGGTGATGAGTTAAATCAAGTGCCCTTGTTTTGTTTGAAAAATCCCTCACTGTCTTCGCCGAACACTCATGTGTGTCCACATTGTTCGGCAAAGTTATTCGACGAGGAGAAAACGAGAACACAATGGTGTTGTGCTCAAAACAGGAACAACATATTGAAATTAGCTCCGCTAAATGAAGCTTTTTATTCAGATAGCTATTTCGTTAAATACGCCCGTCCCTATAACAATTTATTCGCTTTTACCGCCTTGAGTGCAACGCAAGGGTTTCAACACTTAAGAAATGGTTTAAGCTTTATTAAAATACAAGGCAAAACTTATCATCAGATTTACGATTTATCGTACACTGGACTTAGAAATCCAATTGGCATGTACATAGACGATGGCGAAGAACGTAAAAGACAAGCAGATAATTTAAGTCTCCGACAAGATATTCTCGCTGACATTACGAATTTTATCACAACAGTGAATCCGTTTGTTAATTGTTTCAAACGATTGAATGATGAACCAGCAGACAGAGCTCATCTTGTATTCGAAATGACGTCGCGTCGAACTCACGGCAATATATTGGGTGATATGCCTCGTGGTAACGAAGTCGCTGCTATTCTTAACACTGAACAAGAAACATATCAACGTAGAAGTATTGTCGTTTGGAAAATTGGTGAAGGAAGACCTCATACTGTAGACATTTTACAGCCGTTGTATGAAACACTACAGTATCCATTGCTCTATCCGCAAGGTGGTACTGGATGGGGTCTGAATGCATTAGATAATAATGGACGTAAATTATCACAGTTGAAATATTACAGATGTCTGTTATTGTCGGATGATAGATTTTCTCAATTGGGGCGGTTATCCGAAGAATGGGAGGTTGACATGTACTCTAGAATGGAAGAGGAGCGTTTACGGTACATATCAAATATGCAAAAGAAAAATTCAAACACTGCCTTTTGGTCCGCTCCACTTGACGAGGTGGCACGCCAAATATCAACGGACGAAACGATTTTAAACGACGGTTTAGTAGCTGGTAGAATTTATTTGCCAAATAGTTTTACCGGTGGAGCGCGTTATATGCAAACAAAATATTTGGACGGCATATGTACAGTGAATAGACTCGGTAAGCCTTCATATTTTTTGACCATAACCTGTAATCCGAAATGGATAGAAATTCAACAGTCTATGACAATGCCTAATGCGATTGGATCTTCTCCACTTATATGTGCTAGAGTTTTCAATCTAAAATTAGCTGAATTGCTACGTGATTTACGTAACGGAGCTTTCTTTGGCGAGTGTGTTTACATAATGCACGTAATAGAGTTTCAGAAAAGAGGCTTGCCTCATGCTCATATATGTTTCAAAGTTAAAAGCAATGAACAGGCCATACAGAACATAGAAATCGATCGAGTAGTTCGAGCTGATATTCCCTCAATTGAAGAAGCTGGCGGCAGATTGCGAGAGGCAGTTATCAAACATATGATTCATGGACCCTGCGGTGAGGGTCGTAGGACAAATCTACCTTGCTGGGATTCTGAAAAAAAAAAAAGTGTACAAAGTATTTCCCCAAAGCCAACAATGAAGTGACTCATGTAGACGATAAAGGGTTTGTACACTATAATCGGAATGAAAACAATACAGCTGTTACAACTTACAGAAACAGACAAGTAACTGTAAGCGACGTATGGGTAGTTCCGTATAACGCCGCCTTACTGTTAAAATATGATTGTCATATAAACTTAGAGATTGCGTCAACGCGTAAAATAATAAAATATTTGTTTAAATATATAACAAAAGGGCCCGACGAAGCGCGTGTAGCCGTCGTACCGGAACACATACGAAATGATGAAATTGAACAATATGTCACAAAACGATATGTGGGATCGTGTAATGCAGTTTGGCGGATGCTTGAATTTGACATTGTAGGTCGAGAGCCGACTGTGAAACAAATATCAGTGCACCTGGAGGGACAGCGCAATGTTTGTTTCAGAGCTGGACAGGAAGCAGAGGCAATTGAAAATTCCAGTTCGGACTTGTTGATATATTTTAATCGACCTACAGAACCGGAATTCGATGACTTGACGTACCAAGATTTTTACGAAAAATATTTGGTACACAAATCACGACCAAAGACGCAGAGTGTGCCCGTGTACATGTCATCTGACGTTAAATACTTTGTAGTGAAGAGACAACGAAAAGAAATGATAACTCGATTATTCTGGGTGTATCCCAGTAGAGGTGAACAGTTTTATCTCCGTTTGCTAATAGCGCAGTTCCCTTGTCGCGATTATGGAGATCTGTTGGCTCTAGGCGGTTCAGATTGTACAACATTTCAAGAAACCGCACGGAATCTTGGCATAGCAAACGACGAAAATGAATATAGTAAAACGTTTGAAGAAGCCGCGACCTTCCTCACTGCAAACAGATTACGTAGATTCTTTGTTTTATTAATCACTAACGGAGGACCAGGTTTAATACTTTGGGAGAAATTCAAACATATTATATGTGAGGATTTAATAGAACGCAATCCCGATCAACCGCCGGAGCAAATGTACAGAGAAGCGTTGCTTCAAATCGACAGATTGTTACGAAATCACGGCAGTAGACTCGCTGATCACGGTCTGCCGTCTGTTCGAGACAACTCCACGGAACTGTCGAGAGAAATGGAAGAATACACAAACAGGACGGTACAGTTCAATGAATACGTTGAACATTGGTTGGAGTTATTATCCCCTGGGCAGAAAGCTGTATTTGAATATATTCAATGTCTGCTATGCGAGCAAAACTCTACGGAGAACATTGAAAATGCAGTGTTTCTCGACGGGCCATCGGGTACAGGAAAAACATTGTTATTGAATGTCATCGTGGCCTACGTTCGCGGCGTATTGCAAAAAATTGCCATTTGTACCGCCAGTTCCGGTATCGCCGCACAAAACTACACGGGCGGTACTACAGCACACAGTATGTTTCGGTTACCCATAAACGTTGTAGATGATACAAGTTATTGGTATATAACTAACGGCTCGCAACGTGCGGAACTGGTTCGTAATGCTGCGCTCATTGTATACGACGAAGCTCCCATGTCTCACAAGTATCTGATGGGCATTCTAGACAGATCTTTGCGTGATTTAATGCAATCTTCAAGACCGTTTGGAGGTAAAGTGATAATATTTTCTGGTGATTTTAGACAGATTCCTCCAGTTGTACCAAAAGCCCGATGTCATAATGATATTGTGCAAGCATCATTGAAATCCTCTCCGTTGTGGCAAACTATGAAGAAATTTTCATTGACAACGGCACAACGAACTAGAAGTGACACTGAATACTCTGAATTTCTACTGAAATTAGGTTCCGGTCAGTTAAATACGGTAGACGTAGGCAACACTAGACAAATTCTCACACCACTGATCAATTTAAATTATGTTACAGAACTTGAGGCGTTGATCGAATTTGTTTTCCCAGACGACATTTTAACAGATTCTGACGTGTGTGCAACGAGAGCTATATTGTCTACACATAACGCCAATGTTACTGAAATTAACAATAGAATTTTAGAAAGAGTGAGTGGCCTATGTATCTCGTGCTACTCCGTCGACGAAGTGGTAGACAAAGAACTGGCGAACGAATGTTATCTCGGCACAGACACTCTGTACAGGGTGCAAGCTTCAGGTGTTCCAGACCATGAACTTAAACTAAAGAAAGGCTGTATCTGTATGATAATGAGAAATCTCAGTTTCATCGATAGTCTTGTGAATGGCACAAAAGTAATAGTCGTAGACGTGTCTAGGAGAATAGTTACCGTGCGCAAACCGCACGATTCCACTAATTATTTGATCCCGCGGATTTCGTTCAAAACTCCTATAGAACCTAACAGCCCCATAGAAATGCTCAGACGTCAATTCCCACTGCAAGTATGCTACGCTATGACCGTACACAAGAGCCAGGGACAGACCATCGAGCGAGTCGGAGTAGATTTGCGCTCGGACTGTTTCAGTCACGGACAACTGTATGTAGCGCTCGGCCGAGTTCGAGACAGTGCCAATATTAAAATATTAATTCTGAGAGAGCGCGTGCGAAATGATGGCGTGCCTTTAGTAAATAATGTTGTTATTGGAGAATTGATAAATGATTGCAATTAAATATCAACCAATTGAATAACTTTTCATTACATCTATGTTTGACATAAATTACAGGTTTGCAACGAGAACGTATTAACAACATGACTGCGCGCAACGGACGTGATCGCTGCCCGCATGAAATTAAATTATGGCGTTCTGATTTCTTCTACACACAACATGATTTATATAATATATTGAGACTATATTGTAACTGGTGTAAGTATTCATTTATATTGTTTGCATGTATGTTTTTATCATCATCTCATCATCAGATGATATTATAATGCAACTTCAATATGTTATGTTACTGCATCGTATAATAAACTATATATTATATGTTGGCTATTACTACTTGATAAAAAGTAAATACAATTGTTGTGTATTTGAAATATTAAATCGCTTCATTATTGGCATTATGGAGTTGCATCTTCAAACGCAATATTTTAAAGTGGATGCTTCGCCATATGGTGCTACGCTATACAGACAATATGTCGCAGAAGCTCACTTATGAATTTGCATGGTGGTTGTGACTTATTTTATAATGCCTAAACTACTTAGAATTAAATAATAATTTCTTTACACAATATTTATTTACTTTGATTATAATATTTTTAATATATTATTAGTAGATACAATTGTGTATTATAATAAATATAATCGCATCACTATGCAGACAGCATGCCGCAGAAGCATTCTTGTGCATTTGCGTAGTGGTTGTGATATCATTCCTGAATTAAGCCTAAAACACAATTAAACAATAATGTGTTTGCACAATGTATCTACCCACATTTTTATTAAATCATATACATAAAAAAAAAACAGCAATTTTTTATTTAAATATTATATACCTATCTAATAATATAACCAATATAATGATTAAAAGAAACTTAACGTGCATAAACGTGGATTAGGACGGTATTGTTTATAAAGTCGTTATCTAAAAGACAATACTGTGAAACCACGTTAAAAAAAACGCGCCGAGAGTTATACCCCAATGATGATAATGCACATAAATTATTATTTTATTGCCATATCTAATGAAATTTATATCATCATTATTATTATTATTAAATCGCATGTGCATGATGATCCAGGGTGGTGTGGAAACTAACTCACAATAACAATATTGTAAATTTTAAAATTTACGTAGTTAGCAAAAATAAAACTTTTTTAATCCACAGCGTATGAATTGAACTGACGATGAAAGTGGCGATATCAAGACGAAACTCACACACATAAAATCGGGAAAGGTCCTTGAGTGGAGACCACGAACCGGAAGACGCAGTGTAGGGAGGCCTCCCACTAGATGGACCGACGACATTGTGAGAGTCGCGGGTATCCAGTGGATGCAAAAGGCAGGCTGTCGTTCAATGTGGAGGTTAAAGGGGGAGGCCTATGTTCAGCAGTGGACGTCTTCCGGCTGATGATTATGATGGTGATGATTTAACAAGGCCTCTTTGTGTTGGCTTTGACCCCATCAATGCTTCTCAAATGTCTAGAATAGACCCGATAGTTAAGACAAAAAAATATGAACCAAATTGAGAAACATCCTCCTTTTTTGAAGTTTGTCAAAAAGGCGTTGATACTAATAGAAAGTTTCCAAAATTGTAGGTCCTGTTATTATGTATCTAACTGTACTTAGGTACCTCTACATATGTTAAGTTTTTATTATATTTTACAAATGCAAGAGGTTGCTGAATATTATTTTTGCAAAATAATATCTAACTTGATATATCAAGTTTCATCAAGGTCAATTTGTTAGCTTTATTGTGACAAATAGACAAGACAGGAACAGAGAAACAAAGTTTACTTTCCATCAACATGTTACATGTTACCTGTTCGTTCAATAGACATTTTATTTATTTAAAACACCGACTTTCAAATAACTGATCGATGTAATATTATTACAGGTTTTGAAAAACCCACAAGTGATTGCAGGAGCAGCGTGTGGTATCGTTGTACAGCGTGTATCAAAACGACGACGCAGGTGATGACGCATTTGATTAAAATTTGTTCAAAGCTCAAGATGAAATTATTCCAAAGGGGTTCATGCAAATAATATTAGTTTATTACTAGCTTACTAATGAAAAATTTTAGTCGATTAAAACATATTCCTCTTAATTAACAAGGACTTAAATTGGTTTAATCAATTAACATTTTTTATTTCATAGTTAAGAAGTATGTATTTTTGTATCGATTTTAATGAGACGTTTTTTAAATTTATTTATTATATTGATAATAATATTTTGAGAAAAAAGGCCTTTTGCGTGTTCTATTGCAATTCTAGAATACTATTATTAATTTATCCTAATAAAACTAACACGTTGATTGTATGGACATACATATACATACATACATATTTTTCGACTACCTTCAACAGTTTATTATATATATAGTAACTATAAAACTCAGCAAAGGTTGCACGAACAGACATACATCAGAAAAAGAATATATAATAATATTTTTTAGTCTTTATGACTATATTCATTTATAATTTTTTAATTTCAGCCAGAAACAAGCAACAAGCACACCGAAGACGATGCATGG
The DNA here is from genome assembly GCA_914767915.1 of Agriopis aurantiaria. Classification (NCBI taxonomy): domain Eukaryota; kingdom Metazoa; phylum Arthropoda; class Insecta; order Lepidoptera; family Geometridae; genus Agriopis; species Agriopis aurantiaria. The sequence goes on from OU612003.1 coordinate 2,951,757, forward strand.
AACAAGAGCAACTGAGCACTGTCTTCTCTATACTTGTATCAATTAGTTTTGTAACATTTCAAAATGATTAAATGAATGTTTATTTATTGTTATGATTAAAGGTTCTCGAATGGAGACCATGAACTGGTAAGCGTAACATAGCAAGTCTACCCATAAGATGGACAGACGGTCTAAAAAAGACCACAGGGAAGCGCTGGATGTAAATCACGCAAGCCGCTTGCAATTGTCCCTTTTGGAGGTTGATGGCGGAGGCCTATATCCAGCAGTGGACATTGTCCTATCTATCTATGGCTGAAATAATGATGAAATCATTATTAATAATAAATTTTAATCATTTTTTTTAAATACAATCAAATAATACGACGCCACAAATATATTCGAACTTATATTACTATATAACGTAACAAATAAAAATAAGTTTTTCTTTGAAGAAAATATTTATTCCGTTTCAAGATTATTTTGCCAAGCTATAAACAAATAAAACGCAATGTAGGTAGACCACTAAGCATCAGTTCTAACGCAGGGTTTCCATTGATAAGGTTGTCACAAGATACCTGTACAATTATTAGGTATATATATATATCATTTAATTTAATTTATTATTTATAATTCGCACCTCACAACTAATATAGTCCTAACTCAAAAAAGACGATTTTGAGATATCACAATTTGAATATTTAAAAAATCATACTATCGGAAATATTCCTTATCGTGCCCAAACTTAAATGCCAGTTTGAAGGTATATTATCTGGCTTTGTTTATTTTCTATTCTACTGAAGATTAAATGAACATCTTTGGAGTTATGAATATTTTTTCATTAGCACTTTGAGTTAAAACTATACTGCCTGCTTGTAGAAATGCAATTTTGAAATAAGACTTTATTACCTTGCTTTTGTTAAACTTTTTTTGCAATTTGACTGTATTAAATTGGTTTGAGACTTTATGTATGATTTTTTACTGTCCATTTTCTTATTATTTATTGAGTAATAACTCAAAAGTACCATAAAATCAATATAATAATATTAGGTTTTTGGTTCTTCTTGTAGAATTAAATACTAAAAATTGTTACTTATAATTTTGTAAAGAATCATCCACTTATCTAACCTTGAAATTAACACGAAAATTATATAAATCACATTCATCATCATCATCATTTCAGCCATAGGACGTCCATTTCTGGATATAGGCCTCCTCCATCAATCCCCAAAAGGGCCAGTTGGAAGCGGCCTGCATCCAGTGTTTTCCTGTGGTCGTTTGTCCATCTTGTATACACATCTTACGCTGCGCTTACCAGTCCGTAGTATTCATTCGAGAACCTTCCGTCTCCATCGGCCATCTGTTCTGCGTGATATGTGCCCTGCCCATTGCTACTTCAGCTTACTAATCCGGTGGGATATGTCGGTAACTTTAGTTCGTTTACGGATCTTCTGATTTCTGATTTGATCTCGTAGAGAAAACCCGAGCAAAGCCCTCTCCATAGCCGTTGTGCGACTTTGAGCTTGCTTATAAGGCTCATAGTGAGAGACCACGTTTCAATGCTGTATGTCATCACTGGCAACACACACTGGTCGAAGACTTTCTTCTTAAGGCACTGAGGTATTTTGGACGAAAATACATTGGGAAGATTACCGAACGCTGACTAGCCGAGTAGGATTCGTCAATTGGCCTCTTTTTTAAAGTTGGACCTGCCCAATTGGACTGTTTGTCCTAGGTAGACGTACGCGTCAACAACTTCTAAAACTGAGTTCCCAACCGATACTGGGGTGGGCATAACATGGATATTTGATTATGACCTTTGTCTTGTCCATGTTCATCTCAAGGCCCACCTGTTGGGAGACTCGATTGAAGCCTTCAAGGATCATGATCGATCCATCGATTCTGCCATGACCTCAATATTGTCGGCAAACCGAATTGATGTACTCGCAGTTGATGTCGATGCCGAGTCTTTGCCATTTCAAGAGCTTGAAAGCGTCTTCCAATTCAGCAGTGAACAGTGTCGGAGAGGTTACGTCTCCCTCTCTTACGCCTCTTTACAATGGAATTACCTTCTACTCTGCTTCTGTACTCGGACCGACATGGTGGCATTATAGTACAAACACTTCAACACTTCGACATACCAATAGTCAATACAACATCGCTGGAGAGACTCGTTATCTCGATCGAATCAAAGGCTTTCTCTTAGCCCACAAACCCTAAACATAGTGGCAAGTTATACTATTCGGTTTTCTGTTCTTCTGTGTGACTTTCGGTAGCGTATAGATGTGGTCTATAGCACTTAAAGTGTTCTGTTAGAGTTGTATTAATACTAATATTTTCAGTACAGATCTTGTCAGAAGACTTTTTGTGAAGTATAGTCTTGAGGGAAGTATTTAAGTAAGATTGAAGTATACTATTGAAGGAATCAACTTTGTCAAAGTGATCCCAACTAAGGCAGCTATTGCATTTATTACATGCGGCAAATATCTCTGAAGTATAAGAAATATATTCATCATCATTAGCCAGAAGACGTCCACTGCTGAACATAGGCATCCCCATTTAACCTCCACACTGAACGACAGCCTGCCTTTAGCATCCACTGAATGCCAGCGACTCTCACAATGTCGTTGTTCCATCTAGTGGGAGACCTACCTACGTTGCGTCTTCCGGTTCGTGGTCTCCACTCAAGAACCTTTCTTCCCCATCGGTTATCGGTTCTTCGAGTGATATGGCCTGCCCATTGCCACTTCAACTTGCAATAACTAACCTGACGACTCTCTCATAGTCTCATAGTCATCGTGATGAGTACAAAAGTTGGAGTTGGAGGTGGAGTTGGAGTGGAAAAGTTGAAGTTGGTGTTGTTGAAAGTTGGATTTTTCATCGGCATATGGATCTCTGTTACTAATATCATCGATGTCATCGCTTGTGCTTGTCAATGTACGATATCGCATTGGAACTATTGCCATTTTTAAGTTGAATCAAAAACATCGTCACCTCCAATTGCATTCGAATCTTTGTGAATTATTAGATCATTGATGTCGTCACTTGTGATGTTGTTGTGCAGCTATTACCATTTTTGTTGCCCGTTTATGTCTTTTCATTGTAATTTTCGTATGAAATGTTTTTGTAAACAAATTGATTTTTAGCTAATATGAACATTCAATATAGTTGCAATTATAAATAAACAATACTACAAGGACTTTACACGATACCATGAACTAGTCATAAAGTATTAACTCAAAAAAATTGATGGCTTGATGGCAGTTTTAAGTCAAATTATTTTTCATTATACTCAGAAAAACATAATTATTGTCAAGCAGTATAGTCTTAACTTGTAATAAAACCTAATTGATTTATTTTATGCCCAGACAAAAAAGTCGCATCTTTCAAATGGCACTATATAGACTACTCACTTACAACATTTTTGTATCCAATGCTAACACTCACATGTCTTATTTTCAAATGTGACATGTTACATACGTCCGCCGCATGCGCTTACTGAGTTGCGACCGATTAGGTGAAGATGAGACGGTGCTACTTGGTAAATGAATGAACGAAATGAATGGTCAAAAAAGAGTTTTAATGCCATATTTCAGTGATAATTGGAGGTATAAATGTAACTGTCTTGTCAGTTTGTAGAGAAAAAAATCTACTTTTTGATGGCATACTTAACTCAAAAGTGCAAAATTTTGAGTTAAGACTATACTAGTTGTGGGGTGCGATATGTATGTGATGATAGAAGGCCTTTATCCAGCAGTGAGCTAATACATAAATAGATTAATAACAAATGATGAGTGTTCTAAATGCTGTTAATATTTATGTTTAATTGTTTCTAATGCTCTGTTTACCTGCATTAAAATGCTTAAAAAACACCTATTATGTCGTTTAATATTTTAATAATATCATATCGAATTTTCATCATGATAAAAATTAAGTAACAACCTATGTATAATATACCTATCTATTACACTAGATGTGTACTTTTGAATTAACAATTTGTTTGCAGAAAGTTTTATTACAAAAATAACTCAATCTGATATCTATCTTCTACATATTATTTGATATTATAGAAGAGAAGATGCTATAATAGCTTCTGACCTACATACCTAAAAAGGATTATGCATAGGTACAGGTATCAATAATAAAATAAAAACAATTAAGTATGCGTGTTTATTTTTATTAAATATTGTTAATATTAATTAATAACATTTCCTCCTCCTCTATAGTAAGAGGAGGAAGAAGTATGGGTTGTGGTGACGGCAACTCCATCGGCACCGTCGTCGACTCCTGCACTGGCCCCGTCGTCGGCTCAGCGTCACTGGTGCTGGTACCAACATTCACGGTTTGAATATTGGCACCGTGGCCGCGCCGACGCCGGGACCGGTGTCCACGGCGGTGGCTGCCGCCTCTGCCGTTGTAGCTGCAAACACATTTTTTTTAGTATAATTGTATTGTAAGACAATGCTGATATTAAACCACTAATTAGACAATTAAAACGTAAAACAAATAGATCAGGAAATGAATGTAGGTAGGTACCTATTTTAAATATACACACACAAAATTAGAGGGGACATAATCATATCAAAGAAATTATGAATAGTTATTACGGAAAATACTTACTAAATGCCTCTGCCGCCGCCAGCACCACCGCCTCTGCCGCCACCGGCACCGCCTCTGCCGCCACCGACACCGCCTCTGCCGCCACCGGCACCGCCTCTGCCGCCACCGGCACCGCCTCTGCCGCCACCGGCACCGCCTCTGCCGCCACCGGCACCGCCTCTGCCGCCACCGGCACCGCCTCTGCCGCCACCGGCACCGCCTCTGCCGCCACCGGCACCGCCTCTGCCGCCACCGGCACCGCCTCTGCCGCCACCGACACCGTCTCTGCCGCCACCGGCACCGTCTCTGCCGCCACCGACACCGTCTCTGCCGCCACCGGCACCGCCTCTGCCGCCACCGGCACCGCCTCTGCCGCCACCGACACCGTCTCTGCCGTTGTAGCTGCAAATACAGTTTTTTTTAAGTACAATTGTATTTTAAGACAATGACTATATTAAACCACTAATTAAACAAATAGATGTTAAATTAAAACGTAAAACAAATAGATCAGAAAATGAATGTTAATACATGTAGATATGTACCTATTTAAATACACACACACACACAAGATTACAGGGGAAATAATCAAATCAAAGAAATTATGAGTAGTTATTGCGGAAAATACTTACTAAATATTAATGATATTTGCCGAAAATTTCATTGCTTCAGCAAACAAATTATATTTTATAAATTGAATATGGGCGGGAAAAATTCTTATATTTTTTTTGCCCATAGATACTGACTTTTTTTTTTTCAATTGATTTCAACGTTTGCTCTGTGTCAATTGATCGAATCATAAATATGTGTGTAATGCAAAGCGCGTTATTTTAGTTATACTTTACTTCTTACATTTCTCTTAAATTTTAAAAACTACCACTTTAACAGCACACATGAAATGGTTAGAAGAATAACATATAGGTACTTACTTATTTAGCGTCCAAATACTTTATTAATAACTGCTACTATGGCGAGAGCGGTATCCGATTCAATTTAATTAACAAATTTTCATTTTTAAATTGGTACCAAAATTCGAAAACTATTTTTTCGAGATACATTATTGCAATGCTAATTACAAATCATATTATTATAGATATTAAGATACATTTTTTTTTAATAACGCTCAACTAAATGATGTTTGTTTAAATACTACTAATGGTCGGTAGACCATAAGTCTATAATAATTTAAAAAAAAAAGTCAAATTTCTTTGACAGTGACGTAAATAATCAACATGGCATTTGATTTTTTATTTAATTTTTTATGACTGTTGATTCGATGTCCTTTAGTCGTAATATTAATCAATTTACATAATCTTAATAAATAGCGTCAAACAAGATTGGACCCTACCCCACTAAAACACCCCCCCGCGGGCCGCTTCAGCGGCCCGCGCACCCACGCAAAACACTAGTAATATATATATAATCCAAATCTCATCAAGATCAGTTAGTTGTGAAAAAGAAAAGTAATGGCAGATTGATTTATTTTAAGCTTCTAATCAGCATCTTCGCTTAACATCAGACAAGGTGGCGGTCAAACGCAAGCCTATAGTATAATAATGTTCAATTTCTAGGTTTAATAGCGTCACTTAATGCTCTAAGGCCTTCTCCTAAAGTTTTGAATGCTTCAGCCATCATAGCATTCTGTTGTGAAAACTGCTCATTCATTTTGTTTCCTACATTCGTGAGAGCTTCTAATAATGTATGCTCTCTCTGAGCTGTGCGTTCTAAAACGGCTCTCAGGAGAGATGCATTACTTTCTTCTATGTCCATGCGTCTCTCTTCCAGCCTCACAAATCGTTCTGTGGTCCGGGTAAATAGACTCTGCCTTTGAGATGGTGGTGAGGCTCGAGCCCGAGTTCGATGGCGTCTTCTTGGACCTGAATAACAAATATGTTTTTATAACAGCAAGTTACTTTTATTAATGACTAGCTGTGCCTCGTGGCTTAACCCGAGTGGGCGTTCCCTAGGGACCATACATTTTTTCATAATAAAATGTCAAGTATGTTACTTCTTACTTTTTCTATGTAATAAATCAAGTCTATCCGTTTTTCTGTTGCTATGTGAAAGAGGAAAAAACAAACAAGCACACTTTCGCATTTATAGTAGTATGATAGTACAAAAGCTGCGCTCTGTGGGTTTGCATAGATCGTCAGCTACAAAAGTATTTTGAGATTCTATTCCAGTTTGGCTATTGTCAATCACGGAGCTGATGATATTGATACAAAATATTATATCCACCAATACATACTATTAGTTACAGGGGTGCGTTAGCGTTGAGGAGATTGTGTCGGTGTCTGCAACTGAGAAGAACGCCTTTGTATGGCCGGAGCACTTTCAGGCTCAGTGATCTATACAAAATAATACATTGTTTAAATAAGTAGGCCAAGTAAACAACATTAAATTTGATTTTCGGTGCAAATAAAATAGAAATAATTAGATACGTACATCTAGTAATGCAGCTTGACTACTCATGTGAGGTCCTGCATATGATGTCCCTGCCATGGGTTCCGGAGTATTAAGAGTTTCCTGTAATGGAACATAATTGTTTAATAAGTGTTTTATTTTCAAACGTACATAATTTACCATGTTTTAGCATTACAACTGTGTTATTGGTGACCATAATAAGTTAAGGAAAACATCATTACACTATTTTGGTAATTAAATATTTTGTTTATTTCACAATTCATGACTGATCACCGATTGGCTTGACCGATCCTAACGAAATTTGACAAAGAAGTAATATGCTTTATAAGGATTAACATAATTATAATAAATACGCTTTAATACTCAAAATTAAGGAATAATTGGAAAGTAACTAAAGGTTGACTTGTGGCTTGTGGCTGATGCGACACGTTTTGCACCATGAAAATGTATGGTGCTAGTTATAGACTTAATTGGAAAATGTATGGCGACGTCAGCGTCACCCACACTTCGGAAGACCTCGGAAGCAGCGCCATATATTTTCATAGTCAAGACCTATCACATCATCCGCGATGCACAGAAGTCAACCTTAAGGCTGTATGGTGTGGCTACTGTTTCATTGATAATTATTTTAACAATATTACTTACAGTGGTGTTTTCATATGTAAAAATGACTTCAGGTAATTCTGTTTCTTCTTGACATAAGGATCTATCCACTTTGGCAGGAACATCTGAAGTCTCCTGAAAATGGATAATTTGAATAATTTCTTTGACAATCTAACTGTTCTTTGTATGGTAGCTTAGTTTTTTTGTCTTACATGAATAAGTGGCGTTCTCAAGTGAGAATCGCCAGTAGAGAAGCCTTCACCACCCATCATGGCAACTATTCTTTCTTCTGCCGCTGTGAGTTCCACCTCGACCTCAGACCCACCACCAGTCCTACGCCTGTTTGCAGCTCGTAGTGCAGCCTTTTTTTTGGTAGCGCTCTTTTTGTCTGTCCAGTACTAGTAAAATACATTATGATTGTTAGAACATGGACAGCCTGGGATGGTAACTATACGTATCATATATTATTACATTTACTATTATTCTAAGAAAATATGTTAGTACCTTCATCCACTGTTTCCAAGTTTTAGCAGCACCACCTCCAACACTGTTGAGTTGAAGCTGCAATTGCTCCCAAAAGGTTCGACTTCTTTGCCTTGCATTTTGAGTCCTCAGAAAACCTCTCGCTACGTCTTGATTCCTCTCTAGGTTGTCGAGTAGCAGTTCTATTTGAACTATGTTCGGATGGACAGAACGTTCACTAGTGTGGCTGAAATTTGAATTAATGATTATTAATATTGTAAATACATGTACTAAGATACAAAGATACAAAAAAACTAAATTGAGTCACATAACAGAATTATAGCAAGTTTACATAACGAAATACTATTTTCTTACCTCATCTTGTATTATATTTTCTCCCTTTTTGTCTTGTTTTAAATAAATTGTACAACTCTGTGCAACGACTCGCCGGTCTCTCGTTATAAAACAAACTAGTTAAGTATTTCTTTATAAACATAGCGGAGAGCTTTTGGAAATATAACAAAAAATTAAACACTTATGGTCGAGCAGGTAATAACTTAAAGTTACAAGTGGTGTGTGTGACGAAGTCGCTGTTATCTCGATAGCTCCGGTTAGTTTAACTTAACATTCCACGTTTAATGTGAGAGTTTTTGTGGTATAGTTTGGTTTTAACTCCAAACATCCGAAAAAAATACAACTTGTTTTGTTTTGTTTACGAAAATAATACGATATTTACGGAGTCAATAAACGTCATTTTTTTTTTCTGGCGCTGACGCCCGCTGCGGCAAAAGCCGGCCACGTTATTCTGCCAATATTGTAAAAACCATATTTTCTTGTGTTTTACCATTAACTCAACCCATATTTTTATGTGATATTGCATTATGTCCATTAGTATACTCTATTTTAGTAAAATAACTCACATAAAACGTCATAATTAGGAAATAATTAAAATACGGTAAATTCCGATAATACCGATTCGATTAAAAACGGTGTGTGTCATGCACTAGTAAACTCACCCAAACTTTATGAGCGTCGATTGATCACTTCACTTCGCCCCGTGGCACGTGATTTCTCGGAATACCAATTTGGGTGAGGTGAGCGCCAGAATCGAAGTGAGCGCGGATCACTGGGTGAAGCTCACTCAGTGAGACACATATTACAGAATCGCATTGCTGCTCTCACATGTGACGCTGTACTACATCTAAAGTTAGTATTCCACCGGCAATTAGAAATTACAATGGAGATCTAGTAACCAAACTATGTGAGATAGCTGATGCTTTTGCTGAAGAGTTTGAAAAAGCCTATTCAAATGAACCTGTTCTCAATCGGGACATAACCATAACTACAGTACCCTGTGTAGACTGTAGAAGACAGCTTATGTAACATTACCATCTCCAAAACCGATGTTGAAAATGTTATTTTAAACTTGAATACAAAGTCGTCCCGTGTGGGCCTGCATTCCTAAAAACTGTCCACGTAGAAATAAAGAACGAAAACATTTATTATGCGCACAAAATACTACAACATCAACATTACAAAACAGAAACAACACAAACACACTTACCCCTGCCCCTAACAGAGTTGATGAATACCTCTTTTGAAACGGGTCACCTACTCCAGGATTGGTAGCATTCCATAGTCACTCCTATATTTAAGGAAGGTGATAAAATCAAACCAGAAAACTTCAGACCAATAAGCCTTACAAGCATTGCAGTAAAGGTAATGGAAAAAATCATAAATGGTCAATTAACTAAGTTTTTAAATAGACAGAGTGTAATATCACCCAAGCAACATAGCTTTGTGGAAAAAAGATCAACTATGTATTACAAATCTGCTGAAGTGTCCATGCTTGGAGTAACGAAGTTGATAGCAAATACCCAGTAGATGTGGTATACCTAGAATTGAGCGTGCTTTTGACAAAGTCCCTCATCAACGCCTACTGATGAAGTTGACCACTTTGGTATACCTACGTGGTAAACGTAAGTCCGAGTCGGTGACTCCTTATCTCAGCTTATCCTTATAACCTAACTCCTTGTCCAGTGGCAACCGTCAGTGGCGGCTTCCCAACTTTTTGGAATCTTCATAACTGACCTGATAGAGGTAATTGAATGCCAATCCGCCTTCTTCGCTAATGATGGGAAATTCTTTGCTGATCCGTTAGTCAAAGCTGGAAAGCTGCGTGGAGAAAGCAGACGTCACAAAACCCTACTGTGACCTGCACCATCACAGACCAACGCTGCACACCACATCTTCAGCAACAGAGTCGTTTTCAACTAGAACAGGTTGCCTGAGGAGGTGGTCGAATCGCAATCAATAAATGCGTTTAAAAACAAACTGGACAGATGGATAAGAATAAAGAACATAACCGTACCCTAACAGATAAATACTAAATTTTTACACTGTGCGATTTAGGCACATGAGCATATGCTGCTCGCCTATTATCAAATAAATAAATAAATTTCTGTTATCTGTTTCTTTAAACTTGTATTTATTTTATATTGTTATTGTTTTTAAGATTCAATTACCGTTTATTGTAAATTATCTTCTTGACCCTAAATATACAGGCATTAACCATCAAGTACTCATTTATGAAGGCAATAGGTAATCTCAGATTGTACTTCTGTAATATTAATTAAATAATCCTTTATTTTTTACTGTTCGAAATAAAAGTCAGATCAAGTTCTTGTTTTTTTTTTAATTATAATACGGTTCATAATAATATAATTATGTAGTTCACTCGAGCGTCAGCAAACATGCTTGATGTACAGCAAGTTATTGTATTGTACTCTCAAGGCGTTGATTGTCTTCTGCATATAGTTGATTCAAGACTGCACATATAAAAAGACTAGCACTATGCCTTAAAAAGTAAAATATTTACTGCTACATTAGAACGAGCAAATCTGCATGCCAACATATTGCTTCTGACAGCCAACGCCCTAGTTCTTAATGTTCCCAGCATCCGTGACGCCCTCCGAGACCCAGTGACCTAGCTACTAGGTACTAGGTACGTGAGACTGGCCAAAGGGACACCGTTCAGTATAAAAGGAGGCACGGTGCTGGTCTTGAAACCCTTTAGATTGAAAGACCACTCTTTCCATTGTACCCGAGCCCATGGTAGCGTATTCCTCACAGACCCTGAGAAGTTTCCTGACGTCACTTATCGAGGGACTCAGCAGGACCATGTGGTCGGCTTAACTGATGCTATTAAAATGCACTATACACCCCAAGCGGCATGTCAGTGCAGGTCTTATCACCCATACTTTGAATTAGAATTAACAAAGGTTCCATCTATGGAACACCCGACGCCAGCGCTGCTCAGCTCTTGGACAAGTCCGTTTACATAAAGGTTGAAAAGGCGCGGAAAGGTCAATCCCCACTGCCTCAAACCGCATTTCAAAACAGGCGTAGACCGGTGTTTTTCAGTCGGTGTAATACCGGACAGTGTGCTTGTGTATTGCTGTCTCTGTAGATAACCCAGATCATGAACCAAACTGGACAACGTTGAACAGATGAAGATGTTTGCTCAATATGCGATCAAGCAGGCTGTCCAGTACTTTCGCCACAGTCGTAGCCAACAATATGGGCCTATAATTACTCTTATCAGATGAGTCGCCTGTTTTATTTTTAATTATTAACAACAACAGCTGTAGCACTCGCATTAAATGTACACCGGCATGGATGAGGTGCTCAATACTAATCCCGTCGTGTCCCGGTGACTTGCCTCTGGTCATGTTTATGATCACTGATGTCACTTCTTTTGCATTCTATTACTTCTGCCAACAATTTTAGAAGTTCGCTCAGATTATCTCCGATCTGCTAAAGTGCAGCTTCTAGCATTTGGTCCTTCATGGTTCCACCGAGTAGTGCCGGTAGTAACTCCAGCCGCTGTTCTTCCACCCTCCGAAACCTTTTGGTCAGGCTACCTTAATGCACCCGACATTAAAAAGTTGTTGCAGCGTGTAGTCTTCTACGGCTGTAGCGTGGAGCTGAAAAGGAACATTTATATATTATGAGAACCATCATTTCTACAATTTGTTACCTAACATGCCAATCGCCAGAACCAAATTTCGTTCATCTATACTATACTACGCCTACCTACCATTTGTTCCAACCTGGTGGATGACTGGTAGAAAATGTTTAGCATTAAGTCCTCCAATTGTACATATCTACTTAATATGTAAGTGTGCAATAAAGTATTAAAATAAATAAATATAGTAATATTATAAAGAGGTAGCTTGTTTGTTTATAGGTTGAGGTAATCTTCAGAACTACTGATCTGATTCTAAAAATTATTTCACTGATAGGAAGCTACATTATCCATGAGTCAGCATCATCATCATTTCAGCCATAGCACGTCCACTGCTGGACATAGGCCTCCTCCATCGATCTCCAGAAGGGCCAGTTGGAAACGGTCTGCATCCAGCGTTTCCCTGCAGTATCTTAGGTCGTCGGTCCATCTTGCCACATACGTGAGTGCCACAAGCTATATAGAGGACCGGGGTTTAATCTGAGCCTATATACATACTTAATAACTATTATGAAAGTTATCTTGTAAATGTTTCTTTGTTTTCTCTAACAAGTTTGATAGGTTAGTTAGGTTTGTTTACTCCAATGATCTTATGTTACACATTTACTCATAGAAGATAAAGCTACATTACAATGAAGGCATACATTTACTTACTTCATTATTCCTTTGTATTTTGTGCGTACACAAAACAAAATATTCAAGCTTTCGACTTTGCAGCTAAACCATTGCCACAAACTTGAACAATGAATAGAAAGCTTCAACTAAAACGTGATTGATGAAAAAAAAGAGTTTGCATCGTTCGAAATTACTGTTAAAACCACTTAAATTACTATTACACTTGTATTTTATTTATTGTATCATATCAAACAAATTGACAATTTGTATGTTTAATAAGTTTATGTTTTGTTAAAATTTTCATGACCGTGGATTCAATGTCCTTTAGTCGTAATATTAAACAGTTTACATAGTCTTAATAGCGTCAAACAAGTCATAGTCACAGTCAGAGTCAAGCTAAGTAAGTCACGGTCAAGTCAAACTCATGTCCCTGTAAAGTGGTGGAGACTGCAAAAGGCTCCTATGGAATTTTGGAAACAACACGAAATCACAGTTTCACCTCGCTATATCACTTTTCCACACTCGAGCACGTTTACGAGCACTTAATGAATAATAATTCACCATTTAGTACACATTAACTCTCGAAAATACATAAGTTTAGGAAAATAATCCAACGAGTCGACATGTCTTTTTCCACCTTGGCGCCAAAACCCCTTATGTTTATATACAGTAACGTCAAATGTTTCTGCAACACAAAGAATAATTTCCCGTCTAACCCAAACCACCATGATTTCTTATTCAGTTTGTAATCACTCGTTATTCCCGATTGTTAATTAACCTAACTTATATCAAGTCCCGTGTGTGAATAGATTACTCCTAACCACTCCTATCACATCACGTCCTATCTTCAGGTGAGATATTAGGGTCAAACGAAACCCACTGATTGTAAAATAATAAATAAAAGGCAGACACTGGACTGGTTATAATGCTCTTAGCATTAAGACCACCCATACTTCTGTAATAAATAGTAAATAAATCACTATATTTTTTTACCGCTTACAAGGGTAAATTATTTTATATTGCAACACTTGATCAAGCGCAAAGCTAACGTCACTTGTCATATTATATAAATGGCATATTTTAAGTCAAATGTTTAATTTTTCAAGGGTTTATATGTTATTATACTGTTTTAAAATGTAAAATCGAAAATAACGTTTAAACACTAAAAATTTTTTTTCTTGCTTTAATTTTCAGTAATAAGGCAGAATTTAAAAACCGGTAATTTCCGATTGTCAATTTTGCATCCTGGTAAGCACTATGCCAAATTGCTACGAACTCGATGGTGAAGTCATTTTCGTAGACTTCGAACACACATCACTGAGTGAGTTTTTGCATGCTGAATGCCAATTTTAAAACTCGATTCATCGTAAGTGAAGTGAGGAGCGAGTTCGCTTGGGTGAGATGAGTTTTTACAGAATCGCAATGCAGAGATTTCTAAGCGTTCTGATTTGCCATCCTGCTCTTCAACCGAGAAAAATCATGAACCAAATTCAGACCCCATCAGCTCAGGCCCTACTTTGTCTATCAGGAGGAATACACTAAAACTTCCTACTGTAGCTCAAGTTTGTGATCAATACGGAATTTCTGATAGATCGGCTGCGGCTTTAGCAAGTGCAATGCTACAGGATATTGGCTTAGTTACTGCTGAAAATGCTGAAAACGTTATAGACAGAAGCAAAGTGCGAAGACAAAGAAAAAGAGTTCGGGAAAATTTACAAATAAAGCAATCTGCGTCCACAGTTCAAAGCATTTATTTCGATGGAAGAAAAGATAAGACTTTGGTTTATATGAAGAAAGGAGAAAAATCACAAAGAAATCTTGGTAAAGTAACATATATCTTTGATCATTGAACCGGGTTCTGAATATTTGGGACATGTTACTACTTCTTCAGGAACTGGAAAAGCCATAGCCGATTTCATAGTATCATTTTTAAAGAAAAGTGACGTCGATTTGGCTGACATAGAAGCAATAGGATGTGATGGCACTGCGACTAATACTGGATGGAAAAGTGGAGTGATTCGACTGAGACCATTGCAATGGTTTATATGCCAGTTGCATGCAAATGAACTCCCATTGCGCCATTTATTCTCTAAGTTAGATGGCTACATCTGGACCTCTGATTTATTCAGGGCCTTTTCTAAGGTGACAACAGTAGGTGACGTCACATCGCGTGATCTCCCCACTCCTTGTCGTTGACAGATGTCGTCCATATTGCCGGCAGCCGTTTCTTTCGTCAGTACGTCTTGAATTTTTACGTAGTAAGCAGTGTGTGAAAAAATTATTGTTTAACGTGAATAATAATTAGGTAAGTACATCAAGCAAATAATTGTAATTGGTGATTGCTCGCTCGCAAGACGACAAACTCGCACAATCATTGGGGAAACCTTAAGAATCATTATTTGCGTAAACACTATCCGCTTTGGGTAAGCCCCAAATTGTAAAATGTATCAAACATTTACATTTAGGAAAGCCCTAAATGAATTGTTGGCTTATTGGCATATTTAACGGCCATATTTGCACGACGGACAAAAAAATTAAACACTGAGCCGCCAACTGCGCTCAAGCATAACCGGTGTCGGCTGCTCAGCCGACAGAGGCCGGCTACACAGGCGACGGTTATTTCTGAAGTATTCATTCCTGAATATCATTACAGATCATGGACCGCACAACAATGGGTGAACTGGTGAACTGGGAACCACCACCAGCGGAAAAACAACAGTTTCTCAGACTAATTGAGGTCCTAGATGAATATTATCCAGAACAATGGAGGCTTTGGGAGATCAATAAAGAATGGGCTACGTGATGGGCCAATAACATTTGTTTGGTGACTTGACTTCTTGGGTTAATGGCCTCTGCGACTATATAGTCACAATTTCTGCCAATGTCCGTTTGTGGCTTTTTGGTTTGTTCCTCAAGGTTTGATTGACGCAGGTCAGTCAATGTTAATGTCAATGTCATTGACACACGTCAGTCATGCATAATGTCATTGATTTAACATCATGCATGACTGACGTGTGTCAATGACATTATATCGCACTATATCGGATGAGTCTACAGATATCAGCACCCAAAAGGTTTCCTGTATTGTGGTAAGATATTATGATACAGTGGAAAAAAAGTCGTAAGTAAGCTGTGGGAACTATGCAAATTATTCGATTCTGAAAATCCTGATATGACAAACCAAGGTGCAACAGGTGAGAATTTGTATAAAATTTTAATACAGTCGTTTTTAGAGCATAACATCCCTCTCAATAATATGATTGGATTTGCTGCTGATGGTTGCAACGTCATGATGGGTGAACACAACAGTGTTGCCAGCAGGCTAAAAGAAAATTTCCCTGGCATATTTATTTTGAAATGTGTTTGTCACTCCGCTCATCTTTGTGCCTCTGAAGCTTGCAAAGAGCTACCTCGAAGATGTGAAGGCTTGGCACGAGAAATATATGGTCATTTCAAGTCCAGTTCCAAGAGGCAATGTCAACTGAAAGAATTTCAATTATTTCTAGACTTGAAGCCACATAAAATTCTACACCCATCTCAAACGAGATGGCTCTCACTTATTGCAGTTGTAGAACGCATTTTAGAGCAGTGGGATGCCCTAAAATTATTTTTCAACAATGTATGGTTGGAAGAAAAATTGATATCAACTGAAATAATATTTCAAAACCTGCACGATAATTTTATAAAGTTGTACTTCAAGTTTCTTGCTTGGATCCTGCCAAAATTTACGACATTTAATAAATTATTTCAATCTGATAGTGCAGTTATAATCAGCCTTAATGATAAAATAAGAGAAACGTATCGCGACATACTGCTGTGCTTCATGGAAAGAGAATACGTAAATAGAACAGAACTGTCACTTGTTGATATCAATTGTAAAGAAAAATATTTGAAAGACCAGCAAATGTACATGGGTATCCAAGTAATGACTGACATCACTAGTGAAGAATTCACAAACAAGCCTGATAAATGCATAGAATTCTATACCCGTTGCCGCGCATTTTTGGTCACAAGCGCTAGAGAAATAAAAAAGAGGTACAACTTTGATGATCCAGTTTTGTCTAAATTGTCAGTTTTACATCCAGTTAATGCTTTGTCAGATGGATACAGAAACGAAGTCGGGACTTTGTTGCCTTTAATGAAAGTGGTGCCTCGGATAATTGATGTAGATTTGATGCAAAAGGTGGACGACGAATGGAGACATTTGCCCAGTCTCATGAAAGAAAATTTTGATATGACCTTACCACATATAGAGGACTAAGGGAAGATGCATGGAGAAAAATAAGCCAGGAACTGAACCTTCCAATAGCTGAATTAAAGAAAAAAAATTACTCTTTACTAGGGTCTTACAGGAGGGAAAAGTCGAGAGAGAAAAAAAGCCGAATCACAGGATCAGGTATTTATTATTTAATGTTTATGATTAGGGTTAACAACATTCATTTTATTATATCCAAAGTTACACCGGTTTTTATATAATTTCTAATATTTTTTATTTTATTTTATACTGCAGGTCATGGTGAAATATATGTTTCGAATTGGTATGCCTATGAAGCCTTCAGTTTTCTGGGAGATAGAAATCACCTAGGAAATACACAAGATACTTTAGGTGAAGAAGTGAGTACCTATTATTTACTGATAATTATTCTGCCAAGAAATTGCTCCGTTTGTTATGAAATGTCTCCCTAAATGTGAACGTATTTCTTTTATATTTGTTGATCCTCGCCATGGTATGGCTTGAATAGATTGGCATTGATGACATTTCTGTATCCTGTCGCCATCGGCCGGGTATTACTGTCCCTTCAACTTCGGCATCGAATGATCCTGGGGGAGTGAACCTTTGTGAGGAAGCTTGATCTCTACGCAAGTAGTTATATAAGCATATGGTAGTCAATACGACTTTCGTAGCTTTTTCTGGTTCTACTAGTAGCGGCTTCCTCAGTACTCTAAAAACTGCCAAAGGAATTCTCCACAACTCTTCTTGCTCTGGACAGCCTGTAATTGAAAATTCTTTCAATTGAACCTCTTTCTGGAGTACCTTCATAAGGTTTCAATGTTTAATCATTGAGAGCAAAAGCTTTATCGCCTAGAATACAATAAGGCACTGCAATTTTATACGGTATTTGTAATATTTCTGGCGGAGGAATGTTCAATTCCTTCTTTTCGACCTTTTTATATAAATTGGTGTTTTTAAACACACCGCCATCTGATACGTCTACGTACAGAAATTTATAGTTAGCGTCAACTCAAGCAAACAGCACTATACTTGAAAACATTTTGTAACGTCATAAGTCATAATCATTGCCACTATTTATCGGCAACTGTAATATAACATGCTTCCCATCCATTGCTCCTATGGTAACCCTGTTTTTTCAGTGAACTCCAGGTTTTGTCGTGTCGGAATGTTATGACTACTTACTGTGTTATTTCGGCATCTCCGTTAGAACTAAGGGAGGAAGAAACCTAGCAGAAACATTCCGCAGTTTCTCCATCACACTGTGCTCGTTTTTATGTCTTGGAAATCGAAGAAACTATTACTTTGTAATTAAATAACTTTATAATTGTTTACAAAATGCAATGTTATTCATTCTCGTGTTGTGACTGATTTGACACAGACAGTGAAGTCCGGTTTGTCCTTGTCAACGTCAAGTCTGTTCCTAATCTGTCAATGTCACTTTTAAGCTCGTATGGAGTGTGCGTGTGCATATGAAGCAAGTAAGTAAGTGACTTGAGCTAATCTGTGGTGTATTATTGTATTATTATTGACTTTTTCTAATGGCAATGTCTATTTCTACTGACGTCATGTCCGTAAGTGGTTTTTTCCGGTTTGAGCCGTAGGAGACGATTTGATTTTCTTGCACGAGGCGTTGTTTCTTCCACGCAAATATTTTGTTGTTTGATAGTGCTGGGGTGAGTCTTTTCCTCGTGGAAACAGAGTGAGACTGCCAGTGTTCCAATTGTGTTGCGTTTGCGTGTGTTTACAATGTTTTCTGGGATTGTTTCAGACAGGAGTTCTTGAACCATTTTCATTTCGGATTAGGCCGGCTGCTTGCCGTCCTTTTACCAAACTTAGTGGACGTTCTCCAGGCCGGAGGGCCTTCGAAACTTGAGTAAGTGTCGGATGTGCGATTGTGCAACGCAATCCACGTTTTATTTTGATCGTGGGATGTAAATTGGTGTTATTTCGGTTACAGCTTTTGACGCTGCGTTGTGGATTTTGTCGGTGTGCTTGTCTACGTGATTGCCTGGATTCCATCCTCCAACTTGGTATGTGAATTGTCCTAATCTTCTTGTAGTAGTTTCAACTCATGTTTTGGTAAGCGGATTTGCCCGTAAATGTGTAAATTACGTTAAAATTCCATTACAAACATTGAAAGTTAAAGCCACAAAGTGTAATAATGCCGTTCGTTTGATTTAATGTCCAAAACTCATTCTGTTGTACGTAGTGAAAAGGTAGATTTCCGAAATTAATAAAATATTAACATTATGACACAATTATTGAGTAGTGTAAAATTGTTTATCTTTTTATCTAGTTTAAAGCATGACATTTGGTCAATTCTAGGAGGTGTTTGGCCAGGCTGAGGTGATTGGCTGAGCTGAGGTGTTTGGCCAGGCTGAGGTGATTGGCCGAGCTGAGGTGTTTGACCAGGCTGAGGTCAAAGAGTACCTTTTATATACTGAAATAGAGACCTATCTCGGCGTCAAAACGGGAAAGTCGTAAATAGCGCCATCTGCACTTTCGAGCGAGAGTTACGGCGACGCTTGGTCCCTAAATATAGGTATATACCTACATCTAGGTATGGATACACACCCATATTATATAATATATATATTACTATAGCTAATCCTACTCGATAAAACAGGTTTTCTGAGGTATTTAAATTAAATACTTAATTGTTTACAAAGTGCTTTTATTTATTAACCGGAAACATGATTACTTCATAATTATAAAGAAAATACTGCATCATAATATAGGGATTATACATACCATATTTCGTAATAAAGAATTTCAGGACAATTGCTTAGGCATCGTTTTATGCTGTGAGTAAAGATAATATATTTAGTTAATTTAGTTTGTTTTAATCTTATGTTATGCATCTTCTGTTGTCTAATTTATAGCAGGAACCTATATTCAGTATTAGTAATTACTCATACCGTGATCTAGGTTAGATACTAATGACACCAAGTTTATCAATTGTTTTTACAATACATTCTTATAAGGAGGAAAATAACGGCCTCTATGAACGCGGAAAAGTAGGAATTTCAAAATAATTATATAATTTTATGACTAATTAATGGAATTATTATTTATATTAAAACATATTTATTATTTAAGTAACAAAAATTCCTGTCATATCATAAAATGTAATGTAAGTTTGGTCACAAGTTTCTTAGACACTACTAATCAATTTTAATAATTCGTGGCCAAGTATCTTTCAACATAATTGATTATGGATCGATAAAAGTTTTATCGAAATAGCTTTAGTGGTTAATAAGATATGACACCTAAATCACGGTAATCACAATTCACATCACCTAAATTTTATTCGTTGAAATCCTTATTTATTACTATAGGCACTATCACATGACCACACCCAGCGGGACCCTTCATGCAGCAGTAACATTTGAACATATTCTATTAGTTTAGTATTTGTGATTTTTTCATGTATTACATTCAAAGCGGATTTCAATAAACAGTTAAGTTTCAGTTAACATGCTACCACAGCAAAAGGGTTGTTCTAGGTTGCACATTTTGTAATTTGAAGATTTCTAATTACTGAATGTACCAAAAAAAATATATTTTGATTGAAACTATTTTTTTATCTATTATTTTTTGTCCTTTTTATTTAAACATGATAAACTTGTTATAATGAAAATGAAGTATTTATTTTGGTACATTGTCATACCCTCAAAAACATTGCCAGAGGCAAAACCTTGCTATAGTGGCTTCTCACATCAGATCGCTAACATAACACAACACAACAATATAATAAGTAAGAAGACCTATTACAGTTATACTAATAATACCCCCTACCCTCAAAGCCCTTCACGGGGCCCGGTGAGCATTCCGGATCCACCACTCTGGGACGCGCCCTCTAAGGGTAAAACATGAGAATGAACATGTTTGATAAAATAAGTACCTATTGGATTACTGAATGAGAAATAAAAACTTTTTGCTAGGATGTTAGGACTGATCTAGAATAAGGTAGAAGTAACCTTGGTTCCACCGGGGTTATGAAGATGTGTTCCTCGGTTACTACATATAAACGATATTGGCAAAACCCAATCGAACAACAAAGAATTACTAATAAAAAAATGGTTCAGGAATACCACTTTCTATTCTTTCTAGTCTCTTACTATTTACTATTTTATTTCTCATGAAATAACACAATAGGTATTGAAATTGTAAGATACCAGAGCCCCGATTCTACCAAACCAATTGTTTTTTAATTGATAAAGAATTTCATAAAAAATTACACTTATAGGATAAACAAGTGTCATAAGTGGCAATTTGTGCGGCTAAACCAATTGTTTCTAAATTATTAATAAATTGACTCAACATTGACACTTATAGTATAAAAAAGTGTAAAAATTGTCAATTTTAAGGCAATTCATTAAACAACTACGATTTAAAAACATTGGTTTAGTAGAATCGGGACCCAGATAACACAATTATCAATAAATTACACTGGAATTTCTGTTAAGAAGGGTCCTGCTTTAACAATATTATTTATATCTTTTATAGCATCTGTTATGTTTCTTTGCTTTCACTTGCAAATCAGCATCATCATCGACTTGCCTTCTCCCAGCCAATATTTGATTTATATTTTTGCAAAAGTTATGAAGCAGGGCATCGAATAACTATATTTATAAAATAATTAATCAGTTTGTCTTTATGGACATTGCACTTAATAAATCTAAAATCAACTATTATCAACACTACTGTTTTTATTGCCTGCTTCAGATTAGGAGATTCTAATTTTGTTTTCATCGTTTCATTTATGATGTCCTGCATATTAGAAATCATTTTTACTAATTCATTGCTGGGAGTGCAAAGCCATCGCCGTCGTTATTCATATTCTCTGTTCCGAATGTATTCAATTTCATCACGAGATGACAAATCAGATGTACATTCCGCACATATTTAAAATACATTTGATTTACTAGGATCATTTTCTTTGACCTCTATTGATACTAGCTCCAACTCTTATAAATCAGCAAAATCAAAAGTTAGTTCGGACGACGTTGCTTCAGCATTTTCGTTGATGATGAGCATTTGCATAGTGTTACAGTAATCTGCGTCACAATTTTTACCATGGGTGTGGACACTGTTTATATTATTTATTAGCAGTGTCGCAAATGCAGACTCAAATTGGTCGCATGTCGGATTGACGTTGCGGCACCCATGGCTTCTTACAGCCCCAAAAAAGTTTTCCAGTGGGTCCTGGTTTAAGTGCCTCAACCAAACTGATGATATTTGGTAGTCACCGAGTAGTTTTTTTTAATAACACTTAAATTCCTTCCAGTGTCCACACCCAGTTTTCCACTGTAGGGTACAGACTTTTCCAACTGGAGTAACAAAGGCCATACTTTGGAATATGTTTTTCCCTTCCTGCCATATTTTATGATGGAGTGAGTTTGGAGTCGCTGGGCCCAGTAATGGTTTGGCATTTTTATTCTTCGTGAAACTGCCGTTCACCGAATCAAATATGGAGTCCATAAATAGGAGTAAATCGGCAGTTTCTTTACAGTCCTCTGGAAGGATGCCTTTGTCTGAAATTGAAAAGTTATATATATATTAGATTTGATTTCAACACTGTTTTTACATCTTCAAACCGAAAGAGCTGAATTTATTTGGATGAAATTTGGAATGGAGATGGTTTATAGCCTGTATTGTCAGGCTGAGCGGTGTGCCTTGGGAGAGACCCACGTCCAGCAGTGGAATAATATAAGCTGATTGATAAAATATGATGATGATGTTTATATACCTGCGGTGGGACTTATCGCTCATTATTTTATTTAGGTAAAAATACGTACCTTTTGCTCGACATTTCGACCATGTTACAATGGCCGTGATCAAGTGAGGGTGGAAGAACTAAGAACTAAGAGAACAAAACACCTACTCCATTTTTACTGATTACGGCCATTGTAACATGGTCGAAACGAGCTAAAGGTACCTATTTTTACCTAAATAAAATAATGTGCGATAAGTCCCGACAAACATTTAGGTAAACATATTGTGTTTAAATAGCTAAAGTTTAAAAAAATACTATAAGACACATAAATAAATAAATAAATATTTGGGTCATTTTTTCACACACGGTCATCTGACCCCAAACTAAGCAAAGCTTGTGATATGGCTGCCAGAGACTGATATACATACATATATAGTTTTAAATACATACTTAAATAGGTATTAACAACCAGATATAGAACAAACACAAATGTTTATCACACAAATGTTTGTCCTAGATGGGAATCGAACCCACGCCCCCAAGCTCAGAAGGCAGGTTCACTACCAATTGGACCAACGGGCTATCATACAAGTATGTTGGTTGATTCTGTGTACATAAAACATACCGTGCATATCATGGTCCTTTATGTCCATGCTTATTGACAGCACGTTTGCTGAACATTCACGCTGGAACGTCACAGGAGCTAAAATGAATAATAATTATTATTAAATTAGAGAAAATAAAACTGGCCAAGTGCGAGTTGGGCTCGCGTACTGAGGGTTCCGTACCACCACATAACTTGTTAGCTACTAAGGTACAAAAAGTAGTGCAAAAAGACAACATCCCATCAACGCCCAGGCGGTCACCCATCCAATCGACCGCGCTAAGCTAGAGCTAATACAAAAATACTTTAAAAAAATACGTTTGTTGTATGGGGACACCCCACTTTAGTTTTTACTTTATTATTATTTCTTAGTTAATTCGCCGTAAAATTGCATATTTTGTAAAAATTTCAACTGGCTATCTTTTCGGTTCGAAAGATACAGTCGTTAAAAGATGGACAGACAGATAGACGGACAAAGATTGAAGTTGAATCGGTTTCTTCTAGGCAAGCATGCTCCATCGTAGACCACATCATCGCTTAACATCAGGTCAGTTGGAGGCCAAGCCGAAGCCTATAAAAAAAACATATATGTGTTTATTTTATTAATTTGACACTTACCAACATTTTCTTTGCAAGTATCTTTTCTAATATCTATTGATTTCGTAGGTTCCAATAAAGATAAATATGTAAGAAAGATATTTTTTTTATTATTAACTATGACACGGCTTACATTATATTTAACGGTCGAGATGAGTAAGGATGAACCGGCCAGGCACTCGTCTCAACCGATAAATATAATTTCATTGTAAGCCTTTTTATTAGTTTATCATCATCATGCAAGTTTTGAAAATGTTTTTTTTATTAATGTCAAATACCTACACAAAATTAGGAAATTAACTGAACAAAAAATAAAGTGCTCAAAGATGAATAATGCTTTGTAAGTACCTGATGGTATTGGTTATCCAGGCTGATTGACAATTTCTTGCATTGGCTTTCTTTTGCCATATGTTTTATACGGTTGAGACATTTTTGATGATAACATTGCACCTGAAAAAACACATTGTTGCTAGTTAAATATTTGTAATATAAAATTTGCAAGTTGAAGTGGCAATGGGCAGGCCACATCGCTCGAAGAACCGATAACTGATGGGGAAGAAAGGTTCTTGAGTGGAGACCACGAACCGGAAGACGCAGCGTAGGTAGGCCTCCCACTAGATGGACCGACGACATTATATTTTTATATATAGCATAATTATTAGTATATAGGGTTTACACTGTATATATTATAATAAGGCCCTCTGTAATTCAGCCCTGTTCTATCCCGTGTCCCAACTAACAATGCCAGCCCAGACTGATCACTGACAATATATCAACCCACAAGGCGCTTGCAGATGATGCGTACTACAAGTGCGAGTACAAGTTGCAAGTAGCTATTACGCATCGTCTGCATCGTTGAAAGCAATGCAGACGGTTCGTAGTAGCTAAACACTTCCACTGAGCAAAACGATGCAGATGATGCATCTTGTACTCGCACATTTACTACGCATCATCTGCTAGCGCCCACAGCGTTAACTAGGTACTGGATGGCGAGTTTGTTGAGGGGTGGAGTGCGAACTTAAAGGATTAAAAAAAACCTCCATTATGCAAACTTACCTCTACTGTCCTTGCACCCAGGAACACAACAATGCTTATCTGAAGACATACTTATTCAAACAAGACACGTTAAAGGGTCCTTTCCCGGAAACCAAAACACCACGCAGCACAGACACAGTCCTATCTCAAGTTCTTTTCACTTAGAAATTAGCCTTATAGTTGAGATCACAGTAGAGGTATTTACCGCAGGAACTTTAGCTCGACTCGATGGATAAATACAGCGCACTATAAATCACAAAAATACCACACGAAACACAGCAGCACAACGGCAACGGTTTCGGCAGACGTTTGAAATTGAAAGCTCGGAATATGACATTCAGTATTGCCAGCACAATGTAAAATTTTAAACCTAGACGTTAAAAAATGGTAACGTTCCTGATTTTTTATTTATTTGGCAGGTGCCTCAGGGCCATTATTATTATAATAAATTTTTGTAATGATTGTCAAATTCTACGGTCTTAGTTTCTACGGTCTGCCCTAGCGGACGTGCAACATCGTAATATTTACAATGGGTAGGTACATAAATTAAAACTATTTAGATTATAAATCCGTCTTTACATAAATATTAACTAAACAAATATATCTTAGGTGATATAATAAATATAAAACTAAGCAGTAAAAAAAACCTGAGATCTGTTTATTAAGGTAGTAAAACGTAGAGTAAGGTGACTGTATTTGTATATAATATATAGGATTTTGTGTAATAAAACTAAATCAACCTTTAAAGTTTAAAATTAAGGTACTGATTCATCCGTACAGGCATAAAATTTGGGACGTAAGCTTGAGATCGTATATATTAAATTTATATTTATGTTTTTTTCACAAGGATACAGATTTAGAATATAATAATCTGCTTGTTAGAGCTTGTTCTTACCGATTCGTACCAATAAAACATAATAGTACACAAATAGTTTGGACTGCCCATAGACCTTTCAAGGTCCAAATACATTATAATTATGCATTATATTACGTGGTCTGCCACAACATCAAAAACATCTATGAAATTATCTTTTGTCTTGCTCTGTCGTGAGCTGGGAGAGCGAGACAAGCTCAATTTATAATAATTATAAGAATGTTTTTGAGGTTGTGGTAGTCCCAGTGCGCTAAAAATAGAATCATTAATCAGTAAACATTAAGAATTATTTTACTTGATTAATTAATTATTATTGTGTATTCTGTACTATTAAGGATTAAAAAGAAGCTAAATCTAGCTATAACTAGCTAAGATGGCAGCACTAGACAAGCTAAGCCATTTTGCGAACGACCATTATTAATATCTATAAACATTAATCTGAACAAGGCTTGAAAAGGGTTTATTAATTTATTTTATTGTAAATAAGAGTTAATTATCATATTTTAACCAGTTAAAATGTAATTAAAAGTTATCATTACTACTAGTAATATTATACAGCGCCATCTATTCAAATCATGTTAAATTAATTGCCATGTGAAGGTTTGTAATGCTGCAAAAATGCCATCTCTCCGCTCAAGTTAACATATAAGAATTATAATGCTACAAAATGAAAAATCACCATTATAGTTTAACTGTGAAGGCCTTGAATGTGCTTTTTAGTTTGTCAGGGTTTTAACGCTTGTATTACCCTGTGATTTGTTCTAAGATTAGGGAGCCTGGCTGAGGTGATTGGTTGAGCTGAGGTGATTGGCCGGACTGAGGTGTTTGGCCAACTTGGAAGTGTTTGGTCGAGCTGAGGTGTTAGGTCGGGATACGGTGCCCTGGGCAGTTTCGTGAACGGCTGAGGAGTTAGAGTTGCTACGCTCCGTGAAGCGTGGTGAACCTGGACAGTTCATTGTAACATTAATTACTGGGGTGTTTAAGACACAGATATACGGCTAAGAGCGAGGCCCCATTAGTGCGTTGCGCTGCGTTGCGTCGTCGCTGTGACGGTTTCCATATATTTTTTACGACATGACCCATTAGACCGTAGCATCGTCGCGCGCGACAATTCAACGGATCGACGGGCGAGAGACGAAGCGAGAGGGAGGGTGATGCGCTGCGTTGTCGGTGCTCCGCTGCGACGACGGACACATGCTGTGGTAATTTAGAACATTAGTGGCGGAACGCTCTAAGGCTGCTGACATCCATCCGCGCCTAACCAAAGAGATGAAAGAGAATGTAACTCGACGCTACGCCTAACTAAACTAATTAAAACAACATAACGTACTGTGTCAATATCCTCTGGTATAAGTGTTCTGTGGTCAATATCATCCATCAAAAATGTTTCAAAATAAAAAACATAACGTCAACAATAATTATTCTTTGAACATTATTAATAATTAATTTATCATTTCTTCGATAAATTTCACGGTAATATCTCTAATTTTATCAGTAGAGTGATTCAAAGTTTCTGTGTACCTATTTTAGTGTTAATTTGAACGCATGTGCCACCGTTTCAATTTAGCTACCTTCGAACTGAGATTTCATATTTTACTACGTATCGTTGCCCCCCACAAAGATTTCATACTATACTACGTGCCCCCGAACTGTGAACCCTTAATATATTTGTGCTAAGCTTTGTTCAAATTTCGGAGAAAAAACTCGTTGTGCAGTTATCTAGGCCACGTAGTACAGCTTGAGTAAAGCCCGTTGCAGACCTTGCGAAGTACAGGTGGCAAGTACAAGTAGCAAGTACCTACTAGATACTAGTAGTTAGTAGATACTTGCTACTTGTACTTCTCATGGTCTGCAATGGCATAATACTTAGGTGATAATTTGAATTTAGTTTAGGAATCGTGGTAATTTCTGGTAATAACTGTGATGATTACTTGTTTTGCAGTTGTTTGAACACTTTGAACTGATACAGGACTCACTACCTATATTATTATCACTGTATTGCAAGATGTCATTCAAGTTGCTGGTTGCAACGTGAGCGATGGAAAAGGTAATTTCATATTAAAACTGTTAACATATTCGTGTCCTACAACGAAAGAAAATGTAAACACAATGGTACCGTATTACTAATGACCATTACCCAATGAATAGACTTTTCGAATTAGCAATCCAAGGTATTTATTACTATAATATAATTACGATTTACCCTTAGTCTCAGATATGATAGTTTTCGAACACTTTTTTCGTTTACGTATTGTTCCATACATTTTAGTAAAGCGCCTCCAGCGGAAACGCGAAAGAACTGAAATCGGTAGTAAACGGCGGTATAGATTGCTTCACTATAGTACGAAAAAAATATCGAATACCTTTCAGCCCAGCAATGTATGGAACAATACGAAAACGAAAAAAGTTTTCGAATACTATCAAAACTTGTACTAAGGGTAGAACAGAGTAGATACTTTTAAAGGTTTCGTACGGCGTACCGTACCCAAAGGGTGAAAACGGAACTCTATTACTAAGCTTACGCTATGTCTGTCAGTCCGTCCTACCTCTTAACGCTGGTCGATTTTTTATGTTATTTCCCAAAAGCAAAGAAGTTTAAACCACTGCTGGAACACAGGCCTTCTCTCAGAGAAAGGATGGGCCCTAATTCATCATCATCATCAAACTTGCTTGGGCGATATCTCGGAAACTGTCGATCCTGGACTAGCAGTTTCTTTGCAAAAGTGATAGATCTCGTCGAGATCTTCATTTCAGATGACAACTGTCAAACTTGCTTGGGCGATATCTTGGAAACCGTCGATCCTGGACTAGCAGTTCCTTCGCAAAAGTGATAGATCTCGTCGAGATCTTCATTTCGGATGACAGCTGTCAAACTTGCTTGGGCGATATCTCGGAAACCGTCGATCCTGGACTAGCAGTTCCTTCGCAAAAGTGATAGATCTCGTCGAGATCTTCATTTCGGATGACAGCTGTCAAACTTGCTTGGGCGATATCTTGGAAACCGTCGATCCTGGACTAGCAGTTCCTTCGCAAAAGTGATAGATCTCGTCGAGATCTTCATTTCGGATGACAGCTGTCAAACTTGCTTGGGCGATATCTCGGAAACCGTCGATCCTGGACTAGCAGTTCCTTCGCAAAAGTGATAGATCTCGTCGAGATCTTCATTTCGGATGACAGCTGTCAAACTTGCTTGGGTGATATCTCGGAAACCGTCGATCCTGGACTAGCAGTTCCTTAGCAAAAGTGATAGATCTCGTCGAGATCTTCATTTCGGATGACAGCTGTCAAACTTGCTTGGGCGATATCTTGGAAACTGACGATCCTGGACTAGCAGTTTCTTCGCAAAAGTTATAGATCTCGTCGAGATCTTCATTTTGGATGACAGGTGTCAAACTTGCTGAGGTGATATCTCCGAAACTGTCAATCCTGGACTAGCAGTTTCTTTGCAAAAGTGATAGATCTCGTCGAGATCTCAATTTTGGATGACAGCTGTCAAACTTGCTTGGGTGATATCTTGGAAACCGTCGATCCTGGACTAGCAGTTCCTTCGCAAAAGTGATAGATCTCGTCGAGATCTTCATTTCGGATGACAGCTGTCAAACTTGCTTGGGCGATATCTCGGAAACCGTCGATCCTGGACTAGCAGTTCCTTCGCAAAAGTGATAGATCTCGTCGAGATCTTCATTTCGGATGACAGCTGTCAAACTTGCTTGGGCGATATCTCGGAAACCGTCGATCCTGGACTAGCAGTTCCTTAGCAAAAGTGATAGATCTCGTCGAGATCTTCATTTCGGATGACAGCTGTCAAACTTGCTTGGGCGATATCTTGGAAACTGACGATCCTGGACTAGCAGTTTCTTCGCAAAAGTTATAGATCTCGTCGAGATCTTCATTTTGGATGACAGGTGTCAAACTTGCTGAGGTGATATCTCCGAAACTGTCAATCCTGGACTAGCAGTTTCTTTGCAAAAGTGATAGATCTCGTCGAGATCTCAATTTTGGATGACAGCTGTCAAACTTGCTTGGGTGATATCTTGGAAACCGTCGATCCTGGACTAGCAGTTTCTTCGCAAAAGTGATAGATCTCGTCGAGATCTTCATTTCGGATGACAGCTGTCAAACTTGCTTAAGTGATATTATCTCGGAAACCGTCGATCCTGGACTAGCAGTTTCTTCGCAAAAGTGATAGATCTCGTCGAGATCTTAATTTCGGATGACAGCTGTCAAACTTGCTTGGGCGATATTTCGGAAACCGTCGATCCTGGACTAGCAGTTTCTTAGCAAAAGTGATAGATCTCGTCGAGATCTTCATTTCGGATGACAGCTGTCTATAATAGGTAGAGACTCTGGCAAAGCTATAGTAATATTTTTGTGTTTCAGGCATGCAATCTCAACCAAACGCAGGACATACAAATGTAAATGATACAAGTGCTGCAATGGTTCCTAATGAAGGTGGTGTAACATCGGATACACAAGAAGAAAAAGATTTTTAAGAAGATTTTCGAGATTGGTTTGTGTTTGCAATCTCAAAATTATGAGATTTATAGAAAACAATGTTGCTTGATTTTTGAAGTTACCAAAAGAATGTGAAGAAACTGCACATCTTTTGATGTTCTTCGATAAATTATTTGATTCGGTGAATGGATCTTACAGTGAAATTCAGGGAAGACATTTTTACTTGCTGCAGTAACGCCGAAATCACCACATCAGAAATTTTGGAGTGAAGCTCTTCCAGTTTTAAGATCGTTACGATATTTAAATGACGGGAGGGAAAAGGTTGTTCGGTCCATAACAAGCTGGATTAAGACTAAAGAAGGATTCCAAATGCTTGTAAATTCTTTACACAAAAATCAACTTAACTATATTGTTAATAAATTTCAACCACAGGATGACAGGACCCATTAGAAAATATGTTTGGCTCCATATGGTCACTGAGCATATGCAATAGAATGCCTGGTGCATTTGTTTTTGAAAGCAAATATAAATCACTTTTAATAAATAATTTATCAATGGGTCATTCGCAAGGAGCGAATTGTGAAAAAGATACTTCAGCCGGCTTACAAACAATACGCGATTATTTTGATATTTGGGCTCCAAATCAAATGAAAAAGAAAATATCGAAATTGATGAGGAAGAGTTTATAATGAGGATCAGTAATCATCATCAGCCGGAAGACGTCCACTGCTGAACATAGGCCTCCCCCTTTAACCTCCACATTGAACGACAGCCCGCCTTTTGCATCCACTGGATACCCGTGACTCTCACAATATCGTCGGTCCATCTAGTGAGAGGCCTCCCTACGCTGCGTCTTCCGGTTCGTGGTCTCCACTCCAGAACCTTTCTTCCCCATCGGTTATCGGTTCTGCGATGGGCGATGGCAATGGCAATGCGATGGCAATGGGCGATGTGGCCCGCCCATTGCAACTTCAAATTGCAAATTTTAGCAGCTGTCGGTGACTCTGGTTCTTTGGCGAATATCCACGTTTCGGATCTTATCGCGCAAAGAAACTCCGAGCATAGCTCTCTCCATTGCCCGCTGTGTGACTCTGAGCTTTTCCAAAAGGCCAACAGTTAAAGACCACGTCTCAGTACCATATTAGTAAAGTAGTAGCAAATTCAATAGAACTAATACTCACTTTATTTTTCATGACATATCTTTTTGAATTATCCAAATTGGACCATTACTTACGAAGATATTAAGTAATAAACATTATGCCGTTCCTGCCGCTAAAAGAAATGTACGTGGGTGCGTATGACGTCACTGGGTCGGTCGCCGCCAGCTACCCGTTGGCCGCTAAAAGGCGCGCAGTGTTTTGGGTGGTTAATTGTGACTTTGATGCAAATTAAGTGCCCGATTTGTGTCTAATTCATCTTTTTAACCATGTACAAATATTGTATTGAGCCAAAATGTACAAACACCTCTTTTAAAACGCCAGAATGTAAAAGTAGGTTGCAACTTATTTCCATATCAACTAAATAATGGGAAGGTATAGTTATGTAGGTACTAACATCGAAATGATCTACACAGCCATGTCTAGTAGCTTGGGTAGAGGGTGGAGTCATAGTAAAAATAATAGTAAGTTGACTCGAGGCCCGTAGGAGATTTAAATACCTACTCATGTCCGAACACGCAGGGTTGTCCGTGTCTCTGAGTTTTATAGGTAGCTATGTATATTATAATGAAACAATAACACGTAGATACGGATATACGGATTTTACGATTGTAAATAATAAGGTACATACTCCTAAAATAAATCAATGTTTGTAGCGGGTGGCTATCTACGACCCGGTAAAAGTATAATTTTATTCTTCTACAAATATCGGTCTCGGCTATCTCCATTACTCTGATTATATTATGTCAATAATATTGTAAGCATATTTTTTAAATATACAACTGAGTGCGAGACGAGTAAGGTATGATATGCTAATAAACCTGATGGTAAGTGTCACGCCTATCCATATAGTAGTCAATATCTGTAACCGTGTATAATGACCTTTTATCTGCTTAGTACAGTTAATATGCGATAACCTGTATTATGACCTTCTTTCGGCGTAGTACAGTCTATTATGCATAACACTGAATAGTTACCTCCTTTCGGCGTAGTACAATCTATATCCATAGCCCTGTATAAGACCTCCTTTCAGCTTAGTACAGTCTATATGCGTAACCGTGTATAAAGACCTCTTTTAGGCGTAGCACAGTCCATAATCGTAACCCTGTATAATGACCTCCTTTCAGCTTAGTACAGTCTATACTAAATGCGTAACCCTGTATATAATAATGATCTCCTATCGGCTTAGAACAATCTATATGCTTAACCGTGTTTAATGACCTCCTTTCAGTATAGGACAGTCTATATGCGTAACCTTGTGTAATGACATATTTTTTTTGCTTAGTTCAGTCTATATGCGTAACCCACATCCTTCCGGCTTAGTACAATCTATATGAGTAACCCTGTATAATGACTTCCTTTCAGCTTATTACAGTCTATATGCGTAACCCTGTATAAGACCTCCTTTCGGCGTAGTACAGTCGGTCTATTCCACTTTGATCCCTGACTGAAAATACCATTGTACCCCAGACATTTGTATTTGTGTGCGTGCTGCGGTGCGTGCGTACAGGCATGCGCACATACAAGCCGCACGATGTATCTTTCTTCGAAGATAACTTACTATTATATTTTTACTACGGTGGAGTTTTATCATCTCTTTTTACAAAGGAGTACCATATTTTACGAAGTAGTAAAAAAATTAGTTTTTCTGGCGTTTTAATAGAGGTGTTTGTACATTTCGGCACTATACAATATTTGTACATAGTTAAAAGATCAATTAGACACAAATCGGGCACTTAATTTGTATCGAAAATCACAATTATCCACCCAAAACACTGCGCGCCTTATAGCTGCCAACGGGTAACTGGCGACGAACGTCCCAGTGACGTCACAAGCTATCACGCCGGCCGACCAGTGAATTTCGCTAGTAATTTGGTCATAACTTCGTTATTTTTTGTCGTAAAACAATATTTTGCACTGTATGTTAAGGATTTCTTAGCTCTATAAATCTGCATTCTCAACTAAAAACGTTACTGATCCTCATTGATCCCATCAACACTCAATCAATGATGATGAACGCATCCACTAGTGATGTAGAAAATTGTGCAGCTGTTGGTTATTGCAGTGGATGGATGGTCAGAAAGGAAACAATAATATTTAGTTAACCACTGTAAAACCTGCAATAAAGACCTCGAAAACCATGAGGAAACTACCATTCGTGGTCTCCACTCAAGAACCTTTCTTCCGGTTTATCGGTTCTTCGAGCGAAATGGAACATAATTATAATACATAATATTACCTATGATTTTAGACAAACACAGTAAAAAATTTTAAATCGCAGAATACATACAATTGATAATATCTATAAATGTAGATTTAAACTTTTTAAAGTCTAAATTGCACAAACAACGCCTGCAGAGTTTTTTAATATCGCTTGGTGCAAACTAATCTTAAACATATTGTCAGGAAAATCACAGCCAAGCGATGAGACGGAGATTGTTAAAGCTGCTTTTGATTATTATACAAAACATAAAACAAAAAATTTTACGTAATCAGGTGTTTTTTTTTTTATATTAAGATTTAGCATAGTATAATGTTTAATTAAAACCAATGCATTTTTAACATATTTTTGTATAAGCTCTAATGTAAAAACGGTAATACGTACAAGCGTCAAACTTGGCATGATTATAGTACACACTCCAAAGTATAAAAACAAACAATAATAAATGACCAAGTGCGAGTCAGTGACAAATTTCTGTTTATTTCTTCAAGATATAATTGTGTTACATTATAGCGTATTCATTTGATAATTTTATTTATGAGTTGTATAAAACTGTACAGCCGTTTAATAAAATATTTTATTAAAGCTCGCAAAAAAGCTTATTATTTCTGAAGTAGACGGAGCGCTGCAGCCAAACTTATGCTTAGCGGACTTAATTTTTACAGTAGGCAAGATGTTTTTTCTACTATGGAAAATGATTGTAGTTTTTTACGGAATGTATGGGATTGGTCACGTGAATTTTTCACCAGTTGTGTAAATCTCATACATTTTGTATAAAACTACAAGCGTTTTCTGTAGTAGAATAGAATTAATACAACCTGCTATTCATCTGTAGGTTAAATGTAGTACCGTTAGTGGCGGATAGATGGAGGCACATATAATTGATTTCAAATATGGCTGAGTTGCCAGTCTATCTCCGTATATATATAGTAGTCTTTGGACGGACAGTGATTCACTGCTAGAGGAGGAAGCTAGACGAGCGTAACGACATTTTTTAACATCATGAGTGTGCAGGAGATTGATATAGATTATCTTATATCCTTGGTCCAAGAAAGACCCATTATATGGGATAAATCACACGAACACTACAGTGATAAATTTCGTAAAGCGAATGAATGGGCAGCTGTTTGTAAAATAATATTTCAAGATTACGAGGAATTTGAGGACCAAAAAAAGAACAAGATTGGTGAGTTGTTATTTATTATGATTAATAAGTTATTTTATATCTTATATAAGTTAATGTTATATCTTTTTCAACTGCCATGGTAAAGCCCCTTCCGGACTCATGAAGTAATTAGTAAATTGATCTCTGATAAAATTTACGGATAATGATTCTTCATTGACGTGGGGTCTTAATTGTGGGAACATACTTATTGCCATTTTGTCTTTTTGTCGTAAACCATCATGGTGTGTAACAAAATTGTGTAAAACACAACATGCTTTCACGATATTAATAGTTAAATCATATGCTGTATCAATTGGCCTATGTAAAATGCGCCATTTATTTGCCATGATCCCAAATGCACATTCCACGTATCTACGAGCTCTGCTAAGGCGATAATTATAAACCCTTTGTTTCACGTTCTGATTTTGTCCGCCGTATGGGCGCATAACATGCTTATTTAAACCAAAAGCTTCATCACCGATGAGTACGTATGGGATTGGTGGCTCGTTATTATGATCATTTCCAAGTGGTTGAGCAACAGGCAATGGTAATTCATTTCTCATTAAAATCTTGTAAAGCGTCGAATTTCTAAAAATAGTAGAATCACTTTCCTTTCCATATGCTCCCACGTCGACAAAAACAAACTTATAATTTGAGTCAACAACCGCCAGCAAAACAATTGAAAAATAATTTTTGTAATTATAAAACAGAGAGCCACTTTTGTCCGGTTTTATTAAACGTATATGTTTCCCATCAATTGCCCCCCAGCAATGAGGAAAGTTGGCTTTGAGATCAAAATCTAATGCAATATTTTGTAGTTTTTCTACTGTGATCTCTTCTATGTACTGTGATCGAAGATATTTCCATATAGCTTGACAAACTGACGAAATAGTTCTAGAAATTGTTGCTCTTCCACGTTTAAATTTGAAATGCAAGTCGTTTATCGAATTTCCACTGCCCAGGTACCTGAAATAGAAACACAAAAATAATAAATAAATAAAATAAATAAATATCCTTGGACA
This sequence comes from Agriopis aurantiaria, assembly GCA_914767915.1. Classification (NCBI taxonomy): domain Eukaryota; kingdom Metazoa; phylum Arthropoda; class Insecta; order Lepidoptera; family Geometridae; genus Agriopis; species Agriopis aurantiaria. The sequence continues at coordinate 2,987,543 of OU612003.1, forward strand.
TTCCACACATTAAAACATTAAACAGGGTGGCTCATTTAGATATGCAATCATGTATTAATATTAATTTTTTTTAATTCTTTGCAGGTAACGACGTCGTAAAAAAATGGAGCAGCGTGAGGGACAACTTTTTTCGATATGTAAAAAAATTAAAAGAAAACAGTTCGTCTGGATCAGGGGCAAAACAATTTAAAAAATATCATTATTACAATCAGTTGCTGTTTTTGTTGACAATTGCCCAAAATAAAACTGACAGTAGTCTTGAAATGGTGCCTGAAGAAACGGAACGAAACAAAAACACAACATCATCTTCTCCATCTCATGCAAAAGAAATGTCCTCGTTACCCCCAGGACCTTCTCGCTACGTGCCTGCAAGCCGCAAGAGATCAAACCAAGCAATAGATGATTTCGAGGCGCAAACGTTAGAAGCGTTGCATGAGAAAGAAAACCGCTACTTATCATTTTTCAAAGGAATTTTGCCTTCTTTGGACGGCTTTACGGAATTACAGACTTTGACATTCCAAAGCAAAGTTATAAATATCATTACCGAAATGCGGTTCCGGGAACAGACTCAATCAACACCATTGCAGTCACGCGGATATCAAACTGGACAACAGTATGGATAACAAACTGGACAACAGTATGGATATCAATCTGCACAACATGCCCAGTCACCATCGCCATCGGGGTATCGAACAGATGAATTCGACGCTACCTTTTCAGCCAACACTACAGTTAACACTACTACTAATAATTTGACTGATGATAGTCAAGAAGAAGAATATAACTTTGCTTAGTTGACTAGTAGTAATATTTAAATTAAAGTGATTTTAAAGATAATAAATGAATAACTGATGAACATTATTATTATATTTGAAATTTCTTACCTCAATGTAATACCAATCATTTCAATTGGTTCTAAAGGGTTCCTGAATTTGGTATACTGCTTCTTTAGATGTGGTTCTAAGATTTTAACCAAATTATTAAAGCTGGCCACACTCATCCTAAAAAAATTGAAAAATTTCTTTTCATCTAACAACAACTCCCTATATTCCTGCATAAAAAACTGACCATCACTATTTCTTAATGCTATCAAAGGAGATATCCAGAATCTTCTATGGTTTCTACGTTTATTTCGGCGGTGGCGTAATAAAAGCAACAAAAGAACACGTTTGTATCTATCCATTGCGAAGGCTGAACTGAGACTGAGACGCAGCCAGTGTTGCTGCGACGCTCTTGCGCTGCGACATCGTGCGTCGTCGCAACGCAGGTGTGGCATACAATGCGCTGTTCCGTTGCGACGACGCGACGCAACGCAGCGCAACGCACTAATGGGGCCTCTCTCTAAACCGTATATCTTTTGTGTGGAAACGTTACGTTAAGTTGTTTTAAGGATAGATGTAAATTTAAAAAGGCGAAGGCAAAACCGAATGACCGTCTCCCTGTCCTCTTCTAATTTTACCCAACAGAAGTTAACCCTTCCGTTGTGTGTTGTACATAAACTAAAATAAAATATTATATTGTAACGGTTCTAAAAATATCTTCCGTTCATGGCAAATGGCACATACGCTAGCAGCCAAACTTAACGAATAAAAAAGTCACCACGTTGACATAAAGATCGTTGACAGAATGAAAGTGACTGACGTAATGTCAGATCGCTTTCACCTTTAAACGAAACAAATATCAACCCTCATTTAATAACAAAATAATATTAAAAACTGGGGTAATACGTAGCTTCTAGAAGCAAAATATGATATAAAGGCCTCCGGCCATAAACACGGCTATTGTCGCCTCTACGTTTCCAAGTGGAAGTCGCAAATTTATATCTGAACCTAATTTAATTTCGAACCCCGAATTGCAGATAATCGGGTGAGTTTTTTTGTTGAAGTGTTTAGGTTTTGTGTTTTAAAAGTGTAAAATATATTTCTTAGTAATTTTCTGTACCACATTCTTTCTTCGTCTTGTGTTATTAGCTCTTCAAGCATTATTCTGTATCTTGGATCCTTCCGATCAAAATTATGTTTGCAACGCCGGTACCACGCCGTGAGACTTATGGGCGCCTGTCCCGATCTGCCACTACCTTCGTGGAACTCACGCGGCTGGACCGAGCGGCTCTTATTGTGCCACTCCTGATGCGTAGCCTTTAACGCATTCCAGGGTTTTTCTCCCGGCATCGCAACCTTGCCCGTGCTCCACGCTGGCCATACTCTGGCTGCCTCCGAGTACTACTGACTCTCGCTGCCGCGACGCTGACCATACACCGGCTGCCCTCCGAGTGCTACTGACTCTCGCTGCCGCCACGCTGACCATACACCGGCTGCCCTCCGAGTGCTACTGACCCTCGCTCCCAGCACGCTGATCCTCGCCAGTCGCACACGCTGCCCAGCTGAGCTTACTACGTGCCACGAGCCGCGTCGAGCCACGCGGCGATCGGCGCCTACGCTCTTAAAGCTAAGTCTCCTAACAAGAGACCAACATATTTTCTCACCACCTTCCGAGCTCACGACCCTCAGTCTAACTCGCATGTAACTTCACCTTTTTCTTGATTAAATTTTAACTTATACTCTCATAGAATCTTTCTTTGAAGCGCCTGCCCACTGCTAGGTAGGTCATAACCCAAGCATCTCTTGGGGTACGTTTCAATATAAACATTAAAAACTTATTTTTTTTCTTTCCCCCGACTTTTCCCTCTTACACTATGACTGGTGGGAAATTCCATTTGCTCTCAAACTCTTTCGCTATGGTAAGTCACTCTTCTTCGGATGATGGTATCTGTAAATAAAATTAAGTAATAATTTCTATCTTTACAGAATGCAAGTCTGGATAATACTCGAAATGATGACGATCATAACGAAGAAAGAAATGAAACTTCAAACTCGACGATAACGGAAGGACCTAAACAAAAGTCAACTAGACCTAAAAAGAGATCCAAAATGAACGAAAGTGATGATGCTACTTTTAACGCCATATCTGAAGCATTAACACTTTTACAACAGTGTGCAAGCGATAATATATCGGAAAAAAATGATCCCTATAATGTGTGTATGGCCAATATATAGGAAATGAGTTGAGAAAATATGATAAAATTATATGAGCATACGTAAAACATTCAATAAATAAAATTATCTTTGATGCAGACATGGGAGCATACAGTGGTTATGGTTATTATACTCAATCATATGGTGAACACGACAATTTAAGATATATCTCATCCCTCTTCCTCATCGACGCCATTTACATATTCGATGCCTGCTGCCTCACCAATGCCTTCTACCTCACCGATGCCTCCTGCCTCATCGATGCCTCCTACTTCACCGATGCCTCTTGCCTCGCCCATGCCTCCTACCTCACCGATGCCTGCTGCCTCACCGATGCCTCCTATCTCACCAATTTCGATGCCTCCCCCTCCTCCTTCTCCAGCTCCTCATCATTAAATATTTGTTTGTTTAATTTTCTTATATTATTTGTCCAATTTTCTAATTTGATTAATAAAAATATGTAATTTTATTTTACCTTAACACCTCAATTATAGCATCACAGACTTCAGGAACTATAACCGATATCCTTTGTTTTGATATACGAAATGGATACTGTAGACATAACGTCACTAATAATCTTTCCCTAGCGGATATTGCTTCTCGAAAATTTGTGTCCTTCTTGTTTATTTTGGCGTTTATGAGAGAATACACTTTGTCAAATTCGATTTTACTCATTCGAGTGTTTTTTTTTTCTTCGTCATCGAAGCACAACTCTTCAAACAATCTGTTCCCAGCCTGTAATCAATTTTTGTATAAGAGTTTAATCCAAAAACGTTTAGTTTTGTTTCTTTTTTTTTTGCAAGCCTTAGAAATATTAAAAAGGCAGTGGTAGCGACAGCTTTCCGAATGTGCGGCCTCATGGTGGTCTCGGGCAAACTATACGCACGCGCGGTCTCTATTCGATTTCAAGTTAAACTGAGCGTCGATGCTCACGGTGGCTCGGCCTTGCCGCGCGAGGCAGCCTCGGATTAGAAAACTTACAGACCGAGGCCGCCTCGCGCGGCATGCGTACTGCGGCAAATGTCCGAGGCTGCCTCGCGAAGCCGCTCGCTTGGTCAATACGCAGCTAATGGCGTGGTTCGCTGGTGGAACGCAACGCGCTTTTTATAAATGGAACTGTTGTTCCATAAAATACTTTTACTATTCACTTCATTATTTATCATTTTCATTGGCATATTCCAACATTTTAACAGAATTGCAGTGAGTGGAGTGCCATCGAGCAAAAGAGGCACCTTTTCAGTTGGTTTTCGCGGCAGAAAATGAGTCTTCATCCATTCCAGGAATATGTCAGAGGTGATGTAGGCAGACTTTTGCGACATAAAAACTGAAGATCTCGAAGGCAATCCATCTTCGAACTCGGGTTTTTTCTTTGGCTTTTCATTATACTTCTCGGTAGAAGTTGACATAGCTACCGCTTTCGAGCCTTTTTCAGCCAACACATGGCCAGGGCGATTGTTCAACTGCAACCCAGTCTCATGTTAAACAGGTGAATAGCAAAATAAGCATTTACTTCAGGGCCTTACCATAAGCGTTACATAAAATAACAATGCTGCGTGAACATAGCGTTCCGAGCGCAAAACATTTTTACTTTTGACCATACCATAGCCGTCAAAACGTTTCCGCTTTATTATGAAAGCACGAGACGACGCTCTACGTTAATACAGAGTTCTCACTCACACACCCGATCATAGTTCGTTAGATTCCGTTCATTATTCCGTAATACAAAAGTTTTAAATTAAACCCGTACCATAGTTGGTTTTAACAACGCGAATAACATTATTTTTGCGTCTATGAGGCTCCATTCTAGCGATAATAAAAAAGTTAGTCAGGACCAACTTTTTTACTATCGCATTGAAATTAAAACTGCTTTATGCCTCCCGAAGGCCTCTGACAAATACTTAAATCATAAACCAAGTTTATAAAGACTAAGCGGTAGACCCAAATGTCAGTTTTAGGCCGCTGGGAGGCCTCCGACAAATACGTGTCATTCACTAAAATATATGTAGGAAGCAAGATAATATAGGCTGAATTGGCAACCCTAGCGTCAGAATCATTAGGCCTCCCGAAGGCCTCCGCCAAAAATCTGTTTTAGTCACCAAAATATGTAGGAGCATTAAACAACTGGCTGTATTGGTAACCTTAGTGTTAGGACTTTAGGCCACTCGAAGGCCTCCGACGAATATGTAGTTATATCGCTAGTATATATAGTAGATAACATAGTAAAGGCTGAATTATCAATCCTAGTGTGAGAACTATTAGGCCTCCTGCAGGCCTCCAACAAATGTGTGTTCCAGTCACCAAAATATGTACGAGGCATGAAAATATTGGTTGTATTATCCAACCCTAGTGTCAGAATCTTAGGCCACCGGAAGGACTCCGATGAATAAATAGATATATCACTAGAATAATATTGTAGTAGGCACACAATAGTACAGGCTGAGTTGCCAACCCTAGTGTTAGAGCTTCTAGGCCTCCGACAATCAAACGTGACACTTTCTCGAACTTGACCGTGACTTTTTTACTTGACTCTGACTTAATTGACGATATTTAATAGAACTTGATATAATTTCATTACTCAACACAGGCAAACGCACTAGACGTGCAACGCCAAAATTTTCTCACTGGGAAATTATTCAGAAAAATATTCAAAACACAGTGCGATAAAATAATTAAGTACGTATACTCACCTATTTATAGCTACTTCTACGCGTTCAGACAAGTCCAAGAAAGTAGAAACGGCAACACATATCTATAGCGCTGTCTTGCTCTACTAAGCCGTTACCGTTCTTTTTACTTACATTCATTTACAATAATATAATCATAATACATTTTTTGATTATGGTACGTAAGATAAAACAAAACGAACAACGCTACATTATCGTTTTACTAAAGTTTCGAATCGCGTTCCGATACACGCAGTCATTATGAAAAATCAAATAAATAAATTTCTTTTTTAAATTATTATTTATAGATACGCTATATTAATTAATAAAACAATCACTTTTAAGTGCTAAAGGGTATTGTTGATATATTATTATTTAATAAGTGTTCGTGGACGTGCTTAAGTCTGAGAAAGTGATATTAGGCGCTAAAACGTGTATTTTCGTGTTGTTTCTAAAGCTCCATAAAAGCCTCTTGTAAAGTCTCCACCACTTTACTAGGGCATGACTTTGACTTGACCGTGACTTACTTTGCTTGACTCTGATTGATTTGTTTGACTACATTTAATGTTTATCAAACTTAATATCAATCGTAATTACTTGACACTGGCAAAAGCACAAGAGTGCGACGCCAAAATCATCACGGAGGAAAAAAAACTGTCTACATTGTGTTCGTAAATTAAACATCTAAGCGTTCTGAATCACAGCATTGGTGCCGATGCGACAAAAGATTCCGTGCCGTCTTGAGTATCGTAACACTGAAGATGTAAATAGGAACATGCTCTTTGTTGTCACTGTCATTGAGGAATTTTGGCGCCAACGGTAAAAAAAAAATGTCGGATTGTGCTATTATTTTCCTAAACTTGTGTATTTTCGAGTGTTAATGTGTATTAAATGGTGAATTATTATTCATTAAGTGCTCGTAAACGTGCTCGAGTGTGGGGTAGTGATATAACGAGGTGAAACGTGTCTTTTCGTGTTGTTTCCAAAACTCCATAGGAGCCATGTCAATGTCCTTTACTCGTAATATTAAACAGTTTACTTTGTCTTAATAGCGTCAAACAAGTCATAGTCACAGTCAGAGTCAAGCTAAGTAAGTTACGGTCAAGTCAAACTCATGTCCCTGTAAAGTGGTGGAGACTTTACAAGAGGCTCCTATGGAGTTTTAGAAACAACACGAAAAGACACGTTTCACCTCGTTTTATCACTTGCCCACACTCGAGCATGTTTAGGAGCACTTAATGAATAATAATTCACCATTTAGTACACATTAACACTCGGCAATACACAAGTTTAGGAAAATAATCCAACGAGCCGACATGTTTTTTTCGCGTTGGCGCCAAAACTCCAAACAATCTAACGGCAATGCAGTGATGCCAAGCTAGATTTTAATTTTACCCCAACGCCTGATTAATTTTACCCTTAAATCATAACTATTTATATAAAAATACCATGAGGCTAAAGTTTTAGTTTTAGATAATTAATAAAACAAGTTCTTTCATATTTAATGGTTGAATTTTTATCGAACGTGCGTTCTGATTTACACACGCAATTATATTATAGTACAATACTAATATATCTGTAGCCATAATTAATCAGTTTTCAAAGTTACAAGAGTTGTTTGTAAAAAAAAATACCCTCAAGATTACCTTTAAAGACCCTAAACAATTCTAGACCCTAAAAATTACCCTGCGACATAATTTTTACTCTAAATCTAGGGTAAAATACCCTAAATTGGCATCACTGCGGCAATGAACCAAGCAATGATATAAAGTGCCGTGATTCAAAATAAAGACATGGTCCAAAGGCCTTTGTAGCCAGACCAAAACCCAAAAAAAACAAAAAAAAAACGCAAGCAATGACCACTGATCATTAAAATTCATAAATATGAGTGAACGAAATAGAATGACGTCATCAAAACTTCCTAGCCGTTGTAATAACATAATGATAATGTATTTTAAAGTCTATGGTACGAAATTAGAAAGTAATATCAAAATAACATTACTTATACACCTTATGATAGCCCGTTGGTCCAGTTGGTAGTGAACCTGCCTTCTGAGCTTGGGGGCGTGGGTTCGATTCCCACCTAGGGCAAACATTCATGTGATGAACATTTGTGTTTGTTCTATATCTGGGTGTTAATATCTATTTAAGTATGTATTTAAAAATATATATGTATGTATATCAGTCTCTGGCAGCCATATCACAAGCTTTGCTTAGTTTGGGGTCAGATGACCGTGTGTGCAAAAATGTCCCGAATATTTATTTATTTATTTATTTATGGTAGGCCCCCTGGTCTATTCATGAACTTCTAGCGTAAGACACTCCTGATTTTCTTAAAGAAATGCCAGGGTTCTTCTTTAGGGTTTTTTCTAGCCAATCGTACCCCGCCTTTTCGGAAGTCATGCAGAATTTGTATTTTATTTCTAATTCTTCAGCAAACTTAAAACCAAGAATTGCTTTTCATGCTCATGTCATCCATTGTTAAAGGAAACCCTTTCGCTTGCATGTTTTTTAAGTGCAGTCTTTTTTTCGTTTTCAGACCCAAACGTTGAAGATGGGCTCATAGGTCCTTTTGTATCATTATTCATTTTAAGTCGTCTCTCCAGTGTTTTTCTAGGGATGTCGTAAATGATGGCAGCCCTATATACTGACAGCCTTCCACTTTTTACATCATCCATGGCTTTTTAAAAGTCTTTTTCATTCCAGGTACCTCGAATAATCATAATCATATTTATTAATAACAGTTGTTACAGGTCATGTCTATTATAAAATGGGTAAAAAATTAAAATTATTTGTCTCAATATTGAATTGAGTACCTATATTGTACTATAATCGAGTATTTATGTCTAATCTCCAGTAGAAATAATAATAATAATATAACACAAAAATACCGAATTAGAATTAATACAAATTACTATTAAAATATATTAATTATCAAAATAGAATAATAGTATGTCAATTACAAATTTAAAATAATAAAAATACAAAAACAAGTAAAAAAATAATAATAAGAACACGACACATCATACAAAAATATCACTAACAAAATGTAGGTAATAAAATAAAATTATGTATGTCAATAATAAAAATTTAGGATTCAAATTGCACAAATTCATCGTAGCTGTAGAACGTTTGCTCGACAAGCCAGCGCTTGAGCCGTGACTTAAAACTGCCCATCGTGGGCGCAGACGTGATATGAATCGGTAGCTTGTTATATACTGTTGGACCCATAACATGTGTCGACTTTGCCGACCTCTCCAGCGCGCGAGGCACCTCCGCGAGTTTGTCCCTGTTGCGGGTGCTGCTGAGCGTCTTGTAAAAGGCCTGGTTTAATCTGACATATACCGCAACCTGGAATATAACCAATGCTGGCAATGTCAGAATCCCAAGCCTCTTAAAGTGCGGGCGAGCGGAGACATCCTGTGGGATTTTTACAATCGCACGCACAGCGCGCTTTTGTAGCACGAACACGCGCTTCCAGTCCGCGGCCCTACCGAATAATTCCGTGCCGTATTGCAACAGGGAGTGGACAGTTGCAAAATAGCAAGTTCGTACTACGTCAGCAGGTACTACTCTGGCGACGCGGCTTAGGGCAAAACACGCACTTCCCAGCTTGCCACACAGTTTGTTAATGTGGGTTTCCCATGTGAGGCTCCGAACTATCTCAAAGCCGAGAAATGTCGTGGTATCAGCCTGATCCATCTGCTTGCCCTCCACATGAACCAGTAGCGGTCGCGTCTTGTGCCCCGATAGACAAAAATGGACGAAATGTGTTTTTGATAAATTCAGAGCTAGGCCATTTATCCTGAACCATCTCGCCAGTTGAGAGGTCGTGTCGTTCAGTCTCTGCTCCAGTAAATCCACCCGGGGTGCTGTAACAACTGCTGCTACATCGTCAGCGTACATAAAAATTTCTGCTGCAGTTACAGCCCCCGGAAGGTCATTCAAGAGCAGAGAAAACAGTATATTGGACACGGAGGAGCCCTGGGCAACCTCCATTTTCGAGGTCAGTGGCTCCGATCTCTCTATTCCACCACACGCTACAACTGTCTGGGATCTATCTCGCATAAGATCCGTCAGCAAGGCATGCGACGCACCTCTCACCCCGTAGTGCTGAAGCTTAACAGCAAGTACAGCGTGGTCAGCTACGTCGAATGCCTTCGACAGATCACAGCAGAGGATCGCGACCTGCTGTTTGTTCTCGCGGGCCAGTAGCACTCAGTGCACTACTTCCCGGGTCAGTGACGTAGTAGACCGGCCCGCGCGGTACGCATACTGCCGGTCGGAGAGAGCGTCAGTTGATGCCAGGAAATTGATAAGGCGAGTGCTCAATCCATTTTCAAACACCTTTGCTACGGCGGGTATTATCGATCATCATCATCATCATCAGCCAGAAGACGTCCACTGCTGAACATAGGCCTCCCCCTTTAACCTCCACACTGAACGACAGCCTGCCTTTTGCATCCACTGGATGCCAGCGACTCTTACTATGTCGTCGGTCCATCTAGTGGGAGGCCTACCTACGCTGCGTCTTCCGGTTCGTGGTCTCCACTCAAGAACCTTTCTTCCCCATCGGTTATCGGTTCTCCGAGCGATGTGGCCTGCCCATTGCCACTTCAACTTGCAAATTTTAACAGCTATGTCGGTGACTTTGGTTCTTTGGCGAATATCCACGTTTCGGATTCTATCGCGCAAAGAAACTCCGAGCATAGCTCTCTCCATTGCCCGCTGTGTGACTCTGAGTTTTTCCAAAAGGCCAACAGTTAAGGACCACGTCTCAGTACCATATGTCATCACTGGCAACACACACTGGTCAAAGACCCTTGTCTTTAGGCACTGTGGTATCTTGGACGAGAAGATGTCACGCAATTTCCCGAACGCTGCCCATCCGAGTTGGATTCTTCGGGCGACCTCTTTGCCTAAGTTGGACTTACCTAACTGAACAATCTGTCCAAGATAGGTGTAATGGTCAACAACTTCGAGAGTATCGTTCCCAACGACTACCGGCACGGGTTCAACATGGACATTGGACATGATTTTTGTCTTGTCCATGTTCATTTTAAGACCCACCTGTTGGGAAAGGCTACTGAGGTCGCTGAGCATCGTATTTAGGTCCTCCAGCGACTCTGCTATGATGACTATATCATCGGCAAAACGAAGGTGAGTGATGTATTCGCCATTGATGTTGATGCCTAATCCGTTCCAGTCCAAGAGCTTGAAAACGTCCTCCAATGCGTTCGTGAACAGTTTCGGAGAGATAACATCTCCCTGTCTCACGCCTTTCTGCAATTGGATTGGTTCCGTGCTCTCGTCCTGTAATCGGATCGACATGGTGGCGTTTCTATACAAACACTTCAACACTTCGATATACCTATAGTCGATATGACAACGCTGGAGGGACTGTAATACTGCCCAGGTCTCGATGGAATCAAAGGCTTTCTCATAGTCCACAAACGCCAGGCATAATGGCCGATTATACTCCTCAGTCTTCTGTATAATCTGGCGGCCCTCCGCACCATAGACCACATACACACCCTTGTGTATGTGGTCTATGGTGCTCCAGCCTTTACGGAAACCGGCTTGTTCGGGAGGCTGAAAGTCATCAAACCTGCTTTCGAGACGGTTCGTAATGACTCTAGAGAACAACTTGTACACATGGCTCAGGAGTGAGATGGGTCTATAATTCTTCAATAAGGTGTTATCACCTTTTTTGAAGAAGAGCACCACCACACTCCTGTGCCATGCTTCAGGCGTAGTACCATCGAGTATGACGGAATTAAATAACTTCTGGAGGACTAACAGTACCGGTTTTCCACCCGCTCGCAGTAGTTCTGTCGTGATTCCGTCATCACCCGGTGCCTTGTTGTTCTTAAGCTGTTTCAGAGCCATTCTAATCTCGTACAAGCTGATGTCTGGGATGTCCTCAGTGTAGTGTCGGGTCAGTTTAGCTCTCTTGTCCTGAGCTGTACTGACAATAGGCTGTCGTGTCGAGGTGTACAACTGTCCGTAAAACCTCTCAAGCTCTCTCAGAATCTCCGACTTTGACGAAATGATACTGCCATCCTCGATCTTCAGCTTTGTCATTTGGCTTTTCCCAATAGACGAATTTTTCGCGAACACTTTCGAGCCCTGGTTCCGCTCAATTGCATCCCTAATACATCTTGTATTGTAGGAACGCAGATCGTGTCGCACCGATTTCGAGATTCGTCTATTAAGTTGGCCATATTCCGACATATCAGCTGAAGATTGCAGTCTCATCTCAGTCCGGTCCTTCATTAGCTTAATGGTTTCGTCTGAGAGCTTCTGGGGTCTTTTTCGGGGTGGGGTCTTAAAGAACTTGGACCCCACTGCTTGGACAGTTTCCACCAGCCCATTGTTTAATTCGTCCACAGTTCCGCTTTCGGCAAGGCCCTGGAAGCGATTATGCAGTTCGAGTTGGAAGTCATTTGGGTTTTGGATTTGGGCATGACCAGGACGGAGCGTGGACTTCACCAGACGCGACCTCTCTAGCTTGATGTTGATATTCAATGTGCCTCTGACAATACGGTGATCACTACCGGTTTTCACCCTGCTGATCACGGAGACATCATTGAATATTCGCTTCTTGGTCGTCATGATGAAGTCGATCTCATTTTTGGTCGAACCATCTGGGCTCATCCACGTCCACTTTCTGGATGGTCGCTTCTGAAAGAAGGAGTTCATCAAATAGAGTTCCTCCTTCTCCATGAAGTCGACCAGCCGCTGGCCCCTCGGATTCCGCCGTCCATACCCATATGACCCCACTCTTAACTCATCGACATTCCGTGTGCCCACCTTTGCGTTAAAGTCACCCATAACAACGGTGAAGTATGTTTCGGAGGAATGTATGGCTTCGGATATCTCCTCATACAGAGCCTCTACTTCATCGTCAGGGTATGTCGAGGTCGGCGCATATACCTGTATGACCTTCAGCGAATAACGATCGGTTATTCTGAGTATAAGGTATGCTACCCTGCTCGACACACTATCGACCTTAATCACGTTGTTAATGAGTGACTTGCGGACGATAAAACCTACACCACCCTGGGACTTTCGTTCTCCTTCCCGGAAGAAGAGCATGTTCCCGGAATCCAGAACTATCGTATCCTGTCCCTCTCGTCGGATTTCTGATAGTCCTATGATGTCCCATCGTATTTTGCTCAATTCTTCCTCCAGCTCTACAATCTTCTCGTCGGTCCTCAGTGTGCGAACATTGTGCGTTACCAGGGCCAAATTATGTTGGGGGTGGTAGCGGGGCAACTGCCGGAGATTTTTCGCACCCCCTGCTCCACCGTTACCTGACCCGCTACCTTGGTCAGGGATAGAGGAGCTGCCGGGGACTAGGGGCCGTGATATTATTTTGTCTGTCATGGGGGGGGGGGGGGGGGGGGGGGGTTGCCATAATCCCCACGCTTGGCAGGCGGCTTGGAGATCGCAGAAGGATTCACCATTAAAGTAGGAGGATGCTGCTGCCCATCCTCTGGTGGTTCTGGTCGCAGTTTTAGGACGTACCCGGGTCTTATCGATACCGGCCTATAACTATCTATACTTTCGCGTTTGCCTCTACCTTTGTATAATGGCGACACTTTGCTTATTTTTAACGCGGAGGGGTAAGATCCTTCTATGATGCATCTGTTAAAACATTCGGCTAGAATAGGAGCTAGAGAAAGTATTGCTCTTCTGACCAGTTTCATGGAAATACCATATACATCCTTAGAAGTTTTCGAGGGAATGCGAGTGGTCACAATGCAGTACTTCGGCCGCGCTAAACGGCAGCAATCGTATCGAGCAGTCAGTTGGTGGGCGCGCCAAGCCCAGAACGTAGCTCATACGAGCGATGTTAGGGCGAGGCGCACCGCACGCGGAGGCTGCACTTAGAAAGCGCTCATTCATTTTATCCACTGCCTCTTTTTTTGTTCGGAAAACAGTTCCGTCAGAGTTTTTCACGACGTCGGTAAAATCAAGAAAAGGGACGTTATTTTTCCCTCTTTCTTTATTTACGATAGTCCACACAGAGACGCATTGTTTCCGTTTTTTAATGTGTGAGTATAGTGACCAGCTTTAGTGATTCTTATTAAGTTGTCATAATATTCGTTCATCTCCGATATCAATGTCATAATAGAATTAATTGGATTTAATTTTGCAAGTTCAATAATGTCAAATAATAGTTGTTTATAATTTTTTACATCGGGCGTCACCCACGATGAGTCGGAGCTTTTATTGTTGCACAATTTTGTCAATGGAAAAGAGATGTCATGTTTACTTTTAATTATATTTATAGTCGATGCTAGTACTGTCTCGGCGGACCTATTTCGTGATTGTACTTCGTCTCAGTCTACACTATCAATCGCTAATACAAAGTTAGCCTGATTAGTCTGGGAGAAACTTCTACCGTAGCGATGACCTTGTGATTGATTCCGCCTGCCGCACACTAAGCTCACTCCTGATAGCCACATGGTCGCTGAGGTTGGTGACGACGGGCGCGGCGCTCACCGAGCCGGCGGGCAGGTTTGTGTACAGGTGGTCCAGGCTGGTGGACGTCATGTCGGTGGTACGCGTAGGAAAGTCGACTTCGTTCGTCATGTTATGATCCACCAATAACTTACTAAGTCGTTTTACGTAGCAATTTGGGTCACCTAACGTATCTATGTTCATGTGAATACGGCCTACCTTAGGCATCTGAAAAACATATTAAGACTGAGTTTATTCACGAATTAGCACTTAAGATTGTAACCCTTGGTTTCTGACAGGTAGACTATTTACTTAGGGAAAATGCGGTAACCTTTAGAAGACAAGAAAAATGGTCAAAACACCGATGGCCTAACCCATCCGTGCGAAAAAGGTAAGTCTGACAGACGTGTCAGTGTCAAGAGTCAGTAGTGTCAGTGGATGCCACGACCTCTTTTTCTATCGGCGCTCGTAAAACGTGTTAGTATTGTGTTGTGAATCCAAAATTCTGGAAAATGGAGGTAAGAAATGGAATACCACTAATTATTACTGTGTGTGAACTTTTCGTAAAGCTTTTTGTTTCTGTCTATCTACTTTACTTTAATATATTTTATTATTGATTTACTGACTCATTTGACCACATCCTGCCTGATGTTAAGTAATGACATGATCTTAGGTGGATGAGGCTTGCTAAGATGGAACTTGCATACCTATCTAAAGGAAACGCGTCGGTTATTCAGTGCAGACTAACTTTATTGCCACAGTACATAATTAACTTAAAGGGTTAACACACATTCCTTAGCATAGATGGCGCTACTAGGTACATTTGATACGATTATGGTCTATTCCACTTTAATCACCTGGGTGATATCACCTGGGTGCTAAAAGTCGACTCTTTAGTCGACTTATATCTCCTGGGAATATAATCACCTGGGTGATAATAGGCGACTCCGTTTAAATTATTATTTGAGTATCCTTTGATCACCTGCACCTAGGTGACCATAGGCGACTCGATTAAAATTATTGTTTTGGTGTCTTTTGATCACCCATGGATAAAAAATGGTTCGCATTAGAAATATCATCATCATCATTTCATCCTATCATGTTCCCACTGCTAGGACACAGGCCTTCTCTCAGGGAGAGGATGGGCCCTAATCCACCATCATCATCATTAGCTTACTAGATGTGGGCGTTGACAGATGTCAGTGTGACAGATGTCAGTGTTATCATCATCATCATCATTACTTTCTTATTATTTTATTCTTATTCTTATTCATAGGCTGACGTGGTGTTGACAGATGTCAGTGTGACAGCTGTCAACCTTTGTTGGACGATATCTCGGAAACTGATGATTCTGGACTGGCAGTTCCTTTGCAAAAATGATAGGCCTCGTCGAGATCTTCATATCGGATGACAGCTGTCAAATTTTGTTGGACAATATCTCGGAAACTGTCGATCCTGGACTGGCAGTTCCTTTGCAAAAGTGATAGATCTCGTTGAGATCTTCATTTCGGATGACAGCTGTCAAACTTTATTGGGTGATATCTCGGAAACTGACGATCCTGCACTGGCAGTTCCTTTGCAAAAGTGATAGGCCTCGTCGAGATCTTCATTTTGGATGACAGCTGTCAAACTTTGTTGGACAATATCTCGGAAACTGTCGATCCTGGACTAGCAGTTCCTTTGCAAAAGTGATAGATCTCGTCGAGATCTTCATTTCGGATGACAGCTGTCAAACTTTGTTAGACAATATCTCGGAAACTGTCGATCCTGGACTAGCAGTTCCTTTGCAAAAGTGATAGATCTCGTCGAGATCTTCATTTCGGATGACAGCTGTCAAACTTTGTTAGACAATATCTCGGAAACTGATGAGTCTGGACTGGCAGTTCTTTTGCAAAAGTGATAGATCTGAGAATCAACTGAACTGAAAAAAGAACTGCCAGTCCAGAATCGTCAGTTTCCAAGATATCATCCAACAAAGTTTGACAGCTGTCATCCGAAATGAAGATCTCGACGAGATCTATCACTTTTGCAAAGGAACTGCCAGTCCAGAATCATCAGTTTCCGAGATATTGTCCAACAAAGTTTGACAGCTATCATCCGAAATGAAGATCTCGACGAGATCTATCACTTTTGCAAAGGAACTGCTAGTCCAGGATCGACAGTTTCCGAGATATTGTCCAACAAAGTTTGACAGCTGTCATCCGAAATGAAGATCTCAACGAGATCTATCACTTTTGCAAAGGAACTGCCAGTCCAGAATCATCAGTTTCCGAGATATTGTCCAACAAAGTTTGACAGCTATCATCCGAAATGAAGATCTCGACGAGATCTATCACTTTTGCAAAGGAACTGCTAGTCCAGGATCGACAGTTTCCGAGATATTGTCCAACAAAGTTTGACAGCTGTCATCCGAAATGAAGATCTCGACGAGATCTATCACTTTTCCAAAGGAACTGGCAGTCCAGAATAGTCAGTTTCTGAGATATTGTCCAACAAAGTTTGACAGCTGTCATCCGAAATGAAGATCTCGACGAGGCCTATCACTTTTCCAAAGGAACTGGCAGTCCAGAATAGTCAGTTTCCGAGATATTGTCCAACAAAGTTTGACAGCTGTCATCCGAAATGAAGATCTCGACGAGATCTATCACTTTTGCAAAGGAACTGACAGTCCAGGATCGACAGTTTCCGAGATATCGTCCAACAAAGTTTGACAGCTGTCATCCGAAATGAAGATCTCGACGAGATCTATCACTTTTGCAAAGGAACTGACAGTCCAGGATCGACAGTTTCCGAGATATTGTCCAACAAAATTTGACAGCTGTCATGCGATATGAAGATCTCGACGAGGCCTATCATTTTTGCAAAGGAACTGCCAGTCCAGAATCATCAGTTTCCGAGATATCGTCCAACAAAGGTTGACAGCTGTCACACTGACATCTGTCAACACCACGTCAGCCTATGAATAAGAATAAGAATAAAATAATAAGAAAGTAATGATGATGATGATGATAACACTGACATCTGTCACACTGACATCTGTCAACGCCCACATCTAGTAAGCTAATGATGATGATGGTGCATTAGGGCCCATCCTCTCCCTGAGAGAAGGCCTGTGTCCTAGCAGTGGGAACATGATAGGATGAAATGATGATGATGATATTTCTAATGCGAACCATTTTTTATCCATGGGTGATCAAAAGACACCAAAACAATAATTTTAATCGAGTCGCCTATGGTCACCTAGGTGCAGGTGATCAAAGGATACTCAAATAATAATTTAAACGGAGTCGCCTATTATCACCCAGGTGATTATATTCCCAGGAGATCAAAGTCGACTAAAGAGTCGACTTTTAGCACCCAGGTGATATCACCCAGGTGATTAAAGTGGAATAGACCACGATTATAACACCCCGACTTATCAAAATAAACTAAGTGCCACACATAAAAGTATAATATTACAATTTAACAATACCTAAATTTTCCATAAACTTGTAGTGTTTAATAATACCGAGACCTTTAGTCAACAAATCAGCTGGCATTTCATTTGTGGATAAATAATGTATCTCTACCTTTCCACTTTTAATAGTCTCTCGTACAAAATGATGTTTAACATCAATATGCTTTGATCTATTATGACATTGATGATTTGTGGCCATCTTCAAAGCACTTTGATTGTCACAATTCAAGCTAATTGTTGATAAAGACCCAGTAAGCTCATACAATAGCTCTTTTAGATATATAGTTTCTCTACAAGCTTCAGAGAGTGCAACATATTCAGCCTCGGTACTCGAGAGGGCTGTAACTCTCTGCTTTCTACTCTGCCACGAAATGGCTGAGCCTGACATTACAAAGCAAAATCCTGTGTAAGATTTTCTGTCTAAGCTATCGCTGGCCCAGTCAGCATCTACAAAACCTTGTAGGCTTTCTCCTTTATCACTAAACTTTAAACAATACATTTTTGTTTTCTTTAAATATTTTAGTACCCTTTTCGCATAGTTCCAATGTTCAACACTGTAGCTATTATTAAACTGACTTAGGTAACTAACAGAGTACGCAATATCAGGCCTAGTCATGACTGCCAAATACATGAGACACCCTATAAGTTTTTGATAGCTAATGCCTGGTGTACATGTTTCTGCCTTTTCTATATTCAATTTGGTCTCTATAGGCGTATCAGCTGTTTTACAATCAGTCATCTCAAATTTCTGCAATAATTCTTCTATGTACTGTTGCTGATCGACAGTTATCACATAGTTATTACAGTCTTTATGTAAATTAATATTCATTCCTAGATATTGCTTAACTTGTCCTAAATCTTTAATTTCAAATTCAGAATTTAAAATACATTTTAATTTCTCCGTTTCTGTCCTGTTGTTAGAAAAAATCAGGAAATCATCTACGTACAAAGCTACTATGATTTTTACATTTTTATTCATTTTTGTAAATAGACAAGGCTCTTGTGTGCAGTTTATAAAGTTATTTTTACATAGCACATCTCTAACTCTCTCATACCAAGCTAAAGCGGATTGTTTTAATCCATACACTGCCTTGTTGAGTTTAAGAACCTTACCTCCCATTTTGGATTCAAAACCTTCTGGTACACACATGTAAATGTCCTCTTTCAAATAACCATTAAGATACGCAGTTTTAACATCTAACTGAGTAATGTCCAGTCCAAGTATTACACTTAATGCAAACAATAATCTTAATGTAGAGTGCCGCACGACCGGTGAAAAGGTTTCATCATAGTCTAGTCCTTGTTTTTGGGTAAAACCTTTAGCAACTAATCGCGCACGATACTGCACTTCACTATTACTTTTAAATTTCTTTTTAAACACCCACCGACACTGCACTATTGTAGCTCCTTGTGGGGCAACAACGAGTTCGAACACTTCATTATTTCCAAAAGATTCCAGCTCCTCATCCATCGCCTTTCTCCATTGCCTGATCTCAGGACTGCTCAAAGCCTCTGTCACATTCAGATCGGTATCTGCAGTAGCCAACAAGCCTGATACTTGGAACCTGGCAGGCTGCCGCCTCTCTCTCTTTGGTCTGTCCGATTTCTCTGGCTCTGGTTCTGGCGTCTTGATTGGGCTGCTGCCTGGTGATGGACTCCCGGGAACATAGGTCTCATCTGTCTCATTTTCGTCGAATGTTTGCTGTGATTCAAAGAGAGAGCTGTACCGAGTATCTGACTCTGATCGTTCTTCACTATAACATTCCCCTACTGAACGATCATCTCCTTCAGGATCTGGAAACACTTCTTCTATATGCCATTTCGCTTCACTGACTGTAGAAGTTCCTCCTGACACAGCTCCTTCCATCACTACTACATCTCGGCTGACTGAGACCTGGTGTTTGACTGGATCATAAACTCTATAGCCCTTTACATGCTCCGAGTAACCAACAAGAATGTGCTGATGAGCTTTCTTGTCCCATTTGGTCCTCTTCTCTTTAGGCACATGCACCATTACTGGACTTCCGAATATTCGTATATGACTCATTTTTGGTTTCTTGCCGTACCACTTTTCATATGGCGTTTTGTCATTCAAACCTGATGCTATGGAACGGTTTTTCAAGTATACTGCAGTGGACGCCGCCTCTGCCCAAAACTGTTTACTTAATTTAGCATCGAATAACAAACATCTTGCTCTTTCAACTATTGTTCTGTTGTTTCTCTCGGCCATACCATTTTGTTCTGGTGTGTAGGGGTTTGTTTTTTGGTGTACAATACCAGATTTCTTTAAAAAATCTTCCATCATTTTTGAACAAAACTCACCACCGTTATCAGTTCGTAAAATCTTCAGTTTTACATTCTGCTGTGTCTCCACCATCGATTTGTATTCTTGAAAGTATTTGAATACCTCACTCTTTTCTTTCATGAAATATATGAATGACATGCGACTATAGTCATCAACAAAGAGTAGGTAGTACCTTGCCAATCCAATAGATTTGGTTTCCATTGGCCCGCACACATCAGCATGCACAATTTCCAGCACTTGTGTTGCTCTTGTGCCAGTGGAGAACGGTAGACGTGACTGTTTCCCCTCGCAACAAATCACACAGTTTGATTTTGTGACATCATAACTGCCTTCATAGCTGACACCTTCCACGGCGCCATTCTTCATTTTGTTCAAGTCGTTAGTGTTTAAATGTCCTAACCTCCTATGCCACAATAATGCATTGTCTCTGGCAAGTAAACATGTCACTGGTGTAGCACAGATATCTAGCTTGTACACACCGTCAGTCAAATTAGCAACAGCTACCAGTTCTTTCTTCGCATTGTAAATCAAACATTGACTGTCTGAGAAAGAGACACTGTTGTTATTCTTAATTAGCTGACTCACTGACAAAAGGTTTGTCGTTAGGCTGGGAACGCATAAAACATCTTTGATAGTTATATCATAGCCTTGCTGCGTTGTAATTCCAACATTACCTTTACACGTAACTTGAAGTTTTTCTTGGTTTGCTATCACAATCTCGGGCAATGTCTGCGGACTCGAAACATCTTGCAACCAAGTTTCGATGGCTGTCATATGCGCACTGGCTCCCGAATCGACGTACCACTCGTCTTTATCGTATTTAGCACTCAGGAAAACTGCATTAAATGCATTTGTTGACTTAATTTTGCTTGATTTTTCAATCATTGGACATTGATTCCGATAATGACCCGGCATTTTACATTTATAGCAAGTTATATTTTTATTTCCTTCCGTCACTTTGGCATTTGACAATGACGCGCCCTGTCTGGTGTTGCCAGGTCTGGGTTTTTGTTTCGCCCATTTTGAAGCAAACGCCGATTCAGAATTCTGCGTTTCGTTCGTTGTCATACCTTTCATATCTGACGGTTCCGAATCAATCAACTTTGTCTTGATGACGTCGGCTGTGATTGAAATTCCAGAATGCTCGATGGCCATTATCATTGGCGAAAATCTATCTGGTAATCCTGCCAGCATCAATGAACCAATCCACTCATCTGTTATCTCAAAACCAGTTCCACTCAATCTTTGGGATATTTCAATAATTTGAGTCACGTAGGCAGTCATATTCTCACAATTTTCTCGTCTTATTGAAATCAAGTGACGCAGCAACGAAATCTTCCTCGAAAATCCTGAGTCGTCAAACAGAGTTTTGAGTTTATCCCACAACTCCTTCGAAGTCGTTGTCTTTTTGATGTGCACGTATAAAGCTGGATAGATGGTTAGGGATAATTTAGCCCGCGTCTTCGCGTCATCTTCGGGTTTGATTCCTTTCCCGTCGATTAGCTTCACACAATGTAACGTCCCTTCCAATACGAGTAAATTCTCGACCGCAAAAGTCCACTCATCATAGTTTTCCCTGCCTTTCAGTTTAGGCACACTAGCTAAATAGTTCGTCATCATCTTGCACAACACGACCGTATCAAACTATTTCGAAAAACTGTTAAAAACTCCGAAATAACGGGATAGCCCATAACCTCTAAAGGAAACGCGTCGGTTATTCAGTGCAGACTAACTTTATTGCCACAGTACATAATTAACTTAAAGGGTTAACACACATTCCTTAGAATAGATGGCGCTACTAGGTACATTTGATACGATTATAACAACCTACTCTAGATTTGAAAGATATGTATGTATTTTACAAAATTATATACCTGAACAACTTATCATAAAATAATCTGGTTGTTTCAGAACATGTTTGAAGAGAATACAATCAAACAATTTTATTATCAACCTACATTATCAGACGAAGATACTACTGATAATTTAATCATTAATCCCCAATCTCCAAAAAGAAAACGTGGGGAAGAAAAAAAAAGCTAAAAAGTAGTTAGGGATAGTTAAAAAGCTGTCTCAAAAGTGTTCATCGGTATCCAGGACTCAACCTAACGGGGGAGTAGCTTACATGACAACAAATGCAGATGCAGCATCGGATTCGACACACTTACTAAAAATTTAACTCTATGATCTAAAAAAGATCGCAAAAATACCCAGCTCGCAACATTGGAAACATGCACAAACACGAGTCAAATATTATTTAAACGAGTCAAACCAAAATTATGATAGTATGAAGCATACAATTTATAATATTACTAAAGAAATTTCAAAGACAGATACTTGCAAAAAAATGATTTTTAATAATAGTGATAATTAACAGCGGTATAATGCTCACTCAGTGGATTGTAGTTCTAAGAATTTAGTTTTTTCATTTTAGAAATAGATTAGCAGATAAGTAGTTTTTTTTTTACAAGAAAACAATAGACGCGTACCTGACTGTAAGTGTATAAGTAGTCTCTGGAAATAAGAAATAATCGTCGTCAACGTGTTCAGTCTCGCTCGCATCGCCGCGTTGTACGGACGTCCTTGTCCGCCCGCCGTTCGCTGCTCCCTCACCTCAGTCGCCGCCGGTTAGGCCCTACCCCCGCGCGGACTGCATTCCGCCGACGCGACCTTATCGCGTCATCGCAGTGTTGTGTTGTTCGTCTTATCTTATCTGTCACGTTGACCGACCGCTCGTCTTGCGTCCTCAGTCGCTGATCGGGTTAAGCTGGGCCTTCTCTCAGGAGAACTCACCCGGCTGACCCTGTATCGCCACTGACGCGGGCGAGCAGTCGCCGACAGAGTGGCCATACCATCTGGCCACCCCCCGTTGTGCCACCGCGTGTATTTGAGTGTCGTGCACGTGCCGTGTTTTAGTTCGTTCCCGTTGCCGTTTCGTGGATACCAGGTACTCACCTCACCTTATCACTCACTTGCTATTTTTGTACTCACCTCACTTTGTTTGTGTACTCTCTCACTCGGTACTCATCTCCCTACCCCGGTAGGGAGACTACATTCACCTTAACCTGTTGGGGGGTCCACTCCCCCCAACCCATTCTTGTGTTTTTCAACTAAAGCCTTCCGCTATCATGGCGTCCTGGAAGGAACTTGAGACCGCCCTCGGTGCCCTCTCAGGCCCCTTCCTGGCTCAGCTCAGAGCCAATCCGGCTGACGCGGAGGCCTTTCTCCGCTCCCCGGAGACCTTCGCGGCCTCCTTTTTAGCTAGGAAAGCTTCCAAAGCCTCCCCCTCTCCTTCTTCCTCCCTTACCCGTAAGGCAACCCCCAAGCCAAAGCCTGGACAGGACCGCACCGCGGCAGCCAAGCTGACGCCTTCCTTCAAAGGTCCAGCCTCTGCTGCCAAGCCCCTGGCCCCTTTAACGAGCCGTTCTCGCTCCCGCTCTCCCAGGCGCACCCGCTCACGCTCCCCTAGAGTTCGCTCGCGTACCGTGGCCAGCCAGACTAAGCCTGACCACAGGAGCACCTCGCGTGCCTCCCTGAAGGTCAAGCAGACATTTGGCCCCCTCGACAGCCCTCTCTCTCCCGACCCCATCCCCCCGCAGGAGGAGATGGACACCGCCGGCTTCACCGTCGCGGGGAAAGGCAAGAAGCGTCCCGCTCCTCTTGCCTCTCCTCCCCCCCCGCCCAAGGCCCCGTGCCCCTCCTCTGGAGTCATGCCTCCGTCCGACACCCCTGACGCTCCTCCAGCGCTCACCCCCAAGTCCGCCAAGCCCCCTCGTCCTATTGTCATTCGACAAAGGGAAGACTGGGGCCGTGTCTCTCAAATCTTAGATGACCACGAAATAATCTTTGTGGCCAAAACTGTCAGTGACGGCATCAGCGTCAAGGTGAACACCTCCGACGACTACCGTCTCCTTACTAAACTCCTTCGGGCTCAGCAGATCTTTTTTCACCATCACCCGCTCGAGGAGGAGCAAGTTCTCCGCGTTGTGTTACGCGGCCTCCCCAAGGAGCTCCCTACCGACTCCATCCTCGAGGACCTTAAGTCCCAAGGCCTCCCCGTCCGTGAGACCCACCGCATGCACAGCGACAGGGCAAAAACCCCCATAGATCTTGTGTTGGTCATCCTAGAGAAGACCCAAGAGGCTAAGGCCATCTTCAACGTGAAGACGGTTCTCAGCCTCTCGGGCCTCAAAGTAGAGCCCCCTCACCGTAAAGGCATCCCAGGCCAGTGCCATCGCTGCCAGCTCTACGGCCATGCCGCCCGCTATTGTCACGCTGCTTCTCGTTGCGTGAAGTACGCAGGGGAGCACGCCACCTCCGAGTGCTTACGCCAAAAAGGGGACCCCACCCCGCCCACTTGCGTTCTCTGTAGCCAGCAGGGTCATACCGCGAACTATCGTGGTTGCCCCAAGGCCGCAAAGGGTCAGGGTAGGACCCCTCCCCGCCATCCGCCCCGCTCTAAAGTAGCCGGCCCTAAGCCGAAGATCTCAGTCACCCAAGCTCCCCAATACGTGGATGCCCCTCCCCCCAAAATTAATGCATGGGCCAAGCCCCAGAAAGCCCCTCAGGCTAGCCAGCCTTCTGCTACCACCTCGGCCCCTACCTATGCTCGCGCTCCCGCGAAGCAAACCCGCCCTGCCAACTCGCTTCAGCCAGCTCGTCCCTCTCCAGGCCACTCTGGCCAGTCTAGCTTGAAAGCCGACTTCGCCCTTCTGGCGAACATTGCCAACTCCCTCGACCTAGAGGAAGTGCGGTTAGTCGCTCAATTAGTCAGAGAGAAACACGACCTCTACTCCATCTTGGAGGAGCACGTGGGTCTCTTTGATGCAATTAAGCAACTATCCTCCAATAAAAAAATTGCCAACTCTCATAGATAGTACACCAAAACGTATTAAACCTCGCTCATTATCGTTGGCAAGGTTCAATGCCAACGGCCTCTCCACTGAATTAAGGGACCAGCGCCCCCTGATTCACCAGTTTCTCTCGACCCATCAGGTCGATGTCATGCTCATGAATGAAACCTTTCTAAAACCTAGCAAGAGGGATCCCAGGATCGCAAACTACCCGCTGGTTCGTAATGATAGGACTACTTCCGCGTTAGGCGGTACTCTTATCTATTACAAAAGGTCCCTTCACTGCATTCCTATTCCCACTCCTCCTCTATTAACTTTGGAAGCATCCTGTTGCCGTCTCTCGATGACCGGTCATCAATCCATCACCCTCGTATCTTGTTACCTCTCCGGTAACAACACTCCACAGGAGTGACATCGAGGCTCTCCTGTCTCTCGGTAGCGCCGTCATTTTGGCTGGCGACTTCAATAGCAAGCACCTCATATGGGGCTGCAATACTTCTAATGTAAAGGGTAACCTTCTGAACTCCGGGATCTCCGACGAACTCAATTTTGATATCATCCCTCCAAGTACGCCGACTATCTTTCCCTCCAACCTGCAACATAGGCCAGACGTGCTCGACATAGCGCTTCTGAAAGGCGTAACACTTCAGTTGCGCTCTTTGGAAGTGCTACACGAGCTCGAATCTGATCACCGTCCAGTTTTGATGCGGCTAGGCCCCGACCCGACTGACAGACCTCCTGTAACCAAGACCGTGGTGAATTGGAAGCAATTAGGCGAAGCCCTGAAGGCGGTCAATTCACCCGACTTGGACAGGATCCCCGAGGATATCGTGACCCCTCACGACGTCACCACTTCAGTTGACGCTCTCACTTGTTACCTTCGCACCGTTATATGTGAATCCTCCAAGCAGGTCCCAGCCGAGGATGACCGACGCTGGGCTCTGCCGGGGGACGTGAAGGAGCTCATGAGAGCGAAACACGCTGCTGCTAGGGCCTTCGACTGGTATCGCACCGAAGATAACAGAGCCACTCTGCGGTATTACGAGCGTGCCGTAAAGAACCGCATTAGTGAGCTCCGTAATCAGAGGTGGGATAACCTACTCTCAGAGATTCAGCCAACCCACCAGGCATACTGGCGGTTGGTTAGATCTCTGAAATCTGACACCGTGACTGCTATGCCCCCGCTCTCCCGACCAAACATCCCCCCCGCTTTCGAAGACGAGGAAAAGGCCGAATGTCTGGCCGACAGCCTCGAACAACAGTGTAGTCCCTCCTTAGATCAGGTCGACCCTGCCCACCGCGAAGCGGTGGACAGCGAGGTCGAACATAGAATCTCCACTCCCCTCGTTGATACCCAGTCACGGCCTCTGAGGTCGAGTTGATCATCAAGGGCCTCCAGGTCAGGAAAGCCCCTGGTGCCGATGGCATCTCAAACAAAGTGCTCAAGCACTTCTCTGTCTCACTTGTGTACCTCCTTGTCAGCATCTTCAATGCAGCTATCAACAATTCTATCTTTCCCGACGCCTGGAAGTCTGCCGACGTCATCGGCATTCACAAACCAGGCAAAAAGGCCTCTGAGCCCTCCAGCTATCGTCCCATTAGCCTCCTCAACACCCTGGGGAAGATCTATGAGCGCATCCTTCTGAAGCGTATCTGGTCCCACGTTAATGAAAACAATCTTCTACCCGACGAGCAGTTCGGCTTTAGAGCCAGACACTCTTGCGTCCAACAAGTGCACCGCTTCACGGAGTACGTTCTCGAAGGTTTCAATAAGAAACCATCCCATGGTTACACCCACAAGCCCTTCTGCCAAGGCACCGTCGCGGTTTTCCTCGACGTTGCGAAAGCGTTCGTCAAAGTCTGGCATAACGGATTGATATACAAGTTATATCACTTCGGAATGCCGGACCGTCTGGTACTCATTATACATGACTACCTTACGTCTCGTAGCTTTCGCTATCGCGTCGATGGAATTCCGTCCTCACCTCATCCTATAGGTGGCGGAGTCCCTCAGGGCTCCGTCGTAGCACTCGCCTTCTTCACGCTTTACGCTAGCGACATTCCTAGATCTCCCCACGTAGAAATAGCTCTCTTCGCTGACGACACCGCTCTCTACTCCAGAGGGTGGAATAAAGTCATCCAACGGGCCCACGTTCAACGAGCCCTCACTCATCTAGGTGATTGGTTCAAGAAGTGGGCCATCACGGTCAATCCCGAAAAAAGTGTTAGTTTCAAAAGATGTGCAAAGATATTTCAAAAGTAAAAACATTAATTATTATACTACTAATAATCCTGATATTAAAGCAAGTATTGTAGAGAGATTTCAGAGAACACTTAAAATGAAAATGTGGCGATACTTTACTTATAGAAATACTTATAAATACATAAATATATTTATATATTCTTAAAGATATATTTTCTTTTCTTTTCTACATAGTCATTCTTGTGAGTGCATAAAGTCAGAATTAGATTTATTTGCTTTACCGTCTACACAAACAAGTATAGAGAGTGGATCGAGGATACATTACAAGCCAATTTCTTCTCTTGCTGATGATGGGCCCATAGAATTTCAAGTACCAGGGGCAGGTGATGACTACATAGATCTATCACATACGCTAATACAAATAAAAGCAAAAATACTGAATCAAGACTCATCAAATCTGGCTGCATCAACAGTTGTGGCTCCAATTAATAACTGATTACATTATCTTTTTAACCAGCTTGATGTTTATTTGAATCATAAACTCATATCACCTCCGAATAATACATATGCATATCGTGCATACATAGAATCTCTGTTGAATTATGCCCCTGCAGCTAAAGATTCTCATTTGACTTGTGGTCTTTGGTATGAAGATACATCTGGAAAGATGAATTCAACTAATAAAAAAATACAAAAATACAAAAATATTTATTTAATGATAGTAATAAAGGGTTCACAAAGCGACAAGTATTTGCAGCTGAAAGTAAACAAATAGAAATGATTGGACATTTGCATGGTGATATATTCAATCAAGATTTTTTTTTAATAAACGGTGTTGATATGTCTATAAAATTAGTTCGTTCCAGAGAAACCTTTAACTTGATGGCTGCTTTGAATGATTTAAAGATAAAAGTACAAATTGTAGATGCAACTCTCATTGTCCGTAGAGCTCGAATCAATCCGACTGTGTTACTCGCGCATCAAAAAGTTTTATCATCAACTACAGCTAAATATCCTATTACTAGAGCTGAAGTTAAGGTTTTAAAGATACCATCTGGGATTCAGGGAAAAACTCTTGATAACATTTTTTTGGGTCAAGTACCAAAAAGATGTATTGTAGGATTTGTAGGGTTTGTTAATAACATGGCTTTCAATGGTAGTCTCACTAGAAATCTCTTTAATTTTGAGAACTACGGTATGAGTTCATTTTGTTTATATATCGATGGTCGGCAAATACCTTCTAAAGCGTTACAACCATCATTCGAGAATAATATTTTCACTGCAGCCTATCATACACTTAACTTTGTTTTTAGTGTAATTAAATAATTCATCGATGTTTTGTTCTTCCCCACGTTTTCTTTTTGGAGATTGGGGATTAATGATTAAATTATCAGTAGTATCTTCGTCTGATAATGTAGGTTGATAATAAAATTGTTTGAATGTATTCTCTTCAAACATGTTCTGAAACAACCAGATTATTTTATGATAAGTTGTTCAGGTATTTAATTTTGTAAAATACATACATATCTTTCAAATCTAGAGTAGGTATGCAAGTTCCATCTTAGCAAGCCTCATCCACCTAAAATCATGTCATTACTTAACATCAGGCAGGATGTGGTCAAATGAGTCAGTAAATCAACAATAAAATATATTAAAGTAAAGTAGACAGACAGAAACAAAAAGCTTTCCGAAAAGTTCACACACAGTAATAATTAGTGGTATTCCATTTCTTACCTCCATTTTCCAGAATTTTGGATTCACAACACAATACACACGTTTTATAATTATAAAGATACTTCCACTCTGTTCACTGTGAGAAATGCTTCGACGAACTGTGAGAGCTTTATTTTTTTTTTTTTTTTATGATTGACTTTTACTGTTGGCCTTTTGGCCTCTACAGCTTGACCGGACTAGTTAGCGAACGCAGAGTGCGTTCGGCATAACTTGGTGGTTAAGTTTATAGGCGACTAGCACAAGGGCACCTCGATGGTACGAACCTCGGCTTGGGCCGTCGCCGGGAGTGGGAATCAGACTTGCCCAGGCACCCCAGAGGGGGTGTGCCCTGGAGCCCTAACGGTTTGTTGAACTGAATGATTATTTGGAGAGAGTCTAACCGATCTTCTAACAGATCCTGTGGGTCTACGATCCTGCCGGCGGGATCGCTGTGTGTGTGTGTGCCTCTGGTAACCGACGCCTGTACCAAAAACTGAATATTTCCTATTGCTAGGAGCAGTCGGATCGGAGTGAGAGCTTTATCCTGAATTTGGGTTTATATAGATAATAGTCAACTCTTTGTCTGCAAATATGACAAAGAACTGAACTTGTTTTGACTTGCATTTCCCGATACCTGGTGGTAACAGCTATTTATTACTTTAACAATGCTTTAGTACAACAAAGGAATGCATCCAGGTAAAATTTATAGTATTTTTTTTAGATGAGGCTGTACCATTGTGTGTGCATCTCAAAAGACAATGAGTAGATCGAGTTGAAACTTGTTTTAAAGACAAGTTGATATATATGTTGTTTAAAAGTAGACATCATTTCTCAGAAAGCATTCGATGTGTAGCACGTATTGCAAATGCTTTTCAATAACAGATATTTTTTTTTTTTTATTATTTAACATTTTAATATGGAGCTCAAACAACCTGTTTATCATCGTTATTCTATTGAATCAACACGTTTGCGAAATTTTGAGACTTGGCCTGTCAGCTTAACTAAAAAACCCGATTGAATGGCGGAAGCTGGTTTCTTTTATACTGGAAAAAGTGATTGGGTGCGATGTTTCTTTTGTGGGGGCGGTGTAAAGGACTGGACATCTGAAGATCATCCTTGGGAAGAACACGCTCGTTTTTTTCAAGATTGTTCATACGTGTTATTCGTAAAAGGTGAGAAATACATAAAAAATATTATTAACAGAGACAATAAAAAAAGTGATCAAACCGATAAAAATAATGATTTTCTACAACAATTTGATAATCTTGATACCAATAAGACTAACTACAAAAACATGACTTGTAAGATTTGTTTATTTGAAGAAGTGTGTATATGCTTTATACCTTGTGGTCATACTGTAAGCTGTGGAAAATTTATGTTATCATTAAACAATAAGTGTCCTATCTGTCGAGAAATGTTTAATAAAGTGATAAGATTATACTTTCAATAACAATAACATTGTAAATGATAGTCTCACTAGAAATCCCTTTAATTTTGTGAACTACGGTACGAGTTCATTTTGTTTCGAGTCGATGGTCGGCAAATACCTTCTAAAGCGTTACAACCATCATTCGAGAATAATATTTTCACTGCAGCCTATCATACACTATTCTCAGGAACGGGCATACATTTTCTTAACGAAGGCAATGGAATATCTAGGGAAAATTATGCGAAAGGTTTTAGTCTACTAGCTTTTGATTTAACTCCTGATTTATCAGCCAACTCTTCAAGTCATTGGAATCTGATAATAAATGGAAGCGTGAGATAGAAGAAGTTATTAGAAGTTCGTTTTGAATCTTCTCTTAATCAAACTATCAACTGTATTGTTTATGCCGAGTTCGATAATGTAATTGAAATAGATAAGAATCGCAATGTAATCGTCGACTACAGTAGTTAAGATGAAATTGTATTTAGTTTGTAATCTAGTTATAAGAGTGTGATGTATAATGTAATAAATGTAATTCGAATTAAAAATAAATTGTCATAATACGTTACATCTTTTGTTTATTTTCTTAAAAACAAAGGCCATCCTTTAAAATGTGTCATTATGCCCGGTTTACATTATTCCAGTCGAGCGATCTAGTCCAGTACTGGATTGCTTACTGGAAAAATGTAAACCGGCACTGGAATGAACTGAATCCAGTAAGCATTCCAGTCCAGTAACTGGATTCGCGGTCTACTTTTGAATCCAGTGCGACCAATCCAGTGCAACTGGAATAATGTAGACGGCCAATCCAGTGCCATTCCAGTGCTGACGAAGTACACACGTGTTGGTTGTTTTTGCGGACTTTTTTTGCAAAGAAAAAGGATTTAACAATGGTGAAGAAGTTATCTGAAGACGAAACTGTAAAGTTTGTCACTATATACAGAGAAAATCCGTGTTTATGGGATATAACATCAGAACATTATAAAAACAAAGCTATGCGCCAAACTGCTTTGCAAAATCTGTGCATTGGTATGGAAATTGAAGGATTCACACCGGAAGATGTGAAAAACAAAATAAAAAGCATTCGTTCGACATACTACCTTGAACTAGACAAGATTAAGAAATCATCCACATCTGGTGCTAGTGGCAATGTTTACCAACCCAAAGTGAAATGGTTCGCCGAATTCAATTCATTTATTAAAAATGTGATGGTGAAGCGTAAAACACAGGTATTTATTTTAAGATTTTTATTTATTTTTATTTTAGTAGCATATTATTTGTTAACACACACAAATTTTTCAATGTATCATATGATTTTGCCATGGTACTTTTCCTTCGTTCACAAAATAATTAGTAAATTGAGTTCTTTTTTCCCTGGCATGTGTTGCTGAGTTGTTACTGCCCTGCTGTATGATACTATCTAAAGAGGTTATTTCGGATCTCCATGTTCCATTAGTCAAATGATGGTCGTTGTGATCGTCATGGTCTACACAAGAAGTAGTCATATAATTGCTTGACTTTTTTCTCAACCAATTGTGTAGAGAGCAAGCTGCATACACAATGTGATCCACAGTATGTAACTTAGTTGAAATAGCTTTTTCGAAAATTCTGAATCGACTTACTAATATTCCAAAAGCGTTTTCTACAATGCGTCTAGCACGGGACAGCCTGTAATTATATATTTTTTGTTCAAAAGTTAAATTAGCCCCAGGATATGGTTTCATTAAGTATGTTTTTAGTGGAAATGCTGCATCAGCCAGAATCACTCCATCTTCTGGAATAAAACTGCCATTTTCTAATTCAGTGAATATGGAACAGTTTTTGAAAATACCACCATCCGAAGCGCTTCCATTTGCGCCCACATTGATATACGTAAAACAGTAATCATGGTCAACAAGAGCCATCAATACTATGCTGTTTTCTTTTTTATAATTAAAGTTCGTACTTCCATATTCATAGGAGCCAGTAATTTTTATGTGTTTTCCGTCTAACGCTCCGTAGCACAAAGGAAAGTTCCACTTATTCCGAAAGCCTTCCTCGACTTGTTTCCATTGTTCCGCAGTGGGTATCTGCAAAAAGAAAGTAAAAATATTTTATTTTCAGGAAAATACTGATGATGCTCAAAATAAAGAAAATACTGACAATACTCAACCTAGTGACCAATGTGGGAACCCTACCCATACAAACCCAGAAGTAAGTCTATCAGAACCGCGAAAGAAAAGAAGTAAAATTTCACAGCTGTCTACAATAGTCAGTAGCATGAAAGATATGCAATACGATTTATCCAAATCAGAAACAGTGGAAGATGAATTCGACATCTTCGGGAAACACATTGCGAAGCAATTAAGAACCCTTTCTACAGAACAGGCTATCCTAGGCCAAGAAGAAATACAGAGTGTGATAACAAGATGTCGACTACACGATTTGAATAGTCCTATAAAACCGAATAGACCAAATTACAATTATGCGTCAAGACCAAGCACGAGTAGTAGTACTTATATGCCATTGAATAGTCCAGCGTCTGTAGATACACAAACCACCGAGGACTCGTTAAATGTAGTAAGCGATGACCCAGAATACATTAATATAATCATGAATGCTTTCAATAATGCTTAATTTGTCATAGATATGATACTTAATAAAAAAAAAATTACCTTGATGTGGTCTTTTAATGCCCTTTTAATTTCTTGACAGACTTCTGGTATAATTTTTGAAATAGTTGGTTTTGGCAATCGAAACATACGACTGAGGCTTCTGTAACTATCTCCAGTACTTAAAAAAGAAAGAGTGACTTCTAATTTTAATTTTGCGGGTTGATAGCATCTCTGAACAACGTATTCTTACGCTGGATATTAATCGAAACTAATGATAACAGTTCTTCGAAGTTTTCTGCTGTCATTCTCAGTGCCAGTCTATATTCATTGGGATCTTCTATCTTCAGTTGTTGCAAAAGTATTGCTGACCCTCCTTTTTGATCTCTTTCGCTGATCCAATTTCTCACCCAAATCCGTTCCTTTTTTTTAGTTCCTTATCAACCTCATTAATAACTTCTTGTAGCAAGAGTGATTGAGCACGTTTGAAACATTTTCGAAACTGATCTCTTCTTGAAATCATTGTCACTATAGTGTTCACACTTCAACGGCTTCTAAATAACTGGAATAATGTAGACGTTACAGATCCAGTCCAGCACTGGACTGGAATCTCGCTAGATCACTGGACTGGAATAATGTAAACCGGGCATAAACAAGTAATCTTCGCAAGTAATCACAAGTATGAATACGCTTGATATTAAGAAATATTTACAACAAATTCACCCGACCTTACAAAACAACGTGTATGCGGCGAACAGATTACCGATACATATCGAAGCGCCTTCGTACTTAGTGAGCAATTTAGATCCAGATACAAAGCCAAGCTCCCACTGGGTGGCTATTCACATAAGACAAAAAGAACGTAGGTCAATATTTTGATTCCTTTGGTCGGGCACCCAAGGGGCATCACAGGACTTTTCTGGATAGAAATTGCAGAGTATGGACTTTTAATACGAAGAGGATACAAAATGATTGGACTCCTGTATGTGGAGAGTACTGCTTGGTATATTTATTCTGTAAATTCCATGGTAATAGTATGTTAGATTTGATCAATTTATTTGAGAAAAGTGATACTATTTCGAATGATGTATTAGTATACGAACTGTTTAAATGCTATTTTAAATAAAGCACACCGAATGGAAAATGTTGTTTTATTTTATAGTGTAGTACACACACAGGTCACAACAAGTCGTGACAAGTAAAGTAGTATGTGATTATGAACAACTATTCATTTATTTGGACCGTAGGTTATAAGAACATTGTAGGTTTTTTTTTTTAATATCCGTAAGCCATGTTTTTTTTTTATAATATAGGTTAGGTTAGTAGTATCTATAAAAGGTAATAATATAATAATCTAAATAAAGTCTAAGAACGCACAGCGCACACTGATCAGGTAAAAAATAGATTACAAAAGAAAACCCAATGCGCGAGGAAACAATAAGCTTATCAACACAATAAGCAGCGAGGATACAAACAATGAGGCTTATCGTCACAATGGGCAGCGAGCACACGAATAATGGATGAATCAGCATGCATTTATGACAGGTCCTGAGTTAAAAAATCTAACTCGTAATTCTGAAGAAATATCGCAAAAGGGACCGCGGCAATCAATCGGGCGTACCCGAAAACCTTTTTTTTTTAGGTTTCGTGTAGAGATTTTCAGGGGGAAACTTTGGTGAGCTAGTACTCTCGAATTCCTACTACTTACAGGCGTCAACTTAGCGTGATTATGGAACATACTTCTATTCACCGCCGGTTCTCGTACGATAACCGAAGTTAAGCAACGTTGGGCGCGGTCGGTAATTGGACGAGTGACCGCCTAGGGATGATGTTTTTTACTTTTTTGTACTTTAGTAGTTAACCATTTATGTGGTACTACGGAACCCTTAGTGTGCGAGCCCAACTCGCACTTGGCCGGTTTTTAATTTATTTTACACTAACATTCATGTTAATTTCTCAGCAGATCACACACTTACACACACTCCATCACCACCACACAGCAAAATCCGACACAGAGGTCTCTTCGCAACAGCCAAAGACAGCGTTGCCGGGAGGACCGTTTTGGACCAAGATTAGGATAGGCTCTCAGCCATTGAGTCTTAAAGGGTTGAGGCAGAAACTATCACAGCCAGGGCTATCTCTCAAGCCGTGGAGTAGATGGTAAACACCACTGCAGCCTTAGAGGGTTTAGCTACAGCAACAAGAGAAGGTGCTCAGGCTGTAGTTGATGCCCATAATAGGATTACTGATGCTCTGCTGCTGCTATGGTGACAATGCAATGTTATGATACCTTCGAGCTTATCTGATGATGTAGACCAGAAGGTTTCCATAGGAATTCTACCCCGTCGAGTTTGGGTTCATTGGATTTGCTTTCCCAAGCACTATGGTCCTAGATGGGTTGATTGGCTGGATTGGTGCCTGAATGGGAGTTCCCCGATAGTTACAATCTGGGTGTCTTCAAATCACGAGTGAATCGGTTTCTTATAGCCAAGCGTGCTCCATCGTAGACCGCATCATCGCTTAACATCAGACGAGTAGGCGGTCAAACGCAAGCCTGTTAGTAATAGAAAAATATATGATAAATTCAATATGGCGGACGCCCCAAGATGGCGGACAAAATATTCACATCATGATATGGGCATCAAATGAAAGGGTTAGCTGAGAAGAATACGAAAACTCTTAAGGCCAGGAACTTGTGTACTGTTACTGCGCTCCTGTATTAGTAACAAAATGGAGACACAAAAGACGTATTTTTCATGAGCACAGCTTTCCTATAATTATGAAACAGCAGCACATTCCTAAATGAAAGATGTGTGATGTGTGAAGAAATATTTAGGATTCAAAAGAACGGAACAAAGAAACCCATGTTTTGCCCTCGCAGTATAGCGCAGTACACAACGCGATACAATACATATAGTCACAATCGTGCCAAAAAAATCCGAACCAAAACTCGGCAGTCGGCACACGCTACAAATTGCGCAGATTTTTTGGTTAGTTACAAGGTAATCGCGATCCGATTACAACGCCGCGCATGCGAGAGCTACGATGACATAGCGGACAACTAACGTCGAACAGTATGCAAGCGACATAACGTCTAAATTTGGAGTTATTCAGTGATGATAGTGATAATGAACTGTTTGAAGCAGGCGAATTCGATTCATGAAGTCCTAATGAAATAATGAGATATTTTTTTTGTGAGCGATGAGTTCCAATAATAAATTAAGGTCATCTTTGTTCATCGGTCTTGCATTTAGCTACAAATAAGTAAGATATATAGTTGTTACATAGTGATTAATGTGTAAATACAAGTTGGTGCTAAAATGCATGTCTAAAACCTTTGTAAGAAACCGTCGCATAATTATACGCAAAGAGCAATGTGTACCTACTTATTGTTACGTTTTAATTTTCTTGAGCCATGTTATGAAAGAATTGAATTAACAAACATGATCAAGTACTTATTTTATTAATAAGGCGGAGCGATGCGATGCGATACGCGAAAGGTGTTTACTCCTTGAGTAATAGTGTTCCGTGTTGTTTAATTGTTTATTGTAATTTATGAGAAATATGAGAATTTAAGTGATGTGACATTTCAATGTCATTCTCTTCAAATGTCACTGGTGCGTTTAGTTTGTTTGAACACGAAACTAAAATTTCCCATTCATTTATTGAAATTCTTGCAATATGAGTCGATAAATTAAAAAAATACATTAATTACTTAAATATGAATAGAATTTTGGTTAATTTGGTCACTCTGTTATCCAAAAATATGAATTTTAAAATATGGCTTCATTATTGATAAACGCAATGAACGAAACGCTACAGAGGGCTGAACTTACTAGAGTTATGGATTCTATCTGTCGCATAACTCCGATAGGCATTCGAAGATTTTGTTATTGAAATAGAAGTAACAGTCAGTGATACTTTTACTGGTAGGTAAAACCAGCTACCAGTTAAAAGTAAGTAAGTTATTGAAAAGGGCCGAAAAGCTGCGCAGGTAGGTAAAAAATGTTACGAGTTGTGAGAGTCTCGTACGGGGTACCTCTGGAAAATGATTGTTTACACAGGGAAGGGAGGCAAGGAGCCAGAATCTGAAGCTGGGAATAATGACGAGCCAGCCCCTAGCCACCGCAAAGATCGTCCATAACCTAGTACGGCTTCTGCTTAGCAGACGCCATACTTTGGTTATGGACAATTTTTGTAACTCGCCACTATTGTCTCGGACATTAAAAGCGAAAAAGATTGACACGGTGGTAATTCTCAGGCTGAACAGAGAGTTCGTGCCTGAAAGCCTGCGCAGCAAAACAAAGACAAGCACGCGCGTAGGGGAAGTAGCCATCAGTCATAGTCAAGACCTTTCTATATGTGTGTGGCACGATGCAAATATGGTCGCCTAGATATCTACGTACCACAAAACAGAAATCGGTGGGAAAGAGAAATACGGCAAGTACTGATACAAACCACAGGTGGTTCTTGACTACAACCTTTCCATGGGAGGCGTGGATAAAAAAGACCAAATGCTCCAGGCGTTCCCATTGGCAAGGGTCAGGAACCAACTGTGGTACAAGAAGCTTTTTCGCCGATTTCTGAATGTATCTATTTACAGTAGTTTTGTAATCTTTAAAACCAACGACAGCCGAATCAACCAGCGAAAATTCCGAGTGGCGTTAGTGGACCAAATCGTCAAGGTCATGCTGCAACCACTGCCAATCCCTCAAGCTGTTCCACTTGCAGCTGGACACTACGCTGCCAAGAACGCATCAGGTCGGTCCCGGTGCAAGTGGTGCACAAAGAAAAAAAAAAACAAGCCGTACGGTTTACTTCTGCCGGGGCTTCAACACACATGTTTTGAGGACTACCATATTTCCCTCCAAACTGAGATTTTGGCGGGAGATAATTTTATCGCGTTTGATGGTATTGTAGCTCAAATTAAGCGACGATATTAAGCTTCCGTTCTGCGACCATTGCTGCAAAATGTCGCTAGCAATTTTTCCCTTCAAAGTTTCATCCAAATCCAATAATATAGTACGTTTTGGGTGCTAATTTTAATTGTTTGAGGCTTTTATTGTTCCTTTTTCTTGTTAAATCTAAAATTTAATCAAGTTATTCTCTTTTTCTAGGTAATATGCCGCTTACTTATCAGCGTTAAAGTGGTGTACGTCGGAGGAATGGTCTGAGAAGGCACTAAGTGATGCGTTTGCGGCTGTTTCCAATGGAATGGGTATCAATGAAGCCGCCAAAACATTTGGTATACCCAAAACAACTTTTAAGCGAAGACTTGCTACAAATAATTTGACAAAAAATTATTGTGGTATACTGCTGCCGAAAATCGAAATAAAAGATTGTGATGCACATAAAAAAGTTACAGAAAAGTGGATTTACGCCGTCGAGGCAAGCAGTGTGTAAAATGGCATATAATTTAGCAGAAAAACTTCAAATTAAAAATAAGTTTAGTCACGTTAAGAAAATAGCTGGAAATTGAAATTACCGCTATGCGGTGAATCGTTCTTCCGGTCTTGCAACGACTGTGATTGGTGATTGATTATGATTGCCTCATCTATATTTTAATGGCGATAGGTGTACCGGAAAGTCATAACCGGTTTTTCTAACAGATGTCGCTTGGCTTAAGTATGTAATGTTGTGATTTGACACCATATGTATTTTATTCTACTGACATCTAGTTTCAAAGCTGTACATGTTATATTTTGTAAAAGTAACACCGTCATAGATTTATACCTCTTTGAAAATGTCAAGTTTCGTTCCTGAAAACGTGCATTTGCGGCATGCATTACTTTTCCTATTTAATCAAAAGAAAAAAGCCGCTGAAAGTCATCGTTTGCTGGTAGAAACTTACGGTGAGCATGCTCTAACCTTAAAAACTTGTGAGGTGTGGTTTCGAAAATTCAAAAGTGGTGATTTCGATGTGCAAGATAGAGAACGTTCTGGTAGACCAAAAAAGTTTGAAGATTCGAAACTTCAGGAGTTATTGGATGAAGACCCAACTCAAACTCAAAAACAATTGGCAGAAGCGTTAAATGTGGCTCAAGAAACGATTAGCGACCGATTGCGAGCAATGGGGAAAATCCAACAAGTGGGAAGATGGGTGCCACATCAATTGAATGACAGGCAAATGGAAAATCGAAAAATCGTCTGTGAAATGCTGCTTCAAAGATATGATCGGAAGTCATTTCTGCATCGAATAGTGACGGGTGATGAAAAGTGGATTTTCTTTGATAACCCTAAGCGCAAAAAATCATGGTTATCACCTGGCGAAGCCGGCCCATCGACTCCAAGGCCAAATCGTTTCGGTCGCAAGACAATGCTCTGTGTTTGGTGGGACCAGAGTGGCGTGGTGTATTACGAACTGTTGAAACCTGGTGAAACCGTTAATAGTGATCGCTACCGACAACAAATAATCAATTTGAACCACGCATTGATCGAAAAACGTCCAGAATGGGCCCGAAGACACGGTAAAGTGATTTTACAACACGATAACGCGCCGTCTCATAAAGCAAAACCGGTCAAGGACACATTAAAAGCACTTGGATGGGACATATTATTGCACCCGCCGTACTCTCCAGACCTTGCCCCGTCCGACTATCAACTTTTCGCATCGATGGGACACGCCCTTGCAGAACAGCACTTCGCCAATTTCGAAGAAGTTAGAAAATGGCTCGATGAATGGTTTTCCTCAAAGGACAAACAGTTTTTTTGGGATGGCATCCATAAATTACCAGAAAGATGGGCAAGATGTGTAGAATCAAATGGCCAATACTTTGAATAAATTCTTTTTTTATTTTCTTGAAAATTAAGTTTTTTTTTTTCAAAAAAACCGGTTATTACTTTCCGGTACACCTGGTACATTTCTTCGCGGAAAGTGAGAAAAATAATAAATCCAAGTTTGACAAGAGCTTGGACATTTAGTGTGCGGTTTTAAGCTATAATAACTATATCACGCATTAGATTGTGTCTGGAGACGAGGTATTCATCGCGGATCGTTGAAAAAATCAAGGTAAGGTTAACTAAGCGCGGCGTTTACTTTTGCCTAATTTATTGTTAAATTATGCATTAATGCAATCTAAATAAGATACCTACTATGAGATATTATGATCGTCTTTCAGTCAACGTCAAAAAAGATACAGAAAAATGGCGTAGAGGCTAAACTTTTACCATCAAATGCTGTTACAGGCTACTACCGATATTAATGAAAGGCTTACCGCACAGAATAGCACTAAACTAAGTATCAGCGAGACGACCTCATTGCCTCTTTGGTACAGCTACAGTTCCTAATTGAGGCCAATTGGAGGCTGAAGAGCTCCTTATCAGACTGAACTCCGTGTATGAGATTTGTAAAACCCGAACTCGAGGCTCAACTTCTGCAACATTACCCAAGCTGGAATGCGCAAAAGTATAAGGGCGACATTCTCAAGTTCATCGAGTTTCGGGATAAATTTGAAGCCAACATCGATTCGAGGAATCTTCGGGACATAGATAAGCTTTCGTACTTGCTTAGCTCTCTGAAAAGACCAGCGATGTAGACAGTTAGCGAATTAGCAACTACAAATGCTAGTTATGCAATTTCTGTCAACACACTCAAGAAAAATTACGGACCAACCTAGTGATAGACGCCCACCACAATGCCGTCAATAGCATCAAGAGAGCAACAGAGAACCACTATGCCTGTAGACAGACTCTGGACAGTATTTAGAAACACTAGGGTATTGCAGATGCTGGAGGGAAATATGGAAAGCAATCACCTGCGAGTCACAATTGAAACTACATTCCCTGAACGTATGATGTACCAGGTGAATCTGCTCTCGCCGGATGAGTAATCTATCCCCGCACTGAGGTCGAATCTGTTAAGTGATTACAGTAATGGAACGATCTGGAGCCTCCGCAGCACAATACTCATCCAATGCTGTTCAATCGTCGGCAACTACAGAAGCACTGCAGGTTAGATCGGAGACAGTCCCGAAGACAAAAAACAAGCTGAAACTTGATGATAGAGATAATTTTATAGTCGAGACGAAACGTGGTGTCAAGAAAGAAATATTAGTGAACATCGTGCCTCGCATAACGAACCGTGTACCCGTAGCAGAATGGCAACATAAAAGGATAGAGATAGACATACTAGCAGATGATGACACTGTTGGTAAAGGTATTGACATACTGATCGGAAATAACCTTTCCTGTTCATTTTTACGAGATGATAAGATCCGGGTTAACAAGACCTTATACCTGATTGATACAGATTTCGGCTGGATACTATCTGGAAGCATAGCCTAGCAGAACACAAATGTTTTATCTGTCACAACTTACTGTTAATGCCATACCCAATACTGTCCATACTTTAACGAATCAGCAGTGCAAGTACCGATCTTTATCGATCGTTAGTTATCGATTCGTTTCAGTCGTGAGAGTTAGCGAATCGTCAGAGCAAATGCGAGTACCGAAGTGGTGTCGGTAACTTTTCACGACGGTGTCGGTCGCTTCAGTCGCCAAATTCACAGACTGGTTATATTGAATATTTACGGATGGCAATTTCAGGAATAAGAGAAATCATTCACTCGGGAGTTTTGGCGCCAACGTGAAAAAACATGTCGCCTTATTGTATTATTTTCCCAAGTTATTTTGACTAATAATGCGTTATAATGGTATATTATTCTTTACCTATGAGTTCGTGAATGAGGCCGAGTGTGGCAAAATGATCTAGGAAGGTGAAACATGGAGTTTTCGTGATGGTTCTAAAACTTCGTATAGCCTCTAAGTATTCTTCACCTTTTAGCTAGGGCGTGACTTGCACTTGACTGTGACTTTTTTTACTTGACTCTGACTGTGACTAAGACGTTTGTTTATAGAAAAGGGAAAAGTAAGACTTATTATACAAAATAATATTCCGACTGAACGACTTTGTACAGATGGTCATTAAAAAATATCACCTTTCACAGCTGCTTTGAGTTTAATCGAGACACAGAAGACATAATAGACACAGAAGGTTCACTCCGCGAAGAAATTTAAATAAATAAGGACTCTAACTACGAGGCAATAAAGTAGCAATTCAACTCGTACAGCGCTGGTTACCGCTCGCTATATTCACCTAGAAGGCCGCTCTCTTTCTATCACGTAGCTCTATCTCTCCTGACGCGGCATGTGTAACGTTAGGGTTGTCTTCTTGATGTTTACGCATAATCATCATCATCATCAGCCAGTAAATGTCCACTGCTGAACACAGAGAGAGAGGGGTGTTACACAGAATACTTATTAGTAATTACTTATCAGCTATGTAGCCTATGTAGTACCTACTTTAATTGGAATGACATTTAATCTGCACAAATAAACTAACGCTTAATTAAGTATAAGTTTAAGAGGCCTATTACAAGATCATCATCCCGATGCATATTTAGGTAAAAAATACATGAAACATGGAGACCTCATTTAGGAGCTCTAATTTGCAGATTCTGTTAAAAATAATTGGTCAAGGTCCCTGACAGATAAGATGCTTAATTACGCGCGACGTGGCTAGCGTAGCGTGCGGGCCGGGCGCGAGCCGAGCGGCCACTGATTGCCCTGCTATGACCCTCTTGGGAAGGGACACCGGCCGAACATACCTAAAGTCCAGAGTGCGCCATGCCTGATCGAGGTTACTTTACTTACGTACTTGGTTACTTTTATTTATTTTGTTTTAGAAACGGATAATTCGTGAAGTGAACACCTAGCTTATTAATAATTCGCGTTTTCGATTTTGATTTCCCACCGCCCACAACCTAACACGTACACTTGTAATTTGTATACACAATGTCAGAGCCACCAAGGTTAGTTTAGTTGTTTTTACTATCAAGCTAAGTAGATACTAGTTAC
Organism: Agriopis aurantiaria; assembly: GCA_914767915.1. Lineage (NCBI taxonomy): Eukaryota > Metazoa > Arthropoda > Insecta > Lepidoptera > Geometridae > Agriopis > Agriopis aurantiaria. The sequence goes on from OU612003.1 coordinate 3,030,113, forward strand.
TACTGTTTTAATCGGCTTACTAAATCTATGTATCTATCTGACTATTATTTCTTCTGTGATGATACAAAAAGTTTGAATTTTATAATTTCTTACAAAAAAAAGATACGCTGCACAAGTTCTCAAAAAGAGGCCTTGGTGGCATTCATGACTGAGAACAGGGACCTGGCGTTGGGTAATTTTTCGTGCCCGATGGGCTCACAAGCACATCAGATGATGTGGGAGGAATTGGCGCGCTCTTTGGCGGAGATAGGTCCGTCTAGAAGTGTCAGTCAGTGGAAAACGGTGCGTAGATACTTTTACAAGCCAAGCCAACTAACATCAATTTGCCAAAGTTATATGATTATTTACAGGATATTTACCGTGTTAAGGTCATACAACTTTAGTAAATAACCGTGATAGATTAATTTGCCAACTTGGTAAATGAAAGGAAATCAATTATATAAGAATTATACTACAAAATAAAAAAATCGTCCCCAAGCTATATCGGGCTCGTTCAAGTACCGTTCTTTTATCGAGCGCCAAAAAATCTCCAAATTCGCTAAAATGGCTTTTTCACGACGTTGCGAGTACCGATCTCCTTGTAACGATGGCTCGTTAAATTCGCTAAATCGGATCGAATTTGACAATTATGCAAGTACCGAACTTTGAAAATGACATTTGAGGTCGGTTCAATCGTCAATAAAAAAGATTTTGACGATTTTTATATCAGGTTTTGAAATGAGCCCGATATAGCTAAGCGACGATTTTTTTTTTGGAAAATTGGATTTCGGCTTAGTTTTATTGCTCGAAGAGCTCAAAGACTAGCGGAGTGCTGACAGGATTAGCCATACGCTGCTTCGCCGCGAATTACGGGATGTTAGTAATCCTATGAAAATTGCGGAAGATCGTTTCAGGATGTTCTTCCACATTTCGAAGGACATTGCGCTGGCCCTCATCCAAGGAGTTTAAGAGCGAGTGTATACCAAAAAAAAAAAAAACAGATTTCACCCGCGCGTCTCGCATCGCCCGCATTAGTGTGAAACACAACCACGGCAGCGCGGCAGTCGCGCGCAGCTCCAGTGTACACAACTCGTGTACTTGGACTCGTCATGCGGCAAGGAGTAATAAACACAGGATAAGCGTAGTGTTGGCGTTTTGGCGATTAGCTGGGTTCGGTCGCGGCGCGCAAAACCGTAAATTGTTTATTTCACTTTTCAAAATTGTATTTGTTGTTTATTTTTTAACTTCATTTTTAAGTTTTCTACAATATAAATATAAAATTAATAAATTATATAAATTAACTTGAAATTACCTAAATTAATTTTCAAATTATAATTTTACGCCGGAGACAGTGTCAGAGATCGTTAAACATTAAATCAAACTATACTAAACTAATGCTATGCTATGCTATGCCATGCTATGCCATGCTATGCTATGCTCTATACTATGCTATGCTACGCTATGCTATGCTACGCTATACTATACTATACTATACTAAACGAAACGAAATACGCGAAAGCCCGTTGGTCCAGTTGGTAGTGAACCTTACTGAGCTTGGGTTCGATTCCCATCTAGGACAAAAATTTATGTGATGAACTTTTTATGTTTGTTCTACGAGTATACCTGGTTGTTAATATCTATTTAAGTATGATTAATTTAATTTAATGTAATTTAATGCAATTCAATTCCATTCAATTCAATTTAATTTAATAAAAAAACATCATCATCCTACACAGAACCTTCCTCCATATTTGAAGTCGGTTAAAAAGATAAGTACCTACTGTTTGACCTACCAGTACCTACTCGAGCCAATCCGGGCGGTCTAACAGTAGGTATTACTACTTACCTTTTTATCCGACTACAAATAAGGAGGAAGGTTCGCAATTCGACTTGTATAATCTTAGTGTCTGTCTACTTGGTCCACAGTGTTGCACCACAGTGTTGCACCGCAGTGCTGCAACGCAGTGTTGCAACGCAGTGTTGCAACGCAGTGTTGCAACGCAGTGTTGTATCGCACTGTTGCACCGCAGTGTTGCAACGCAGTGTTGCAGCGCAGTGTTGCACCGCATGTCGCGAAGCACCTCAACAGGTACTCTGCTAAATACCCGTATGCATAGATCACTTGTCATCATGTGAGCTGATAATTAGTTGCTGAGAGTGTACTATATTAAATCAATAAACATGGTTATATTTAAGGTTAGACTGGTACTATGAGCACCGCGACGGTTCATACGTTTACACTGATATGTGGCTGATGCAGACTCTGGTACCTGGAGCGCTCGGCTTCCTAGGATTTCTGATACTGATGCACAGCTGAACAGCCTCTGGTACCTGGAGCCATAGGCCTCCAAGGATTTCTGATACTGATGCACATACTAATGCACTTGTTTCACTGTCAAGTGTCAATAATATCAATAGAAAAAACATAACAAAACAAAACATAGATAATTTTAGTAATTACACCACAATAAAGTTTTAGACGAAAAAAATCTCACTTCTGTGAATTACACAATAAATATCATATGGTAATAAAACATGCCTCTGTCGTGTCTCTCTGCCTCATATCAGTGTAAAAATAGAGGTACAAACCGTTTTCCTTCCTATGAGAAAAAATAATATTGATAATTTTATTGCATACCTACCTTGCCAAAAGATTCGCTTTTTTACCAGCTAAGGAAACATTAACTTTTTTCTGAGATTCGCCACTGTCATTATAGAAACATTTTACTGTTTAAAGGCAAAGTTTATTTTTATTGTTTCATTCAAGAGCAATGTTTATAACCTCAAATAAGCCACAAATGACAGCACCAGCGAAGGTGGCGCCATCTGAGATAAGTTTTGCCGTGGTTTGCCTGTGGCTTCTCATTACCCAAAATGTATGAAAAATACTGCGTTAGTTCCCTAACACTCTGTGAAATCATTTACCACTGAATAAGACTCAAAATATGTAGTGATGGTCAAAATATTTTCGGATTTGAATTAAATAAAGAAATTTCGTTAGTGAAGCTACTTCTCAAAATCTCTGAAATATTGGTGCCGTCGTTTGGCTTTAGACCTCAGCAGCCATTAATCGATGCCACAGACTTAAAATATTCAAGGATGGCTGAAATATTTTCTGATTTAACGTCTTCACTAAAATATTGAAGATGTCTTCTAGTATTAGAACTGAACAATCTATAATCACCGTTACTGATTTAAAATATGCAAGGATGGCAGAAATATTTTACGATACAAGTCAAGATTCTCTGAAATATAAATGCTCTCATCTAGTGTTGGACGCAAATCACGCAAAACCTCCCCTAATCATCAAAAAAAAAACTCACCTATGTTTCCAACCAATTTGTTCAAAATATTCAAAAATAGCTATTTATTTTTTGATATAACTTCACTTTTCTGAAATACTGGTGGTGCCACCTAGCGTTTGATCTGAGAAACTCGTATTTTATGCTACTGATTCAAAATATTTAAAGATGGTACCGCACTGTTGTACCACACTGTTGCACCGCACTGTTGCACCGCACTGTTGCACCGCACTGTTGCACCGCACTGTTGCACCGCACTGTTGCACCGCACTGTTGCACCGCACTGTTGCAACGCAGTGTTGCAACGCAGTGTTGCAACGCAGTGTTGCACCGCATTGTTGCACCGCAGTGGTGGACTGCAATTCAACCAGTATAAAAAAATACTGGTCGAATTGAAGGTACTCTAAGGTAAATGAGAACCTTCGTCCTTATTTGAAGTCGGATAAAAAGGTAAGTAGTATTTGACTTTGACTAAGGTAAGTAGTCCCGCTAGTGTATTGTGCATTTCCCCTTACCAGCACATACCCGAGCCAAGCCAACTGGTCAAACAGTAGGTACTTATGTTTTTAACCGACTTCAAAGAAGGAGGAAGGTTCTCAATTCGACTAGTATTTTTTTATACCGGTCGAATTGAGAACCTTGCCCCTGTTTTGAAGTCGGTTAAAAACATAAGTACCTATTGTTTGACTTTCCACATTTTAATTATTTTTTTATTAGAAGCAGTTTTTTTGCTTCCATTATTACCAAGCTATTTTTTGTCTGTTAAAATTGAGTACCTTCCTCCTTTTGCAGAAAGCCGCTTCTCGTAAAAACGTGAGAAAATGTGGATGGAACTCTCAAGTCAAATTAACCATCACATTAATTTAAATGATTTTTAATTTTAATTTTATAAAATTATAAATAATGAACCTAAATTATTTTATAATGTCATTTAATTTTTAGTTTTATTTTTCTGACTCTCTCTCTCTCTGCTTCTCTCCGTCTCTCTCTCTCTCTTTGTCTGTTTGTCTGTCACAAAGAAACACTCCGACTCTAATAGTTATATTACTGAGCATACATAATAATGGATTGTATCTATGTTATTTTTTCGTAGTAGCTTTACCTAGTCTGTGCTCTAAGGTCATTGGCACCACTTGGTTGCCGCGTCAAGTGGTCGCGTTCGAGCCATCGATTTTTTATATTATCCTTTGTTTGTTAATACAGTAGGTGTTGATATAATCGCACTCGGAACATAAAACCAAGGCGAAAAGCAAGCGCGTGCGTCCTTCCCCGTTGAGGCACAGTGCGGTACTGAGGTTGAACGGAGCATGTTTCACTATTTAGATGCAAAGCGCAACAGAATAAGACTGAATAACGGACCTACCGTTTGACCGAATAGTTGCTTAGAACTAAAGGACGTAAGTCTCAAACCGAATATAATTTATTATGAGAGTACTAATTAATCTAGGTAAATTTTGTCTTAACACTAGAAAACAAACTATATTTTCCTTCGGTGAGTATTTATTTTAGATATGTGACTGAAGTACTTTCCAAGTAAAATCAAAAAAATTAGCAAAAGGTACCATTTTCAAAACATTAAAGTACCGAGTAAATATCTTGCTATTATGTTTCTGTCTTAATGGCGGAAAGAAAATTAATTGAAAATTCACATATATCAATTATTACGATGATCGGATATTTGGTTTAGTTAGAATATCATGGCAAATTAGCATAAAATTTCGGATGCCCCCTCTTAATTTGTTGTTCATGTGTATTATAATCCACCTTTTTCAGTAATCCGCCGATTACTATTGGGATTTTGTGATGGCGCATTAACGAAAGAGTACTATAGCAAGTGCCACAAACTATGCGCTCGCTTCATAGTTTAACAGGTGTCAGGTGTCACACCTTTAATATAAAACTTAATTCACACATATCGTAATGTACTATTTCATTTGTCGCCGGTGACTTCAGTGGTTGTTCGGGACCTTCTGACCTTCTGAAGCTGGACCACCTCGACATGGTTCAAAGGATCTGCATTTTGAGGCATTCTGAAATAGAAATATTCACATGATATAAATTAAAATAGTATTTTTCAGTACCTAACCAATATCTAGCTACCTTACTAATAATACCTACTCTACCTACACCATGTTCTAAAAACTCACAATGCAAATATTAATTACTGTTATTGTTTTAGGTGACTCTGGCTATGCCAGACCTTTTGGGCTGGATTAGCATGCCGATCTGCAGATGGCTCTGCAGAACAACGCTATAAAGATTGTTTAGTAACTGCCTTGCCTTGCCTGCCTGCCAATTGGATTATTAAAGCAGTGTTTCGGTGTCTCCGTAGGAACAGAGTTTTAAGTTACGTTCATCGTGTACTAAAAGGACGCTGCTGCCTCCTGATTCTCCGGTGGTACTGGTTATAGTGTTAGAACACCCCGGTCCATCCTATATATGTAGCTATTAATAAAATTTTAATACATATGTTTTAGCATTTTTCATATCACCTATAATGAGCCTCCTGAGCGCCTCGGTCTGCGGCCTCAGGAAGCTGATGAGTATGTGTGAGAGCTATGCAGCTGATCACGGCCTTATTTATAACGTTAAAAAAAGTCAGCGCCTGGTCTTTCAGGGCGGACAAAGAAAGGTTGTTGTAATGCCTACTGTAAAATTAAATGGCTCGTCTTTACAAAGGGTAGATGTGTTTAAATAACTAGGCCATCTAGTGACGCCTACCCTAAAAGATGATGCGGATGTTTGCACGGTGCTCGATGGAGGTTAAAATAACCTTATTTAGAACTTACTGTACCTTTTATACCTGCAGCCTGTGGGCTGACTACACGCAAAAATCATACAGCGTCAGCGTCAGCGTCCAGTTCAACAACGCGTTCAGAATGAGGTTGGGTCTCCCCCGGTACTGCAGTGCATCGACAATGTTTGCTGAAGCCCGCGTACACTGCTTTTATGCGACGATGCGGAAGAGAGGCACTTCGCTACTGAGGCGGGTGAGCAAACAGCATGCTGGCTGCACTCGGGGACAGACTGGACTGTCCCTATATTAAACAGTGTTGTCGATTGCATGTTTAACACCTTCGTCAACTTCAACTTCAACTCTTAGTTTGTGGCTCCCGTTAAGAATGAAGATTCTTCAACTCCGCCAATGTCCCGTAGATAGACTGTCAAATTCAAGGTTTTCTTTGATATTAATCAATAATACAAACACAAAATTCTTCAACTTCAACCAACTCTTGTAAATAAAAGTATAACCTCTAATTCAAAGATCTATAATTTTTCTCGAATTATTTAATGACCATTGATACAGATTCGTTCAGTCGGAATATTATCTTATATATTAAGTCTTACTTCTCCCTTTTCTATCAACAAAAATCTTAGTCACAGTCAGAGTCAAGTAAAAAAAGTCACAGTCAAGTGCAAGTCATGCCCTAGCTAAATGGTGGGGACTACTTAGAGGCTATACGGAGTTTAGAACCATCACGAAAACTCCATGTTTCACCTTCCTAGATCATTTTGCCACACTCGGCCTCATTCACGAACTCATAGGTAAGGAATAATATACCATTATAACGCATTATTAGTCAAAATAACTTGGGAAAATAATACAATGAGGCGACATGTTTTTTCACGTTGGCGCCAAAACTCCCGAGTGAATGATTTTTTTTTTTTTTTTGTTAAAATCTTCATGAGCGTGGATTCAATGTCCTTTACTCGTAATATTAAACAGTTTACTTTGTCTTATTAGCGTCAAACAAGTCATAGTCACAGTCAGCGTCAAGCTAAGTAAGTCACGGTCAAGTCGAACTCATGCCCCTGTAAAGTGGTGGAGACTTTACAAGAGGCTCCTATGGAGTTCTGGAAACAACACGAAAAGACACGTTTCACCTCGTTATATCACTTGCCCACACTCGAGCACGTTTACGAGCACTTAATGAATAATAATTCACCATTTAGTACACATTAATACGAAAATACACAAGTTTAGGAAAATAATCCAACGAGCCGACATGTTTTTCCGCGTTGGCGCCAAAATTCCCGAGTGAATGATTTCTTTTATTCCTGAAATTGCCATCCGTAAATATTCAATATAACCAGTCTGTGAATTTGGCGACTGAAGCGACCGACACCGTCGTGAAAAGTTACCGACACCACTTCGGTACTCGCAAATGCTCTGACGATTCGCTAACTCTCACGACTGAAACGAATCGATATCTATTTATGTATGTATTTAAAACTATATATGTATGTTTATCAGTCTCTGGCAGCCATATCACAAGCTTTGCTTAGTTTGGGGTCAGTTGTGTGAAAAAATGTCCCGAATATTTATTTTATTTTTTATAACTGACGATTGATAAATAACGGTTCTCTGTACTCAGAAGAAGGACCAAAGAACTCAGAAAAAACGTAATATAAAATAAACGAACTAAACATAGGACGTCCACTGCTGGACATAGGCCTCCCCAGCGTTTCCCTGCGGTCTCTTTTAGGTCGTCTGTCCATCTTATGGGTGGACGTCCTATGCTGCGCTTACCGGTCCGTGGTCTCCATTCCAGAACCTTTCAGCCCCATCGGCCATCTGTTCTGCGTGATATGTGCCCTGCCCACTGCCACTTCAACTTGCTAATCCAGTGGGCTATGTCGGTGACTTTCGTTCTCATTTCGGATTCGATCTCGTAGAGAAACCCCGAGCATAGCCCTCTCCATAGCTAGTTGTGCGACTGAGCTTGCTGTAAATTAAACCTTTCCTACATAAAATCTGAATTTAGACATAGGGGCTTTATTCACAATTTTGTCTTTAAAAATATCTTAGAGTAATTCCCGTACTCAGCTCAAATTCCCGTATAATAATAATGTTAAAAAACAAAAGTCAATTAGTAATAGGTAATTGGAAACGCTGCTGCCATGAATACCTATCCCATACTATAAATAAGTAGGTACCTACGAGAAAAATCGTCAAAATCTTTTTTATTGACGATTGAACCGACCGCAAATGTCACTTTCAAAGTTCGGTACTTGCATAATTGTTAAATTCGGTTCGATTTAGCGAATTTAACGAGCCATCGTTACAAGGAGATCGGTACTTGCAAAGTCGTCAAAACGCCATTTTAGCGAATTTGGCGATTTTTTGGCGATCGATAAAAGAACGGTACTTGCACTGCTGATCTACCTTTGAGGAGTATTGACATAAAGTTCCTATGGTCACTAGAAAGTATCGGTATAACAGACTCACTAAGGGCGTTTGTCCACCGCCGCCGTCACCGTCACGTCACCGAGAACGAGATGACGGCGCCGAAGTAGCGGTACATACATTTACTTAGCCGCGTGTCCACCGCACATCCGTCACCCGAGCGCAGTCATCCCGGCCGCCGAAATTGCGAGTAGATCGGCGTGACCGCTGAACGTGGCCCGAGATTTTGACGGGCCGATGTGCCGACAATACAAAACACGTATGAACTTGTCCATACACTGCCGTCACCGTTCCGTCGCAGTCGCACCGTACACGAGCTCAGTTACCTATTATTTTGTCTGTCACCTATTATCATTAATAATTGTAATAAAAATGGCCAAAAAATTTAAATACGATATTTATTCATTAATAGAAGTTATAGAAAGTAAAGAATGTTTGTGGGATAAAACCAAGGAAGTGTCTAAAGATAAAATTTTGCGGAGAAATGCATGGTGTGATGTTTGTGCCTTTTTAGAGCCGAACTTTGAGGATATGGACCAGAAAAACAAAGACGAAATTAGTAAGTACATGGTAGTTTATTATTTATGTTTTTAATTAAGTAATTACAAGTTTAGATTTTATTCATCTGCCAAGGTAAGGAGCCTTCTGGGCTTACAAAGTATTCAACAAAATTATTTCTTATTTCATTAGCGGTACGCCCACCAGGCGGTACACTTCCTACCCTTGGTACATCAGTCAGCCCATCGTGCATAATAGACATGAACTTATCCTCACCTCTGTAGCCATCTTTTTCACGTACAATATTATGCAAAACGACGCATGCCTTAACTATACTTTTGCTAAGTTTTTTGTTTACATTTAGAGGGCGATGAAATATTCGCCATTTATTGGCCATAATGCCAAATGCACATTCAACGTATCTTCGTGCACGACAATGTCTATAGTTATAAATACGTTTTTTCACATCTAAATGGTTACCGCCAAAAGGACGTAATAAATGCTCAGAGAGCTGGAAAGCTCCATCGCCTAGTATAACATGTGGCATTCTGTTATTTTGAGATGTGTGCAGTGGAACAGGTGGAGGTATACTCAACCTGCCTTCAGTGAGTAGTTGATAGAAGTTTGTACGTTGAAAAATTGCGGAGTCGCAGTCTTTACCGTATGAACCAATATCAACATATACGAATCTGTAATCTCAATCAACTACTGCCAGAAGTACAATTGAGAAATATCCCTTATAATTAAAGTTCATTGTGCCAGATTTCGGAAATTTTTCAATCCGTATGTGTTTTCCATCGACACAACCGATGCAGTTTGGAAAATTAGCTCTTCGTTTAAATCCTTCCGCTATTAATAACCATCGTTCAGTAATAGGCGCAGCCAAGTGTTCACCACTTAAAATAGTCCATATTTGGTGACATACTTGTGTCACTATTCTGCTTATAGTCTTGATACCCAGTTGGAAGGTATATGACATATCGGTGAAGGTATTTCCACTTGCGAGGTATCTGTAATAAAAGTTAATTGTTAAATTTTATTGTTTCAGCATGTGCTGTCATGAACAAGTGGAGTAACATTCGAGACACATTTATAAAGTCCCTTAAATCTAAGTCAGGACAAGCCGCAAAAAAAAAGTACATTTACAGTGATAACCTACAATTTCTACTCAAGACTGTAACACCCGACGAAACTGATTCAAGCATACCATCTCAAAATGACTCTGAAAGATGTCCCGAAAGCCAACAATCATCACATAGTCACCACGACCAATCAATACCTTCCCCATCCACATCCACATCTTCCACGATTCGAAGGGGAACGAAAAGGCTGAATGCGGTCGATGCAGAAATATTAAAAGCTATACAGGCACATCCCGCGGAATCGGAATCTGAATCAATTGACGATGACCGTGCGTTTATGATATCTCTCCTGCCATCCGTCAAAGAATTGAACGACGATGATAGGTTTGACTTTAGGATCGAAGTTATGCAATTGCTTCGCAGATTTAAAAACCGGAGGCGTTTGTCGTTGTTGAACACCGCTACACTTAGCGATCATGGTAACTTCCACAAACTGATTTCACCCCAGCATGAAACCCAGCAGTTCACACCCCAGCAAGGAAACCAACTGATTTCACCCCAGCATGAAACCCAGCAAGGAAACCAACTGATTTCACCCCACCACGAAATCCAGCAGTTCACACCCCAGCAAGGAAACCAACTGATTTCACCCCAGCATGAAACCCAGCAGTTCACACCCCAGCAAGGAAACCAACTGATTTCACCCCACCACGAAATCCAGCAATTCACACCCCAGCAAGGAATCCAACTGATTTCACCCCAGCAAGAAATACAATCTATTGGAGAATTATTTAACCAAGATTTTTCTAAAATGTAGTTGTGTAAGTTTAATCTAACTAGCTGGGCCCTATTTTATAAAACTACAACAGACACAGGCAGTGTTACAGGCTACAGGTAAATTACTGCCAACATTGACGGAATATTATAAGTAGAATTGTAACATGTAGCTTTATAAAATTGGACCCTGTTATTCATACTATCATTTAAGGTGACTACCTGTAATTCATACTATTATTCAAATAAATACATTAAAATACAAAAAGTATTACTTCCTACACATCGCCGCAAGTTAAGTTAGTGACGCAGACTGACATTACCAACTGTACAGACCTTCTCAACACTAACATGCTTCTTCTAGTTGCGGTGATGGAGTAGTATTTTACTACGTACCTCAACGTTACAGCTAACATTTCAGTTGGTGGTATGCATGTCCTGTAGTTCGTGTTTTGTAGTGTGATGCTATCCTTAATATGATATAGGATATAATCGAACGTAGTCGTTGACATCCTATAGTAGTTAAAAAACTTCTCGTCATGCTGCCGCAACATCGCGTGGTGTACATAAAATGCCCCTGTGATGTATCGTTCACGTATTAGCGGATGAATCCAAAATTCTTTGCATCGCCTGCGCCTTCGAAGGTACAAAAGCAGTAGAAGAAGTTGTCGCCGGTTTAACCTAGCCATCACTTTATTTCTTCAAAAACGCGACTACCACGCATGACAGCTGGAACAAACTAAACCAGCGAAATCGGTCGCGGTGGACAAACGATCGCCGTCACGTCATATTAAACTCGGCCTGAAATAATCTCGTTCTCGGTGACGGTCCGGTGACGGCGGCGGTGGACAAACGCCCTAAGGGTGAGTTCGACTAATTTATACACGAGTAACTATATCACGGATAAATCTATTCCATGATTACGGTTAAGATATGTGTAAGAAAATTAAAGTTCTCCAGGTCCCGCTTTGTCAGCATACAAGCAGTTACTTAAACTAATTACAAGAACTTATATGAAAATAATAAAAATGTCAGTTTACGTTAAAATTATACAATTGATAATGAATAATGTCTAATAATAATTTTACTAAAATACATGCATTATAATCAAAGTTTTTTATCATTTAAGAAGTCATCTAGGGAATAGTATGCTTTAGAAAGAAGAAATACAGTCAGCCTATTCTTGAAGCTGTTTATATCGCTCCAGTCACGAATTGATCGTGGTAATTTATTATAGATTATTGATGCCGTACAAAACACACTTTTTAACATTAGAGACGTTTTTGTTCGTTTTGGAAATCGTACTTCATTTTCTCGTCTACTACCGAGATTAAATTTTGGAAAAAAAACTTGATTTTTTTTTCACGAAAAGGGCGACTTCGCTTATGTAAATACATGGTAGTGTCATTAATTTTAATTCTAAAAAGAACTCCTCACAAGATTGTCTTCTTCGCAAACCACATATAGCCCTTATACATCTTTTTTGTGCTTTAAAAGCAAGTAACTTATCTGTTGAGTTACCCCAAAAAATTACTCCGTACCTCAATATAGAAGCTACATAACCATGATATGCCGTAAGTAAGGTTTCTCGGTTCGCAATTTTGCTGAGTTTGTAAAGGGCATATGAAAATTGGATGACGCGTTTCGATAGTAAGTGTATGTGTTGATTCCATGTCAATTTATTATCTATGTGTAGTCCTAGAAATTTTGTTGTTTCAACTTCGTCAATTTTTTGTCCATGATAATTCATGACATTCAAACGCAAACTGCTTGTTGTAATAGACAAAATTTTAGATGAACCGACCCATCAACCTACACATAATTTAATTATCTATTCGCAAACAACTGAGCACGTACTCGTAGAAACACCTGTAACGGGGAAACCTCTATACCGAGCGCCCGTCTATCATTTATAATTCATGGCGAATTCATTTATATTTCATTTATAAGCCTAGCCTTGTGCCGGCGCCGCGCGCAAGTCAGGTGCACGCGTCAGTCGGTTTAATGTGAAGCTAGAACAAAAAGGAAATAATGTTGTTTAAGTCTATAAAAAAACTAGTGTTTTGCGTGGGGGCGCGGGCCGCTGAAGCGGCCCGCGGAGGGGTATAGGGTCCAATTTTGTGCAAAAACTTGAAGAAAACGGTGAAGGTTTAGAAAATGGGTAAGAAATCGCAATACATGAAAAAAAAGTCAACTGATGATGATGATGAAGTGGCGCATTGAATTGAAGAAAATATAATGCTATTCACATAAATTATTGTACTCAAGCTCGCATGCCATACAGAATGCGCAAATTCTAATAAAACTTGTGGGAAATTTCATACGTCTGGCAATGATGCCAGCTAAGAAACAAATCAAATGTCATAGAAAAAAAAAGAAAAAAAAAAGAAAAAAAAAAAAGAAAAAAAAAAAAAAAAAAAAACTACTTTAATAATCGTAATACTAATTATGTGTACCTACTTGTCTATTATATATGTATTTATCAAATTATAATATCAAAGGTGATTATCGCCGAGAATCTAAAAAATATAGTAAACTGCTATGCAATATGTTTGGTCTAACAATGTCTCCGACATGTGTCGGAGAAAGTATAGACGGAACAACATAAATAAAAAAAAAAAATGTCATGTTGATTATTCACGTCACTGTCAATAAATTTGACAAATTGTTTTTTTTTGTAAATTACGGTCTTATGGTCTAACGACCATTAGTGGTATTTTACCCAACTTTATTTAGTTGAGCGTTAATAATTTTTTTTGCATCTTAATATTTAAAATAATATGATTTCTAATTAGCATTGCAATAATATATCTCGAAATAGTTTTGAATTTTGGTACCTTGTTAAAAATTAAAACTTGTCAATTGAATTGAATCGGATATCGCTTTCGCCATAGTGGTGGTACAGTAAATAAATAAACAGAGCAAACGTTGAAATCAGTTGAAAAAAAAAGTCAGTATCTATGGGGGAAAAAAAAACAAGTTTTCCAATATTTTTATTTTTTTTTTTAAATTCTTTAAATTATAATTTGATTGCTGACTGACGCCATGAAGTTTTCGGCAAATATTATTAATATTTAGTAAGTATTTTCCGCAATAACTACTCATAATTTCTTTGATTTGATTATGTCTCCTCTAATTTTGTGTGTATATAAATAGGTACCTATCTACATAAATTAATATTCATTTCCTGATCTATTCGTTTTAAGTTTTAATTTAACATCTACTTGTCTAATTAGTGGTCTAATATCGACAATGTCTTACAATAAAAAAAAACCTCGAACTCTTTTGTACCTTTACTATTCGCTTGTGAGAAGCATCTTAGAGTATGGTAGTCCGATTTGGTCTCCGCACTATAATGTTCACTCCGATGAAATTGAGAGAGTACAGAGAAAATGTCTGAGAATACTTTGTTATCGTCAGCATGTAAGACGTAGTGACTTGAATTACGAGCGGAGATTGGTAAAATTTAATGTTCAGTCTCTGAAAATGCGTAGGAAGTACTTCGACTTTGTGTACTTATATAAAATTATTCACCCCAAAGTTGATTCCCCAGATTTGTTATCTCAGTTATCTTTTAATATTACATACAGCGCGCGCAGAGCCAGAGTCACTAACCTCTTTGCACTTCAAGTCTATAGAAACAATACATCCTTCTTTAACCCAATTGTAAGAATGGCACGTCAATACAATGATTTGTTAATAAATAATTCTGATTTAGATATATTTGATCCTAAGTTTAGTAGTTACGTAAGAACCGTAAAGGATGTCCTCCGTCTTAATCTTAAACTAGATCGTTCAGACGCAGCAGCTGTGTTGCGTCTGAATAGTCCATCTCATGTTTAGTTATTTTTGTTAGTTTGTTTTAGTTTTTAGTCAATTGCCATCTTGGAGGTGCCCATCAGCAAGCTCATTGCTATGCGGATGGGTACTTCCATCACGTTGTCTCATTTTTTTTTTGTATACACATGTTTTGGGTGATAATCCAGTTCAGATTTTTATAAGTATTTATTTAAGTAATTAATTGATTGTTATCTGTTTTGTGTATCTAAATAAATAAAAATAAAATAAAAAATAAATACAATTATACTAAAAAAAAACTGTGTTTGCAGCTACAACGGCAGAGACGGTGCTGGTGGCGGCAGATGCGGTGCTGGCGGTGGCAGAGGCGCTGCTGGCGGCGGCAGAGGCAGCGGTAGCGGCAGCCACCGCTGTGGAAACTGGTCCCGGCGTCGGCGCGGCCACGGTGCTCGCCACACCAAAAATGTGGTGGACGTGGGCACAAGCACAGACAATGGCGCTGTTCGCACTGAGCCGACACAGGAGTATTTACTATAAAAACCCGGTCAAAAGTCGAAAATCTCAAATTAGTCAAAAGCCACTTGAGCTGCGTAGTTTTAAAGCTTAATAATCGGTTTGTAAAACGGTAGTTGCTAAAGTCACCCCCGTGCTTGCCTCTCCCCGCTCGGGTAGTCGGAACCTAGCCATTGTTTAAACCGTACGTCTTTGTTCACGGCGCTTCTATTCATTACCTGCATTCGTTTTGAAATTGTGCTTTAGTGTGATCAGTTGGAGAAAAAAAACATCATGAATATGGACATAGAAGGTATGTAGTTTTATTTGGCTCGGTATTTTATTACCTAGCTGTTTCATTTATATTTTTATAAATTCTACAGACAGGAACCACATAATTGTGATTTATTTGTGTGAAATATTCAATTATCAAGATTTTTGTTCACTTGTCAAGCCTTAATTTTAACTTAGCCTTATTGCTAAGGCTGTATTTCAGTAAATAACACTGAAAAACGATGCGCCTACGTGCGCTATTTTGTTTTTGGATGCTTTAAATACAATAAGGTAAAATATTGGTAATTTTAAGATTATAGTTTGTGCTTGTTTATTTTTCAGATACCACAGATCATATCATATACATCAGTGCAATTTAGGTTCTGAGTCTAGAAAGTGTACAGCTTTTACAACAAACGCAGGCCAATATCAAATGTGCAGATTACCGATGGGGTTGAAAATAAGCCCATCAGCTTTCAGTAGATTAATGACTTTAGCGATGTCAGGTCTTAACAATGAAAAGTGCTTAATTTATCTGGATGATTTAATAATTTTTGGAAAAAATTTACCGGAACATAATAAAAACTTAATGTCAGTTTTTGAGAGGCTACGAAAAGTAAATTTTAAATTAAACCCATTAAAATGCGAATTCCTAAAACGACAAATACTTTATTTAGGTCACGTAATATCAGCGGAAGGTATTTTACCTGATCCAGACAAGATTCGTGTAATTGAACGCTATCCGACACCGATATGTGCGGATGACGTCAAGCGTTTTGTTGCATTCGCTAATTATTATCGAAAATTCATTCACAAATTTGGAGAAATAGTTTTGCCACTAAATAAATTATGTAGGAAAAATTTCATATTTGAATGGACATTAGAATGCCAAAATGCGTTTGAAACTCTTAAAAAATTACTATCGAATCCACCAATATTAGACTACCCAGAATTTACACCTGAAAATGAGTTTATTTTACAGACAGACAGTTCAGGATATGCAGTTGGTAGCGTACTATGTAATAACAATGGAAAACCAGTTGCATATGCTAGTCGAAGTCAGAATGAATATTACAAGAAGAGCTTTATATGACATCAAAATCATGCGAGACTACAAGAGTAAAAATTTAAGAATAGTTTGAATTTTTGTAATCACATCTAGCTGAAATGACAAAATGCCCTGACGATAAAATAAGTGATTTACGTCGTCACTTGAGGTTTTCAAGACTCAATTTAAGCAGAAATGGAATGCAGCTACCCGCAAAGAAGATCGTTTCATATCTAACAACGAAGAATGGCCCACTTCATTGATCCGGGTTCCGAACTACAGTGCAGAAGCTACACATAAACCAGAGCGTCCAACAATATGTTTTAAAGACTTAAGTGAACGTAGTAAGCGACGAAAAACTACTGCATTAAGGGAGCAAGTACCTACAGAAGAACTAGCATACGCAGCTGGTGTTAGTCAACGCAGTATTGGAAACACTGATGCATCAGTAAAGATAAAGAAAATTTTTGCATCGCCAACTAGAGCTTCAAAAATTCGCAAATCACTTACCGAGACTCAAAATCAAGTGTGAAAAAACACACGCCACAAGAGGCACTTGCTTATTTTGTAGAAGGGGACTTCACTATCTCCAAATACAAGTATAATTCGCCATGGAATCAGGATTCAGCAAAGCAAACAGCTGTAATTTGTCCAAAAATAAATCGTTATGCTTGGCAGATTTTTCACGTCAATTCCGCCATGTTAATACTTCATTGTAAGTGTAAATTATAAACATAAATATTTCATTTTGGTTAGCCACCATTCATTTCACATCATTTGGTAAAATAAAATTAAAAAGAGTGTGTTTATTACTATAAATAAAACGGTAAGATAATATTTTATATCATATAATGAACGCATTGTTTTTGTACAATAATGGTACGACTCAAGTGAATATCACAACATGCCCTCTCTGTTTTCAACCCAATTGAACGCTCAATGCATCCCTCATCAGCACAAGTAGATGCTCTTGTGGAGTACATGGAGAGTAATCCAACTTTAGCAAAGGGATTTCTGAGGACTGCGAGTGGAAAGGAAAGTGCACAGAGACAGTGGGAAAAACTGTCCCTGCAGCTTAACAGTATGGGCGGAGCCATAAAAACATGAAAATATTTTATATCATATAATGAACGCATTGTTTTTGTACAATAATGGTACGACTCAAGTGAATATCACAACATGCCCTCTCTGTTTTCAACCCAATTGAACGCTCAATGCATCCCTCATCAGCACAAGTAGATGCTCTTGTGGAGTACATGGAGAGTAATCCAACTTTAGCAAAGGGATTTCTGAGGACTGCGAGTTGAAAGGAAAGTGCACAGAGACAGTGGGAAAAACTGTCCCTGCAGCTTATCAGTATGGGCGGAGCCATAAAAACATGAAAATATTTTATATCATATAATGAACGCATTGTTTTTGTACAATAATGGTACGACTCAAGTGAATATCACAACATGCCCTCTCTGTTTTCAACCCAATTGAACGCTCAATGCATCCCTCATCAGCACAAGTAGATGCTCTTGTGGAGTACATGGAGAGTAATCCAACTTTAGCAAAGGGATTTCTGAGGACTGCGAGTGGAAAGGAAAGTGCACAGAGACAGTGGGAAAAACTGTCCCTGCAGCTTAACAGTATGGGCGGAGCCATAAAAACATGAAAGCAGTGGGGTAAGGAAATATTTTTTTGTCTGTCTCGAATGTCATCAGCAAGTAGGATATATTAGTATTAATATATATGCATTAGTTAAAGGCGCAAATATAGTTCGATAGCGGGTATATATTTGAGCTTTTTAGGGTTAAGACGCTTGTACCGTGGGGACCAGGAGCCCATCGAATATTTAAAGACCTATCAGGGCGACTGGTAGAAGCAACTCGTGGTCAAAATGCTGGCCTTTATTTTGCCCAAAGACTAAGCATTACCATACCTATCTGCGAAATTGTGTTATTAGTTTTATCAGTTTGGTCATAATAGTTTAGTTTTTATTAAATTCATAAGAGTATGCCAAATGTAGCCTAAAAACCGTATAGAAAAAACTTGTCAATACACGCCCGCCAGTGACGCCAGCGCCGGCGCGTACACTCGAAGATATGTCAACATCAGCGACTAATTCTGCAATGGAGGTTGACGACATCTCGATTTGGAGGGAATTTGATGCTAAGGCAACCAACTCCTCAACGTCAACTGTTGCAACCAGTATAATAACAATGCGGCAATACGTGGAGGAAAGAAACATCAACAGGCAATAATGCTCATTAAAATGGTGGAAAGCGCGATCACTATTGTACCCAACGCTATCATGTTTAGCTAACAAATATTTATCGGTAATGCTCAGGGTCTTCAGAACGGACGTTCTCGAAGTCTGGTCAGATATTATCTCATAGACGAAGTTCACTAAAACCTAAACGCATGGAAAAAAATTCTATTTTTGAATATGAACCAAAGGTTTATTTAATTATGTAATTATATTTTTATGATACTACTACTTACTTGTAACAGATTTTATTACTTAAGTAAATACTTTCATATACCCTAACTGTTCATGTTGTTTATTTATTTTTAACCCTAATTTCTAATAATTATAAATATTTAACGGTCATTAGATTGTATAATCTTAGATGAAAGTAGCCATGGTACAGCATTGTGCAATGCTGGTTTAGCATGTGCGGACACGGTAACGAAAGTAGCCATGGTACAGCATTGTGCAATGCTGGTTTAGCATGTGCGGACACGGTAACGAAAGTAGCCATGGTACAGCATTGTGCAATGCTGGTTTAGCATGTGCGGACACGGTAACGAAAGTAGCCATGGTACAGCATTGTGCAATGCTGGTTTAGCATGTGCGGACACGGTAACGAAAGTAGCCATGGTACAGCATTGTGCAATGCTGGTTTAGCATGTGCGGACACGGTAACGAAAGTAGCCATGGTACAGCATTGTGCAATGCTGGTTTAGCATGTGCGGACACGGTAACGAAAGTAGCCATGGTACAGCATTGTGCAATGCTGGTTTAGCATGTGCGGACACGGTAACGAAAGTAGCCATGGTACAGCATTGTGCAATGCTGGTTTAGCATGTGCGGACACGGTAACGAAAGTAGCCATGGTACAGCATTGTGCAATGCTGGTTTAGCATGTGCGGACACGGTAACGAAAGTAGCCATGGTACAGCATTGTGCAATGCTGGTTTAGCATGTGCGGACACGGTAACGAAAGTAGCCATGGTACAGCATTGTGCAATGCTGGTTTAGCATGTGCGGACACGGTAACGAAAGTAGCCATGGTACAGCATTGTGCAATGCTGGTTTAGCATGTGCGGACACGGTAACGAAAGTAGCCATGGTACAGCATTGTGCAATGCTGGTTTAGCATGTGCGGACACGGTAACGAAAGTAGCCATGGTACAGCATTGTGCAATGCTGGTTTAGCATGTGCGGACACGGTAACGAAAGTAGCCATGGTACAGCATTGTGCAATGCTGGTTTAGCATGTGCGGACACGGTAACGAAAGTAACGAGCACACGTTTTTTTAGTAACGAATACATACGGGTATAAATTTTTTCGTTACTTTCGCAGCTTTATTAAATTTTGTTGTAAAGTGCAGTGAAAAAAAGCAATGCTGCGTTCAACTGCTACGCGCAAAACAGGTGGTGGAAATTAACAGGTGGTGGAGCTTTCAGAGGTGGAAAAGAGAATTATTTCTTTAATATGGTGAAGGTTTTTATGAAGGAGACAGACACTTAGCAATTCAACTAATTCATGCAAACTTTATTACTAATGTTGCTTATTTTTAATGTATGTATACATAATTATATATAACTTCTTGATCTCCTCGGGCACCTTTCCAGTAGTTATATGGAAAGAAGCTCAATACACGCCACTTCCAAAAAAACTCAATCCCGATAAATTTTCCGACTTTCGGCTTAATCCTTCCTTTTCTATCTAAAGTTTTAGAACAGCTGTTATCTTTCCTAGTAATAAATGGTTTCTTTAATTAACCCATTCCAATCCGGTTACCATCCTGGGTCCTGGTATTGTATGTATTTAGATACTTACTTCAAAATTGTAAAATTTAAGTAAAAGGTATATTAACTATATCATTTATTATTTTTTGGTAACTTTTTCAGGGCGGTACTCAGTACATCCGCCCATTCCGCAGAAGAGACTCGCTCGTTACAAGGCATAGTGAGTAAATATTATAATTTTAGCCCTAAAATTAAATTAGTTATTAGTGGAAAACTGTATAAAATTATTATTTTTCTTTCTTCCAGCAACCACAAGCTGAGCAAGAATCGCAAAATATAACAAAAAATATTGTTCTGGATGACATCCCAGTGCAGTTATTAAAATTACAATTTACATCAGTACTTGTTTGTGAGTACATTTTATTTGCAAATATTTCTGACAAGTAAGCGTTTGTTTTTAGTTTTCAAGTAAAGCAAGATCCAAAACAGCTGTTGCTGGATTCAATTGTAAGTATGCAAGTAAACTATTAATAAGTATTTTTCATTACTCATACTCGGAAAGTAGGTCTGAAGTTGCCTGAGGAGCGGGTTGAAAGTAATACATTTCAGCCCTAGAGAGAATCACTTTCAATTGACAGTGGCAATTGAAAAATTCCAGACACTCAAATTACTAAAAAAAACTTTTTGTCGGTCCTGCACTTCTCGTGCAGTTGCCAGTGACAGAAAGTTAAAAAAAAAAAAATAGGGGAAAAAATGACGGAAATCCGATCTTCATTGTAGAGTTTCGTTTATACTTCCGTATAGCAGATTTGTATTAACACAATGAGTTCATCTGATTCTGATATGGATTTAACGCCTGGTTTCATAAGAGAAGAGGCTAAGGCAGTAGTGGAAAACCTTTTACCAACTAAATCAAAAGAAAGGTTTATACGAAAATATTATGATATAAAATTCACTCATATTTTTTTTATGTCAGTTCATGTTTTTATTTTTAGTTTCCTTGTATTCGTAATGAAAAGCACAGTGTTTACCTCGGGGTTAAAGACTTATTTAGTCCCTTGAACTATTGGCGCCCGAGCGTAGCGAGGGCATTATATATACATAACGGGGTACGCGTACAAAAGCAGTAAAAAAAAGGCAGACCATTCAGCTGCAAATATGCTTCGAGCTATTCAGTTGCACAGAGAGGGGGATTGAGTATTAGGAAAGCTGCCAAACAGTGCGGTGTTTATTATCCTACAATGTACTGATATGCAAAAAAGAATGCGAATGTCAATGACACTGAATTAAGAAATCAAAGGATAACTCCAAACTATGATGTTAACAGAGTATTTACAGAAGAACAAGAAGGTCAACTTAAAGAATCCATTATAGATTGCGCGTCTACATTTTATGGTCTTTCAACTAAAGACGTTCGCAGCGTTGCGTACCAGATGTCTCATATAAATAATATTAAATTTCCTCTCAGCCGGGAGTTAGAAAAAATGGCAGGCAAAGAGTGACCTAGATCTTTTAGGTCTAGGCATCCTGATTTATCACGGAAAAAAAGCCTGAGGCATGCAGTTTGGCGCGGGCTACTGCCTTCAATAGAGAAACTGTCAATACTTTTAAATAAATACCACTTTTAATACATTTATTTAATCTGAAAAAAAAATCTGGATCGATGGAAAAATTTAGATAATAGAGATGAATTCACCACTTCCTCTCGACCCACCAAGTCGATGTTATGCTCGTGAACGAGACCTTTCTAAAACCTAGCAAGAGGGATCCTAGGATCGCAAACTGGTATTTATGATAGGACTACCGCCATCAAAGGTAGAACTCTTATCTACTACAAAAGGTCCCTTCACTGTATTCCTATCCCTACTCCTCCCTTCATAGCTATGGAAACACACTGTTGCTGTATCTCGATGAACGGTCATCAATCCATCACCCTCGTATCTTGTTACATCTCCGGCAACAAGACCCTCCACAGGGGTGACATCGAGGCTCTCCTGTCTCTCGGTAGCGCCGTCATTCTGGCTGGTGACTTCAATAGCAAGCAAACATGAGGATGTGGGGCTGCAATGTTTCTAATGTAAAGCCGTGTACGGTATTTGAAATTAAAATATATTAAAGTAAAATATTTGGATTGTATCGCGATGGTTACCAGGTTGGGAGCACCTTCTTATTTCATCACATTCACTTGTAATCCGAATCGGCCTGAGATTAAACAATCAATATGTCATGGACAACCTCATCCTCTAATTTGTGCTCGAGTTTTTAAATTATTTATACGTGATTTCCGATCCGGTGCTTGGTTTGGTCAAATACAGTATTTAACTTATGTTATAGAATTTCAAAAAGTGGGATTGCCCCTTGCCCATATTTGCTTTTGAGTCGAAAGGTGGTGGTCCTGTTGAAAATGCAGATATTGACAAAGTAGGTAGAGCTGACATACCAGTACCTCGAGCACGAAAAATATTCGACTTCGTATCGTAAAGGTATAGAGTCCACGATACGAAAACTGAGAATGACGATAGACGAAAGCACGAAGCACATTCTGTCGACTACCGAGAGCTCGATACGATAACGTTAGTGACGTCAGCGTAACGTAAGGAAGAACGGTCTCACTGTGAGCGAAATGAACGTCTTATTGAAAGATTCACACGTTCAAAAAATAAGCCAAATCGTGAATATTTAGTTATTTTTGTCCTAGAGGTTTGTTTATTGACAAATGAATTTTTTAAAAAACATAAAATGATGATAAATCTTGAAATAATTCATAGTCAATTATAAAACAGCAGTATATTTGCAGAAATAAAATAATTATTAAAACATTTAAAAAAAAATACGGTTACATTCTTTTAAATGTAGACGATGTGCTACTGGCATCGCCCAATCCTAAAAATTTCATACTTATCAAATAGATGTTAAATCAAAACTTTAAAATAAAAGATTTGGGTGAAATAAATACTTTTCTATGTATAAGTATTAATCAAAATGTAAAAGAGAATGTAATCATATTCAAATTCAAAATACAATATTAAGTCAAAGAAATTACTTAGAAAATGTACTGGAAAAATGCAATATGAGCGAGTATAGTAAAGTAATGCAGAATAATTATGACCACAGTTGTCTAAAAAGGGAAAGATCAGAGAGTAAAGAGTTAGAAACACGATTTAGAATGGTTATTGGTTCTTTGATGTATGCGATGCTCTGTACATGACCTCTGTCTTTCTCTGAGTATTTTGAGTAGACATCAATCTTGTGCTACTAAAGACCTGTGGAATGCATTAAAACATGTGTTAAGATGTATTTAAGAAAGATAAATGTCATGAATGTATAGTAGGTTATGTTGATTCTGATTGGGCCAGAGATAGAGTGGACCGAAAATCTACAGGTTTAATTTTCAAAGTTTTTAATTGTAGTGTTATTTGGGGGTCCAAAAAGCAGCAGGCCACATTGGCTTTATCTTCGACTGAATCGGAAACTATAGCATTATGCTTAGCCACTATACCGAGGCATGTTGGCTAAGAAAATTCTATAAAGAGTTGGTGGGCTGTGAAGTAAATGTTACTATTCAGAAGATAACCAAAGCGTTATCAAACTGTGTAAGAATCCTCAATTCAGTCACAAGCTAAAGCATTTGAAAATTAAAATGCACTTTATTAGAGAAAAAATTAGAGACCATATTGTGAAATTAGAATATGTAGGAACCGAAAATTAAATCGCATGTTTTTACAAAGCCGCTAGTCAGAATAAAATTTGTAAAACTATTAGGATTAGAGTAATACTTAGATTACTTAGTGATTAACTTAGTTACATAATATATATAAGGTTAGAAGCGATAGGTACATTGATAGAGTTAGTAGTTTTGTTTTCTGTTACTTTTCTTATCCATAAGGCATGATAAAGGGTGTTGCGTAATGAGTAGTCAACCCTTTACCTATGGTTGGGGGGCATCATGACTGATAAGAAAATCTAAATTGTGTTCAGTAAAAGTATCATGGTTTTAGAGTATTTGGCTCTTTTTTAAATTTCAGAATAATTACACGCACCAAGCGTGTAACTAATCACTTTTCGATGCCATGATCACAAATGAAAGTATTTTCTCAGTATGTTCCTCTTCCTCGGGCGGTTACAATGTGGTGCAGTACGAAATGCAACAGCATTCATCGTCATGCTATGTTTAATGGATTCTTAATAACTTAATATTTTTGACACCTAATTAATAATGTGGGAAAGATAATTAGTGCAAAATAAAGAAACCCATATTATGTTATTTGCATAAAATTTTAACTTTGCATGTAAATATAAAACAAATAATTAATAGGTCTATTTATTTTTAATGCTAATCTGCTATAATAATGCTGAGACATTTTTGTGCCACGAATTTATTTTTCCACGAAAACCTTTTAAGGATTAAGAGGTAGTTTTAGGGACATTATTTCAAATATTGTACTACTACGTCTAAAAACTTATTAATTTTGATTTTTTATCACAAAAAGGTTGACACATCTGAACAAAATTTTACACCAGATTTTTTTTCTTGTTTGTGAAAAGTTAACCCTAAACTATTTAATATTATTAGGGTATTCACTTTACGGCGACGTTAGGTGAAATTGTAATCAAATTAGCAATTGTAGTCCGCCATGGCTAGACAGACTAACCTAGGTCGGACCGAGCATTTGTATTTTTGTACTGTTTACCTACGATCACCCCTTAAACTTCACTCTTTGAAGGAATTCCTTAATAATTCTAATCTAATCAAATAAAAATTAAATAAAAAATATATAATACACTTCCTGTGGCTTCCATAACTAAATGTTCCACTTCTAAGGCGCCTACAGCATGAGGGAAATTCCAAACCTCTTGATTATTTTCTCCGCTTTGCCTTAGTTAAAGGTAAACACAAAACAAAAAAGACAGGTTATAAATACAATAATTATTATTATATTAGAGGTAATTAGTGTTAAAAAAAAGTGTAGATTTAAGATATAAAATAAATATGTGAATAATAAAAATAATTATATCCTTATTCACTTGAGATAACATCACAGAGTTGTATCACGGTGTTGTATCAACAACACCGCGGCCTCCGCCCACGCCACCATTAGCAACAATTCAACCGATTCCGATTCAATTAAACCGAAAATCAGCAAAATAACCAAATATTGCAACTTATTACTTGTAATGCGAGAAACTTAAAAAGGGTGACTCTTTACCATGACATATATGCAAAAAATTAAAACAATACTAATAATACTTCATACCTAAAATCATCAAAAGTAACCATTATAGATGATTGTCTCGTGACATCTAGTATTACTTTCGAGGATTACTTCAAGTTACTAGGATTATATTTTGTGTGGATAATAACAGGGGAGCCTCTCCGTAGAATAACTTCCCTATTATTTATTTCTACATCCCTGTTATGCACTTACATAAAAAATTGCCCAAAACTGTCTAAATGGTCAGTATGTAGATTTATATTTGGGTATAAACCATGTTACTAGAGAAAACCTATGTAGTAGAAATATATTAATACCTGTGGCGTGCTAACTCACGCGCCTCGGCAAAACTAGGGAATATTAAATTAAATAGGTTTATGAAATCGCTACCGCTAATGGCACGCTCTGCCGCCGATAAACCTGGTTTTGCTGAGGTGCGCGTACTAACTACGCAGAGAACTATGACGGCGACCGGTCGGCTGCCGGACACTCGCTCCAAGACGGTTCGAGGCGCCGGTAATCTGTTACTCGCGTATTACCTAGTTCTTTTGCAAATTGTTATTTCTTACTGTTTATTTCTGTTTTTCTATCTATTACTTATAATTCAAATAAATCTTTTTGTTCGTAAATGCCGTGTCAATTATACTTTAAACCAAATTATCAACGTCCTCCACATCTGGTGACCCCCACGACACATCAACCTTCTGGATTGTCAGTGCTTTTGGAATAAGGGAATTTGGATAACCAGGACCACTACTACGACTGTACAAGGTATTCCAGTGTGCATCCAGGACTCAGGAGTTTTAACCGACATTAAAAATTGTGGAACGTTCGAGACCATTCGATTGGTGTGTGGTACAAGTCACGAGCGGTGAGCGATATTTTTTTTAAATACAAAATGGCGACTGATGCCAGAATAGATGGTGTTCCAGAGGTGCTGAGGGTAGCCATACGAGTTCCACCGTTCTGGCCGGAAGAGCCAGCCCTTTGGTTTGCCCAGGTAGAGAGCCAGTTTACCCTATCAAGGATAACGACTGATGAGACAAAATTTTGCTATTTGGTAGCGCAACTTGATCACCAGTACGCAGCGGAGGTCAGGGATGTAATTACTAACCCACCAGCTACAGATAAGTACGTCAAGCTAAAAACAGAGCTCATAAAGCGACTTTCAGCTTCACAGGAGAGAAGGGTGAAGCAGCTGCTGATGCATGAGGAGCTTGGCGACAGGAAGCCTTCAACTTTCCTGCGCCACTTACAAAGCTTAGCTGGTCCAGCCGTACCAAATGACTTTCTGGCCACTGTTTGGTCAAGCCGTCTGCCAGCAGGTATCCAGACGGTAATAGCGTCCCAGTCGGATCTTACACTAGAAAAATTAGCGGACTTGGCGGACCGAGTGCACGATATAGCCCCACCCTACGCACACCCTCAAGTGGCAAGCACTTCATCGCCACCTTATGAAGATTTAGCCAAGCAAGTGTGCGAGCTGACTCGCCAGGTAGCTAAACTGGCTGATCAGGTTTCTGCTGGAAGCCGTTCGCGTTCACAGAACCGACCACGTAGCCGTTCTCGCTCATACTCACGCTCACGCCCAAGCCAGCCGCCAGCGAACCACCCGCATTGTTTTTACCACTTCACCTATGGAGATAAAGCGCAGAAATGTAAACAACCCTGTAGCTACAGCGCGGAAAACTTCCAGGGCAGTCGCAAGTAGCGGCGAGCGATTGCCCTTCATCAGCAGGCCGATTATTTGTCACGGATCGCGTAACAAAGACGCAGTTTCTTGTAGACACTGGTTCCGACCTGTGTGTTTTCCCGCGATCGTCTGTCAGGACGCCCTGCTCTAAATCAAAATATGATCTAACTGCTGCAAATAACTCGGTAATTCATACCTACGGCCTCACTCAGTTGCAGCTAGATTTAGGACTTCGACGTGCCTTCACTTGGAGTTTTACTATCGCTGATGTTTCAAGACCTATTATAGGCATCGACTTCCTCAGCTACTATGGCTTACTAGTGGACTGCAAGAATCATCGCCTAGTAGATGGAGTAACATCACTTTCGGTCATGGCTATCTCCACCAGCTCCCCTGACGACATCGGTTCTATTAAAGTTGTCACAGGAGAGTCTGACTTTCACCATGTCTTGCGCGAGTTTCCTGAGATCACAAGACCGGCTGGAGTTCCATCAGCTCCAAAACATTCAACACTACACCATATCAGGACTACTCCAGGTCCTCCTGTCTCTAGCAGACCACGACGTCTTGATCCAGTCCGTTTGCAAGCTGCTAAGAAAGAGTTTGAGTCTATGCTGTCAAGTGGCGTAGCAAGGAGGTCAGGAAGTCCCTGGTCGTCTGCACTTCACCTGGTAAGGAAGAAGGATGACGGATGGAGACCCTGTGGCGACTATCGCTCACTCAACGCCCGAACAATTCCTGACAGGTATCCGATCCGTCACATCCAGGACTTCTCCCAGCAACTATCAGGATGTTCTATCTTCTCCACGGTCGATCTCGTCAAGGCCTATAATCAGATCCGTGTTAATCCCGGGGATGTACCCAAGACTGCCCTTACGACTCCCTTTGGATTATTCGAATTTGAGTACATGACCTTTGGGCTAAGGAATGCTGCCCAAACCTTCCAAAGATTTATGGATGAAGTCCTTCTGGGCCTTGATTTCTGCTATGGGTACATTGACGATATTCTTATTTTCTCTTCTTCGAGAGAAGAACACAAGAGTCACCTTTGCCACCTATTCAACCGACTCAAGCAGTATGGAGTGCTAATCAACACTTCAAAGTGTGTTTTAGGCAAGTCTGAAGTAGACTTCTTAGGATATCGCGTCTCAGCTGCTGGTACTCGTCCACTGGATACTAAAGTTCAAGCGATCCAGAACTACACTGTTCCTAAGAACGTTAAGGAGCTTCGTCGCTTCCTCGGAATGATTAATTTTTACCGGCGTTTCATTCCCAACGCAGCTCAACTCCAAGCGCCGTTGAACGCTCTTCTGTCCGGACCTAAAGTGAAAAGCACTCAACTTATTGAGTTGAATCCTGAACGCCTGCGTGCTTTTGAAGACTGTAAAACTTCATTATCGCAGGCTACCTTGCTCGCTCATCCGGATGCTTCTGTAGATTTGGCAATCGTCACTGATGCGTCCGACTTAGCAATCGGTGCTGCTCTTCAACAGCGCAAAGGAACAGACTGGCAACCATTAGCTTTCTATTCGCACAAACTAGCTGGTGCTCAGGCTAAGTATAGTCCCTATGACCGGGAACTGCTCGCTGTGTACGAAGCCATCAAGTACTTTCGGCATATGGTTGAAGCCAGGACTTTTACGGTATACACCGATCACAAGCCTTTGACATTTGCTTTTTCAATGTCCAAAGAGAAATGTTCTCCCAGACAATTTAGACATTTGGATTTCATTTCTCAATTCACCACCGACTTACGATATTTACCCGGAAAGAAGAACATTGTCGCGGACGCATTGTCTCGTGTGGAAGAGATTACTACAGCTATCGACTATCAAGCTCTTGCAAGATTTCAGGAAGAGGATCCAGAACTGCAAGACTTGCTACTTCGTGGTTCCAGCTTGAAGCTACGAAAGGTACAAACACTGGATAGCAATGTTTCAGTCTACTGTGACACCTCGCTTGGACAGCCTCGTCCTTTCATCACTCCACAGCTACGAAGACAGGTCTACGACACGATTCACCAGTTTCATCACCCCGGAAGTTCAGCTACAGTACGACTGGTCACCGAAAGATTTGTATGGCCAGGGATTCGTAAGGACTGTAGAGAGTGGTCTAGGCAATGTTTACAATGCCAACAGTCAAAAGTTTCCCGACATACTAAGTCCTCCCTATCCCCCTTCCTAACTCCCTCCTCCAGGTTCTCTCACATTCACCTGGATATTGTAGGGCCATTACCTCTTGCTTCTGATTACAGGTACTGCCTCACCGTCATCGACAGATATACTCGATGGCCTGAGGCAATCCCGCTGAAAGACATCACGGCTGAGACTTGCGCTGCTGCCCTTTTATCTGGCTGGATTGCCAGATTTGGATGCCCTGCCCGCATAACTACCGATCGTGGCACCCAATTCACCAGCCAGCTGTTCAAGACGCTTGCTTCGCTGGTCGGTGCACGTCATTTCTGCACTACAGCGTACCATCCTGCTGCCAATGGCATCATCGAGCGACTCCATCGGCAACTCAAAGCAGCCATAATGTGCCACACTACTTTGAAGTGGACCGAAGCTCTTCCTCTGGTGCTACTTGGTATGCGCAGCGCGTGGAAAGAAGACTTGAAGACTTCGGCCGCAGAACTGGTCTTCGGCGAACCCCTGCGTTTACCTGGACAGTTCCTGTCACCGAGCGACGACTTCAGCTCAGATGACATCACGCAATACGCAACACGACTCCGAACTCATATTCAGAAGTTGACTCCAAGACCAACTTCTTGGCATGCTGAAACTCCATTCTACTACCCACGTGACCTCCAACATACATCTCATGTATTCCTGCGTAAGGGTCACGTGCGTGGCTCATTAGAACCACCTTACGCCGGCCCTTACTTGGTCATCAAAAGGCAGCCTAAGTTCTTCACCATTGACGTTAAAGGCAAGAAAGCCAACGTCACTGTCGACAGGCTCAAACCGGCGTACATGATGCAGGAGTGCACTTTACCAACAACGAATATAACAGAAAAAGAAATTCTCCCGGCATACAACTCGAAGCAAACTTCAAATCCACCGCCAACTGAAAAAGTTACCCGGAGCGGTAGAAGAGTTAGATTCCCGGATTTCTATCGACCGTAGTCACGGTCTGGCCGGGGGGAATATGTGGCGTGCTAACTCACGCGCCTCGGCAAAACTAGGGAATATTAAATTAAATAGGTTTATGAAATCGCTACCGCTAATGGCACGCTCTGCCGCCGATAAACCTGGTTTTGCTGAGGTGCGCGTACTAACTACGCAGAGAACTATGACGGCGACCGGTCGGCTGCCGGACACTCGCTCCAAGACGGTTCGAGGCGCCGGTAATCTGTTACTCGCGTATTACCTAGTTCTTTTGCAAATTGTTATTTCTTACTGTTTATTTCTGTTTTTCTATCTATTACTTATAATTCAAATAAATCTTTTTGTTCGTAAATGCCGTGTCAATTATACTTTAAACCAAATTATCAACGTCCTCCACATACCTATCACAGGGTCTATTTGGCACATAATATAATAACCACGTTGTGTAAGTTGATGGAGCGTATGTTTATTTAAAAAAAAAGTTTGCATAAGTTTAGCAACCTCGTTAAACCCTTTTTGATTGATGAACGTATGTTTATTTAAAAATAAAACACAGTTTGCATAAGTTTAGCAACCTCGTTAAATCCTTTTTGATTAATGAACGTCTGTTTATTTAAAAAAAAACACAGTTTGCATAAGTTTAGCAACCTCGTTAAACCCTTTTTGATTGATGAACGTAAGTTTATTTAAAAAAAAAACAATTTGCATAAGTTTAGAACCTCGTTAAACCCTTTTTGATTGATGCATCTGATGGCTACATATTGCATATATCTCGTCCATATCCAGCCACAACCCAAGTCAGATTCTGATATAGTAAAACAATTTTTTCAAATGATCAGTCCGCTGAAAGACAATTTATCAGCTAAATTATATAAACCAGAGACCCTTGATAGAGGTGAGAGTATCATCTATTAAATATTACTAATAAATCAAGAATGGTTACTCTATGCAGATCAATTCAGGGGCACAACAAGACAATCCGAACAAGACTTGCTAGAAATAGGAATCGAAAATGGGTCGATTTCACGGTATCAAAATAGACAAATAGGAAAGGTCGAGCTGAGGTTATTGTGATACAAGGAGTAGACGTGTATGCAATGTTCAATGAATTAAAATCAATCGTACAATGATGGTAAGCACCTCGATTTACCATATTTATTGACGAAGTGATGGTACAAATCGGTTAGTTTTACTCGATACCAAATTAGGAATGTTACCGCAGAAACACCTGTTAGTGTTACGTATGTTACCTAGATTACTGATACCACGATAAGATTGGTTAATAGTTAATACGCGTCAAAGGGGTGATGAAATGCGGCAAGAAGAGAGCGCTAAGCGTAGCATGCCACGGATTGGTGTCTGAACTTATTATCTAAAGCCACGTAGAACATAAATTATACAATTCCTAGTAAATCCATCAAGTGAAATATATCAATCACATCACAATATATATTTTGATAGTAATTATATAATAAATAAAAATTCATTAATTTACAATTTAGTGGAAAACGTAGTGGCACATCACATGACAATCTAAATAAATGGCAGAAGAAGGCATTAGTAAAAAACTTACTGCTGCGCAAAATTTTGACGAAGAAAAGTATGACACAAGAGTCTTCAGAGATAAGCGTTATGCTGGTGCTTTTAACACCAGTGCGCCCCAAAATGCCAGCGCGCAGGCAAGAACTGGACCAGGCCAACCAAACATCAGTACGCGAAAAGCCCGTGTAATCAAAATGTCATCACGAGCAAAATAAAACTAAATTGTAAACAAAATTCAAGTTGTCCTGATATCTCTTTTGCTTCAAGTAATCAAGATCGGTCCGTGCCTTCCCCTATAAGAGTATATATAAAAACTATAAGAGAACAGTCCGACAAAGAAATGGTAAAAGAAATTCAAGAAAAGTTCAGAATTCCGTTTGGTCTTATTGTTGATGTCCCCAAAGTCGGATTCGGCAACAGTAACGACGTCAACAGTGAATAATGACAGATTGATATGGTTATTTTATTTGTTTGCTTTGACATAATGCTAATTAATTATAATTTTTTGACATTGTGCTAATTCTTTTTATTATTATTTCTTTCTTTATTAATTTGTATTAATTTGACACTGATTATTTGTTTTTGTAATTGTTAGATATGATAGGTACACTATTAGTACATTTTTACCATTTACATAGTTTAAGTTAGAATAGATCTTATAATTATTTACTTTAGTACCTTGATACTAGTAACAAAGATGACTTGTAAATTATTAGTTACCAATAAAATGATTATGATTATGATGATAAAAACACGAGTCAAAGATTATTTGAGAAACTGCAAGTATCTTCAGAAATTTTTGGTATTGATCTCAGGCTGATACAAAAATTTGCTGCAATCTTAGAAGTTATTTCCAGTAGGCATAGAGCATTACTGTATGTATACAAAATACAGAGTAGCGACTTTAATAAAAGTTCTACGACTTTAATAAAAGTTCTAAGTTGTATTATATTCTTTAGTCTTTCGAAAAAGGTTTATACATGGAATACATGTCGGCGCGTTGAAGTTTTAGCATTCGGGCGCAACTACCGTCGGATAGTTTTTAAGGCTTAGATTATGTAGGTAGGCGTCACCTAGCTTTGTTTTGGTGGACTAGTGATGGAGGTGGCGCCATCACTGGTGTAACGCTGCAGTAACTTACTCTGCTGAAGTTCGTTGTGAAGTTGTGTCGTTGACAACCAATCAGAGTTTAGTAAGTTGGTATACCGTCCGGCAGAGGCGCTAGTGAGCGCGGCGCGGCGGACACGTGCGCGAGGCTCTGTGGAGCTCACTTTTACTTTGGTGTCTGATTTGGGATTGTCACTCTTTGAGGTTGGAAATTGGAATTGTTGGTTGGAGGGTGTTAGCGTTCGTTACAAGGCGGAACACCTTGTCCCCAAGTAATTTTCAAGTAATTTGGATATTGTAATTAGTAATCATAGCGCTTCGAAATAAAAACTGTATCAATGTACGTGCGATGTCTCATTCTCCTCGGCCGCTATACTCACGCCATAGAAACAAGATTTATCTGATAAAGATCGGCCATCCACCGATCGGTGCCCCCGCCTCACGCATCCAGGCTCGCCCCGTCATACATAACTAATATCTCCGCCCCAAGTTCCAGTTGACAAAAACAACTACTTTTCATGCTGAAAACAAAAACCCATCCATCTTTGTTCAAACGTCGGACAAAGTTAGCTCCATACCCAACCCAAAATTTCCCATACCAATGTCTATTTTATCCCAACGCTCTCTCTTTGAAACCCTACTGCAAGATCTATTATTAATTGGTGATGCCAATCTTCTTTCTGCAGTCAAAATTAATATCACCCACCCTTCAACTCCCTCAACAAACCCTGGCCCAATCCCAGCTTCAACTTTATCTGCCGTGAGTAGGTATGTCATAACTGTCTTTATTAATTTAATAACTTATTTACTCCTTTTTACCCTCTCATTCCATTTCTTCTCTTTTTTTTTCGGTTCCACCTGACCAGCCTCTACCCTTCCATATCTTGGACCAATCTTGAACCTACATTCACTTCCGAGGTATTAATTTGTTTAAGTTTCTTAGCATAATTTCATTGTAAAATTTAATAACTACAAATAATACTCCACCCCTTTTTCTTTTTAGAATCAACAAAATGCCTTCCCTTGACCGCCGCTATCAGAGTTGATCTTTTCTCTAAATGATTTTCCTGTAAGTATCAATCTAGACATTGTGCTTTAAAAAATATGATATGATAAATATTATCCCGGCACAATAACAAGTGTCGATGGAGATATATTTCAAATCAGTACCATGTCAAAGGAAACAAGTTTTGGAAGTGGCCGGAGAAAAAAATACGAAATTTGGTACGAACGACAAATGCTGAAAGAAAAAATTAATGCACCCAAAAAGGTAACGAAAAGACGGCATTACGATGTGCTGGAAATATTGCGTTATTTATTTTAAGTTGTTTTTTTTTGCTTTATAGTGTACTCACCTATCCTTGGATGCCTAGTTTTCGGTAAGTTTTTCGTATTATTCACGTAAATTTGGGTAGATAAATACTTTGATTTGATTTTGATATAATGTTTGCATTTTTATGATTTAATCCATGGTTTATATTATTTTTCTATTTGTTGTAGGTTAGCTTTGTGTTTATTTGTATTACAAATAAATCACAATGGTCAGAACGTATAAAAGAAAGCTGGGTGCCCGAAACTATAAAATCTATAATGATGAAGACCTTGCAAAAGCCGTTGCAGAAGTGAGAGCTGGAACAATCTCCCAAGCAGGTGCTGCCAAGAAGTACAAAATTAATAGGACTACTATACTAAACAAGATCCATCACAGACACGAAGGAATGCCTAGTCATCCCCCTGTTTTGACGCCTCAGAGTTAGAAATTAATAGCAGATAGAATATGTGTGCTAGCAGACTGGGGGTTTCCTTGTACAAAGGCCGACATTCGAACCATCGATCAAATGGTTATCAAAAAGGAAAGTAGGGTTATAATGCAGTGGAAAGACAACTAATTTATAATTATGATGGGACAAATATAACAGATGACCCGGGGGCGATAAAAGTCCTAGTACGCCGAGGGCATAAACGCGTCGAAAGAGTCCAAGAGCGCTCGAAATCATCCATCAGCATCATGTTCTGTGGCACAGCTGAAGGACAATTGATTCCTCCCATGGTTGTCTATAAATCGAAGCACCTTTACGACCACTGGACACAGGGTGGGCCACCTGGAACTATTTACAGGAACAGTAGTAGCGGCTGGTTTGACATGAACCTCTTCGAGATATGGTTCTTCAAAGTATTGTTACCGCACATCCAGGAAAACAGAAGAAAACGAAAAAGCTGTTTTCATTGGTGACAATTTAGCTTCTCATTTTTCACACGAAGTCATCAGCGCTGCACTAGAAAACAACATATATTTTACGACGTTGACACCAAACTCGACGCACATGATGCAACCATTAGATATGGGAGTCTACGGGCCTTTAAAGAAACAATGGCGGAAGGTTCTGGATAACTGGAGAAAAGAATCAAGAACACGGGGCGCAATTCCAAAGCCAGTTTCCCATGCTGCTGAAAAGGTTGACGGATGCATTGGCTCCTAACATAAAGAAAAATCTACAAAGCTCCTTCAGAACTACTGGCCTTTGCTCTTTTGATCCGGAAGCCGTCCTGAAAAAACTTCCAGCAGATCGCTCAGAAGAGACTGGACGTGTTATCGACAGCAGTCTGCTGGAATTTTTAAAAGAAACAAGGGGTTACAACTCTTAAAGAATTCGACACAGAAGAGGAAAGAAAGTGATTCATTAACCTGGTACAACACGCCAAGATATCCTACGCCCAACAACAAATGATGTTCCGGAAATGGAAAACGATGACACAGTTGATGATACTGTCTCGGCTGTCATGGAAGTATGCCTACACCTAAGGTCGAACCTATACCTTCAACTTCTTCTTTGCCGCCTACGACAGGCCAGACGTCTTCTGATGACGATGTTCCTTTGAGTGATTTTTCTCGTAAAAGGAGATTAAGGGGCAAGGAGAAGAATAAGGAGAAGGACAATAAGAACAACAACCTCTGTTACATTTGTAAATGTGATTTCCAGTTCTACTATCATCCTGCTGACTGGATTTGTTGTATCACTTGCAAAAATTGGATTTGTGGCATGTGTAACAAAGGCTCAACCAATCCGTCCTATGAATGTATGGTGTGCGAGGACACAGATTAATAATTTTTAGATTTTCTATTGTTGTTAAAAAAAAAAGTGTGTTGATTCCAAAGATAATAATTACAAGACTGATTAAGTGCCTATAATTTTGTAACGTGATAATAAAAATGACTGATTGATCTCAATAACTCATTGTTTTTATTTCAATTTCCCCTAAAATGCATAAAATATTAATATTTTTTTATCAAAATGATGTCAAAGAAACCCCACTTCGGGGTTACGTTGACACATGAAAAAAAAAATGTGGGGGGCCTGTAGGGCTTGATATTGGTATGAGATTGATAGTTAAAGAACACATTGTTCTGTTGGAACAAAAACATCATTAATAATAGAAAAATATTATTTTAAGTAATTTAGTTGGAAATAAAACTATTTTGATTTTTGATTTTTGATTTGATTAATTTTGGTTGTTAAAAAAAAGTAATTCCCAAAAAACTTATCGAAATATGTGCAAAGTAGCCCCGTTTTACGTAGCTTATTTTAAAAGAAGTCTAATTGCAAAAGAACACATTCAAAAATATCAACAGCTTCAACAAAATGTCGCAATGCCAAAAACCTTAGTGAAATCTGTACCAACCAGGTGGAATTCGACTTACCTAATGCTGGAGCGATTTAATTCACAGTTACTATCACTACCATACAGATTTTTTGTTTTCAGCAGTGCATATTACTAATTTTTTAAATATATTATATTCAGATGCCTCGGAAGTACTCCAGAACTTCAACGCGAGCTGTTATATACGCAAGAAGCCTTGGAAACTGCTATACAGAAAATAAGCAGTAAAGAACGTACATACTCTGAAGCCTCCAAATTATATGGAATACCAACATCTACGCTCAGCGATAGTTCTTAAAACACAGGAAAAAGCGTAAGTATCGGCCGTCCCACAGCTATCCCAATACAAAAAGTAAAACTCGCAAATTGCCTTCGGACGATGGAAAAATGGGGCTGGGGTTTATCGAGGGAAGAAGTGCTTGATGTGACTGAAGAATTTATAACAAAAATGCTAGTCAGCCCATTCAAAGATAATAGGCCAGGACCTGACTGGTTCATATCTTTTCGACAGCGACACAATATGTCGGTTAAAAAACCGCAACCTGTGGAGTACCTCCGGAAAAAATTACAGATTGTTTTGTCATCCACGAATACTTTGCTCTTCTAGAAAGAACGCTTCATGAGCTAAACCTCACTAATGATCCCAAGCGAATCTGGAAGAGACATCCGTGTGTCTTGATCCGACAAAAACTAAAGTTGTTGGCGCTAAAGGAGAACCATCCACACGAACAACATGTGGAAGCGCTAAAGAAAATATAAGTCTTAGCAACTGTAAATGCGGCTGGACAAAAATTGGCAAATATTGTGTTTAAATGTTGTTTTCTTGTCCATACATATAACTTGTGTTTTTATGTCTTAAACAAAAATTGACAAATTCGATTATAATTTTTTTCTACCCCCTACTCTTGTCACATGATCAACTTTGTATGGATTGTCGTTTTTTTATTTACTGATTTAAATAAGAGGTTAATCTTGAAAACTAAAACAACTTGTTACAAGCTATGCAAAACTTTAACATTAACTATTTATTAATGTTTGCGCACGCGACAGTACCCAATATCCTCCACATTTCGGTCAGTGATAGACTTACTATTTATTTAAATATGTTCTTAAAATTATTTGGTTATACCAATTAAATTTACAATTTGTTTTATATTCGTGACTGTACCCATGCGCAACTATCCCCTACACATTTCGCTCAGCGCTAAACTTACGTGCCGCTACCTGTACGTGTAGTTGGAGCACAAGGACGTGTAAGTACCCTGTGCTTCACCCAGGTGAACTTAGGTGGAGCACGGGTCCGACCCATACATATGTATGTATGTAACTATTTGCTGTATGTATACTTCTTGCATCCAATGACGCCACGGTACTTCACGGACCCCATGTGGTTCAACATGCCATATTATCGGAACTTTGTTTGAGGCAGGTGAGGCGACAACTAAACACTTCGGACCACTTCGCCAAAACTTTTCGTGACAGCTTTCTCGAGAGCAATGCAACCAAGTATAAAACTGCTCCTAACGTCGGATCCCTTCACGAGTAACATAAGGCCGAAACCACCGAAAAGGTCAAATCCATTTAGCGCAGCAGCCATGGAAATGTTATTACCGAGGAAGTTGAAGCCTCAAATGAAGCTGAAATTTATGAAGATATTGTTGAATCAAATAATTCTAATGATGTGTGTGGGTGGGATTCGCCCTTAGAGTAATTATAATCATAATTGTAACTTAGTTTAGATTTGCATCCCCACTATAAATAAACATCGACCGTCTTACCACAAAAGATTTAAGCACCCTTTAGACGACTGTTTAGCATATTTTTCGCAGTGAAACAATTGCTAAACACATGTCTAAAGCGTTCTTAAATCTTTTGTGGTAAGACGGCAAATTATTATTTTTTAAACTCGTAGTAGCATATTATGACAGAGTTTTTCCATTTTTCAAACCCCATTATGACAGAAACAAATAGGCAAATGAAGATACTACACAAACACCTGATAGGCACGCTTAACACGACGGTAGTCGAAATTTTGACAGACGTCGCAAATTGTACAATCAAAAATATATGTAGATAGATATTCATTAGAATAAGAATACATAGACAGATATTGTTATTATTTTACGCATATTCGGTAGAAATGTTAAATGTATATCACCTTATCGATATACTGCCATTATGTTCAAGAATAGACAACACAAATACTTATTTTGTGCCCAAAGCCGTGGAGACTATGGGCAGTTGGAATGCTGCTCCAAAACTTTGGATTGCCCGCAGTACCAGAGACAAGGGCGGTGACTCCCGCTTCGACTCATTCCTGGTACATAGAATGATACTGCCAGAGTCCAGAGTAGTAATGCCAACAACGCTGGTGCAAAAGTGCCCATAAACCTTTGCACCGGGAACAAAAGAAACCGCCCCTCATAGCAGGTTATTTAATACAATTTGACTGTTTGACTCCTAGTCGGACAGAATGGAATAAACGAGTTTAAATATAACATTTTTGTTTTCACTGTACTTTACTACCAGTAGTTCTATCCGGGAATAAAATTTGTGTTACTGACGGACGGCTTGCAGTCTCCCGCGCCGCCTATGGCCAGCGCGAAGACGTACACACCCTGAGATACGTACAAGATGGAGGAACGAGCGCGAGTGGGACGTACTGTGGGAGAGAGACAGCAGACAATGCCGTCAGAGCGAAAAGATCGTGCGAGCGGGACGGCAAGATGCCGCGTCGCCATTCGCCGAGCGCCAAGCCTGCGCTCCCCGTACAGCCCTAAGTCCCACACATTGTTTTAGATTAATAGATAGCAGATAAATAAATAGCACTTCGACTTCGAACTTGAATTTCGAATGTGATCCCGAGCAACAACAACAACTTTCATTCAAAATAAACAGTCCACTGATCCGATCCTATACAATTTGCGTGTCCAAATTGTTCCGTAAATTCTAATTGGAATATTTTCGTCCAAACAGATCTTCGAACTACCAGTCGGACAGAATGGAATAAACGTTTTTTAATATGAAATGTACACAAATTAAAACAAATTCTACGAATGCAACAAGAATAGAACTTAATTCTTTTAAACTGTTAAGAAATCCAATTGTACGTACGGCGACAATAGTTGTAAAATAGGTGAAGGCATATAGGTGGTCTTTTGCGATCACGCAACCAAAAAATATACCGACGCTGAAAATAACAAAGCAAATAAAACACGGCATAGATAGAAAATTAAATTGTAAAAAATAAATAAACCGACTGCAAAATTTAGTCCATGACACTAGACATAAAGACAAATTTAACGATTACACATCAAAATCGGTCAAGCCGCTTAGGCTATAGGACCATACATAGACAAGTTAAATACATACTTACATATAAACGCCCGAAAAACATTACCCTCATTCTTGGGCAGTCAGGTAAAAAAGGGGGAGCAACATTTTAATTTTTTATCTATGCGTCTTAGGAATATCAAATTATTTTATTACCATTCAAAATATTTACAAAACACTGTACAATTTAACAATTCATACAAAAAAAAATACAATTATGGAATAGCACTTTTATAACAGAAACAAGTTTTAAGCGATCCCGTGCTGCAAGTGCCGATATTTATCGATCGTCAAATTCGTTAAAATGCCGTAGAATCGATCATAGCGAGTACTAAGCAAATGGTATTTTATGTCGATCTTGACGATCGATAAAGAAAGGTACTGCTGTATAGGTGATTGCGAAAAGTAGCGCGCCCGCAAATCGTATCTCGGTGCGTTAAGGTTCACGTTCGCGTGACTTTTCGTACTGCGCTTTTTAGAGCCCGCGTTAAGAGATAGCTGTAAGGCCCCTGTACTGTTCAATTATGACATTAAACGGTAACCCATAATGCAAGCGACCTTAGCACTCCATATAAATTCATACTGAGCAGTGAGTCGCGCGCAGCGGCCGCTGCCGCCGGTCGCGGTCGCCAAAATCGGAATGCTACCTTTACACTCGCGTTATGTTTATCGGTCGAGACCACAGAATATAAAGGGTACAGAAAGTCGGCTCCGGCTGACCTTGATTTTAATTCAAGGCCAGAGTGAATATGTATCTTCTACACAGAAGTTATTAGATTGCCCACATAGTGAACATACATAGCCTATTTATAAATAGCAATGACTCAGGGTTACGATTACGACACAGTAGATATACTTAAGCAGTAGTTTGACTCGGACGTGTCCTTGAATTTAATGCCTAGTGTCGGTCATGCCCCATCTTAGACTGCATCGTCACTTACCATCAGGTGAGTTGTGGTCAAACGTTAGCTCAATCCAACATTAAAAAAAAAGTTGATACTATCGAAAATTTCCAAAAAAATTTACGATCCTACGCTGATGACACACAAAGCTAATCCCAAAGACACTGCGCGCGATTATCGTTCTGGGCGTCTCGTGAAGTATCGTAGCGGGCCGGAAGGGGCGCTCGTTTGATTATAAAATTCGATTCGGGCGTTTGTTTAAAGTCGAACTACTGCTTATATATCTACTGTGGTAACGGGGTGTCTCGCTGAGTGTAAAAGTTCGTTGCTTTACCACTGAACTCTAAAACATGAGTTCGATAGTAGACATTGAATTTAAGAGCACGTCCAAGTCATACTACTGCTTATATATCCACTGTGGTAACGGGGTGTCTCGCTGAGTGTAAAAGTTCGTTGCTTTACCACTGAACTCTAAAACATGAGTTCGATAGTAGACATTGAATTTAAGAGCACGTCCAAGTCATACTACTGCTTATATATCCACTGTGGTAACGGGGTGTCTAGCTGACTGTAACAGTTCATTGTTTTACCACTGAACTCTAAAACATGAGTTCGATAGTAGACATTGAATTTAAGAGCACGTCCAAGTCATACTACTGCTTATATATCCACTGTGGTAATGGGGTGTCTCGCTGAGTGTAACAGTTCATTGTTTTACCACTGAACTCTAAAACATGAGTTCGATAGTAGGCATTGATTTCAAGGGCACGTCCAAGTCATACTACTGCTTATATATCCACTGTGGTAATGGGGTGTCTCGCTGAGTGTAACAGTTCATTGTTTTACCACTGAACTCTAATACATTCACTGTCGCGTGTTGCGGTTAGTAACGTCGCCACTGTCATTGCTTCCCTCGCTTGCCGGGCGGCCGCTGCAGTTGGAAGCCGCTGTCCGCCGGCGCGGCACCGAAGCTTGTATTGAAACTAGTGTTTGCGACCGGCGTTGCTTGCGGCTGCCACGCGGGTGCTGAAACGAAACAAACCCATAAGTACGATAAGAAGCTGAGTCCTAACTACGTAAAACAAATATAAAACACGCCAACGCGCTGCAAACGTGTTATAACAGTAACCATGGCCACTAACAACACGGTATTTCGTTTCAATTTTGTACCATGGTGGTACAAAATCGAAACGCGTCTTCCAATTGGATACTACAACAAACGCGCACGAAACGCGCTAGGTTTCCACTTTTTTTTTTTAAATTTTTTATTTCAACATTCACGGAACTGGATTGTATTTCTGTTTTATTTGTGAAAACTTTTAAGGCTTGTTTGTTCATATTTTCCTCGCTATGTTTTATTTTGTAAAAGCTGCTTAGTTTCCGTAAAAAAAAATGACATTGACAGTTCAAAACAAGCGCGTTAAGGTAGCATTCTGATGTCGACCGGCGGCAGCGGCCGCGTCGCGCAACCCACTGCCCAGATCTATTTATATAGTGCTAAACAATGCAAGGTACCCACGACACGGTCGCCTGTCGCAGTCACCAAGATCGTATTATTATCATGCTACCACGTAGGTAGGCCTCCCACTAGATGGACCGACGACATTGTGAAAGTCGCGGGGATCCAGTGGATGCAAAAGGCAGGCTGTCGTTCAGTGTGGAGGTTAAGGGGGGAGGCCTATGTTCAGCAGTGGACGTCTTCTGGCTGATGATGATGATGAATGATGAGTACAATGACCTCCTTTCGGCTTAGTACAGTCTATATGCGTAACCCTGTAGAATCCTTTAGTAGTCTCCATTCACCAATTTAGTAGGGCATGACTTGGACTTGACCATGACTTTGCTTGACTCTGACTATGACTTGTTTGACAATATTTAATCAAACATGAAAATATTTTAGTAGTTATTGTCACTGGCAAGTGCATAAGACATGCGATGCCAAAATCCTCCGAAGAGAAAAGAAAATAAACCGGCCAAGTGCAAGTCGGGCTCGCGCACTGGGGTTATAACGGGGCCCCACCTTTAGTTTTTACTTTTTGACTTTTTAATTATTTCTTAGTAAATCCGCCGTAATATTACATATTCTGTGAACATTTCAACTGGCTATCTATTACGGTTCGAAAGATACAGCCGTTTAAAGGTAGGACAGACAGACATTGTAGGCTTAGTAATAGGGTCCCGTTTTACCCTTTGGGTATGGAACCCTAAAAAGTAAAAGTCCACAGATATGTACGTACCACTATTATCAGCAAGGGGGAAGGGCGAGAGGCCACCAACGTAGCCGAACGGAGACGGGCCGGCCAGGTTTAAACTTCCTGTTAAACAATATAGTATTTTGTTATGTAGGAAAGAAAGAAAATACATTTATTCAGCACTACTACAAATATTATATCTAATGGTGCAACCACACTTCGCTATTTGCATTCGCGTATTCGCCAAATGATCCCAGGTAAGTCCTAAAACTGCGGCCAGAACCACCAGAGGATGGGCAGCAGCATCCTCCTACTTGAATGGTGGAACCTCCTGCGATCCCCAAGCCTGCCTGCCAAGCGTGGGGATTATGGCACTCCCCCCCCCCCCCCCCATGGTGGAGGTAAAAGGGGGAGGCCTATGTTCAGTAGTGGACGTCTTCTGGCTGATGATTCGCCAAATAAAAAGGGACGTAGCTATGCAGCGTTCACAGCTGTGCAACTAGTAAATAATAAATACATATTACCTAAAGCAGCCCTGGGGTCCGCTACGACTGCGCTCCCGTCGACAGTGTTGCCAGATTTAATCTTCTTTCTGCCGCCGTCCAAGTCTTTTAGGATTTGGTCCAAGGTTGACATCGCTAAAAAATAATATAAATATGAATGGATGGAATGAATAATAAAATCGGATACACTAACAATAACAAAACAATAATGATAACAAAACAATAACAATCAATCAATTATAATGTATAATTTATTAGAAGGTAAGTACTAGGTAAATTTGCAAGTTGAAGTGGCAATGGTCTGGCCACATCGCTCGAAGAACCAATAACCGATGGGGAAGAAAGGTTCTTGAGTGGACACCACGAACCGGAAGACGCAGCGTAGGTGGCCTACCTACGCTGCTTCTTCCTTCTTCTTCTTTCTTCTTCTTCTTCTTTTTGGTGTTACCACACCACCACTACTACACCAAAACGCACAACTTTTGTTCTACAACTGTACAATATTCTCAAGAAAAAAAAAAAAACACTCCCAACAAAATATATGAAACGGCTGATTTTTTTCCCCGTATTTTGATAAGTTTTATAATTTTATGTTTTTATTTTTTTCAAGATATTATTATGAGTCAGTGAATGAGTGGTATTTCGCTTTTATACAGGGTTACTGGCAGTAGCAGTAGTAACAGTTAGTATCCTTTAAACGGATATTTTTATCCTTTTTTTTTCTTTTCGACTTCAATACGTCAAAACAAACAACTTTTGATCAACTACTTATCAAAATACGCGAAAAAATATCTGCTGTTTCATATATTTTGTTGAGAATATTGTAAAGTCGTAGAACAAAAAAAAAAAAAACATAGTCAAATTGATAACCTCCTCCTTTTTAAAGTCGGTTAAAAATTTGTGCGTTTTGGTGTACTGAGACCGCCCTTTAGAGGATGCTAACTTATTACCAGTAGCTCTGTATATATAGATAATATATTATGAATTATGTATGTTAAGGTGGTATGTTACACATATGGCAGGAAAAAAAAAAGTTAAAAAAAAAACTGAGTTTTCTTGTCCTTGTAGCTAGGCTGGGTAATTATTGTAAAAGACACAGTTACAAAGACACAGCGCATATCGTTGGGTGTTCTTTACATTATCTTGTACAGCTATTTAACAGTAACGCACCATATTACTTACATTTGTCAATAAACCATTTGAAACAGCAAAAAATTATTTATCGACAAATGTAAGTAATAATGTTCATTAAAGATTGATATCTTTACATGATTTTGAAAATGATAATAGTAAATTTGCGCAAACACCATTATCGTTTACAATAATTAC
Source organism: Agriopis aurantiaria (assembly GCA_914767915.1). Lineage (NCBI taxonomy): Eukaryota > Metazoa > Arthropoda > Insecta > Lepidoptera > Geometridae > Agriopis > Agriopis aurantiaria. The sequence continues at coordinate 3,075,089 of OU612003.1, forward strand.
CCGGACTACAAGAACAAAAGAACTATTTGAAATTTGAATTTCCCGCCTTATGTGAAATGTACCACCTTAATTGTGGTACTCACGCGTAGGGTTATCAAAGACATTGGTAGGATCTTTGAGTATGTATTTCCTAAGGTTGAGGTACTGTTCTTTCTGCGCTTCTACCGCCGCGTGCGCACCCTGCAGTCGCGCCGCCAGACCCACTAACGACTCGTGCATGCGCCGGAAACCCAGGTTCAACTCTATGGAGGAAAAGGTATTCAAGTTTACTTACTGCTATGAACGTACCAGACATGAAAAAAAACATGACAGGGCAACTATGACCGTGAAACCGTGAATCAACTAGACGTCACGAAGAATTGCCTTGTGATAACTTAATTCACTAATTAGCTCACTAGACAGGGTCATATGCAATGGTGATTCATATTATGTCAATAAGTCGAAATGAAATCATTGTGCCCATCTTTATAAGCAGAGCTTTTTTTTCAGTGTGGAGGGTAAAGGGGGAGGCCTATGTTCAGCAGTGGACGTCTTCTGGCTGATGATGATGATGATCTTTATAAGCAACTTCTGCGATGGGACTAACCCTGAAATCTCAGTTCTGACATTTCAATTAAAGTCCGGACACTTTAGTATGTTGATTACTTTTTAAAAGAAGATATTGGTTTTGTTTAGAGAGACATTAATCAAGATTCACTCGTATTACATCATCATCATTTCAGCCATAGGACGTCCACTGCTGGATACAGTCCTCCCCCATCGATCTCCAAAAGGGCCGGTTGGAAGCGGCCTGCATCCAGCGTTTCCCTGCGGTCTCTTTTAATTCGTATTACACCCCAAGCTGAAAAAACGGACTAATTACAAAGCCAGACAAAGTCCAGACAAAGGTCTAAAAGTCTCCGGACAGATGGTAACCTTTTATAAAAAAAAAAATAGAACAGACCTTTGGCCACTAACTCACCTGATGGTAAGCGACGGTGTGGCTAAGGATGTAACACACTGATCTAGAAGAAATCCATTTAACCCAGCCTTGAAGATGCCTAACCGAGGGGGGCTTTTGAGTCTGCTTGTTTCTACATACCTTGTTCAGTGAGTAATTTGGGTGAAGACTGCATTTGTTTGTCAGCACTATCCATATGCGATCGGAATGCTATGAGTTTCTGCTCCAACTCGGCTATCAGTTCTTTCACGTATGATGGCGGCGCGGACCCTTCCAGCTCTGAACCTGGAAGAAAAATATATGATGAAGCACAAGATCAATAAGTTAGTAGGAAATTCACGTCTAAAATTACTCTTCTTGGTCGGGTTCTCTCTTTCCTTCTATGGTGGTTTTCATTAATTTGTCATATCGTACAAGGTGGTACATGGACGCTAACCAAAGAAGCTGTGCATAAAATTAGTGTCGCGCAAAGGGCAATGGAGCGTGCCATGTTGGGTATCAGCTTGAGAGACCGAGTCCGAAATATCGAAATCCGTCGAAGGAAAAGTCACAAATGTCGGAAACCGTACCATGTGATGACTCGCACGGTACGGTTTTTGACAGTGGCGCTGGGCAGAGCACGTGGCTAGGCGTGGTGACTGCAGTGAGTAGAGCCCTGACAGAGTGGTCACCAATAGCGAATAAGCGTTCCATAGGCAGACAACCAGCCTGATGGGTCGATGACATCAGACCCATCGCAGGTTATATTATGTGGATGAGATTAGCCCGAGACAAGGATCAATGGCGCAAGGGAGAGGAGGCCTATATCCAGCAGTGGGTTGATACAGGCTGACAATGATGATGAATGACAAGGTGGCCAAACATATTACCTCTTCTAGTCTCTATACTCGCTAGTATACTTCTTATCTCATCGACAATATGTAATACTTCCTGGTTTGTCCATGGTCCTAGTCAATATATAACATATATTTTTAAATTACCAGGGTGTGCGTGGTCTCTAGCTGTGGCTTCAGCGGCGGCGATGGCGGTGACCACGGCATGCCTTTGCAGTCGCGCCGAGCTGCGCGCGCGCACCGCCGCGCTTTGTAGAGATAACGCCGCGCGGAGCGTCGCCTCCGCTTGCCGCGATACCTGCACACAATACATTACCGTCAGGGGTACGACCCACCAAACCTGCGTAGCGAAGCTAGGTTCAAACTAGAGAAAGCAATCTCGGTATACCAAGATCTTGCACTAATTTTGCAAGATCAATCTTGTATACAAAATCACGCGCAATCTCGCAAGATTTGTGAAGTCGCGCATTACATTGGTAATATTATGGCGTTAGCAACGCACACCTGCTGTTTGACGTGCGTGACGTCACCTGTCGGTTCCAACGGAAGACCAGCGCTGGTTGTTTACAACCAGCATTACGCTGAGTTGGGACTGGCTTGTGACAGAAACCATTTATTTAATTTTGTTTAACTCGTAATGTCTTTGTATCTTTTGTTTCTGTCATGAATAAATATATTTTTCTTTCATTATAACAGTCGCTGACCATTTCGGAGCGCGTCCAAAAAGTACACACAGCACATCAACTCAAAACCCTTCATTGATCCCATATACCTTTAATCGGTACTTAAACCACACAATATATAATACATTTGTACAAGTAGGTACAGAAGATTCACTCCGCGAAATCATTCATATAAGTAGCGCCTCTTGGTGGACGTGCGAGTGATAGCTAGATGGACCGACGACATTGTGAGAGTCGCGGGCATCCAGTGGATGCAAAAGGCAGGCTGTCGTTCAGTGTGAAGGTTAAAGGGGGAGGCCTATGTTCAGCAGTGGACTTCTTCTGGTTGATGATGATGATGAGTGCTAACTACCCACAGCTATATTAACGTAGAAGTTGTCTCTCTGTCTATCAAGTAACTCTTGTCACGTTATCTGTCTATCGGGCTTCCACTAAATTGGTCTTTATCCCTAGAGTGCAGAAAAGCGCCAGGCCTGCCTTAACTTCAAAACCATACAGTCGCACTCAGAGACGTTACTTAAGCTAAGGAATACTTAAAATTGCTGTCAACTTCTCGTTGATGGAAATTGTCACACATGAAAATGAGACAGAGCAATTTTAAGTAACGTCTGTGAGTGCGGATGTAAATAGTGCCTTAGCAAATATTTTTCTTTACTAACCGTATGCAAAGGTTTGACAGACACCCGCATGACTTCAGAACTCAGCGACTTCTGTTTCTTGACAAAACTCTTGAAATTATCCACCGTGGTCAGAATCTCGTTGGGTAACTTCTGTTGCTTGGGCGGGTCACCTGAAAGTTACCCATGAGAGTGTAACAAGTAATGAAGTTTCTTCTTTATCCACATCACCACATCTGTCATCAGCATTATTCACTTTTCCATCTATGCCACTGGAGCGTGTGTGCCAGTGCCCCAGAGCCTCACTCCGATACTTCAAGGAGTTGGGTTGGCTCGGGTAGGTGCTGGTAGGGGGAAATGCACACACCCCAAGCGGGACGTCAGTGCAGCACTTGTCGCCCCCATTTCGAATAAAAATAAGCAGTAACTTTTTACAAAACAAATATAAACTGAAAATAGCCAGTAATCTTCAGATTTTCTTGAATCATAGCTAAGAACACTCTCGATCTAGCGAGAGCCTCTTAAGGTTTTGATCGAGGCTCTTCGCTAAGGCCGTTCACCGATACCACTATCGGGACAATGATCGTCGAGTCAACATCCCACATGGCGGTGACCTCGTGAGCCAAGTCAAGATACTTGCTGAGTTTGTCCTTCTCGGCCTTCACGAGGTTCTTGTCATGTGGGATGGTGATGTGGACGAGCACTGAATTTTTTCCTGCAGTTTCTTGTGACAAAATATCGTCATCATCATCATCAGACAGAACACGTCCACTTCTGTATATAGACTTCCCCCAAAACACAAAAACTACACAAGCTAAAAATAAACTTCGACAAAATGTTTTTTTTTTAAATGCCATAGGTGGCAAACAAGCTGACGGGCCGCCTGATGGTAAGCGATCGCCGTCGCCTATGGATAATTTCAACACCAGGGGCATCACAGATACGTTACCGACCCTTAAAGACCCTATTAACAGCCTTTTTGAAGAACCCCATGTTATAGTTAGTTTTGCTAGTTTGTATTTATATTATGTACTTACTTTTAGCATCAGTGCCTGCATTTCCAGCGCCAATGCCACTTGTTAGATTTGACACACCTCCTAGGCCAAGGCTTGCTGTTACTGTAAACAATACATGATTATTTGTGGATATTACTCTACTTAATATATAGCTTTTTCTAAAAACATATCAACTGTAGATTTAACATTGATGTACAATTAATGGCAACAAAACGCAGCATATGTGTGTGCTCAGTCATCTTGTTGAACTTTGATATATCACTTGCCCATACCCGAGCATGTTCACGGACACTTAATAAATAATAATGCACCATTATTAACACATTAACAATCGAAAATACACAAGCTTAGGATAACACGCAGGCGACATGTTTTTCTCAAACGATGGCGCCGAAACTACAATCTATATTTTTAGATATCTTTGGCTTTATCAAACAACTAGCTGCAACCCGCAGTTTCACCCACACGTATTACTCAGTAACATCAGCTATCTGCCAGTGAAAATCCCATCAAGATCAGTCCAGTCATTTTGAAGTTATTCCTCATCATTATCATCATCAGCCAGAAGATGTCCTCTGCTAAACATAGGCCTCTCCCTTTAACCTCCACACTGAACAACAGCCTGCCATCTGCATTCACTGGATGCCCACGACTCGCAATATCATCGGTCCATCTAGTCGGAGACCTACCTACGCTGCTATATTTTTGTAGAGAAATTTAGTTTGCTCTAGGGTAAAGGACAAGTCTATGAAAAGTAATAAAACACAGCAAAATCATATATTACCTGCAGTTGTTGAAAGATTGGCGGTTACTGATGTTGCACCTAATTTAGGACCTGCCATCAAAATAGTTCAGATTAAACACAATTTTTTTAATGATAGATTCTTCTAAGATATATTGATGTTGAATTTAGTATGATCAATTTGCGACTAACACTTGGAAACGTAGCGGCACCAATAGACAGAATTTATGGCCTGGAGGCCTTTTATAAGCTTCACCTTCTAGAAGGATTTGGGAATGTACGTATTTCCCTAGTTTTTAAGTATTTTGTTATTAAATTGCGGGTTGATATTTTGTTTTTCGTTTACAAGTGAAAGCGAACTGACATTACGTCAATCACTTTCATGCTGTCAACGATGTTTATTTTTTTATTCGTTAAGATTGGCTTCTTGCGTATGTGCCATTTGCCATGAACGGAAGATATTGTTAGAACCGGTACATAGTAGACAAACAAGCGATGGGCCAAGTATTGTATCGTGGTCCCACTAATTTTGTCCCACTAGTCTTGAACAACTGGGCTCGTGGTCCCACTGCTTAGTGTGAGTGGAGCACGCTTGCCTAGAAGAAACCGATTCACTTGCGATTTGAAGACACCCAGGTTGTAACTATCAGGGAACACCCATTCAGGCAGTGCATTCCACAGACTAGCAGTTTGTTCAGTAAAAGAGAAATCAAAGCGCTTTGTACGGGTTTTCGGAATATCAACCATGAAGAGGTGTCGCCTTTTTCGTGCACACTGTGGCAGTCCGATAGAAAAATGGGCAGGAGGGAACTAGATCTATCTCCTGAAGCAACGCAGTAGCGGCGCATCAAGCAGTGTGGCATCGGCATTCATCATCATCATAATCAGCCTTTTAACAGTCCACGTCTGGACTTTTAGCCTACCCCCGAAAGGGTGATTGGGCCATATCCACCATGCTGGCCCATTTGCGGGTTGGTAGATTCACATACGCCATTGAATTTCTTCTCCGTACGTATGCAGGTTTCCTCACAATGTTTTTGTTCACCAAAAAGCCAGTGGTATGAAAATCCGAACATAAACACCATAGAGCTCATTGGTACGGGCCTGGGGTTTAAACCCGCGACCTCACGCGTTCAAGTCTAGCGGTCTCCCAAATAGGCTACCACGGCCTTAATATATTATGGTATTATGAATTTAAAATCTGTAAGGCAATCCACTTCTAACTCAAGCCTTATGGTTTTCGTAACATCCCTGATTTTGCAGTCTTTGCTAGTATAAGATAGCCTTAGAATCTCACCACAAGACGGGGTAATAGTTTTATAGATATCTCGAGTGGCACTTTTGACTGCATAACTGCAATTGACTGGTGTGCTATTGGGAGGGATCATTTGGAACGTCTGGGTCAACGGAATGGTGGCATTGAATGGGAGCATTGACCTGGAAGGAGCAAAGGATTAGTTCTATTAAAGGGGCACACGGAATAAAGTCATGCAATTCAAGAGCCAACTCTTTCAGATATATGCGATAGAACGCTCTAATGGCTCCGAAACCGGTCGATCGTTTTGACCGATAAACATAATTGTGAGTGTAAGCCGTTTGTAATAACTTATTATGCAATCGAAAGCTGATAAACCTAGTTACATCTAACCTCGTTTTTTATTATTATTAAATAATTAGCTAGCTTTTGACTACCACCTCGCTTGATATTAAGCAATGTGATCTACGATGGAGCTTGTTTGCCTAGAAGAAACTGATTTAATTGCGATTTGAACACATCCAGATTTTAACTATCAGGGATTACCCATTCTTTCAAAGATAAATCTATTTCATATTTAAAAAACATATATAGATCAGGCCTAGCTTGCTCTGTGGCTAACTGTCCAGTCTGTCAATTAATGGGCCAGCTTTACTGTCCGTGTCCACATTTAATAAGATGTTACATGCTTACCAAATAAACTATTAGTAGCAGTGGTAGCTGTGCTAGTATTGTTGAGAAAGCTGAACCCTGCTGTGCTCTGAGCAGCTGGGGCTGCAAAACTGAAGCCTCCAAGGCCACTAAGATTAGGCGCTGTTGTTGCGGGTGCTCCAAATGATAGACCTGTAACCATGGGCATAGCCAGATTTTAATTTAGGGTGGGTCAAAAAATAAAAATTAATAGCAGGGCCGAAAGTTTTTTAGTTAAACAACTATCCTAAATCCTAACATTGAATCTTTGCTGGTCTGCCCGGTGGATCCGGACTGCCCGGTAGTCCCAGACTGTCCTGTGGTGCCGGACCATCTGGTGGTGCTGGCCAGTCCGATAGTGCCAAACTGCCTGGTTGTACCGGACTGTCCTGTGGTCCCGGACAGTCCAGATTGTGGTTCCAGTCTCTCCGGACTGCCGGAAAGTCCATTGGTGCCAGTCTGCCCGGTTGTACCGGAACGTTTGATGGTCCCTGACCATCCAGTTGCCCAAACTGGCGAACAGTTCCGCTGGTGGCGGACTGCCCCGGGGGTCCCGGACAATACACTAGTGCCGGACTGTCTGGTGATGCCGGTCCATCTGGTGGTCTCGGACTGTCTTGTGGTATTTGATCAGCAGTGGACATTTAACTGACTGATGTGATGTGATGTGTGAATATACTCGTAGTTATGAAATGGTAATAGGCAATTGGAATTAGGTCAGGGGGTCTAGACAATAGCCACTTTCTGTTAGCGTTCACGCCTGCATAAAGATGAAATTGTATCAAAATGACATTAGCTTGAGATCTTTGAGGGTCTTGTCTAGACCCCCAGGACTTTTAATTTAAGTTTTTAATCAATATGTTGTATTGAAATGTAATAAACATTATTGTTACAACCTATTTCGAATAAATAAAATAAATAAATATTCCGGACATTTTAGCACACACGGTCATCATCATCATCAGCCAGAAGAAGTCCACTACTGAACATAGGCCTCCCCCTTTAACCTCCACACTGAACGACAGTCTGCCTTTTGCATTCACTGGATGCCTGCGACTCTCACAATGTCGTCGGTCCATCTTGAGGGAGGCCTACCTACGCTGCGTCTCTGTGTGTACACAGTCATCTGACCCCAAACTAAGCAAACCTTGTAATATGGTTGCCAGAGACTGATATTAATACATATATATTTTAAATACATACTTAAATAAAACAGTTTTAAACTATCACGGTTGTTCACTAAAGTTATATGATTATATACTTAAATAGATATTAACACCCAGGTATAGAACAAACACAAATGTTCATCACATGAGTGTTTTTTCTAGGTGGGAATCGAACCCACACCCCAATCGCAGAAGGCAAGTTCACAAACTGGACCAACGGGGCTATCAATGAATGTAAAGGAAAAATGTGAAGTATGTATGCTATGAATGTAATTTACTTAAAAATTGCCAGCCAGGGCACAGTTAGTAAAAAAATTACTTACCAGTGCTTGGTGCTGACGTATTGGTCCCAGCTCCAAAGTTTAAGCCACCCGTGCCCAATCCAAAAGATGGAGCAGTTGTACCACCAAATGAGGTCCCTAGTCCTGTAGCTGGTGTCGTTCCTACAACAAAATAATCAAGTTTATATGACCCTAAGAAAGCAATGCTTGGCGTTTCTCTGAGGGACTGTACCAGAACAAAGTTATTCGCCAGAGAACCAAAGTCGCATAGCTCAGCGTGCTAGGTAACTGAAGTAAAGTTCGTATCACACAAATAAATAAAAAATACTAACATAGAGCGCGGTAAAGTTCTTAAACGCATCTAAAAATAACCATGTAATATTTGAGAGTTCTACATAGTTGCAGTTGGAATGCATGCTGTGCTAAAAACTTTTTGAATGGGTCGTCAATGCAAAAACTCATCGTATAGAATACCAATAGATCGAACGAGGCTTAATTAATATTTACTTACCAAAACTAGGTGCCGAAGTGGCAGCGCCAAAAGCAGGAGTAGTGGTTCCAAAAGCAGGCGCCGCAGTGCTTGCTCCAAAGGCGGGTGCAGTGGCACCAAATGCTGGCGTCGTATTAGCGCCAAACGATGTAGAACCGAAGGATGGAGCCCCAAAGGCTGCCGCCGAGGTAGCGGGCGTGCTTCCAAATAGCCCAGTAGAAGGCTGTGACGTAGTTAGACCAAATCCCGGGGTCGCAGGCCTATCAAATAAATTCAAAGAAGAAAATAATCACACGAAGGATGAAAGTAAGGTTAGAATCCGTTTGAATGCAATGCAATGGCAATTTTCTGTCAATTTTACAAGTTGTTTGGCTTTTGTTTTATTTGTTTTTTATTCCCTGCCAGGAAAAAGAAATAGTGATGCTTTGTTTTTAATGCAGTAAAATGAGTTTATATTGTGGAATGTTTACTTGTTAGCGCCAAAATTGAACCCCCCAGTGAGTCCAGTGGTAGCAGGGGCACTCGAAGGTGTCCCAAATGAAAAAGAAGTCATATTTGTGGGTAATATACACTGTTGTAACGTGTTACTGAATGCAAATTTAATGAAAATTTAAAAACGGTCACTACACTATTCTAACGAACGCCCGCAATCACGATTCACGAGAAGCCATTTTGTTTGAGTTTGATTTGATCTGTGGATTTGATTGATTGAGGCTTGCTTGAGCCATTTTTAAATCAATCAAAATTCAAATCCAAGAAGTGACAGTGACATACGACAGAAAAAATAATTTGTTTGTTTTTTTCGCTCATTGCTAAGTAAGCTAAAGCTATTAAAGTCATACTGTCTCGTCTTCAAAGTAACGGCATACCTAACATATCTACATCTCAAAACTTTGACAATATACCTATAGTTTTAATATGCCTTAAACTCAAGCAAGTACCGAAAAAAGTCTGCTCAAAATTGAAGGGGGCGATGTAAACACGTGTTGCATACAGTGACATATTCTTACTAGTTCTACAAAAGCACACTTCAATTATTATTGAGCTGCACACATTCCCTGTATATTATTACTTTACTCTTTGTATTATTACTTTACTCTTTGACCACCGCCCTCGCCAAAGACTACTCGCTTTCGGCTCGATAAACGTCTCTCGGCTAAAATTATTTGTTCTAAACACTCGTTGTACAATCTATTATTGGTTGGCGACACGTTGACGCGACGACAACTGAAAAAAAACATAACGTCATTTGAATTGAAATTTCAATTCAATCTGAGGCGACCGAAAAATTTAAAGCAAATTGTTTGGCAAACAGCGTATTTTTTCAAACAAAATGAACTACTTGGCTTTAGGAGGACCACTTCAAAACTTCTGCAAAGTTGTTTTCAAAACTACGCCAGTCAACGTTGGTATACGTTTCGAAGTTAGAGCTTATCCAAAACCTTTACAAATAGAATTGCGACCACCTAAAAATTGCTATCAGGCGCATTATGATCGCCTATTTACTGGAAACATCAGGGCTGCATGTGGAAGTATCGGAGTATCCAAGCCAGGAGAAGCGATAAGTTCTACTTAGGTTTGATCTACATTGATATTAAAATTACAATAAACGTGATCTCCCGTTTGTGTTTTGTAAAAGCGACATCTAGTGTCATAGTTTTGTACTTCTTGAATTCTATGTGAAGAAAATTAGTTTCGCAGCGTTTGCAAAACTACCCCGTGTAAACTTTTATGTAGTTAATACCTTAGCTAAGTCATAGATGGCGGTTTATTAACTACCAACAATCATAATGGTCGATTATTATTATACTGATTTTTTTGTTTACATGTTTGGTTAGGCTTTTTAGTCCTAATTCGCTACTACTTCTACTTTATGTAGGTAGGTACTTACTACATTACAACATTATTTATATGGGACGATTTACACCGAACGGCGCGCGCGCGTATAGACGCGTCAAGTCGGCGGCGTCGTCGGATGGAGCGCATACATTTTACATTAATAATTATGTTGGTAAAGAAAATGATAATGTAAGTACGTATATTACACCCGTGCGAAGCTGGGGCGGGCGGGTCCTAGCGACCCGCCCAGAAGACATAATAGACATAGTACCTATAAACGATCTTCAATTCGTTTGTTTTATTTTATTTATGTGTTTGTTATCTTAATTTTTGTGAAACAAATAAAAGAATTGAATGAAATAAAAATAAGTTATTAATTAATCGCTAAAATCGAATATATTTTCCGTCAATCCCGAAAACCGCCGAACGAAGTCTGGGTTTTTCTTGGAGCCCTTAACAACAATATGGTCTTCACCGTAGTCCATGTCTTCGTACTTGAACCCGTGAACATAAGCGAAGTTTCCGAAGAATAGGCAATGGTCGTATTTTATTTGGACAAAAACTGGAAACAAAATTTTTTTGCAGTTATATGCTTATTTACGGGATATTTACTCTATGATGTGTACCAAGAAATAAAACCAGCCAAGTGCGAGTCGGGCTCGCGCACTAAGGGTTCCGTACCACCACATAACTTGTTAGCTGCTAAAGTACAAAAAAGTGGAGCATTAAGACAACATCACATCAACGCCCAGGCGGTCACCCATCCACGTACCGGCCGCGCCCGACGTTGCTTCACTTCGGTGATTGTACGAGAACCGGTAAACAGAACAGAAATTGACATAGACTCGCACTTGGCCATTATTTATTTATTTGTTATATGTTTTTACTGAGCAAATTCAACGGTTATGGCCCGTCCATTCATTTTATTTTGGTCGAAATCTGCAGGTCTTGGAGTGAAGTGAAACCAAGGACTTTGTATAAAGGGAAAACAGACAGAGAGGAATGGCGAAACATAATCTGACGTCTTCTGCCAAGTGAGGGCTGGGATAATAAGATAATTATCACAGTGCAACGTACGGGTGCCTTCTAAGCAGTTATAGAGGTCCATGATGCAATTATTGTCGAATATGTTGGTCGAGTTGGAAACACTGTCGAATGCGCATATCTTCTGGAAATACGTGGGGCATATACCGCACCTGTAGACCAAATATAATACGAGAATAAGTATTGGTCCATACGATGACTTAGACCAGGGGCCTTACGGACAACTGCTATTACAGGCACCTAATCCGCTCAGTTGGAAAATTACGCGACGGCAAACCTTATCGCGGCCAGATACGGTTTGTCGCGTGATTTTCCAACTGAGCGGATTAGGTGCCTGTAATAGCAGTTGTCCGTAAGGCCCCAGGGGTGTCCAACAAAATTTTGTGGCGGGCCGGATTTATTAACTTTGTAACTATGGCGGGCCAAAAGATGTTTCGTAACTGAGCAAATCAAGACTAATATAAGTAAAGTAAAGTAAGTAAGTAAGTAATATAAGTAAGTAGTATCGCGAAAGTTTAAAAATTACTAATATAAGTAAAATGGTATAAAGGCTATAATTCTTATCTTTTGGCGGAATTCACAGCAGGTTTCACTTGTAACTGCATGCACAGGCACACTGATATAGATTATATAGATATGAATCTCCGTTCTTTACAAAATTACGTCTAAAAAAGTTAAAAGTTACCCAACTTTTGACACATTCGCGGGCCGGATTAGGGAACTTGGCGGGCCGCATTATGGCCCGCGGGCCGTATGTTGGACACCCCTGACTTAGACTAATAACACTCTTTTGACCCAACAAAAGTTGAAAATTATACGTTTACAGCTATACGGGGTTACGCGGAAAGCCGAACGGATTCCGTTATACGTACTCTAGTATAATTATGTTTATCTATGTACGTACTCATCATCACGGACAAATTTAACCATGGAACCAACACTGAAATTGTGAAAAATGATCAGCTATCTAAATTTAGTTATTCTAAGCTATCTAATTAATTTTGTCGAATCAAATGACCGTTCCATTTACCGTTTCTTATAGAACAGCTGATAATTTGTTTTTGCCATTTTAGGGTTGATCCCATAGTAAAAGTTGTTCATAATGATGAGTATAACGGACACCTTTCGGTTTAGTACACTTTCCGCGTAACCCTGTGTGATTATTAACAGGATATTTTTACAAAGGATAGATTTTTTTACTTGATAGTATACATTTGTGTGTTTCAATTCCTTTCAACTCTATAACGGCTGAACGGATTAAAATGAAATTTAGTATGGGGGGATAGATCGAAGGTGGCCGGGCGGTGTTGCGCTTTACAATCTGATGGCACCCGGTTCAATCTCCGGCCCTGAGAGCCGGCAAACTCATGACTTATTTAGTAAAAAAAACTTTGCAGAATCTAGTCTACCTTCTACTTTAAAGCGTTCCACAGACCAAACGCATGTCAGCAGTAGCAGCACAGCTTGAATGACCGCCAGCGCATTTTGTAAAGTTTCGTATTACAAGGAACTATATGAACATTTGACCCGGTTATGTCCTAAAACTGCGACCAGAAAAACCGGAGGATGGGCAGCAGCGTCCTATTAGTACACGGTGAACGCACTGCAATTTCCAAGCCGCCTGCCAAACGTGGGAATTATGGCAACACCCCTCTCTAAGGGGAGGCTTTTGTTCAGCAGTGGACGTTTAATGGCTATGATGTGTGACGATGTGATGTGTATGAACACACCGCGGTGACGCTGTTCAGATGCTGCCAATATTTGGTGTGTAGTAGTTTGCTGCAGCCACAAGCTCGACGAGTGGCAAGGGAAGTAGGCAAGGGATGTAGTGTGGTTGCGTTATTCGTCCTGCCGCTCATCATACATTTCGCCTTGGCCATCGCTTCCTATTTTGTCTGTTTTTTGCGCGCGAATCAAATGATAGGTACGAAAGTAGAATGTGGAGCATGCGATGAAAAGCACAAGGAGATGCGCAAGTAGGGACCTAACTTGCCCATCGCCATCTGCGTTTGCCAACCGCCTGGCCAAGCTGTCGAGGCCATCTGAGGCCAACAGCAATAGTCATTCATAATAAAACGCGAGTAGAGAATAATCACGGCAGCGCGAGGAGCAAGATGGGGAGCATAGTGTGGTTAGAGGGGCTCATACAGCTCCATGAATTACAAAACTTGCGGATCGCATTCAAGCTGCGCTGCTGTGGTCTGTGGAAGCCTTTATTTCTACCTGACCTGTGCTTGTCAGGAGCTGAATTTTGGTTGTATTCTATTCCTTTGGGCTCATCATACTCGACAAAGACACTTGCACGTGCGTCTGAAACATATTTCAAGCAATTACATTCAGCTATCCACTGCGAACAGCAATATATTGTCACTCAATCGATTCTTAGGGCGTCTCCATTCTGGATTACGTCTACCACAACAGCTATCGGTTCTGCGGTAGATATGACCGCCTTCAGCTTGCTTACGCTGAGCAATGTCGGTGACTTTGGTTCTCTGGCGAATAAGTTCTTTCTGGACACGATCCCAGAAACGCCGAGTATAGCTCTTTCCATAGCTCTTCGCTCTTCCGTTCCAACTGTACTCGTAAGTTTCCACGTTTTGGCACCATAAGTCATGACAGGTAGAATGCACTGGATAAAGAACTTCCCCATAAGACTGCGTGATGGGTGATGAAGATATTCGACGAAGTTTCCCGGATGCTGTCCAGCCGAACTGACTCCTTTTGGATCTTCGCTTCAATCCATCTAAAATCACACTATTTACGACATTTTCCCATAATGCAACGTACCGATAAATAACGAAACAAAAATCCAGAAAACTAACACAAACGTCATCATGGTCGCACTCAAACAACTTTTACTTGCGTTTGATTAATTCTCTTATCAAATAATTATATAGGTAACTTTATATTGTTACAGTCGTTGAGTTTTCAATAAAGTTCCATAATAATTTTTAAGTTTGATAATGAATTGAATACTTAAATAGTAGGCAAGTGCCAGGCAAGTGGTAGGCAAGCGCGTATTCTACGGGTCTCTTTTCATTTCAATACGCAAAAAAAGAATGGCAACAATTTTAGAGCTGTTTTTAATTTAGTTTAGAAAATGATATACCAGAATCGCAGTCAATCTCTAATTAAACTTGCGATATATAGACTAAACGTACTATAACTTGTCACGGCTTGCAGTTACGGTCCCGGTCTCGCGCTGGACTTGGGGCTCACGGCTCACGCAAGTCCTACCTCACCTACTCTACGGCATTTTTCCTGTATAGGGAAATTTATCCATAAATATCCATATAAAAAAAACACCCGGTATTTTGTAAGCAACCAGTACCTAGTCAGTACCTACTATACATTTACAGATAAATCGCACTGCACTGCATTCGATCCTTTTGTCTGTTAAACTCAAGTTTTTAAACTGCGGTCCAATCGCACCCAAGTAATTAAAAATCCTCAAAGATGTAGGCGAAGCCTCTGGCGGATGCTAGTTCAAGTTAGCATAATAGGAACAAAACTACTCGGTAGAGAACAAATGGTGGAATTAAACCAGACAGACTGCTGGCTTGTTGAATGTTGAATAGGTAGGTACTTACTAGTTAATTTACGTATACAGGTTGTTACCATGGATGGTGTATCATATTTGAGAGTTCTGTACTAAAAGAGGTAAAACGGTCACTGTAACAGCCGATTTAACCTTAAGCTAACACTTTACCAACATAGTTAATTCTATAAGAATATATTACTCGATTCCTTGTTTTATTAAAATTCCATTACTAAAAGTATAGGCACCTACCAGCTTCCTTGCGGTGTATCTTTTCTTGAGTTTGTAATTAAAAATCTCGAAAGTCAATTTAACTTTGACCAAAGTTCAGCAGAGTTTGCCTTTGGATTGAAATCGTAATGAATTGTGGAAAATCAAACTCCAATAGGTATGACGGCCGGGACTTTCTTTGTCTTGCTTCAAACGGTCTATCGATCTATAAGTGACTGGTTGCTATAGGTTTTGCATGGAAATAATAACTAAATCAATTAAAAATGCGCTGCGGCTGCCTACGCAACCACCGGATTCGTAACCCATTGCCATGAGGTAAACAATCTTCGGACAAACCTGGTTACGAGTTCATCATCATCACCATTTCAGCCATAGGACGTCCACTGCTGGATATAGGCCTCCCCCATCGATCTCCAAAAGGGCCGGTTGGAAGCGGCCTGCATCCAGCGTTTCCCTGCGGTCTCTTTTAAGTCGTCTGTCCATCTTGTGGGTGGACGTCCTGCACTGCGCTTACCGGCCCGTGGTCTCCATTCGAGAACCTTTCAGCCCCATCGGCCGTAAGAGCTAAAGGGGTAACTGTAGCTAACACTTCCATAATTTTTTTCTATAAAAGTAGTTTCTAAATTGCCTAAAGACTGTAAACTGTTATTCTGTGGTCTAGGTAGCAACCCTCAACGTCTAGTCGTCTACCGTAAAATCTGTAAACGCAATTAAGTTCAAACTTCACTTGCACATCGCTTCCTACTCAAGGCCACTTTACCACGACATATGTTACCTACCCTCACGGTTCAATAATACAGTCGATTTTTGACAAATTTTGAAGCATTTTTAAATTTGTCAGACCACCCTTTGTTGTCTAGTGACTAGACTATAGGGGATGGGGGCTGCACTTTGTTTTATTTGCACACACAGACGGAGCATGTTTGTGTGCGTGCCGTGCAATCGATGGATGAGTGTGATTAAGACCCAGGAAAATTTCGTAAAAGCTTTTTAGATAAATGTTTATTGGATCTGTTGCTTGGATAGAAAGAATGACATGACTTCTAATAAGCTAGCACAAACATTAATAATTTTATTAAATTAGTAACTAAATGTATTGTTAAAATAACCAATGCACCTTAAACTAAAAATATTATATTATACCTATACCTGCCTATAAACAGATTAAAATATAATTTAAAAAAAAAACATTAAAAAGACAAAAAAGACCCGCCTTGGGGTAGAAGTGGCCAGAATGCTGGCAGCATTGTCACACTGGATGGCTATAAAAATTTACTGACCAAAGTAGAATTTTCAAAAAAGATATTTTAAATTATTTTGGCCAATAAATAATATGAATAATTTCTCTTCATTTTGCACTTCAATAAGTGCGTGTTTTTTCGAAGTTTCTAGCATAGCGAGCAACTGCAAAAACTATAGCAACTATAGAAATCTGGTTGTCTTCAAGTCGAGAGTGAATCGGTTTCTTCTAGGCAAGCGTGCTCCATCATAGACCGCATCATCGCCGAGTTGGCGGCCAAGCGCAAGCCTATTTATAATAAAAAAAATGGGATTATCTAAATGAATAGTATACACAGATAATAATAATAATATTCGGGTCATTTTTGCATACGGTCACCTGACCCCAAACTAAGCAAAGCTTGTAATATGGCTGCCAGAGACTGATATACATACACATATAGTTTTAAATACATAATTAAGTATATATTATCACCCAGATATAGAACAAACACAAATGTTCATCACAATTTTTTTTGTCGTAGGTGGGAATCAAACCCACGCCCCCAAGCTCAGAAGGTAGGTTCACTACCAAATAAATGGACCAACGGGCAATCAAGATGAAGGGTTGTTCTTTATAAAAGAAGATTAAATCAAGTTCTTTATGAGGGATGGTTTAAATAATAGATTACTAGGCAGGGGTTGGGCATGGATGATGGACAGGAAAAAAGCGAAGGGATGGATACGTGATTATAATATAACTAAATATTAAACAGGGGACGAAACTTTATCTGGCTTTATTTATAGACATTTTATTTTCTGTTCTTTTCAAAAACAGTTTTTTTTTTGCAGTTGCTCTGAAAATACTCGAAGGCGATGGATATCAGTCAATTGATGATTCAGAAAATGAGAGGTCATGACTTTAAAACATCAGGGGTTGTTTCAGAGCCATGATTTCTCCCTTCTTTCTAGCTGTTTCCCAATAGTTTTAATAGTTAAACAGTTATAATTATGATTATTAACGGGATGTTTACCATGATATTTTATTTATTTAACCCAAAAAATTCGTACTAAACGATTTGGGTCCTCATTTATGATACTTACTGTCTTAGAATGGAACTTCGACCCGCTCTCCTTGTTTCTTGAGAACTACAATCTAGGCATCTTCAAGACTAGAGAGTGAACTGATTTCTTCTAGATCAACGTGTTACATCCTCGGCCACACAGATCATTCTTCAGTCTTCCCGTGAACATGGTACATGTAACTGCACCGAAATATGAGGAATTTTATTCACAACCTTATCACGGTAATAATCATATAACTGTAGTGAACTACAGTAATAGTTTAAAACAGTGTTTAATAGATATCATTTAACGCAGTGTCTGAAAAGTCGACAGACTAGTAGCATTCTTCAGCATGGTGCATATAATTGCGGCGAAATATCGGGAACTCCATCCACAACCTTATCACGGTAAATATCCCGTTAATAATCATATAACTGTAGTGAACAACCATGATAGTTTAAAACAGTGTAGATATAATTCAGGGCAATGTCCGTCTAACAGTGAAAAGTTGTCAGGCTAGTACCTAGGGTAGATTTATGTAGATCGGGTGGCACATCCGAGCGGGTGTCGACCGGCGCGCCGCATCGATCGTCACCTGTGGCCGACACGCTTCCCTGTCTAATATCACGTAACGCAACACGTTTGCGATCATCAGCTAATAGATACATGTAGTTCAGTTACAGGTCTAAGGGAGGGAGCTTTAGTGCCGCCAGTCGGATAGTACCGGCTGGTAGCTCACCATTCCATCCACAGAAAAAATATCTTCTGTGCTGCCACCTTCCCATAGGATACAGGTCCGCTGAGGGCGCCGAAACGACGCCTGGTCAGACAGTACCGGGCGGGCGCTTGCCCCTCAATTACCCTGCAATAAGGTGTGCACTGTGCACCTAGAGTGCGCTAGCAATTATATAAAATTACTGTCTACTTTTGAAAAATGTGGTTCAGTCATTTTACGACAACAACAATGTCAACAACATCAACAAACAAAAACAACAACAAACAATGATTAAGAATGATGGTGAACAATGACCAGAAAAAAATGGAAAATGTGTTTATCCCATTTTATGTGGTCAAAATAAACAATATTAAAACGAGTTCTAAATATTTTGAAATTGCCGTGACACCGTCAGCATTCAGCAAAGCGTTGGCAACAATGACGTCTCGGGGATTTTCGAGTTGGTCTTCAAGGTATACCAACTCGAAAATCTCATTACGGTGCCTTGCCGTGCTGTTATGGTACTTTCTCACTACAGATTTTTGGTTGTCATCTTCTTTGTCTTTTTTGACACTGCCAGCTGCCATAGTTGTTTTACCTACATATGTATGTCACCTGTATCCTGTAATTTCGAAGCCACGTTTTCGGCTCGAAATGAAGTAAATTTTAGTGTTTTTTTTTCTCGGTTGCATTAAAATCCGTTAAACGTGTTTAATTTTAATGTCGCGAAAACCAAACAAATCTTTAAACACATCAAGCTTGATTTGGGCCTGATGTATTTGCACCCTGCACTTCACCTTACCATGTCTCCCTTGTTTGTCTGATCTAAGCTAGGTATCAATAAACAATGATCTGTGTCAAGTTACGTTCTACGTCTTATATCGAGCTGTCTGCATTTTATTGCATTACCGATATGCTGCGCTAACTTGAACTGCTCTGAATGACTTAGATGTGTACAAGATAAAGGTTAAAAAAAAAAACTAACACCCCACGACAAAAAACAAATAAGAATAAATATTTTTATTGTAAAAAATAAATACTTACATAGAATGAAGTTACATTTTTTTGTTTCTGTTTCTGATTTGGTCTGTAGTTGGACCAAATTTAGAAAATTAATAAAAACGTGAATTTTCTAACTTAACTTTATTATAGTAAAAAACACATGACGTTAAGGCGGTCTTACAGACAAAAAAGGTCACACGGTGCGCAGTAGGTGGGACCCGTCGGCCGCCACTTCATCTGCTTCAACCCCTCAAAAGCATAAAAGTCAGCTAGTCACGGCGCCTTAACCCAAATTCGAGGGAATTAGTAGCCATTGCAGAGTTCCTCTGCCTCTTCCTGGCTCCATTATCATCATCATCAATGATAATACAATAATTTGGCGATAGTACCAAATTATTGTACCTATTGGCATCCGAATTACATATACTTTAAAGCTCCAATCGACTTCCAAGATTTGTTTACATAGTTACACATGACAGGTATCACAGAAATGGCAATGGGCAGGCCACATCGCTCGAAGAACCGATAACCGATGGGGAAGAAAGGTTCTGGAGTGGAGACCACGAACCGGAAGACGCAGCGTAGGGAGGCCTCCCACTAGATGGACCGACGACATTGTGAGAGTCGCGGGCATCCAGTGGATGCAGATGGCAGGCTGTCGTTCAGTGTGGAGGTTAAAGGGGGAGGCTTATGTTCAGCAGTGGACGTCTTCTGGCTTATGATGATGAAGTAAAACTAATAAATCCGTGTTAAAAAAGCCCGAATTAACACTGCAGCCAAACTGAATCATAAAAACAAAATCAAGGAAGGAGTTGTAAAACCTCGAACCCAAAAAGAGCCGTGTAAATAAATGGCCAAGTTCCACCATCAGCATTTCCCGAAACAGCGTAAATCTATTGTGGCAAGTTTCGTCACTCCGAGTTATGTCATAAAGGCGCCGAGACAGATTGCTGGCGACATCACGCTTTTACTATCGATAAAACGAAGTGTTTCGCTTAAAGCTTCCTTCACAGACGGTACAGTTTTATTTAATCGCGCAGAAGGTCGAGTTCACTTAGATTGTAAGAACAGTGCGAAATAATCAAATGTGGCTAATGAAAAATTTGGTATTGTAAGTTACACTTGAGTTTCGCTTAAAGCGTCCTGCATAGAAGGTAAAGTTTTATTTAATCGCGCAGAAGGTAGTTATTCACTTAGATTGTAGAAAAAGTGAGAACCGAATGTGACGAATGAAAGCTAGGTATTGTTAGTTATATTATCACTAGCACTAAAACTGAATGTTTTTTTATTCACGACTAGCGGTCCGCCCCAGCTTATAGATAGGTATAGATTATAGCCTATGTCACTCAGGGATAGTGTGGATTCCCAACAGTGAAAGAATTTTTTAAATCGGTCCAGTACTTTTTGAGCCAATTCGTTACAAACATACTTACATACAAATCTTTCCTCTTTATAATATTAGTAGCGGTCCGCCCCAGCTTTGCACGGGTATAGATTATAGCCTATGTCACCCGGGGATAGTGTAGCTTCCCAACAGTGAAAGAATTTTTCAAATCGGTTCAATAGTTTCGGAGCCTATTCAATGCAAACAAACAAACAATCAAAACTTTCCTCTTTATAATATTAGTATAGATTAGTATTAGTATAGAATAGAGCATAGATAGTATAGATAGATAATCTTGAGTTTGTTTTCATATAACAAATTTCGCTTAAAGCTTCCTGCACAGAAGGTACAGTTTTATTTAATCGCGTAGAAGGTGTTCACTTCGATTGTAAAAAAAGTGAGGCAGAACCGAATGTAACGAATGAAAACTAGGAGTTGTAAGTTTTATTGGTAATAGCGGCAACTGATGCTGAATGTTTTTTATTCATGATAGGATTGAGTTTGTTTAAATACATATAACAAAACGCTTAAAGCTTCTTCCATAGACAATGCACTTTCATTTAATCTCGCAGAAGGTAGTGTTCACTTCGATTGTAAACAAAGTGAGGAAGAACCGAATGTGACGAATGAAAACTAAATATTGTAAGTGACATTGGTACTGGCGGCAACTGAAGTTAAATGGTTTTTTGTTCATGATAGAATTGAGTTTGTTTTAATGTAACAAAGTTCGCTTAAAGCTTTTTTCACAGACAGTACAGTTTTATTTAATCGCGCAGAAGGTAGTGTCCAGTAGATTGTAGGAAAATGAAGGAAAGCCGAATGTGAGGATCGAACACCACAGGGTTACACGCAACGATGGTACTAAGCTGCGAGATGGGCACTATACTCATCATAATGAACTCATTTACAATAGGGCATACCATGAAATCGGGACAAGAAATCAACTGTTCCATAGAAATATATCTATAGATATTTAGGAAAAAAAATTGGGTCAGCTGATATTTTTTTCGTGATTGCAGGGTTGGACCCATAGTAAAAGTTGTTCATAATGATGAGTACAATGACCTCCTTTCGGCTTAGTGCAGTCTGTATGCGTAACCCTGAATACAGTTTCTACGGGCCAACGCCATTTCCTTACTGTGGGTAAACTCCACTGGGCCGGCAGTGCACGACTTGGCAAGATTTTTTACAAGTTATTCGACTGAAAGACCTGAAACTTTCGTGAAAGGGGTGAACTAAGGAGGAACTTCAATGAGCTCCACTTTGAGAATTCCAGCGGAATTTTGTGGTTGAAAAAGTATTTATATTGGATTCTCATTTCGTCGTAAATACGGATGTTTACGGTATTTCGAAGTACTTGAGTACTTGGGCTAGACTTTAATTCTCAGCATACACGAAGGGAAATGCTGGATGTAGGCCGCTTCCAACCGGCCCTTTTGGAGATCGATGGGAGAGGCCTATGTCCAGCACTGGACGTCCTACGGCTGAAATGATGATGATGATGATACACGAACTTACGGTTGTACTTATATGTATTCTGTGCTTACGGTTACAGACTGCACGGTTACAGACTACACTGCAGCGCCTAATTTTTACAAAACTGACCGTTTAGTTTGTTGGTGTTTTTTATTTTATAATTATTTTGTGGCTTCATAATAAACTAGAATATGCCACTATAACTGGAAAAATATTATTTTGTCCACTAACTGGAAAAACAAATATTTTGTTCGTTGTTTTTTTTTTTGTGTAATAGTAGACAAACAAGCTACGGGCCACCTGATGGTAAGTATAGTCACCGTCGCCTATGGACACTTACAATACCCGGGGCATTGGCGATGCGTTGCCTACCTTTGAGGACTGTATGTATTTCTTTGTGTATATATTATTACATACATATGTAATGCTAAAGGGTCGGCAACGTATTTGTGATGCCTCTGGTGTTACATGTATCCATAGGCAACGGTGACTGCTTACCATCAGGCAGCCCGTCTGCTTGTTTGCCACCTATGCCATAAAAAAATAAAAAATAAAAATGGCTTAAAACTAGTTCGCAGATATCGCTAAGACTGGTAACAGACACTCGAACGCGGCTGACGGACCGCCGTCCAACCAACGGGAGAGAAAGAGTGAGAATATCATATTTCTCTTTCTTTCTCTCCCATTGGTCAGACGGCGGTTGAGGGTATCCGCGTTCGAGCGTCGGTTAGCACTATAAACGCCGAGCCGCCGCGCCGCCGCTCGTCTACAAGTAATATCGACGAGATCATGATAGAGAAGACTCATAGAACACGTACGAGTAGAAGACGGGTCGTGCAATAACGTAATACAAACGTAACCAAAATTAAAACCGCTAATAAAAAATAGTAAAAAAAAATTTTATTAAGTTTTTCTTTCTTTGATTCCCGGGTAACTGCACTAGTTGGGCATAGAATTATTTAAAACTAGCGATATATTTTATTTTTCATACACAGGAAAACAAACAGCTTATCAATAGCAGATAATATGAGATAAACTATTAAACAAAAGGCAAAAACAAATTTTCATTAATACAAATTTAAATAGTGTAAGTGCCCCTTTGCAACACTAATAGTGCTAACAGACGCTCGAACGCGGCTGACGGACCGCCGTCCAACCAACGGGAGAGAAAGGGTGAGAATATCATATTTCCCTCTCGTTCTCTCCCATTGGTCAGACAGCGGTCTGGATAGATAAATAATACAACAACAACAACAAAAAAAACCAGATAAATAATATTCGTAAAACAAACATTCTTTAACGTGAGAGATACTAAGTTCTTCAGCAACTCAAGGTCACGACAAGACTCTCTACCATCTGTCTCAAACGTGTCCTTGAGTACTTTGGCCACATTGCTAGGAAACAAGGCGACAACCTGGAAAAGTTGATGGTGACAGGGAAAGTCGACGGCAAAAGGTCACGAGGTCGAACCCAACACGTTGGTCCGATCAGATTCGCACCACTTTCGACACCTCAGTCTACGACGCACTCCATGTAGCTGAGGATAGAAGACGATGGAAAGATATCATCAAAGAGAGATTGATGGAAGGTGGTGGTCACGACCCTCAGACATGAGGAATACGATTTAAGGAGGAGGATTAAGTTCTTCAGAGAAAGAAAAAGTTAAATAAATAATATCCAAAATATAATTATACAAAACCTCAATAGAAATTCAACGATTATTTTTAAATTTAAATTTTATGCCATTCTGGAATATATATATATTTTATACCTTTATAGGACTATAAAATCTGATGCACTATAAAAGACGCGGTAATAGAAAACAAAACCGTTCCGTGATCCATTAGACGGAGATGGAAAATAAAAAACACGTTATGACGGTCTCGGTGATTAAGTACAACGGGGAAGCGTTTGCTCAGCGATTGAATGGTTCTGAGTGCGGCCATAGCATACACGATTTGATTCACATAATGATAAGAGTTTTTCTGGGCCATCATTATCATCAGCCAGAAGCCACTGCTGAACAAAGGAACTGCTGAACTGCTGCTCCTCCTTTGACCTCCACACTGAACGACAGCGTGCCATCTGCATCCACTGGATGCCCGCGACTCTCACGATGTCGTCGGTCCATCTAGTTAGGCCTGCCTACGCTGCGTCTTCTGGTTCTTTTGTTTTCGTTCGTGTTCGTCTTCGATTCGTGGTCTTCACTCAAGAACCTTCTCCATCGGTTATCGGTTCTTGGAGCGATGTGGCTTGCCCATTGCCACTTCAACTTGCAAATTGTAATAGCTATGTCGGTGACTCTGGTTCTTTGGCGAATATCTACGTTTCGGATTCTATCGCAAAGAAACTCCGAGCATAGCTCTCCCCATTGCACTTTGTATAACTGAGACGTGGTTCTTAACTGTTGGCCTTTTAGATTCTGGGCCAACCTTCCAGAAAATAAGGGGAGTGCTCTAAAGAACAGTGTGCTAAAACTTAGCTCAACTGGAGGTAACGTCCAAAATTAAATAGGTTTTTCTTGGACTGTAGCGTAGGTACCATAGATTTAGTTGCGGTGGTATCGCCATCTGTCCAGTCAGCAGGAACAATTTTTAAATTGTCTATGAAAAGCGTTTTCTGGACCATTGTTTTCAGGTCGCATTATTGACAGGTTGTGAGCAGATTGCGCAACGGGGCGACTGCAAGGACGGGGTTATGTCGACAGCGGCGCGGTATTGGCATTCATTGTTACGTAACCATTCGCGACTTATCCCGTAAAGTCTTTAGACAAAGATTTATGCCAATGCTTTCTAAACTTACGGTACCAAATGTGAACACTTACAGTTAGAATGGCAAGCTAGGTTTCTCAGCAAAGGGAACGAAGTAATTCCCGCACCACTGAAAAGGAATTTTATTTATCTTCTGTGCCCCCCACAGACACTGCGATTCTGCGTATTAGCAAGCAGAAATGACAGTAGGGGTAGACGTTATCTAGGACGTCTCGAGGCTCGATGGAGTGACGATACACTTAGGGCAGTGCAGTGACTGGAAGCTAAAAACCGAAGATCAGGCTAAGTGGCGTGCCTTAGGAGAGGTTTATGTCCAGCAATGGACTCAGATAAATGTTGATTACTATGATGAATACCGGAAGACGCAGCGTAGGTAGGCCTCCCACTAGATGGACTGACTACATTGTGAGAGTCGCTGGCATCCAGTGGATGTAAAAGGCAGGCTGTCGTTCAGTGTGGAGGTTAAAGGGGGAAGCCTATGTTCAGCAGTGGACGTCTTCCGGCTGATGATGATTAGGATTTGCGACGATATCAGAGGAAGATGGTCAGGCGACCGCATTTTATTACTCTTCAAGTTTCATTTGTAACTTGAAAACGCGACCTGGAAACAGTACCTAGCAGTCCGCGAATCTGACAGCCTCACGCCTACAGGCCATTCAGTTTGTACAAATGCTCTCGCCTATTTCCAAGCGAAACAGAAAATAACTTCAGCTACGGTACATCCGAAATGCCCCTGACCTTTTTACGTAGTAGTTTTTTTGGGTGATTTTGTCACCGTGTTTGCGAGCAGTCACTTTGCGAGTGGCAGCACTCGTTTTTAACCTCCAACACAAAAAGGGGCTAGTTACAAGTTCAAAGTGATGTCTATTATCACTGTTCCACTCAAGAAAAAAGTCTCTTAGAAAATAATTCAAGCAGATTTTTGGACGCGATAAAAGAATAACAGTCTTAATTTCCCGAAGACATTTTCTGTGTAAATTACACACAATTTATTCAAAGTGGAATCCGTCTCACAGAATAAATATAAAACCGTATTCAAAGGCTTGTTTCTCTTAATTTATCTACCGCCATTGTGCTGAAACTGTGAGGGTTGGAGTGCACTAGGATGCGCTGCACGACATGTTAATAAAATTATTTTTCTTCGCAACAGTTTAGTTTAGGATCTGCTCGGCGCAGATGAACGATGACGGCGGAGATGGCTTTTTAATTTGGCGGTTTTCAAAAACTATGATGATTTACGATGGCGATTATTTGATGATGACTGTGACGCCTGTCACCGTGATATGTGTCACTTTGACATCTGTCAAAAATAGCCATCTTTATGTATTTTTCGAAAAAATACTATGTTCGATAATGGCGTCGACTCTGTCATACTATTCCCTAAACTAAAGCAATCTGACAGGACTAAAATTATCTGCCTCTCTTTTCATATTAACATGTGAGAGAAGGATGGAATCAATTTTAGTGCTGTCAAATATAGTTTAGTTTAGTTTAGAGAACATCAGAATCGATGCCTTTGACTTACATTCCCGTCGTCACGTTTTATTTAGTATCAGACATTCGTTTGTACATATATAACTATGTTACTGTACAAAATTAAAAATAAACTTGAGTAATATTTGGGCAAAATTGTTAGACCACCGCCAAACGTGGTGGTGCAATTTTTCTCTTTTCATTTTCGTACTTTCTTATCTTTACTTTGTGTTATACAATTATAGTAGCTGCAATTATTATTATAAGGTTATGGAACCTCATTATTGCAGTAACACAAATTTTATAAATTTTGCCATACAAAGCAGTTTTTTAACTATGTCGCTCGTGCGTCTTTGTGCGTTCTTACCTGAAACCTTTGAAGCAAGTTGTAGAATTAACAATGGCGATGCTATCTCCTTTCTCGCCTTCAAGTTAAGAAAACTTACTTCGGCTTCACAAAAGGTAGTTGAGTTTCATTTGACAATGATGAAAATTGGTAAAAAATACTTATCAAAATATTTTTACTTGACGCAGTTGTGGAATGCACAAGCACATAGGTATGCTTAATGTAAAACCGTGAGTAACTAATAAGTACCAAAAAGTTTGGCGTAGTGATCAACACACGAGGTGGTCGAGTGGTCGTGGTGATATCGACGCGAAAATTGCTTTATAATACTTGCAATGCTATTCTAAAGGTAATTCCCAATCGGTTTTATAAATTTTCCCTCGGTGATTTTTTATCTTCAATAATGATGAAATCTTGCGAATGAGATAGCTGTAGCCAGTGAGCGCAGTGAGTCAGTAAATGATAAAGCCCTAGCAGACGATTCAGCAGTGCAAGTACCGTTCTTTTAGCGATCGTCAAATTGACAGTTGAGGTCGTCAAATTCACCTGTGTGAAGTTGGCAGCCAACTTTGGCTGCCTATAATCCGACTAAATTAAGATGACTTTTTTTGTGAAGTTAGCAGCCAACACGATTACGACCTCTTATTCTATAAAAGCAGCTACTAATTCATTTCGAATGGTTCGAAAAATGCAATAAGCATAAATTAAAAACAATATTAAAATGACAAAGTCCCATCAAGACATGTATCGCAACCAAACGCCATAACAAAAATCACAACCTTAATTCCTCTTAAATATGCAACAAAACTTACTGAAACGTGTAGAAAAAATAAAAGGCTTTCAAATGAAACCTATTTTAGCCCGGTTAAACGATTGCTTATTGCCGGAAAAAAATAACGAAAATGGGAAAATCAAAATATTTTACGACTCTCAAATGACTCGGTGGATTTCGACCTGTAAACCCCTGAATTCGTGTAAAGCTGCTATATCATTGCATTTTCTTATGTTTAAGCTATCTTAAAAATATTCTGAAACGGGGCAAAACATTTATTTAACCCTGTAATGATCCGACGGAAACTTTATTTTACTTTGGCATTTTCATTCCAGAAAATCATTAAAAAAAACACCACACAACCCCTGATATTTGGATTTCTATGTGAATAATATCAAAGAATGTATATCTAGCTACAAAAAAAAAGTAAATGTTGTCTGGCTTATCGACAGCATGGTACCCAATTGTCACCTGAAGTCAAATCTAAAACTTAAATTTTCACGACTAAAGTTGGCTGCTGGTGAATGGCGACCTTTCATCCCCGTAATTATGAAACAATTGGTGCTCAAATAGCTTAACTAATATCTACCCTTTAAAATGAAACCTATTTCAGCCCGGCAGTCTGATTGCTTATTGCCCAAAAACACAAACGAAAAAAGGAAAATCAAAAATTTTACTACTCTCAAATGTCACGGTCGATTTCGACCCATGAACCCCTGAAAACGAATAAAACAGCTATTTCATCGAATTTTCTTATATTTTAGCCACCTGAAAAATATACTGAAAAGCTGGCAGAACTATTATTTAACCCTCTACTGGTCCGACGGAGAAAATTAACTTTTTTTATTGCATTTTTGTTCCTGAAAATCATAAAAAAATACCACACAACCCCTGTTATTTGAATTTTTATGTAAGAAGTTTTAAAGCCTGCGTAACTGGCTACAATAGTTGATAAATTTGAGCCCTACTTAATTTCAGTTTCGTACCCAAATCATCACCGGAAATCAAATCTGAAACTTGAATTTTCACGACTAAAGTTGGCTGCTGGTGAATGGCGACCTTTCATCCCCGTAATTATGAAACAAATGGTGCTTAGATAGTCTAACTAATATCTAAGCTTTAAAATGAAACCTATTTCAGCCCGGCAGTCTGATTCCTTACTGCCCAAAAAATCAAACGAAAAAAGAAAATCTAAAAATTTACTACTCTCAAATGACACGGTCGATTTTGACCCCCCGTGAACCCCTGAAAACGAATAAAAATGCTATTTCCTAGAATTCTCTTATGTTTAAGCCACCTTAAAAATATACTGAAAAACTGGCAGAACTATTATTTAACCCTCTAATGGTCCGACGGAGAAAATTAACTTTTTTTATGACATTTTTGTTCCTGAAAATCATAAAAAAATACCACACAACCCCTGTTATTTGGACTTCTATGTACGTAGTTCGAAAGTCTGCATACATAGCTACAATAGTTGATAAATTTGAGCCCAACTAAATGGCAGATTCGTACCCAAATAATCACCGGAAATAAAATCTGAAACTTAAATTTTCACGACTAAAGTTGGCTGCTGGTGAATGGCGACCTTTCATCCCCGTAATTATGAAACAAATGGTACTTGAATAGCCTAACTAATATCTAGGCTTTAAAATGTAACCTATTTCAGCCCGGCAGTCTGATTGCTTAATGCCCAAAAACACAAACGAAAAGAGAAAATCTAAAATTTTACAACTCTCAAATGTCACGGTCGATTTCGACCCGTAAACCCCTGAAAACTAATAAAACTGCTATTTCATCGAATTTTCTTATGTTTTCGCCACCTGAGAAATATACTGACAAACTGGCAGAACTATTATTTAACCCTCTGATGGTCCGACGGAGAAAATTAACTTTTTTTATGACATTTTTATTCCTGAAAATCATAAAAAAACACCACACAACCCCTGTTATTTGGATTTCTATGTACGTAGTTTTAAAGCCTGCGTAACTGGCTACAACAGTTGATAAATTTGAGCCCAACTTAATATCAGTTTCGTACCCAAATCATCACCGGAAATCAAATCTGAAACTTAAATTTTCACGACTAAAGTTGGCTGCTGGTGAATGGCGACCTTTCATCCCCGTAATTATGAAACAAATGGTACTTGAATAACCTAACTAATATCTAGGCTTTAAAATGAAACCTATTTCAGCCCGGCAGTCTGATTATTTAATGCCCAAAAACACAAACGAAAAAAGAAAATCTAAAATTTTACAACTCTCAAATGTCACGGTCGATTTCGACCCGTGAACCCCTGAAAACGAATAAAACTGTTATTTCATCGAATTTTCTTATGTTTTAGCCACCTGAAAAATATATTGTAAAACTGGCAGAACTATTATTTAACCCTCTAATGGTCCGACGGAGAAAATTAACTTTTTTTATTACATTTTCGTTCCTGAAAATCATAAAAAAATACCACACAATCCCTGCTATTTGGATTTCTATGTACGTAGTTCTAAAGCCTGCGTACATAGCTACAATAATTAATAAATTTGAGCCCAACTAAATGACAGATTCGTACCCAAATTATCACCTGAAATCAAATCTGAAACTTAAATTTTCACGACTAAAGTTGGCTGCTGGTGAATGGCGACCCTTCATCCCCGTAATTATGAAAGAAATGGTACTTGAATAACCTAATTAATATCTAGGCTTTAAAATGAAACCTATTTCAGCCCGGCAGTCTGATTATTTAATGCCCAAAAACACAAACGAAAAAAGAAAATCTAAAATTTTACAACTCTCAAATGTCACGGTCGATTTCGACCCGTGAACCCCTGAAAACGAATAAAACTGTTATTCCATCGAATTTTCTTATGTTTTAACCACCTGAAAAATATACTGAAAAACTGGCAGAACTATTATTTAACCCTCTAATGGTCCGACGGAGAAAATTAACTTTTTTTATTACATTTTCGTTCCTGAAAATCATAAAAAAATACCACACAACCCCGGCTATTTGGATTTCTATGTACGTAGTTCTAAAGCCTGCGTACATAGCTACAATAATTAATAAATTTGAGCCCAACTAAATGACAGATTCGTACCCAAATTATCACCTGAAATCAAACCTGAAACTTAAATTTTCACGACTAAAGTTGGCTGCTGGTGAATGGCGACCCTTCATCCCCGTAATTATGAAAGAAATGGTACTTGAATAACCTAACTAATATCTAAGCTTTAAAATGTAACCTATTTCAGCCCGAAAGTCTGATTGCTTAATGCCCAAAAACACAAACGAAAAGAGAAAATCTAAAATTTTACAACTCTCAAATGTCACGGTCGATTTCGACCCGTGAACCCCTGAAAACTAATAAAACTGCTATTTTCTAGAATTCTCTTATGTTTAAGCCACCTTAAAAATATACTGAAAAACTGGCAGAACTATTATTTAACCCTCTAATGGTCCGACGGAGAAAATTAACTTTTTTTATTGCATTTTTGTTCCTGAAAATCATAAAAAAATACCACACAACCCCTGTTATTTGAATTTTTATGTAAGAAGTTTTAAAGCCTGCGTAACTGGCTACAATAGTTGATAAATTTGAGCCCTACTTAATTTCAGTTTCGTACCCAAATCATCACCGGAAATCAAATCTGAAACTTGAATTTTCACGACTAAAGTTGGCTGCTGGTGAATGGCGACCCTTCATCCCCGTAATTATGAAAGAAATGGTACTTGAATAACCTAACTAATATCTAGGCTTTAAAATGTAACCTATTTCAGCCCGGCAGTCTGATTGCTTAATGCCCAAAAACACAAACGAAAAGAGAAAATCTAAAATTTTACAACTCTCAAATGTCACGGTCGATTTCGACCCGTGAACCCCTGAAAACTAATAAAACTGCTATTTCCTAGAATTCTCTTATGTTTAAGCCACCTTAAAAATATACTGAAAAACTGGCAGAACTATTATTTAACCCTCTAATGGTCCGACGGAGAAAATTAACTTTTTTTATTACATTTTCGTTCCTGAAAATCATAAAAAAATACCACACAACCCCTGCTATTTGGATTTTTATGTACGAAGTTCTAAAGCCTGCGTACATAGCTACAATAATTAATAAATTTGAGCCCAACTAAATGACAGATTCGTACCCAAATTATCACCTGAAATCAAATCTGAAACTTAAATTTTCACGACTAAAGTTGGCTGCTGGTGAATGGCGACCCTTCATCCCCGTAATTATGAAAGAAATGGTACTTGAATAACCTAACTAATATCTAGGCTTTAAAATGAAACCTATTTCAGCCCGGCAGTCTGATTGCTTAATGCCCAAAAACACAAACGAAAAGAGAAAATCTAAAATTTTACAACTCTCAAATGTCACGGTCGATTTCGACCCGTGAACCCCTGAAAACTAATAAAACTGCTATTTCCTAGAATTCTCTTATGTTTAAGCCACCTTAAAAATATACTGAAAAACTGGCAGAACTATTATTTAACCCTCTAATGGTCCGACGGAGAAAATTAACTTTTTTTATTGCATTTTTGTTCCTGAAAATCATAAAAAAATACCACACAACCCCTGTTATTTGAATTTTTATGTACGTAGTTCTAAAGCCTGCGTACATAGCTACAATAATTAATAAATTTGAGCCCAACTAAATGACAGATTCGTACCCAAATTATCACCTGAAATCAAACCTGAAACTTAAATTTTCACGACTAAAGTTGGCTGCTGGTGAATGGCGACCCTTCATCCCCGTAATTATGAAAGAAATGGTACTTGAATAACCTAACTAATATCTAGGCTTTAAAATGAAACCTATTTCAGCCCGGCAGTCTGATTGCTTAATGCCCAAAAACACAAACGAAAAGAGAAAATCTAAAATTTTACAACTCTCAAATGTCACGGTCGATTTCGACCCGTGAACCCCTGAAAACTAATAAAACTGCTATTTCCTAGAATTCTCTTATGTTTAAGCCACCTTAAAAATATACTGAAAAACTGGCAGAACTATTATTTAACCCTCTAATGGTCCGACGGAGAAAATTAACTTTTTTTATTACATTTTCGTTCCTGAAAATCATAAAAAAATACCACACAACCCCTGCTATTTGGATTTTTATGTACGTAGTTCTAAAGCCTGCGTACATAGCTACAATAATTAATAAATTTGAGCCCAACTAAATGACAGATTCGTACCCAAATTATCACCTGAAATCAAATCTGAAACTTAAATTTTCACGACTAAAGTTGGCTGCTGGTGAATGGCGACCCTTCATCCCCGTAATTATGAAAGAAATGGTACTTGAATAACCTAACTAATATCTAGGCTTTAAAATGTAACCTATTTCAGCCCGGCAGTCTGATTGCTTAATGCCCAAAAACACAAACGAAAAGAGAAAATCTAAAATTTTACAACTCTCAAATGTCACGGTCGATTTCGACCCGTGAACCCCTGAAAACTAATAAAACTGCTATTTCCTAGATTTCTCTTATGTTTAAGCCACCTTAAAAATATACTGAAAAACTGGCAGAACTATTATTTAACCCTCTAATGGTCCGACGGAGAAAATTAACTTTTTTTATTGCATTTTTGTTCCTGAAAATCATAAAAAAATACCACACAACCCCTGCTATTTGGATTTCTATGTACGTAGTTCTAAAGCCTGCGTACATAGCTACAATAATTAATAAATTTGAGCCCAACTAAATGACAGATTCGTACCCAAATTATCACCTGAAATCAAACCTGAAACTTAAATTTTCACGACTAAAGTTGGCTGCTGGTGAATGGCGACCCTTCATCCCCGTAATTATGAAAGAAATGGTACTTGAATAACCTAACTAATATCTAGGCTTTAAAATGTAACCTATTTCAGCCCGGCAGTCTGATTGCTTAATGCCCAAAAACACAAACGAAAAGAGAAAATCTAAAATTTTACAACTCTCAAATGTCACGGTCGATTTCGACCCGTGAACCCCTGAAAACTAATAAAACTGCTATTTCCTAGAATTCTCTTATGTTTAAGCCACCTTAAAAATATACTGAAAAACTGGCAGAACTATTATTTAACCCTCTAATGGTCCGACGGAGAAAATTAACTTTTTTTATTGCATTTTTGTTCCTGAAAATCATAAAAAAATACCACACAACCCCTGTTATTTGAATTTTTATGTAAGAAGTTTTAAAGCCTGCGTAACTGGCTACAATAGTTGATAAATTTGAGCCCTACTTAATTTCAGTTTCGTACCCAAATCATCACCGGAAATCAAATCTGAAACTTGAATTTTCACGACTAAAGTTGGCTGCTGGTGAATGGCGACCCTTCATCCCCGTAATTATGAAAGAAATGGTACTTGAATGACCTAACTAATATCTAGGCTTTAAAATGTAACCTATTTCAGCCCGGCAGTCTGATTGCTTAATGCCCAAAAACACAAACGAAAAGAGAAAATCTAAAATTTTACAACTCTCAAATGTCACGGTCGATTTCGACCCGTGAACCCCTGAAAACTAATAAAACTGCTATTTCCTAGAATTCTCTTATGTTTAAGCCACCTTAAAAATATACTGAAAAACTGGCAGAACTATTATTTAACCCTCTAATGGTCCGACGGAGAAAATTAACTTTTTTTATTGCATTTTTGTTCCTGAAAATCATAAAAAAATACCACACAACCCCTGTTATTTGAATTTTTATGTAAGAAGTTTTAAAGCCTGCAAAACTGGCTACAATAGTTGATAAATTTGAGCCCTACTTAATTTCAGTTTCGTACCCAAATCATCACCGGAAATCAAATCTGAAACTTAAATTTTCACGACTAAAGTTGGCTGCTGGTGAATGGCGACCTTTCATCCCCGTAATTATGAAACAAATGGTACTTGAATAACCTAACTAATATCTAGGCTTTAAAATGAAACCTATTTCAGCCCGGCAGTCTGATTATTTAATGCCCAAAAACACAAACGAAAAAAGAAAATCTAAAATTTTACAACTCTCAAATGTCACGGTCGATTTCGACCCGTGAACCCCTGAAAACGAATAAAACTGTTATTCCATCGAATTTTCTTATGTTTTAACCACCTGAAAAATATACTGAAAAACTGGCAGAACTATTATTTAACCCTCTAATGGTCCGACGGAGAAAATTAACTTTTTTTATTACATTTTCGTTCCTGAAAATCATAAAAAAATACCACACAACCCCTGCTATTTGGATTTCTATGTACGTAGTTCTAAAGCCTGCGTACATAGCTACAATAATTAATAAATTTGAGCCCAACTAAATGACAGATTCGTACCCAAATTATCACCTGAAATCAAACCTGAAACTTAAATTTTCACGACTAAAGTTGGCTGCTGGTGAATGGCGACCCTTCATCCCCGTAATTATGAAAGAAATGGTACTTGAATAACCTAACTAATATCTAGGCTTTAAAATGTAACCTATTTCAGCCCGGCAGTCTGATTGCTTAATGCCCAAAAACACAAACGAAAAGAGAAAATCTAAAATTTTACAACTCTCAAATGTCACGGTCGATTTCGACCCGTGAACCCCTGAAAACGAATAAAACTGCTATTTCATCGAATTTTCTTATGTTTTCGCCACCTGAAAAATATACTGAAAAACTGGCAGAACTATTATTTAACCCTCTAATGGTCCGACGGAGAAAATTAACTTTTTTTATTGCATTTTTGTTCCTGAAAATCATAAAAAAATACCACACAACCCCTGTTATTTGAATTTTTATGTAAGAAGTTTTAAAGCCTGCAAAACTGGCTACAATAGTTGATAAATTTGAGCCCTACTTAATTTCAGTTTCGTACCCAAATCATCACCGGAAATCAAATCTGAAACTTGAATTTTCACGACTAAAGTTGGCTGCTGGTGAATGGCGACCTTTCATCCCCGTAATTATGAAAGAAATGGTACTTGAATAACCTAACTAATATCTAGGCTTTAAAATGTAACCTATTTCAGCCCGGCAGTCTGATTGCTTAATGCCCAAAAAAACAAACGAAAAAAGGAAAATCTAAAATTTTACTACTCTAAAATTTCAGGTGATAATTTGGGTACGAATCTGTCATTTAGTTGGGCTCAAATTTATTAATTATTGTAGCTATGTACGCAGGCTTTAGAACTACGTACATAGAAATCCAAATAGCAGGGGTTGTGTGGTATTTTTTTATGATTTTCAGGAACGAAAATGTAATAAAAAAAGTTAATTTTCTCCGTCGGACCATTAGAGGGTTAAATAATAGTTCTGCCAGTTTTTCAGTATATTTTTCAGGTGGTTAAAACATAAGAAAATTCGATGGAATAACAGTTTTATTCGTTTTCAGGGGTTCACGGGTCGAAATCGACCGTGACATTTGAGAGTTGTAAAATTTTAGATTTTCTTTTTTCGTTTGTGTTTTTGGGCATTAAGCAATCAGACTGCCGGGCTGAAATAGGTTTCATTTTAAAGCCTAGATATTAGTTGGGCTATCTAAGCACCATTTGTTTCATAATTACGGGGATGAAAGGTCGCCATTCACCAGCAGCCAACTTTAGTCGTGAAAATTTAAGTTTCAGATTTGATTTCAGGTGATAATTTGGGTACGAATCTGTCATTTAGTTGGGCTCAAATTTATTAATTATTGTAGCTATGTACGCAGGCTTTAGAACTACGTACATAGAAATCCAAATAGCAGGGATTGTGTGGTATTTTTTTATGATTTTCAGGAACGAAAATGTAATAAAAAAAGTTAATTTTCTCCGTCGGACCATTAGAGGGTTAAATAATAGTTCTGCCAGTTTTACAATATATTTTTCAGGTGGCTAAAACATAAGAAAATTCGATGAAATAGCAGTTTTATTCGTTTTCAGGGGTTCACGGGTCGAAATCGAACGTGACATTTGAGAGTTGTAAAATTTTAGATTTTCTTTTTTCGTTTGTGTTTTTGGGCATTAAATAATCAGACTGCCGGGCTGAAATAGGTTTCATTTTAAAGCCTAGATATTAGTTGGGCTATTTAAGTACCATTTGTTTCATAATTACGGGGATGAAGGGTCGCCATTCACCAGCAGCCAACATTAGTCGTGAAAATTTAAGTTTCAGATTTGATTTCAGGTGATAATTTGGGTACGAATCTGTCATTTAGTTGGGCTCAAATTTATTAATTATTGTAGCTATGTACGCAGGCTTTAGAACTACGTACATAGAAATCCAAATAGCAGGGGTTGTGTGGTATTTTTTTATGATTTTCAGGAACGAAAATGTAATAAAAAAAGTTAATTTTCTCCGTCGGACCATTAGAGGGTTAAATAATAGTTCTGCCAGTTTTTCAGTATATTTTTCAGGTGGTTAAAACATAAGAAAATTCGATGGAATAACAGTTTTATTCGTTTTCAGGGGTTCACGGGTCGAAATCGACCGTGACATTTGAGAGTTGTAAAATTTTAGATTTTCTTTTTTCGTTTGTGTTTTTGGGCATTAAATAATCAGACTGCCGGGCTGAAATAGGTTTCACTTTAAAGCCTAGATATTAGTTGGGCTATTTAAGTACCATTTGTTTCATAATTACGGGGATGAAGGGTCGCCATTCACCAGCAGCCAACTTTAGTCGTGAAAATTTAAGTTTCAGATTTGATTTCAGGTGATAATTTGGGTACGAATCTGTCATTTAGTTGGGCTCAAATTTATTAATTATTGTAGCTTTGTACGCAGGCTTTAGAACTACGTACATAGAAATCCAAATAGCAGGGGTTGTGTGGTATTTTTTTATGATTTTCAGGAACGAAAATGTAATAAAAAAAGTTAATTTTCTCCGTCGGACCATTAGAGGGTTAAATAATAGTTCTGCCAGTTTTTCAGTATATTTTTCAGGTGGTTAAAACATAAGAAAATTCGATGGAATAACAGTTTTATTCGTTTTCAGGGGTTCACGGGTCGAAATCGACCGTGACATTTGAGAGTTGTAAAATTTTAGATTTTCTTTTTTCGTTTGTGTTTTTGGGCATTAAATAATCAGACTGCCGGGCTGAAATAGGTTTCATTTTAAAGCCTAGATATTAGTTGGGCTATTTAAGTACCGTTTGTTTCATAATTACGGGGATGAAGGGTCGCCATTCACCAGCAGCCAACTTTAGTCGTGAAAATTTAAGTTTCAGATTTGATTTCAGGTGATAATTTGGGTACGAATCTGTCATTTAGTTGGGCTCAAATTTATTAATTATTGTAGCTTTGTACGCAGGCTTTAGAACTACGTACATAGAAATCCAAATAGCAGGGATTGTGTGGTATTTTTTTATGATTTTCAGGAACGAAAATGTAATAAAAAAAGTTAATTTTCTCCGTCGGACCATTAGAGGGTTAAATAATAGTTCTGCCAGTTTTTCAGTATATTTTTCAGGTGGCGAAAACATAAGAAAATTCGATGAAATAGCAGTTTTATTCGTTTTCAGGGGTTCACGGGTCGAAATCGACCGTGACATTTGAGAGTTGTAAAATTTTAGATTTTCTTTTTTCGTTTGTGTTTTTGGGCATTAAATAATCAGACTGCCGGGCTGAAATAGGTTTCATTTTAAAGCCTAGATATTAGTTGGGCTATTTAAGTACCATTTGTTTCATAATTACGGGGATGAAGGGTCGCCATTCACCAGCAGCCAACTTTAGTCGTGAAAATTTAAGTTTCAGATTTGATTTCAGGTGATAATTTGGGTACGAATCTGTCATTTAGTTGGGCTCAAATTTATTAATTATTGTAGCTTTGTACGCAGGCTTTAGAACTACGTACATAGAAATCCAAATAGCAGGGATTGTGTGGTATTTTTTTTATGATTTTCAGGAACGAAAATGTAATAAAAAAAGTTAATTTTCTCCGTCGGACCATTAGAGGGTTAAATAATAGTTCTGCCAGTTTTACAATATATTTTTAAGGTGGCTAAAACATAAGAAAATTCGATGAAATAGCAGTTTTATTCGTTTTCAGGGGTTCACGGGTCGAAATCGACCGTGACATTTGAGAGTTGTAAAATTTTAGATTTTCTTTTTTCGTTTGTGTTTTTGGGCATTAAATAATCAGACTGCCGGGCTGAAATAGGTTTCATTTTAAAGCCTAGATATTAGTTGGGCTATTTAAGTACCATTTGTTTCATAATTACGGGGATGAAGGGTCGCCATTCACCAGCAGCCAACTTTAGTCGTGAAAATTTAAGTTTCAGATTTGATTTCAGGTGATAATTTGGGTACGAATCTGTCATTTAGTTGGGCTCAAATTTATTAATTATTGTAGCTTTGTACGCAGGCTTTAGAACTACGTACATAGAAATCCAAATAGCAGGGATTGTGTGGTATTTTTTTATGATTTTCAGGAACGAAAATGTAATAAAAAAAGTTAATTTTCTCCGTCGGACCATTAGAGGGTTAAATAATAGTTCTGCCAGTTTTACAATATATTTTTCAGGTGGCTAAAACATAAGAAAATTCGATGAAATAGCAGTTTTATTCGTTTTCAGGGGTTCACGGGTCGAAATCGACCGTGACATTTGAGAGTTGTAAAATTTTAGATTTTCTCTTTTCGTTTGTGTTTTTGGGCATTAAGCAATCAGACTTCCGGGCTGAAATAGGTTACATTTTAAAGCCTAGATATTAGTTAGGTTATTCAAGTACCATTTCTTTCATAATTACGGGGATGAAAGGTCGCCATTCACCAGCAGCCAACTTTAGTCGTGAAAATTTAAGTTTCAGATTTGATTTCCGGTGATGATTTGGGTACGAAACTGATATTAAGTTGGGCTCAAATTTATCAACTATTGTAGCCAGTTACGCAGGCTTTAAAACTACGTACATAGAAATCCAAATAACAGGGGTTGTGTGGTGTTTTTTTATGATTTTCAGGAATAAAAATGTCAAAAAAAAAGTTAATTTTCTCCGTCGGACCATTAGAGGGTTAAATAATAGTTCTGCCAGTTTTTCAGTATATTTTTCAGGTGGCGAAAACATAAGAAAATTCGATGAAATAGCAGTTTTATTCGTTTTCAGGGGTTCACGGGTCGAAATCGACCGTGACATTTGAGAGTTGTAAAATTTTAGATTTTCTCTTTTCGTTTGTGTTTTTGGGCATTAAGCAATCAGACTGCCGGGCTGAAATAGGTTACATTTTAAAGCCTAGATATTAGTTAGGTTATTCAAGTACCATTTCTTTCATAATTACGGGGATGAAGGGTCGCCATTCACCAGCAGCCAACTTTAGTCGTGAAAATTTAAGTTTCAGATTTGATTTCAGGTGATAATTTGGG
Organism: Agriopis aurantiaria; assembly: GCA_914767915.1. Lineage (NCBI taxonomy): Eukaryota > Metazoa > Arthropoda > Insecta > Lepidoptera > Geometridae > Agriopis > Agriopis aurantiaria. The sequence continues at coordinate 3,114,959 of OU612003.1, forward strand.
TACGAATCTGTCATTTAGTTGGGCTCAAATTTATAAATTATTGTAGCTATGTACGCAGGCTTTAGAACTACGTACATAGAAATCCAAATAGCAGGGATTGTGTGGTATTTTTTTATGATTTTCAGGAACGAAAATGTAATAAAAAAAGTTAATTTTCTCCGTCGGACCATTAGAGAGTTAAATAATAGTTCTGCCAGTTTTACAATATATTTTTCAGGTGGCTAAAACATAAGAGAATTCTAGGAAATAGCAGTTTTATTCGTTTTCAGGGGTTCACGGGGAGTCGAAATCGACCGTGTCATTTGAGAGTAGTAAAATTTTAGATTTTCTTTTTTCGTTTGATTTTTTGGGCAGTAAGGAATCAGACTGCCGGGCTGAAATCGGTTTCATTTTAAAGCTTAGATATTATTTAGGCTATCTAAGCACCATTTGTTTCATAATTACGGGGATGAAAGGTCGCTATTCACCAGCAGCCAACTTTAGTCGTGAAAATTCAAGTTTCAGATTTGATTTCCGGTGATAATTTGGGTACGAATCTGCCATTTAGTTGGGCTCAAATTTATCAATTATTGTAGCTATGTATGCAGACTTTCGAACTACGTACATAGAAATCCAAATAACAGGGGTTGTGAGGTATTTTTTTATGATTTTCAGGAACAAAAATGTCATAAAAAAAGTTAATTTTCTCCGTCGGCCCATTAGAGGGTTAAATAATAGTTCTGCCAGTTTTACAATATATTTTTCAGGTGGCTAAAACATAAGAGAATTCTAGGAAATAGCAGTTTTATTCGTTTTCAGGGGTTCACGGGGGGTCGAAATCGACCGTGTCATTTGAGAGTAGTAAAATTTTAGATTTTCTTTTTTCGTTTGATTTTTTGGGCAGTAAGGAATCAGACTGCCGGGCTGAAATAGGTTTCATTTTAAAGCTTAGATATTAGTTAGACTATCTAAGCACCATTTGTTTCATAATTACGGGGATGAAAGGTCGCCATTCACCAGCAGCCAACTTTAGTCGTGAAAATTCAAGTTTCAGATTTGATTTCCGGTGATGATTTGGGTACGAAACTGAAATTAAGTAGGGCTCAAATTTATCAACTATTGTAGCCAGTTACGCAGGCTTTAAAACTTCTTACATAAAAATTCAAATAACAGGGGTTGTGTGGTATTTTTTTATGATTTTCAGGAACAAAAATGCAATAAAAAAAGTTAATTTTCTCCGTCGGACCAGTAGAGGGTTAAATAATAGTTCTGCCAGCTTTTCAGTATATTTTTCAGGTGGCTAAAATATAAGAAAATTCGATGAAATAGCTGTTTTATTCGTTTTCAGGGGTTCATGGGTCGAAATCGACCGTGACATTTGAGAGTAGTAAAATTTTTGATTTTCCTTTTTTCGTTTGTGTTTTTGGGCAATAAGCAATCAGACTGCCGGGCTGAAATAGGTTTCATTTTAAAGGGTAGATATTAGTTAAGCTATTTGAGCACCAATTGTTTCATAATTACGGGGATGAAAGGTCGCCATTCACCAGCAGCCAACTTTAGTCGTGAAAATTTAAGTTTTAGATTTGACTTCAGGTGACAATTGGGTACCATGCTGTCGATAAGCCAGACAACATTTACTTTTTTTTTTGTAGCTAGATATACATTCTTTGATATTATTCACATAGAAATCCAAATATCAGGGGTTGTGTGGTGTTTTTTTTAATGATTTTCTGGAATGAAAATGCCAAAGTAAAATAAAGTTTCCGTCGGATCATTACAGGGTTAAATAAATGTTTTGCCCCGTTTCAGAATATTTTTAAGATAGCTTAAACATAAGAAAATGCAATGATATAGCAGCTTTACACGAATTCAGGGGTTTACAGGTCGAAATCCACCGAGTCATTTGAGAGTCGTAAAATATTTTGATTTTCCCATTTTCGTTATTTTTTTCCGGCAATAAGCAATCGTTTAACCGGGCTAAAATAGGTTTCATTTGAAAGCCTTTTATTTTTTCTACACGTTTCATTAAGTTTTGTTGCATATTTAAGAGGAATTAAGGTTGTGATTTTTGTTATGGCGTTTGGTTGCGATACATGTCTTGATGGGACTTTGTCATTTTAATATTGTTTTTAATTTATGCTTATTGCATTTTTCGAACCATTCGAAATGAATTAGTAGCTGCTTTTATAGAATAAGAGGTCGTAATCGTGTTGGCTGCTAACTTCACAAAAAAAGTCATCTTAATTTAGTCGGATTATAGGCAGCCAAAGTTGGCTGCCAACTTCACACAGGTTAATATGCAATTTTTTCAGTACTCGCTGTGATCGATTCTATGGCATTTTAGCGAATTTGCGATCGCTAAAAGAACGGTACTTGCACCCCAGATTTGGTTGATGGACTGACCAACGGGAGAGAAAGAGAAAATTTTCTCTTTCTCTCCCGTTGGTCAGACAGCGGTCCGACGACACACGTCAGTTGTATAACATTGCACAATGAGGGAAGAGCGTAGAGGGCTTATACTGAATCTATGGGAAAGAGCGAACGCATACAAATTCTGGCTGTGTTGGACTCGAACATTTTCACCCTCTCTCTCTCTCTCACTCGTTCTAACTCGCGTAGATAGTTCCTCCCGTGCTTTTCACTCTCGCTGAGATTATATGATCGGTTTTTTATTGAAATTGCACAAAAAACTAGGTATTCATTAGGAATAAAAGGAACCATTCATTGGAAGCCCATCGCTTGAATCAATTACTTGCAAACCGAGTCTGCGGTCTTGTTCCAAGTTAAACGTTTTCCTATTAATAAGAAAAGTTTAACAGATTTACAATAAAATTGGATGGCTGTTTATTTCTAACCAAATTAAAAAAGGAGGTTCTTATATTGTACTGTATATACCACAGTAAAAGTAAAACACCAAATTCGAAACAAATATACTGGTCAATGAAAGAAGCTAATCTAAAATAACAACCAGGGGCCTTACGGCCAACTAACGCGGTATCAAACTAGCGTTAAACCCGCTCAGTTGGAAAATCACGCGAACGTGAACCTTAACGCGCCCAGATATGGTTTGCGGTCGCGTGATTTTCCAACCGAGCGGATTTAACGTTAGTTTGATACCGCGTTAGCAGTTGGCCGTAAGGCTCCTGGTTATAACAAACGTCATCCCAAACCGTTCAACGGTATTCTAATCACGGTTTTTTCTAGGCAAGCGTGATCTATCATCGACCGCATCATCGTGGTGGCAGACAAACGCAAGCGAATTATCAATTTTAAAAAAACACGCCCTTTTTACATTAGTTTTATATATCTACTAAGAAAGCCGAAAGAAACTAAGAATGCAGTACAAACTACAAACATCAGTATGAATGAGATTATATAGGTACCAACTGTATGGCTTTATTCTAAACTCTGTATTGAAATTCCGGACTATAACGCAAAACGACTGTTTGAGGAGGCCTAACCGCTTGTTAAGGCCATCTACACATTGCAAAGCAAAGCGTTTCTCACTAACTAATTGAAATTAAAAGTTATTTATGTTGAGGAACTATCGTAGTGTGCAACAGAGGATCACAAACATGATGTAGCTTGTCCCAATGGAGAGGTGATGGCGTTACGATGCTGCAGTATGGTATGGTATGTCTATGTATGGTGTGGTGTGGTATGGTATGGCGGACAAACGTACACATTTACCTACATCCTTACACACAAACTTTCACATTTATAATATTACTAGCTGACATTCGCTACTTCGTACGCCTAGAGCTCTGCCTCCAGCCTCGCTACCATGACACCCTAATCCATATACCAAACATCCAATTTCATAAAAATCGGTCGAGCCGTTTCGGAGGAGTGCGACCACAAACACCGTGACACGAGATTTTTATATATTAGATTATCATCATAAGCCTTTCACTGTCTTCTGCTGGACATAGGCCTCTTCTAATGTACGCCACTGAACTCGGTCGGCAATTTTCTGCAGTGCTGAGCATTGAAGGTAATACCTATAATCTCCACGCTGGGCAGACGTGCTGGCGATTGCAGAAACGTAGCTTCGTATTAGGGATGCTGTTTCCCATCCCCGCATTTCAGCTACGTTTGGTTGTTATACCGCCATTTATCGGTTCACCAGAGCCTCGTTCGTTGTTCATCAGGATGTACCATGGGCGGGTGAGGTTAGCTTGGAGCAAGAGGTGGTTTGTTTTCCCTTCACACATAATTAGCCCGTAAACGTCCACTGCTGAACAAAGGCCTCCCTCGTAGAAAGGGGTGTTGCCATAATCCCCACGCTTGGTAGGTGGCTTAGGGATCGCAGTAAGTTCACCGTGTACTAATAGGACTCTGCTGCTGATCTTCCAATGCTCCTGTACACCATTTTATTGTTCTGGGTTACGCGGGATGGGTGTAATAAACCGAAAGAAGCCCATCATTATGACCAACTTTTACTATGGAACTAACACTGAATTCGCGAAAAAAATATCAGCAGTTCCATATAAAACGGTCATTGATACTCGAGAAAATTTATGTCCCACAGAAAAATAATTATGTTCATAATGATGGGTAATATGGACTCCTTTCGGCTTACTATACTTACTATACTATAGTATTAGTGTATAATATTAACCTTGTGAAACTAACTAGAGGTTGTCATTGACGGACACGTCTGAGGAATAGATAGGAGATATGTATGTAGTATGTAGATAAGTCACCATCATCATTTCAGCCATAGGACATCCACTGCTGGACATAGGCCTCCCCCATCGATTTCCAAAAGGGCCGGTTGGAAGCGGCCTTCATCCAGCGTTTCCCTGCGGTCTCTTTTAGATCGTCTGTCCATCTTGTGGGTGGACGTCCTACGCTGCGCTTACCGGTCCGTGGTCTCCATTCCAGAACCTTTCGGCCCCATCGGCCATCTGTTCTGCGTGATATGTGCCCTGCCCACTGCCACTTCAACTTGCTAATCCAGTGGGCTATGTCGGTGACTTTCGTTCGTCTACGGATCTCCTCATTTCAGATTCGATCTCGTAGAGAAACCCCGAGCATAGCCCTCTCCATAGCTCGTTGTGCGACTTTGAGCTTGTTGCCATAGTGAGAGACCACGTTTCAGTGCCGTATGTTATAACTGGTAACACGCATAAGTTAGTATATTGACTTAATTAGGGTTTAGAATGTTCTGCCGCTTGCACACTAAGCCCGAACCCTAACGAAGCGATCGCCCTCCCAATTAACGAACGGATTTGTCAAACTAAACAGAGGCAAACCATAAACACTCTGTATCCTCCTTTACCACCATATCTCAATAACCCACGTTGATACCTCACCTGGGACTCCAACGTGAAGTTACAAAAACTTACGGCGACAAAGCTCCAAATAAACAGGGTATTTCTAAGCCATTAGACATTTTGCACAAACAATTAATAGCTGTGAAATTCTGAATTATTTGCAAGGTACGAATGGAAAGTGGAAACTGTAAAGCACAGATAAAAGACGGGCAGAGCCATTTTGAAAAATCATTAAAAATACTTCTCAGATGTTCACTACCAAAGATAATTAAACCAGTAGTTATATCGTAATTTTTCCTTAAGGTCGTCCATTGTTGTCTCACTCATTGTTATTCTTCCATTTTTATTAGTATTTTAGCCGTGACTGTCTTACTGCAAGGCAAAGGGCTCCGGGTCCCTCCTTCCACTTCACTGTATTTCATGTACTGAAGAGCTTTTGTGGTCTAGCCACTGCAAGCTCGTGTTGCTATCTTTTTTGGGTCTACCAGGGTAATAAAAAAAGATCAACTTACCTCTCTTTAGACTTGTGCTACGGTTAACAATAGAACTTTTTTTTAAATCGCAAATAAGTCCGCGTTTGACCACCAATTAGCTTGTTGGTAAGCGACGATGTGGTCGAAGATGAAGCACGCAGACCTAGAAGATACCCATTCACTCTGGCCTTGAAAAGGCCCAGATTATGTCTTAGGAAACAAGGAAGCTGGCAGGTTGTTTCAATCCTTTAAACTCGAACTCGAACAACAGCCCCGAATAAAGGTTTTTTTTAAATTATAAATAGGCTTGCGCTTGGCCGCCAACTCGCCTGATGTTATGCGATGATGCGGTCTACGGTGGAGCACGCTTGCCCAGAAGAAAACGATTCACTCTCGACTCGGGGAACATCCACTCAGGCAGCGAATTCCACATACTAGCAGTTCGCACAATAAATGTGCATACAAAGCGCTTCGTACGGGTTCTCGGAATATCAACCATAAAGTGGTGTTGATTCTTCGTGCCCACTTTGTCAGTCCGATAGAAAAATGTGCAGGAGGGAATTAAATCATGCAGATCTGATGCACACTCTCCGAAATGTATCCGAAGAAAAACCGATAGACTAGCAACTTTGCGCCGATACTCAAGACTAAGAGCTTAGTCTGAACTTAACTTTAAGTACTTTAAGTACTTTATGTATTTTCCTTGGCTTCACTCATGCCGTATAAAGGCCCGGGCTAGACCCGTGAGTACAAATACATTAAAATGATAAAATTTTGCTGATAAAAAAGGTAATAAACATTATAAACATTATCTTATTTATCTTACATTTGCCCAGCAAAAGTAGAAGTAAAAAACGTTTTTGAGATAAGCTATGCGTTCGACCACAGCCCAGTGACGTTAAATAATAGTAGTTATCTATCTGTTAATTTGTAATGTGTGTCAGAAGGCGCTTCGCAAGGTGTTTAATTAAAGCCGTTTCCGACGTTATCTCCAACACGCGGGTGTTGATTCATTGTGAAGTAATTATTGGATTTAAATATTTTTGTTCTGATACTAGCTGTGCCCCCCCCCCCCCCCCCCGCTTCACCCGCTACCTTACAGGTATCATGAACTTTTCCGGGATAAAGAGTATCTTATATGTTAATCCAGAGTATAATCTACAGACGTAGAGTCCCACAAAATACATATAAGTACAAGATTCACTCCCCAAAATTTAAATAAGTAGCGACTCTTATTTTGGTCGAAGCCTAAAGCTACTTAGCTTTAGGCTTCGACCAAAATAAAATGAACACAATGAGCTAACATGAGCTATGATGAGATAACAAAATGAGCGCCGGCTCTCATTTCGTTTCAGTCGGTCTCTAGCCGCAGGTGTAACACGTGTCTATTGTTACGTGATAACGAAACATCTGACAAAATTATACATTCATATGCTTATATTAACCTAGAAGTTGCCTCTCTGTCTATCGCGTAACTTTAGTGGCACTATCTCTGCCTATCGTGCGGCAGGTCCGACAAGTCGGCTACTTGTAGCTTTATACCTAACTAGCTGTCCTGACAGACGTTGTCCTGTCTTAGAACTGTCAAACACGCCAAGTCAAAATTGTAAATCTTATTTTTTTACACCTTGGGTTACATTATTGGAGTTTTAGTAAGGATTCCTATTATTTTTTTATTATATAGCCTATGTTACCCGGGGCACAGAAGACATAATAGACACAGAAGGTTCACTCCGCGAAGAAATTTAAACAAATGAGGACTCTATCTACGTGGCAATAAAATAGCAATTCATCTCGTACAGCGCTGGATACCGCTCGCTATATTCACCTAGAAGGCCGCTCTCTTTCTATCACGTAGCTCTATCTCTCCTGACGCGGCACGTGTGACGTTAGGGTTGTCTTCTTGATATTTACAGAGAATCATCATCATCATCAGCCAGTAAACGTCTACTGCTGAACACATGCCTCCCTCCCTCTTCGAGAGGGGTGTTACACAGAATACTTATAAGTATTTACTTACCAGCTATGTATCCTATGTAGTACCTACCTATTACTTATATTCTACTTTAATTGGAACGACATTTAATCTGCACAAAAAAACTAACGCTTATTCTGAATTTTGTCCAATATCAATCATGCAAAAGTATAAGTTTAAGAAGCCTATTACAAGATCATCATCCCGATGCATATTTAGGTAAAAACTACATGAGACATGGAGACCTCATTTGGGAGCCCTAATTTGCTGATTCTATTGAAAATAATTGGCGCGACGTGGCTAGCGTAGCGTGCGGGCCGGGCGGGAGCCGAGCGGCCACTGACTGCCCTGCTATGACCCTCTCGGGAAGGGACACCGGCTGAACATACCTAAAGTCCGGAGTGCACCATGCTTGCCCGGGGATAGAGTAGCTTCCCAACAGTGAAAGAATTTTTCAAATCGGTTCAGTAGTTTCGGACCCTATTCAATGCAAACAAACAAACAAACAATCAAATCTTTCTTCTTTATAATATTAGTATAGATGTGCGGAGTGCGCCAAACCTGCTCATACTAAATTTCGTTTAAACCTGTTTAGCTGTTACAGATTTGAGTGCAGACAAATATACTTTTAAAAAGCTGTGTTAGCCTATTTGGGAGACCGCTAGACTTAAAAGTGTGAGGTCGCGGGGCCGTACGAATAAGCTCTTTGGAGTTTATGTACGGATTTTCATACCACTGGCTATACGGTGAAGGAAAACATCGTGAGGAAACCTGCATACGTACGGAGAAGGAATTCAATGGCGTATGTCAATCCACCAACCCGCAATTGGGCCAGCGTGGTGGATATGGCCCAGATTGCCCTTTCGGGGGGAGTCCAGCAGTGGGCTGTTAAAAGGCTGATTATGCTATGCTATTATGCTAAATATCACACACAAACTTTCGCATAAAAAGTATTAGTGCGATTAAAGTAAATGTTTTCAAAAGTAATTAACTTTTTGATTTAATTACAGTATATTACTTCCGCCGTTTACAGTTTTTGCAGTTTTTTTTAAACCCGGATACATTTGAACACGATCGGTAATTTTAATAAGGCATATCTTCCTTGTTGGTTTGATCTGACATCGGTTTCAACCAATTCAAGCACTCTTGTAGCACTTTCCAACTTTTGTAGTCTCGCGTAGCAGTCGTAGCTTGAATGTCGATGAGTCGTGCCGTAGGCCGTAGCAGTTCTGCAATAAAATGCATCAAGAGTTCTTCGTTTACACGGAGCTTCTGCTTAGTAACCGGCCCTAGTGTCAGTGTCACATAAAACTTACAGACAATGAACCCATTGCACAATAATTTGGCCTAGCCCTGCTGATCAATTAAGATCGCCTAGTTATACACACAAGCGCTACTACAAAGTTTTTAGTTGATTTCAAGTAGATCTACCAAAACAGAGCTTGGTAGAGTCAACATTTGATCCGAAGAGACATAAAACGACGTTGCGCCGTGTAACGTAAGAGTAGGAAATGTCCAGACAAAGAGCTGAAGCTCGAACCGTAGTATTTGGTATAAATTTCAACTTGATACCTTTACGCGTTCTTGAGAAAAAGGGTCTTGACAGACGGACAGACAGACGGACAACGAAGTGATCCTATAAGGGTTCCGTTTTTTCTCTGTTTGACTCTACATTTATAATGTGCGAGCTCTACCTATTTGGATTTATTGTACGAGTAATAGTAATAGCATAATAACGCACTTCATATTACAAATTAGGTTGCTTTAGATTTTGGCAAAAAGCTGACTGGAGGCGACGTCAGTTGAGGCGACGTACAAGGAAAAGTGATACTTTGGCGTCGATTCTGTCATACCACTCACTAAACTAAACTAATCTGACAGGACTAAAATTATCTGCCTCTCTTTTCATTTTAATATGTACGAGTAGGATGGCAACAATTTTGGAGCTGTCAAATTTAGTTTAGTTTAGTTTAGAGTGCATCAGAATCGATACCATTTACGATTAAAAAAAATCTCTTATTTACTAGATTTTAGAATAGTAGAAAAAAATACCACAGTGCCAAGACAAGGATTTTTAACCAGTGTGTGTTGCTAGTGATGTCATATGGTGCTGAGACGTGGTCTTAACTGTTGGCCTTTTGGAAAAATTCCCAGAGTCTCCCAGCGGGCAACGCAGAGAGCTATGCTCGCGGAATTTCTTTGTGCGATAGAACCCGGAACGAGGGTATCCTCGGTGACTATGATTCTTCAGCAAATATTCGCCGAAGAACCACAGTCAACAGTGAAATAAAAAGAAAACAGCTTCCTACAATGTTATTACAACGGTTAGAGCTGAGAAACTTAACAAAATTCAAGCTAACACTAACACTACAAATACAGTTAGACTGCCCATAGACCGTTGAAGGTCTAAAGACAATCCAAATGCTCAAGCCCACTACCAGTTGGCAGCGTACCCAGCGTGTTGGCGGCATTACCACGCTGAATGGCAATGCTTATGCGTTGAGCCAGAGTTTTGGTCATACGTCGCATTAACCAAGCGCTCTGAAAGATTTTTGAAAATGAGGTGAGCTCCCTGTCCCCAAGGGTCTAATGTCTCGATCCCAAACGCTTCAAGTATGTAACCACTGCCGAGGTTAGCATAGAAACTTTAATATAGTCGAAACATTAACTTAATAGGTCTCATTAAATTAAGTTTTCATCAGAAATTTGCAAGAGCTAGCTCGTCATGCAATTCGTCTTGTAGACGCGTCACTATTTCATTCGTGAAGACGTTGGAAGGTTATTTATATGCAAATTTAAAATCCCACAAAATACGCGAAAGTTAAGTTAATGACAGTAGTTTAGTTTTATAGGACACTGGGGTTAGTGGAGAAGGAAATAGTTTTAATTTGTTTGTTTTTATTTTATAGTACATCACTGCAGCAGAGCAACAGAAGTATTTATGGACGAATATATGCGTGTTCCATCGTAGATTTAGATAGCCCGTTGGTCCAGTTGGTAGTGAACCTGCCTTCTGCGCTTGGGGGCGTGGGTTCGATTCCCACCTAGGACAAACATTCATGTGATGAACATTTGTGTTTGTTCTATATCTATTTAAGTATGTATTTCAAAATATATATGTATGTATATCAGTCTCTGGCAGTTTGTACTAAGCTTTGCTTAGTTTGAGTTCAGATGACCGTGTGTGTAAATATTACCAGAATGGCCACTTCATAATACACGAAAGTGGACTGTACGAGTACTCTGCCAGATAGAAAAAAAATATATGAAGTGGCCATTATTCGTTCAATGCCTGGCTAAGGGTTAAGGCTGATCCAAACTATATATTATCAAAGTCAGAGTCCCATCTCCGACCATCCACAGCCCAGGCCATTCTTTTAGTAGCCTCTTACTACATGCAGGAGGATACCAGTGCCGTATGCTATAGGTACATGATTAATCTTCAAGTGACCTAAGGTACTGTTTTTACATTAAAGTCTCAGTAACACGCGACTCGCGCACTTAATTCTTCTCAAAAGTCGTCGACTGATTTATTGAGGTTTTATCGAGACAAATTTATTCGCAAGAGTTGGTCGATATTGTCTAAGGTCTGCCGTACGAACGCGATTTAAAGTTGAGAAATTGTTGTAAGAAGCTCTTAGGTTGAATGCCGCACTAGCCCTCTTGTTTCACTAGCCTTCTGTTTCACTAGCCCTCTTGTTTCACTAGCCCTCTTGTTTCACTAGCCCTCTGTTTCACTAGCCCTCTTGTTTCACTAGCCATCTTGTTTCACTAGCCCTCTTGTTTCACTAGCCATCTTGTTTCACTAGCCCTCTTGTTTCACTAGCCCTCTTGTTTCACTAGCCCTCTTGTTTCACTAGCCCTCTTGTTTCACTAGCCCTCTTGTTTCACTAGCCATGTTTCAGAAGCCGTGATAAAAAGTAACTTAAGTGTTAATCCATGAAATAAATTACCTTCATACTAAATTTCACTACAGCCCGTTCGACCGTTATGGAGTTAGTGGGACAAACATTCACACCTACGTGCACACTTACACATAAAATTTTAAATTTATAATATTAGTGTGAGGCAGATTAGTCAGTGTTTGGTCCTTTGCACGTCGTCGCCTGAATCGATCTTGAGGAAGCTGTGTGAATGATGGAATCTAAGAAATAATGTGTTAAATTCATAAAATTACGTGAAAGCTGCAGGTAAAATTGCGGAACACAGCTAGTTTATAAAAGTCACGGCTTACGCGAAATATTTAATAACATAAGGGAAAAAATATACATACGACTCTTTTACCAGAAGAGACCGCTGCATATTGTTATACCTTAATTAGAGCAATCAATCTATACGTAGAGTTCAATGGAGCCACTCTCCGTTAGTCTGTTCTGTGTCTTTAGGTGTGTCCCATGGTACCTATCATCATCATCATCATTTCAGCCATAGGACGTCCACTGCTGGACATAGGCCTCCCCCATCGATCTCCAAAGGGCCGGTTGGAGGAATGGTACCTGTACCCAATACAAATCTTATATATAATAGTTCCCGATGAGTGTAAAACGTTATTTATTTTTTAGATAAAGCTGAATGCCTTCCGTGACAATTTTTGTTTTGTTATTATTTTGTGGTGATAATAGCCCAATTCTTGGAGCGACTTTTGTTGGAGTTGGAGATACTTTTAAGACAACTTTTAGAATGCGAAAATAAAGGTATAAACAAGTTTACAGCTTATTATACTTCCTAATTATTATTAATTATTTGCTTACCACGGACTAGTAAGCGCAGCGTAGGACGTCCACCCACAAGATAGACAGACGACCTAAAAGAGACCGCAGGGAAACGCTGGATGCAGGCCGCTTCCAACCGGCCCTTTTGAAAATCGATGGGGGAGGCCTATGTCCAGCAGTGGACGTCCTATGGCTGAAATGATGATGATGATACTTCCTAATTTGCCTGGGCTAGTAGCTGTAGCTTGGAGCTTGTAGCGGAGTCTGCGATGGAACTTATTCGAGTTATCGCGCGTATCTAGCTAGCTCGCGCGGTGTACTGAAGTGATTTTGCGCGGTTCACTAAGCGACTGGGTTTTATTCGCTTCGAACACTTACATACGTTTCTTTCGCTTTCTGGCGCGGCAGGTGAGCTTGTGTAGATTTTCGAATAAACGCTTTCGGTTTTTAGAAATGTTTTTAGGTCTTTCTGTGCGCCATCTAGTTTTTGCTTGAGTTACTTTTCGTTGTTGAAACTATGACATACAGTTTAATCAATTCTATATATAAAACAAAGTCGTGTATGTCCTATCAATATATTCGTCAATACATATTACTAATATTAAACAATTAATACATGTCACAAACTACTTAATTCGAATTACTAATATTCTTGACTAGGTAGGTACGTCGTGTATATTACACCATTTAAAACTCAAAAATGGCTGTACCGATTTTCATGATCTTTGATTTGTTGGCTTCCTGTCCGTCAAATAACAGAATAAGTACAAAAATATCGATAATTCACGAAAAAAAAAATGCCCGGAACGCCTGGCAAAAATTGAAGTCTACATTGACCTGTAACATTGACATTATTACAGCGTAGAAAAAAATAATCATGTAAGTTAAAGGAGACTGCTGTCGCTACCAAGGAGGTTACTTCAAATAGGTATATAACGGGTAGGTATACAACGTGGGTGAAACCACGGGGCGCAGTTTCTATAAACTAAAAAAGAAGAAAAAAAACTAAAATATCGAAAATTTTCATTGAAACTATACTTTCGCATGCGCTCAGTAAACATTTCCATGGAATCAGATAGGAAAGAAGTCGGTTAGTAATATTAAGAAAACTAACACTGAAAAATGGTTCAAAGTGAAACGCAATTCCGCGGAAGTTAGGATTCCACGAAAGCCCACCCAGAAAAATGTTGACAAACATTTGGAAAAATAATCAAAATCTCGAGTTGTCACAATAACAGATTGATTTTAAATTAGAATCTGTGGTAATAAGTTTGCGCACCAATTTACACTTAATCTTCTACTAATATGTATTCTGTGACTTAAGCCGTAGGTATGTGAAAAATCGCATTTGAAAGTAATCGAATTTATCTGGCTCGGATAAGCAATTTCATTTAAGATGTTTGAAATGGGATTCCATTGTGTAGTTTTATTGGTTAGAGATTATATTGAGAGATGATTTACTCGCTTGATCTTGAACTAAATGGGGCAAACATTTGATGACACCTAAAGTGCAATCGTAAAATGTTAGGTAGGTATCTGTATTTTCGGGCATAAAACGAAAGAATCAAGCCGTAATTGTTAAGATGAAGATAAAACAAAGGTAAGTAGGTAAGGTAAGTAGATATAATTATGCTGCGCTTAGTCAGTTTTGAAAGCCGTGTTGTTCGCCTATAACGTCTCTATTGTTACACTCTGAGGTTACACCCTCACTGTACGTAAGTAAGTCTCTGGCCTGTTAGCCTCTTTAATACGTGAAATTTGAACCAGAAGTGTTAACCCTTAAGTTGGTGGGGGCTTTTTAAACTAAATTCACTCGTTTTTGATATTTTAAGGAATCAAAACGAAACCAAATTACGACAATAAAAAAACGGAAACCTAACAATAGTTTTTAAAACACCTCACCTTTTTCGTTCGAGCAAAAGTCACCCCGTCATTAGTTATTTTCTCGTTTTTTTTCTTTTTCGATACCATAGACACAATTTGATCGTAAACTGATCGGTGTACCATAGACTACAGTTTTTCCAGGTGTTGCCAAGAGAAGAAGGTAGTGAACAACTTGGAAACATATTTTTACAAGGCATGTCATAAAACTTCTACAGAAGAAATGCTAGGAACGCCAATATATCACTCAAAATCATATTCAACCTTCAAAAACTTTCCAAAACATACCACTGCACCCTCTTCGACATTTCGCCGCCATTTATATTTAATAACAACAACCCCAAGAGGGAGTGAGGGTGCAAAAATCGATATCCCTGTCTGGGAGGGTTCCGGACCCCTACTGCATCCCTAGCTATCTGCATTTCAAACGCACATAGGACCTGCCGAAATTGGTGATTTTGCGTGACTATGGGGTATTTTCGCTAGGTATGCTGTGGTGTTTTCGCTACATACTCGTGGTAAGTATAGACTGAACTGTCTTGCAGTACCTACAGTACGCTGCTCTTTGTACAGTGAAATTACAATGCACTGCGTTGATATTATTATGTGAGATATAATCTGGGCCTTTTGGCCAGAGTGAATAGGTATCTTCTAAGTCTGCGTGTTTTATCTTCGACCACATCGTCGCTTAGCAACAGGCGAGTTGGTGGTTAAACGCGGACTTATCCGTGAAAAAAAAAAGTCGTCAACTTGGGTTACGTTACGTTGCATCCAACGCCAGCAAATTTTTTAAGCTCCGACGTAAAAGAGATATGTTATAAGTTTAACGTGTGGATCTGTGTGTCTGTCTGTGGCATCGTAAACGGCTGAACCGATTTTGATTGAGTTTTTTTATGACCCCTTTCCAAGTACACCCATTACAAGTAACCCAGTATATCAAAAAACTAGTTTTCTTTACCATAGAGTTCTCATGTCGTATAAATGGACGTTCAGTTATTCACTTATGCATTCGATATCGAGTGACGTAGTCTGCGATCCAATTAGCGAATCGAGTGGTCTGAATATTCACTCGGTATCTCGAATACGCGGAATCGATTATCGTAATTCGATTTGATGTGGTCTCGATTGTCGTTGGTCAAAACAAGTGTCGTTGTACGTTGTATATTGCATTACAATAGTTGACATTTTACTTAAGCCGTGTTACAAAATGCAATTGTTAAATTTTAGGTATCTGGATTATCTATACTAATATTATAAAGAGGAAAGATTTGTATGTAAGTATGTTTGTAACGAATTGGCTCAAAAAGTACTGGACGGATTTAAAAAAATATTTTACGTTTTGAATGCTACATTATCTCTGATTAATATAGGCTATATATCTATACCCGTGCGAAGCCGGGGCGGGCCGCTAGTAGTGGATAAAACCAAAAAATATATAATGCCGTAATTATCAAGAAAAACGGCAAACTAAAAAATAAATTGTAACGGTAAACTATAACATTAAAATTAATTTATTTTGTGTTAGTAATTTCCATAGATAAATAATTTAAAGAAATTCACTCTGAAATGAAAAACTACTTTTGTAAAATAGAGGTAATAATACCCTGTGTTAAGATTTTAAAAACTGTTACTTGCAATAAAAAATAAACCTAGATCCACTTATTACAGAAGTTGATATTTCTATAGACCATTTTATTTGATACAATCAGCTCAACACAATTCAATTTCGTTGTTTTTTCGGCAACAAAATGTGAGAGAAGAATAGAAAAACTTTATTACCCTTTCTTCGGAGACTAAATAAATATACACGAGAATTTGTATAATTTTGTATGTAAACGTTAATTCAGACCCGATATAAATATTCATAGCACTCTGCGATGCAATTAGAGAGATGGACTTCCGAGCATTATGCTAATGTTCACTCCTTTTTGGAGTCGTAAGCTTGTAGAGTCTATTTCCATGAGAAAATTTAGCGCGAAATATCAGCTCGGCTACGCGTCCGATGGACAGGACCTAGCTAAATACATTCACTCTAATCTTGGGCTCACTTTGAGCGATCGGATGTACGAAGGCGATTTGGCGCGCTGGATGTTTTTGCCAGCCGAAAACGCATCCTAGTACCCGTGCACGCCCATTAGTTATGACTCTCAGCCACTGGTTATGGACGCGTCTGATAGTTTGTTCCAGCTACATCATTTTTGAAATACAGAAAAAGAGGATTTTCAATAATCTTAATTTAAAATTATTTATTGACATAAAAACGAACATGCATTTACATTTAATTTATGACACAAGTTTAAATACAATTATAATAATTACAGCATTATTTAGGTATACAATGTCAAATATTCAATATGTTTTTAAGTCACAAAAATAATAACAATTCCACCAATCAGTAAAAAACATCGCCAAAGCCTATAGAATTTGGACCTTTAGGTCCGAAGTCTTTGTCAAAGCCACAGAAAAGAGCAGGGGTTTTTTTTCTTCTGGGCGGTCAAAGCTGGTTGAGCTGTCACGCTCTTCGCCACTATTGGTCAGATTTTCATAATATGTACCTATTATAAATAGTATACAAATATGCTAACAGCCGCACTCAGAGACGTTACTTAAGCTAAGGAATACTTAAAATTGCTCTGTCAACTTCTCGTTGACGGAAATTGTCACACGTGAAAACGAGACAGAGCAATTTTAAGTATTCCTTAGCTTAAGTAACGTCTCTGAGTGCGGCTGTAAAACGCTTTTCCACTTAACAAATAATATGACAAAATGTGGTGACAAGGAGCGCATTGAAATTGCGGCGGCGGTGAACCAAAGGAGACATATATTATATCGCGCAACCGTACAGCCTTGATTTGCATGAAAAAGGTTATGCGGCCGACCGCGCCTATTCACCGGACCCCAGGGGCTATCTGGCACGAACAACATGCATAGTACATAGGTTGTGCAGGTGAAGAGTATTGACTGACTCTCTAAGCACTTGCAGCAAATAATCAGCTGCACCAGCAGCCTCCTCAGTTCTAATGAGTTATCTGAGCTGCCCTAAATTCATCGCTGACAGACAACGCACAACCTTAACCGTTATTTAATGATTTCATGCTTCTAGACCAATGACAGAACAAAACTGATGGTATTGGTAACTCTATAAATGAGTAAAAGTGAAGTGTTCCTACCTATAAGACCATTTTTCATTTAAAATTGAACGTCATTATAATATCTTAGTAAATATTGTGGAATGCTCCGTAGATTATAATATCTTAGTAAATATTGTGGAATGCTCCGTAGATTAGGACGGTATTTACCGCTGGGGCGGGCGGCAATTACGTCTGAAATACTGGCTATCTTAATTATAAGGCTAATTTGTTCGCCAGCACGACTTTCGATTAAGTGGTAGGTATATTTTGCAGCTGATATTTTGGTCTACACATACCAATCTGGCTGGTGTTATTATAGATAACTTTTAAAAGAAAATTATTACATAATCCCGGAAAAGTAAATAATTATCAGCCTTTCATGTCCCCACTGCTGGGACACAGGCCTTCTCTCAGAGAAAGAGAGAGAGAGAGAGAGAGAGAGAGAGAGAGAGAGAGAGGATGGACCCTTATCCACCAGGCTAGGTCCAGTGCATGTTGGTGAATGTCAATGTCTTTGAACTGTTGAGGTTCTTGGACATACCGGTTTCCTCACGATGTTTTTCTTCACCGTTGTTGTGCGATGGCATCGAAACTGCAATTAATTTATTTAAGTACAAAATAACTCATTGGTGCAGGGCCAAGGATCGATCCGGGTGCTGTCAGGTTGTGAAGCGCAGATGCGGCCGCTCAGCCACCATCACTCATATAGGTCGAGTGGCCAGGACTATGTCAGAGTTTTTAAGTCTGTGCATGTCACGAGCAATACCGTTCAGAGACTCAAACGTAAAATTTGAAGTAGAGAAATCTACGCTAGAACTAAAGCTCTCAGCTGCTAATAAGCTTTAGGTACATAATTAATTTGTTCAACTAATTCTTGAAATACTGTTGACCTTTTTAATTCTTGGCACGTCCCAATTTTACCGAAGGCTTAGTAGCTCACTGCGATTAGGTTTTTCTAAATATAAACATAATAACTTGATAACAAGCAATAAACTTACTCAAAATGCATAAGCAGGCAGTTATTAAAGTATAATATTAGAAGTTGTTTTGTTAATTACTAACCACTTGAAGCGGTACACACACCAAACGATATTTTTACTCAACGACGCAAAGCTAAAAGGAGGGTTGTGTTTAAAGCGTAGGTATGTTTGTATACTTGTACTATGTTAACAATCTACAGATTCAAAGCGTCAACCAATTTGAATATCATCATCATCAGCCAGAAAACGTCCACTGCTGAACATAGGGCTCCCCCTAACGACAGCCTGCCATTTGCATCCACTGGATGCCCGCGACTCTCGCAATGTCGTCGGTTTGTCGTCGCCGTAGGTCCCCATTGGGAACGGAACACTAAAACATATCGCGATCAATTAAACTTTCGATAAACGAAAGTGCTCAAATGTTTGGTAGGTACGTTTCAGTACTTTAGTTTGTGAAAAGTTTAATTCGAGATCCCGCAGCTACGAGATTAGTAGCTACTACGATATCAACATCTCAATCATATGATTCTAACGTCAACGTCCATTTATTACGTACTTTTTTATTGTTTATGTCAGAATAACATCGCTACTGTAATGTTATTTTGAATTTATTCATTTACAAGAACTCTGGAAACTGATAATTAAAAGCACCGCAAAGTTTACTTGGCGTGTTCCACTAAGAACTTTAACCGGAATTTTAACCGACTTTTATATAAGAGGAAGTTCGTTTTCTTAATATTAGGTTCGGCAATATCTCCGCCAAAATAGTTGGCAGATCTCAAAGTGGAGCTATAGTACTTTTTCCGCTCCTGAGAAGATTTTGGCGCCACAAGTCTTGTGCCAGGTCAAGTATTGAAATATTATTATGTCAGAGATTTTATGTGACGTAGTATAGTAAGAAATCTTTGTTTTATAAAACACTGTTTTAAACTATCACGGTAAACGGCTTACGGCTTATCCCGTAAATAATCATATATCTTTGTTTTATGTCTAAAATAAATATCGCCAAACATGGCATAGACACAGTCGAAGTAAAAAGTAAAGTCAAAGTCATGCCCCGCTAATATGATGGTGACTTTAAGGTGGTCCGTTTCACCTATGGCGGAAAATTCAAATTTCAAACAGTTTTTTGTTCCTAGTAGCTAGGCCGGGTAATTATTTTAAAATAACACAGTGTTTGCGCAAATTGTTGGTTGTTCTTTACATTATAATGTACAACTACGTAACAGTAACGCACCATATTACTTACATTTGTCAATAAACCGTTTGAAACAGGAAAAATTTGTTTATTGACAATTGTACGTAATAATGTGCATTAGAGATAAATAGCTTTACATGATTTTGTGAAGAATAATAATCAATTTGCGCATACATCATGATCGTTTACAATAATTACCCGGCCTAGCTACAAGGACAAGAAATCTGTTTGAAATTTGAATTTTCCGCCATTTGTGAAACGTACCACCTTAATAGAGGCTTCTATTGAGTTCTTGAAACAAAAAAGCTCGTAACCTTGCATTAGGAGAAACCTGTAGGCATCGCAGAGGACATGTCTGAAGGGGCAGCTAAAGAAGCTTGTATTATTGTAATAGTACTAACAAACGTGCGGATTTGGCTGACATTAGCTACTAAAACATGGTTTTATATTATGGCCTTAACAGCCGCACTCAGAGACGTTACTTAAGCTAAGGAATACTAAAAATTGCTCTATCTCGTTTTCATGTGTGATAATATCCGTCAACGAGAAGTTGACAGAGCAATTTTAAGTATTCCTTAACTTAAGTAACGTCTCTGAGTGCGGCTGTTAGACACACCCAGAAGAAAAAAAACTAAATCAAAGTCTGTTCAGTCGTTTTGGAGTCGATGCCACAGCGGACACACAGATATACGTAAAATAACATACCTCTTTTTCATCTGGGGTAAAATCCATTTGGGTGATATTTTCTTGTTGAAGGATGGCAAAGGAATCTCCACCATCCTTAAAATTTCAACACTAAAAACACTGTGTCGGGCCGAACAGGCTCAACTAAACAAACACAGGAAGTATTCACAGCTCAGCGCACAATATGAGTTTGTTGCGCTAGCTGTGGAGACCCCGGGCCCGTGGTCGTCCGACAAAAAAACATCTAAAAGGATATTTCGACTAGGCTGGTCCTCGCCTTGGGGGATCCTAGAGCTGGCACATACTTTTCACAAAAGCCAAGTATTGCTATACAGCGGGGCAACTCTCCCAGTGTTCTGGGAACCCTGCCGCACGGTGGTGATCTCGACAGCGTTTTTGTTTTGTAGTAGGTACATGTTTGTATATTTTATACAATCGTCTTTTAGTTTATATTTAGTTATTGTAAGTTTAATGTTTTTAGTTAATATTTTAAGTTTACTTTAATTTTCTGTTTTTTAAGTATGTACTAGAATAAAATTTTAGCACAGCATGATTAAGATTTAATTTTTAAACTGCTTAATTATACATTAAAATTGTATTAATACTTATTATTCAAGACACTAAAAATACTTTATACTACTTGTATTCTAAAGATAATGCCGAACCGTTGGTTTTTAAATCCTGACGCGCCGTGATTATTCTTCAAATTACATGGAAAACGTACGATATTTCGATTTTTTTGTTTTCGATCTTATGCCGATCCAAGAGGATCAGAACTCTAAGTGGCCGATTCTCGCTACGGGCTGATTCCGCCGAGCTTCGATCCTCAACTTTCACTGTACATTTCACCTAATTAAATAGTTTCAAACAACTTGAACAATGTCGGTGTGTTTTATTAATAGAGATGAGAATTTCACAAGGTTTTGTATTTAAGTCGGGCTCGCGCACTGAGGGTTCCGTACCACCACAAAATTCTAATAACGAAATTACCAGTTATAACTTGGTATTGAACAGAAACTTGTCACCGACTCGCATTTGGCCATATTTTATTATTTGTTGTTTTACTTTAAAGTGTGTACTATAATCATGCCAAGTTTGACGTTTGTACGTTTGTTTGTACCGTTTTTGCATTAGAGCTAATACAACAATACATTTAAAAAATACGTTTGTTATATCGGGACCCCCTATTGTTTTTATTTTTTGACTTTTTTATTTTTTTATTTCTTAGTAAATCCGCCGTAACATTACATATTCTGTGAAAATTTCAACTGGCTATCTATTACGGTTCGAAAGATACAGCCGTTTAAAGGTAGGACAGACGGACAGACGGACAGACAGACGTCGTAGGCTTAGTAAGTAATAGGGTCCCGTTTTTACCCTTTTGGTACGGAACCCTAAAAATAAATCTCTATTTACTCTGGTCACGCCATAACCTTGAGAACGATTTTACCGATTTCATTCATTTTTTTTTAAGTTTTCTAACACTAGAATTCTCTCACGGAATGAAAAATTAAGAAAGTTGCGCAGAAAATTAGAAAATTTTAGAAAACCTAGTTATTAGTTTTGCCAATACACTATCACCGGTTGACATAGGCTATAATCTATACCCGTGCGAAGCTGGGGCGGACCGCTAGTATATAATAAATATGTTTTATAATACTATATTATCCAATAATATATTATACTCGTAATATATTTTCTATTCAATAAAACATAGAGTAACGAAATCAGAAAATTTACAAATTTAAATTAATAACTAAAAATTTAAAGATAAATCTCAACAAACTAACATAAATTATTTTATATTTTTTTAAATATCCTTTATTTTAAATATCCTGCCCCTAACTGTATCTGGTGCGAAGGTGCCCATAATGCTAGCAGCATTGCCACGCTGAATGGCTATGGCCAACCTTTGCACAAGGTACGAGCCGGAGCGAGGGTCGTTATTCTTCTCTTTCAATAAATATGTTTGTATTTGTATTTTTGTAGTGGCTAGGTAAACAATGGCCATAGTGAAAAAAAATGGGGCCCTATCTAAACTGGGGTGTAAGTACCGTTCTTTATCGATTGTCAAATTCGATAAATTTCCATAGAATCGATCATAGCGAGTACTGAACAAATGGCATTTTATCGAATTTGACGTCCTCAACTGTCAAATTTGAGGATCGATAAAGAACGGTACTTGCACTGCTGGTTAGGTTTTACCAAGTAAAATTATTATTATAATGATATGAATAAGAGGTGCAAAGCTAGATCATACATGTGTATGAGATGCCTTGAAAAATTAAAAATTTAATTATTAATTTAATGAAATTAAATTATTAGTTTAATTAAATTAAATTATTAGTTTAATTAATTACATTATTAGTTTAATTTAATTAAATTATTAAACAAATTAAATTATTAATTAAATTATCAATTTGCATGCCTGATTTAAGGTTGTTTTGGCTGTACAATCCTAATATAAGATTAATATTACCCTTATATGCAAATAAAGAATTGAATTGAATGACTAAAGTCGTGTTGCAACCTGTTATTTATATTCTGAAGGTGAGATAAATTTTTGCAAGTTCAGTTTGAGGTTTGCTGGTCAGGGCCCCAGGGCCCCCTGAGCTTGAGGGCCCCGTGCACTGTACCACCTAGCCCTCTGATAGCTCCTCCACTGTTAGTAACCAGCATACAATTTTGATGTGGATATAATTTACATCCAGGATTAGCTCATGGGCTACTGTTTATTCCGGAAAAAATATCGATAGTTTTCAGAAATCAAACACGCCGAAAGGCAATCTCTCTCTGCCTTTATTAAGGGCTAGGGCCGGTGCTGAATCAAACGCCTAGCCAGTCCACCTTTAAAAAATTAATTGTTTAATATAATCAACCCACGAAATGTAGGAACCTGGCAATAAATTTATGTCATGAAATGAGTCATGTTTGCGATTAGAAATCCCCTTGTCCGTTTATAGAGCTGCAATACCTATTACCTACCAGGTAATCAATAACGTGTCAACGACCCCGGTAACTCCCCATGACACCTATCGCGTGCGATGGGAAACATATTGATTTTATTAGCCACGGTACAGGTGGTTGCCTGTCCAACTGATGTTTTTATTATAATAACTAGCTGCGCCCCGCGGTTGCACTCGCGTAGTGATGAAAAATGGTGATGATGATGATGATAAAAAGTCCTAGAAGTCCTATGTCCGTCTTTTGGTTCTAAGCTACCTCCCCACCAATTTTCAGCCAAATCGGTTCAGCCGTTCTTGAGTTATAAATAGTGTAACTAACACGACTTTCTTTTATATATATAGATTATCAATTTAAATAAACTGGCCAAGTGCAAGTCGGGCTCGCACACTGAGCGTTTCGTACCACCATAAAATACAATAATTATCAATTATAAAAATAAGTTTCAAAATATGTAAAATATCTTAGTTAATCCGTCGTAAACATTTCATAATCTGTGAAAATTTCAACTGGCTGTCTATTACGATTCGAAAGATACGACGGACAGACAACGTAAGCTTAGTAATAGGTTCCTTTAGGTCCCTTTTGGTTACGGAACCCTGAAGACTTATATAAAGCCAAACTAAAAAAAAAAAAACCTAACCTGAAATTCTGAAAAAAATCAGCTGTTCCATATATTTTGTCGAGTGTCAATGACCGTTTACTATAGAACAGTCCGGGATAAAGAACTTTCATTTTCTCATCAAGAAATTTACAATTTCACTTATGTGAGAAATGAAATTATTTTAGTAACTAATGCTTTCACATGTTGGCAAACTCCATGGTATAATAATATACTCCGCCAGGTAGCACTCCGAGAAATAATGTGACATGGGCGTACCGCAATGATGTCATCAATGTCATGGATACACGTACACGTGCATAAGCAAGAGCAGAATAAGTAATTTACAACAAGTTCGAGAGAGATGACGATACACGAAACAATGGCAGACTCTCTATGATTTTCTGTGTTAACAGTAGCGTGAAATTATAACTCCCCAATATTCGTATATTACCTGTGGGAATCCAATAAATCAATGTGGTTTTGATAAAATTGTGTTTAATATATTCAATTCGTGCTTAACTTGCTTGAGCGGACAAACCAAATGTCAATTGAAATGCTTTTTGTATTTAATTTAATAGATTATTAAAAAAGTTATTTCCCAGTATCTGTGTTTGTTACAATAAAGTGGCAACTGACAGTGACGTCATTGCGGTACAACACCCAGAGTGGCAGACCTTGTTTTCTTGGATCATGGTAAACTCCACGTGTTGATATATAATGTCTTGTATCTCGATGATAAAATCCCAAACTTTGTTATAACATTTCTCGACTACAAGTTTTTTGTTTTATCTTAAATAGACTTGTTATAATATTAGTTTTATCTACTTAGCATAATCTAGAAAACCTAATTGCGCTTATTTTCCCCATTTCTAGAATAATCGAAGCCAATTTATAGTGCGACTAACTTATATATAAAGTGGCCAAACGATAGAACTAATAAAATACGTCACAAATTTGTTCAAGAATTACGATGGTGGCTCCCCCTACTTAACTCCACAGATAAGTTGGTTCTGTAGAAGAAATCTTTAATTTAAGTATTTCAGAGCTGAAACTAAAGAGAGCGGAACGAAATCTGAAAATTGATTAGTTAAAGCGGGACCCAATTACTTTTGCGAAGATTTCTGAACAAAATTCTTCAATGGCCGTAATCATTGAGAGCTCCGTGAACCTAATTAAGAATGTCTTGACAAGAAAATTCATTAGTCCATAGGTGTCAAATAAAACATTATTATTATTATTTAAAATTGTTTCTTATACTATATCTGTATTTTGATATTTTTATCTATTTAAAAAAACCGACTTCACAAAATTAGTAAAATACGTAATTAGATAGCCCGTTGGTCTAGTTGGTAGTGAACCTGCCTTCTGCGCTTGGGGGCGTGGCTTCGATTCCCGATTCGAGGACAAACATTCATGACTGTTATGAACATTTGTGTTTGTTCTATATATATATATATATATAAGTATGCAATTAAAACTATATATGTATGTATATCAGTCTCTGGCACCCATATCACAAGCTTTGCTTAGTTTGGGGTCAGATGATCGTGTGTGCAAAAATGTCCAGAATTTTTATTTATTCATTTAATTTCGGTTATTTGGTTGACATAATATTGTCATCGAAGTAACCTAATTTTCCAGTTATTTTGATTTAAAAGCCAAACTCCTGAAACTATTTTGATGAAATGTTTATAGGACCAGTCTGAAAGTATCATCATCATCATTTCAGCCGTAG
The DNA here is from genome assembly GCA_914767915.1 of Agriopis aurantiaria. Taxonomy (NCBI): domain Eukaryota; kingdom Metazoa; phylum Arthropoda; class Insecta; order Lepidoptera; family Geometridae; genus Agriopis; species Agriopis aurantiaria. The sequence continues at coordinate 3,140,554 of OU612003.1, forward strand.
GACGTCCACTGCTGGACATAGTCCTCCTCATCGATCTCCAAAAGGGCCGGTTGGAAGCGGCCTGCATCCAGCGTTTCCCTGCGGTCTCTTATCCATTTTGTGGGTGAACGACCTACTCTGCGCTTACCGGTCCGTGGTCTCCATTCGAGAACCTTTTGGCCCCATCGGCCTTCTGTTCTACGTGATATGTGCCCTGCCCACTGCCACTTCAACTTATAATTGAATAGGTATTAGTGTGATAGTAAACTTCTCAATTTTGTTTTATGTTGGGTTAAAAATTATTACTACAGTCTCCACTCAAGAACCTTTCTTCCCCATCGGTTATCGGATCTACGAGCGATGTGGCCTGCCCATTGCCACTTCAACTTGCAAACTTGAATAGCGATGTCGGTGACTCTGGTTCTCAACATGGCGAATATACTCATTCCGGATTCTATCTCGCAAATAAACTCCGTAGCAAAGAAACGCATAGCTCTCTCCAGACTCTCTACATTGCCCGCTGTGTGACTCTTCTATGTGAGTTTTTCTAAACGTCCAGCAGTCAAGGACCACGTCTCAGTATCATATGTCATTACTGGAAACACACATGGGTTAAACATCTGTCTTTAGGTACACTAAATATTATGCTACTTATTACCCCGGGTAGGAAAATATTAATTCTAAACAAGTATTGTATTTACTTGTAGTTGAATTAATATTTTACTAATTATCAGAATTGATTAATTTAAAACTAATTATTAATAAATAAATATCATGTGAGCATCGCCATACAACGTGGTAATGGGGCCATCATTTTGGGAACAATTCCCACTGGTAACGGTTAAATAGATTAATAGTTAGGTTTTAGTTTGTTGATTTTTAATTTAATTTTAGTGCTATGAAGTTAAATATGGTATGTTATTTAAAAGATAATAGTATTTCTACAGACTCCTAGGTATTTACTGCTGATGTACATTGAATGATAAACACACAAAGTACTCGTGTATAGTGGGGTGTAATAATAGAGAGGTTAAAGGCGAACAACACGACTTTAAAAAACTCACTAAATAGCATATACATAGCATAGCTTACCTGCGCATAAATTAATAAATAAATATTTTTTTAAATGATTTTAATTTTGGTTCAAAAGCAATCAAATAATCAAAAGAAAACAATAAAAATGATTTAATCTGTCCGTGCTGTGCCAATATCTCCATAAAAATTCATTCAGTCTTTTCAAGCTCTTTTCGCAATTAACCGATCTAGGATACCATTTAAAAATCCAATCCGATATACCCCTTAGAGCTCTGCAACCGATGTAAGTTCACCCCTCGCCATTAAGGGCCTAATTAATTGCATCGACGAGACAAGTGCAACTTTTAATCCCCTTTGCTGTCCAGACTGGACCCTTTTTAATTGGCACTCTACGGACTTGGCCTTTTTATAGAGACTGCTATAAATATGCTATGGCAAAAAACTTTTACAAAAAAGAGAGCGATGGTGGCCAGGCACTTGCTACCGCATGTGCACTTTACAATCTGACGGCACCCTCTGTTCGATCCTCGGCCCTGCACCAATGACTTTAGTACTTAAATAAATTATTTCAAGTTTAGATGCTATCGCTCAACAACGGTAAAGGAAAACATCGTGAGAAAACCGATATGTTCAAGAACCTCAAAAGTTCAAAAACATAATATGACATTTACCAACATGCACTGGGCCAGCATGCTGGATTAGGGCTCATCCTCTCTCTGAGAGGAGACCTGTGTCCCAGCAGTGGGGGAACATGAGTAAGGCTGATATTTCAATGACTTCAAATGTGAGTGTTTGTAGAATATCTCAATAATTAATTTTTCTCGAAATCAGGCAAAATGAATTGTTACAATTGATGTCTCGACTAACTTTAGATAGACTACCAAACGAAGGAGATGGTCCAGTGAGCACATTATTTTATTAATAATAGGCTTGTGTTTGACCTCCAACTCGCCTTATGTTAAGCGTTATAATTTGAATCGAGTGCCTATTGTCACCTAGGTGCAGTTGATCATGGATCATAATAATTTAAATGGAGTCGCTAATGGTCACCCAGGTGATTATATTCCCAGGTGATCAAAGGACTCTAAAGAGTCGCCTTTGATCACCCAGGTGATCAAAGTGGAATAGACCTGATGTGGTCTACGATGAAGCACGCATGCCTAGAAGATACCGATACTTTCGTGATTTGAAGACACTTGGACGGTGACTGTAATTCCACCGTGAATTTTCCAGACGAAGCACTTTTATGTACACGAAAAGAATAACAATTCTAACTATAAAACATAAAGGTACACACACAAAATACCTTCTAGAATAATAATTAGTACAAACTGAGCGGTCATTAAAATTGGCACGGACTTTAGGAGTCATAGACAAAAAACCCGTAAATATGAGGATTACAACCCTATTCTTACATTACTATTATTAGGGCTAACACGTGCTGATTCTCTCATACTATAATGTATGTAGGTATTGTTGCTTTCATCTCTGCCGACGCACACACACAGACACACCCCCACATGCGCCTACCCTAACAAACCATGACCAGATATGCGTTATTCCAGTGAATGAAATGCTTTGCGTGAACGACAGTTTCACGTTACCAAGGATAGTTAGGGGAATGCTCCTGATCGTCCATCGAGTTTCAGAGCGTCCTACGCCACGTGTACAGATTCATGGTATCCACTCTAGAACATGTCTGACATGTTCTAGACTGGATTTTAAACAGATGAATGGACCGGTGAAACTCTGAGGAGTATTAGCAAGCTAAAATTACAGTGAGCCGGTCATATATTGTGTCGCAGAACCGATAACAGTTGATCATCAGTTATTGATAAATTGTTGATCAACAGTTATCGGTGACCAAAGAGCTGGCTACCTCGGCCAAACATCGAGATACAATACATGAAGGTAGATTCACAATCGTGCTAAAAAATTACCGAACCAAAACTCAGTGCACGCTACGAATTGCGCCGACATTTTGTTTAGTTACAAGGTAACCGCAATCCGACTACAACGCCGCGCGATGCCAGAGCTACGATGGCATAGCGGACAACTAACGTTGAATACTATGCAACCGACATAACGTCTAAATATAGGAGTAAATGTGGCATTGTATACAAAAAAAAAAAAACTATATGTATAGTACAATGACGCTCGGACGTTTTTTTGACTGTTTTCACTGAGAGATTGTGACTCTATAGGAATCTTATCTCAATGCGGCCAAAGCATATAGAAATTGGCCATCCAACATGATAATGTTGCTAGCTTTTTGAGTACTTTAAAAGTTAATTATACCTGACTTTACTTTTTGCTGAAATTTTGCATACACTTTTAGTTCTAATGGTGCCAATATAATATGCAATACCCTTTCGACCAAAATAAAATGAATGGACAGGCCCAATAGAAGCGCATTTTTGAAGATAACGAAATGAGCACCAGCTCTCATTTCGTTTCAGTCTGTCTCTAAATACACAAATAATACCGGGATCTTTTTTTTGTAGCAATTATACTGTACATTTTATAATTAGGAGTTGTAGTATATGTCCGACGGTTTTGACTCGTTTTTACTGAGCAATTTCAATGGTTAGGGCCCGTCCATTCATTTTATTTTAGTCGAAGCAATACCCAACATAAAATATTTTTAAAATTCCACCTCTACAAGATGGCGGAAGGTATATTTTTGTGATCCATGTATATGGGTATCAAATGAAAGGGCTTGAAGAGTAGGAAACGATAAAGTGAGTGCATCACATAATATAAGGTCGCTGCTCCAACATTGCGGATTAAATTTCCTTTGCTGAAGCTAAAAGCCGCGTTGAACTACCAAAATCAGTTCAGTAACGCGTCCAAAACAAACCAATGTTAAGCTGGCAGTGTATACCTACACATACAGCCACAGATCTACTCATAGAGCCATACATAACACGCACACATGCATGTGTACTTATCGAGGGTTGTCCAAAATCAATAGTTTTCCCCTGGGGAATGAAGCGATCGATCGATACTCCCGGTTGACGATGTGATGAACCCTAACCCTGAGTTGGCTGTTAACTTTTTACATACAAGCTAAGTGACTAGACTTAGTGTCAGTAGTGTTTAACCATAATAAACCAGCCAAGTGTGAGTCGGGCCCGCGCACTGAGGGTTCCGTCATGATCATCAGCCAGAAGACGTTAACTGCTGAACATAGGCCTCCCCTTTTGACTCACATTGAACGACAGCCTGCCATCTGCATTCACTGGATGCCCGCGACTCTCATGATGTCTTCGGTCTATCTAGTGGGGGTTCCGAAGACGTAGCGTAGGTTCGTTGCCGATCGATTGATATTTTTCTCATGAGTTTTCGTAGTAAGTGAAATTGTTGTACTACGTTTTTTGTTAAATTTAGTAATAGGCTTGCGTTTGACCGCCAACTCGCTGATGTTAAGCGATGATGCGTCTACGGTGGAGCACGCTTGCCTAGAAGAAACTTGCGTTTATCTAAATGGAAACATATATAGAAATATTAGATACCTTATAGGCTTAGAATAACTACTCAGAGAAGGTAAGTTTCCAAACAACGCCTTCTAAAACGTAAGCTACAAATTCGCTTTGTAGCTTACGTTTCGATTGGTATTTTAAACGATTTAAGCAAGAAAATTAATGGATTACCTGTGGAATGTCACACCATAACTCTTATGCTGCTTTTCTGATTTGTTGTGGTACGATTTCACCGCGCAAATTGTCATAGTCAAAATTTTATATATTTTTTGGTGTCATATATGACACCATTTGAATGGCTTAAATTTTGCGAATGTACTTGGTTTCTATGTGTAGTTATTCTAAGCTTGTAGGTTTAAATTTATAAAGTGAGAACAAATACAGTCAAGCGCGGACAGGGATACAAATGATCAGGACAAATGGACTGACTTATAAATACGCAACTTTGAACGCACCGCTCTGCAAGCAAGAAACATTGGCGTCAATTCTGTTGTACCATTCTCTAAACTAAACTAATAAGACAGTACTAAAATTATCATCATCTTTTTTTTATTTATTTTTTATTTAAAACACATAGTAGTATCTAAAACACTGTTTTAAACTATCACGGTTGTTCACTAAAGTTATATGATATCATTCCACAACCATACCACGGTAAATATCCTGTAAATAATCATATAACTTTATCATCATCATCATCTATTTTCATTCCAATACGTTAGGAATGGATGGCAACAAGTGTTGTCAATTTAAGTTTAGTTTAGAAAATGGTATCTATACCAGAATCGACGACACTGTTTATTTATAACGAGTAGGATGACAAATTTTAACAATACATACTTTTCAAGTTTGGGCTTCAAAGTTTTGTGCTAATTATTCTCTGCTTTGCCGCCGTAATAATTGTTTCTAAAGATAAACAATAAACATGTATCAGTCTTCGACCAAAATAAAATGAATGGATGAGCCCAGAAGGAGCGCATTTTTGAAGATTACAAAATGAGCGCCAGCGCTCACTTCGTTTCAGTCGATCTATAGCTGTAGGAAGTGCAACACAAGACTATTGTTACATGATAACGGAACATCTGACAAAATTATGTCTTCGTGTGCTTTCCCGAAGTGTAATAACACAACAAAAACCACTATCAACTTTTTGTAACAAATGTACTCTGTACATGTTTATGTTGAAGTATATTTACGACGGTTTTGACTCGTTTTTACCGAGCAAGTTCAATGGTTATGGCCCGTCCATTCATTTTATTTTGGTCGAATGTTCCAGTGCTATAATCCACTTTTTCATGATAAGCGATGAAACGGAAGTAGTTGACTTACACGCTAAGCTGGCTTTAATCCTACACCTGACAAGCACACTCCCTCAAATAAGAAAAAGCCTTTTCCTTTACCTTCGAACATTTTTACCTCAATGGACTTGGAAGTTTACTGCCCTCTCAGAGGTATTATTGTATTTGAGGGTTTATTATTGTATTTCTATATGTAATGTTTAAGGTAACTAAGCACCTTGAATCGTATACCTTTTTTATTTTGTTAGCAGACCAGATAGAAAGTGGCTAATACCTATTATTTAAACACATTATTGTGCGTGCGTTATTGTGTGTATGATTTACTCGTAATTATCTTTATCTTTACCAGTTTCGCATAATTAAGGATAATTGAAAGTAATTTAATTTCACATAATTGAAAGTGAATAAAAAATTTGGGACATTTTTTGCACACACGGTCATCTGACCCCAAACTAAGCAAAGCTTGTGATATGGCTGTGTAAATTTACTCCAACTATAGTTTCAACCGCATTCGGCGATCTTTCTTTATGGTGAATGTGTGCGCGCAGCTGCCTCTCGCTTTGCCCTTGTCATATAAATAAAATGTGTGAAAAGCACGTCATTTTTTAATAATAGAAAAATGTATAATGATTTCTCAGATTTTCGCGATTATTACGCATGGCAATACACTTTTATCGCATGTGTTAGATTAAATAGTCCAATTTCTGACAGTTCATTGTTTTAATTTCTGACATGGTCTACCTGTGACCACGGCGGACACTGCAAAGTGTTCGAAACCGCAGGAAATTAAATTAAAACGCGATAAAATCAAATGTATTTTCTGGGTGTACATACAAAATTTAATTTCAAAGTGCACACAATTTCTAGCATGACATTTAAAAGTCTGACTTAAAAAGTTACATCAACAATTCAGAAAGTAAGCTCTCGGAATTACTGGTCGTATCACATATTCATTTCAACTAGTCATTAAGCGAGGTAAAACTCGTTCTCGTCTATGATTCATTTAAAAATACTGGTTTAATACGAGTCATTCTCACGTAAGATGGTTCCGTTTACTTCATTATGTAATGCTATAGGTCAAATAATTATTCCACGAAAACCCCAAAATAGGCCCAGAGATTGCATAGGAGCTCGGAAAGCACTTCATTTGTGTTGAAATATAGCTAATCATTTGCACTTTTATCAAGAAAACAGCATATTAAGTTGTGTACTGATGCCCGCGACTCTCACGATGTCGTCGGTCCATCTAGCTAGTTGGGATCCTACCTACGCTGCGTCTTCTGGTTCGTGGACATTTGAATATGTACGATAATTGTACTAAGGCACATTTCTCTTGTTTGTCTTTATTAAGGTTTACACCAACTCGTTCATTCGTTTACGTTTGCGTGCCGATTTAATCCATACCCAATTTATTTGTGTTTTAGTTACTAGTCTAGGTTATAGTAATATTTACCTAAATTACTTCCACTATTTAATGGGCAAGTGCCTTTATTAACTAAACAAAATACAAGCTAATACTAACACTACAAATACAGTTAGACTGCCCTTGAAGGTCTATAGACAATCCAAATGCTCAACCCCACTACCAGTTGGCAGCGTACCCAGCATGCTGGCGGCATTACCACGCTGAATGGAAATGCTTAAGCGTTGAGCCAGAAACACGCCAGCATATTGGTCACGCGTCGTACGCTGAAAGATTTTTGAAAATGAGGTGAGCTCCCGGTCCTCAAGGGCCCAATGTCTCAATTACTTTGCATGTAAAGGTAGCATTCCGATGTTGGCCACCGCGACCGGCGGCAGTGGCTGCGTCGCGCGACCTACTACTGCTCAGTATGAATTTGTATGGAGTGCTAAACAATGCAAGTGACCGCATCGCGTGACGTGTCGCTTGCATTAATGGTACTTTTTTGCTACTCTACCATTTATACTACCACATAATAACTTTATGCCGGCATACTCATCATCATCATCATCAGCCAGAAGACGTCCACTGCTGAACATAGGCCTCCCCTTTAACCTCCACACTGAATGACAGCCTGCTTTTTGCATCCACTGGATGCCAGCGACTCTTACTATGTCGTCGGTCCATCTAGTGGGAGGCCTACCTACGCTGCGTCTTCCGGTTCGTGGTCTCAACTCAAGAACCTTTCTTCCCCATTGGTTATCGGTTCTCCGAGCGATGTGGCCTGCCCATTGCCACTTCAACTTGCAAATTTTAACAGCTATATCGATGACTTTGGTTCTTTGGCGAATATCCACGTTCCGGATTCTATCGCGCAAAGAAACTCCGAGCATAGCTCTCTCCATTGCCCGCTGTGTGAAAAACTCAGAGGAGTTTTTCCAAAAGGCCAACAGTTAAGGACCACGTCTCAGTACCATGCCGGTATACTACCGGTGGTTTATTTATTTATTAAGGCTTTTCCTTGACATTATGTTTCCGTTTTTTAGCTACGGAACCCTAGTCATAAAAATGTTTCTAAAGCAAAAAAAAACACTTCTGAAGGAAACTCCAGCAAATTTTTACATTTGGCTATTTTAAATTGAGAATGATTCGTATACGGTACATTTTAAACTTGTGCAAACATATTCCCTTTAAGGCAGTACAAGAGATTACACTTCAAAAGGGAGTTTCATGAATTTTGGAAGCGGTGTAGAGGCGCTACGGAATGCTACAACTACGGTGTAGTACTCGTAGGCGAACATTCCTTATTTTATTATTTCAAACAAGCCGAGTCCTGCGGTTTTAGATGCTGCGTGCCATTTTTTAACCGACTTCAAAAAGGAGAAGGTTAACAATTCGACTGTATGTTTTCTTGGCACCGACTCCAAAAATAACTGATTATAAATTGTAAACAGGTATGGTAAGGCAAGTAGGTATATTTATAATGTATCACTAATTTCGTTGATTATCCTTTAATGCTCATTGCTTTGAAGTAATTTTATTATTATTTTTTACTTTTTAGTTTTGGTTTGTAAATGTAGGTATAGTAATGAAGTCGGTTCTTGTTTTTATCTCTAAAAATTACTTTATTTGGGATAAAAGTAGCCTTGATGGTGACCCCGGGGTATGAGCTAACTCGCTACCAAATTTGATTCAGTCGTGACGGACTTGAGTGGAATTAAACATCTGCATATTTAATAATATAGTTTTTATTTATTATATTAAAACCAACCCTAGCTTTGCTCGTGTTCTGATTTATATATTTTTTCAAACATAGTGTTTAGTTTGTCTATTATATCAAGAGCACACTTCTAGAAAAAAAAAACTATTTAGGTAAGACCTAAAACTTAATTGGAAGCATTTTTATCTATAATATCTTGTAAGTACATATATCAAGTATATATTTTTTTAATTACCACTACCAAATAAAAAGAGGAGAATGCACAAAGCCTTTATTTATTAGAATAACAGACAAAACATTTCTCTCAAAAATAAAAGAACCGCTTCCCTCAGGGCTATTTTGTTTACAAATTTTTTAAGGTAAATAAATCACTAATTGGAAATATATAAAAAAAATATGACATTATCTCTAAAATAGCATTACAAAATTTTATAACGCCAATTTATTCTGGAAAGAGAAAAAGAAAAACGTCGAATTATTTTCCTTTCCTTTCGCAAAAACGTGTGAAAGAGATAGCTCTAGCTGGTAACGCGGTAACTTAGCGTTGAGCTCAGTTAACACACTAAGCTGTGGACGAACTACACCAAGGCCGCTATGAGCGAGATGCGTGTGCAGTACAACGATGCATGGCGCGTGATGTTCCGGCTGCCGCGGTGGTGCAGCGCTAGCAGCATGTTCGCCGCGGGGTGCGCGCCCAGCTGGCTGGCGCTGCTGCGGACCCGGTAGGCCGCCGTGCGCACCGCCCTGCACCGCTCCGATAACGCACTAGTGGCTGCGGTACGAGAGTGGCACACCAGCCCGATACATCGCACGTGGAGAGCGTATCACACGCCCATCACTTAATTAATGATTTATTTTGTATTAATGTTAATTTTCAATTTTTATTTTTCTGGGTGTAATTTTTGTATTTTATATTTTCTTATAATCAATTAATTAATGTAATGTGTGTAATAAGCTATGGATGCAAATCTAGCTAATAAAAATTTTCATTTCATTTCATTAGCTAATCTGTAGACCCGTCAGTAGAGCGCAGTCATAAACCTTGAAACAATAAATGCGAGTAGTATATAGATAAATCTGGGTCCGACGTGAGGTATCGCGCCTAGACTCGTATAAAAAAAAGCTATATGATAAACCGGCCAAGTGCGAGTCGGGCACCACAAAATACAATCATTAGTTAATCTTATGGCTTAACGCCTTCCAAAATTGTCGAAGCAATTGATACGCAGTCATATATTTAATACTTTGCTACAGTGACGCTCGAGTATAACACAATTACATAACTTGGTAATGAACAGAAATTTGTCAACGACGCGCACTTGGACATTATTTATTATTATATACTTTAGAGTGTGTACTATAATCGTACCAAGATTGACGCTTGTATGTATTACCGTTTTTACATTAGAGCGAATACAAAAATACGTTTGTTGTATAAGTTAAGTTTTTAAGTTTTTGTCATTTTTTTATTATTTCTTAGTAAATCCGCCGTAACATTACATATTCTGTAAAAGATTCAACTAGCTATCTATTACGGTTCGAAAGATGCAGCCGTTTAAAGGTAGGACGGACGGACGGACGGACAGATAGATAGGCATCGTAGGCTTAGTAATAGGGTCCCGTTTTTACCCTTTGGGTACGGAACCCTAAAAACTTACTTTACTTAGACTAAGGCCCTCTTTTCCCACTCTTAGCAGTTTTTAGCACTTTTAGCAGTTCACTTTTATTCATTTGGTTAGAATGACCAAATCATGTGTTAGTTTCCATAAAAGTTTTAGTTTGTACTTCCGTGGTTAGTTTAAAATTATAAAACTTGTGTCATAACAAAACTGGATGTTTTATGTAAGAAACGAGACACCATTAAGGACATTGCGCTCGATAGAAAAAAATTATTCATGTAATAAAAAATAAGTGATTTGCGCTTTTCTCCCTGTTTTTTTTTTAAATCATTCAAATACCTGTTTACTAAATGATGTATAAGGTATTTTAATATACATCTATACTAATATTATAAAGAGGAAAGATTTGGTTGTTTGTTTGTTTGTTTGCATTGAATAGGCTCCGAAACTACTGAACCGATTCGATAAATTCTTTCACTGTTGGGAAGCTACACTATCCCCGGGTAACATAGGCTATATTATATATTTTTTTTAATAGGAATCCTTACTAAAACTCCAATAATGTAACCCAAGGTGTAAAAAAATAAGATTTACAATTTTGACTTTGCGTGTTAGACAGTTCTAAGACAGGACAACGTCTGTCAGGTCAGCTAGTATTTCATAATTATGGAGGGAACCGTAAAAGTACATTTACTTTACAGCTGTACTTTTAAAAAAATATGAGAAAAACCTCAAAAATAGAAGTAGCGAAAAGCACGACTAAACCACACTAAACATAGGTTTTTTTCGTTAATTTTGTCTAGACTCTATACCTAACACCCAAGTATGTAAATCAACGATTTCACCATACTTTTCAACTCAGTTACCATTTCCTGATTCATTATTTTGCTTAGTTACCCTTTTCACTATAACCGTCGACTCCTCGACTGTGTTTTGATGGCCACTGCCTTGGGACGCCGGATGACGTAAAACGTGACGGCTAACGGCCGTTACAGACGTGACTAGGAAATCATTGTTACATACCAGCTTATCTGTAAAGTTCGCCAAATGAAGGAACTAAACAATTCCTAAAGGTGATTCGTCAGGAAATTTATGGTGGTTCCCTCACTCAGCTATACAGATTACTTGGTTGTACTGTGTTAAGAATGTTCTCTGACATTTGCTGTTAGTCTTAAAAATAAAGTTTTTTTCGTAGTCACACACATTCTTTCAGCGGTCGCACTATAACAGCTTTAGTGTAAAGCCCAAAACAACAGCTTTAGTCAAAAACTCGACACATAAACAAGCACAATTTAAGTTTGTATTATAAAGGTGTGTATTTTGTATGTGCCAGCGTTAACTTCTAAGCTCAGAGGCCTTACGACTAACTCTTAACGCAGCCTCGAATTAGCGCTGAAACAGCGCAGTTCGGAATATCACACGAGCGTGAGCCTTAACGCGCCGAGATACGAAATGCGGTCGCACAACTTTTCTCATCAACTATACTGAATCGCTTAAACAGGTAGCCGTAAGGCCCCTGCACATAAGCCCGTTGCTGAAGATGCGCAGTTAACTCGCTCAAGTACTGCGCATCGTCTGCTACGAACTGCAACACTTTTTGATTCGTGCCAGTGGCAGTTGCTTAGTAGTCTCACTAGCCGCCAGAATTAAGGAGGTATATACGTTTCACATAATATGGCAGAAAATTCAAATTTCATAGTTTTCTTGTCCTTGTAGCTTGGCTGGGTAATTATTGTAAATGACACGGTGTTTGCGCAAATCGTTGGGTGTTCTTGTTTCGTTGGGTGTTGGGTCGTCAATCGTTGGTTGTGCATTACCTTACACAGATATTTTATCAGTAACGCACCATATTACTTAAGTTTGTCAACCGTTTGAAACGGCAAAAAATTGTTTAAATGACTAATGAAAGTAACAATGTTCATTAAACATCTTTATATGATTTTGTATAGGATAATAATTAATTTGCGCAAACACCATGATTGTTTACAATAATTACCCAGTCTAGCTACAACAACAAAAAAACCGTCTAAAATTTTAATTTCCCGCCTTATAGTGAAACGTACCAACTTAAGCAGCCAGAACCACCAAACTAGGTGTGGCGCACCCACGGTGGCTCTGGCTGCAAATATAATGTATTGATTTCAATAATGTTTTTTAAAATATATTTTTGGCAATAAAGAGTATCTATCTATCTATTATCTATACTAATATTATAAAGAGGAAAGATTTGATTGTTTGTTTGCATTGAATAGGCTCCGAAACTACTGAACCGATTTGAAAAATTCTTTCACTGTTGGGAAGCTACACTATCCCGGGTGACATAGGCTATAATCTATACCCATGCGAAGCTGGGGCGGACCGCTAGTTTTTAATATAATTTAAAGTACTGGAGAAGGGTGAACTTAAATGAAACACACGTATCAAACCAGTTTCTTTATTTCTTGTTCATCATTTTGATACAACATACAATTAAAATTATCATCAGATATTATTATATCAATCCTTAACCACTAACTTAACTAAGACCTGAATAACAAGTAGGTATGAGTATTATTTCGAATAGGTAAGTCGGCTCAACCCACTGATTATAAAAAAAAAACACATCAACAAACGGCCAGAACCTTGGAATGTTTGCATCTTAAGTCAATTCCGAGATTGTATCTTACGGTAAAAAACTGCCTTATTTAAGTTAAACAATGCTTAAAACTGCTGTCAACTTCTTGCTGTCGGAAACTGTCACGCGCAAAAACGAGACAGAACAATTTTAATTGATTAACTTAAGTAACGTTTAAAGTATTATGTTAAACACAAACGCACACAAAATGTAACTTAACTTAAAATGGGTCATATAACTTAAAGATAAAAATGGCATATGTAATTCAACTAAAATTGGTCTAAAGATTGTGCTATAACATGTCGTATTGCGTGATGGAAAATATGTTAGTTGTAATCTAAAAAATGAAAATAGAACGACCAGACTTACGATATCCTTAGGGGCCGTCCAAAAATCACGTATTTTTTATTTTTTTTATTTTTAACCCCCATTTGGTTATGTTTAAGACTATTGTTTGTATATTGATTGTGATATTTCGTGATTTTTGCTAAGCCCCCTCCCCGCCTCACGTGATTAATGGACGGTCCCTTATAACTCATCTGGCATATATTATTTTTTACAGTAGAGCAATAAAAGGAAGATTACATGAACAATATGAACATGGTATGGTCTGAAAAAAATATCATTTTAATCATATTTCAGACAGATGAGGATACAGTCAAAAGGCTTGCTTACGAAAAAAAACACACAATACGACTTTACAAATAAACAAAACACGTACGGATAAAAAACCTTTTATCTCAAAGACAAATGACTGTAACATCAAAATTTTAACTGCAAATTCTATAGAATATACATTTTTTAATGAAAACATTAGGTACACAGTCAGCATTTTTGACAACCACGAAGTAACAGTTTTAAAATTTCACAATAAAAATGCTTAAATTGAGACAACCGTGTTCAGAGAAATGAAACTGAGCAGTGGATTTGGAATGAATGTAACTGAGCAAGTCGATAAATAAACACTATTATAATATGTGTCAAATAAAATAAACGTTTTGACATAAAATAATACAACAAAAATGACGATTTTTGTAGGGCATTTCAATAGAACTTTGTTCAAACTACCTTATTACGTAGTAATTTAAACCAAAACTTTCAATAGCTTTTAGTCACGAGAAGGCATAAGACTCCTTCAGAAAACGAAACTATGTAAAAATAAGACGTGTATGTATAGGCGTTTTTATCGACTTTTGCGCCCAGAATCATGATATTACAAAGACATGTAACAGTGTCAAAACTCGTGACTAGAAAAAGAAGTAGCTTCTTAAGAAACTCCGGAAAAACAGAATTAAACATACTAATATCGGAAGAAAAAAGTTTTACTAAGTTACCAACTTAACTTGCGAAACTAAGACATAACTTAGGGTTAACCTAAACGAAACTTGACTGACTAGCGTCGACACACAATAACTTAAGTAATGAATAAATAGTTAAATAAATTAGCAATAACCTAGAAAGTAACAATTTGTGGGGATTCCAGTTATCGGCCTAAAATATTCTCATTGAACTGCCTTTTCGAAAACGAGCAATCGCAATCTAGCATTTGACATTTGTTGACACTGTGCTGCCAGATAAAATTGCTTTTTTCGTCCCATAAATGAAACGAAAATTCTAGCAATGTTGAGATATAGAGCATTTTATATGGCAGCACAGTAAACATTTCAATGTAGCACAAAGCTTATCAAATGCACCAAAGCCAAAGGCTTTTCGAAAATCTTCGCTCCAACTGCAATATGCTTAAGTAAAAAGATTCTAGTGAACAAGAGCATTCATACATAATGCAATGTTAACCGCAAAGTTATACAACAATCTCTCCAGGCCTAATACTGTCTTAAAAAATTGTTCATGACTGAATTTTAAGTCTAATACTGAACTAAAAGTTCTTTACCTTAAAGTCCAAGGCTGACTTCAAGGCGCATAAATTGTTTTAAAGTCCAGGGTTTACTTAAAAAGTTCATTACTGGTTCTCAAGTTCAAATTTGACATTGAAAATCAAGTCTGGAAGTACAATTAATATTTTCGAGAATCAAGACTGGAGTTGTCATCAATTATCTATTTTTTTAATAGCGGTGTTAAACATTATATGGATGCACTTGTTACTAGATTACAAATTGTGCAAAATCAACGTAGTGCAGGAAAAAGAAGTAAACAGAGTGGGTTGATATCGATAAAGGGAAGGAAGGTGCTTCAAGGCGGAAACAGGTGTACTGTTAATTTTAGAGATTATCGAACTGTCAAATACAATCTAATGTAACATGAACACTAAACAACTAATTCACTACTCACTCGTCTTTTGTGTCTTGTACATAAATCAGTTTTTTCTATATCCTACCTAACCTAATTGTTCGGTAATTTAAATCTTGTTTTTTCGACATAGTAGTCAATGTCATGTGTCGTAGAGTATCCTCTATCTGATTTGTTTTGTATAGGTAACTATACTATGTATTAACAATAGTTCTTGGTCATACACTTTCACCTAAATTATTAGGTTCAAAAGAATTTTCGGTAACAGTACAAGACACAAATAGCAGTGGTAATGATGTATTAAAACACACGTTAAGTTAGAATTCCTACACAGATATAAACCTTAAGTATCGATTAGCATTCAAGATCAATATGAAAAAATATATCATTGGAAATATTTTTCAACTTCTCTCCTTAATTTCAAACCACCCAAGAATAACTGTGACAACCGATTTTTATACCTAAATGTTATCTCTAACAACACTTTGGCAACAAATAGTATTTTTTTCAAGAATTTTTGTCATTTCGATTGCAACGTTAACATCATCGAAGTCAACATTAGCAAGTTTGTGTCATTCCCATTCGTGTATCGATTTTCATCGTCGTCTTTATAGATAGAAGACTTAGAAAAGTATCGATAAAAGACAAATATCGACAGTGACTTTGGCGGTAGTCGATAAGTCATTCGTCCCTTCATTAATTTGGCTATCGAACTTTAAAAACTCTTCCAACGAACAAATGTTCGACTACCGCTTTCGTAAAAAATAAATACTAAAACAATTATTCTGAAATTTTATAATTTTTTTTCCTTTTTTAAAACCTTTTCTGTCATCAGTCTTAAAATTGAGTCATACCAACTAACTAAGAAATGATGAATCCTTATCGTAATCTAGGCCAGAACTAACGTCGGAACAACTTGATGTTTAACATTAGTTCAGTGGAAGTAAGAACTCTGAAGGGATATGAAAGGCAAGGTGTAGGACACTCGTAGAATGTAGGCGACGGTAATTTTATTAAAACGATCTCGTATAGGATCTGTTATTGTTAAGTTTCGTCAATTTAACGGTATTTTAAAGGGTAGTTAAAAATTTATGGGTATTTTAAACTGTCTAAGGAAAAGGCGTTCATAAGGCTCTCGGGGAAACTAAGTTACATAATCCTTAACACATACATTATTGGTTTTTAGAGTAATCAACATTTAATAGTTTTTTTAATATTAATCTTATTACTAAAGAGTACAAAAAATAAAGGAATAATTATTGAATATATGAAAAAACAACAAGTCATTAGCGAATATCTCCGCATTTTTCATATAAGAACAACGTTTTTTTTATTCGTTTACAGTAACATTAATATTCACGCTTACGAAGTAGGGGTGAAGTAATATTATCATCAAGAAGTGGCCTCCCGATGTCCCACCGTGCCGAGTCACGCAGACTCCCGATGTCCCACCGGGCCGAGTCATGCAAACTCTCGATGTCCCACCGTGCCAAGTCACGCAGACTCCCCCGCTCTATCACTCATTTGTTTCCCTTCGATTATCCTCAAAGTATCAAAAATATCTGCTAAAACAGCCCTTTCCTTTGAAATCTCGATACGAGTAAAGTAGTACATGAACAGTCTCAAAGTAACTAATGAGTAGGTAACAATTACAAACATGTCAATTGGGATATGCAATTCAAGTATTGAAACCAACAATCATTAGGACGAAGTCAAAGCGATACCTACACATAGAACTACTGCAACATCTAAATATTGGGATACAATACGAGTTTATGTTTTAGACATAATTAGCACTTACTATAAAACATGTATGTCAAAATGATGATGCGCAACGCGCAAGTGTTTTATACTGTTCAAACGAACAATTATTTATTTATATTTTACCAAAGGTTCAACATATTTCCTCAAATTTTAAGGCCACGGCGCAAAATGGTGTTTCAGTAGAATATAATAGTTAGATTACTGAATAATTATGATTTAAAGATGACGCTACACTACGGCCTTAATTAAAGTTTCTTTTGAAACCTGTTGCTTCCAGTAAACAGCTCGCGTGAGATACCAAGAAGGTACGTGCCCAAGCATTGAATGACGCGGAAGTTGAAGCATCTCGAGTATTACTTACACTAGGATTGTATTCTACCAAGAAAGCGCTGCTGGCAACGTTAACACTACATTGGTAAAAAATATCGGTGATAGACTCACACTGTTCGAAGCTCAAGGTGTGCTTACACACTAGACTAACGTAGACAATGCGATATCTAAAAATACACACTACTTCGTATCCTAAGTAGAATATAACTTTAATTTAGTTCATCATAAGCATTGTGTCATTACTGGCAGGATGGCTTCAAGTGTGTAAAATCGTGTGGACATAAGCATCGTATGACTAATTACTAGTACTAAGTGCGTACACATATTACGATTAACATTTATACCTAAAAAGCATTATCCTCGGCGACTAGCATCATTTAGAAAGATTCCAAATGTTAGCTCCCGTCCGTAGCCATTCGCCTAACGAAACAGATTTGCTATTAATTTTGTCTATTTCTCATCAATGTCACCACTAAGTGGACGATATGTAGTCCCATTCGAAACATTTTACTATTAAACCTTTTTATTTTCAACATGTGAATAATCCAAATCGTGTTTAATATTGTCAATAATTTCAAACAAAATACGCTATTCCGTATCATCATTATACTTCACTAACCGTTTCCATCGCGTCTCATTCGTCCTACAGTAAACATTACTTGATATGTCATTTGCTAAACCTTTCCTTATCCTACGCGTATTTGGAATCTTTCCATCGGTAGAAATATTTATAACTAAAAATCACACACCTTATCGATATATTACCTAAAACGCGCGATGTAAAATAAATACCGAAATTCCCATACTGCAATTCGTAAGAAATATTTCTTTTCTAGAAATACAAAAGACAAATATAGCTTCTTACAAAAATACGATGTGTACATGTACAAGCAATATGACAATAGTGGATAGCAACATCGATCTTTATGATATTATGTATACGAAATGATTAAGGTAACGCATGCTATATAGACAAAGACACTAAATCTACGGTAAATATCATAGTATCATATAAAACACCTAAGGACTCCAAAACATCGTCTTAAAAAAAAATCGTCATTGAGAAAATAAACACTATTATATGCAAACGTCCAACTAACTTAAGCGTAAGTAAAATATTTATCTTTTACAATAAAATGTATCATAAATTTAAACGTGAATTACAATTTAAAACATTCAGCATATTCTTTGAGGATGGATGGTTTGTGCATATAATGTGCTTTGTTCAACCTTAAATTACAACAATCACAATTTTTTGAGATTTCGTGGAGACGGGGACTACTCATTCGTCAGACGCCTGCCTCACTACTCCAGGCGCGACCGTACTAACTACATCCCTGTCACACACTTCAACGAATAAGTTTCACATAACTCAACGTCAGTCAGTACAGTAAAATCATCGAATATACATACTCCATGAAAAAATACATCAAAAATTAAGTGAAACACCAACGTTCTGTGCAATTCACTAAAATTATCAGCGAATTTTAAATTTCCAACAATGACGTATATATCGACCTTAAATTACACGATGTTAAGCGATGGCTTATAATGAATATAATATTACGACAAATTCATTGTGAAAATTAATACAATTCCTGAGCAATCGTCGCTTAAATACGACGGTCTGTTAATGGAACGAATGTAGAAGCAGCTATGGCATATACTGGCTTTCAACGATTACCCGCATGTAACCTTTCATAAAATGTAACGACGCATTACGCAAAATAAGTGACCGAACTATATAGAGTTGACAAGCTAACATTGATACATTAAACTACCATGATGAATACGTTAACAGGTGATTTTACGGTCACAAAATTACCGATTTAAACAATGTTAGTCTTTACAACTATCGATATGGTTAATTTTAAACACTTACGGAATCTAATCCTGACAAATTCGGATATCTTGCTTCAATCTGCGACAACAACAAACCGTAGCTGTCCTAACTGCTTCCATAACAGGTCTCGAATCTAAGTAACATCTTACAAATTATCGTTGATTCATTATAAAAATACACACCTTTTCTTTTTTGTCTACATTCCGAATTATCGTTCACTCTCTTGTACAGATCCCGGCACACCTTACGCTACAGTAATACTACCAACATCGTAAATCTAAATTTTAAAATATATTTACACAACACTTCCTGGCGAAATTTGGGTTGAAATGAAAAATGTTAATTCGTCGGGAAGGATGAGATGAAGAAGCTTGAATTTCATCAATGATCAAGTATCTCGGTAAGACGCCCTCGATAGAGGAAAAGCTACGATTGGATAAGGAATCTAGAAGGAAAACAGCTCCGAGATTTTCATGATAGCGACTGAAATGGATAATGGATATCGATTGAAATTATGAATTCAAAAACATCAAACGAGTAGGAGACAATCTTAATGTTATCCTTAAGAGAACGGCTGAGTATAAAATTATAAACTTTTGTAAGCCTAGCTGTGCTTACATCACTAGTAGGTGCTAAAGTTAGTAGTAAAATGTTCCCTAGAGTAATTGACTTGGAAATATTGGGTTTGGTTGCGTTTTTCAAGCAGTGCTGGGAAGGGGAGCTGTATCGAGAGCCCTAACAGGTAGTAGCTACTTTTTTGTAGAAAAGTAAAGCTTAGAATGGATATTTAAGTTCACCTAATTTAGAATATAAATAGTTCTTACATAAGTCCTTATATAGGAAGAGTTATAGCCTACGTTCATAAGAATATGTACTTTTTCGTAAATTTCGTTCCGCCTAGTATGTTACAGTGCCACAATCTTCACAATGATCGAATAAATACTAGTAGTTCTAATTTTGCCTACTTGAATAGTTGGTAGAAATTGAACGACGAATTGAATTGATTGATTGACGTTTTTACGTTTTTAGTTTCCTATTCAAATGGCAATAATTTGTCTATAGCAATTTAGAAAATGTTCGTCTGTCCCTAATAATTATCAATTTAAAAAACCGACTTCAATACGCAATTTCGTTTACTTGGATGAAATATTTTTACCAGTTATTTGGATTTAAACACCAAACTACTGAACCGATTGTGATAAAATTTCTATGCCAACAAAGAACTTTCCAAATCATTTATAAATGACGGAGTTCTGAGGCAACAAACATAAAAAATACGAATTGAAAACTCCTCCTTTTTTGAAGTCGGTTAAAAATATAGAGAAAACGAAGTTACTAGCACTGTGTACCAACTACATAAAATAATAAATAAAAAGCAGTACTTACGTATCATGCCTCGTCTCCCGACACCAACTCCAGAAAACGAACAGTGTCTAGCAAACAACATGGGAACCCAGACGTCTATCGACGTACAATCATATTTTGAGGCTGCCATATTTTATGCTAGGCACTATATATGCACACACACTCATTTTGCGTCAAACACACGGGACCACACCGGTTTACGTTTGTGCTAAAGGATGTAACCTATTTTTTCGTGTAATAAAACTATTTATGATAAGTGTACCTAATGTGTCTCTTGCTTTACTCACAAAAGCACTTTTAAGTCGCCACGATTAGATTAGGTAATAAAATGTCATGACTATGACTTTCCGATTCTATGACTGTGGCAGAATTAGAGCAAAAAAAAACTTTCATTATTAATTAAACTTATTGAATACTTGTCTAGCTGAATACACAACTGCTAGTGCAGAGGCAAATTTAAAACCTTTTTTATCTTAGTTAAATCTAATGTACTGATAAATAATCACCGATCGTGGCGCCTAAAATGTACTAGTGTATAAATAGTGTGCAAAGAAGGGTGAATTTAATTTATGTGATAATTATGCGTATCTGATTTTTATCAATATTGCCGGCAAAATATTTGAAATATCTAATTTCACAAAAAATATACATCTAAAAAAATCTCTATATCCATTAGCACAAACATGCATTGCAATCGAAAAAAAAACTACCAAAGCTCTACCCGGGCAAAACAAAAATAAAACACACAATAAAACTGTAATGAATTGGTATTATTATAAAAAAAGCAATTATACAACAAAAATAATTCAAAACAAAACGATGTACATTAATTTAAAGAACAATTGTTTATACAAATAATTAAAAAAATATAATAATTATAACAACAAACATTGACAAAATATATTTAAAGAAAACATGTTCAATTTTAATCAGTCCAAGAGTTTTAGAAATGCAATTTTAAGAATGAATGTTCCTACAGTAAACAAATTTTTACTTAACATTATTATGCAAAAAACACAAATGACAATTTTGTGAACGAAAAAAAAACATAATACCATTCCTCAGGTTAAACAAAAAAAATAGCTAACCATCGTGTCAGACAAAATCATTGGAATAAACACTGCGTTACGAAAGTAGTTGTCATAATTTGCTATACGTTAATTCCGAAACACTATTATAACTATATACTTGTCTTATCATAAATATAATACGTTGAAAAATATCTCAAATAAGTAGAAAGCGTATGTTGTTACGAACAGACTTATCTCATAAAAATATAACAGAATAGCGGTCCATATTTCTAGAATTAAGTCTGCGTTAAGTCTAAAATATACCCAAAAAAGTCTAGCGAGACCTCAGCCCATTAAAACGAAGCTAAAAAAGGTTTAAAGTCGTCATGATGGGAGTTAACACATTTTGGTCTAGAATTAAAATTGAATGTTTATGAATAAATCTATAAAGTAAATAAATTCGGCAGAATGAACTGAGGTGAGGCAGTGGCGATAGATATTCAATCTTATCATAAGTACAGTTTACAATCAGTAAGGACACTAACTGATGTAACAGCAACACGAACAAACAACTCGTAGAATAAATGCATCTATTAATTGGCTAGACTTGCTTAACTGCTGGAAGTAGTCTCAAATCCAGACAAGGATATTCAGAATTTATTTTGTTGTAAATGTATCCAGCGCACAATCTGGTATGTAAAACTTGAAGATGTAAGTTTCGAAATTAACTCAGTTTTGAGTGCCCTTACTGTCGATATTCTGTATTATTATTGTAGCCTTAAATCATTTACATTCAGTGGATTACGCGAAACACAATTGCTCGTCTCAGGACAATTTAGGAACAGGGCAGTCTATCGATAAATCATTGGTGACAAATCACTGAATTTTCAACTCTAAAACGAGCATTATATGATTGCGATTCGCCTAATCCAGTGAGGCCTTGCAAGGATAACTACTATCGAAGACACGTCAAGACTTGAGGCAAGGCTTGCACAGCCACTCGCGTATAAAAACAGGAATTGCGGAAAATCAAAGACCAGGATACCTAATTGTTGAAGAAACTGAACATATTATATTTACTACAACTTGACAGTGTCCATAAGTTTTTATATTTGTGTTGTTTAACGTTTTGCAACATGTATTCTGCAATGGAGTTGGCAACTATCAAAGTGGCTCAAGCATAGTTTTTTTTCTTCCGTCTTGCGCAATGTCAGTCAAGTATTAAGATATTAACGTTTTATTATATCGTCTTCAAACAATTCAGATTCAAGCTAAAGTCACGGCCAAGTCAAAGTCATAGCCCTAGTAAAGTGGTGGAGGCATTACTACAGACTTCTATCGAGTTTTGGAAACAACACTAAAATACACGTTTCACCGCGTTATATCACTTCCCCGTACTCAAGCATGTTCGTGAGCAATTAATAAATAATAATTTACCATTATTACACATAAATACTCGAAAATACTTAAGTTTAGGAAAATAATACAATGAAGTGACATGTTTTTCTCACGTTGACGCCAAAACTCCCTTGCATAGCCAGTGGGTTTGTTATGGGAGTTTTGTCATTATAATGTTTGTCATTTTAATAAAGAAAAAAATATATATTAAAAGGTATCAGCTATGCTGGCGCCGTTTGTAAAAGTTTGTACCTGCCAACCCCATTACGGCCTTTATGATACGCCACTGTATTAGACCCTCAGAGGTCTAGATGGGAGTTGCTTGATGGAACATGCGCGTATTTTGCCTGTGGGGTGCAACAAACGCACTGCAAAATGTCACGTCTGCATTGCGGTTGTCAAAGGAGACGAACATTATGTTGACTGTGAAGAGATTATAAGGACGACGTTCAGTTCCTAAGACAACTCGGCAGTTAGCAAATTATATGCTCAGTGCAACACACGATACCGAAGATTTCTCAAATTTGTAGTCAACGAGTGTTGCACTAACAAGTGAAAAGGTGGATCTATTCCTACGATTAAATTCAGAGTATGGTACATATTTACATAACAAAACTAAATATCACTTCTAAAATCACAACATGATTGTATGGCACGTCTAGCAGGTATGGCGGGTGCTGTGTGCGCAGAAATCGTCGACGTGTCTTCAATTCATCAGATAATTTACGAAACACATAGGAATATCACCAAATCGTAACACAATAACCTAAATACACTAAACCAGATCAAATTATTAAGAACGTTCTCGACCCCGGAGCAACGGATCGCATCAGATCTTCATTGTCATAGATTCAGCAAAAAAATACTAAAAAAACATTATCAACTACTAAAACCAAAAAAACTAATCAAATCAAACTAAAATAATTCTGCTAACACACTCAAACACACGGTAATGAATTAAGAAATATATAATAGCGTAATATTGAAAAAAATACAAAAGTAAACGTTACACATGCACCGTATAATACTATCGCTACGAAAATAAAAATGTTTCATAAAAAAATATCTTACCAGAATAACAAACTGTATATTTTTGTATACCGAACGGGATAATACTCCAGCAAGCAGTAATCGCAAATGCGAGAACGCATCGCTTTCTTAAGGATTCGGCCAGACCAACGCGACCAAAGCGTCAGCGAAGCGTGAGCGTCAGACACGCACACATAAGCGAACAAGTCACACCGTAATAATATTTTAACTAGTATTGTGAGATGTTTCAAAGTCAGTGATTGACGATTCGCTAATGCTCCCGCGCCGCAGTCGCTCAGGTTTGGCGAAACTCTGCTAAAAATCTCAAAAATATTAAAAACAAATGCTAGCGAGACGAACATTACCTAAAGTGCTCTAATAGTTACTACCGCGTCCGATTGCTACAATTTAAATACTATCATCGAATAAAAACGAACAAAATTAATATTATTATCAACCAAATGTTACTAAGTGATAAAAACAACACGAGAAACTAACTGTGGGTCTCAGTGACTAGGCGGTGACGACGTTCGAACAGAAATTGTCTCTGGACTCATTGAACCTGTGGTTTCATATTCATTCCTTCTATTATAGTATCCCAAAATGATTTACAATTCTCAATTCTGCAGGTATATCATAATTCGATACATGAAGCGTTTTGTACTAATTGAGTCGTATAAAACATTTTCGGCCTCTCCCATGATTGTGATGCTAACTCTAGTTCTGCAGGACTAACAAGTTATAGCTGCAATCTCTAAACGCCGCAGTCAACTATGTCATTGATAAAACCCCTAGCATCACATCCCCCTCATAATTTTGTAACTACAAATAGGGTAGTAACTAAAGATTGTCCATATCAGCTCAATCAATTTAACACTTACCTAATAATAATGTAACAACTTCTTACTTTAGTTTCATAATCTTAATTCCATCGACACAGAATAAGTGCTAATTAAAAACAGGAAGTGCTATTGTGCCGTATAATGAACTTACAACTAACAACAATACCGCTCGATGATCTCCTATACGATAAAATCACACGCTTAACGCCTAACAATTTTTTTAAGTAATAATAGTTAAAATATTGGTCCAACAAATGGGCTAAATAATACAAATGCCCTCAATATTCATCCCTAATTAAACGATGTGGGATATGAAAAAATATTACTCAATAGCTCAAAATGATAAGGGTTCGAGAACATTGCACTTCAGATCGCTTCCAAATAATCTCCACACTTCAAATAGGTACTCGAATAACAATGTCAATACTATAAACTAATCTCATTACAGTTTCGATTTGGGAATAATTCGTACAGAGATCTCATGCCGAAAATATTGAAGGATTCCCTTCATCCATCGCGTCGATCACATCGAGACAGTCGGTTCTAATTATAACATTCGCCACTTACAATATATGGAGTCCCTTTCACTTCCCCGGAACTATTACGAAAAATTGACACGCTTTTCCAAATGTTGGAGTCCTTAGAAGAAATTTCGTCGTAGTGTGCCCATTTTTGGTCGATAGTTCGGTCGGCTCGGTCATTCCGATCTCCTGAGGAAGTAGCGCGAAGCTCACATGCCTATAGGAGGCACCTGCACGTAGCGGTAGATGTAGAGGCGGTAGTCCTTGCTCGCGAGCACCACGGACCCATCGTCCATCAGCGCCACGTCGAAGCACTGCGCGTGCTTCACTTTGCTCTCCAGAGCGGACACCAGCTGTCCGTCTTGCGTGAATATCGTTAAGTTAAAGTTGTTATGGTTGTCAGCGATCAATATCTCTCCCGCGGCATTAATGCCCACTCCGATGGGGTAGTTCGTAACTCCCTCACCTCCGATCTGGCGCAAGTAGATGCCCTCATAGTTGAACACCTTCACGCAGTGCGCGCGGTTGTCGCTAATAAAGATCTCTTGCTTGTCATTCACTACTACACCGTTGGGGAATTCCAAATGCTTGGAGCAGCCAAATTTCTGCAGCACGTTTCCGACCTGATCGAAGATGATAACGCGCATCACTTTGCATTCGACGACTACGATACGACCCTTGTTGTCGACGGTGACACCACGCGGGTGTTGAAGAATGTTGGCGCCAAATTTGCGCACAAATTGGCCATATTGGTTGTAAATCTGAATCTGGTGTGTGGGCGACCGTTCTGTGACGATAATGTCCCCGGATGTGCGCACGACGGCCACTCGGTTCGGATACAGCAGTTGCCCATCACGTTTACCACATTCGCCGAACTGGAACTTGAAGCGGCCTTCCTTGTCAAAGATTTGGATGCGGTGGTTGTTCGTGTCTGCGACGATGATGTCATTCTGTGCGTTTACAGCAACACCGCTCGGTTCCGTGAACTGGCCCTCCATCACTCCGAATTCTCCAAATTTGCAATGGTAAATCATCTTTTGACGTTTGATTTGTGACTTCGGCGGGAAAATGGCTGTGGAAATCAGCTTGTTCGTTAAGTCCAGGATAGGGTCGGGGTGCGTAGCAGCCGCCAGTGAATACGGATCCGGCGTGGTCGGTGGGAAAAGAGCATCACATCCGCCGTTAGACCATTTCTCGTAAGGATTGATTCCATTTAGGTTGATGTCTCCGAGAGTCGTGGAGAAGGGACCGAGGCTAGTGACGCTGTTGAAGCGTTTGGAGATTATGTTCGATTCGAAAGGAGACGTGGACTGGCTCGTGTGTCCAAGAAGGCTGCTTGTGTATGGGCGATCAAGCACGCCATTCAGTCCGTTCGGTAGATGGATTCCTCCATTCAGACTGCCGGAGCTTCCGTTGACGCTGCTGCCGCTGGAAGAAGAGCCACCGTTCAAAAGAGCTGATCCGTTCGTAGGGCGGGCAATAGGCGGCTGTTTGGTGGGCCCAACGTTCGCTTCAGAGCTAGAACGCACGTATCCAAAAGTGTTTCGGACACCAACTTGGATCGCCTGGTAGTTTGAAACAAATTCTAATTCACATGCGGTTTGCATGCTCTGCTCTGGGTTCGTACTCATTAGAGTTTGCAGTTTGGTGTCCAATAGTTTCCTGAACATCAGTATCTCAGCGATGTTGGCGCATTTTGTTAGTCTCTCGACAAAGTCGCATGTTTGGTAAATCTTGTCCACTGTTTCTTGAGCTTTCTGCCCGACGACAGTCAGTGCTAGCTGTTTAGTGGAAAATAAGCTTTCCAGTTCCTTGAGCAACTCTTGCTTACGTTCCTCGAGCATAGATCTGTAGAACTGGAACGTGTCGTTGATTTCGTTTTGAGCTTTATGGTATTGAACCTGCAGTTTTCCCGCGGCATGTTCAACAGTTTTGACAACGTGCCTAATTTCAGTAGCGCGTGTCTTGGCCTCGTTCACAGCTTGTTGGATTAGCTCCAGCTGTTTCGGTCCAGCGTCAGATAGATGCTCACAGTCGTGGAGACCGGCCGGGTGCTCGACGATTGTGCATTCTTTGCAGACCGGTACGGAACATGTGCGACAGAAATACTTCAAGATGTCGTTTTTATGTCTTGGGCAGAAGGCAGTTTTGTCGCCGCTCGTGGTGATCGTAGTACATGTTCCGAGTAAGCCTTTATCATCTTTGAAGTTTAGGTCTTGGAAGGCCAGCACGCGGTGGCCCTCGAAGCAATGCATGAATTGGTGCGCCATGACACAGTTGGGGCAGAGGAGATTAGCGCAATCGACGCAGCGAGCGACGGCGTCAGATTCCTTGGACTTGCAACCCGTGCAGCGGATAGAAGGTGAGCTGGTAGTGGTGCGGGCGACAGGCAAAAGATCAGCGTCCTGCTCTACGGCCGCAGCGATCACGAGGTTAGTGAGGAGACCGGGCACGCCGGCGGGAGGTAAGATGCTGTCCACGCGGCAAGTCACACAGGTCACCTTCTCGGGGTGCGTTTGCTCTCGCTCCAAGCAGCTCCGGCAGAAAGTATGGAAGCAGTTGAGTACTTTTGGGTCAACGAACGTTTCTCGGCAGATCGCGCAGATGGTGTCGAGGCCGTCGAACTCGCGGAGGTCACATACGGCGGAGTCGCTCGCAGGCGGCGATGAGCCGCTGAGGGTGAGGGGAGAGAGGGAGCCACGCTCCAGCGAACCTATCGAATTGGCACCAGGCAGCGACTCAAGGGACGGGGTGCGTGAGGCCATCTTCAGGAAACCGGCATCCCTGGAACAACAAAAAAAAAATTAGATCTTTTTATAGAGGACAGGTTTTACTGATCTTTTGTTATTGCCGAGCTTTTGATGACACGTGCCATAAAATACAGCCTACGTTCGAGCCACGTACGATAGATAGCGGCGAAATTGCCTGAGAAAATTGTATCGACGGCGAAGATATAAAATGTGAACGTTTCAAACTTTCATTGTGTATGAAAGCTAGCCTAACTTGCTTTCAGAATTATCTAATATCTACCGTAACTTGACACCTTATTGGGGAAAATTCTTAAATCGTTATATAAGAATTTTCAGAGTAAATGCATTTTCCCCGTCGGCGTAGTCCTGACCTTAGATACAGGGTGCGCCATAAATGTGATAAATAGGGGGCTTAACTCAATATTTTGGAGAAACGAGTAGTCGAGAGTAAAGTTGAAAGGAAAGGAGAGCCAAAAACATTAATAACTATGGCAACCGAGTAGGCGGAGAGGCGTCCTAAATTTAAGGTAAGAGTTTTAACTGTTAAAAAAACGTAGAAATTAGCGATGGAAGCAAGTACGTTACAGCTTTGCTTATCTTTCAATATATACTGGGATACTGGGCAGAATTAGAACTCGTATTTCAAAACAACGGCGTCAAGACACATTAAGTCCATTTCGTAATGGTAAACTGCACATAGCAGTTGCAGTGCATATTTAGAATTACTGGTAATAATAATAACATGTTCGTCCTTATGCGATTATTTATCGAAACATCCCAGAGTTGCCATGACAACGCTTGGGGTGACCACTAACTTGGGGTAACGACGTGCTTGAATTAGAGGGTGGATATTTATTACTCCCCCACGTTAGAGAACCCAACAAGTCTAACAATATGACGTATGTGGTGCATACCTAAATGTTTTGTGCAAGTTATACTTTACTATTTATTATAATTATTTCAATAAAAAGAGCGGCACACAGGCTTGCGGTCCGCTTGATGATAATCGACTATAACCATTAACCATAACTTGCAAAACATTAACTTTGCTTCTTATTGTTAACTTCATATTTTTCTTTTTCTTTATTACTTCTTTTAAACCGAAACAAAGGTTCCTAATTCGACTGTTTTGAATACATAAATCAAAGGTTCTGAATGTTACACGACATCTTCGCAAATTGTGAACCTATTTTAATGATTTTATAAATCTTCAAAAAAGAGGGAGTCTCTATTTGGATGTCTTTTTTAAATGTTTGTTACCTCTGTTATTTATATTCTATGGGACCAATCTGAAGGAACAAAATATATCCTTTCAAATAAAAAAAAAGAATTATCCATATCGGTTCATAAATGACGGAGTTCTAAGGTAACAAACATTAAAGAAAAAAACAACAAATGATTTGAGAACCCCTATCCTTTTTTCATTTTTTGATGTCGGTTAATGAAATAAATTGCAAAATTGGTAACTATAATACTGCACCTGAAAAAATCACAAGATAACAATTTGCTACGTACAATTGCGTTTTCATTTTAGCGCCATAACTTTATTGCGAGCTAGTAACTCAAAATGACCATCAGCTCTTGGTCTAAAAATGCAGCCATAACAGGCCGGCTTGTTTTTACCGTGCAGCGGCGTCTCGTGGTTGCTATAGCAACGCCTGGGGCGACCGAGGGGTACTTCGAATTAGGGAGGATATTTCGAGGGAGGATATTTATTTCCACTCCCCCGTTTCACCTTAGGGGAGATTCGCGAGGTGAACGGCCGGCGGTACGTTTAAATTTTGAGCTGTAAAGCTGTTTTAATGTCTCTAATTTTAGCTGCAATTCAGCTGCAAATCGCAATTTTAGTGCTGAATTTACAAAGTGTATCTGGTTGTTTAATAATTTTGCTCTTTGGAACTTCAAGCGGTTTAGAGGGTCGAGATAAGTTTTGTTTATAGCAAGATTTAAAATTAAGATACTGTCCAGTGAACGAACGAGATAAGCACGTAATTTTATTATTCTACATTTAGAAGGACCTTAATTAAGACGATGCGATGGTGGCTTGGGAGGTCGATTAACAAACAAGAATACCGAGATATAAAATAAAAATTACCGTAAAATTTGTCAATTCTCCAGAAAACATAATTAATTTTATGTTGTATTTATAAAGACAGTATAAAGACAGTTAAAAAATCAGATTTTAGTTTCTGAGCATACCGTAATGAATGTTTAGACGTACACGTATTCATAGTACAGAGTCCTGTTAGTATGTTTTTAATAGTAAAGTATCTATATCTGTATTGAGTGAAAACCATAGTGAATGGTAATTTAAAATATCTTTGCTAAAGGCGTTTTAGTTACTAGGTGTGTCATCCCCGACACTTTTTCACTATACAGAATAGATATACGTTTGGCCACCAACTCACCTGATGGTAAGCGACGTTGCGGCCGAGGATGGTACACGTTGATCTAGAAGAAATCTATTCACTATAGCCTTGAAGATACCTAGCTTGTAGTTCTCAGGAAACAAGGAGGACGGCAGGGAGTTCCATTCTTGGGCAGTACGTATCATAAATGACGACCCAAATTGTTGTGTACGAATCTTTGTAATTTCCACGAGGAAGAGGTGAGGAACTATGATTTTTAAGGCCTATTAATTTATTTACTCGTATTTAATGTATCAAATTTTACTCTAAGTTCAGTTTGTCCATCGCTCAAGTTGTGGATTTCCGATTGCCACATAATTTCCTCATTGTCATTGTCCGCAACGCCGCAAAGCGCAACGGCCGTATAACGGCGTAATACTGCTTACGTATGCGTCCATCACGTAATTCCCGTATAGGCCCCCAGCTACCCGTAGCGCTACGATGCTACGCCGTAGCACGTAGAGCTACGTGATGTATTGAATGGCTACGTTTGATTACACGATCGTAGCTATTCGTAGCATTTGGACATCGTAGGTCTCCTAACATAACGTTTGCGATTGGTGTTTTGGGACCTAGGGATCTAGCTTCTAGCTGTTATTTACAAGTAATGTGTGTATTACAGTTCAGTTCAGATGAATTTGTAATTAGAGGTGTAGTGGAGAAATGTGAGATCGATGTAGGTACATATTGGCGTATTGGCTCTAACACGGTACATTGGCGCAAATGTGACTAAAAGTGGCAGCGGATTTGAGTGGAAAAAAAAACCTATAGAGCTATAAAAGCAAGCTATTATAAAAGTGAAAATAAATGGACTTTTCTGTCTGTCTGTTCGCTTTTAACAACTAAACGGCTACGCCGATTTAAACAACCTTTGGAAGGATGATAGTGTACATTATAAGGACGAACATAGAGTACGTTCTTCCCCAGGAAATGCGTAAAAACGGGCTAATCACAAGTAACACCGCGGTTCAGCTAGGATGATGTATATAATATATATTAATTTACGAGATGAGCTTGTCGCTCGCCAGATGGTATGCATCACGCTTTTTCCCCCAATCTCATGCAGCTGTCAGAGTAGAAAAAAACTTGGGCAGAGTTAGTGATATGGTACGTTCCACTGTAGAAAACCCATATTTGGTTCACCATAACCACAATTGACTTTTTTACGACATTCTCAGTCACAAATCGAACGGAAACTAAATCGAAACTTCGTAAATCGAATATCATAGTTCAGATACGTTCCCAAAGGCCGAAACACAATACCTTATCTGAGCCGTCGGCTTGGCCTTAGGGACCTCTTTCCCTTGAGAATGGACGACAAAAGCGCACAATTCCTGCCTATTGGCACAATCCGATACGAACCGATGTGTATTGGCACAGACAATATCCAGAGGGAGATCTCTAACCAAAAAGAGCGGTGAAAATGTCTTAGATGGAATGCACTGCCTGAATGGGTTTTTCCTTTTGATAATTTAATTAGATTAAATTTTTTATTCCTAAAATAATTTATAATTATTGATTACATACTTAAATTGTTAAAATTCTTAGTTAATTAAAAATGTTAATTGTATCTGGAAAAAAATATGTTACATGACCTAATTTATGTAATATATGTCATTTTTCTTTAATTTTAACTAAACCTAATGAGTGTTCAAACGGAGGACGCTAGTGCCTGTAGCACAGTTTAATTACTAGTACGGGTGCCAGCCAGTTCCACACACAAACAACATTGTACATTTTAAATGTTATCATTATGTCCAGTTCGATTGCTTTTTAACAATATTGTTGTCTTTTAATTTTCGATCAATAAACTATTACTATTAATATATAGTTTAGATCTGCCTTAAACTTAGGGGTAATTGAAAGATAAGGCATATCTTAGAATAAGAGCTCACTGGCCACCCTATGTCATTAACGCATTTTTTTATTTTTTTTTAGATAAAATATCACCTTGGCCGTTCGGCCAAAGAAAAAAAAACTGTTGGATATTGTCCTTAAAATAACAATGCAAATGTATGTTTCTTGAAAAATTGTTTTAAATCATCAATAAAAAAAACTTGCTATGAAACATTTAGAAATACATTGGATTGTACATGTACAAGCGAGAGCAAGTAATGAGTTAAAGAGTTGACTGTTAGTTATCCTTCTGTGATTCTTTAATCTATGGTATTGGTGTCCCTTATACAAATTGTACTGGGCCCTGATAAAAGTTTGTTTCCATTTCAGATGTATTGAGGGTACAATTGGGTTGTACGTTTTACTTTACGGTGAAATCTTGTGAATGGAGATGTTCGGCTTTTGTTCGAAGTGGTGGAAATATTTTTGATAGTTTTCAACGAACATTTTTATTCAAGTTTTATTTATCTTGCCCTTTTAGGTGGTATTATGTATGTGTGGAACAAATCTTGCAACTGAATTTTAGACCAGTTACCCTCAACCGATTCATCTGAAATTTGGCATACACGTTTAGTTTGGATGACAATGTGTGGTTAGATAAATGACGACATTCCAAATCTAATATGGCGGCCTCCCAAAGATGACGGACCAGCATTTTTTAAGCATTCCCATGATATGGGTATCATATGAAAGGGTTAGCTGAGAAGAATACAAAAACTTAAATGACGTAAATGATAGCATATTATTAATATTATTAAATGATATAATTTTTTGTATGGGACCGGTAATCTATTATAAATTGCCTAGAAACCTTAAAGATCTAAATACAAATCTGCTCAAATTTAAATTTAAAAAAAGACTACTTACTAAGTGCTATTACACCGTAAAAATAGTTATTAGAATTAATTGGAGATTTAATTGGAATACTAACATTGACTAACTAATAATGACATTATAAAATTGTAGACATTGTATTTAACTTGACCATAACTACTATACTATGACATTTGCTTTGTACACTAACAATACTATAAACTTATAATTAGTGAGATATGAATATTGCATCTCCATTTAGAGACAAGTTTGTTTTCGGAGCTCTTAAGAACAGATTATATTATGTATTACATCTAGGTTTACCAACAAACTGCATTTTTTTTTTTTATTGGTTACACTAAACTCAAAATGGCGGATGCTTCAAGATGGCGAACAAAATGTTCTTATCTACCATTATGATATGGGTATCAATTTGCTAAGAAGAATACAGAGAGCTTTAAAAAAAACTACTTATATGTCTCGTCAGCTATAAGTTGACAATTCATGTTATATCCATAAAAAAATTGTGATAGAGGAAGCGTGAAGTGGGCTCTTAAAAGTGTATGACAATACATGTCTCTATCAACTCCCAACACTTACCAAGATAACAAATTCACAACCGTAAGTCCATCGCCTTGCCGGGCCGCCATTAATTGCAATCGGGTTCGAAGCAGATTACCTCGCCCAAAAGGCTTCGAACTACACTAAATCAAGTGACAACCCTTGAGTAAAAACAACGTTAACTTGATACGAATAAGGGTTAGAATGGCTTGGGTCGTTATGGGACAATTGAAACATAGGCAGGTTCTGGATTGTGGTCGACCAGAGGCGCAAGGTAACGTAAAGTCTATTATTTTAGGGTAACATGTACTAATTTCGCTCCATTGTTCGACGCCAATATGTAACAAAGAGAAGGGAACGAAGGATACCTTTTTGGCTATGGTTTTCTGGCGAAATACGAGTTCGAAGGACGTGTTCATTGTAGGTAAATTGAGTCTACTCAGTTTGATGGAACGTTTCAAAGAAAATCTTTATCATACAAGAATTTAATCGAAAATAACAATTTCTTTGTGTTTTGCCCCGTCATCCCCATCCCCGTTAAAAACATATAAACACGAAAATTGCTTTAATAAAAAAAAAACATAGGTGGCAAACAAGCTGACGGGCTGCCTGATGGTAAGCAGTCACCGTCGCCTATGGATACTTGCCCAGAGGCATCACAACTACGTTGCGGATCCTTTAACTCTATTAACTCGCTTTTTGAAGCACTCCATGTTGTAGCTTCTCGAAAACACCGCAGAAGGTAGCTCATTCCATATTTGCAGGTGTGAGGCAAGAAAGATCGAGCGAATCGCACAGTGTGCGATTTCCACGATCTATGATATGTGAATGAGCTTTCAGGTGGTGGCGGCTAGTGCGATGCTAAAATCGCGACGCCGGCATCAGATCACACAGTTCTTCAAAACACGTTCAAGCACGTTCTTCGTTCTTTTCGTTGCTTGATTAATTTGCAAAGTTATTCGAAAAATAATGCCCAATTCGTTTTTTTTTTTATTCTCACCCAGTGATAGCTCTTCAAGTATGTTGAAATTGTGCTGAAGAGATCGCTAGGGCAGAAGCGAGCTCTTAAATGACAAAGTCTTACGCTACATTTCACGTTCATCAAAGCAGTAAAATATAACAAACTACAATGATATAATGATATGCAATTTACTACGAATTGTAATAGCAATTCGGTTCCGCGTTAAATCCAAGGAACTTTCTCCAGACTACATAAATATCGTTTTCAACGCGCGCACTAAAAATGATATTCAAGCGATATTTCACGCGTATGTGGACAAGTTTAAAGCTTATTCTGGGCAGACATTTATAACTTCGGTTACCTTGGCACCAGTACAGTCAGTAAGGGCTAGAAATTGACTAAAACTGAGACAAGGGTTAGCCACATATACGCATAAATTTCGTACAGATACGTTGGCTTTTTAGAAAAACTCAGTCACACAACGGGCAATGGAGAGAGCTATGCTCGGAGTTTATATGCGCAATAGAACCCGAAACGTGGATATTCCCAAAGAACCAGAGTCATTGAAATGGCAATGGGCAGACCACATCGCTCGAAGAACCAATAACCGATGGGGAAGAAAGGTTCTTGAGTGGAGACCATGAACTGGAAGACGCAGCGTAGGTAGGTATCCCACTAGATGGACCTACGACATCGTGAGAGTCCAGTGGATGCAGATGGCAGGCTTTCGTTCAGTGTGGAGTTTAATCCCACTAGATAGACTGACGACATCGTGAGAGTCACGGGCATCCGTGGATGCAGATGGCAGAATATCGTTCAGTGTGGAGTTTAAGGGGCCTATATTCAGCAGTGGACGTCTTCGTGCTGATGAAGACGACGTGAACTTGAAAAAAACCTTTTTTTATTATTATTTTTGTTGCTAACACCCGCTTTTCTACATAGACAAGAGATATGTAGAGACAGCTTATACTTTGGATTAAAACATAAAATTCAAAAATTTATGATGGATTAAGGAACACAGGCTTCTTTTTATCACAAAAGAAGTCGTGGTTTGTATTGGATAGCGGGTGAAGCTGCCTAGCGCTGCTAGTCATGCACTGAACACTAAATTAGTTAGACAATACTACGTCCTTACTGTTGTTATAATATCACACGTGTTTCTTAGTAGAATTTCTTCGAACTGTCTCTGAAAACGACTGTTTTCCTTGAAAATAGCTTCTTGGAACTTATTACGCTTTGTGATATTTTTATATTTCCTTGACGAATTCATTGTAACATTCTTTTGATTAAATATAATTATATATTAATTCTAATAATATAATTTGGTATCGTTATGTGAATGTTTTGTTTCTTTTCGTTAACGTTAAAGTTTCGCTAGAAGTTTGGAAAAAGGAAGAATTTTAAAAGTTTTATGTTATGATTGGTTCTCATACATATTTTTTTTCAAAATGTAAAAGATTCATTACTTTTTAGCTGGCCCCACTGGACAGAAACGAATTATTGGTATTGCCATCCAGCGTGACAATGTCGCCAGTATACTTTATGACCCATTTTTTTTCCGCACCGACGGAATATCTTCATTCTTTAATTTTTTTTACAATTTTAAAACGTTTCTAATTCGTACAGCTTAGGAATGGACCAGGTCAGAATTAATAGACTTTTGTTAAATCTGTAATGCATTTCTACCGCATCGTTGCAAATTGAAAAGTCTTGTTAGGGAAACTGATTCGAATGTATTTAGTGTGGGCTGAGTGCGCGTTTCAAATCATGACGCGCAATTGGCGGTCATAAAAACCAATATGATAGAAAATCGGAGAGTCAGTGTTGGTTTTCATTACCGCTGCTGGCGTTGTTGGCATGATTCGAAACGCGCCCTAAATTATAGTTTTTACGGTTTTTATCTGGAAAGCTGAATGAAAACGACGCTAAATCGGGTCGAAAATTCGGGGAATTGGACGTAACAATATTGAACTGTCAAATCAACGTTCGTACCGGGAACACCTGGATTGGTGACCGCGAGTATCATATAAATAGAAATATCAATAGAACAGCGTAAGATAGAGTATACAAAGA
Organism: Agriopis aurantiaria; assembly: GCA_914767915.1. NCBI lineage: Eukaryota > Metazoa > Arthropoda > Insecta > Lepidoptera > Geometridae > Agriopis > Agriopis aurantiaria. The sequence continues at coordinate 3,177,514 of OU612003.1, forward strand.
GGTTGTAAATCTGGGTCTTGACTACGGATTATCATAAACTCTTCAGATGAAAGCATCAAAAAACTGTTCAGCATAGTTTATTGATTCCCTCGACAAAGGGGTTGGGTCACAGTGTAACTAATACAGTACAATATATTAACAAGCATGTTTGAAGTTAGTGAAATCAGGGCCCTTATCTGAAGGCCCTTATTTTAAGATCTAACTGTATCTAACTGGATCTAACTGATCTATGTCAAATTCAATTTAATACCTAATCGATGAAAATTCTTACTTAGCTGGTTTTATACTGTTTTTTTCCACACATTTTGTTTTGTTTCCTGAATTAGATTACCTCCAAATAAATGTTACGCAATAATGTTAAATCAATGAGGTTCCCCCGACACGGGCCAAGAGCCTAGTGTGGGGCCACTGCATATTCGAAACCTGATGTAATCTATACTAATATTATAAAGAGGAAAGATTTGATTATTTGTTTGTTTGCATTGAATAGGCTCCGAAACAACTGAACTGATTTGACAAATTCTTTCACTGTTGGGAAGCTACACTATCCCCGGGTGACATAGGCTATAATCTATACCAGTGTTTCTCAACGTGTGGGTCGCGACACCCTGGGGGGTCGTGAGGCCTCAGTAACAGAAGAAGAAAAAGAAAATTTCAAAATATTACGAGTAGTTTTGGCTATGTATTGCTTATCCTGCGTTGAATAGTACTTAATTGTCAGAGATACGTATATTTTTGAGCTTTTCCATCTCGTGTTTTCCAAACATAATCTCTGCTATACCTAAATTCACTGGTATTTGATATTTCTAATATAAAAAATACATATTATAAACAGTGGAGGGTAGGGGGCCACGAAAATGTTTTTCATACTAAGATGTCGCGTCATTAAAAAGGTTGAAAAACACTGATCTTTACCCATGCGAAGCTGGGGCGGACCGCTAGTCTTTTATATGAAGAGTGTTTAAGTGTATCTATGCTAGACATATTACTATGCAATCCGGTTATAGATGACGTCATCAACGCTAACATTAGTTGCATAAATCATCTTTTAAAAAACCGACTTCAAAAAACCACAAAACACAAATATGTTACTACAAAGAACAAAATAATATTTACACATGGATTTTGAAGTCAGTCGGGAAGTATATTTTATTTATAATCAAACTTAGATCTAAATTTAATATAAAAAAAATTAGTTGTCAAAATCAGTGTAAAAATATTACTTTGTTCTTTGTAGTGGCATATTAGTTTAAAATAATGTTTCAGTTAAGTGTTTATTTGAAGTACGTTTTTTTATAAAATAATTTATATAACGATCTGTGCCATAATTTATGAAATTTTTAAAAAAAGAAAAAAGAAACACGCAAATTGGTCTCCAGATGACATCGATGTAGGTACATACATTTTTTTTAAACGTACCTACTTGAGAACCTTTCTCCTTTTTCGAAGTCGTTTAAAAATCTTCTGCGAGTACCTACAATAACAGAGTGACGTAAAATGTGATTGCTAGTATCACACTGTTTGTTTCCTGTGACGGGCTCGCGTGCATTATTCAAAACGCCCGCTCTCTTGTAAAGTTAAAATTCATGAGCACATGTACAACAGGGACAAACATATTTCGGGACGCGTGCGTTTATGACGTCACGTTTCAAGTTAATGCATGCCGTTCGGAAGGTTCTTTTTTAATGTAAATAAGAATGTGGGCAGAGTACTTTTGGGGTTCCATAGTTTGGGGAGGGATCCTTGTTTGTTTGTTTCTTAATTTTTTTAAAGCCATGGGTGGCAAACAATCAGCCTGCCTGTCACCGTCGCCTATGGATACTTGTAACACCAGAGGCATCACAAATACGTTGCCGACCCTTCAAGAATCCATTAATTCGCCTTTTGAAGAACCTCATGTTGTAGCTTTTCGGAAACACATTTTTTATAATTGTAATGGTTTATAAAATCTAAACTTAAAAATAATGCGTGATAAGTCCCGATATAACATTTAAAATATGAGTTTGCGAAAATCGCGAGAGTTTAAAAAAATACCAAACTTCATAGTTTTACAATTAAGTTCTACATAAGGGATACTTTAAGATTTATTTTTTGAATCAAGCAGTGTAAAAAAAGTTTTTTTTTTTAATAAATTCTGCCATAGGTACAAATATATACTTTTTGTTTTTCTTAATGCAATAATAAATTTTAAATTTGCAAGTTGAAGTGGCAATGGCCAGGCCACATCGCTCGAAGAACCGATAACCGATGGGGAAGAAAGGTTCTGGAGTGGAGACCACGAACCGGAAGACGCAGCGTAGGGAGGCCCCCCACTAGATGGACCGACGACATTGTGAGAGTCGCGGGCATCCAGTGGATGCAAAAGGCAGGCTGTCGTTCAGTGTGGAGGTTAAAGGGGGGAGGCCTATGTTCAGCAGTGGACGTCTTCCGGCTGATGATGATGTTTTTTTATAGTTCAGAACTATTTCGAGTTATGAAATCGAATCGCGACGAAAAATTAACTCAATGGGGAAAAATTACGAGACCCTTCACTACGCGCTTTGACATACACTTTTCCAGTTTTTGTAGCGTTTTGACGATGGATCAACGTAGATTTACAACGTAGATTCAACGGGATTCGTGCGGGAATCCCACGTAATGGCTCGGATATGAATATTTTCGGTACACTTGTTTTGTGAAGAATTGCCCGCGTGGTTCTCCAAATTATTCGGATTAACTTTTGAATTTTGAATTGAATTATAGTTGAGCTACAAATCTACAGGGTTACGCATATAGGGTGTACTAATAGGACTGTGCAAAGAGACCGAAAGGAGGTCATTGTACTCATCAGTATTAACAAATTTTACTATGGGACCGAACCTGAAATTGCGGGGAAAAACAGCTGTTCCATACATTCTGTATGTTAAAATATATGGGTAAAATCAGTTTTTTTTTTTGTAGTGTTTAAGATATTTTTATTTATAGACTGAGAGGAGTATGAAGACTGCTACATGCATCCCCACAAGTCCATATTTTCCGGAAGAAAATAATTAACGAAAAAATACTATTTCATAAAGTTTAGGTAATAGATCGGATCATATATTTAATGAAGATGGAAAACAGAAAGAGGTTCTTTTTGCACAAGTGCGTTGAAGAGCTGACCAAACACAACTTTTTCAATAATATTATACCATAGAATATAAAAGTTCATTAAGTTTTCAATACATTTATTGAAACTTTTTTAATATCCAATCGAAGCTTATCTGTTCTAGCTCACGCAGTTACAAACAACTTTACATTGTATATTGCTTTATTTTACCTAACGTCGAAGAATATCCAAAAATGTCCTTTAGAAATGTCTTTTAGAATTTAATAAAGAAATTCAAAGTCTTATGACAAAAGTTTTGAAAGCGGGACTACATTGAAATAAGTTTTAATTATATAAGCTGCTTCTTCAAATTTATTTTTGCACTTTACTCGTGTATTTTATAATTTTTTTTTTTGTATATAAATAAATAAATTTATTTATTATATATTAACAACCAGATATAGAACAAACACAAATGTTCATCACACAAATGTTTGTCCTACGTGGGAATCGAACCCACGCCCTCAGGCATATATTTCTGTGATTGTGAGTAATTTCTCAGATCATCAAATTATTTATTTGTTAGAACATGGTAGGTGCACTTACATATAAAGTAGCATAATGGTCGTAAGAATGGAAACGTATCTCATGTCCTTGCCTGTTACAGCGTACAAATGTTAGTTTTTTTATAAATATAAAAAAAAAAAAAAGATTTAGCTAGGTTAAAAAAAGAAAATTATATCTATGATATCATCATCATCATCAGCCAGAAGACGTCCACTGCTGAACATAGGCCTCCCCCTTTAACCTCTACACTGAACGATAGCCTGCCTTTTGCATCCACTGGATGCCAGCGATTCTTACTATGTCGTCGGTCCATCCAACTCGGATGGGCAGCGTTCGGGAAATTGCGTGACACCTTCTCGTCCAAAATACCACAGTGCCTAAAGACAAGGGTCTTTGACCAGTGTGTGTTGCCAGTGATGACATATGGTACTGAGACGTGGTCCTTAACTGTTGGCCTTTTGGAAAAACTCAGAGTCACACAGCGGGCAATGGAGAGAGCTATGCTCGGAGTTTCTTTGCGCGATAGAATCCGAAATGTGGATATTCGCCAAAGAACCAAATTCAGATATCTATGATATAATATTGTCTAAATAACGAATTAGTTTAGTTGTATTTTATACCTTAATTAACAAAAGAAACATGTTAATTACTACCTATATTGGTAATTATTATTTTATTTTTCCTAGCCTCGATCTTATGTCAATTATTTAGTCTAACATATCAAAACATTTTTGTCACTATGAAATACTGAAATTTCATTGTAGCATTTTTGTGCTAATAAAGTTAAGTTTATTTTTAAACATTTCAATACTGAAGTCGTTCATTTTGAATCTGATAATTTTAGTATATATTACAGGAGCCATACAAAATACACTTTTTGCATGAGTGCAGTTTAATCGTACGTGGATAAACTAGGGACATTATGCCTTAGTACAATTATCGTTTGTGTTTATATAACGTACTAACTCGTCCATAGTAAGTGACGGACCAACTCATCAAAATGCACAACGGCAATATTTGATGAAAATTTGAGTAACAAAGCCTAATTCGAATTTCGGAATTAGAATAATGCAGCACTTATCCAACTGCCAACAATTCGTTTAACAACTGATTAGCTATTTGTCCAGTAGAGTATCAGCTGATCAACTATTTGTTCAACAGCTTCGAATACCGCATCAACTATTTGAATATTTGTCCAACACCGCATCAGCAGTTTGACTATTTGGTCAACAGCGCAGCATTTGTTCACCGAAAATAGCTGTTTAGGTGATACAATGCTTATCGATTAACTTTCAACTGGCAACACAATGGGCCAATCTATTACAATTTACAGTACTAATTATTCCTTTTGAGGCACACCCAAATGGAGATGTTTGCCAGGGTTGCCACAGTCGCTATATCGTATCATTACTTGACATCATCCCAACAATAAGTTTGAGCTTCTAGTGAAGGAAAACGTAAGGAAACCACAGTAGACGAAGCGTTTTGTAAAAGTGCCTACTCAAAGCAGTCTCGGTCCTGATTTTGATAAACACTAAAACTGCATCATCGGATATTTGAATAATCAATATTCCTAGCCAGGTTTCCAACCAATGATTTTGGGAAAAAACACTGTAAGATTACACCATTCGCTAATAAGGGTCGAATTCTGAGAAGTAATGACATACGGCCAACTTTAAAACGATATACTCCTATATTGCAACAAAAAACAATTAACTTAGAAATCGTATTGGAGGACGATCGGATTTAAAAACACGTTTAATTATTAATAGAGTTCCACTACCCACCGAACCTCGTCACCAATCCCAAACGAGGGATTTACTAGTAGCAATTGAAGAGTTCTAACAATATCCACCCTGTGGCTGCATCATCAGATTATTTCGATTGTAACACACACACGCACACACACAAAAACACACACACACACACACGCGCGCACACGTACATACATACATACTTGCAAAGTTTCAAATCGATACGAGAGAAAGGTTCAATCGACTTTCAAGATATGTTTACATGAACTTACATACGTAGTTAATATACCGAAGTGCTCTGCCGTCTAGCTCCAGTGTAACACTTGGCGTTTCGATAAACACAACGTGTCAACCCTAGGGTATATTAGACCGCACATACAAGCGGTCTCCCAGCGGTGGCGGTCTGCGGGCCACTGGAATGATTAATGAAGGATTCACACAGTGCGAGTGCCAGCTAATCATGTTTTTAGTCGGCTCCCGCGTGATGGCCTGATGGGGCGTAATTTTGTGATATCACTGGCAAGTAATACCAGTGTCGGACTGTGCTGGAGCGACGGTTGGCAACCCTATTTAGCCCAACGCCTAGATATTCAGTCCTCACCATATATAATCATGTCCTCAACTTACATAGTTAAGTCCTAAACATAATAAATTTACATCAATTTAAAAAAAAAATATGTTGAGGACTGAATTATGTATGTTGAATATTTGATTATGTATTTATATATTTTGGGACAAGGAGCATAATTAAAAAAAAAAACATATTTATCTTAGAATAACTACACAAAGAAACCAAGTACATTCGCAAAATTTAAGCCATTCAAATGGAGTCATATATGACACCAAAAAAAATATAAAAAATTTACTATGACAATTTGCGCGGTGAAATCGTACCACAACAAATCAGAAAAGCAGCATAAGAGTTATGGTGTGACATTCCACAGGTAATCCATTAATTTTCTTGCTTAAATCGTTTAAAATACCAATCGAAACGTAAGCTACAAAGCGAATTTTTAGCTTACGTTTTGAGAAGTCGTTTGGAAATCTACCTTCTGTGAGTAGTTATTCTAAGATATTTATGCACCTTGGTGACTTACTTATGTATTTTGAGGACTTAATATGTATGTTGAAGATTTAATTATCTATGTTCAGGACTTAATTATGTATGTTAAGGACTTAATTATGTATGTTAAGGACTTAATTATGTATGTTAAGGACTTAATTATGTATGTTGAAGACTTAATTATGTACATTAATTAAGTACTCGATATACACCATTAAAATCGGCAAGGTAGATAATTAAGTCCCCAACATACATAATTAGGTCACCAAGGTCCAAGGTATATAATTAAGTACTCAATATACTTTTTTATTTAATCTTAATAATTTTTTTGGGGGGCTTTTAGACTACATGTCTATATCAGCCCCTGAACATACATAATTAATTCCCAGGATAAATAATAAAGTCTCCAAGATACATAATAAATGTACACGTCACATTTGTGCTTCGTTTCGTCGCCTTCGTTCCCGCCTCATACATTATTAATTCCACGGCTCAAGATTTGCATTTCTCAAGTTTCATGTCTCATCATTCAATATTCAATTAGGTTTATTTGGCTTTGCCTTTATTTATGATAGGTCTTGGCAACGGCTTCACCCGCTTAATGAAAAAACCTATATTATCTTGATTCAACTTTCTCCGAGTTCTGGGAATATACAATCCTTCTACACTTTACTTTTGTCTTGTAGTAAAAGGGGGAGTAAGGAACAATTAAAAAGTCAAACTTTTTTCAACTGCCTAGGCGTTTAACCATCGCCCACTAAATGTTAAGTGTGGTCGAAGATGATAAACTCGCTAAGTCTGGGTTTGGATCAAGTAGTAAGAATTAGATTGAATTTTACAAGCGGCTGAGCTTCGTTCTTATCGTTATCACTCAGCGATAATCTTATTACAGTAGGATCACGCGGTTAGTTAATCTCAGTTAAAACTCGAATGCGTGAGTTAATCCTACATAAATCCCATTTCAAAAATTAAGTTGCTCCTAAATTGCTTCCTCGTTTCTTTTGCACAGACAAATTTGACTCTTACATAATACAAATAAAGTTCAAATTTGTAATGTAGACAGTTGCAAGCTAATTTCGAGTTGAAACCGCGATGTCGCGTCATTCATGAAATGTGAGCGAAGCCGTGACGTAGCGAGCTACGAGGTCTACAGCGTAGCTTTGCTACGGACACTACGAAAATGTAGCTGTGGCGTAGCTCTGCTAGCCGTTTTAAATCAAACTATGTCATTACTTACTTAGCCTGTTGGTCCAGTTGGTAGTGAACCTGCACAATTCTGCACTTGGGGGTGTGGGTTCGATTCCCACCTAGGACAAACATTTGTGTTTGTTCTATATCTGGGTGTTAATATCTATTTAAGTATGCATTTAAAACTATGTATGTACATATCAGTCTCTGGCACATATCACAAGCTTTGCTTAGTTTGATGTCAGATGACCGTGTGTGCAAAAATGTCCCGAATATTTATTATTATTATTTATTCACTTCCCAGAATTTGAGCCTTATTAGCGATACTATGGAATGGTGTTATGATGCTGTTTTTTTAAATCAACGGTTTCGATTCTTAGCTAGGAATATAGATTTTTCAAAAATCCAATGATGCAGTTACAGTTTGCATCAAAATCGGCCCCCAAGGCTCCTTTGAGTACTTTTCGCTATTCCTGATACTATCGGATCTAGTCTATCTCAGTTATTTATTACTTTACATAACATTAATTTAGGTACATATCTTACATTTACGGCCGCGTTTCCTCCCAAATTCTAGCACATACTCCTCCATTCTCTCCATTACTCATGTTATATTAATTAAGACAATTATTGCCACCCGTACCCTGTTACGGTAACGATAACGTCACGTGGCAACGTGAATTGGCGCCGTGAATTTAACGTTGTTATCTTCAATTGTGTAACGGATATCGGTATTTGAGATATTTTGTGGAAAAAAAAGGAAATGTATAAACAAGCAGCGTGCAGGCATGGTAAGTCACCTTCGCTTATAGATACTTGTAACACCAGAGGCATCACAACTACGTTGCCGACCAATTAAGAATATATTAACTCGCATCTAGAAGAACCCCATGTTGTAGCTTCTCGGAAATACCGCGGAAGGCAGCTCATTCCACATTTTGCAGGTGTGAGACAAGGAAAATCACGTGAATTTAATTTCTAATTTAAATTCCATTTTTTTTATTCAAATAATTTTTCATTTAATTCAATTTAAATCCAAATTTTGATTTCAACATTTTTTGTGTAATAAGTTTTTGAATTTAATTGGACAGCTGCAAAACGATTGCCATCCTTCTTTTACATATCTGAGAAAACGCAGATAAAAATAATTTTCTGGCAGTCAATTTAACTAATTTACTAAAACTAACCCAACATGCTAACTTTGTCAAAGTGCCTAGAAGGCCTAGATTGCAAAAATATATTTCCGCCCACGCGATATGTCGGGTAATTGCCATACGGGTAATTACCCCAAATTACCTCCACTATCAAGGTAACAAATCTTACCCGAGACAATCTGGAGACAATCCCGAATATTTATCAACCAATTAGAGATCGAGAAATTTGGATAACGTAAATATACGAGCTTAATTGTAAACTAACTTTGAAGTAATTTTGTAACCGAAATAATATTTAAGCGCTAGATTTGTAATTGGATATCTTATTGTGTTTGTTTTCTTAATTAAGGATGATTGAACATTAAATATACCCTGTATACTCCTTTAAATGTAGACTGTCAAAAAACTTATTTAGACTCTTGAATTACTAGACTACGTACGAGTATATCTCCTTTAAATGACTGTCAAATTATTTGTTTAGACTGGCATGAATTAACAGACTACTAGTATACCCTATGTTCTTTAAATGTAGACTGTTAAATTACTTATTTAGTCTCATGAATTACCAGACTACGAATATAACCTATATTTTCCTTTAAATGTAGACTGTCAAATTACTTTTAGTCTCATGAATTACCAGACTACGAATATAACCTATATTCTCCTTTAAATGTAGACTGTCAAATTACTTTTAGTCTTATGAATTACCAGACTACGAATATAACCTATATTCTCCTTTAAATGTAGACTGTCAAATTACTTTTAGTCTCATGAATTACCAGACTACGAATATATCCTATATTCTCCTTGAAATGTAGACTGTGTTTTTTTTTGTTATCATTAATTACTAGACTACAATAGTTATAATTTTGACAGCCTATTTACTTATGTTGATTTTTTAATGTGTGCTTGTAGCTCAGAAATACTATGTGAACAATTGAGTAGGTTTTTTTATTTACTTAATTCGGTCGAGGCCATTGCTAGCCATAAAATACATGTCAGGTAAATAGAAACCAGAACAGGTACGTTTCAGCTTTTTACTCGGTTATTTATGTAAGCAAAACCAACAGAAAGTTACGACTTTCCTGTAAGTATGTTTGTATGTTTTTACTGGGTTGATTGACGTGGCGTTTTAGAGGTCATCGCACACCATATAGACTCAATTTTGACTCCAATCAGGGCTTTGGTATATGAACTTTATGTCGATTAATTTATTGTAATAATACCCACCACAACGGAAATCTCGCAAATAAATATTAATATGTTTTAAAATCTGAAATACTATAGAACTAGTTTTCTCCATCCACAACCTTACCACGGTAAATATCCCGTTCATAATATATAACAGGAGTTTTTTATGGACAAAAATTAAAATTTAGTTTTCAAAAAATGTTTAAATAAAAAGTATGATATGACACAAAAAATGTGTTTCCAACTGTTATATTGTGATATATTTATGCTCTAATTATATGTGAAAGATATTTTGCAACCCCGTCTTTCAAGTATTTCAGTTTATTTTTTTTATATTTGGAAAAATATATTTAATTAGATATATTGATATATTAACATAAATATATTAATATATCCTATATATTTTAATCTTTTTATTTTTTTACTATCAAATTCAAATTATTTTTTTGTCAGAACATGGTAGGTACACATACATATAAAGTATCACGATATTCGTGGCTTGAAATTGCGGCTGTAGAGACGAATTTTATTTATGTTTAAGTTCAGTAACTGTACGCGTATTTCTACAATTTTAATTCATTAAATATAGGGCGCATATTTTAAATACTTTTATTTGAGTCGACGAGGGTCATTAAGGTGAGCGATTACCCTTTTTGTTTTTACTTTGATTGACATTCCGCCTTCACCTGTCCGCCTGCAACTGGCTGAAGCGGTCTGGATACTTACCTGAAAATAAATGAACATTTCATGAATAAAAGCAGGTAGATAAAGATTTGTATGAAAAAATATATTGAGTGTTTTGATAATTAATTACCTTAAAAGTTAGGAATATACCTGTTTTAAATGTTTATCAAGACTTATCGCGCATTATTTTATTCAGGTAAAAATAGGTACCTTTCGCTCGACGTTTCGACCATGATATGGCCGTGGTCACGAGCTGACTCAAAGCAACAAACAGAGCAGAAGTCCCGATAAATATTTAGAACATGTGTTGAAATGGCGAGAGTTTAAAAGTTTTTTTATATACTAACCTGTCTATTTAGGTGGTAAGATAACTTAAAACTGTGCAGTTCTCAAAACATGATCACAAAATAGTGCTTTGACATTAATAATAAAAAATACGGCTCAGTTGCAATCGACCTCAGCAAAAACAACCGAAATTCTGACAATGAGGTAACTATCTCGTTTGTCTTTTATTTGTATTTTTGTGTTTGCTCATTTCGCTCATTATTGTTACTGGACATTCGGATGTCAGATCCATATATACATCGCATAATAATTATTTATGCCATAGGTAAACAAGCAGACTGTCCACGTGATGGTAAGAAGTCACCGTCGCCTATGGATTCCTGTAACACCCAGAGGCATCACAAATACGTTGCGTACCTTAAAAATATTAAATCGCCCGTTTTGAAAGTGTGCAACGAATCAAGGACCAAACCAAGGTTGCCAACATCAAAAATCTCAACCGACCCGGGCAAACTTAAAAATTAAAATTCCCGCCGAGTGCCGAGTAATATTAGCCTTAATTAAACCAAACAGACTAAATTAAGGAGACGATTTTTTGGAGATTTCGCTTAGAATATGCAACGAGATCTGATTAGGGTGACTGAGTTATAATTTAAAGAGATTTTAAAACTTCTGTTTAATTTGGGGATCGTGTTACAATTAGGAACTTAAAAAAAGTTTTTTTTTTTAAACATTAAAAACCAACTTCAAGGGTTAGTGGGTGAAATCTAATAAACGGGATTCATCCCCAGATTTTTCACCCTCAGATATGGAATATTTTTAGGGACCACTCTCGAGATTATAACCCAAATATATTTATATCATCTTTGTTATTAGCCTATCCAATAAAAAAATCAATAAAATTAGTTTAGATTTGGCGAAGATATCGCGTAACATTATCACAAAAAATAAGGATAAAAAAAAAGAATAGTTTCAATGCTTTTTTCAAGACGGTTACGTAGTTCGTTATTTTATTTAGTTTATTTCGTACGAAAATCTTGCGCTATATTTGCTCCTTGCAGAAAACTTTCCAGCTTTTGAACTTCGCACATATGAGTTCTAGTTCCAAATTCAAACTTAACATTTTAGTTTGAATTTTCAAAGAAGCATTCAAATTTAGAGTATTCTAAAATTCGAGCGTGTCATTCGTTTCTAGTTCAGTGGGAGTTGCGAGTGTATAACGAGAGTTCCGTATGATTACTTTTGTTCGGCGACAACAGATGGCAGTAACGGCGGTTGATCGCATTTGTTCCGAACTAATCGTTGAGTGAAACTGTTTTTGAATATAATTGGTAGACGTGACAATAACTTATCAAAGTATCGAAAGGAAGCTCCAATGTGCAGTTTTTTTTAATGCCATAGGTGGCAAACAAGCAGACGGGCTGCCTGATGGTAAGCAGACACCGTCGCCTATGGATACTTGTAACACCAGAGGCGGCACAAATACGTTGCCGACCCTTAAGGACTCTATTAACTCGCCTTTTGAAGAACCCCATGTTGTAGCGTCTCGGAAACACCGTAGAAGGTAGCCCATTCCACATTTTGCAGGTATGAGGCAAGAAGGATCTTGTGAATCGCACAGTGTGCATTACAGTACATTTCCACCGATCTATGAAGTGTGGATGAGCCTTCAAGCGGTGGCGGCTAGTGCGATGGTAAAACCGCGACGCCAGCATCAGAACAACGTGAAATAAACTTCATGATTTGTTAGGGTTTCGCGATTATTACAAATTGAAATTAAACTCTTTTAGTGACCACGGACACTACAAAGAGTTGAAACGTCAGCAATTAAAGTTATGTAAAACACACGCGGTAAAATACCATTAAAGTGTTTAATTTCAATTAGAAATAAGCTTTAACATGTAATAATAGTTGTTTTATTTGTTTTTTTTTTTGTGAACGTGCTCGAGTGTGAAGAGTGATATAACGAGATGAAACGTGTCATCCGACCTACTGTAGCGTTCAGTTGTAAATGCGACTCGCGGTTACCTATCCAAAGACTGAGTGGATCATCTGATGCTTAGTTTCTTAATAGGACGTACGTTGGGACATACAGTTTAACATACCACCTGAAACACGGTAGCGCTCTGCGAAGTGTATCGATAAGTTGATTGATAAATATTTTTTTATTTATTGCTTACCGAGCTCTCTCCGGAGAAAAAAATGTCTTAAAAGACATTCTGCGAAAATTAAGTTTTGCGAAAACGACGTTTGAAGAAAATGACATTGTGATAAATTGACGTTTTGCATCACGACCCTAAAGACTAACAAAAACCTTCTACACGTACATAGACTATAAACCTTCGGCGGTCAGCCCGCACGAACTTACTTTATACAAAGATTATCTCTTTTAGTTCGCTGATCTAATGAGACCTCTAATTTGCTACGCCTCGAGCTATTACGTTCATTAGTTAGGTATTGCCAGAGCAACACAAACTATTGCCATTTCACAACAAAATCCGTTAAAACTTTGATATATAGGACGCAGTGTCTGGTGACAAAGGTGCTCCAAAATCATTCATCAACTAACAAGCCGATCAGCTGACGCGAGTTTTTTCGCAAATAAAAAATATTGCCTTAAATTCGTCAGCGAGGAAAAATGGCTAGTTTGATAAAATAACGGTCAAGGGACATGGCGGAGATGCGGGGTTCCGGCGAAAAATATATACGTAGCAAAAAGGTAGAAAGTTACGATAGGTCAGTAAGGAGAAGAAACATCATACTTAATATTATACATTCGATAGTGTGTAATTTGTTGTTTTTTTCATTCATTTTTCACGCAACAATAACACAATGAATCGTAGCTAATAGACAAATGGTACTTTTTACTCAGAAAATTTACAGTGGGCGAAGAACGAATCACCACCACCGAACCACCGGTGGATGGGCAGCAGCGTCCTGTTAGTACATGGTGAACGCACTGCAATCCCCAAGCCGCCTGCCAAGCGTGGGGATTATGGCAACACACCTCTCTAAGAGGGAGGCCTTGTTCAGCAGTGGACATTTAATGGACACTGCGTAAAATCAAATATCAAGTTTCAAACATTAAAAAAAAACTTAAAATAAATCGAAATTTAAACATGTTTTGAATTTCGAAAATGAAATTTGTATGGGAATCGATACGTATTTTACGTAGCAAAAATTCGTACTCCACCCACAGTTCCCAAGGAAATGTCCACGCGGGTAGATCGCACCACTGCTTGACAGGTTAGGTGGCAGTCAAACGCAAGCCTTTCATACAACCAAAAACCGCAGGTTCATCTATTAAAATACCTATTAAATTAGAATTCATCGAATTAATACACAAGAAAAACGTATTTCAATATTTTTTGTACTATCTTAAAAGAACTTAAAATGTAATTTTATTACAATGTGTTTATACTACTTATTTTAATGTTTTTACTCAATTAAAGTGAATATCCGTTTACATAGGTGATAAGTCACGAAATGAGAGATATTTAGGCTACACTTGACACTGGCTTAATACAGTAGTAGTGAAGTGCCAACACGATAAAATACAAGTGAGTCTAAAATCCGTTTTTTCATTCAAGTCACGGAACTCTGAAAAAAGCTCGGATGACGCTCTCACTCAAGTGGCCAGCTGTTTCCGCTGCACAGCTGATCGAACGGATATTGGCTGTTATAGTGCCATCTCGCTCGCACCTCTTTTATAATTCATAATACCCTCTCACTCGCACTTTAATTTGTATCTACTTCGCGGCTTTTAATTTTTCACTCAGCATTTGTTAATAAAGCGTTGAGATCCTTAGTAACTCTGCTCTAGTCTATGGCATTGATAGACTTCCTTATTATTGGTACTTCTCTACATAGTATAAATTAAAGTCGCTTTCCGTGCCTGTCTGTATAACCGCTAACTCCTCCTAAACCACGCAACGGATTTTGATACGATTTTCACCATAAGTTAGATAATTTTTCACGGAATGTTTATATATATATATAAAACTAGCGACCCGCCCGGCTTCGCACGTAAATTACACCCGTGCGAAGCCAGGCAGGTCGCTAGTACTTTATAAATGAACAAACCAAGTTAAGCCAAAAAAGATGTCCTTTTTGTTTCATTAATAGATTTAAAAAAAAAAAAATGGCCGTTTTTGTTAGCTAGTATTTTGGAGTTTGTAAACAAAGAATTGTATTAGTAATAAAAGAGTTTTTAGTTTTTTTTTACAGATAATTAAGTTTCTACTAATTTTATTTTCTTCAACTCTTTGCGTGAACAAAACTAAATTCTCCATACAGTGTTATTGAACTTTCATAACGCTAGTTCATACAACGAAATTAATAAAGAAATTATTCAGGTGGAATTAACGAGCAAGTAAATCTAAAAAGGAAATTAACACGACTTGTTTGAATAATTTTCGCCGATTCGCGTGATGGAAAACTCGAAACAATGTAACGTTAACTCTGGCTGAATAATACAGCCGCCCAGAGCCTCGTGTCAGGAAAGTAACACGCGATGCGATTGTGGTATTCGAATTTTGAAATTAAAAAGTTTATGTGCATAGATAACGTTACTTTGTCATTGTATTTTATTTTATTATTATTTAGCGGTACGCTAGAGCAGGTTGTAATTAATGTTAGGAAGAATTTTGGCGCCAACGTGGAAAAACATGTCACGGTGGTGTGTTATTTTCCAAAACTAGTGTTAAGTGAGTAATAATCCAGGATTATTAACAATAAAAAATCGATAACAAGCATGAGTGTACGTACGCTTCTGATAAAATGCAGAGAAAAGTGTTGTTTTCGTGATGTTCCCACAAAAGCCTCTAGAAAAGCTTTTTAACTGATGTGTGACTTAGACTGGCTTACTTAGCTCGACTTTGACTGTGACTATGCCTGTATAAAGTTTCCACCGGCCAGCCCTATTACATTTCTGTGCTAACCAATTTAACTATTTTTCACAGCTACATATTTACTAGATTAAAAAAAGGAATCAAATTATTTAACTCGCTTCTTATACTTACTGTTCATCATCATCATCAGCCTCTAACTGTCCACTGCTGGACATAGGCCTCTCCCAATGCACGCCACTGAGCTCGGTCGGCAGTACCTTGCATCCAGTTTTTACCCGCCGTATACTTACACTTACTGTTAATACTGCGGAATTAATGCTAAAAATAACAGTAAAAGGTATTATCAAAATGATTGCATGCGCACAAACCATTCCAGGTTGGTAATTTAGAAACTAATTTGGTTTATTTTTGATGTGAAAATTGCATTACAATTTTGTTTCGAACTGACTGTTTAGTGACTAAGGTCGTAGTCATTTTTAGAACAAAATAAAATACATAAGTACATTGAAATTGAAATAATAATAAAACCCTGCCTTTATCTAAATCATCATTATCATTCTATCATGTTCCCACTGCTGGGACACAGGCCTACTATCAGAGAGAGAGAGAGAGAGAACGGGCCCTAATCTACCATACTGGCCCAGTGCATGTTGTTGAATGTCCTATGTCATTTATTTTACTGTGATGACAAGGTAGGAAAATTGCGCATTAACTTTTTTACGGGCTAGTAACTAAACCACTAACAAACCAATTAAAAGGTTGAAATAATTATTCAGGGTGTCACCCAGGTGTGACAGCTAATGATACGTACAATCCAAATTATATCGGTATACTTTATTCACTCAAATTACTGAAGACTAGCTAGCCTTAGGTATCTGTTTTTAGAGTATTATCACCACAAGAAACCTTTGAGATAGGGTTGGCTACCGTTAATGTGGCGCTAGCATATAGCTATAATAGTACCTTTTTGTATGTTTGTCGATCTGACATTAGATATTTTTCAAGCACAAAAAACTCTTTTAAGCTATTAGCGCCATCTGTAACAAATTTTTGTCAACCTTTTTGCAGGACTCTTTATGCAGAACAGCTATTTTCAGTATGTACATTCCATCACAAAGTATTAGAAAAATAATAGAAAAAAAACGATATAAAAAAATATCGTGGTCAAAGATAAAATAAAATAAATAAATAAATATTTGGGACATTTTTGCACACACGGTCATCTGACCCCAAACTAAGCAAAGCTTGTGATATGGCTGCCAGAGACTGATATACATACATATTATATATTTTTAAATACATACTTAAATATATATTAACACCCAGATATAGAATAAACACAAATGTTCATCACATATATGTTTATCTTAGGTGGGAATCGAAACCACGCCCCCAAGCTCAGAAGGTAGGTTCACTACCAACTGGACCAACGGGCTATCGAGATTACGAGCAAACGGAGCGTTTACTCAGTCATGATATAGACACAAACACGCATATAAACTATGCACTTTTAATTTAGAACTACCTACTTATTTATATAACTACATAACAAAGAAAGAGCGATCTCTCCAAATACAGGGGGCTTAGTCCCAGATTTGATAGTTTTCGAAAACTTTTTTCGTTTACGTTTTGTTCCATACATTGCTGGGCTGAAAGGTATTCGAAAACTTTTTTCGTATTAGAGTGAAGCAATCTATACCGCCGATTTTAGTTCCTCCGCGTTTCCGCTGGAGGCGCTTTACTAAAATGTATGGAACAATACGTAAACGAAAAAAGTTTTCGTTAACTATCAAATGTGGGACTAAGCCCCCTGGTCGTCAAAACTTAAAAGGAGAGCGAAAACTATGTAAATTGAAGAAGAAAAAATACAAATAAATTTGAATTTGAAAGCCTATTTGCATTGCCTATCTTTCTGACCGAAGGTCTTTGATATACAATTTCATGATAGTTATACCAAAGGTTATACCTTTATTCCAACGTTCAATAGTAAATGGCAAAGATCTAAAAGCACAAAGTAAACAAATCAGAAATCAAAGCAAAGCTACTACCGAAAAGCTTTCACGTCATAAATCAAGATCCATTGTTTACCAACAAACATCAATTCATTAGTCCGGTGAAACCAACCATTTTGTCCATTAAATATTAAAACTTCAACTTTGAAGCTTGTAACCGCTGTCAAAACTTAACACTTAACCCGAGTTTCGTCCAACTGAAAATACACCCTGTATGTTTTACTTTAGGGTTAGAATAACGTGATATGGTAGAGTTCGGATTAGTCCAGTTTCGGAGAGTTTTGTATCGGTAATTAAAATGGAATTCTGCAGCGTACGTTCGTTTTTAATTGGCTGGGACATACGAATTGTTGGGGATGGAACAATTGGAAAATATTGGCGTAGAAAAACGTTCAATGAGAACACAGAAAAAATACAGGACACGGAACGTTGGTACTAAGCCCAAAGGAGGTAACTGTTTTCATCATTATGAACAACTTTTTCTATGGAACTAACACTGAAATCGCGAAAAATATATGAGTTGCATGCATTTCAATGAGCATGAATGACATTTTTCTAATGAACATTAGATTATACTCCGGAGATAAAAATACGGACTTAATAACAGAAAAGAAAAAAAAATGTTTAAATTAGGCTGTCAATGCATTTTTGTAAGAAATTTGTTGTAGCCAGTTGCACCCATATAAACGAAACGTCAGTCATTCCAAAACAGTTAGCAAATGTGATGCGGAGTTCGATTTGATCTAAATAAGAGTGTTCAATAAAGGTTCACTCATAATGCCTCATAATAGATTTTCCTTCTCATTTCCGTTCTATTTACTTATCTTTTGAGTGGATTAAACAAAACCCCGTACTTTAAAATCTATCAAACCGTAAAAACTACAGAAAGTAATTAAGACAAACAAACAATTGAAAAACATTAAGCTCTGTTTTAAACTATCACGGTTGTTCACTAAAGTTATATGATTATTTACGGGATATTTACCGTGGTAAGGTTGTGTGTTAAGCTGTTGCCGTCTGCAACTCTCTCAAAGTGACAAAACCAAGTTATGCTGTCTGTCATAACATTACAAACAACGACATTTTCTATTTAATATATGTACATATTTTAATTCGGAGGAGTAAAAAGGTAAAAAGTGTATTTTTTGCTTATTACCATGTTACTTCATCAAATTAAGAGGTATCGTAACTATTTATTTTATAGTCAGCAAAAGTTGGTTTTGTCACTTTTTGCAATTTCAAACTCAGAGTTTTTAAACATTAAATAATGGAAAATTGCGCGAGCGAGAGTTGCGGACGGAAGAGAGGTCTTAACCTCCTTGGATAGTCGGGTAAAAGGGTAGAAAACGTATAAAGTCAAAACGGCTTGTCAGTTTCTTATTATAGTTTCCAACGAACGGGAGAGAAAGAGTGAGAATACTCTTTCTCTCCCGTTGGACAGACGGCGGTTGAGGTCAACCAAAACCATACGTGTGTTAACACTATTAGGTTGTCGCCGAAAATAATTTAAATAAACTCTCAGAATAGGAACACTAACTTGAAAACCTTGAAAACCAAATAATAGGTATTGAAAACGTTGTAGTACAAATGAAAAGCCGTACAAACTCCCTAAAACATCGGCAAATCAATAAAGCAAATAAAGAACGTAAACAATTCCAAATACAACTTACCCATCTGGCCAAAAGGAATTATTTTAGATAAAAGCGAAAAGTCGAAACCACAGACGCCAAAATGGCTGAACAAATAACAGAAGAAAACAGTGGAAAAGGCAAGGAATTACTCGTATAGAAAATGGAGGATCGGTCTTCTTTGTAAGGGCTGTAATATACGATAGTTTCAGCGTCGGAGATCAACGATATTTCGGCTGCTGGTGTTTTGGCGATATAGGACGGGACGCTGCCATAGCTGAGCAACTAAGCTGGGCTAAAATGTCTCGTTTGAACTTAATTCGTGTTTTTTAATATCTTTGAAAAAATTGCCTACTTACACAGAGCTTTAGCATTTTTTTTAATGCGTAATATCTTCGTAACTTTTGTGTTTGAGAGAGGAGAAAATTTAAAAAAAAAAAAACATTTTTTCCTTCTAATTATCGTTAGTGATACCCATGATAATGGACCCAGTAATAAAAATCGTTTGCGTTTCACACTGCGGTGCGAAAGGCTCGATTGATTTAGAGCTCTTGAACAATTCACACCGTGGTGCGAACCACATTTGGTGAAAAACGCAGCAGTACCCGATTTAATAGCATCTGATTCTTAAACGGTCTTAATTGTTTAAGATTTTGACTCCGTGGCAGCGTACACGTAGCTGTGGAAAAGTAAACTCTTTTCGATTTACCTAATGTTCAAATTGTATCTAATTTAACAGAGTTCAGACAGGTAAAATTACGAACCCTCTATTCGGGCGATTAGGTTTAATTTCGAGCGAAATACTACTCATTTACTTACTTACTACTTGCCCTACCTACGAAATTTAAATTTGGCAGACAGATTCTTTATGCGATGTAGAGGTCCACTAAGACAGGATTTTGCGAAGGGGCCGCATTAAGGGAGACGCATTTTTTTTTAACTGCGATAAATTATCTTCAATCGATTGAAGAGATTTTCTTGAATAGCTAAAAATACTTGCGATCACGTCACCATTCAAACAAAAAAATTTGCTGCTTCGATGCCACGTACAGACACAGATACATACGTTAAACTTTATAACACTCCTCTTTTTGCGTCGGGTAAAAATTAGGGTTGAAAGTTTGTATGAAAGTCCACGCGCGATAATCTATACACACACACACACATACACGTACACACACATACACATATTCATATACACGGGCAATAATCTATAAATTATCAGATAGATTATTTTCTATTAATTATTTTCTAGATCGAGAGATTCATGATTTAAGCATCTAAAGGTCATAGTAATTCCCTCCTGCCCATTTTTCTATCGGACTCCCAGAGCGGGCACGAAAAATCGACACCGCTTTATGGTTGATATTTCGTAAACCCGTACGAAGCGCTTTGATTCCATTTTTATTGTACGAACTGCTAGTCTGTGGAATGCGTTACCTGAATGGGTGTTCCCCGATAGTTACAATCTGGGTGTCTTAAAATCACGAGTGAATTGGTTTCTTCTAGGCAAGCGTGCTCCATCGGAGACCGTATCATCGCTTAACATTAGGTGAGTTGCAAAAGCAAGCCTATTAAAAAAAACACGCTGAGATCTGATGCTAAAACCACGTGTGTTGTTCCCCTTACGTTTGAATTCGACCCTGAGTACCAATAGCTATTATTTTCGTTTTTAGTAGAAATATATTGCAAGAAATGTGACCTTTGTTAACTAGATTTAATTTGTAACCGACTTCAGAAGGAGATTCTTTTTTTAAATACATATATATTACATCAATTACTCCGCCATTGACCCTGTTGCCCAGTTGGTAGTGAACCTGTCTTCTGTGCTGTGCTGTGTGGGTTCGATTCCCACCTAGGACAAACATTCATAACGATAAACGATATGAACATTTGTGTTCGTTCTTTAGCTGGGTGTTAATATCTTTTAAGTCATTAAAAAAAATGTATATCAGTGTCTAGCAGCCATAGTACAAGCTTTGCTTAGTCTGGGGTCAGATGACCGTGTGCAAAAAAGTCCAGAATATATAAAAAAATACTTTACGAATTTGACCGTACATATATTGTTGAATACCCCTACAAACTTTGTTCCATCACAAAGCCAATCGTGTAAGTGCCATTCGACTTTGTCCCGGTTCATCCTTTATACAATTTTATTGGTTTTCTGGTCTATAAAAGTTTGGCTAAAGGAATTCGTCACGAAAGAAAAAATAAAGGAGCTAATTTTGAACTGTAGAGAAAACAGAACCAACGACTAAATTTAGATTCAAATAAAGAATCGAATAAATAAGTAATATGTCATTATTCGACTCGGTTCGATCACTTCTGACCCTTGCATTAAGCACGTTGCAGAGCATGCGAAGTAGCTTGCAAGTACAAGAGGCAAGTACTCGGGCCGGCGTTCAAACGTAAATAGTCACTCGTGTGGCGACGCGCACAACTCGCGTGCGAGTACGTACTCGCGCGCGTGTTCGAACGAGACGAACGATGCGCAGTCGCATGAGTAGGCGGGTAAACGAAGCTTCACTTGCGCAAGGACTAGCGCGAGTGCTACTAAGCACTTCCACTGCCACTTTCGCTAAGCAGTAAGTGTAAGAAAAATTCGAATAATGATTGGTTTTTCTTTTTGACATATCAAATTTTTTATCTATGCGATATTTTTTAGGTATCTTTAAAGAATGTAATATTAATTCGGGACAAAAATAAATAAAATAAATATTCGGGACATTTTTGCACACACGATCATCTGACCCCAAACTAAGCAAAGCTTGTGATATGGCTGCCAGAGACTGATATACATACATATATAGTTTTAAATACATACTTAAACTAATACTTAATTGATTTACAGATTAGTCGTTCAGGCGACCAATAAACTCTTGACATCAGGGGTAGCCACTAGGCCTCTACGAATTTATATTATCAAGAATTGCGAAGTGCTGTAACATTATATGCTATAAATAAAATAGGACTGCCACTACCACCACTTCCTCGTGGAAATTACAAAGATTTGTACTCAACGATTTGGGTCGTCATTTATGATACGTACTGCCCAAGAATGGAACTCCCTGCCGTCCTCCTTGTTTCCTGAGAACTACAATCTAGGCATCTTCAAGGCTAGAGAGATTTATTTTATATCAACGTGTTCCGTCGTCGTCCACACCGTCGCTAACCATCAGGCGAGTAGATGACCAAAAGTAGATCTATTCCATTACAAATAAAAAACCGGACAAGTACAACTAGGACTCGTGCTCTGAGGGTTCCGTTGGACTGAACCCTCAGAGCGCAAGTGCAAAAAAATAAAAAAAATACTGAAGTTGAAATATTCAAAGACAAACTTAACTTTGTAGTTGACAATTAGGTTCTTCCTTACAATTCCAACTACAAAATGTAAGTTTGTTATAGCAAAATAATTATTTTTAAATGATATCACTTCAAATTTATGACTTTCGGATTTATTCCTATATATGTGCTATGAGACCTTGCCTCTTGCCAAATTTCATGATTCTAGGTCAACGAGAAGTACCCTATAGGTTTGGATTCCCCTGTGAAATCGCAAAATATGCGACATAAACATTCATATCTTTTGATTGCGTTGACTTACAACTTTTATATTTTTACAGCCGATAGAAACCGTAGACCCAAGTATTTAGTATAAATTTCACCTTGATACCTTTACGCGTTCTTGAGAAAAAGGGTCTTGACAGACAGACGGACAGACAGACGGACAACGAAGTGATCCTATAAGGGTTCCGTTTTTTCCTTTTGAGGTACGGAACCCTAAAAAGATTCAACTTAGTATGAAATGCAACGAAATGCAGCTATCGCTGAATTCTGAGCGGAAAGAAATTGCTCGAGTATTTATTACTAGCGACTGCCATTTCCGTTATTTCTCTCACCCTTTCTACCCTACGTAAGCCGTACACCATCATTGTAACCACGCAACCCACAGATTAATCACCAGTTTCTGCGCAGCCCCATGCTGCCCCCTACCGTATTTCTATTTAATTGACAGCCAAGCTCTAAGTGCTCTTGAAGATATTGTTATAGGGCGGAAGGTTTATGGTATTACTGTTTATGGTGCTTGCACCACTATACGTACTAAGTATTTATAAGTAGGGGTGTTTTTGTGTAGGGAAAGTTACGTCGGTTTCAAACTTTTTGTTTAGTCCAACATTTTAGTTGACTTTTGACAGTTATTACTGACTATACTCTGTCCAAGCAATTATTTGCTCTGACAGCTGCAATGGTATTAAAAAAACGCGAAATAAAATCATTTTCTATTAATATTTCACTGAAGTATATCCGATACCTGCTACAGTATTCGTTCGTACGTTCAAAAACTTTGCGAAAGTGAACAGAACTTTTGGTTTTAATTTTGCTTTGTACTACGTTATTGCAGCTGTCAGCAAATAATAGCTTGACGTAGTTTAGTGATTTCTGCACGTAAAAAATATAATTAGAATTATGAAGGACTAGCGGTCCGCCCCGGCTTCGCACGGGTATAGATTATAGCCTATGTCACCCGGGGATAGTGTAGCTTCCCAACAGTGAAAGAATTTTTCAAATCGGTTCAGTAGTTTCGGAGCCTATTCAATGCAAACAAACAAACAAACAATCAAATCTTTCCTCTTTATAATATTAGTATAGATAAATGCTTAAATTGTAATACCTCCATAATTTACGTTTTGTTTATACTGCGCCCAATCAGGTATGTAAGTTTCTGCTTCCCGACCAAATACTTTCAGTGGTTTAATAATATTTTTTTGGTACTTGGTATAATATATTTAGGCTGTAAGTTTCACAACAAAAGAAAAAAAAAGCGAAGGTTTGAGGCATTTTTGGATCTTCAGTTTTAAAGCGTCATTATTATTTCAGCCATAGGACGTTTGCTGCTGGACATAGGCCTCCCCCATCGATCTCCAAAAGGGCCGGTTGGAAGCGGCCTGCATCCAGCGTTTCCCTGCGATCTCTTTTAGGTCATCAGTCCATCTTGTGGGTGGACGTCCTACGCTGCGCTTACCGGTCCGTGGTCTCCATTCGAGAACCTTTCGACCCCATCGGCCATCTGTTCTGCGTGCTATGTGCCCTGCCCACTGCCATTTCAACTTGCTAAACCAGTGGGCTATGTCGGTAGCTTTCCGGCAGTTTTAAATAACTTTGTTTTCGACCAAGTACTTAAATACGAAAATGCAGTGGTCTTTCGCAAGTACTTTGCCTAGCAAGCGTAGTGAGATCAGTACAACTCAACTTTATGCACTAGTCCCCCAAACTCCGTGTGAACTTCCACAGAACTAGAGTTAAACTGTGTGTCGTTAACGGAATCGCGTTTTTACGTGAACTCCGTTAACTCTATTTATTCCGCGAAAAGCTGTTAGCCGTTAAAACTTTCCTGTGATTCGTTGAAACAACCTTAGTGTTGTTTTTCAGTATTTTGTTCTGATTGCCTTTTTTAATTTTGGAGTTCGATAATTGTGGAGTTTCGTTTCCTTACTTTATTCTGCCAATCGGTAGCTTTAAGCTAACGATGGTCGTTTGATTTGGCCGGTTAGGCCATGAAGCATTTTCTTTCTCACTAACGTACAGGGTTACAAGGTGTGTACTAAGCCGAAAGGGGGCCGTTATACTTATCATTATGAGCAACTTTTACTATGGGACCAACCCTGAAATCGCGAAAGAAATATCAGATGTTCTATACATTTTGTCGAGAATGACCGTGTTCTATGGAGCAGCAGATTTCTTTGCGATAACAAAATACTATAAGACCATTTCGGCTTACAATATAGATACAATTCTTTATTAATAACTCCGTAGTTACAAGTCAAACTTCTCCAGTACACTTTCTACAACGATGTATAGTACATAAACTTATTTAAAAAAAAATAAGTGTGAGTCAAATTAAATAATAAATTATTCAATTTAAAATATTATGAACAATCATGTATTACAATATGTTAATGTGTATTTCAATATTATGACAAATTGATTAATAAATAATTATTTACTAACGCAGCTACCTGAAATATTTATGAATGAATCCATTAATATTTCAGGCAGTTTAACAGTCATCAAAATTATAATATTGTTGGTCAAGGAGCCAAGTTTACACCCTTAGTACCCTTTCCGCTTAACCCAGTATCATAGTTATTTCTAGAAATAAAGTCATATTAGTAGATTTGATTTGAATAACACACAGCTATATGTTCTAATGAATAGTTAAACTTTTTCATCGTGATTAATTAACTGGAGTAGAATAATTTGAAGTAATTTGTCACTTCAATGTGGCAAGAAGTTGTGTCGCGTGACAGAAAGTTATACTGTCGCAATGCAGCTAATCGTTCTCAGCGGGACATGAGGACGCTCATTGCCCTGCTACATGGAGAGATGGCGGCTTAAAGATCTAATTGAGAGCCCCGTTGGTCCAGTTGGTAGTGAACCTGCCTTCTGAGCTTGGGGGCGTGGGTTCGATTCCCACGTAGGACAAACATTTATGTGATGAACATTTGTGTTTGTTCTATATCTGGGTGTTAATATTTATTTAAGTGTGTATTTAAAATTTCAACGTGGGAATGCAGCCAGCGTTCTTGGTACTTTACCACACGGACAACATCTAGTTTTTGATTTTTTATATTAGTGATAAGTTATAATTGAGGCTTTTTTTATTTTATTCGTTTGTTATAGTTAAATTAAACTAAAATAAATTTATTATTTAAAAATATTTATGTGTGTATGTCTCTGGCAGCCATATTACAAGCTTTGTTAGTTTGGGGTCAGATGACCGTGTGTGCAAAAATTTCCTTGTTTTCGCAACAAAAGTTCACAGTAGTTTGCGATTTCGTAATAACGGATAGACCCATTTCGGCTTAGTACACCTTTTCCGCGTAACCCTGTATAAACGAATAACGAACTTGAAAATAAAAACAAACCTAGTAACTACTTAGTAGTAATTGATAACTAAATTAAATTTAAATTTAATTTACTGTGTAATTATAAATAAAAAAACTGCATTCTGCTGGTAATAGTTATATGATAAATGAGAGTTTGTGTTCCTTTTCACGCAGATCGACGATTTTTGTTTGGGATAAACTATTTATTACGAAAAATAAATAGGATTCCAGAAGGAATGTCCGCGCTAGTGAAACCGCGGGGCACGGCCAGTTAGAGAATAAAATTAATTCAATCAGATATGGAGGCGATATGTCTTACACTAATGTCTCTCTTGGGGAATATCAAAAATTTCCTCTGGCAACTACCCGAACTGACTCTCATAAACAGGGTGAAGCGTTTTTTTTGAGAACACCAATAAACAAACAAATAAAAATACTAGCAGCAAGAATTGCACTTATAACTGAGACAGAGCGAACACCAGAATGTCTCATATTAAAACTTTGAACCGTAATAACAGCTCTATATAAATTCCTACAGTGTGTACATACACCTTAAATATTTACGGTATCCGCGCCAAAAGTTATATGACATTGTATTCTTATTCAAATCTCGAATTACGTTAAACGAAACACCCTGTGCACTCGTAAAATGCACGTAAAACGTATTTTTATGAAAGTTCTCTGAAAGTGAGATTTCTATCGCTTACAGAATGCGACGGTGATATGAAGGTTTTTTACAACTTTTACAGGAATCTTTAAAACGAGAAGCTGTCATAATTCGGCTAGAATCCAGTTCGGGCTCAGAAACAGACATAAAAAAAACTTAAAAAAATATATAATAAACACGACACTGCAATATGTGGAATGGGCTACCTTCCGCGGTGTTTCCAAGAAGCTACAACATGGGGTTCTTCAAAAGGCGATTCTTAAAGGGTAACGTAGTTGTGATGCCACTGATGTTACAAGTAGAGTGCTTTTCATGTTTGAAGTCCCCCAGACGCGGCGCTGTCATCGCGTATCAATCACTATCAGTATCATTTCTCGAGTAGAACTTTAACAACTTTTGCCATCGTACACGACTCTTTAACGATGGAAAATTAATAAAAATCTCACTAGCGTCCAAACACAGTAACAACACCTGACAACTACAACATGGAAATTTTGTTCCGCTGTTTGCCGTGGGACTTCTTTCATGAAAAGGACTTTATCTATAGGCGACGGTGACTGCTTACCATCAGGCAGCCCGTCTGCTTGTTTGCCACGTACCTAGACACAGAAAGAACAAAAAATTTAAATTATTATTTACTAACCGTGCTCGGCGGTTTCACCCGCTATTGTACCTATGTTAATTTGCCGGGATAAAAAGTACCCTATATGCTAATCTAGCTGAGTAAATTATTTAATTTTGTATGGAAGTATCCCACATGGAAGTTTCATTTACCTAATACGGTAAGCGGTTATACGGATTAAGAATAAAACACATACAATTTCACATCAATAATTAACAACAAGTTTTTAAATACAGTGTAAAATCAAATTACATTTACTTTGAGAAAAACAATGCAAGGTTCGACGTCGTTTCTTTTTGCGCCAACTAATAAACCTTATAGCCAGCCATCATTCAAACAGCTTTAAAACCTGATATAGCCTGTTGTAAAACCAAAACCCATGTACGAGGCACATTAACTGATTGAATTGCATTGAGACTTGTCAGCAAGTCTGTTTGAATCGATCCAGTGCCACAGAACAGGGAAGAGTAGCTAACAGTACTAGACGGCAATAAAAATGGACACGTACTGCGTTATGTCATTCAGTAAAGATAGTGATGTGAGTAATACGATTATGCAGAACGTGTAAAAATATCGATAGCATTTTTGCTTTTAATATTGTATAACGAATAACTGAGTAAATTACATCGAGGCTTGTTATCGAGTTGGTCTGTATATCTATTCAGTACTTTTTGCTAACCCTACGCTGTCCCACTCTTGTGTCCCTTACTCATTTCTTTCCAAACAGTGTAATCATCGGCCAAACTTGCCCAGTCTGCCTGTATCCAGATCTAGTACTAGACAATAAAATTGCTTACACGCGTGTGTCCTGCTTATTTTTGCGTATTTTTTAAATCTATTAATAATAAATAAAAATTATGAAAATACATAACACATATTTACAATCCTACAAAACGTTATAAATATCATCTAAACGATGTAACATTTTACATTATAGGAGTATTTACTTCGTAATTAGTTGGTGTTATTGTGTCATAAAAATACTACTAAAATAACTGATTCAATTTCACCTAATTTGTCAGGAAGTTGGTTCCCATCAATGCAGTAGTATCATAGAAATTAAAATTTATTTACTAACTAATTAATTTATATACTCGCATGTTACGTTAATGATGTGAACTTTAATGTATAGTAGTCAAAATTATCGATATTTTTAGTTTTGTACCTAGTTGACCATTTACAACGAACATAAAATTTAATTGAAAAAAATATTTCGACAAGAATATTATGTTATTGTTCGTGACTTATAAAAATATACTCCTTTATAGGCTTCGACCAAAATAAAATGAATGGACGGGCCCTAACCATTGAAATTGCTCAGTAAAAACGAGTCAAAACCATCGGACATATACTTCAACACCTAATTATAAAAATGGTTGCCTGGAAGAGATCGCTTTTAGCGATAAGGCCGCCACTTGTGGCACTAGCTCGTAAGCGTTTTCTAATTTTTATTTCTGGTGTACACAATAAAGAGTTTCTATCTATCTATCTATAAAAATGTACAGTATATTTGTTACAAAAAATAGATCCCGGTTTTATTTGTGTATTTACACTTCGGGAAAGCATATGATTGCATAATTTTGACAGATGTTTCGTTATCACGTAACAATAGACACGTGTTGCACTTCCTACGGCTACCGACTCAAACGAAATGAGACCAGGCGCTCATTTTGTTATCTTCAAAATGCGCTTCTACTGGTCCTGTCCATTAATTTTATTTTAGTCGAAGTTTATAGGCATGTATTTGTTATAGTTACTGGAGGGATTTAAACTGTCATTATGCAAATGTAACCAGGAAAAACCTGGCACGGCACGGTTTTGGATCCAACATGGCCCCAAAGGGATTTGGCTGTCACGCATTTTCCGCTAATTCCACGCCAGTGATGCTTGATTAAAGGGACAGAATAAATTGAGTGTTTGTTGTTTTTTCCAACCCCTGATCCTGTTTTTGAACGGGGATCATCTAAACAAGAGCGCCTAATTTAGACGAAAATCGACCGAAATATTTTTTCACGTCCAAAAAAGAAAACGAAACTCATCATTAAAAATGTTAACAAAAATAACCAAAAGAGTATTTTGCTAAACAGTGTCTAAAGTTCGTGCTAATTGAGCAGTTAGTTCGTGATATTTCTATGAAAATGTATATGAAAAATTCACGCTCAAACAATCACGTGAAGCAAACAAAAGCGGCGCATTCGTGAAATCTATTACCTCTACAATCGAACGCCAGGTCTAAAAGGGGCTCAATCCATCATTCTCGTTCATCCATCAAAAACATTCAACAAGTAAAAACAAAATGTTATCGGGCCCAACCCTAAAGCAGTGACTGTCGCACAATGGGGCAACACCCTGACGCACACCTATGCAGAGTGCGTGCGTGCAAGTGTGCGTAACGAGCATCCGCTAGGGCTGTCAATTTTTTTATTATTATTTAAGGATCAGCAAACAGTATACAACAAAATTTAACACTAAAGAAGTATACAGAAAAATAACTAGTTGAAATACCAGCATCGTTGACCACGGATTAATAACAGATATTTATCATATCATATGAACATGACGCAAGGAAGAAATCTTATTTTAGAGTAAAAATAGTAAATTTATAAGCATAATTTAACTGCAATAGCTGGTGGGTAGGAGTAAATAATTATGTATTCGTAGCATACTTCATTTTCAACCACACCGTCACTTACCAACAGGCGAGTTGGTGGTAAAACGTGGATTTATAAGCAATAATAATTATAAACTTTTTTTTACTAACTTCAACAAAAGGAGCGATTTTCAATTCGGTAGTTTTTATTTTGCTACATCATACTCCGTCATTAATTATAAAAGATTCTGAATTTTTTTATTTAAAAGAACTTATATATTTACTTTCAGATTAGTCATATATTCACATAGAAATTTCATCAAAATCGGTTCACTAGTTTGGTTTTTAAATTAATATCATCTTCATCATTTCAGCCGTAGGACGTCCACTGCTGGACATAGCCTCCCCCTTCGATCTCCAAAAGGGTCGGTTGGAAGCGGCCTGCATCCAGCGTTTCCCTGCTTTACTAATTTAGCTTTAATAAATTAATATAACTGGAGAAAATGTCATCCAAGTAAACAAAACTGTGTATTAAGTATTAACAAATTTTGAAGTCTGTTTATTCAAATCGATAATTATGGTAAATTCTCACTCACATACGTACTTACGTAGTGTTTGTCAACCGATAATAAATTGGCTCTAGCGCCTATTTATTTTGAAGACTGTTTTTATATAGATACTAGCGGTCCGGCCCTGGCTTTGCACGGGTATAGATTATAGCCTATGTCACCCGGGGATAGTGTGGCTTCCCAACAGTGAAAGAATTTTTCAAATCGGTACAGTAGTTTCGGAGGTTATTCAATGCAAACAAACAAACAATCAAATCTTTCCTCTTTATAATATTAGTATAGATATAAATATCTTTAGATTTTATTATAGAAACTGACGTGGTTTTCACACATTTTATTTATATAAAAAAAAAAACTAATATTAAAAAAAAAAAAAATAATAATAATAAATATTGTAAAATCTTTAGATTTTACTTATCATAGTAATAAAAACAAATGTGGCAACCCTAGCGTGCGTGTACACAGGTCACGTGTGTGCGTGCTAGGGCTGCCCGGCAGATGTGCGTCGGGCGCAGCTGTCGCTTCCCCAAGCTTTTATTGCACGGCACGCGCTTTGCTTTCACGTAATTATGCGTTATTATTATGCTTTTTTACTTTATTACTAACCGATTGTTATTTTGTTTCTGATGCAGTTGCTATGCGCCGCGCGTTCTCGTTTCGTGCGGACTGTGCCGTGACACCTTGTATGACGTAACGTACGTGACATGTATGGCTTAATTATTATGGACAAAATGTAACAGTCATATTGTGAATAATCAAAAAATTTTTATTTGTTCCTCTTTCACTCAACATCATCAGCCAGAAGACGTCCACTGCTGAACATAGACCTCCCCCGACCTCCACACTGAACAACTGCCTGCCATCTGCATCCACTGGATGCCTGCGTCTCTCACGATGTCGTCGGTCCATCTAATGGGAGGCCTACCTACGCTGCGTCTTCCATATCGTGGTCTCCACTCAAGAAACTTTCTTCCCCATCGGTTATCGGTTCTTCGAGCGATGTGGCCTGCCCATTGCTACTTCAAATTGCAAATTTTAACAGCTATGTCGGTGACTCTGGTTCTTTGGCGAATATCCACGTTCCGGATTCAATCGCGCAAAGAAACTCCGAGCATAGCTCTCTCAATTACTTAGGTCTCTTTCACTCAGCAACAGAACATTTTGCATAGAGATATATGTATAAGCTAGTAGTATTAATCAACAACTAGCTACGCCTCGCGGCTTCACCCGCGTAGATTCCTTCAGGAACCGTACATTTCTCCGAACAAAAAATGTTATAATTCAGGGCATAAGCTACCTCCTCATATCAGGAAACAAGGCAGATATGGTAAGGTGACGTGACGGGTGCTAAGTTGCTAACGTATCTAAAGAAACTTAAACGTTAATAAACGCCTGTGATAATTATAATAAAATATTATTAGAAGAAAAAACAAAAACCGACTTCAAGACTATACCTACATTACAAACTACATTCCAAAAACCCACATTACAAACTAAATTTACTAAAAAAAAAAAAACAGTTAAAACAGAAATAACTGTACTCGTAGTAACAGTATGGGCGAATTGATTGATTGCGTTAGTGTTCCCAGTTGTACATAATTCCCTCGAACTTATCACGAAGTATTCCCCAGCAATACAGCATTCGAACCAAAGCGTACTCCCTACACACATAAATTTTCTTAATGTTCACGTTTTATCATTCGCATCCCTCCCTCGTATAGTTCTATCCCTTTCTAAAATTAACGTCCGCAAGTCCCTTAGTCTATTCTCGCAAACAAGCTGTGAAAAATTACCTCCATATGAACATGGAAACGTAGCAGTAAGGAAGTTTTAGCATATTGAACAAACTTCAAAATCATTACTGTATATTGTTTTATGCTTGGTGCTCATTAACATTTGAGTTTACAGTCGCTGTATTTTTCATGTAAAATTAGGTCTCGTGACGATGTGGTTTTACAATAGGCTTCTATGGAGTGTTGGTAATAACACGAAAAGAAATTACCTCGCCTCATTATCTCGTTTTGCCACACTCGAGCATCGAGCACGTTTAATATAATATATCCACCTTATTACACATTGACCCTCGAAAATACAAAAGTTTAGGAAAATAATACATTAAAGCATTTTTTTACGTACAGCTTATTACACATTAACCCTTGAAAAATGCACAAGTTTAAGAAAATAATACAATAAAGAAAAAAAAATCCTTAACGCAAAAAAATTATAACCATAGTATGACATTCTTTGGATGACTCTAAATAAGATCATGCTGACTCTGTATATTGAGAGTAACTTTTTAAACTTTCGTGATTTGAACACATATTTTAAATGTTTATCGCGCATTATTAAATTTATTTATTATTATTATTTTATTTAGCTAATAATCGCCTACCTTTCTTTACACTATGTTATAATTGCCGTGGTAACGAGCTGATTGAAGACGGCAAAAGAATGCGCGATAAGTCCCGATAAACATTTAGAACTCTGTGTATTGAGTTTTCTTACTGGTTTCGTCTATACTGAGATACATACTTGTACAAGTTTTATATGTAACTCAGTGGTATAACATAATATTAGTGTAAGTGCGTAAACGTGTAGACAATATATCAACCGTATAGTCCAGAGTTCTATTCGAAGCGCTACAGTATTTCACCATTTGTTTGTTACCTACATGGTTAGGTAAAATAAATTATGGCCTATTACCACATTATTTTGTGTTGTGGAATTTTTTGTACCGAAATCATATTTTTTATGGTTGACCACAACTCATCTGATGTTAAGTGGTGTGGTAGAAGATAGTGAACCTGGTCTGGATTGGAAACTTGTACTCAAAGGGAGATTTTCCGAAAGGCAATAAAAAAATTGTTTACAAGAATGCGACAGATGCAAGATAGATGGCGTT
Organism: Agriopis aurantiaria; assembly: GCA_914767915.1. Classification (NCBI taxonomy): domain Eukaryota; kingdom Metazoa; phylum Arthropoda; class Insecta; order Lepidoptera; family Geometridae; genus Agriopis; species Agriopis aurantiaria. The sequence continues at coordinate 3,211,194 of OU612003.1, forward strand.
GATGAGAACTGATGAACTTCATGGAACTGAAGATTTAGCAAAACCAATGACAAATGTCAGTAAAAAAACTTGCTTATATAGATATATTGCTAATAGATAGACAATATATATCTGTCTGTCATACTTGTTTTCGTGTTTTTTTATTTCGTAGTGTAATATTTTGTGGTTATTGTTTATTGTTTTGTTATTGTTTTTTGAGACTATGTTCCAGGGCGACCGAGGATGAGGTGGACTGACGACATCAAAAGTACTGTCGGGAACGAGTGGATGCGAATAGCGAGAGACCGGGGAGAGTGGCATAAACAAAGGGAGGTCTATACCCAGCAGTGGGTCACTCAAGGCTGATGATGATGATGATGATTGTTGTTGCTATTTTAAACAAATGAGAATCGTGTTCGTCAGCTCTATCTATCGATGGGTTCAGAACTACGTTTCTCCAGCTATAAGAAAACCTTCCATTGCGGAACACAGGGTTAACTTGCCGACAGAATTTAAGTGTGATAGCTAGCTGTCGAACACTAGATAGTACCACCATGCTATGCTGCTACGGTGGTACTTTAGAATAGCAGCAATAGTCAATTTACCAACGTCATCCAAACCCACATAGTTTAATGCATTTTTATACACAAAAAGGCCTCTTAGTGTTGGCTTTGGCCCCGTAGATGCCGTAAGGTCCGGGCTAGACCCGTGACTATAAATTAATGACGAAAATAATAATAATAAGGTTTTTTGCTAAGTAGATCATAGATAAATATTCAAAAAATTGCATTCTAGCCCTGTTTTAGTTTTAAGTAGTTCCCATCGATACGCGAGACTCGATTTGCCGCCAGCTAAAGCCGATTTGTGAAATTTAGGGCATATGCTTTTATTAAAAGGTGTCAATACTTGAAATAAAACTAGATAGTACCGAATACAGACGATATCACACGGTTGTGTCATCATCATCATCATCATCATCATCATTTCAGCCGTAGGACGTCCACTGCTGGACATAGGCCTCCCCCATCGATCTCCAAAAGGGCCGGTTGGAAGCGGCCTGCATCCAGCGTTTCCCTGCGGTCTCTTTTAGGTCGTCTGTCCATCTTGTGGGTGGACGTCCTACGCTGCGCTTGCCAGTCCGTGGTCTCCATTCCAGAACCTTTCGGCCCCATCGGCCATCTGTTCTGCGTGATATGTGCCCTGCCCACTGCCATTTCAACTTACTAATCCGGTGGGCTATGTCGGTGACTTTCGTTCGTCTACGGATCTCCTCATTTCGGATTCGATCTCGTAGAGAAACCCCGAGCATAGCCCTCTCCATAGCTCGTTGTGCGACTTTGAGCTTGCTTATGAGGCCCATAGTGAGAGACCACGTTTCAGTGCCGTATGTCATCACTGGTAACACACACGGTTACACGGTTGTGTAGTCGTGTGTAAACAAGGCATGACATTAAAGCGTGGGCTGTCGCGCCCTAATGATCATGTTACAATCGATATTTCAATAGTGAGGGGAGCGACCCCATGCTTCCATCGATATACAACGCCCCTCCCTAATGCTACTAAAATCAGTCGATGCTTGTTAGTTTGTAAAAGTTAACGTCATTTGTTTTTCGAGAATAAAAACTCCGAAAATGGAACTTAGCCGTCGATTGTTATGAAAAAGTTTACCGAGGAGTAAAAAATATTTAGAAAAATGAATGCAAAGATGTGGATTAGTCTGTACAGACAGAGCACTAAGCGCTTTTTTTATCATCTTTTAACAACCACTGTTTCTGGCTTTTATCGATCATTCTCGCGAACACTTGTAAATGCTAGTCAAAAGTATTGTTTTAAAAGATGTAAGAATACGTTCGGCAAAAAATTTGAAGATTGTTTTGCTGATTCGCCTAAATTCAACGAAATCCTCTGTCGTATGTACATTTAGTTCTGTTTAGTATGTATAATGTATCTAGAAACACGCCAGTGTGTCAGGCAAAAGCGATCATTATTAACATAACCATGTAATCAATTGCTAGAAAGCTTATGAAGAGTGAATGTTAAGGATTTCTTCAAGATATTACAAAAAACAAAGAATGACGTTCTAATATTTCAATTTCTCTGAAACTCCCCGATTCCCCGATTGAAACGACAAGGCGATGAAAAGGATAGCGAGATGCGCCAAAATAATTGTGCGTGCGAGACAGCGTTGACCAAAGTGTTGCTCTGAAAGTTTGTCACTTGTTTTGCTTTGTTTGAAACAGTCATTGCAAGACAAAGCAAAATGTGGATTACAAACTTTACGTAAAAGATAGTAAATAGAATGGATTGGTTTGGATGAATTCGTTATTACTTGGCAGAGTGCATGAGCCGAAGTTTTTGTAACTATAAATTATTCATGACTAGCTGAGGCGGCGGGTTTGCTCTTACATCGTACTGATTCGGTGCAAAGTTTTCTGCGAAATATGAACTACAGAGCTACCAACTTATCTGCGGAGGTGGCCAAGTGGCGGAACTAAAATGTTGTGTGAGTTTTGCTTAGAAAAATACTATGGTGGCGCGCTGCGGATTTGTTCTTACATCGTAATAATTCAGTGCAAAGTTTTCTGCGAAATATGAACTACAGAGCTACCAGCTTATCTGCAGAGGTGATCAAATGGTAGGACTAAAATTTAGCGTGAGTTTTGCTTAGAAAAAATACGATGGCGGCGCCTTCACTGAAGTTTTATAATTTGTTAGCTGCACTTAGTATCTACAACACGAGATGAAAGATTACGCAGAAGTCGGAATTTTAAATTATTTACTTTGCAAAACTCGGAGGTTTATTAAAATTTAGTATTTCTAGATTGCTGTGAAACGAGACCGAGGGTGTTTGTGATTGCGATATTTTTATTCCTTTCACAATATAAAAAGCTATGCTCGGAATGCGGAATGAGTCAAATTCTTTTAAGGATTTTTACAAGAAACGGCATTCCACCTTTTCTTGAAAAGACAACAATAATATTTGCATTACGATTCTTATAAATGTTTTATTATCTCTGGCACAAGGTGTTAACACACATTTCGAGAAACCGTACTAGGACTTTTTTCAGATGTTTCGCTAAATATCTTTTTAACCGACTTCGAAAAAGAGGAGGTTATCAATTCGACTGTATGTTTTTTTTAAATAATAACTGTTTGTTAATTTTGAGTTTTGCTAATCTGTCATGTACTTATTGTCTATACTATAATAATAATAATAATATTATACAGAGGAAAGAGTTGTATGTAAGTATTGGCACAAAAAGTACAGAACCGATTTTAAAAATTCTTTCACCATTTGAATGCTACATTATCACTGATTATTATAGGCTATTTTAATTGCAAGAAAAAAATAGGGATCCTTACTAAAACTCCAATAATGTAACCCAAAGTGTAAAAAAATAAGATTTACAATTGTAACTTTGCGTGTTTGACAGTTCTAAGACAGGACAACGTCTGGTCAGGTCAGCTAGTATATTGTAATCAAGTAAAAAATCGTAAACTAAGCCTAAAATGCAAATAGCTTTAGTACTAATTTATATATGACAAATCTCTAGTATAATTCCGCTTCTACGTCGCTTCGAGTAGAATAAGGATTTTGGGATACATTATTTTTCTGTATAGATATTTGTGATGCTAATTTTAACCTAACCCGTTTCCTCGGTGCACCTTGTCGACGCGTGTCACGAGGCATCCTCAGGACGTGTTGACTCTCCGAGCGCGATGTTGACAACGCGCGATGTTGAAATCCCAAAATCCTTATTGAATTTGAAGCGATGTAGAAGCGGAATTAATCGGTCTAATACAAATTAAACATGGACTTCCGCAAAGTAACGCCTGATTCAATCAACTAGCTTTAGTACATCTATACTAATATCATAAAGAGGAAAGATTTGATTGTTTGTTTGTTTGTTTGCATTGAATAGGCTCCGAAACTACTGAACCGATTTGAAAAATTCTTTTTCTGTTGGAAAGCTACACTATCCCCGGGTGACATAGCCTATAATCTATATCGACAAGCTGGGGTGGACCGCTAGTTTTATAATATACTAGCTGAGCTATAACATCAGCTATCTGCCAGTGAAACTCTCGTCAAAATCGGTCCAGCCGTTTCAGAGTCCATAGGGAACATACACACACACACACATAGCCTTTTATATATATAGACCTTGAAAATTTTTGCTTACGTCAAATCGCGGTTCGCATCCAAATAATAGGCATTTGCAAAAAAAAAACCGTTTAGATAATAATAAAAAAACCGCCCACGACCGACTCATATCGCATGTTAACAAGAATGCATCACGTAAAAACAGTCGAAATGCCCACTTAATAAAACGTAAACTGCCAACATTCAACAAACGTCCTAAAAGAAAATTAGCATCAGCCTAAAACTGCAGAGAAAATGCGGTATTCATGCAGAAATAATAAAAAATAATAAATTTTGTTGTTCAAGAGAGCTTTGTGAGCCTTCCCGTCCGCACAACGAGACTAGGGTTACCATCCTACTGAAAAAGTAGGAATTATTAACTATAATTTTAACCACGATGATCCCACTGCAGGGGAGGCTTCTATCTTCTATTATTGACTAAGCTAGTAAAAGACGAAATTTATTTCGACGTCCATAGTCGTACATGCATGTTTACATTCAAATTTAGAATATTCTTTTGTTAATTCTAGTTATCATCATCGGCAGCTTATTCAGCCAATTGTGGTGCATAAGCATCTTTTTCCGCCAATTCCAATCCGTACTGAGACTAAAACACTAAACAAGAGAGGTATAACGCCGAACTGATTTAAAACCCAAACTGGCAGTCATGTGTATGTAGTAAGCGTATTTGTATTTTTTTTAACCGACTTTTAAAAAGGAAAATAATCTCAATTCGGTTGTAATTTTTCCGCTTCCAACCGGCCCTTTTGGAAATCGATGGGGGAGGCCTATGTCCAGCAGTGGACGTCCTACGGCTGAAATGTTGATGATGATGATGGTTGTAATTTTTATCTGTTTGTCACGTCATTTACGAACTGATTTGTAAAACACTTTTTTTATTTGAAGGATAGAAATTTCATCAAACTCGGTTCAGTAGTTCAACTTGTAATCAAAATAACTGGAAAATTCGGTTACTTGGATAACAATTTATTATGTCATCCAAGTTACCGAAATTGCTGCTAATTTTGATGTCGGTTTTTAAATTAATAATTAATTATGTGTTTATCTTACTATAAGAACCAAAAAAAACAATCTTGGCTATCCATTTATCTACACTAGTTACTACAAAAACGTCAATTTAATGACTAAAACTTTTACTAGGTAGGTTGTTACCTAATTCCTAGAAAAATCCAACACAAGTAAACCCTATTCGAACATAATTACGAAACACGTAAGCGAAAAATAATGAAAAACCGTCTCGAATAGTGAATATTCAGCATTAACTTGGTAAGCGCATGCTTAGCTCACCGCATTATGCAGAATTCTACTCACGAAGGTTGCAGTCAAATTATGATTTTCAAACAATTTCTGTAATAAAACTTATTAGGTAATTTATGAGAGCAATTTATTATAAAAACGGTAGTTTTTCTTTTACCATGTTTTTTCTTCTAGGGATTAGCAGTATCGTTTATTCTCTGCAATTACTAAATACGATAATATCCGCAACGCAGTTTCTATTGTAAAAGATATTTGTAAGAATTTAAAAGTAATTACGTAATTGAATCATCCAAATTACGTAGTTTATTACAAGTGTCAACTATTTTGGAAGTGAATATTTGACACTGGCAAAATAATGCAATCGCATTTAACCAAAATGAAAAAGAATGCGAGTTAAAGACGTGACAGTTTCAAATTCGGCTGTCAATTTTCCCGCGCCGCATAACGGCGTTTCCAATTCTAATATTTGTGTTCCATTTTAATTTTAATTGGTATGAATGAACGAATGAATGAGTGAACAATTTCTAGCGACAGATGGGCAGGATGCAATTTGCTCCAATCGCCATTTTCTGCTTAGTCACCCATCAAGCGGGGTGTCTCAGATGCGGGCCCTTTCGCCTCTGCTTCAATTTATTTTTTCTCTAGCAAGCAGTCATTGTAATGACTTCATTAAAATGTAGTGTTTACTATTACTTGCTAACAAGAACTTCATCATCAGCCCGAAGACGTCCACTGCTGAACATAGGCCTCCCCCGTAGATTTCCACACGACTGCACGAACGATAGCATGTATCTATAAACTTGAATTTAAAAAAAAGTTGAGGCTATTCAGTCTTATTTAATCTAACTTCTATATAGAATAACCAGTCTAAAAATACTCTGGCACACGCGCTAAATTTATTACTTCAATCTATCAAAATAAAAGTAATAAAACGATACCATATAGAACTTGTAACACTACATTTGCCACCATTTTCTATCAGACGCGTCTTTGTTACCTACCCTCGCAATCCGGCTTTACTCGTTCTCCTTGTCACTCGTGGCGATTGCGTAGTGCGAATGAAAGAGATGTGAAAGCCGGGCTTAGAGTACAAAAGGCAAATTGGTTTCGCCCCTCACTATCGCGCGGATTTGTCTGACACGTGGCCAAGGGTTGGATTTGAAGGGATGATGTTTGACCAGTTGGTGAATTGCACATTTTGGAGTGTCTGGATGGTAATCGCGATTGATGATCGTTCTCGAATGTTCTATTAATCGGCATCATTTCTCTCGTAATAACCGGGTACTGCTGGTTTTCCACGAGACTTTTTCTCTACCCGCATTTTTCTAGGATAAAAATTATCCAACGATTAAACCCCATTTGTCGCATGCGCAGTTGCACACACTACCACACTAATCAATTATCAACGCTGTTTTTGGTGTTTCGTTCCCAAACTTAGCGTCTGAACAAATTTGAAAGGAATTTTATCATTATCATCATCAGCCTTTTACGTTGCCACTGCTGAGACACGGGTCTTCTCTGCTGGCCCAGTGCATGTTGGTGTCACATGTCTTTGAACTTTTGAGGTTCTTAGACATACTTTTTTTTCAGGGCAAGTGCCTTTATTAACTAAACAAAATACATACTAGTTTCCTCGTGATGTTTTCTTTCACCGTTTTGAGCGATGGCATCGACGCTGCACATAATTTATCTAGGTACTAAATAAGTCATTGGTGCAGGGCCGATTATCGAAGCGGGTGCCGTCAGATTGTAAAACACACATGCTACCGCTCGGACACCATAACCGAGCCCGAACGAAGAAACCGATTCACTCGTGATTTGAAGACACCCAGATTGTAACTATCGGGGAACACCCATTCAGGCAGCACGTTCCGCAGACTAGCAGTTCGCATAATAAAAGTGGAATCAAAGCGCTTCGTACGGGTTTTCGGAATATCAACCATAAAGCGGTGTCGATATTCGTGCCAGTTACTAGAGATTAAACTTAATATTTCAGGGTGATGAAGCTTATTGATGAAGCATTGGTTGTAAGTGAACTAAAGTTCAAAATTCTGGGTGGCACCGATTTGTTCTAGGCAAGCGTGGCGCTTACTATCAGGTGATCGATACGCTCATTTCGATAATCAGTTTAATTAAAATTTAAAAATGTCTGCTTAATTACTACTACAAAATTTTAATCTCCGAAAATACCAGCCGAAATACACAAGTTGAAACCTTGATGGCTTAAACTTTCTTAATATTGAAAAGTTTCGCCATCGCCTCTCGAACAGGCGTATTAAGCTTGACTCCCAAATTTAATTGACTCCAGCGAGTAGATTATCTTAACAACCAGCTCCTAAGATATGAGGTCATCAGGACCAAAACAACAACACTCGTTTGAGATCTGGAGCTAAACTTTGAGCGTAACTGCAAACGATCGGTAGCATACCCTTTCTACCCAAACCTATATCTAATATACTGTAGCATAATTGTTAGCTCTGCACAGGGTTACACTGATCTGCTATGCTGTGCCGATACGGGGTCATTATATTCATAATTAGGGTTCCGTACCCAACGGGTAAAAACGGGACCCTATTACTAAGCCTACGATGTCTGTCTGTCTGACTGTCTGTCTGCCCGTCTATCCTACCTTAACGGCTGTATCTTTACAACCGTAATAGCCAGTTGAATATGTAATGGTACGGCGGATTAACTAACAAATAATAAAAAAAGACAAAAAGTAAAAACGAAAGGGGGTTTGGGTCCCTATACAAGAAATGTATTTCTGTATTAGGTCTAATGGAAAAACGATAATTCACTGTTTTAAACGATAATTCGTACAAGCGTCAAATTTGGTACGATTATAGTGCACACTCTAAAATGTAACAACAAATATAAATATAAATAATGGCCAAGTGCGAGTCGGTGACAAGTTTCTGTTCATTACCAAGTAATTTTGGGGTGGTACGGAACCCTCAGTGCGCGAGCCCGACTCACACATGGCCGGTTTTTATTTTATTCTACAAGACTAACGATATTTAAAACTTCTAATGTCAGAGTAACCACTTATAAACATCCAAACCAAAAGTAAACTAAAACCATACTAACTGTTAAGGTAATCCGTGCATTTATTTCTATTATTTTTGTATGCGTGTTTGTTTGGTTTGCTGAATTATACATTATTGTAACGATGACATCGACATCGAAAACTCAAAATACAACGTGATTTCAGGATTGATTCTATTGTAAAAGTTTTTCGAGTGATGAGTACGTCCTTTTCAGCTTAGCATACCCTTTCAAACTAACCCTTTTGCATAGCTAAATTACAACGAAAACGATAACGAATATGATAAAATAAACTGGTCAGATCCCTGCGGAACCCTCGCGCCGGCACGTGACTCGCTCTTGATTAAATGCTATGATTACTAACGCGTATGCTCAGTGAGAGTTTTCTAAATATAGGGCTCAAACTCGAGGGTCAAGGGTCGAGGGGAAATTGCGTTTTGTTTAGGCCTTTACTCACAGCGCCCGATCCGATACGAATCTAGATGATCGTATAGCGAGGTTATTTTAAACTTGTTTCGCCCTGCGGTGTTACCCACATGGATAATACAGGGACCGTAATAGGCATGATGACTAATATTTTTTTATTACCTTATAAAAAAGCTGATCATAAATAGAGCAGAACAAAATTAAAATTAGTTCAAAAATAAATAAGATATAAGCATTTTAATTTCATGCTAGACAGAGAGCGAACTATACTGAGCCATGACGTCACGCCTCAGGAGCACCATACAAATGCTACACGCTTTGCGAGAAAGGGATAGAACATCCCCTCTCTATCCCCACCTAAAACTTTAAACACTCATATCTCAGAGATTTATGAGCCAATTTAAATTATTTTTTCAGTATGTGTAATGTATTTAGTTATATTCATCGCTAAGCCGGCTATTTGTAATAAATTAAACATTAGGACACATGCCTATTATATCCGGGATAAAAAGATCGACTATGTCATATTTTTTTTTTTGCGCCAAGCATTTGTGTTTGGGCAACAAAGTATTGTACTTCATGTAAAATCGTGTGAAAGTACATGGGATGCCTTTTCCGGTAAATAAGGAAAGCTTAGGAGTGCAGATATTCCAAACCAAGGTATTGTTTTTTTTTTTAGCAAATATAAGTAGCATGAATTAGCAAAAGTAGCAAAGTAGGATTATAGTAATACGTAAATCTGGCCCAATTCTTCAACATAGAATTGAGATACTTCACATAAATTCACTACACAAATATAAACGTATAAATAAGAGATAATCCTACTCCATTGCCCAAAAATAACGTTTAAAGTGTCTACAGAAGAATAAAGCGGAATTCCGCATGAGTTGTATCAAAAAGGATATTAATTTTCTGCTTACTTAAATTGTTTCTGTTGGCCTGAGTGAAGAGCATTTGGCGAAACAGTGCTTAATGTTTCAGTGAATGAATGAGTGAACGAACGAATGAGACATTGAAGCAGAATAATTTTACTTCATTCTTTCGTGGCAGTCATCATAGATACTAGGTGCAATTAGAAGGTGCATTACTGCTAATAAAACGTGCCAAGAGAAATGTCATATAAAGCTCAACGCGTCTCTTTCTAGCACAAATTAAAGGTTTTTTATCGGTTTATCTATCGGTATACTGTTCTTTAAAAACTAAAAAAAAGTAAAAAAAAAAAAAAAAAAAGTTCTCTAAAAGTCAAAAGTCAGCTCTAAAATAGGTGCCTTCATTTTCTGATGTATTGAAATGAAAAAAAAAACACCGATAAAATTATTATTGCTCTCAGTTTAGTTTAGAGAATGGAACAACAGAATTGACGCAACTACCACTCCACCGACCATTACCGAAAACGTTTTTTTCTTACTATGTATAGAAAAATCTACTAGTTTCGTTCCTAAACCTAGCAAAAGCGATCAGATAAAAAAGTCTACGTTTGGCCACCATCTCGCTTGATGGTAAGCGGCGGCGTGGTCGAGGATGGAGCAAGTCGATTATGGTTTCCATTCACGTTTTTACTATCGACTGCACTGTCAGATGTAAAAAACCCTATACCATTTTTGACCACAACTCAGCAGATTTTTAAATACCGTAAAGTTTGTATCTTACGCCTGTTAAATATAGCTATACCTACCCTGGTGAACAGTTTCCGCCACCTGTCATGACAGATACGAAGGATTTCGGGCCCTTTACGCTCAACTTGTCTTTAATATATTCAATATTTGAACAAGGAGCACGGGAATCCATTTTGGATTTCGTTTTATTCTTGAGACGGGGGGACCGGGAAGTACCTCTCTAATATTTGAGATGCGTAGCCCGCGGCGGTTTTAGCTGCCATTTTCTAATTTGCTAGCTTTTTAACGGACTACGGTACTAATGATTAGCAAAAAGTGCCTTTTTTACCTAAATAAAATAATGCGCGATAAATACCGATAGACTTATAATACGTGTTAAAATCGCGAAAGATTAAAAGTTACTTCAGGGTTCTCAATTTAGTTTAATGTAGTATACAACGTTTACTTCACCTTTTGTGAACCAATTTACGCGTTTTTTTTTTTACAATGTAGAGTAAGCTCTCTTGGTTGTCCTACCAAAATTTCATTGGGTTAAGATAAAATAAAGTTTGACGCAGTAGTTTTTGACACGTTTTTTTTTTTTGAACGCCTATTGTTATTTTTTTGACCAATGACCAAAATAGTATAGAGTTATTAAGTAATGTACAAATTATGTTGATAAAAAAAATATAAAAAAAGCACTTTAAACGTGATTAGTTTTTATTAAAAGCAACGTAGTTTACATCTAGCGCATGTGTTTGATTAGATAAAATAATGAATAAAATATTATGTTGATGAAACACATTTAAAAGATCGAAATACACACAAGACCTAAAAGAGAAAGATCTAAGCGATATTTTTAATTAAGTCCAAGTAAGAACAAAACAAAATTGTTCCAAAACTTGGATCGAGCTTCGAAAAACTTCGCATCATCGAAGTAAGCACAAACAATATTGAGAATTCGCAAATTCAGCAAAGAATTCTAATATTCTAAAATTAATTAACGTAATCGAGTCGTGGGTATACACCTTAGCTGAGAATGAACGATATAAGGGCAGCAGCACACCACTTACTTTTAGTTGGGCGTTCTGCGACTTTGCAACTTTTCAGAAGCTAAAGGGTCTGGAGCTCTAAACCTTGCTTGATTGTTTTTATAGTTTAACCCTCTTATGCATAAACACTAGATAAGATAATGCATGCCATAAAATGATCTGCAACTTCTCGCAAAAAAAGTATTACGCGTGAAACTTACTCACCACTTAGTATGAAACTTACTGACTACTTAGTACTTATTCGGCTGGCACAACAATCAGCCCATTTCGTCCGTTGCTTAACTTAGGCATATAGGATATAATGTAAAGTTAATTTACCTTTTACAATAAATGCTAAGCTCCACATGATTTTGATATTACACTCAACCTCCTTACCATAAGTGTAAGGAATCATGTCGTATTATTAATTTGTTCTGGCCTAATGTAGTAGCGGTTTGGTGCATCTGAATGTATAATGAATCAATAGCTAAGAAGCGCGATTTTAATACAGTTATCAAAACGCATTTATCAAAAGGCAATGCACGATAGATAAAACCGTTAAATCGCTGAAAGTACCCAAAAGTGTAGTGTGCTCTGGCCCTTAGCTGAGAATGAACGATATAATTTCAAATGCCGAATTCCGTTTGGCGCGAACGATAATTTTAAATTTCGAATGCCGGCGCCGTGGTAAAATAATGAGGAATTTACGAAACGCGTTTTGATACGAAAAAGGACGTTTCGAGCGTTTTTTCAATATAAGCCTATTTTTATGAAATTCTATTTAATATATTGCGAAATAAATGCAAATGTGTCTGTATGTTGGTTTATTTATTCTTTCACGTTAAGATTAGAGCAAAAGATCGTGACTTTTGCATAAATATTTCACTAACCACGAACAAAAGGACGCCTGACTAAGAAACTCTTACCTAATCTAAGCAGAGTCTTAAGCGTAATCTTCTGTTTCACTAATTCATTTTAATAGGTGGACTCCTAAGCTAAGAGTTGCCTAAATTTTGATAATTGTCTATAGTTTTGATGTGAATGAGCGAGCGCGGCGCGAGCTGTCAGTTTAAGAGTTGCCTATCATAAGGCATCCCCACATACACAGATACCACAGATAGTAGATCTGTGCCCACATAGGTAGTAGATGAATCAGTGTCATACGAAACATTAGGTGACACTTAGGTGTCACTAGTTTTTTAAAAGTTTTTTTTACTTGGCTTCGGCCCCATTGATTGTAGGGGCAATTTTGCCATCAAAAGTGAGGGAGGAGATAGTGAGGTTGTCTAAAGACGAGATTCCTGGTTGATGACACTAACAGAAAATAACAAATGGAAAAACTATAGACAGTTATTATTAGATTACTTTTTTAGTTATTACATAAAGTTTGGTGAAACGTTTTTTGCCCTAGGCAACTCCTAAATATTTAGGCATCTAATTTAGGCGACCCCTAGGGTTAGTGAAAACAAGCATTAGAAGTGCTTTCAACTTTCACACAGCAACCTTGCAGAACTGAAAGTATTCATATACCTTTCTTTAATTTATTTGTTATCCTTCTTGTTTAACATAATCAAAGATAAGACGCCAAATGAATTTAAGATATATTTGTTTTTATTTACGGAACGATGTTGATTATGAGTGATTGTTTTTAAAATTTGGTAAGTATTCTAAAATTGAGTGAAAAGGCGATGCTTTTCATCTCAGAAAATTGTACGCTTCCTGCAGGATAGCGGGGAAAGCCGCGGGGCGCATCTATACTAAATGCTTACAAATACATTGGCAGGTATTGGTTCGTTTACATACAGCCCGCTGACTCCAATTATGTTGCTTCAGCTACTTACCTGAAAAAATAAACATTTTATTACTTGGCGTTTTCATGAAATATATTTTTAATCATAACATTACGTTTTATTAATTACTAGCAATGCACCCCAGCTTCGCACGGGTGTAGGTCTTATTTTTTACGCCTTGTGTTATTGGAGTTTTAGTAAGGATGCCTATTAAAAAAAATGCCTATGTCATCCGGGGATAGTGTAGCTTCCCAACAGTGAAATAATTTTTCAAATCGGTTCAGTAGTTTCGGAGCATATTCAATGCAAACAAACAAACAATCAAATCTTTCCTCTTTATTATATTAGTATAGACTAGCTGAGCCCTCGATAAAAGTAGCCTAAGTTATTCCTTTTAACATCAGCTATCTGCCAGTGGAAGTCCCGTCAAAACCGGTCCAGGTTTTTGGAGGCCATAGGGAACATACACACATTTTTTTTTTTATATACTATAGGTAGATGTTGGTACTTTCAGTGTATATTCTTCGTAACTAATGGAGTTGGTCGGTATGCTAAGACCACAAATGTCGAAGTTCATTGACGTGATTTGAACCCACGCCATGCTTCGTGGCGACCAACCACGCTGCCACTGACATGAATGGCTCTAAAAACTTACTATTAATATACCTCGATTGCATCCTCATTTACCCAACAAGCATAAGGGTGCCTTTCCACCAGAGATGTGCTACGCTGTGTTGTGTTTGACATCCACCAATAAGGAACATAAAGATAAGATAAAGATAAAGATCATTTATTTGCATACAACATGAGAATTTTTGTGCATTTTCATGCACAAAAGATGTTAAAATAATCAAAAATAGTACTAAATCACGTTGTGCCGGTCAGGCGTACAAATGTCAGAGTGATGGCACTATGCTCGTAACAGTAATGTCATAATATGTCATATTAATCATAACTCAATTAACAATTACTAAATTAGCATTCTGGCCACTTTTCCCTCCACCGAAGGGCTTTTAGATTAGTATTTTTTAATGATTTTGATAATTTATTGTTCATTTTAATTTGTATATAATAATTAGGTAGTGATAGTTTTAGTTCTTATTATGTAAAATTATATTATTATAAATAAATATATACAATGTCATACAGATAAAAAATTTAAAAGAAAAAATTATAAAATTTAAAATAAAATGCCTATGTTAAGTCAAAAATAATAATAAATTACATCGATTACAATATGACATTTAAAAAATCGTCAATTTTATAATAGCATTTCTGTTGCAACAGTGCTTTAAATTTATTCTTAAACTAGCGACCCGCCCGCCCGGCTTCGCACGGGTGTAATTTACGTGCGAAGCCGGGGCGGGTCGCTAGTTATATATATATAAACCTTCCGTGGAAATGTATCTAACTGGTGGTGAAAACCGCATCAGAATCCGTTGCGTGGTTTAGGAGGAGTTAGCGGCCATACAGACAGACAGACGCGGCAAGTGACTTCAATTTATACTATGTAGAGATAGAGATAGAGAAGATATATTAAGAAATAATAAGAGATATATTAAGAGAAGAGATAAGTGATTATTGAGATTTCTTATTGATGGACCTTTATTTTCATAGCTTAGATTAGGACTGGTAGAAAGGTTCAACGAAGCTATGTTTTTATATAGAGGGATGCATGCTACTTGACATCCTCACATCATAGCTGCATAGCCATCTTTGGTGGAAAGGCACCCTAAAGCTTAAACTCCAATAATAATAAAAAATACTGTATTAAAATAACCTTAATTATTTCTTTCGAATTTCAAGTTTTCTTATTAGAAAGCGCACATCGGGCTCAACTTAATGGGAATTCTTTGGGAACTAATTAATTTTTCCCCGCAAATAATTTCCGATAGGAATGTTTTATTAATTTTCTATTTGTGTTAGCGGTTCGAAGGTTCTATTGGGTGTTTGAATTTGGAATCTATCGAAGCGATTGTTGAATGTTCGAGAATAATTAGTTTTTGATTGTGTTTGCGGATAGATTTGAAATTATATTGTTGATCGCAATAGATTGGTGTGTAAACGTTACTTAGAGAGTAAGTAAGGTGAATCAGTGAGTGATCATGTGAGTATAAGTGTGTGAACTATCTACAACAGGTGTCATAGAAACCGGCCAAGTGCGAGTCAGGATCGCGCAATGAGAGTTCCGTACCATCACAAAATACAATAATTATCAATATTAAAAAAAAACGCTTTTCCGACTTAACGCCTACCAAAATAGCCAAGCAGTTGCTACGCCGTCACTTAATATTGCAAGTGACGCTCGGTATAACTTTTAATAAACAGATATTTGTCGCCGACTAGCACTTGGCTTTTATTTATTGTTGTACTTTAGATGTACTATAATCATGCCAAGTTTCACGTTTGTACGTATTACCGTTTTTACATTAGAGCTAATACAAAAATTCGTTTAAAAACGTTTGTTGTATGGGGAACCCTTACGTTTTTACTTTTTGACTTTTTAATTATGTGTTAGTTAATCCGGCGTAATATTACATATTCTGTGAAAATTTCAACTGGCTATCTATAACGGTTCGAAAGATACAGCCGTTAATAGATAGGGCAGACAGACATCGTAGGCTTAGTAATAGCGTCCCATTTTTACCCTTTGGGTACGGAACCGTAAAAATTAACAACTTGTAGAACATTTTTCAGACTGAACATTATAAAGAATATGCATGTCTTCATCATCTTGGTGATAACCAAGCATATTCGACATAACCGAGAGAGAGGATACTCTCTCTCGGAAGAATATGCATGTCTTCATCATCTTGGTTATCCTCTCTCTCGGAAGCTGGTCTTGAAAATTTTAGAAGCACAAGCAAAAAAGCTGTCACCGATTTTAATATAAAGCGGACAAGTGGATGAACAAACACGTCTTTCCTTTCTTAGAAATGGACATTTGTTAGACCCAAATGAACACTTCGGCTTTGACCCAACATTGGGTCCAACCTCGGAAACATTCACAAATAATGTTTAGAATAAACTTCAATAGTAGAGAGGAAGGATTTTCGTAAGCTTTATATTTACAACCTATTTATTCGTCGAAAGTTATTGCCTGTTGTGTTGTAAGGGCATACACACAACATGCATTTCGGTTGCCATGACTAAAATTCAGCCACACAAAATTTTACTTTATTTAAGTCATGCAGAAATGCAGTTTTTGTTTGCTGCAAAACCTTAGGCGTGACACACTCATAAGACGGAGGTGACGCGGCGCTATTCTTCGAATCAATTTGATCAGTTTACTTTAAACATGGTATAAAATATAAAATATATCACGCAATTTGAAGACGAGGGTCGGTGCCCGCACCCTTCGACCAAAATAAAATGAATGGACGGGCCCAGAAGAAGCACATTTTTGAAGATAACAAAATGAGCACCGGCACTCACTTCGTTTCAGTCGGTCTCTAGCCATAGGAAGCGCAACACGAGGCTATTGTTACATGATAACGAAACATCTGTCAAAATTATGCCTTCGTGTGCTTTCCCGAAATGTAAATGCACAACAAAAAATTTACTCTTTTTAACTGAGCAAGTTCAGTGGTTATGGCCCGTCCATTCATATTATTTTGGTCGAATCCCGCACCTTGATGTGTCTTGCACCTTTAAATACTTAGTTTTAGTCTAGGCAATTCAAATCAAGCTTCGATAGTAGAATTTCTTCTACAATAAAATATGCAAATTACACAATTGAATTATAAAGAGCAATACAGACTAGTAATAAATAACTTTCTCTGATTTTCAATAAGGAGGTAGGTACATGATTAAGCAAAAATTTTTTTAATACTTTTTTTTACAACAGAAAAGCTTTATAAGAATAATAATAAAAGCAAACTGAGGGTAGTTCTAAAACGCGCCACCGATCACACCTGTTGCTGCCTAGTATCTACAATTTAACAAAACACTTTGCGTTTGCAGGGAAACGCTGGATGCAGGCCGCTTCCAACCGGCCCTTTTGGCGATCGATGGGGGAGGCCTATGTCCAGCAGTGGACGTCCTACGGCTGAAATGATGATGATGATGATCTACAATTTAGGTGGCCTAGATATTCTTTTTACCAAAAACTTTATAGAACATTTTGTTAAAACGCCTGAGGTTATATTTCACTAGGATAAATAGTTGAGAAACTTTTTTGTTATATTTAGGCAAAAGTTTTTGTACCTAACATACAATAATAATTGTTGTTGTCCGGTTTAAACTTACATAATAAAAATGTTTTATTTCCTAAACCTAAACTGGCGTCGCGTCGTTTCTGTACTACCTACCTACTTTTTTTTTTTAAATAAACCGTCTATTATAACATTTCAAACGCTCAGTATAATTTTCACTAAACAAGTTTTCAAAATAAAAACTGAAAGTAAAAACAATTGTAATTAGAATTGATTTTTAAGTTGTTTCAATTAACAAAACTACAGTCAAATTCATATAATATAACGATGAATTGATCAACGTTATGTGTGCCTCAGATTTGCATCTCACATTTTTCACGTTGTTTTATTAAAGGTCTTTTGCCGACCACAACAGAAATCTACTAATACGCCATAAATCTTCAATTTTAGAAACAAATAAGAAACGAAAGAAATGTATTCAGAATCTCATAAACCCTAGAACACATTGAAGATAACTGGATTTAAATTCGACGTTCGTTTTTTATTAGATTTCGATACCAATCGAGACACACCTGCGATTCAGATCCTAAGGTGAGTGGAGGACGAACCACAGACTAAAATAATAACAGAGAGACAACTGCAGAGGCGGTGAATATTTTTCAACGTTTTTACAATCTTTTATTCAACTTGCCCTCATCATCAGCCGGAAGACATCCACTGCGGAACATATACCCTTAAACCTCCACACTGAACGACAGCCTGCCTTGCCTGTGCAACTTGCCCTGTTAGTATGTATTATGTATGTACGTTCGCGGTACCTATGTGTCAAATCATGAATTTTAAACCAGTTATCCTCAACCGATTGAGCTGAAATTTGGCATACTTATGTTAATTCGGTGACAATGCAATGTTGTGATACCATTGAGCTGGTCTGATGATGAAGACAAAAGGTGGCTATAGGAAGTCCTAAGCGAAACGACGTAATCCCGTCGAATTTGGGTTCGTTGGATTTCTCTTCCCAAGCACTTTGGTCCGAAATCGATAGTCGATGATCGCCGAGACCTGATGTATATTGAAATGGAATATCTTATTTTCATATTTTTTACGGTGCAAGCTGCAACTTATTAATGTACGTAAATTAAGACTATTCACGTTCGTCCATATAATGGAAGACGCGGACTAAGAGAACACGCTTACCTAGAAGGAACCTGTTTAACTGTGTGGGGCGTTATTTAGTATCTCTCAAATGTCGAAAAAATATTAATTAATACGGCGTTATTTGTTTAAAAATTAATGAAGCCTTCGGACTTTCTGCTGAGTAAATAACAAACATAACAAGTGGCGCCCTTATTGATTTATAGAATATTGCCAAGTTGCAGGTTTAAAAGGTTTACGTTTCTTCGATATCATGATATCATCTGTTCTTCAATAGTCTGCGTAAAAGGTAAAATAAAAAAATGATGCCCTTTTTACGAGGCATAAAGAGCACACGTCCTATTCAAAATTGAATCCATTTTGTTAATACATCTCTTTCTTGCAGTGGTTGTTAAACTAGGGATTTATTCGTATTTTGAACTTAAAAAAATATTATGGTTCAAACCTAGTGATTTTTACAGATTCTTATAGTCTGTACTTATTTATGTTTTTCACTAAATACGCCAAGAAACCAGGTAGAATACACTAGAAATAATATGTTAGAGAAAAAATATCAAAAGCACATTTACGATTTCAGTCTGATTACGGCCAAAACGTTCGTGCTTCGTTCCGTCACGTACAGATGTTAGATAACACCAGTATTTAAATCATGCTCCGTAAACGGGCGGCAACTTCCCGCGCAAAGGCGGCCACTTTATTCCAACACTTGACAGTGGGGACACTTTCTTTGCTATGACAAATTTTTACTAGCGAATTTATTAGTACCCGTTTTTGATACTTGTCTAGTTTTGTTGGTGATGCATCGCTTTTAGTCGAAACTTGAAGTGGCGCCACTATATTCATAGTCTTGTAGTTTAAGACTAGTATTTGTTTAGTTGTATGGATAACCGTGGGTCTTGTTATTTTTGTCGGTGAAGGCAGTGAGTTTTAGGAAGTTCATTAATTACTTTTTAAAATATAGCGCGAAAGGGCGGGTTTGTCAAAGAGCAGCAACTTAGCGAGGTTTGTAGTGCTTTAATAGATTTTGACGGAAATCATTTCAAGAATGGTTTGTGTTCTGAATAATAGCATTGATTCTGTAGTTATATAGAAGCATTTTCCAAATTAAACTAGACGGCTTTTCGCAGACTAGCAGCAAACGTATTGCTATGACGAAAAACGGAAACAGGACCGTCCGACGGCAGCATCTATCTTAGCTTAGTAAATGTAGTCAAATAATTCTAATTCAAAACCTAGTCAGTCACGTTTTGTTACCTTCTCATCCATCCGGATTTGTCCTGACATTAACCGGACTTTCAGTTTTCCGTCCGGACTTTTTGATATTTGCCCGGATTTTATTGACAACCCGAACTTTTTTGACATGTACGGGTTTTTAATTTTCAAAATGTAATGTTTCCTAGTTAGTGGTAACCCCACGGGCATATCGATATTAATTAGTAACTTTTATACGGGTTAAGGGGCAAGAGGTTTAGTTCTAGAACTCGTTTTAAGGACTATAATCACCTTTTCAAATGTGATAATGGTTAACTGGGCCCACGTAAGTACATTGGTAACCCCACAGAAAAGAGAAGTAAATAGAACGGAAATGAGAAGGGAATTCAGTGGCCAGGCATTATGACAGAACCTTGATTGAACATCCTTATTTATGTGAAGTTGACCTGAGTGTATTCTAGTGACTTTCCCTGGACAAAGAGGCGTTTTATGGACTCAAATCTGTGGTCTATCCAGAATATTCCTAACACCGTTATAGCTTTGATATAACAAAACTTGTCAAAACCGTTATAATTATACCCAAACGTTGCGTAACTAAAATAAAGTCCGCTTTCCAAAGCCGAATTTCGTCCTCACTCATGCGAATTATCGGCGAATTCAGCTGAACCGCGAACGGAACCCGAATTTACGCTTCATATAAGTTTTTCAATTCGTATTAGATTATCTGATAAATTATTTTATAAGAACTTAATTTCAACATACATATGAAAGTATTGCTTAAGAGCTCGCTCCCGGTTAGAGGTATCTCTTTAGCAAATTTTATATTTAAGAAAATTTTTGTGGAATAATAATTAATTATTGGCATTAAATTGTAGCTGTTTGAAAGAAATTTTCATGTGGATACGTAATATTTTGGCGGTGGTGATAGAAAACTCAAAACAAGCTTTATTTAATCTTTGTAAAAAAAAAAAATAAGTCGCTTCAGTAATGTACTATGAGAATAAATGGTTTTATTTAAAAATTACTGATGAATGTCAATCAACTTTTAATTTTTTTTAAGTGTCAACTTTTTATGGCTTGCTTCTACTGTCTACCTACTATAATTTGTTAATTTCAGATGGTTGTTTTCTGAATAGTATAAAAAAATATTGGACGACCGATGGGCAGGATTTGAAGCTGTGTGGTTTACGTCCCGAGCTCTCTAACTCTAACCGCTAAGTCTCGGTCGGCGTCCAAATGCTTGAGCTGTCTTTGAATTATCTATAACATTTAAATAGTGAATCTTTTAGTGTGAAACAACATTTCAAATTTAAAGGGTTTGCTTTAAAAGCTAAGCTAATATTCCAATTAGTGTCGACATAACGCTGATGACGACTTTCAACATAATAGAAAACGTTACGCTTATCTTGATGACACGTGGCATAAAAACGACTAATTTTCTTATCACTAGGAAGTGATATAATGTAACTGACAAATACAACACTAAAGTCTACGTTCACCGGTTACAGTTATATCTTTCGCACGTTTTAAACATTTTTGAAAATAAAAATAAGTTAGTGAGAATAAAAAAAAAAAAAAAAAAAAAAACGCATTATCTTTAAAATAACATGGCAAATAGTATAAAATAATTTTCGTGTTGACATTTATATTTTTTTATATTATAGTAGTTGTTTTTTTTTGTCTCATCTCCCAAATAAAAATGTATTTATACTATGTAATGTTATTCTTGTTGTTATGTAATAACAACTTGTTGTAACTTCTTGTTGTTGTTAGCTGTTAAAATTTGCAAGTTGAAGTGGCAATGGGCAGGCCACATCGCTCGGAGAACCGATAACCGATGGGGAAGAAAGGTTCTTGAGTGGAGACCACGAACCGGAAGACGCAGCGTAGGTAGGCCTCCCACTAGATGGACCGACGACATAGCAAGAGTCGCTGGCATCCAGTGGATGCAAAAGGCAGGCTGTCGTTCAGTGTGGAGGTTAAAGGGGGAGGCCTATGTTCAGTAGTGGACGTCTTCTGGCTGATGATGATGATGATGAATGTTATTCTACTTAGATAATACCTAATCCTTTTTTATCTCACATTCATTTCTTCGTTGATTCATTGATTTTTATTTTTATTTATATAAATGTTGAAAACTCACTTGAAACTCTGCCGGCTTTAAGGGTCAGAATACAGAGAACAGCGATCTCGCTAGCGCATTTAATGTTGTTTAGTTTAAGTTTTTAGTTTGTATTTAGTTATTTTAAGTTTTAGTTTTTAGTTATTTATTTAAGTTTTCGTTAATTTTCTGTTTTTTTTAGTTGTGCATAATAAAGTATTATTATACGTCCTTGATGAAAATATTATAAATTAAGAGAAGAAAAAAAAATGTTGTTTCTTTTCATACAATATGACTGTTTAATTTTTAAAAAGTGCTACCGTTATTTTTCGAACTTAATCAAATATTAAGTTTTGTTTTAGTATTTTTTATAATGTCTGGCGTAAATTGGAAAGCCTGCTTATCCTATTTTTGTGGTCATCATAAAAAAAAAAATTTAAACAAAAATCTGTATTTTGAAATATTAACTTCGCAAAATGACCAAAGCACATTTTCAAAACTAGTAATTTCTTATTTAAAAAAAAAACCGCGAGTGAGATAGCGGCGCGCCATAGTCTGGGCCTTAATGAGAGTACAAACAAATGGACCGTGTGAATCGTAGTACTTATTATACGTGCGGTTGAAAGGACTGTGTCGGCTTATCAGGGACTTTAGAATTTCGACCTTAGTTCTTTGAAACGGTACGTGTTTAAAAGATTTCGGCTTAAATCTGGCTCAAGGTATATATCGTAATGACAACACCACAGATTATGTAGTATTTACAACTGGAAAGGCCAACGGAAAGTGCTTTCTCACTTGCCCTAGGACTGTCCGGACACAAGACTGTAGGGGAGCAGGACAGGTAAAAAATAAACCTACTCGAGGACCGTATACGCTGCGACAGGATAAGGTAAGTGTTGTTGCCACAACCATTATTTATATGCAGGCCCAGAATATGGTGCGACGCTATCTCATTCGCGAGATAGACGCGTTTTTTTGGAAAAAAAAAACTACGGAAAATAAACCACGAAATATAATAAATAAAAAAGCACGAGAAAAACCACGTGAACGTGTCAATTTTCCTAAATGTGTGAAAGAAATCCACGTTAGTTTCCATCATAAAATTACTGCCTACCTTTGAAAACTGTACTTCGGTAATTTTGCGAAGTTATTAGTTTAAAGTTTTGTTTTAATATCTTTCTATTACGACTACAAAACATGGAATAACCGTTTTCCCATTTATTCTGGTCACTATATTCAAAGATTTTTTTAAATCTTAATATGTATTTTGAACATATGTATTACCTTCGCAAAATGACCAAAGCACATTTTTCAAAAGTATCTCTAGACGACCGACGGAGATATCCGAGGATATAACTTTACTTATCATTAGAAATAACTTTTACTACGGGACCATCCCTGAAATCACGAAAAAATATATTTATTTATTATAATGATGAGTACAAATATATCCTCGGATATCTCCGTCAGTCGTCTAGAGATACTTTTCAAAAATGTGCTTTGGTCATTTTGCGAAGTTAATATGTTCAAAATACTTATTTAGATAATTTTTTTTGTTTCAATATTGTATGTCCGTCATCTAAAAGAATTAAAGAACCCTCCGTAAAATATCAAAGACTTACAAAACACATGGATTTTCGGGTCAGTGCTCAAAAATATCCGCACCCAAGTTTAAACCGTAGTAACTATTGAGTTATCTGCTAAAACGCTACATGTAGACGAGAATGGTTGCTAGCTAAACTAGGCATTGTTTTGACGACATTGGATTTAGAGTTTTTTTTTTTTTTTTTTTTTATTATAAGTAGGCTTGCGCTTGGCCGCCAACTTGCCTGATGTTAAGCGATGATGCGGCCTACGATGGAGCACGCTTGCCTAGAAGAAACCTATTCACTCTCGACTTGAAGACACCCAGATTGTAACTATCGGGGAACACCCCACTCAGGCAGCGAATTCCACAGACTAGCAGTTACTAGGAGATTATTTAAAAAAAGGTTTCCGACAAACCGCGCATCACCAGGCCGCAATTTACGCATAAATTAATGGAACCAAAGTCAAACCTTGTAATGCACAGCTCTGGCCCTAATACAATAGCTGCTAAAATATTTAATAAATTGCCAAACGAATTAAAAGATGCAGATTAAGAAGTTAGTTTCACAAATAATTTAAAAGCTATATTAGAACCCAAATGTAATTACAACCTAGAAGAAATAATTTTGACGAAATTTATACAGATCGTTCCGCTCAGACTATTGCCATACCCAAATAGTATTATTAGTCATATGTATTACTTTATTGAAACATGTTAATTTAAGAACTTTATGTACGTACATATGTCTGCAATAAAACATTGAGTAATGGGTATTAGATTTAAATTTACGTAGCGCACGTAGCGTAAGCTTAGCGCCTATAACAACGTAAACGATCGATTATAACTCACACTAACAAATGATTCGCAAACAACCGCGTTACAACGCCGAACGCACACAAACAGCCAATCTAAAATTAGGATATAGCAACAAGTGCGGAACATTTGTCGCGAACGGCCTGTTTGTAGAAGGCGCGCCTTATTTGGTAGAAAGTGACTCATTGCCAATTTTGGTCGGACACAATTAAAAAGTCTGGGCTAGTGGAATTTTTATCGTTTTAAATGTCAGAATCTTTTGACTCGCGCCTACGGACATTGTTCTAGTATTTACGTTCCTGAACTACTGTAGCTAAGGACAACCACCCGAGAGACGCCTTATTACCTTATATCTCGAAAATGTCCGAACGGACTTTAATCTAAGCACAATGGCGTCTATTCTGTCATGCCACTCACAAAACTAAACCAATCTGACAGGACTAAAATTATCTGCCTCTCTTTTCAATTTAATATGTGAGAGAAGGATGGCAACAACTTTAGAGCTGTCAAATTTAGTTTACGAGTACATCAGAATCGATGCCAATATCCATATTTCAAGTAAATGTGTCAAAAGGTGGAGGTTGGGTTGCGTGCATAAAGCACGATTAAGGCAAACACTATCAAATTCCTTTTGGTTATACAGTACATAGAGCTGAGGATATGAATAAGTTCAATGTTAATTTTAGAAACGTGATTGATAAAACTTTTTATTATAGAATAATTCGGCGAAAACAGGCTCTTAAACACGCTTTTTCTCCGAATCTTGAAGTTCTTGACAATTAGTTTTTTCATATTCTCATTCCGATTATGTATTGTAATATAATATAAATTCGTTTTTTTATAATAAAACAATTATTGAGTAATCTGCAATTTTTTATTTGTCGCTTCCGTTATTTTATTCTGCAGATCGCATAGATTTGTCTCTGTTTCACGCAAAGGCAAAACTTCGGTTGAGATGACGACATGGTATCGAGTATCGACTCAGAACTGACTTAAGCAAGTTCTATTAAACGAATCGTATGTTCGTTAAAAACGTTCCCTGACATTGAAATGTTGAGTCCTTTACACAGAAAAGAGAAGTAAACGGAAAAAAAACCTCTCTTCTGTGGTCCTTTATGATAGAGGTCACGAACATCAGAATTGCCAATATCAAACTAAACGCGTGGCTGATGCATGAAAAACAAACGAAAACCCCATCTTTTACTTGAAGTGTCATTGGAAAGGCTGGTTTACGCAACAAGGACGTAGATTTCGTTAGGATCCGTCCAGGTTCAGTTGCTAGTAACGTAAATCAAGCTTTATAGTGCTAACAGACGCTCGAGCGCGGCTGACGGACCGCCGTCCAACCAACGGGAGAGAAAGAGTGAGAATATCATATTTCCCTCTCTTTCTCTCCCATTGGTCAGACGGCGGTTGAGGTCAGCCGCGTTCGGGCGTCTGTTAGCAGTTAGCGAATGCGAAAGACTAGGCGTTACGTGTTCTAACAGAACGAATCTACACTAATATTATAAATAGGTAACCTTTGTGACTGTGTGTTTGTAAGAGGTAATCTCTTGATTAACTAAACGTATTCTCAAAGTTCTTTCATTGATAGAAAGCTACGCTATCCTTGATAGTCTTAGGCTATGATTTGTGCACGATGCGAGTGACGCTGCGGGCAAAAACTAATAATTAATAAAACGTTACAATTAGTAGATTTTTTGGATGTTATTTAATGGTCAGATAAGGAAGTTCTGCTAAGAAAAGACGTTAACAAGAGTTAATCTCCAAAATACCCAAAACATCTTTAAAAGTACGTCGCAATTTCAATAAACTCAACTTCACTCTCAGGGTATTAACATCCAAAATTACTTCCGCAAACTTTAAAATGTTCTCTCGTACGATAAACATAATGTACTTGGCCCACCCTTTCCTCGCCGTAACTTTCGTCAACTTAATTTTACAGCTTCTAAACACGTAACCGTGATATTCTTTATAACGAACTTAGTTTTATAGGGTGCTAGATGTCGGGCTAGGGGTTGCGGAGCGTTTTTCTTTTTTAATGACGCTATAAATATTCGGCGTAGGTAGGCCGCACTTGTTGTTTTGAAAATTGAACGTTGCGTAACTCTTTTCTTTGAATTTCCGTTAAAATAAATTATAATTAACGGTTAATTTACTTTTACCGGCTTCCCTTACAGAGCAGCTCTTCCGGGATAACTTTGTAAAGTATTTGCTA
Source organism: Agriopis aurantiaria (assembly GCA_914767915.1). NCBI lineage: Eukaryota > Metazoa > Arthropoda > Insecta > Lepidoptera > Geometridae > Agriopis > Agriopis aurantiaria. Next base: position 3,237,723 of record OU612003.1, read on the forward strand.
TATTAGGTAACAAGGTGAAAATATATAGGCGGCGGTGACCACTTACCATCAGGTGGCCCGTTGCTTGTTTGCCACTTATTCTATAAAAAAAATATGTACAGTTGTAACTTTTTAATTTTCGCGATTTGAACACATTTTTTAATGTTTATCGGGACTTTTCGCGCATTATTTTATTCAGATGAAAATAGATCCGAGTAGATTCGCTCGACGTTTCGCCCATTTTACAATGGCCGTGGTCACGAGCTGAATATAAACCACTAAATAAAATAATGCGCGATAAGCCCGATAAGCAAAAAAAAAAATAACGTATATTTTCCTGTAAAAGAACACCTAGATGGTTTACATACACTAAGCTTTTTCTAGATCTTTTCAGCCGTTACGAAGTTAAGTTTGGATTTGGAACTAACGCAATTTCTTTAATATTTATCGGGACTTATTGCGTATTATTTTGTTTGGGTAAAATAGGTACCTTTCGTATAATAATACGTGATAAGTCCCGATAAACATTCAAAACATGTGTTTAAAACGCGTAAGTTAAAAAATTACTAACGTGATTTATCAAGTTTCGTATTTAGTAGTGTGTATAAGTAGCATTTTTTCACAAATCTTAACACGATAAGGCAGAGTTAAATCACATTTAACCTACCCAACAACACAATACAATTCACCACATCTCCCTTAAACTGCTTAAACACACCCCAACAACAAAGGGTCTTGATGTCTTAACAAAAGGTTCGACGAAAACCGTTACCGCCGCCATCTTGGTTTCTTTTTCTTTTTTCTTGGCATAGACAGGTCCGTGCATTGTGAAGAATTCACCTGATCGTGGGAATAGACAAAATAGAGGGGCTAGACGAGACGCGGTATAAACAGTAAGGATGCTACTGAGAAGTGGCTTACTAATCCGTATTGCATGCACTTTTGGCTGTTTTTAAGAATTCATTTTAGGTATGAATTAATTAGCTAGATTGTGCGAATTGTGTACTTACTAACATAATTATAATAGGAAGTGTATGAAGTACGTATAGTTTCACACATTTCAGCAATAATTCAAGAAATTCCTTTTAAAAGACGCTTGTAAACATGATAGCAACTAATGCTGACTTTATAACTTTTATGTGTTTTTATTTGTTACTAAGACCTACCTGAGAAAGGTGTGCTTATTATAATTATATGGATTATACTATTATTGCAAGTGGATTTTATTTCATTAATAGATAAAATGTTTTTTTTTATCTAGGCTTAAAATCCATAGTTCATATTACAATGTTAACTATATTAACAACAAAAGTCCAACATCTTCGGTAGCTTTGCACTGGTCGCAGCAACAAGAACACAGTTTAAAATATAGCAATTATAAGGGACTGATTTTGAAGAGTCCTTACTGTTTACACTGCCATGCACAAGGGTGGCCATAGACGATAGTTTTATTTTAATAGTTTTAACGGTTGCACCGAGGTCTATTACGTTCTTTATATGAATACATAGCAATGGATCCTAACTTGTATGTGACACTACTATTGTGTGTTTTATATTCGCGTGAGATTTTATTTTACGACTGGTTTTTTGAAGGGTCTATATCTAAATACGCAGTGAGAAGATGCAAACAGCACTCATAACTAACTGTCGCATTTGCGTGAGAAATGCACCAACGGAAAATGAGTTTGTCGCCAGTATGAAGATATGTCGGAGTTTTGGCGCCAACGTGGAAAAAATATGTTCTCTTATTATATAATTTTCCTAAATCTGTGTATTTTCGAGTGTAAATGCGTAATAATGGAGGATGATTATTTATTAAGTGTTCGTGGACGTGCTCTAGTGTGGGTAGTGATATAACGCGGTGAAACGTGTAATGTGTATTTTCGGGTTGTTTCCAAAGCTTTATAGATGCCTCTTGCAAAGTCTCCACCACTTTACTAGGGCATGACTTTGACTTGACCGTGACTTACTTTGCTTGACACTGACTCTGACTGACTTGTTTGACTACATTTTATCAAACTTGATATTAATAATTACTCGACACTGGCAAATGCACAAGAGTGCGACGCCAAAATTCTCACAGAGGAAAGAATATAAAGATGTCAATCAGTCAATACTGTAACACGTACTTTTCTGGAACGCACTCTAGGGATTGTTGAAAGTTTAAGAAAAAAATAACAAGTTATGAACGAACGCTTGTACGATTCCGAGAAAAAAAGACGTGAAGGATAAATGTTTTGAAATGCGCTAAGTACCAATCGTATTCATAATTATCTGGAACCCACTTCGAACAAATACACATAAGAACCCAGTACCCAACCACTCTAGTAGCCTTCGACCAAAATAAAATGAATGGACAGGCCCAGTAGAAGCGCATTTTTGAAGATAACAAAATGAGCGCCGGCTCTCATTTCGTTTCAGTCCGTCTCTAGCCGTAGGAAGTGTAACACGTATCTATTGTTACGTGATAACGAAACATCTGACAAAATTATGCATTCATATGCTTTCCCGAAGTGTAAATACACAAATAAAACCGGGATCAATTTTTTTGTAACAAATATACTGTACATTTTTATAATTAGGTGTTGAAGTATATGTCCGACGGTTTTGACTCGTTTTTACTGAGCAATTTCAATGGTTAGGGCCCGTCCATTCATTTTATTTTAGTCGAAGCTAGTAGCTACTACTAATCATTTTCAAATAGCATGGCACTTGACAGGTGGTTTGACAGTACTATAGTACGTAAAGTGATTCGTAAATATTGAATGTGACGTCACAGAATAAATTAAAGATTTACATTTTGCCGCGAAAACATATAGCTAAGCGCTACTATGACAATTAGTAGTGAAAACTAGTGTGCTAGTGGTTGCCAAGTGCCACGCTAGTTGAAAAGGAATTTTGTGCGTTAGGAGGTAAATTTTAACTGATCAGTCACTGTCAGTCACTGATTGTGTGATGCCTTCAGTATACTGAAACTCCCCCATCTAATACCTAATTCCCCTCATGTAATGGGAATCTACCTAACTAAATTAACATGAAATTTCGTTACACGCTAGTCATCTCGCGTAAGTGAGTTACCAACATATAGGCTTATAATATGACCTGGTTTCTAGTCATTATATATGAATATATTTATTTACACAAGAAATACATAGCAAATGTAATGTATTTATTTACTAAGCAATTGTAATGTACTGCTACTTATTTTGAACAATTTTTTAATGTAATTTTTTTGACTGACTTATAATTCACACAATATATTATTATTATTCCTCGGTGAGGATTTTGGCGTCGCACTTTTGTTCATTTTCCAGTGTCAAGTATTAAATTATTATCACATTTGACAATATGTAGTCAAACAAGTCAGTCAGAGTCAGAGTCATGCCTTTGTAACGCGGTGGAAGTTTTGGCTTTAGATGCCTTGTCTATTCAGCCAGTGTCAAGTAATAGTAATAATGGTTGATATTCCGAAAACCCGTACGAAGCGCTATGATTCCATATTTATTGTGCGAACTGCTAGTCTGTAGAATTCGCTGGTTCGCGGGTTTTCCCCGTCAGTTACAATCTGAGTGTCTTCAAGTCGAGAGTGAATCGGTTTCTTCTAGCCAAGCGTGCTCCATCGTAGACCGCATCGTCGCTTAACATCAGGCGAGATGGCGGCCAAGCGCAAGCCTATAAATTATTCATTATTAAAAAAAATATGTAAAGAATGGGTTTCTTTTCTATGCGTAGGTTTAGATAGTAATTAATTCGATTGAATGACAACAAACAACCCTAGGTTTTTATCATTCCTGCGTATGACGCACTTGTTTCAGTAAAGTCACAACACAGTATAAACCGTAGCCTACCACGTAGACATGACGATAAGGATCTGGCTCACATGATTCTTATTCCGTAACAAGACGGTTCAAAATCGGTTGCCCCACTTGAAATTAAGCTTGCCACTCACGGTCGGCAATGAAAGTAATTAACTTGATTAATCTCGAATGTCTTCGAAGAGTTCCGGCGATGAGTAATGGGGTCTATTTCTTGACACGAGTTCTTTAGGAACTTCTAAATACAGTACAATAGACTCGAGAACCAGAGAAAGAAAAATGTTAATGAGTGAAGTCACTGGGCTGAATGGGAACTGTAAGATAAAGCAGTGACTTTACAAGAAATTAGGCTGCAAAGATGAAAAGTGGGTTTTCTACACTAGTACAGTAATAGTGAGAATCCTATCTCCACATCAGAAATGAGGAGATCCGTAGAGACGAACGAAGGTTACCGGATTAGCAAGTTGAAGTGGCAGTGGGCAGGGCACATAGCACGCAGAACAGATGGCCGATGGGGCCGAAAGGTTCTCGAATGGAGACCAGACCACGGACCGGTAAGCGCAGCGTAGGACGTCCACCCACAAGATGGACAGACGACCTAAAAGAGACCGCAGTGAAACGCTGGGTGTAGGCCGCTTCCAACCGGCCCTTTTGGAGATCGATGGGGGAGGCCTATGTCCAGCAGTGGACGTCCTACGGCTGAAATGATGATGATGATGATGATGATTACAGAATAAACTTTTCTTTGAGGATAGTCCTCGGATGGGTGACCTCTAGTCATATTAAAACCTAAGCGCTTTTGTTTGGGGAAGTGATTTTAACTTATAGTCTATTTTGTCGGTAAAACATTAGACAGACATTGTAGACATCAATGATTTTCATGGCACAAAACACAAAGTCTAACTGTATTTGTAGTGTTAGTTTTAGTTTGTATTTTGTTTAGTTAATAAAGGCACTTGCCCAGTAAAAAAAAACAAAAAAAAAACACAATATTAAAGTCAAATTACCATCAGGCGAGTTGGTGGCAAAACGTGGCTCTATTCTATATACATATGTATGCATAAAACAGTGTCGCGGGGATTAAGTTTGCCAACTCAATATGACTCAGAAAAACGGGTTATTCATATATATTTTTTATAATTAGAAGTTTGCAGGTCTACAAATCGCAACATGTAAAATCCTCCGACGAATTTTCGCTATGACTCATAAACTTGACATTTAGGTAATTAAAATAAAACTTACAAATCAGAGACATTTGTAATTAGATCACATGGACGTATGAAGGTCAACGGACGCGTGAAAAAAGGATATAGCAATCGCAACGGTGACTTCAAAGTCACAGTTCAATCCACAGAATAAATATAAATAGTACTTAAAGTAGTATAATGCTATTTCACATCATACATAAAGCATAGAATAATCAAAAAATATTTTAGAGCGCCTGGTTAGTGCGACTCGTGACCGCTGGCGTGTTTCTGGCTCAACGCATAAGCATTGCCATTCAGCAATTTGCGTGGTTTTGCGTGGCAATGCCGCCAGCATGCTGGGTACGCCGCCAACTAGTAGTGGGCTTGAGCATTTGGATTATCTTTAGACCATCAACGGTCTATAGGAAGTCTTACTGTTTTTGTAGTATTAGTATTAGCTTGTATTTTTATTGATTAATAAAGGCACTTGCCCCATCAAAAAAATAGAATATATTAGTTGAAAAATATACAGGGTTACTAGTAATAAGTTAGCAACCTCTTAAGAGCGGCTTCAATACGTCAAAACAAATAACTTCTGTACTACGACATCAAAATTCGCAAAAAAAAAATACTGCTGTTTCATACGTTTTGTCGGGAGTGATGTTTTTTTTTTGTATGGAACGGCTGATTTTTTTCGCGAATTTCGAAGTCTTACATAAGTTGCTGGTTTTGATGTACTGAGGCGAGACCGCCCTTAAACAATGGATGCTGACCATGCAAATTACCAGTAGCCCATATACGCGTCGACTAGAGAACATCCTCCTTTATCGTTAGTTAAAAACTAAAAAAACACGCAGTTGCCACGGAATACGAAAATATTAATTTGCAATTCTTTATTTAAACTAGTATTTGAGAGAGATGAAGATTATGAAATACGTTTATTTATGCGGCAAACAATTTGGTATACCAGTTACATAAATTACTAGCTTTTTCCGCGACTTCGTACGCTTTTCGATGACGCTTTCGAAGACTTTCGTATGAACTATCAACCTGCTTTTGCCTGTTCCCCTTAATTCGGCCCTTTCGCAAAATCCTTTCTTAGCAGACCTCTTAAGGAATCTATATGTACATGCCAAATTTCAGCTTCGTGAGACAAGTCGTTTTCGAGATATCGGTGTCGATTCTGTTGTACCATTCTTTAAACTGAACTAAATTTGACAGCTCTAAAATTGTTGCCATCCCTTTCTGACGTATTAAATTAAAAAGAGACGCCGATAATTTTAGTCCTGTTAAATTAGTTTAGTTTAGAAAATGTTACAACAGAATTGACACCATCATGATTAGTGAGTGAGTGAGAGTATTTCGCTTTTATACAGGGTTACACATATAATACTAACTAGACTGTACTTACTAAGCAGAAAAGAGGACATTGTTATGACCCATCATTATGAACAACTTTTACTGTGAGACCAACCCAGAAATCGTGAAATATCAGTTGTTACATACATTTCGTAGTGACTTAGATCGTTTTCTATGGATCAGCTGATATTTTTTCACGATTTCAGAGTTGCTCCCAGAGTAAAAGTTGTTTATAATGATGCGACTATGGACTCCTTTCGGCTTAGTACACCTTTCCGCGTAACCCAGTACAGATGTAAAATATTTGTCAACGAGTTGAAACGTTGAGTCCAAGGACACAAAACGTATGCAAAACACTTTGGACTTGGTTTCGCGGAGTTTCGCCAATCATTACATAACGAACCACCTAGTAAGCCTAAATCTAATTCATCTAAAAATAGATTCTTATTTCTAACCTAATGTTGCAAGCAAGATCACTTTTAGAGATTTTAACATAATATCCGATATATGATATCAATCTTCTTGGAGAGTTTTGAATTCTAAATAGTTACGAAAGTTGACACACACTTTTGAGACAGATATTCCCGATAGCGCTGATGTAATAAGACATTAAAACCGGTATTGGAACGAACTTGTAACCTAAAGTAGGTTATTGTGTCTTTAAACTAGACATTAATCACGTTATGCGGTGTTATTCAGTGATATATAATATCATAGGTGTTATCGGCTAATTTCGTCAAGTACCACTCCAGGAGACCACGCGGTCCACTCACATAAAGATCTACTGCACTAAATCCGCAAAAAAACGCTCCATTTCATAGTCTAAGTCAAGGATTTTTAACCAGAATTTTCTTGAGGGGGGAGCAGTTAAGGTCAAATGCAACGTTATTTAAAATGTTGTTACTTACTCTGATCGAGCGCTTTACGCTCACAGAATCCGAGCATTTGTATTTTTTGTTCGGATTAGGAAGCGATGCTTTGTCCTTTTCCCGCAAAGTAAGTATCAATATGGAAATGGTATGGCGTACTTACATGAGACCAAGGACGTTTTATACCTTATTGGCATAAAACGACCTTGCATGATACGTAATTTATAAGTATATTGCACTCTCTGTCTAGTACGATATTAAAATACGTATACCTTCGTAATTTTGAACACATTTCAAATTTTCACGGTGTTCTGTTCTATTTATGGTATAGCCTTATGGGTAGTTAAAGGGCCGCGGCTGGAGTGATAGAGTATCTCTTTTTATCCAGACGTACGGTTCCTCTGGAGTTCAGTGCGACAATATTCTACCAAAGGTAAACGTGGCACTAGTCTCCTCGGAGAGTCCACTTACAAATGCAGGTAGCAATTTTTTTAAACTGAATAATCGTCAGTTCTTTTTTGCGGGCGTCGTTCTTTCTACCCGGTTACATTTAACGACCGATCGCCAGGGACTTTCCGAATGTACGAAATTCGAATAGAGAGCTCCATCACGATTGTTCAAATAGTTATTAGCGCAAGTTCTGTGTCTGTGACTGGGTGGAAGACAGGGTGCATGAGCGGGGCGATTAGCGGGTTTAACTAGTTAGAACATTTCATGCATGCGTTTTTTTGTTTGTAATAAACGGGAATTATTCATGAGATTAAAACGGTTACTCCGACTATAGTTACAACCGCATTCGGCGGTCTTTTCTAACGTGTATTTATCGTATATTACAAACAAATTTTGTGAAAGCTAACGCTCGTTTGCACACGGTCAATAAGGTCTATGCTACATACCTAAATTTTAGAAGTTGTGGAAGTGAGCTTGTTACGAATTAGTGTCAAGGTTACAACTGCGATGCGGTGCCGTTTAGGTTTTAAGCTGCGTCATATTAAAGTAAAGCGTCAGTCAGCAAAGTAAGCGTCATATTATTATTAAAGTTGGATTCCTAGTGGCTATGAAACGTTTATGAGCATGGTACAGCGTGATGCTCGCCATTAGAAGTTAGACAAAAAGCAGCACCAGTTTGATTTTTTGCAAACAAAAACACACTGAAATATCAATGAATACGTGTTAGCTATAAGAATATCGTGAGCACTCAAGAACATCATCATTATCAGCCTATCATGTTCCCACTAACATGAAAAAGCATGCATAGGTAATGAAAGTACCTATCTATGCAGGAAAACGCTGGATGCAGGCCGCTTCAAACCGGCTCTTTTGGAAATCGATGGGGGAGCCCTATGTACAGTAGTGGACGTCCTATGGCTGAAATGATGATGATGATGTCCCCACTGCTGGACACAGGCCATCTCTCAGGAAGAGAAAGGGTGGGCCCTAATCCACCATGCAAGGTCGTTGCTTCTTGGCGATTCATGTCTTTGAACTGTTTGAAGTTCTTGGATATACCGGTCTCCTCACGATGATTTCCTTACCGTTTTTGTGATGGCATCGATGTAAGTACTAAATGTCTAATTAGGACCTAGGATCGAACCAGGTGCAGTCAGATTGTAAAGCGCTCACGCTACCGCTTTCACCATCGCTCCAAGCACATTAAATAACGTTGAAATAACAATAGACAACACACCAAGAATTTTGACTGTCTTAATTTACATAATATTGAATTTACATTTTTAAATGTTATAATTTACTTTGAATTTTTATTATTGTTACTAGAAAATATTGACATTACTACTCTAACCTACCTACGAATAAATTTTATTGTTATTCTATAGGTACTGATTCGTAATTTTTTTATTGAATGACTCGTTACACGCTTTTGCTTATCTGTAAGTGTGACGAGTATTTGTCTATAAATAAATAGCAATATTTTGTAGTTTTGTGAAATCGCCCATCGCTATTCTTGGCACCCCAACCCCTTCCTAAACCAGCCAGGGATTTGCTATTCAGATTTCAGTTAGCCGTTCTCCTATTTGATTAATACCCCAAATATCACCCACTTCGTTAGAGCTAGGCATCTCGTTAGGTATTACTTGCGTACACCTGGCGTTCCTTGATGTACGCTTGAAATTGTATAGAACCGCACGTTCGTAGTAATTAAGTCTTTGCTTCGTGCGTAGAGGACGCAGACGCTCGTACATTTCAAATTTTTTTAAGTTATCATCATCATCATCATCTCAGCCATAGGAATCCACTGCTGGACATAGGCCTCCCCATCGATTTCCAAAAGGGCCGGTCGGAAGCGGCCTGCATCCAGCGTTTCCCTGGTATCTTTTATATCGTCTGTCCATATTGTCTTGTAATTTTTTTTTTTTTTTAAATAATTAATAGGCTTTCGTTTGACTACCATCACGCCTGATGTTAAGCGATGATGCGGTCTACATCGGAGCACGTTTGCCTAGAAGGGACCGATTCACTCGTGATTCTCTCGTCGTTGTCGTTTCGTCTTTTGAAGATGTAAAGATCGAAGTTATTATTTGAATTGATTGATTTAATATCATTAGTACAAATTATTATAACGAATTTTTGTTACAGATTTAATTAGTTTTTGTTAGGTAAATTTTTCTCTTTTATGTAATTAATATTTAATTTTCAGGTTAGGTTAAAATTAGCATCACAAATATCTGTAGAGATAAATAATTTTTCCAAAATCCTTATTGTACTCGAAGAGACGTAGAAGCGGAATTACACTAGAGATTCGTCATATACAAATATTTATATATAATTTGATTGAATGTACTTATGTGAAATCTAAGCAGATCATTATTACAAATATTCAGTAAAAACTTTCATTTTGATTGAAACAAGTTTCAATACTTAACAAGTATTTTTTTTTTTTTACTTCCGATCAAAGGGCCGATAATCTTCAAACTACTGAATAATTTTCATAAATCATAGCTAAAAACACCCCCGAACAACTTAAAAAAAAAAAAAAACAGCCGTCTTGGAGCTACGATGCCACAGGACATACATACATATACCTACACGCGTTAATCTTATAACACCCCTTTTTGCGACGGGCTTATTAAAATAGAAACCTATCTACCTTAACTACTCGTAAGTAATTAAGATATTAAAAAAGATTGCTTAATTAAGCATTAAGCATAGCATTCCATGATAAAATTTCGAGCTTCTCAAAAAATAAGAGTTCCGTTTTTTTTTCCTTTTTATGAACCCTAAAAACAGTGAAGGGTGTATTAGAAACGCTGACTGACCTTCCATAAGCCGTGAGAAGTATCCAGAGCCAAACTACAACCTTCATTTCATCATTTTCATTGTACTCTAATCATCTATCTTTTGTAACAAAACCAGTATCTCACCATTAAGAGAACTTGGTAATTGCGAAAATCAATCAAAAACGATCAAGTACAATACAAATATGAAATTACCTACACACACTATTTAATACAAAAAAAAAACACAAAAAAAAAACGTTTCTGTATTTCTGTACACGTCGTCAGTGTATTGTAGATTGCTCCAAGGTTTCACCCGTAAGTTAAAATCGACGTTAAGTTTTCTGACATTTTCAAATTTTCTACGCAATTTTCTTATATTTTTTTTCCGTTAGAACCTTTTACAAACGTAATAATAAAAGTTGAATAAAATCGGTAAAGTTCTCAAGTTATGGCGTGCCGCGTGACCAAGGTAAATAGGGATTCATTTATATATATACAGATATGTATATCTACAGGGAAACGTATAGACAGGTAAGTCGTATATTTTATAAGGTCCTTCCGTTACATATTAACAACATTCACAATAACCAAACGTGAAACCCAGAGCCTTAAATAACGTCTTTTCTTCCTACCCCCATATCTAAATCAAGTCATTCCAGCTTACGATAAGCTCCTTGATGGGGGTATATTTCTTTACAATTTATATTGCTCGTAAAATGTTTGCCGCCTCTTGGAAGTAAGCTTCGGTTCGAGCTACCTGAGCTGTTTGCTTTGTTTACTTTCTATTCGTTCTTTGTTTTTGAATAGTACTTTTTTTTCTGTGACCAGATTCTATATATTCGACAAATGTAAGAAATATTTAACCGTAGATAAATACTGCTATATTAAAAAAATAACTTTAGTTTAATAAAAGACGTTCATCGACTTTGGGAAAATTATTTACTAGATGTTCCGGGAATGGGACGTTAAAACCGGAATCATCTTTACACCATGTGGATGTTCCTTTTTCTGTCACCAGATTGTATATATTCTATACAAAACATTCGACAAGTGTAAGGAATTTGATATTTTATAACAATAAGTAAATATAGAATATAAAAATTATAAGACATTTCATGAATAAGAAGTTCTGCGAATGGATGAAGGGAAAATTATTTACTAGATAGGTATTCCGGGAATCGGACGTTAAAACCTGAATCATTTAAAAACTATATTAATATTACAAAAGCATTTTTATTTTGTAGGTATATTTAATCCTATTCCATTCAGTAATGTTTCAATGGATTTGATGCGTAGTATGGAAAAAACGAAAACTCTAATGGATGTCGAGGAAAACAATTGTTCACAATAAATTTTTCTTTAAATCCTGTGACATTTTACGGATTAATACAGCACAATTAAAATTTTTGTTTCCCAATAATAAAGACTAAAATTTGGCATGCTATTATATACTTACAATAGTACATATGTAAACCTATTAAATTTCTTTATCAACAACATAAATACAATTCGGAACGAAATGCTTTTTGCAGATATCTATCTATTCCTTGAATTCTAGTGTTGTGGTATTTTATTGACATAATAGTGATAAGTAGGTACCTATGTCTGGCTAGCGACGTTTATCTTATATAAGATAAGAAAACATAATATTTAATTTAGGAAGGTAATTCGGTTTTTCTTGGACGGTGTTGCAACAGGCTACCTACGCAATAATTTTATTTTATAGAAAAAGTGCAAAGATTCGTTAGTACAACAATATTTAAAAAATAACTGTTGAAACCAGGGTTAGAATATGACAATGAGGCCTATTCTGTCATACCACTCACTAAACTAAACCAATCTGACAGGACTACAATTATCTGCCCCTCTTTTCATTTTAATGGTTGAGAGAAGGATGGCAACAATTTTAGAGCTGTCAAATTTTGGTTTAGTTTAGTTTAGAGTGCATCAGAATCTGTGCCAATATACAACTATTATCTATTACTAGCTGACCTGACAGACGCTGTCCTGTCTTAGAACTGTCAAACACGCAAAGTTAAAATTGTAAATCTAATTTTTTTACACATTGGGTTACATTATTGGAGTTTTAGTAATCCCTATTTTTTTTTAAATATAATATAGCCTATGTACCTGGGGATAGTGTAGCTTCCCAACAGTGAAGGAATTTTTTAACCGGTTCAGTAGTTTCGGAGCCTATTCAATGCAAACAAACAAACAAACAATCAAATCTTTCCTCTTTATAATATTAGTATACATAAGATAAGAAAACATAATATTTAATTTAGGAAGGTAATTCGGTTTTTCTTGGACGGTGTAGCAACAGGCTACCTACGCAATAATTTTATGTTATAGAAAAAGTGCAAAGATTCATTGGTACAACAATAATTTAAAAAAACAGCTGAAATTGGGTTAGAATATGACAATATAGGTACGAATATTATTATATACGTAGGTACGTAAAGAAAATAAAGTTCAATGACCAAAAAGGTCTCTAATGTCAATAGTGAAATCAATGAAACCTATTGATATGAAGGACATATCTAACATGTTTGCAAAAGCTAGTCAATTATTTAAATTCATGAATAATAATACATTTCGCAACAATAACAACAGTCATAAAAACCAATGTCGACAAGAACGCAGATGTTCAAAACGTAACGGTTTTATGATAAATTGTTAAGCATTTTACTGCTTCACATATAAATATTGCATTATAACTTTATTTAAACACACAAACACCTCAAACTAACAACAAAACTATGAAAAATCTCACCATAGCAATCCAAATCCGTTCATTAAACTAGTAAGTCTTTTTCACAATAGAAGAAAAAAAACCACAAACGTTATTCTAAATTTAAAACTACACGCTAATAAAACTAATTTGGACAATGACTAGAATTCAAGAGAACCCGGGGACACGACCGTTCGCGTCGATGGTCGAAACATAACTGACGAGTCGGCGACTGACTCTGAGTGAGGGTCAAGATTCGGAAAAAAACAGGCCGCTGCAGGCAGTCAGTGGCACCCATACGTTCCGGGCGAGATCACTACAACAAAAAAGAACCCTAAATATTATCGAAACACCGGTTCCCAAACTTATACTACTACCTGAGTTACATTCTTATTTATTCTGTACCTGCGGCACGATTTTTTTTTCGTTTTTCGTATCCTTCTTAGGATCTATTGGGTTTATTGGAACCTAAATGACTCCAGGTGAGGACTTTTGTATTTATTGTTTTAATTAACTCGCTATTTTATTTCTTTTGACATTTCGAAACAATACCCTGATAATATTCTCGTGTGCCAATTATATTTTTACAGACCTATTTCTTAGAGTATTTCCAAAAACTAATTCAATTATGTCGAGTACAAAAAGAAACTGATTTAGAAGAAAACCACAATAAACTAGAAAATACAATAATAACGGTCGATATCCAATAACATAGTACTCGAACCTAATTGAACGATTCCTTGAGATGCTTTCAATTTAATAATATGAACTATGAGCTCATTCGAATGCGAAAACTGATTATTTTTTATTTGATAAATACGTGTTTTCAAGGCGATCCACGTCCGTTCATTGTACTCTTTTTATTACCTGTCGGTATTAAAATTATTTGAAACAAATATGAACGGCTTTTAGTTGAATGTTCCATGTGGTCATAGCGGTCAATGACTCGATTTTCAACTGCCGATGTTTTATCATTTTATTTGAGGCGTTCTAACCAATAAATCAGTTTAAATACTTGGTCGAGAATTTTATTAACTGATACCTGATCTTTTTGACCTTAAATCTAGATCTAAAACGATACACTATTTGCCTTTAAAAGCCAAGACACGAATTTTGTAAGATGATTATATATTTTTTTTGTTATAATAAACTTAGTATCAATGAATCAGTTGTAATACATTTTTAATTCAAATAATATAATTATACAGGATCAGAGGTAACTAATGCAAAACCTACTAAGGGCGACTTTGGTGCATTAATATTAACAACTTTTGTCCTACAGTATTAGAAATTCGCAACAAAAAAAAAACAACTGCTGTTTCATACATTTTGTCGGGAGTGAATGTTTTTTTTTTCCTATGGAACAGATGCTTTTATTTCGCGAATTTCGAAAACTTGTAGAATAAAAGTTGTTAGTCTTGATGCACCAAAGTAACCCTTAAGAGGTTTAGCGTTAGTTACCTTTGACCTTGTATATATAATTTAAAATTTTTATGTAATTTTATTGTATCAATTTTAGTGGTTCTCATTAATTTATTAAGGTAGTTATTATTTTGAAAAGTTTGAGATACATAGTCGAGCCCTGCAGCTGCTGCCCTGCACACAAACATAAACACGCGTAAACGACACGCGTGTGTTAATAGGGATATGTGTGCGTGCCTGTAGGGTTGTACGGCAATTTATTATTTCTTGTGATTAATTTTTTTTCATACAAGTAGTAAAAGTAGCAGCTTGCGATCAGCTGGACGGGGATAAATGTGTAAATCAGAAATAACGTTCTTCGCCGAAGGCTGCCAAAACACCTTGCGGTGCGTCTCCTTCGCGAAAAGTCCAGTATTAATTTTAGTGACGTTCAGTGAAAGAAAAAAGCAAAGCAGATTTTAAGAGAGAACCTGCAATGAGATAGGAGCGCTGGCGAAAATAATAAATGGATTTAAAAAAACCTGTCGCGGAGAATAGCTATTTTCATCAATTAAAAATAGTTTTTTTTTTTTTTTTTAAACCCCATTTATTATAAGAGCTGATAATCTACAAACGACTGCACATATTTACATAAATCATAGCTTTTAAGATTTTTTAATTAATGTTTTTTTTTTTTTTTTTTTTAATGCCTTTTTGAGTACATAACTAACTGATCGGTCGTAACTGGCACTTAATTTTGTTTTGGATAGACAAAGGATACATCAGAGACCTTGTTTACGCGTATAAACAATTAGAGCAGTTTAGGTCAAATTTAGGTAAAAAAAGAAATAAAAATAATATAGTATATGGACTCAAGGATTTTTTCCTTCTAATTGTTTGTTATAAATGAATCTACCTACGTGCCCTGTCAGTTTATCGGACTCTAGACCAGACATCCTGTATAATTATATAGATTTTAGTGTATTATCTTGTATTGTATTGGGCAGTGTCTACGAACAGAACAGAAATACGCAGTGTAGGCTTCTGTACGCGTAGTCCCAGATTTGATAGTTTTCGAAAACTTTTTTCGTTTACGTTTTGTTCCATACATTTTAGTAAAGCGCCTCTATCAGAAACGTCGAGGAACTAAAATCGGTAGTAATCGGCAGTATAGATTGCTTCACTCTAATACGAAAAACGTTTTCCAATACCTTTTAGCCCAGCAATGTATGGAACAATACGAAAACGAAAAAAGTTTTCGAATACTATCAAAACTTGTACTAAGGGTACAGTTGTTGCAGCAAAGATGCGATGGAACGTGGTTGAGTTTTACATTTGTAATAATAATGAGATTAGTTCTATGGCGTAATCTATAAATACATGTCTTCAAACCTAGCTTTAACTTCAACTTCGAGTCACGTCCGAGCCACCATGGCAACATTTCCTTACATTCTACTGCCGATTGCATATAAATGACCTTGACCATACACGCGTAACGAAACCTAGAATAGATTCTATTGTCTCAGTTACGTAAGTTTTACGCTAACTTTGACATAATTTCATTGGTTTTTGATTCAGCATTCCCAAAACGTTACTATTGTGACGCAAACCGTTACTTTTGACCCTTTGTCGTTACTTTGATGGATGGATACTTATGTTCGGATGGAAAAAGCTCACGAAGACCGACATCATCATCATGTGAAAAAGGGGGGTTTATCCAGCTCCTCGATCACACAAACATTGTTAGAAGACATTGTTGTTCACATCACCTATGCTTGCCGAATAAAAAGAGACGCAGCTATATAATAATTGTATTAAGGCATATCTCCCTTATTTGTCTGATCTGAAATGTTTTCTTTATTGGTATTTATTATTCATAATTATAAGAATTACATGTCAAGTCAACTAAAATTATACATAAATGACATAGCATTATGTCATAAATTTTATAAAAAATATAATTATGTAATTTGTGTAACATTGATTCAGAAGTCTCGCTCGAGTACCTATAAAATAAAAACCGATCGACACTTTTCTGTACTTAACAATAATCTACATAAACACACACACACACACACACATCACAGTGTTTTTTTTAAAATAATCTACATGTTTTGATATACTATCGGGTGTCGGCATTCTTTTTCCCGCATAAAATATGTATGCAGTCAACTTTATATTGGCCACCTGTCAGTCAATAAAGCCATAAACACATAGTAACTCTCCATGCCATGCACTATGCATACACAGTTGAGGTAGGGCGGATGTAGGTATACCCTATAAATAGGACCAAGGTGCTGGGGTCAATAACCCGGGGTCGACGACCTGGGATCTGATGACTACCATCATCTTGGTGTTTAGGGATCACTGGGTCGAGACCTTATAAACCTTAGGCCAGTTTGGGTTTTGGGTAACATTGGGATGGGAACGTTTAAAACATATTAAACGTATTATCACGTATTATTATTTAAGTATGTATATAAAACTATATATGTATGTATATCAGTCTCTGGCAGTCATATCACAAGCTTTGCTAAGTTTGGGGTCAGATGACCGTGTGTGCAAAATAGTCCCGGATATTTTGTATTTACAACGTTAGCTCGGGAAATAGGTTCGATATGATAATTAATGTTTTATTATAACAATTCAGTTGTTTCTAATATAACAAAATGCTTAATATATCTACCAATATTAGGCATTTTTTTGGTTTAATTTATTAAACCAAAAATAGTGGCTATTGACATCAATTTCTCACATGTCGAAATGAAATGAGATTTTTTTTGTTGTTAAGAACGCCTTTCCGAAATGCGTAGGTATTAAAGTCGTACTACTACACGCGCACGGCCCAGACGCACACAGCGACGGGACGACGGAGAACAAACACGAGTCAAGCCAATTTTTTATTATTAATTTAACAGTTTTTGTAGTGTTGGTAGCTTGTATTTTGTAAATAATAAAAGCACTTGCCCTACTTAAAAAACAACAATAACAGTCATAGTACAACATCGGTTTCTTCTAGGCAAGCGTGCTTCATCGTAGACCGCATCATCACTTAACATCAGGCAAGTAGGCGGCCAAAGGCAAGACTATTATTAAAAAATAAATAAAAATGACACCAATGACTAATTTTGTGCGGAACACCAACACGCCAAGTCTACGTCACACGTTCCCCATAAAGTCTTACAAACGCCATGATTCATAAAATTCGATGTACGCATAAAAAAAACTTTGCAATACGTTGACCCGTTGACGTTTACGCCATGTGGTGTCAAGTTCCATGCTGGTTGCGGTTTCAATCTGGAAACTTTATGGTAACAGATCTACTACCTATAGATTTTCAATGAGCGTGGCTAGCTCAGTGCCTCTCGCTCATCATCGTATTTTCGCTCACTGCGCTTCTTGCAGCCCAAAATGCTACAACCAACCATTGTAAAATATCTTTTACAATTATTTCTCAGAGGAAACACGCATTTATCACATTAAATCACCAAAAAAAGGCAATAAATATAATTCAGACCCGTTTTGTTTGTCACTGATTATTACAGATTTTGACACTTGAGGTACCAAAAACAGGTCACGCCGATAAGGACAACAAAATCTATTTATGTCCTTTTCGTACTTGTGCTGAGCCATATCAAGTTGTCTCTTTCACTAAAATATATTGCCGATCTGGTTGTGTATATCTGTGTTTATGGTAAAACAAATAGGGCAAGACCTTGTGGACCGAGGAGGTCCTATTCCCTCCTACAGAGAACAGATAATTTAAACAACATGGTTTCTCTCAATCAGCGAGATCGTAATGATTATTCGGATGAGTCACAAGTATAATCAAAGAAAACATCAGACTAAAAAAGGTGGTAGGTAGTTGTCTAATTATATTAATAAAATTTTCATCACCGTCATCATCATTTCAGTCTTAGGCCAAGGGCCGGTTGGAAGCAGCTTACATTCAGCAGGCGTTTTCATACGGTCTCTTTTAGGTCATCTGTCCATCTTGTGGGTAGACATCCTACGCTGCGCTTACCGGTCCGTGGTCTGGCAGGCCACATCGCTCGAAGAACCGATAACCGAAAGAGAGGAAAGGTTCTTGAGTGGGGACCATGAACCGGAAGACGCAGCGTAGGTAGGCTTCCCACTAGATGGACCGACGACATGGTGAGAGTCGCGGGCATCCAGTGGATGCAGATGGCAGACTATCGTCCAGTGTGGAGGTCTAAGGACGTCTTCTGGCTGATTTTGATGATTATACAATATACAAACTATGAACAGAGGCATAAGCCTTCAAAGTATCCTTCGACGTAAAGGAGCTGTCTGCGAGAGGTTTATATATTATACTAGCTGTTGCCCGCGACTTTGTACGCGTAGCCTTTCATATAAACTTTCGACCCCGCATTCGCCCCCTTTAATACGGCCCTTTCGCAAAATCCTTTTTAGCGGATCTCTACACCCCATAAGGAATCTATCTGCCAATTTTCAGTTTCGTAGGTCAAGTAGTTTTTGAGATTTCGTAATGAGTGAGTGAGTGAGTGAGTGAGTGAGTAGATGAATTTCGCTTTTATATATATAGAAGATAGATTGATCAATAACCCTGTGAACTGCAATAAATAATTTAAGGCCTGTAAATTAAAAAGTAAGTCAATTTATATAAATTCAACAGCTAGTTGTATCCCATCAAGGCAATTAGTATTAAAACATTGGCATGAAATTTGAAAACGCGCGGCTGCACCGAAATAAAAACAAGATTCAATTCAACATCCGCCCTCGGCAATTTCAACTCGATTCATTTCGATTCGATACATTAACGAATCGAATAAGTAAACAAGAATCGAGTTATGTACATGTCGGAGTAATTTATTCCTTTGCCAGGATACGCAAATGAAGTAGACGATATACGGACCCGAAATTCCCTCATGATAGTATTGCCGGCGTTCCTAACAAATAGAAAATTAACAGAGGACCTGTTTCTATAAAAGCCAACTGTATTGCATAACATGTGCAGAAATGTGCTTTTACTTTACCCCATCCTTGTTTTGTAGTTTTATTGACAGAACTACTGAGAAAAAGAGAATCGAGAGTAATCTGACCTAACCCTGTTTTATGTCCATCCCTATGAACATGGCTAAGACAGAAATAATAATTCCTGAGAATACTTTTGTCCCACAGACGCATCACTGTAATTTCCCATTTTGTATGGCACTTTGAACACCGATCTGTGCGATGTTAGTCTGACAAAACGCGTGATGGTTGCTTTTTTTTTTCCGAGCAAGTGCCTTTATTATCTAAACAAAAATACAATCTAATACTAACAATACAAATACAGTTACGACTGCCCATAGACCGTTGGAGGTCTAAAAACAAAAAAATAAAAAATAAAATGTGAACCTGCAATCATGCGGCGATAAAATTTTGTAAACGTGACAAAGCTAGTGTCCATACGTTTTTCTTATTTTCGCCATAGCAAAAATACTGGATAAAATTTCACAGCAGCTCACGTGCTTGGCCAGCTGTCGTTACTTGGCCACCTACTGTTATGAGCTTGCAGGAGTTTAACCTTTGCACATTTTATACTCGGTGGTATTTCAAAGATGTCTCTTGAAAGAAGACTTGATTGCGTATAACAAATGTCACACTTTCCCGATAGGCACTAGATTCGGTTAGGGTGTTTGTTATTCATGAAAATTGAGGCTTGGCACTGTATTTGTTGTTCAGTGACTTCTCCGTCTGTTGTTGGGATATTTTTATTTTATACATGTGTGACTTAGATTCGGTTACAGCGAAGCACTAGAGTTCGATGACTTAACCGCTTACTAACTGGACGTCATTGTAATCGGATTCACTTTTATTGACAGACTAGCGGTCCGCCCCAGCTTCGCACGGGTATAGATTATAGCCTATGTCACCCGGGGATAGTGTAGCTTCCCAACAGTGAAAGAATTTTTTAAATCGGTCCAGTACTTTTTGAGCCAATTCGTTACAAACATACTTACATACAAATCTTTCCTCTTTATAATATTAGTATAGATAGTATAGATGAAAACGAATGTCTCAGAATCTAATAGAACAAACACATCGGTTTTTTTTTTAGTTTTTTTTTATCTAGGGCAAGTGCCTTTATTAACTAAACAAAATACAAGCTAAAAAAAAAAAAAAAGTTACGAAAAAAAAAGTTACGACTGCCCATAGACCGTTGAAGGTCTAAAGAGTATCCAAATGCTCAAACCCACTACCAGATAGCAGCGTACCCAGCTTGCTGGCGGCATTACCACGCTGAATGGCAATGCTTATGCGCTGAGCCAGAAACACGCCAGTATGTTGGACACGCGTCGCATTAACCAGGCGCTCTGAAAGATTTTAGAAAATGAAATGAGTTGCCGGTCGCCTTGGGTCCAATGTCTCGACCCCTAACGGCTCAAATATGAAACCATTGCCGAGGTTAGCAAATTTTGCGCCGCTTGATCGGTGATTGTATGTATGTTTACGAGTTTTTATATTTGTTTAACAATAAATTGCACATCGTTAATCCGATCTTCATTAAAGAGTCCTTCGCTACGCCCGGTCATTTACGCCATAGCTTCTCTATCTCTACATAGTATAAATGAAAGTCGCTTTCCGCGTCTGGCTGTCTGTATGACCGGTAACTCGTTTTTAATCACGCAACGGATTTTGACGCGGTTTTCATCATATATATAACTAAAAAACCACCCCGGCTTCGCACGTAAATTACACCCGTGCGAAACCGGGGCGGTCATGCATGATATGCTAGAGTTTTAACTTTTTAACCATCTGGAATGATATGGAACCATCAACAGAAGAAATAGAAGATCCAATAACTAGAACTGAAATAAAAGAGAATGCACGCTCGTAGGTATCATTAAACGAAGGTACCTCCTCTCAACATCGTACTCTGTCTCTGTCGAAGGTTTGGTCCGGAGTTCGAACCACAGACTTCAAAAGTAAATGGAATGGCCATGTGTAAGATGTCGCTAAAAGTAAGAACACTTCAAACAAAATACACCTACTTATTAGGGACGTAAATGGATAAGACATGAAGTTACATCTTATTTTATTGAATAATAGGCTTGCGTTTGGCCGCCATCTATCCTGATGTTAAGCGATGAAGCGGTTTTCGATGGAGTACGCTTGCCTAAAAGAAACCGATTCAATCGCAACTTGAAGATGACTATAATGGTTAATTTAAATAACTGGATTTTGGATTAAATGAATTATTAATTATTATTGAAGACATATATATATTGTAACTATCGGGGGGACACCAATTCAGGCAGCGCATTCCACAAGTTCTACAATTTTATAAGTTTGATAAATTAAAAAAACTATATCAACTATGCTTGTGAACTTAAATAAACTAGTGCAGAAAAAGACATGATAAACCGCATACTGTACAAGTGTACACAGCATTGTTAACACAGCCCGCTATTGTAAATATGCACTTGTTATGATGGTCCTATTTGTCGGTTTGTATTTGTGTCCTTGTTGTGTCCCATTTATAGTAGATAATTCTCGAGGTCCCTGCAATGAGATAAGGAGTCTGTGAATAGATGAAGTATGCTAGAAGCTCTGTTTATTTTTGTGTTTTGAAAGTCAAATTTTTCGAGTGGCCATTCTATAAACTAGTGATATTCCGTGGTCTCAACCAATTCGGTCAGCTGACAACGCCCTGAGGTATCGAAGAGAATTCGATTTCGCAATGAGAAGGGACCTAGTTGTCGGGAGTCTCGGGACTGTCGCGAAGACAAGTGCACGGAAAAAATGCGGGTATAATGTAAATAATGAGTCAACTCAACTGTCAACGTCAAAATCTCACCCGCTTACCTCTCATTTTACCGATAAAGCACCAGCCGGGAGTTATGACAACTCGAAAGTACATATTATTATATAGCTGGGTGGATGACTTGACAGGGCCCCGATTCTACTAAAGAAATTGTTTTTAAATTGTAATTGTTGCTATTTTAATTGTTAAATAATTGCCTCAAAATTGACTGTTTTAAATATTTTTTTACTATATTTATACTAGAAAAATACAACCACCTAATATTATAACTTAGTATTAAAAAAAACTGTCAATTTTGAGTCAATTATTTAAAAATTAAAATCGCAACAATTACAATTTAAAGAAAATTTGTTTAGTGGAATCGGGGGGCTGATCGTAAGTAGAGCGGACTACTATTGTCAATTTTACCTATACCACAGAAGAAACTATAGTACAAGTACAGAAGGCTCACTCCGAAATATCATTAAAATGAATAAAGACTCTCATTACGTGGCAATAAAGTTCGCTTTAGCACGACTGAAACGTAACTAAACTTCATAAATACATACAGACGCGCGCGCGTGCAAGCTTTTATCCATCGTGTGTTTACTGCGCAAGAGCTTCTTTTGCCGTGAACGTTAAGAATCAGGCTTTCACTAAGATATAGCCTTTATTCCGTTTCTACGTAAAATACACAATAAACCTGTTTTATTATTAACTAACAAATCCCTGAAAAGGTTTTACGTGTAGAAAAAGTTTTCGTTAGGCATCGATAAATTGGACAACTTTTACTTAGATAAGTACTTCTTTGTAAGTAAAGCTAAAGTTCAAAGTTAATCTAGACTAGGGCTTTTGTTTAGTTTTGTTAACAGGCCTTTCTTTTATACACAGTAATTAAGTATGCTATACAATAGAATTTTTGGTGTCTATATCGACTAGAAAAAAAGGGGCGCTGGAAAAATAACTTTATTTAAACATACTCAGCAAGCGATTCCTAACCATATGACCTTGAGCCCGCTCTGCGAGGCGCTAGCCTAACTCAACCCCCGATGTGCCTTATATGCTAATCTGAACTTAAGAAAAACAGGCTACGTTTAGAATTTAATTCGGAAAGAAATCGTAATTTTTTGCTATACAAGGGCTTCAGTCGCTGGGGAGTGTAAAGTTGATAGAGCGATTTTGTAACGTTGTCCTCGTTGTCCTCGTTGTATAAGCATCTCTTTCGTCCACAGTAATAAGGTAGATAAAAGCCTGCACGCAGATATTTATGAAGTTTAAGTACGCTTCACTGTGTGTACTAAAATTTACTATAAACTTTGCTGCAACGCAGTGAGTCTCTATTTATTTTTGTGTAATTTTGGAGTAAGTTTTCTGTACTTATAGTACTATTATTTATCTAAACTTACTCAGTTCTGGGGTTAATGATAATCATGATACTCGTAATTAATAATAATTATAAACACACACACACACACACATATCCAAGAGTTCGCAGACTAGAGAAACATAAAAATCTTATTCACACTAAAATTATTTATGCGAAAGTTTGTGTGTATGTGAATGTTTGTTAGCACTCAACTCGGATAGGAGTCAACCGAGTAAAAAAAATATTGGTATATAAACTTTTAAAATACGGGTTCAAATCACGAAAGTTTTAAAGTTAATTTTGCCACAATATTTTTTTTACATTGCATATTTCTTCGCGACTGTACTTAACAATGATGCACTTTAGATAAATGTTAGAAGACTGATGCAGCGAAAGGCACCGTTTTTCATTCGCATCTCTCCTGACGATTCCATTTCCTTTCTTTGGCCAGTAACAAAATTGGTGTTAGAAAAACGATGCATGACTAACTAAAAATATTACTAACTTCGCAAAGCTGCAAGTACAATGCTCTAACAAGTAAAACAAATTATTAAAAAAATATAACCCTTCTGCATTGTATAAATAGTAGGCAACTGAAAAGTAACAGCGGCGCGCTGCGTACCTATATATACCTACTTGTAGTAGATACAGAGCTCTTTAATACCGCTTTATCACGTAAATTACTGAGTATTTCATAGTAGTAATATATAGTTTTGAAATCTGCTGAGTGAGCTCTTCACAATGATGGTAATATTGACCTATACAGCAAAGTTTACTTCCTAATTTTCCCTTTTTATTTTCGCGGACGCCATCTTGAATTCTCGTACCGTCAATACCACTATTAAAACGATTCAAATGACACCACATAATTATGTCAATGAGCGTGCTGCAATGAGCGAGAGGCTGTAGAGCGTGCCAAAGAAACCATCATACATACATACAGTCGAAAAACATAGCAGAAGGGTAAAAAGGCGAATTTGTGCGCTACCGTGGCAACATGTCCGATTGCGTTAGTTATCTCAAAGACAAAGTTACCTATCTACGGGGTTACGCGGGAAGGGTGTACTAAGCCGAAAGGGTTTCATACTACTCATCATTATGAATAACTTTTACAATGGGAGAAACCTGAAATAGCGATAAAAATATCTGCGGTGTAAAATTAGGGAATGAATTCCGTTTATTGCAGTTCCCGTGAAGTCGGTTGTTAATTAAATGACGTAAATCCTTTGTTTATGGCAATCACAAAATAAGTTCCAAATATCTATAGAATAGGCCCCCGATTCTACTAAATTGTTTTTAAATTGTAATTGTTTAAATTTTATTTTTAAATAATTGCCTCAAAACTGACAGTTTTAAATTTTTTTTATACTAGAAAAATACCGCTACCTAATATTATATTAATTTTAAGGCTTTTATTTAAAAAATTAAATTGAAACAATTAAAATTTAACAACAACTACTTTAGTAGAATCGGGGCCCAGCCGGGCTAACATGCGCGCCGCGACAAAACTTTGTCGACTCTTTTTATTGTGCCAAAGCAAGACAGGCGTATACGAAACCGTAGGGCCTAGTCACGTTCTCGCTCGGCAAAATGACGACAAGATTTTGTCGCGTTGCGCATATTAGCCCTGTAGGACAATGTGCGATATTTCCGAGAAACTGAAAGTCATCAATTGCTTACCATCAGGCAGGCCGTCAGCTTCTGTGCCACCTGTGGCATAAAAAAGGCATAGTAAGTAGTTGTAAGTCGGATGCAATTCTTGCTCTATTTGCACTTATCTAGTATACAGGGTTACAGGGTAACCTCGACGTCCTGTATCCTAGCAATCGATATAAATCGACAAAGTATCGCGTTACAGTCATCGAGATTGTAACCGAATGCCGGACGGAAGGACTTGCGTCTCGCAATACGTCGATGTGCGATTTAATGTTATTTACTATTTAATATATCAGAGATTTTTTATGCCATAGGTGGCAAACAAGCAGACGGTCTGATGGTAAGTAGTCAGCGTCGCCTATGGATACTTGTGTAACACAAGAGGCATCACAACTACCTTGCCGACCCTTTAAGAATATTAAGGGGACTGTTGCCGTCTGCAGCTCTCTCGCTCGCACATTTTCACATTAATTGAAGATATAAAATCAATGAGTGTGAATTTCCAAAAAGCAACAAAATCATGTCTTGTTGTCTATCGTAACATTACATTGCTGCAGACGGGAACAGTCTCCTTAACTCGCCTTTTGAAGAACCCTATGTTGTAGCTTCTCGGAAACACTACGGAAGGCTGCTCATTCATTGCTCATTCCACATTTAGACTAGTGTTTTCCTGTCATTCGGGCTGAATTGTCCCAAGAATCATTTGCCCAAGATCTAGTTAGCTATTTTGCCCTAATAACTGATGTAAATGAACACAAGCCTATTTTGAATAAATAAATCCTAAATGACTATATTGCACTACATTTTCCAATAATACCTAAGCTACTGTTCTGATCGAGTGTGATCACAAAGGGGAAGGCTTCCCACGTATTACCTTTTCAAGGAAAAGGATTTGTACCGACAAATAATTTCTAACGGGAGTCGAGAAAGCGGAGAATGGCATTAGTTGTATGGAATACTAGTACTATATATCATCTGTGTTCAAGGTTATCTTCGACAAGTGATCATTCTCTCGAAAAATACGATTATAAGCTACCGGATTAATATTTTTTTTATTGTCTAATAAAATATCTGACTTTAAATATAGCCAAAAAAATTAAATGTGTTGATAATTACGGCAGATATAAGCATTTTAATGTCTTGCTATACGGTGAACTCGCTCTATACTTATAAATGACGTCATTTATAAGTACTCCATACTTTACGGGAAAGGGATTCAGGACACTGAATTCCTTCGTAATCCGAACAAAAATTTTAAACGCTTGTATCTCTGATCTTTACTAGCCGATTTAAATAATTACTTCAGTGTACGTACCTATCACATTTAATTTTTTTTTCAGGCTTTTAGTTAGATAGGTAAACTCTTTATTGTTCACACCAAAAATAGTTAAAATTGAATAGTTAATGTGCTGTTTGTATGTTAGTTTGTTTGTTTAGTAAAACCAAATCTTACAAGCTCAATTAAAAACCCCCTTCCTCCTAACCGATTTTGCTGAAATTTTGTAAACACATTTAGTTCTGATGACAATACAACATGCAATACCTAATAATGTTATATTTTCAAAATGGCCGCCGCTACAAGATGGCAGATTACATTTTCTTTGCTAAGGCTAAATGCTTGTTTGAATAATGTTTTTTTAGATTAAGTTATTTTTGACTAAGCCCTTTTATTTTACCAAATCAAACAATCGCCGATAGCCTATAAGACTACTTAATCAGTAACACGTGGCTTGAAGATTTGTTTACGCTTCAAAGCATACCGATAAAATTATTTAAATTACCCGTATTCTGAAGTCTGCGTTAATTGAATTCGGAATTAGGATCGCGTGCGTCCGTTTTTAATTCGAGCGATTGTTCGATCAAACCAAGATTCGTTCCTTTGTTCGGATACGTATACATTCGGTATATCGTATATTCCTTCTTTGTTCGGAACACGCGAATTCGGTAATTGATACCGCATTTCTGTTATTATATTTGGTCCTCTGTCCCTGTGTTGGTAATTTATCGAACGGTCGGTAATGGTTCGTTATACGCAATATTGTCTGTTGTTATGTATGTGTGTAATCAATATTGATGGCAACTTAGCGCGTAATTTTCGCACAACTTTGACCAGCGAAAAATAAAAAAAGTTTACCCGTTTAACAGTCTTCAAAACAGAGGGTTCTAAATTTATTTATTTCTTGTTTTACCTCGGAACTGCGTCATTTACAAACCGATTTGGGAAATTCTCTTTTTTTAATTGAAAGGATATAATTTCAGATAGGTCGCATAGTTTTTTTTTTTTTCAAAATAGTTTTAGTAGTTTGGTTTAAATCAAAATAACTGTGAAAATATGTAATCCTAGTAAACAAAATTGCGTATTTACTGGTTTTTAAGTAGGTTTTTTAAATTGATAATTTTTTGTTTCATTCTGTTCGAAGCGCCAGGAATAGGCATGTGTCCTAATGTTTAATTTATTACAAACTAGCAACGCACCCCGGCATCGCACAAGTGTAAGTTTTATTTTTTTACATCTTAGGTTACATTATTGTAATTTTAGTAAAGATCCCTATTTTTTTGAAAATATAATATAGCCTATGTTACCCGGGGATAGTGTAGCTTCCCAACAGTGAAAGAATTTTTTAAATTGGTTCACTAGTTTCGGAGCCTATTCAATGCAAACAAACAAACAATAAAATATTTCCTCTTTATAATAATAGTATAGATAACAGGCTTAGCGATGAATACAACTAAATACATTACACATACTGAAAAAATAAATTTAATTAGCTGATAAATCTCTGAGATATGAGCGTTTAAAGTTTTAGGTGGGGATGGAGAGGGGATACTCTGTCTTTTTCTCACAAAGCATTGTGTTAGTATGGCATTTGTATGGCGCGCCTGAGGCGTGACGTCATAACTTAGTGAGCTCTCTATCTAGCATAAAACACTTTTTTTTTAAACCTATACTGTCCCACTCCTGGGCAAATGTCTCCCCCATTTCTATCCAGACAGTGTGATCACCAAAACACTTATAACTAATAAATTTTTAAACTAATTTCAATTTTGGTTTCGTTGATGGGCTATTTGTAATCAGCTTTTTTATGAGGCAATAATAAAACATTAGTCATCATGCCTATTATAATAATGGAAAATACACGCGAGAAAATCCGTTTCAAGTTTTTAATTTCAATGTGTAATAATAAAAAACCTATGAAATCATTATAATAATATGATTCAAACAGACATACATAACACCAACACGATCTATAGGACCAAATTCTAAGTTGCCATCTCAATAAATCTTTGTAAAGTCCTAAACACGAAGATGCATCCCCGGCATGTAAACATTAAACAGGGAAGCGCATCGATCGATACGGCGGGGTAAACAGGCGGTTGGCATGGCAACCGGGCGGGAGCCGGGAGATTTCGTCACTTCCGCCCCCCGCCACCCTGTCTGACACCCCTGGGGTTGCTGTCCGCAGCACGCGTTGTTACCCCACAGAATATAATATGCAGTAGGAAATAATTACGGCGATGATTTTATCTCATTTTGAATGATAATCTAAAACCAAAAACCACTCACTGATGATTCATCACGAAATCTCGAAAACGATTAGACCTAGGAAATTGAAATTTGGCAGTTACGATTCCTTATAGATGTTGAGATCTGCTAAGAAAGTTGAAAAAGGGTAGTATCAAGGAAAAACATGGGTTGAAATTTAATACGAAAAAAAAATCTCGACAAAAGGAAAGCTTAGTAGAATAGTTACCTAATTTTGTTTAAAGTGTAATATACAAAAAGTTTTACTTCCAGTGTTACCAAAAAGTGCTCAAGTCATATCTATAGACCAGCTGGTCAAGTGAACTGATGACGTCAAATCGTTACAATATTCTTTTTATGAATTATCTTGGAACGATTATGTTTCATAACTGATTTAGTTATAGTTTTTTCTTTGGTCTAGCCTAGCTAGTAATCTATTTGTGTGGTCTAACCAGTTCCAGTTAACCAGTTATCTATTTTTATAATACCTAGTTCAATAGATACATTTATTGTTGGATTTAGGGTCGGTTATTGTTTTTTTTATTTTTTATTTATATAACTTAAACCAAAATTTAGCCCAATAGGAGTCAGTGTGTGGTAAAGGTATGATAACCTTGATTATAAAACAGTGGTTTGACAGTTAAGGAGCGATAAGTTATTCTACTGCGTTTTGCGAACTGTGGCAAAAGCTCTATGCGTCCGCGTATTTCAATCGTTTATTACCGTGCAGATAGGTACTGTAGGTAATTGTTACTGTCTGCGCCGGTTCCTGTCTGATATGGTAACACTGACGACATTGGAATGAGCTAGACTGGTAGGTAATGGTCACATTGTATGTCCTCAGGTCGTGAAAACATTGTACTGTTTTTAGGTACTTAATGATCTGAATACTCATGAAGTAATTTTTATTTCATTGATTTCATTGTTTTTTATGGTATTCTTCGTATTTATTGAATTTTCAGTAAATTCAATAAACCAAGTTACCACCAACCACGTTTTTATTCTCCCAATTATTTTACAGTTTATTTTATTCTTCTAAAAAAAAACACTGGAAAATTTGCCTAAAAAGTCCACTTATAAAATAACATAAGATAAACAGGTCGAGGTTATTTCTAAAACCTTTTCAGACTCACCCCGCGGGTGAGTTGGGGTAATGTCGCCAACTCGTTACTTACCTGAAACATAAAGAAAACACAATTTAATGATAGTATTCAAAATTAAAAAGAAAAAAAAAGAAGAAAAACAAAAGAAAAAAAAAAATACTTTTATAGAAATTAATTTAGTCTTGGTTAGATATAAAACATACACCATTTCGGAAAAAAAAAAAAAAACATACAGTCGAATTGATTGAACCTCCTTCTTTTTGAAGTCGGTTAAAAATAAGGATGTATTTTAAATATAAATTTAAAGATATATCAACTTTTCTATCCGCTTGACAGCGAAGATCATAAATAAGAATACTACTTTAGTCGAAGCGAAAATTTATGTAAAAAGATAACTTAAATAAAATAAAATAAGTGCGTTTAAATAAAAAAAATAGTTTCATATGATTCCAAATATGAAATACTTCTCTTGTTTTAATTGCTTAATTTTAACACCCAAAAATTAAAATGGCGCGTTGGCAGTTCAATAGGTAAGAGCTTATAAAACAAGTTCCTATAATTACTAATTTTTTTTCACTAATAGCATAGAGTCTTAGGCACGGATCAGCATGAAAATGAGACAGAAAAATGTCGTTTTATTCCCGCGTGATAATTCCATCATGAGAAAAGTTGACAGAGCAGTTTTAAGCATAACCTAACATTTCTCAAAGTACATATAAGGCCGATATAGTACCGTGGCCAGGAGTGTTCCACCCTTAAACTATAACGTAAAATTTTTTTTTATATAAAAAAATTCATCTATACTAATATTATAAAGAGGAAAGATTTGTATGTAAGTATGTTTGTAACGAATTGGCTCTACAAGTACTGGACCGATTTTAAAAATTCATTCACTGTTGGGAAGCTAAACTATCCCCAGGTGACTTAGGCTATAATCTATACCCGTGCGAAGCTGGGGCCGACCGCTAGTATATCAATATATAAGCTACTAAAGTGCTTAATAATCTTTGACACAGCCATTTTACTCCATAGAATTGAATGTACACGTCCCAAGTAGCTTTTAATTCGCGTTATACCCAAACACCGAACGTTTAAGGGTACACAGAGCCTTTGTATGAGTGGACAATAGCACCCTTTCTACCCTCTCATTCAATTGGCGTTCCGTAGCCATGATTATCCGGGAGATAAAATTGTTGCCATTGTAAAAAGATTATGAATAACGGGCGTTATAAGTTATTTTAACGTTGTCGTTAATTAAGGCAGGTTTTACATTGGTTTTTGAATGAATTAAATTTTAGTATTACATCACCGTTTTAATTTTTATTGGTCTAGAGATTTAAAATATGCATGCAATTTATAAACTGGAGTTGGTAATTTAATCAATCAAGTCGTGTTATTGTTTTTGGAATGTTAATGGGATATATCTTATTACCAGGACAAATTTCATCAAAACCCATTCAGCCGTTGTTGAGGTATGATAAGAATTGTAATAAACAGCAGGAACTAAATTCTAAACAGAAGTATTTATTCAACAGTTTTTTTTTGTAAATTAGGCAATTTAACCTAAGTGAAAAAATCTCAATCCCAATGTACGCATAGTTTATAATTAGGACACATTTTATCAAAATTTGTTCAGCAATTTTCGAAGTACGATAAAAATAGTGATAAACAGCAGCATATAATTCTCAACGAAAGTATTGATGCCTAGTTTTTTTTTGCAATTCAGCTAGTACCGAAAAAGTAAAAAAAAAACTATATCATAGTGTATGGATTTATCTTTAAATAAATGGAAATTCGTTGGGGCTCAAAGCTAAGACCAAAATGTTAATTTAAACCAAAATACACAGCATAATTGCAAAATTAAAACTCACAGTCTATATTTCCATTGAATAATTTAATACATTTTCATCTACATTTTAATCTTATTAAGGCTCAGGTGCTAAAATACAAGACTGCTAAAGTAAGTCAGTATATTAAGCTATTTACATTTATATTTCGTGAGCGCTTTAAGTATCGAGTGAAAACAAAGGCGCCTTGAAGCCACTTGCACTGGCAACATTTTCTCAGGAACAGTAAGTACAGTAGGTAAGTTTAGTTGGAGAGTTGTTAGATTGGTTTTAACGCCATCTATGACGGAAGCTGTGAACTATTTTGAATTTCGATTTGTTTTGAGCACAGGTGGCGCAGACTTAACTAACGTGACGCAGACTAACGTGATTTTAAACAACTAAGTGACGAGGCGACCAAAGCCCTCACCTGATGGTAAGCGCCTCGTAACAGTTGCAATGTT
The DNA here is from genome assembly GCA_914767915.1 of Agriopis aurantiaria. Lineage (NCBI taxonomy): Eukaryota > Metazoa > Arthropoda > Insecta > Lepidoptera > Geometridae > Agriopis > Agriopis aurantiaria. The sequence goes on from OU612003.1 coordinate 3,270,009, forward strand.
AATAGGAATTTTAAACTTTTACATTTTACGACGTAATATGGTGATAGCCTGAAAACCCGCTTTTTGCAATTTTTCAACGGCAAATAAAAATCTAATGCAAATTATATTTTCAATTATGTGATAAGGTGCGAGCGAGAGAACTGTAGACGGGAAGAGCCCCCCCCCCCCCCCTTACAATTAAAAACGTTTTGACATATTACGACGCGCTCTATCGCTCGTATACAAAATTATAAGTGATGTTGTAAAATATTTGGCAAATAAACCAGCCAAGTGCGAGTTGGGTTCGCACACTGAGGGTTCCGTACTACCACAAAAAACAATAATTATCTATTTAAAAACCGACTTCAAAATTAGTAATACATATAAAATGTATGAAATTTCGATTCGGTGAAAGAAATTTACACGCGCTTGGCCGGTATATTTGTGTTTGTTACCTCAGAGCTCCATGATTAATTAACTACGATTTGGAAAATTCATATTTGAAAGGATATACTTTCAGATTGGACCCGTACAAATTTCATCAAAATCGGTTCATTAGCTTGGTTTTTAAATCAAAATAACTGAAAAAAATATAACCCTGCTTTAAACTATCACGGTTGTACACTAAAGTTATATACGATTATTTACGGGATAAATAAAATAAATAGTATTTACCGTGGTAAGGCTGAGGAAGGAGCTCCCAAAAAAAAAAAACAATAATATGTCATCCAAGTAAACGAAATTACGTAGGTATTTTCAAATCGGTTTTTTAAATTGATAATTACTTAAACTATAATTATCATTTATGCACGATTGTCCTTACTGTCTGCACTACAATGTAAAACCGATTTGCACCTCTTTGTCTTATAGTAACGAGATAGCGTGGAAAATACGTACTTTAAAATGTACTAGAATTGTGAGCATTCCAGCTCTTAACTTGTTGAAGACAAAGGACCTCTTTGTCACCCTCTTCTACTGGCGTACTTACGTTTAAAAGTAATTTTTTTTCTTATTTAAAATGTTATATTTTCATCCTAATTCGGAAGGAGAATGTAACTTTTAAACTATTGCGATTTGAACAGCATGTTATTATATATAACTGTTTTTGCCCGCGATTTCGTACGCGTAGATTTTCATATACTACTTTACATATACTATTACATATACATAATACTTTCAAATGCCTTTTGTCCTTAATTCGACCCTTTAGCAAAATTATTTCTTAGCGGACCAGAAACGATTGCAAAATTTCAGCTTATTAGCTGCATAATATTCAACACAAAATTCAAAAGCAGACTTCATGTCTTTAATTCATCTTTAAAAAAAAACTTACCACTTTTTTTTTTAAGCCATTAACCTGAATACTAAATTTGATGTCCCTAACCAAAACAAAAGACGTTAGAAAACTGGAAAATCAGGAGTAAAACCTGAGGGATGCAGCTAGTCACTTGTTGACCGAGCGAAGCGAAGGAGTCTACGAGAACTGATCGGCGTTTATATGTATGTTTGTAAAAGTATATCGTTTGTCGATAACTTTACCGTTAATCTAATCTTCATTGAAGCCAGCTACAGGGTAAATAACTTGCGAGAAATTTTTGCAAGTAAATTCTCTTTTCTATTTAGATAAGTACAAAAAAGTTTGACGCGTAACCAAATTATTAAAGAAGAATAAACAAACTCAAATTACACGATCACGTAACGCAAACATAAATTGAGTTAACTTATGGGTTAAAAAAGTTAAAAGCTTCATATTTCGGAGCTAAATTTAAAATAAAATATACTAAATTTAGCTCCAAAATATAAACCTCTAACTAGTCTACTGTGATTTAGGTTGTATGTAACCTTTATACGGCGTTGTACTTTGTACAGCGTGGTATTATTTTATTTTATTTTTATTATTAGTTTGTATGTTATGGGTCTAGCAAGTGCCTGAAATAAATGATTTTTATTTTATGTAATTTTATTTTATGTTATCATTGAAAGCCCGCTAATAACAAATTAATTTAAACGCATTTTTTTAAAATGATGGATACTAGGAACCCTTTTCGGTTTAGTTTACCCTATCCGCGTAACCCATTTTTTTACAATTATATACGATTTTAAGTTTAGATTTTGTAAAAAATACTTAACGCTAAACCCTTAAGATAGAAGCTTTGCAACCTTTTGTACGTACCGGCACAATTATTATATTTTAAAGAAAAATAATGACTCATTCTTAAATAAAGTTTTTGCAATTTGGCAATGGAAAAATCAATGTAAATTAAAATTAAAATCATTAAAAATGCTTACCAACAGGCGAGTAGGTGGTCAAAAGGGGACTTATCAGCGTTAAAAAAAACATTGTAAATTTTATTATGACTATTACCTGAAAATATAATTATCTACATTGCCAAAGCGCGGGCACTCGCGACTTGCGTACGACCGACTTGATCCGAGATCGTTACGTATCGATCGATACGTAATTATATACGATCGATATTATCGATACGTACGCATTTTTGTGTGCATGCATGTGTTAACACTAGTTGTTTGGAGCCGGCTTTCTGTACCTAATTGTTTTGTGACCTTACGCTTTTCTGATTTACATACCAATTCGTGCCGGCGAATATTCGGTAAAACAGCCAAATTTGACATGTCACTTGTCAGATTTGCCATATTTGGTAGAACCGCGGGCACATTATTCAATTCTGGCGCGTAATTAAACCGGAAGTAGAAACGGTTGTGGAACAGAGCGAACCTGTTTCCGGGTGGCTGAAATATTGAACTACCTGCAATCTTGAGAGAAATAGCGATTTGAGATCTGTCAAATCCTCCTGCCCATTTTTCTATCGGACTGCCAGGGCGGGCAAAAAAAAATCGACATCGCTTTATGGTTGATATTTTGAAAACCCGTACGAAGCGCATTGATTCCACATTTATTGTGCGAACTGCTAGTCTGTGGAATTCGCTGCTTGAATGGGTTTTCCCCGTCAGTTACAATCTGGGTGTCTTCAAGTCGAGAGTGAATCGGTTTCTTCTAGGCAAGCGTGCTCCATCGTAGACCGCATCGTCGCTTGACATCAGGCGAGATGGCGGCCAAGCGCAAGCCTATCTACAATAATAAAAAAGAAAAAAAAAAGAGCGTGGTTGTAGAGTGCCGGAGTACTGAAGTGCCGGATTAGTGAGACTCTACTGTACTACTGTACTTACGTATTTCACAGCAATAAGCTACGAGTTGGTCGTGCTCCACCACAAACCCAACTTGGCGTAAGACGGGACGGAGTGTGTGCAACTGCATCCGCAGGAAGTCGGTATGCGGTTACAGATTTATGTCGTTGGCCGTTTATTTTCGACGCAAGGTTGTCGGTTCGATTCTCTGTATATACGACATAATTGTATTTAATAAACTGAGTAGTTTTTTTAAAGAAAAATTGGCTTGACCGTATTTTTTATATAAAAAGAGCGGCAAACATGTATGCGGTCCGCCTGATGGTAAGCACTAACCAGAAATCACCGCCTATGGACGCCTGCAACACTGGCGGTGTTGACGATGCTTTGCCAGCCCTGAGAGGTCGTTATAGACACCGTTTTAAAACGCTTCATGTTAAAGCTCGGCGGGAAGACTTTGGGGGACAGACATTCCACACCTTGCGTAAAAAAAGAAAAAAAGGAAAGATAGGAGCGGAAAAATCAGACGGTGTGAGATGCTTTGCAAATGTGGTAGCCCATTTGAGAGACCGCTAGACTTGAAAGCGTGAGGTCGCGAGTTCAAACCCGGGTCCGTACCAATGAGCTCTTTGGAGCTTATGTACGTATTTTCATACCACTGGCTTTTCGGTGAAGGAAAACATCGTGAGGAAACCTGCATACGTATGGAAAAGGAATTCAATGGCGTTTGTGAATCCACCAATCCGCGCTGGGCCTGCGTGGTGGATATGGCCCAAACACCCTTTCGGGAGTAGGCTAAAAGTCCAGCAGTGGACTGTTAAAAGGCTGATTATGATGAAGATGTGGGGGTGAGGTTTATTGTCAAGCCATAACTTTTTACTGACAGCATTGCTCTTTGCTTGGCGGACTACCCATTTACGCAAATTTCGTAAGTAGTGGCCAAGCCTTTTGGCTTTTGCCGTGATTATTGGTCACTAGTATTGGTTAAAAAAACGGCGCTTCTTGAACGGTTTTTTATTTATCTTAAATCAGTTCCAAAAAATATTTTACAATTCGTTTTGCTAAACAGATAATAAATCAGAAGTCCAATACAATATAGTGGAGGTAAACCCTAGGCTTCCAGCCGTATTGAAGCGACCCACATCGCAAATATTACTTATTGATATGCAAAACAGCCTGAAAAGATGAAAGGATGAATTTGCGTGAAGATTTTTAATCGGAGAGCATTGGAAATGGCGACTGCTAGATATTGAAATGAAGGGATGTCGGTTTCAGGAAGCCATAGAACACCTGTGGAAACAAATTGTGGGAATATTCACATGACTTTTTGCTAGGATTTATGCCCCGACCGGTATAGTTATCGTTAATCGTCGTTTTACTATTAATGAATGTCTGTATAATTTGTTTCTGTCACAAATAAATATTTTTCTTTCTTTCTTATCGTTCGCTATGGGTATCGTTATCCCTAAGCATTGCACTAATTGCATTGCATTGCAAGTCGGGATAATATGGGCAAAGTGGGGTTATATAAAGGGCTCTGACACCGAATGTCTTTGTGGTGTGAACCCTCAGACAATGACACACTTGATGGACTGTGCAGCGTGTCCTACAACTTGCACACAAGACGACCAATGAAGCCACGCAGAATGCCATTGAGGTGGCAAAGTTTTGGTCTAGAAACTTGATTTGAAAATAGTATTGTATTTTGCGGAACATCGACTCGAAAGAAGAAGAAGCATTGCACTAAGGTATCTGAGTGGAATTCTACAATATTTGTTTCTCTATTTCAATTTGCTTATTGTCTAGACAAATTGTAATTTACTAGCGGCCCGCGGCTTTACTTGTAATCAAAGATAATGTGGCCAACAAGTTCCCGCACCAATTAATTAAGCAAGACGGTATTTTTACGAAGGTTTTCTTTTATTGTTTTTTTTTGGAGCAAGTCCACACCTGGACTTGAAGTACACGAACTGCGCGGTACGCGGTGGTAATTGGTATTTACTATTATTATAAATTTTTGTCGACTTTGAAAAAAAAAACTGCTTCAAATTCCTGTCTGTTGATAAATAGAAGTGAAGACAAAAAGCGTACTAACTAAACTGCTAACTCCTCCTAAACCACGCAACGGATTTTGATGCGGTTTTCACCATCAGTTAGGTACATTTTCACGGAAAGTTTATGTATATAACTAGCGAAGCGACCCGCCCCGGCTTCGCACGTAAATTACACCCGTGCGAAGCCGAGCGGGTGGGTGGGTCGCTAGTATATAATACGATTGACATTGAACCTGTACCACTTCATCGTACAACATTTTTTGCCAGCCTCTTCTTTGAGCGGGCGAATAAGGCAAGTTTCGTATAGCTACGTAAATAATGTGTATTTCCGTCACATGACTACATAGTCTAGAGTACAAGACCAGCAACTGACCCAGAAAGCTTCCAATGTAATTTATTAGTAGGTATTACCCTATATCGCGTCCATCACTGCTCACCTCCTTGGGGACATGGCGTGAACAAGAACAGGTTACGTAGCAGTTGGTAAGTATCTAGTTATGGTGTAGGCTGTAGTTTCAGCGAATTAGGGATGCGAAAGTAAGGATCGATATATTGTTTAGGCACTACAATTGGCAGTTTCCAATAAGGCATTGTCAGTATAGTTCTTTCATCGGCAAGAGATGGCGCACGCGTAACTTTCGGTATTTAAACTTTATCATGGCAGTGGAGAACATCGTTCAGCCAACGTAAATAGTTTTAAATAATTTTAAATCCTGTAAAATTATGTAATAATTACTAACTTTATGATAGTTGCGTATTTTGAAATATTTACGTATCTATATTAATTTCCATCCAACTAAACTTTTCCTTCAGTCGTGTATGGCTATCTCTTGGACCCATCATTGCAGTAGTCTATAACCAGTACACTAGTCAAACGAATACGCCCTTTTGTAAGTTTCGTTTTATCGATATCGATATTGCTTATGAAATTCGCACCCCTACGTAACTACATAGAGCAGTTAATACGCGCAGACATCTTATTAAAAATTAATCTCTAGAGCCGTTCACCAGGACGTGTTTAACTTGAGAACTTGCGAAGTCGGGCCCTGATTTATAACGAATTCCACTCCAGCTATGAATATTTGAGTTGCCACTGTTCTTCGGTGGAAACTTCGCCTTATCTCGTCGATAAATTCCTCGAGTAACTGTACACGTTAAGCTTGGTACTCACTTAAGCTCGATACTCATTTAGAAGCAAGCATAAAATGTATACATATATACTTAAAAGGCCTGACGATATCAGTTGGATAAAAAGAGGTGCGATAGAAAGTTAAAAGCACCTATAAGATTCCCTCGCGTTATTTAATTATTAGCATTGTTTTGCCCGTCTGGCAAACGACAGCTTTACTACCCACTGCTTGTTGCCGTTACGTGCGCTTGGAGAGATATCGCCAACCATTCAGTAAGGGGCGTTGGATGGTATGCATCTCGTAATGCTCGCAAAATGGGCGGCAATATCGCAGCACAATCGTAGTAAGAGGTGGACTGATCCAAACTTTGTTCTTCAGACGGTTGTTGCGTCACTATCATAGATAATACAGCAGTCTCATAAAATATTTCTTTTAAAATATCGTTATTATGAAATAGTTCGATGATTGCCGTGCTGTGCCACGGATGAAGAGAGCTTCGCACAGCTAATTGTGGCATGTATAGTTTTGCTTTGTTTACTGGCTGACATACGTATCAACACAGCAGGCCACGCGCACGCTATATCCGGCTGCGTGGCTTTGTATACGAATTTCACGGTCACGAAGCCACGTTTCCTTCTCAGCTCACCCGTTTTCTCTCTCATTGGCGTGACGTAGATCAGAAAGTGCACGTGGCCGCATCGTTACTTCGAGCAACGTAGCTTTTGTATCAATAGTGGGCGTGCATTGTCATACGCAGCTGGCTGTGGCCGGCTTATAAGCTTGATTGAAGTTGATTGCTCAGTTGTCTGTATAGTCAGCTTATAAAGCTTGATATACAGTATCAGCTCATAAATTTAATACATGTGTAATGAGTACCGAGCTTTTTGTATAAATAACGCGTTTTAACAACTCTATGATTATGTAAGTGAAATGATGTGCGAGTTTCATATTGTTGAGTAAATTAAAACCGCACGTGTTGTTATGAAGATAATATGTTTGAAAGTAATTTTTGTGGCTTTTCTATGTATATTCTTCTCGTATTAAAGAAGAGTTTGTCTGTTGAGTTCCACTGCTGGGCAAATACCGCCCTTCTCCCTGACTTTTCAGTGTTGGTAGTTTTATAATAAACTAATTTCGAAAGAAAAATAAGTTTTATTAACGACTTTGCATGCGATTCGAAATTTTCCTTTAAAATCAAAACCTGCGTATTGAAGACCTGAATACTATTATTTGTATAATCAGTAGTCCCAACCATATTGCTAGGTACGCGATAACAGCGTTTCAGGTGCTTGAAATGAATATAAATGAAGCCTCTTAACAAAATTAAAAGGCCTCTAACAATGAGTTCCATCACACCTTGTTGCTTTAAAGGCTTCTTCCCGCAAAAGCCGCCAATTTGCGCACCAAGTTATATAAAACAAGCATTATATACCTCACCCCGTTTAAAGCAATAAAAAGAGGGATATTGTCTCAATTCGGGGCTTTCGCGACGTAACACGTTCAGCCACGTTATAATTGGATTTCATATTCAGAACAAGAGTTTTCCATTCGCGTCGACTTGTTTAGGAAAATTTTACAGAAATAATAATTATTCAAACGAAATTCACGGTTTGATGTTTGTTTAGGCTCTGATTGTACTCTTACTAATGAATTGAAACTTGTTTCCAACAATTTTCCTCGGTAAAATGGTTATGTTTAAGTTGATTTTGGCGTGCAGCAATTAAGTGTAGCTTTTGGCGGTAGTTTTAAATTCTATTGGTGTTACATATTGCGAGATGTCTGTTGGGGGTGTTACGAGAGTTTCATGAATGTTATATGAACTTTTGAGGACTTTGCAGGTTTATAATGTAGCTGGCACGCTTTTGTTAACTAACCCAGTTTCCTAATCTAATTTAGAACATTTTAATAAAGCCATTTTGAATTGGAAACATAAATTCTAAAGTGCCTTTGCAAGAGTAGACTCAAAACAAAATATAACATGATAATTGAAGAAAGTGACATCTGTTAATCAAATGTGTAAACTTACGTTTCGATATCGTTGGTTCGATATCTAATTCATGATTGGTTGCCAGCTCGCCTCGTCTCTCAACCGCTTTATTATGAATTCTGAAACAAAGAAACCGATATTTTATTACCATGATACCAATTAGAAAATTTTAAAATTACCTACTTAGTACATTACTACATATTAGGGCTTTAATTTAAACACCAAAGGATGTTTTGAGAAAAAATCTCTCCAAAAGTACTCGTAACCGACGAACTTGTATGAAAATACTCATGAAAGTAGACGAAGCGAAAGAAGTGTGCCAGGATCGTAGCAAGTGGAGAGATGGTGGTCTATGCCTACCCCAAAGGGAAAGAGGCGTAACTGTATGTATGTACCAAAGGATAAGTTAATTCATGTGAACTGTCAATACTTGTGTTTAATGCCATCTATGACTTAACGTACGAACTTAAAAGCCACGTAATCGCTCCACCTAAGTTTCTCAATAAAACAAATCAGTTTCGATTACTTTTATTACCGGTTACTGGTTATTACTCGACAAAACGAATAAACAGTCTATGAATGGCCATTCAATCACCAACCGGCAGTAACGTACGAGACATTAACAAAAGCAAAACATATTCGTTATGCCACTTGTTAAGACAGGACACGTTAAGACCGTTGGTTCTCTATGCCTCTGCGGGCATTATGTTACAACCGCCTTGGCCTTGAATGTTAAAAATATATTATAAAAAAAGTTAACCGTCAGCAGGTAGCGATGAGGAACGTGATACGATAAAAACGCCAAAGATTTTTTACACGGATTCTCAAGTAAACTAGTAAAAGGTTATGTAAAGTTTGAATTGCGTCGTTTAGCTTTTGAATATGTGGATTCACTTCAAAACGTACTATAATCAGACCATTGATCCTAAATTTTAGTATTTACCTAGCCACAGTATTCAGCTCACGGTGGAGCCAAGTTTTTGATATATTTACTTATTATTTAAGACATTTAAGAGCCGTCTTACAAAATGCATCGTTCAATGTTAGGTATCAAGTTTTACGGGCATAAAACTAAAAAAACAAGGCCGTATTTGTCAAGGCGAATATAATACAAGTTACCCATAACATTAATATTGTTTATTTTATGTCCACGAGTAGTAACGAAATCCACTCTTAATCTCTTCCACCGAGAGCTTTACGAAAACCTACTTTATGTAAACTGGAGATAAATATTGTTTTTTTTTTTTTTTCGCGATTTGAACTGTTTTAAATGTTTATCGCGCATTATGTTATTTAAGTAAAAATAGGTACCTTTCGTTCGACATTTCGACCATGTTACAATAGCCGTGGTCACGAGCTGATAATATAATGCGCGATAAGTCCCGATAAACATTTAAATTCCACAGCCTTACCACGATAAGTATCTCGTAAATAATCATATAACTTATATATTTATAACAATAAGTTGATATGTTAAATTTCCCACAATTTGAAGCATTTATTTATACTATACTAACATTATAAAGAGGAAAGATTTGTATGTAAGTATGTTTGTAACGAATTGGCTCAAAAAGTACTGGACCGATTTTAAAAATTCTTTCGCTGTTGGGAAGCTACACTATCCCCGGGTGACATAGGCTATAATCTATACCCGTGCGAAGCTAGGGCGGACCGCTAGTGTTTAATAAAAAACATAGATCTATTTATTACAAAAATTGAATTCTCTTTTTGATAGAATCAGCCCGCTAAAACCTCAATTTTCGTTTCTTTTTTCGCCAAAAATTGTAAGAGAGCTCTTAATTATTATGTAGAATATAAATCTAGTCTAGTCTAGACGATGTCTTATTCAGTATCTTGAAGAAGCAAAGGTTATTTGTTTGATTTTAGAAATTCTTTATTGCCATAATAAAATACATCTTAGCGTTCGATAGCCTAAGTTAGAAGCAATCTTATTAATAAATTGCTTTAGGGCCCTTTAAGGTAAACAATCTGTTAGATTAATAAGTACTCGTTAAAACACAAGTTGAGGGTAGTTTGAAATAAGTTAACATAAAATACATTATATACGACTTGGCTGTATAAAACGTTTATGTAAGTCATCATCATCATTTCAGTCATAGGACGTCCACTGCTGGACATAGGCCACCTCCATCGATTTCCAAAAGGGCCGATTGGAAGCGTCCTGCATCCAGTTTCCCTACGGTCTCTTTTAGGTCGTCTGTCCATCTTGTGGGTGTGGACGTCCTACGCTGCGCTTACCGGTCCGTGGTCTCCAATCGAGAACCTTTCGGCCCCATCGGCCCATCTGTTCTGTGGTAGTTAATCAAACAAGTAACTAAGTATTGCATATTAAAACACAAGTGTCGATTTTTTTAAATTAAACAAATTCAGTTATGCTCCGTAAATAAACAATTAAACATACACACACATTCTGCATTGACTTATTTAATAAGGACAGGGCGTATGGTTTTGTTCAATGGTACCAACTACGATTTCGTTGGTCCGTGCTCCGTGCTCGTTGCGCGTCGCGTAATTTCTGAGAGCAACATAAATAGGCACATAAATATAAACAAATATAGATGCGACGTAGTTAGTAGAGGTTTCCACAGACGGCGCACATTTTTCAAGTAACCGCAACACAATCATCAGGTCGTCTCTTGATTTTTGGCTCTGTTTATCCAAACAACAACAGCAACATCCAAAATCTCGAAGTCTGTTCTATCGACCCTAAAGCACGTTTTCATTATACTAATACCTCTAATTCGTAGAAAACCTTTACCTTTGTCTCTGGGGATGGGTTTTATAGTGCTCAGACATGTCGTGGTGACAGAAACCTAAACTGGTGTCATATAGCTCACGCTAGCATGTCTTTTGAAAGTTGTACATTATTTTTTATATATAAAAAGTGCGGGAAACAAACTTGCGGTCCGCCTGATGGTAAGCAGAAACCGCCGCCTATGAACACCTGCAACATTAGCGGTGTTGACGGTGCTATGCCAGCCCGGAGAGGTAATTATAGACACCCTTTTTAAAACGTTTCATGCTAAAGACCCGCGGAAAGACCTTTGGGGTAAGGACATTCCACACCTTGCAGGTCCGCGGAAGAAAGGAGCGGAAAAATTGGACGGTGTGGGATTTCCAGCGTTGAGAGATGTGGGGGGTGAGCATTTTGACGATTCAGGGCCCTGATTCCGTAACTTTTAACACGTAAGGAACGCGGGGGAATAAAGGCCTAGTTTCAAAGGTTGACTTAACGCCGAGAGAGAGAGAGAGAGAGAGAGAGAGAGAGAGAGAGTTAGCAGTGAATGTTAGCGAATGGCATGTCTTTAAACTTTTGATGTTCTTGGACATACCGGTTTCCTCAGGTTTCCCTTCTCCGTTATTGAGCGATTGCATCGAAACTGCACATGATTTATTTAGGTGCCAAATAAGTAAACGAGACGGCCGAGGATTGAACCGGGTGCCGTCAGATTGTAAAGCGCACATGCAACCGCTCGGCTATATTGGTCTAAGACACACACATATACACACGTTAAGCTTATAACACCCCTCTTTTTGCGTCGGGGGTTAAAATCAGTGGGGGTGTCGTGAGGTAATGCGTATTTCGGTGGTATGGATATGTCTTTATAACGATACTAGCAACGCACCCCGGCTTCGCACGGGTGTAAATCTAAATTTTTTTACATCTTGGGTTACATTATTGGAGTTTTAGTAAGGAGCCCTATTTTTTTTTGAAAATATTATATAGCCTATATCACCCGGGGATAGTGTAGCTTCCCAACAGTGAAATATTTTTTCAAATCGGTTCAGTAGTTTCGGAGCATATTCAATGCAAACAAACAAACAATCAAATCTTTCCTCTTTATAATATTAGTATAGATAACAATGTCGAAAACTAAATTCCAGCATTTCCAGTAAACAACAGATTTGATAACCTCATTTCAGTCGGTTAACAAACGCTTTGTTCCACGGTCCCCTTCCAGAAACTTGATAACAATATTAAAACAGCTGAATTCTATTAAATAGATAACAAAACGTTAATCGGCTTGTAAATGACGAAGTGTTACCATTATACCCGACGAATGGGACGAAATTGATAAGACAATGGAAAAAGGGAGGGTTGGTCATATTGTGGGAAAGGACAAGTTTATTGTTTTAAAGTTTTTAACATTCGAGAGGATTGTCACAGAGCTGTGATATTTTACGATGTCCATACATCTAGATAATATTATTACTTAAACGATGAAACGATGTTAGTCTCTCGAAATCCTTTAAATGTGTAGTCTTTAACATAGAATACATTAACATAGAATATAGTCTTTGATAATTCGTTGATAAATATTAGCAAAATGTTTTCTGATAACGATTTCACATTTTTCTCAGCGCGCCTTTTCATTATAATTGTCGTACGATTTTAAGTATCTTTCTTTTGATTTAGGTGGTAAAAGGTTTTCCACTACTGCCTAGCCTCTTCTCTTATGAAATCAGGCGTTAAATCTATATCGGAATCAGATGAACTCATTGTGTTAATACAAATCTGCTATACGGAAGTATAAACAAACTCTACAATGAAGATCGGATTCCCGCCAATTTTTTTTTTTTTTTACATCCTTACTCTGGCAAGTGCACGAGAAGTGCGGGAACATAATCACCTGAAGAGAAAAAATAAATAAAAAAAGTTGGAACATGGTTCAATACAAATGTGAAATTAGAACTAGTTTTTTTTTTTTTTATAATTTGAATGCCTGTCTTTTGTCGACTGTCACTGTCAGTTGAAAGTGATTTTCCCTAGGGCTGAAATGTATTACTTACAACCCGATCCTCTCAGACCTACTTTCCGAGTATGAGTAATGAAAAATAAATTAAAATACTGGAGCAGCAAAAACTGTCAAACGATAACAGACTATACAAAATAAGCGTTGTTATTTATATCAATATTAACGTTTGTTGTTTGTAAGTTTTATTCTTTACTAGTAAAATACATATTATAATAGTAACATTATATTGGTTTTTCTTCTCTCCATTTAACGACAACTCTCAATAACGCCATAAAATGCGCAGTCTTTTAAGTTTCGCTATATAGAGTTTCCACTGTATATATTAAGAAGCTATCCTTTGGCAGAGGTTATGCAATTTTTTTAAGAGTTTAGTGTGACAAGTACGGTTTTGTAAAAAAAAAAAAAAAATATTCGAAGACAAATTTCTAAGGAGTTTGTCCGGTTTTGATTGAAAATTAAATTAAAAAAAATATCCAGCCAGACAAGTGGACGAGTCCGATTCTGAATGATAAGGCAGTTTTTAGCAATTTTATCGAGCGGTTTAGGGCCACTTTCGTTTGAAAATATTACGTAGAGAAATAAAGGAGAGCTTAAAGAAAAAAAAAAAAAAAAACACGTGTAGTGTTTTCACAAGTTTGGTTTTGTTCGCCTGCTCCTCATATATAGATATGTAAGTACCGTTTAGTGTTGATATCTGTACCGAAGATCTCAAAGTTTAATTAACAAGCTTACCCCAAAGGTCAAGTCGGATAAATTCGATCCAAGCCGGTAATAAGCATGTCAGTTTCACAAGGGCGCTAAAGGCATCTTCTGCACATGCCACGACTGTCTCTAATCGAAACAATGTCCCGGCCGATGCTAGTTTGGTTAATTGAGGTCGAAATATTGCTGTGGTGTATTTGGTAACAGTACCTTACTTGGGCCTTACGGCTACCTGTTTTAAGCGATTCTGTTCAGAAAAAGATCATCATCATCATCATAATTTCAGCCATAGGACGTCCACTGCTGGACAGCGGCCTCCCCCATCAATCTCCAAAAGGCCCGGTTGGAAGCGGCCTGCATCCAGCGTTTCCCTGCGGTCTCTTTTAGATCGTCTGTCCATCTTGTGGGTGGACGTCCTACGCTGCGCTTACCAGTCCGTGGTCTCCATTCCAGAACCTTTCGGCCCCATCGGCCATCTGTTCTGCGTGATATGTGCCCTGCCCACTGCCATTTCAACTTACTAATCCGGTGGGCTATGTCGGTGACTTTCGTTCGTCTACGGATCTCCTCATTTCGGATTCGATCTCGTAGAGAAACCCCGAGCATAGCCCTCTCCATAGCTCGTTGTGCGACTTTGAGCTTGCTTATGAGGCCCATAGTGAGAGACCACGATTCCCTCACTTGCTCGTAATACATCTATGGCCCTCGCTTTAAATCCGCCCTTTATTCACTAATTGCATAATATACTATTATTACCTCATATAAAAGGAGCACGCTTCATGATCATTATCAGCTTTTCATGTTCCCTCTGCTGGAACATAGGCTTTCTTTCTGAGAGAGGCTGGACCCTAATCCACCGTGCTGGTCCACTACACGTTGGTGAATGTCATATGCACCAACATACACTCGGCCAGCATGGTAGATTAGGGCCCATACTCTCTCTCTCTATCTCTGAAAAGGCCTGTTTCCCAGCAGTAGGAACATGAAAGTTGGGGGTCAAGCTCATTATCAAATTAAAAAAGTGCTAATGATGATGAAACTGGGTTGTTTTGTGAACAGTTATGGCGCTTCCATCAGACCACCAGACCATCATACCATCAGACGTTCGTCCCGTTCTTCTCGTCTTTTCATCGAAGACCAGGATCACTGTCTACAGTTCCAGTGTCACAACGCTGCCGGTTGATCTAATGAACACAGCCGTCAGATGTCGTGCGACCCTTGTCACCGCCCTAAGCATACTCTTAATATAGTATAACTTGTAGGGCGTCTAAAACTAACCTTTCATGTAGAATCTTAGATAGTGGTAAGAGATTAGGTTTACGCTTAGAAAGTGGACTATTTTAAGCTTAGACCAAAATAAAATGAATGGACGTGCCATAACCATTGAACATGCTCAGTAAAAACGAGGCAAAACCGTCGGACATATATGTACTTCTACATTGTAGGTACCTACAGTACACTTGTTACAAAAATAGATAGCGGTTTTTTGTTGTTTTTACACTTCGAGAAAGCACGTGAAGGCGTAATTTTGTCAGATGTTTCGTTATCATGTAACAATAGTCTTGTGTCGTACTTCCTACGGCTAGAGACCGACTGAAACGAAGAGAGAGCTAGCGCTCATTTTGTAATCTTCAAAATTGCGCTCCTTCTGGGCCCGTCCATTCATTTTATTTTGGTAGAAGGTTTTAAGTGGGTTTTATCTGTCAGAACAAGATAAAATTGAATGCATAAGTATGATGCCAGATTTTCTTTCGCAACATCAATGTCGTATTTTTTTTCTATATTTTTCCAGAAGCATGAGCAACATACGGTCAGGTCATTTGGAGGAACATCATCATCATCAGCCAGAAAACGTCCACTGCTGAACATAGGCCTCCCCTTTAACCTCCACACTGAACGAAAGCCTGCCATCTGCATCCACTGGATGCCCGCGACTCTCTCGATGTCGTCGGTCCATCTAGTGGGAGGCCTACCTACGCTGCGTCTTCCGGTTCGTGGCCATTGCCACGTCATCTTGCAAATTTTAATCATTAATATTATAAATGCGAAAAGTTTGTTGGTTTGTTAGTTTGTTTGTTTGTTTGTTCCTCTTTCACGCAGCAACAGAGCAACGGATCGACTTGGTTTTTTGCATGGGTATAGTTCAAGGGCCGTAGTGACATAGACTACTTTTCATCATCATCATCATATATCACCAGCTTGTCTATACTAATATTATAAAGAGGAAAGATTTGATTGTTTGTTTGTTTGCATTGAATAGGCTGCGAAACTACTGAACCGATTTGAAAAATTCTTCCACTTTTGGGAAGCCACACTATCCCCGGGTGACAGGCTATAATCTCTACCCGTGCGAAGCTGGGGCGGAGCGCTAGTAGTTTATATATTAATAGTTATGATAGTATAATAGTCGTTTATGGAAGCTTAGTGTGCCTTTTTAGTGTGTGGAAATTAGTCGTTATTTTACAAGTACACAGAATAAAAGTTACAGAGCTAGATATTATTTGAGTACAGTTATTGTCATTCCTGCACCGCAGCAACTCAGACAACAGAATTAAGGATGGATAATACAATTCCCGGCCAGCGAGGGGCTGTCATTTGTCGTCTCAAGATAAAGCTAAGCAAACAATCCGACAGGCGACTGGAATACAGTGACTGAGGTAATACGGTGCTGGATTATTTTTAGGGTTCCGTACCCAAAGTGTAAAAACGAGACCCTATTTCTAAGCCTATGCTGTCTGTTCGTCCGTCCGTCTGTCCATTATCATCATCATCTTCATCAGCCAGAAGACGTCCACTTCTGAACATAGGCCTTCCCATTTGACCTCCACACTGAACGACAGCCTGCCTTCTGCATCCACTGGATGCCAGCGACTCTCACAATGTCGTTGGTCCATCTAGTGGGAGGCTTACCTACGCTGCGTCTTCCGGTTCGTGGTCTCCACTCAAGAACCTTGAACCGTCTGTCCATCCTACCTTTATATTTTTTATCTTTCGAGCCGTAATAGAGCCAGTTGAAATTTTCACAGAATAATATATCTAGTAAAACATCAAATGTTTGTATATGAAAAAGCTTGATATATGATCAAGAGCTTATGTACTGAATAGTGTTGCCAGTGGCGTTTGTACACGAGGAAGTTAACGCGTACAGTCAACAACAAGTTAACTATGAAACTTTAACTTAACCAGGGGTTAATGAATTGTCTGTTTTGGGGGACGTTTGAGGAAGAAATTTGGGCGCCTATCTGTACTCTAAGAGATAAAGTGTGTTTTTGATGTTGGGGACTTCTAAATGGGGCCCCGAGTTTTGAAAGTAGAGCTTTTAGCCCCCCTTTTGTGACGAGTTAGGATGGTGGAGTTGGAATTTTTTATTCGGGATCTGCGGTCGCATAACAGAATCTTCTTTCTAGCGTGAAGTCAGAGAAGCATCTACTACCATCTACTCCAGATCAGCCAAACAAGGGAGGTGCTGCATACAGTGAGGTGTAATAATAGAGGCGTTATAGGCGAACACGGCTTTAAACACTGACTAAACGCAGCATATACAAACAAACAAACAAATTAATTTATTGGGCATTATAAAATTTACAAAATAATATATGAACCCATTGACTTCGAACTAGTAATAAATACTGTGTTTCTGAGCCAATGGCCTTTCCCATTAGATGTTACTAAATGCCAAAATAATAAAAATGTTATGACAAATTTTTTACAAAAGTTATTAATTTATACAAAACAAATAATATATATATATATATATAGTATGGTACGGATACATGTATAGTATGGTATAGCTTACCTACGCATGTATATGACCATTTTGTGAAATAAGGGAAAGAATATGAAAGACTTTTACGCTATATCTGTTGTTAGAAAGAGACAAAAATACAATTTGTTGTGGACACTCGGAGTGCGTGACTGAGAGACGGCTGAACGAAGTCGGGCAGCCAGCCTTGCATTCGTCTAGTCAATATGGTGGCGGGCACAACCTATCTACAGGTAAAAATATCTTAGGCGAAATGTCCTCAATCGTGTTTAGGTCTTTACGGTTTCCTAGATAAAATATTCAATTTTGATATGAAACCATTTTTATAATTTTAAGCTAACCATAGTAGACATCCTTCCTGTCCCATCCTCTCCATCCTCTCCTCTCCTCAGAACCTCCTTTCCTTTTTGCCTCTCACATCCTAACCATAAACTCAATTTCCTACCCCACCTTATCTCATGTGGTGAAGGGAAGGAGTATACCGATAGCACCATCCCTTCACTACCCAAACACTTTCCCTACAAAATCACAAACTCCAGGCAAACAAAAAAAAAAAAATAGTAGACAAATTAAAACTAGAATGACCAACATTGCTAAAAGTGGGAAAAGAGGGCCTTAAAGCCGTATCGGTATAGCTACGTTCAGGAACTATGCAGATCTATTCAGAATATTCCAGGATGCTGCTCTCAAAACCAAATCTAAGTTTGTCGCTGCAGATAGAATTTATGCAAAAGGGCAGAATCTCGTCAAAGCTCGATGTGGTTTGATGTCTCGTTCTGCAGTCTGGAATGTACCAGTATATCCAATAAATACATGGAATAGAATTACTTTGACATTCTGACAATTAGCTTTGAAATGCTTTAACAGCATGTATAGATTCAATGATTAAATGAATGAATTAAATAAAATAAAAAAATCGGAACATTTTTTCACACACGGTCATCTGACCCCAATCTAAGCAAAGCTTGTGATATGGCTGCCAGATATACATACATATATAGTTTTAAATACATACTTAAACAGATATTAACAACCAGATATTGAACAAACACAAATGTTCATCACACAAATGTTTGTCCTAGATGGGAATCGAACCCACGCCCCCAAGCTCAGAAGGCAGGTTCACTATGGACCAACGGACTATATTTAGATGTTAGAATCAGATTTTGCATGTGCTCGTATGTGTTGTATGGAGGTTTGTTCAATAGGTTCTTTAATTATACGCACACCAAAAAAAATATTGTAAGAACCAATTTAACATTTTGTTTTTACTATGCGGAAATTACTCACGTAATAGTAAGAACAAAATGTGTAATTCCACACAAATGAACGAATGATAATCGGCGCTTTGATTCCAGTTTAATTGTGCGAACTGCTGGTCTGTGTAATATAAAAGAGCAATCACACAAACTGCAAAAAAACAACTAATAGAGAACAAAATATTTCAATAATAATTTGTACATGTCCACAAAATATCTATAGGCATGGAAGTTCCAAAGATTCGATCATTGCTTTTCGCGTACACTTCACCACGTTTTTCCTCCTCTTTACGTATTGCAGGGAAAATGTTATTACCGTAATGAAAGACATTCATAATTGCTTATTTCGCGAAAATAAAATCGCTTTTGAAACGCCAACGTAGGCGGATGAGCTACGGCATAAAAGTTCGGGATATACTTGAGCAAGCAGCGCTACTGCGAACGGAAACAGGGTAACTGCTACGATATTTAATACTTTTTCTACGCTTTTAACAGCAAGCTTTTTAGAAAAAAAGGGGTTGTGTATAAAGTCGGTTTACGGGCGATAATTTTACGTGATAACGCTTAGGCCGATCGTGCCTCTCTATCGCTTGTTCCGCGCTCTTGCTTGCACGCGCGGCTCAGGTTGACGTGAAAATTTTTCGTACGTGCAGCCGGCGTTCTTCGTTTTATAAGCGTTATCACGTCAATAAATATTTTTTTACAATTTATATAATATTTAATAACAATATTTTTGACCGATGCATTATATAGGAAATGGTAATAATTGATCAACGTTTGTTAATCAAATACTTTGTTCACTTACCATCGGATGGCCCGTTGCTTGTTTATCTACAAATACATAAAAAACAACATATTATAGCGCTAACTAGGGTTTTATTTATCCGCAAGAAATGCTAAAAAGGCATTGATAATGGCATAATTGAAAATGTGCAACGTACGGTCAACCCAACATGAGAGAGCGAACACAACTTTCGCCGCAGATTGCGAATGATTTGAACGCTGTTCGCGACGTTTTCATTTCCATTCGCTTCGAGATCGCTTAGGTATGCCCGAAACATTACGTAATAGCTCTGCAAGGGGGTGAACTCACATAAATTTTAAATTAACCAGCGACATAAGGGAACCTAATTAATTTTAAAACTGCCGTCGTGAGAGTATTGTTTATAGGTATGTGAATTCGTGAGGGTATTCGGATTTTATTCGGATGCTTTGTAAGCGACTCCGCAGTCATTATTCCGGATTATTACACTTCCTCAACCACGTAGCGTCATGATACTCTTAGTAAATGGGAATTAATTTTATTATTCAGAGACAAAGCAGCCCAAGTTTACTCCGTCGAACATAATCTCTATCAACAGGAACTTCAACGTAAGTACCGTCGGCCGTTGAGTTCGTCGATATTGAATGGAAGCTATTTTTTATTTATTTTTATTTAGAGGACATGCGTGGATGAAAAGGATGAAAATGCGTGACTAATTTAGACCGAGTTAGACTCCGTTTACAGAGAAGCACTCTTGAGCGTTCTGACTAAAATTTACCAATAGTCATCACAATCATTTTAGCCATAGGACGTCCAATGCTGGACATAGGCCTCCCCCATCAATCTGTAAAAGGGCCGGTTGGAAGCGGACTGCATCCAGCGTTTTGCTGCGGTCTCTTTTAGGTCGTCTGTCCATCTTGTGGGTGGACGTCCTATACTGCGCTTACCGGTCCGTGGTCTCCAATCGAGAACCTTTCGGCCCCATCGGCCCATCTATTCTGCGTGTTATGTGCTCTGCCCTCCGCCGCTTCAACTTGATAATCCGGTGGGCAATGTCAGTAACTTTCCTCATTTCTGATTCGATCTCGCAGAGAAACCCCGAGCATAGCCCTCTTCATAGCTCGTTGTTAGACTTTGATCTAACTTATGATGCCCATAGTGAGAGATCACGTTTCAGTGCCGTATGTCATCACTGGCAACACACACTGGTTGATTAAGGCACTGAGGTATTTTGAACGAGAAGACGTTACCTATAGTGTTCTGACTATAACAAATCGTGACCTTAAGAGTTCTGACTAAAATGAATCAACGTTTTTAGTATTGTACAAGTTCATTCCAGCCACTCACTTTTAGTTCCATAAAGGTCAACTGGAATCTATGGTTTCACTACTCAAATCTTCCACTTGACCTTATTATCTCTGAAAATATCTTCAGGTTCAACATTTTGGTCCTTTACTAACATGGTTTTTCGGTCGATTCACATTATTTTAGTAGCATTACAGTCCAGCTATTCAATCCAGTGATTAATCAAACCTAGAATATTATTTCATAACGTTTTTTGTTATATTAATAAAGATCTGTGAACTTAATAATAAGAGCTATGCGCTTAACGGAATCAGGACCCAGAAGAAATCCAGTCTGGGGTCTTAGGTAGGTCTGGTGACAATGGTCATTGCATGCTATCTTATTTACGCTAAGTTACTGGCACTATCTGAGCGAGTGGCGGCAGACAAACACCATCGCAACTAGACTTACGCCGTGAGGCAGTTCAGCGCTGTATTGCATTTACTAGGTCCAGCAGCTGGAATAATGCAAACCGGGCTTTTATCTAATAGTCAAATCAGACATCCCAAGCGTCCCAAACCAAAATTCATCCCATATCGTGCGTCACATCAAAGGCAAAACTTACACTAACGAGAGTCATTCTAGCCCAATTATATTCATAGATGAGCGACTTCGAATGGCTCCACTCTTCGTAAGACATATTTTAAGGCGTACTTCAGATAATGACGACTTTGCGAAGTCTTTAAGGTCTTCCAAGCGTGTCAAGGGATCGGGGTCTATTATGTGAACTTATGTGGGTGACGCAACAAGTGAGTTTTTGATGTCGGGAAGGGACTGAGATGTGATTAATTTCGTGAGAATTTAACCTTCCTTTTTACCGGCCAATAGGAGTTTAATTGACATTTGTATATCAAAGTGAAAGTAATTTGTCGGGGCATGCTTTATCTAAAAGTGACCTTAGTTTATGTTGGTATATGTGACTGAAACTCACCTCGGACTTATACGGCCTTACAGGCAAGGTTCGCCGAAACTTAGCATTGCGATTAACGGCCTACTATCCGAGTCGCGTAGGCAACAAAACGCTCCCTCAGCCCACGTCAAGTTATAGCGACGATGTATTTTGCCACGCAAGAGTCAGGACGCCGCGGGGACAGTGCAACGACAAAAACGAACATAGGCCTGACCTCGATGACGCTTGGCGCGGTACTAAACGCGGCGCGCGCAAATTCTCGCGACCTTTTTACGCTTTCAATTTCACTAAAAAACAAAACTATTCACTAACAAAATTCTAACCAAATAAAAAAAAAAAAAAAAAAAATTGCCTTTCAGTACATTCAATTTCCAGGTTGTTACGTTACGAGCTTTCATTAGAGCATAAAACGATAAAAATAAACTAAATCGATTTTGTTTCAGATTTTTTTTTTGATCGTGGGAAGTATTCTATCTTGTTTTGAACCAAATCATAAACACAAACACAGATGTATATGTGACATGTATTTTTTTCCAGCTTAAATATTGTAATTTAACTGAATAAAATTGTTTTAAAACCGTCAAATTTGGTATATGAGGCCGTTAAAATATTTAACCGACGATTTTTGAAAACTCTTCCATACGTGAAATATAAATAATAATCATAATTATACAATTTTGGTGAACATAGACAAACTTTAAGTTAAACAATTGTAAAAGTGTCAAACTCTCGCTAAAACCATAAAGTAGTATACATATACAGGGGTACGCATATAGACTGTACTTAGCCGAAAGGAGGTCATTGTAGTCAATTATGAACAACTGTGTCTATGGGACCAACCACGAAATCGCAAAACAATATCAGCTTTTCCATAGAAAACGGTCATTGTCACTCGACAAAATGTAATGTATAATTTGTATATAAAATCTCTTAAAAAATCTGATCATAAATATAAGAATATCGACGAAAACAAAATTAAAATTTGTTCATAAATAATTAAGTTACAAGTATTTTAATTTCATGTTAGACAGAGAGCACACGTGATGACGTCATTTCGTGCGCGCGCAATACAAATGCAATACTAACGCATGCTTTGCGAGAAAGGGACAGAACATCCGCTATATATCTCCACCAAAAACTTCAAACGCTCATATCTCAAGGATTTATCAGACAATTTACATAATTTTTTAGTATGTGTAATGTATTAAGTTAAATTTTTCGCTAAGCCGGTTATTTGGAAGAATGAAACATTAGGACACATGCCTATTCTGAAGTAATTTGCACGAAAATTGCGCCATTGAAAACTTTCCCTATTTCGTGCAAGTTAGATATATCTTGTTTTAATGGAAATGTCCGCCGATCCGGCTTCCCGGCCTCAAAGCCTCCATACTACAAAGCACGAGTAAATAAACAAAACCATTTTCAAACCAACGCTTTGTTCGTTGTTTGAGTGGGACTAAACGGAAAATTATACGTCGTCCTGATTCCACTTTCGCCACTCTATCTAGTCGAATAAAATAAATATTTGTCTACTGTTTTATTTTTCTTTTTGTCTCCGCTCGGCACAAAGGAATTGCTTACTATGCCTTTTGTGAGAAATCACGGATTGTTGAAGGTTAGAAAGGGGAGGCTCATGACTTCAAGGAGAGCTAGTTGTTTGTTTAATATTAACAAGATTTTGAACGAAATTTCATAATCAGCCTTTTAACAGTATACTGCTGGACTTTTAGCCTACCTCCAAAAGGGTGATTGGGCCATATCCACCACGCTGGCCCAGTGCGGGTTGGTGGATTCACATACGCCATTGAATTCCTTCTTCGTACGTATATGCAGGGTTCCTCACGATGTTTTCCTTCACCGAAAAGCCATGGTATGAAAATCCGTACATAAGCTCCATAGAGCTCATTGGGATTTGAACCCGCGACCTCAGGCTTCCAAGTCTGTCTCCCAAATGGGCTACCACGGCTTTACAATAGCGGATTAAAAATAGTTATAAAATCCTTGGTGGCAATTACACTGATAGACTCACATTACTTTTCACGATACTGTTACCAAAAAGAAAATAGGTACTCACACTCTAACTAAAAATCTTTCCGTCAGTTATGGCGCTAGCAATATTATGTGCAAACTCCAAAGTCCAAATCAAAAATTCTGTAGTCCTCTCAAAGATATACAAAAGTTTCTAACACCAGTAACAAACAAAACAAAACAACAACTTTCATATTCTGCTAATCTATTGCTTACGGAGTCCATGAATACCGTTAATTTAAAAAAAAATACTTTGACTTCATAATTCCCATTTTGTTCGAACTTCTTACAAACTTAGGGGATTTAATGGATACGGGTGTCCAACGAGGAGAGATTTTGATAGAGGAGAAATCTGCACATCAAAAACTCAAGTAGAGGAAATCACTCTTGAAGTATACCTATATACCTACTGATATTATAAATGCTGGATGTCTCTTAGTAATCACGGCATAATATTATATTATACATTTAGGCATACGATTAACCAATAAAATAGAGGAAATAATGATTGAAAAATATAGTATATAATAATTTTGCGTTTTCCTTATTTCTTTAATACCTGCGCCCCGCTGTTTCACCCGGAGTTGCCACGGGAACCGTATATTTTCTGGGATAAAAAGTCACTCTTCTGCACTCTTTGCAAAAAACTACATTGATCCGTTGTTGTTGCTGCTTGAAATAGGAATAAACCAACAAACTAACAAACAAACACACCTTCACATGTATACTATTAGTATAATTAGACATATTAGCTAATAAAATGGAGGAAATAAATGATAGAAAATACCGTATTTACCAATGACCGCTTTCCGTGTTTCCCTATAATACAAAAATTATAATTATTTGTGTATAGTTTTTAGAGCAGGATTTTGCAACAGTAACGCTTTAGGTGAAAAGATCAAATGGTAAATCTGATGTATTGACTGAATTGGGCAGCTACATTACGCGTCTATTAACCGTTGTCGTTTTCGAGAAGTCTCGCTATTTCATCAATTTGCTTTTTATATTACGATTATAGGATACGACTTTTGTTTTTATTAGATCTGTTTATGTTTTACGTTTTATCGTAACTTCTTTTATTGCTCAATAACGATGGTAAGTGGAGATGCGGTCGGGAAGAGGCTTTCTACGCATATTTGATTATGTTTGGTTAGCCGTTATGCCAGTTTTAGTTCCGCAATGGTATAATACTTTCAAGGGACACATTCTCTGCTTGGTTCGTTTTTATTCAACCATACTATAAAGTCAATAATTATCATTTAATTATGTTTGTTTGCATCAATATATTGAAAATTAAACCGGCCAAGTGCGAGTCGGACTCGCGCACTGAGGGTTCCGTACCACTACAAAATACAATAATTATACATTCAATTAGGGTTCCGTGCCCAAAGGGTATAAACGGGACCCTATTACTAAGCCTACGTTGTCTGCTTGTCTGTGCGTTCGTGCGACCTAGCTTTTAACGGCTGTATCTTTCGAACCGTAATAGATAGCCAGTTGAAATTTTCACAGAATATGTAATGTTACGGCGGATTAATTAAGAAATACTAATAAAGTCAAAAAGTTAAAACTAAAGGGGATACCCATACAACAAACGTTTTTTAACGTATTTTTGTATTTGCACTAGTGTTTATACAGTAATGCGTACAAGCGTCAAACTTGGTATGACTATAGTACACACTCTAAAGTAAAACAACAAATAACATAAACCGGCCAAGTGAAAGTTGGTGACAAATTTATATCTATTCACCGCCGGTTCTCGTACGATCTCCGAAGTCAAGCAACGTCGGAAGAGGTTGGTACTAGGACGGGTGACAGCCTGGGCATGATGTCTTTTTCCAGTCTTTTTTTTTAGTAAGTAATTAACAAATTATGTGGTGGTACGGAACCCTCAGTGCACGAGCCCGACTCGCACTTGGCCTTTTTTAATCATCAATGGTGTCCATTAAAGAAAGGTCATCTTAACCCGTCTTCATGATACCCATCATCGCTTTAGACATCAAATAGAATTTTATTCAACTTCCTTTTCTATTTACATTATCTCTCAACACAGTGTAAGCACAAAGCTCTTTCAGTTCGATCTAACATGAAAAGATTACAAGCACCCTTACACCCTAAGTAAACAAAGACCAATAACATGGATAAGACTAAATTTGAGAAAAAAATATTCAGACCAAATCAATATTGGTAAAATATAAAACTATATCACATAATACATATAAGTACCAGTACAGAAGATTCACTCCGCAAAATCATTAAAATTAGTGGCGACTCTGGCAATTACACGATAAAGTGCAGTTCAGGGGGGGTTAGACAAGACCCACTTTCTGTTAGCGTTAACGCCTATGGAAACATGAAATTGTATGAAAATGACATTAGCTTGAGATAACATCGCTCAAGCTAATGTCATTGTCTATGTCAATTTCATACAAATTCATTTTCGTTAACGCCAACAGAAAATGGGTCTTGTATAACCCCCCAGGAAATGCGAACGCTAACTACCTACAGCTACATTACCTTATGTTTATTAATTAGACAGTGATAGCGCGACAAGAGTTACGCGACAGACAGGGAAGCAACTGCTACGTTGATATAGCTGTAGGTAGTTAGCGCTCGCACATCCTGAATTCGGTATGTATAAGTTTTTTTTTTGTATTTTTTTAATATTTTTATTTCGTAGATAAGGCTGTTTGCTTTGGCTGGCACCGACTCCAAAAATAACTGATTATAAATTGTAAATATATAAGTAGGTAATATATGTATTCATAATTTCGTTGATTGTCCTCTAATGCTCATTGCTTTGAAGTTATTTAAATATTATTTTCTACTTTTTAGTTTCAGTTTGTAAATGATAGGCATGTCATAGCCATGAAGTCTGTTCTTTTTTTTTCTAAAAATTATTTTATTATTCTTAAAAGGCACAGAAAATAAAATGCTACACCGTGACGTCATTTAGAGGTCAATGAAAGTCGAATGATTTCTTAGTTTTATGTTAAAATAAATGGCATCTTATCGTTTTAAAGGGTCAGAGTAGAGAAATAAGGGTTAGTAACATAAAATCTCGAAATGGTTTTGGAATTGGCATAGGTTAATTTTTTTAGCATACCGAATTGCACTTTATTGTGTAGTTGAGACGCTACTTATTTAAATGACTTTGCGGAGTGAATCTTCTGTACTTATGTACTAGCTGCTGCCCGCAACTTCGTACGCGTAGACTTTCATATAAATCAACCCCCTTTGTCCTCCTTAATTCGGCCCTTTCGCAAAATCCTCTATACCCCTCCCCTATAAGGAATCTACGTGCCAATTTCAAAAACAAAACTGTACAAAATTTATTTCGAGATTTCGTGATGAGTGAGTGAATGAGTGAGTGAAATTTGCTTTTACAAAATTTATTTCGAGATTTCGTGGTGAGTGAGTGAATGAGTGAGTGAAATTTGCTTTTATATAGATCTGTTGTTGATCTGTTTTGTTGCCTTTAGGTTCGTTACGTCGCATCGATTACGTAGGTTCCGACTAGAAGTAATAAACTACATCCGGTAATGTGTTCCATTTTTTCTGTTTTTTTTTTCTAAACAAGATCGAAAAAATAACACTATTTACAATACCTGCAAAAAGATATTACTAAAGGACTATAGATTGGATGAAATCAACCGTTTGTATTCTTTACAGTGAATGTACAAATTGGATCTGTTCACTGGAAGTGGTTTGATTTCGTGAACATGTTCTTCTTTGTCGCGGCAGCACTCATCTCGTTCTGTATAGAAGTGAAATGGAAAAAATACGTGAACAAATCAGAATGCATATGAGGAAGGTGTTCAATGGTTAAATGAACAGTGAATTTTGGACGAAAACATGATGGTGCGGCTCAATGCCAATGGGAAATTTACTGACAACCCTAGGAAGCGCACGAAGCGCTTTGATTCCACTTTTATTATGCCTACTGCTAGTATGTGGAATGCGCTGCCTGAATGAGTGTTTCCCGATGGTTACAATCTGGGTGTCTTCAAATCACGAGTGAATCGGTTTCTTCTAGGCAAGCATGCTCCAACGTAGACCGCATCATCGCTTAACATCAGGCGTGATGGTGATCAAACGCAAGCCTATATATACATTAAAAAAAAAAAAACTGACAGCTCTAGGAACATAGTTCTGC
Organism: Agriopis aurantiaria; assembly: GCA_914767915.1. Lineage (NCBI taxonomy): Eukaryota > Metazoa > Arthropoda > Insecta > Lepidoptera > Geometridae > Agriopis > Agriopis aurantiaria. Next base: position 3,298,009 of record OU612003.1, read on the forward strand.
AACCATCGATAGATCGCGCTGTCGAGTCATGGTTTTCATTTTTAACCGACGAAAGGAGGTTAACAATTCGATTGTATGATTTTTTTATGTTTGTTCCGCGATTACTCCGCCAATTATGAATTGATTTTGATGTTGTTTTTTTTTCGGTTGGTCATAATTCAGAGGTCCCATATACATTTTATCGAAATTGATTCGGCACTTTTTGGAATAATCAACAAAAAACAAAAATATATACACAGATGACGTTTTGGTCTGCGGTTCCCTTCAGCAAAAGATTTGATGAGGCCTTTCAATGTCAGTTTTAACTTTCATTTTCAACTTTTTTTAATTTAAATTTGTACTAGTGTTGAAGTCGTTTTTTTTTCTGTTCTAAATTGTTTTTGTTTTTTCATTTGTTCAATGAATCCTACAATACAAGGAAAAGGAGACATTTTATAACACGGCTAGGCAAGGCACACTTATGTACCCACTAATTTGTGTTGTTGTGGAAAAACAAGTACTTTGTTAGCAAACAATAACCACAATGTACTATGCTACGGAAAAAAAACAAAAACAAGCATGAGAGACAGTGTCAGACAGACAGATAGATATTGTCTGTCTATGAGAATTTAAACCAAGTTTTTTTGCTGACCTTTCTTCACCTGTGGTTTTGCAAAATCTTAATATATCTATGTCTCATCAGCGCCATCTATTTTATAATGAAAATAAATATTTTTTTCTATAGAAAAAACTCTAATTGATTCGAGGTTCCGTCGCGACGTACAGGCCACAAGTAATTTCTTTTCGGTTAAACTTTTTGAAAAATAAAACGTTATTTTATTTACTGAATAGCTGAACACTGTGTAAAACAAAATAAGTGTCAATATTTTTCAATCGGATTTACCCGTACCCGGATTTAAGCCGGACACATGGGAGGCACGTCGATTGGATTTGCACGAAACCGTGTTAGAAAAAAATAGACGTATGTCTATTGCACTTCGGGACACACGATACGACCCATTGCATGAAACCTTTTTTTTTCTTTTACGGTTCAGTTTACGTTTTTTGTGACCCATAAATGGATATGGCTATGTTTGAGACCGCTGGGTTTTTTTTTTCTGTTTCGGACTAGTGGTCATTTCTGTCATAACAGGGTTACACGAATGGCAGTACTAAGCCAAAAGAAGGTCAATTGACATAATAAAAAAAATATACCTATTATGAGCCAACCCTAAAATCGCGAGAATCGTTCTTTCGGATTTATTACCAGTCTAGTTAGGCAACGTATGTGATGCCCCTGGTGTTACAAGTATCCGTAGGCGACGGTTTTCGCTACCTATCAGGCGGTCCGTTAGGACTGGAGCAGTTGGAAGAGGGAGCCACCATCGTATTTTCTTAGTAAATACTAAGATCTGAGAATGGTAAATTTTAGTTCCGTCATTTGGCTAACTGTATAGAAAAATCGGTCGCTCTGTAACAATCTACTCAATCCTATACACTCTATTAACTTATAATATTAGGTTCACTATAAACCTCAGATCAGATAAGCAAGGGAGATATGGACGTCAGACGATCTTGTCGCCCTTTTCTTGCATGTGGACTTTTAGTTAGTTCATTGGTGAAAATTAGTAAATGTGCCATACTTATGGCTTAGCAGTATAGTGAAAAAAAAAAAATTACAAACTAGCTGACCTGACAGACATTGTCCTGTCTTAGAACTGTCAAACACGCAAAGTTAAAATTGTAAATCTTATTTTTTTACACTTTGGGTTACATTATTGGAGTTATAGTAAGGATCCCTATTTTTTTCTTGCAATCAAAATAGCCTATATTAATCAGTGATAATATAGCATTCAAATGGTGAAAGAATTTTTAAAGATCTTTTTGAGCCAATTCGTTACAAACATACTTACATACAAATCTTTCCTATTTATATTATAATAATTGAGACACGTACGATAATTGTACTAAGGCATACCTCCCTTTTTGTCTGATCTGAGCTATAAGTAAACCTTTTACAAAGTTTCTTTAAAGATTTTGCAAATTAATTTAAAATATAGGCCTCATTAAAAGCTTTATTATGAGCCCAGCGAAATATTTCTTGATAATAGAAACTCTTGAATTTCCGGTTAATTTATAGGGCTATAAGCCTTAACCATTATTAGTTGAACTCTAATTTAATTCGTTCCCAAAATTATGTTAACATTTTAAAGCTTTCACAAATTATCGTAGAAAATATCACTAACTTTTATTTAATTTAATTTATTAAGGAACAGTAAACAGCCATATTATAAAATGTACAATAAGGTGGATAAGTTAATAAACTTTAGGGTACTATCACATTTTTTGACGAAAAAAGCATCGAAAACTGGATTTTTGGTACAATTTTTCTTTCAACTATTCTGTAAAAAATTCAGTCGCTGTATTAAATAGATCTGTATTTTTTATTGAATGTAGCGGCTTCAGATTTTGGTAAAACTCAACATATCCATTTGTTACCTCCAATAGGCATGATTCCTAATGTTTAATTTATTACAAATTACCGGCTTAGCGATGAATATAACTAAATACATAACACATACTGAAAAAATAATTTGAATTGGCTGATAAATCTCTGAGATATGAGTGTTTAAAGTTTTAGGTGGGGATAGAGAGGGGATGTTCTATCCCTTTCTCGCAAAGCGTAAGTTAGTATAGCATTTGTATGGCGCTCCTGAGCCGTGACGTCACGGCTCAGTATAGTGAGCTCTCTGTCTAGCATGAAATTAAATTAAATTAAAATGCTTATATCTTATTTATTTTTGAATTAATTTTCATTTTGTTTTTGTTGATGTGCTCTATTTATGATCAGATTTTTTATGAGGTAATAAAAAATATTAATCATCATGCCTATTTACAAAAGTAGTAAGGGAAAGTTTGAGAATGGATTTCGTTAAAATACTGCCATAAAATAAACATTTTATGTTATGGTTTAATTATTTTAAATTTATCTTGAAATATACGGCTTTATTTATTCGTTTGTTTACAAATACTTTAAATTTAACGGTTCATTTTATAATACGCCTCTTAACAGCCAATACTATTCACAGATTACTTACATAATTATGTATATAAATTTACCACTAGGAGTCGCTAACTTGCAAAAAATATATATTTAAAATAATAAAAATAATAAAATAAAAACACATAAATAATAAAAAAAAATATGTTGGTCTTCCTTTGAAATAAATGCATGTTTTTTTTAATAAGCCCCAAAAAACAAAAAATAAACAAAATTTAATGCCTTTGTAAATTTTTTACAACTTTTATCTAACATAATAATGACAGTATTGTTTCAAAATATGTACTCTGAAGTTACAAGGAGAGCTTTTGAAGTACTTTAAATTTGAAGTGCTTAAATTTACCACCAATGCAATCAAAACTGTCGATATTTTGTATAAGTCATTATAGGAACGTCACATTTTGTGTAACGCCTCACTTGAGACCCAGTTTATCGTGAGCTGTGTTTTAAAACCTAGCCAGTGAAACTAAACGTATATTAGTAAGGCAAAGCTTATACTGAACCAGATTTTAAACACTCGCCTTTGAATGGACTTATTTTTGGAATAAACCTACTGGACTATGGACACTTGACAATGGCTGAACACATTGAAAGCGTGGAACCACAATTTACTAATAAACCGGCCAAGTGCGAGTCGGGCTCGCGCACTGAGGGTTCCGTACCACCACAAAATTTAATAACTAAATTACTAGTTATAACTTGGTAATAAACAGAAACTTGTCACCGAATCGCACTTGACTTTTTTTTATTATTTGTTGTTATACTTAGTGTGTACTATAATCATGCCAAGTTTGACGCTTGTACGTATTACTGTTTTTACATTAGACGCAATACAAAAATACGTAAAAAAATACGTTTGTGTATGGGGACCTCCCCCCCTTTTTTAATTTTTATTATTTTGTAGTTAATCCGCCGCAATATTACATATTCTGTGAAAATTTCAACTGGCTATCTAATACGGTTCGAAAGATACCGCCGTTTAAATGTAGGACAGACAGACAGACATCGCAGGCTGAGTAATAGGGTCCCGTGGTAACCCTTTGGGTACGGAACCCTAAAAACAAACAAGCTAGTCAACCAGCCCTGTTCTAATTTCAAACAGCCATAAACCCACACGTCAGATTGACACGTCGCAGATCCAAGCTGTCACTTATGTCGAGTGCGCCCGCATGTGCGGCTGCGGACCCTTATCTCCAGTGATGCCATCTGTTGATCTGAATGGGAACTATTGTGTCTTTGTGTTGAAAATATGTGGGTAGTTTGTCTTTCAAGATTTTTGTTATACATTAAAGTTTGTTTAGTTTTTACTATCTCGGTGAAAATGTAATGACGTCATTGTTACTTTAAAGCAATTAGTTTAGTTGAAATGGAACTTAATTTAAGAAAAAAATTAACTAACCAAAGATCCTCATAAGTTTTATTTTAAACTAGCTGCGCCTAAACGCGTTAAAATCGTCATTAAGTTTTCTGACATTTTCAAATATTTAATTTTCTTTATTTTTCTTTTTTTTAAGAACCTTCTACCAAGTAGGTATTAGAAAAATTAAAAATAAAATGAAATCGGCTGTTCTCAAATTATGGTGTGACCAAGGTAAATTGGGATACATCTATACTAATATCATAAAGAGGAAAGATTTGATTGTTTGTTTGTTTGTTTGCATTGAATAGGCTCCAAAACTACTGAACCGATTTGAAAAATTCTTTCACTGTTGGGAAGCTACACTGTCTTCGGGTAACATAGGCTATATTATATTTTCAAAAAAAATAGGGATCCTTACTAAAACTCCAATAATGTAACCCAAGATGTAAAAAAATAAGATTTTCAATTTTGTCTTTGCGTGTTTGACATTTCTAAGACAGGACAACGTCTGTCAGGTCAGCTAGTTTTTATATATAGACAAGTATTTTAATACTTAATCAGCATTAGTAAATACTGAGTACTATATTATGATAAAATATTTTAGAACTAAGTACTTTCAATTTTAGATAATTAACCCTTGGCTGTAATTAACGTAAAAAGTTTTTACTATTAAAAGTATAAGGCACATAAAATTTTAAGGTTAAAATTAAGAAACATCATAAACAACTTTTTGCATTAAAGCCTCCAAGTCATTTATTTTTAAAAAGTAAATAAAGAATGTAAATTAGTAGCTTCAACAGCTGCAATAAAATTAAAATAAGATGTACGTAGTCTTTTTTTGCCCTCAATTTAGCACTGTAGTATATTTGCAGTTACAAACAAATATTAATCAACAGGCAAGATGGCGCTCAAACGCAAACCTAAATAAATAAATAAAAACTATTTCATGTTACTGGAAATGTCGTGGTTTACACACATTTTGTTTATAATATAAGTAGAAGGAGAAATCAAATACTTAGCCTATGATAATATACGGGAATTACGTAAGATTAAGCCGGATGTTCCGACTACAGTCACTTCACTTCACCAAACTATATAGTCGGATCTGTATTCGGCAACCTTACTCTTGCGTGAATAAATAAATTTCGACAGATTGTTTTCCGAATAGTGTAAATAAATTAAAAATTAACGGTTCTATCAATTGCATTGGTTTTTAGGGATCCGTACCCAAATACATAATGCAAACGGGACCCTATTACTAAGCCTACGCTGTATGCCCTACCTTTTAACGGCTGTATCTTTCGAACCGTAATAGATAGCCATTTGGAATTTTTGCAGAATATGTAATGTTGCGTAAAGCGGCGGGTAAAAACTGGATGCAAGGAACTGCCGACCGAGCTCAGTGGCGTGCATTGGGAGAGGCCTATGTCCAGCAGTGGACAGTTAGAGGCTGATGATGATGATGATGATGATGATGATGAATGTTACGGCGGATTAACTAAGATGAATTAATAAAGTCAAAAAGTAAAAGCTAAAGTGAATATACGATAATAGTTTTTTTCGCATCTACTTACTCGCACCACGCGCGTGAGTGAGATGGCACGCGATCGCGATCACAATCCGAATCACGATAAGACATCTATAATAAGGCATCTGGCCAAGTGATTGTCGGTGACAAATTTCTGTTCACCAAAGTTAAGCAACGTCGCACACGGTCGGTACTTGGAAGGGTGACCATCTAGGCGTGATTTTGTCTTTTGCACTACTTTTTAGTATTTCAGTAGCAATTTATGTGGTGTTACGGAACCCTCAGAGCGCGAGCCCGAATCGCACTTGGCCGGTTTATTCACGATGCGACAAACGGATTTTTCCGTTTCGGTAAAATAGTCACCCAGCATAAAACAGATGTGTATTTCATAATGAGATATATAAATATAGTATTTCATAACGATTTGTAATCTCGATAGGTATTTTATTATTTCAAGCATGTTACAGTTTCCTGTAAAAAAAAAAACAACCATTCATATTCAATTAAGTAGTTAATATTGAAAGAGCCGTCGTTGATGGCTATAATTAAATATAGATTTGTGTCTACTGACAATTAAGGTTTATTTTACTAGCTGTGTCTCGTGGTGCCGTGTGATTTTAAAGTTCTGTAGTAACTTCTTACGGCCTTACTTATAAACGTTACTTAAAGATAAGCAATGCTGTCAACTTCTCGTTGATGGAAATTGTTATAGGATTTTACAAGACAGAGCAATTTTAAGCTTTGCTTAACTTAAGTAACATTTATAAGTAAGGCCGTCAGTATGTTCGTCTATAAGTCTGTAGGCGCTTACAGATGATGCGAAGTAGCTTGCAAATGCAGTTAGCAAGTAGAAGTAGCACGTACAAGCAGGCGTTCGAACGTTAAGTAGCCACTCGTGTGGTGACGCGCACAACTCGCGTGCGAGTGCGTACTCGCGCGAGACGAACGATGCGTAGTGGGCGTCGTACGAGCAGCGGGATAGCGAAGTTTCATTTGCGCAAAGACCTGCGCGAAGTGCTACTAAGCTCTTTCACTGCCACTTGCACTAAGCACACCGTTGCAGACGATGCCTAGTAGGCACTTGCAACTTGTACTTGCTACTTTTACTACGCATGGTCTGCAAGCGCCTTTTCTAATATTCATTGTACTAAGATATATGTATACAAGGTAGGAAAAATAATAAACAAAAATATTACATGAATTTAATTTGCCTATAAATCCAACGATTTCCTGTATTCCTGATTTGTCTGGACACGCACTTGACTATATTTGTTCGACGATAAACTTGCGTGTCGTTGATCCTACGTTCATGAAATGTTGTAGGCAAGTATATGATGCAAATGACATTTTAAAGTTCGAATATGTGCTTAATCCATTGAAAAAGCTAACAAACAGACAAACAGTTCCTTTCTACATTTATGTACGAGTTAGTGTGAATGTGTTTTTTTATTTCCACTCGGTGATTATACTCGAAGCGTATCTAATTTTAGTATGTACGTTTAGAGTGTAATTATAGGTGTAACTTTTTGTGATAGAAATGGGGTTTTAGCTTTAAATAGAGGTTTTATAATTATTCGAGCATTTTTTATTATTATTCACCGGTAGTGCAACCGTAGAGCTAAATATCAAGACAGGATTATCCGAACATTGCGATCCATGATGTTAAGTTCTTGAAAGGTTTACGCCACAGACTAGAAAGTTTTTGGTTTACGTAGTTTGTCTAAATCTCAACTACGTCGCATCGTAATACGCCTATACGTGTATATGCATATAATTATACAGTATATAATTTCTTAGGTATAAGACACATTGAAAAAAACATTTTGACGGATTTTACAGCGTTTTTTTCAAATAATTTCTTAAGTTTAAGATCTTAAGACACATTGAAAAACACTGACGTTTGATGCCTCTTGAAAGCCTAATAGAGGCCTAATAAATCTAGTGACTGGAGTGGTCAATAAATTGGAGAGCTCAGGCTAGTTTTCACGTATCATTTCTCAAATATAAAAGGGTACAAAATCCAAGAGTGCACGGAAAAAAATCCTGGCGAAATTTGTTTCCGACCAAGAATATTTTTATTCTCAGGAATATTGTTTAATATCAAGTAAATAAATGCTTTAATTAATAATAATGTCTTAGAACAACAAAACTGATACTCTTCGCGAAAAACAATATTATTCTCATTATATTTACTACAAACAAAACAATTATTATTCCTTCAAGAATATCTGGGTGTTGGGTAAACAATTTATGTATATTTTAAATTAAGATCTTTTTGTATCTTAGTGTGAGAAAATAATGCATAGGACCAAGAACTATAAAACTTTGATTCAAAACCTGTGTCACTTTACTGAAACTAAAACAGATAACTTGTTAATTCAAGAATATCTTTTTGATGCAAAAAAATATTGTCTTACTTTAAATAATGTATTATTCTCATAAATCGGAAAGTAGGAACGTCTTATTTAAAGAAAAATAATTTTCGTATGAAGAAAAATATTTTAATTTTGATGTAAATTTAAGTATTGAATCAATACTGTAAAATGATTCAAAATAAGATAGAGTTACGTTTTCTATTAAGAAAACACTTGTTTGGTTCAAGATATATTTTTTTTGGGTTAAGTAAGTATTTTGGTATTAAAGTAAGAATCGATTTAATTCTTAACAAGGTAACTGAGTGTTTTAGACCAAGATTCGTCTGTTTTGTGGGGATAAGTAGTGGATTTTTCAACTAAGAAACCCTATGATACAAAATAAGATCGATAATCATGTTATTCTAAGAAAATACATGTTTAGTTCGAGACATTTTTTATTGGATTAAGTAACTACTAGCGTCATACTAAGAAACAAAATAATTTTAAGCAAGACGGTCTTATGTTTTTAGCCAAGATTTGTTTGTTTTGAGAGAATACATATTGGATATTTCAACTAAGAATCCCTATATGATACAAAATAAGATAGACAAACGTTTTTTTCTAAGAAAATTCCTTTTTAGTTCGAGACAATTTTTATTGGATTAAGTAATTACTAGCGTCAAACTAAGAAATAAAATAATTTTAAGCAAGACGGTCTTATGTTTTTAGCCAAGATTTGTTTGTTTTGAGAGAATACGTATTGGATATTTCAACTAAGAATCCCTATATGATACAAAATAAGATAGACAAACGTTTTATTCTAAGAAAATTCATGTTTAGTTCGAGACAATTTTTATTGGATTAAGTAACTACTAGCGTCATACTAAGAAACAAAATAAGTTTAAGCAAGATAGTCTTATGTTTTTAGCCAAGATTTGTATGTTTTGAGGGAATAAGTATTGGATATTTAAACTAAGAATCCCTATATGATACAAAATAAGATAGACATACATTTTATTCTAAGAAAATACATGTTTAGTTCTAGACATTTTTTGTTGGATTAAGTAACTACTAGCGTCATACTAAAAAACAAAGTTATTTTAAGCAAGATAGTCTTATGTTTTTAGCCAAGATTTGTCTGTTTTGAGAGAATACGTATTGGATATTTCAACTAAGAATTCCTATATGATACAAAATAAGATAGACATACATTTTATTCCCAGAAAATACATGTTTAGTTTGAGACAATTTTTATTGGATTACGTAACTACTAGCGTCAAACTAAGAAACAAAAGAATTTTAAGCAAGATCGTCTTATGTTTTTAGCCAAGATTTATCTGTGTTTTGGGAACAAGTATTGGATTGTTCAACTAAGAATTCTTAAGATGCAAATTATTTGCATTAATTCAAGAAAGATAATAATTTAAAAAAAGGTAGCTGTATATTTTTAACCAAGGTATCTATTTTGTGGGAATAAGAAGTTGGGTGTATAACAATGAATTAAATCCTATCTAAGTATCTTAGTCAAAAGTTTTAATACCAAGAAAGTGCATGATTAGTGTTCGTCTTTTTTTATCTGAATAAGTAACTAATAGCATTAAAGTGACAAACATAGTAATTTTCATCATATTAATGAGGTAGACCTCTAGGAATTGTGATATGTTTTTAACCAACATTTTTGTGTATGTGGTTGCTCAAATCTCGGTGTAAGAACCAGATGAACGTAACTACCAAAAACTCGAAAATAATATTTTTTTCATAAATGGGTACTAAACGTGGTACTGCGCGTTGTGCCAAAACGACGTAACTGTACAGTCAATTTTTCACTAATTCAATAATAACGTAATGGAAAAAAATGTTTTTAATTGAACTAGAAGAACGTAACTTGAGTACCGGTACAAAAAAGTTTTAAATTAGTTGATAATTGGTAATTATCAACCCATTTATACCAATTAACTGCCCAAATAACGCATATTATTCCAATAAAATAAATTTTTGCAAACAAGTTAAGAATAGGTAAGTAAGAGCCGAAATAACGTATTTCAACCAATTTCTGAAAATATATAAATATTTTCTATAATAAGTGTATATATTTTATGCCTAATTTTATTCTCTAATAGTATGGGTTAATTTTTCTATACTTTTTTCATTAGTCAAATATACGAGTTATCCTTTATCTCTACAAAGTTCAAAGAAATGAAATTGCTCTCCTGCTAATTTTAAAAATTACCTAGTTACTTTTATCTGGATATTACACCGCGAATTTACTAAGGATCCCTATTATGCTTAATATATTAAGCCGATTCAAAAGAAAGTCTTTTAGTCTAACGGGACAAATCGGAGTTTGCATTTTATACCTTGCATGTTTGTTCGACGATAACTCGAGTAGGTAAAAAAACGACTGTCAGCCCTGCACCAGTGCTCAGCCTTTACAGACTTTATTTCTATGTAAATAGTGGTAGAATTTACCATTGAACAGAATCTTTGATATCTGATAGTTAAATACTCAAACCTACGAACTAACAGCTTCGTAGGATGCCTATGATCTATGATCATCTATTTGCACTGTTGCTATGATTTTTCATTGAATATTAGGTGTCTAAACTTGAAAAGCAATTTTATTCGCTAAATACGCTTTAATTTTGGTGGTTTACTATTGGGTTTTGAATTTCAAGGCATCTGTAGTAATTTTATGGCTGACTACTAGATATTAGTAATATAATCTGAAAGATCGTTTTATCATTAGTCAGCTGTAGATTTTATTGCAAAATTAAACCTTAGGACCGTTTGATAAGGACTATCTTTTTTCCATATCTCCATCTGGGTTCCATAGTAATTTAATTCTCATAGGGCTCTCTATCACGGAATTCACGGATAAGTAGGCTTTATTATAATAATAACGAGTAATAATCGACCAACTCATGAAATGTACTTGTTACACGTTATAAGCCGTTCAATTGTGAACTCAAAAAATATTTTTAAAATTCTACTTAGTAGGTATTAACTTACCTATAACTAGTAGAAGTTGAAAGTCGTGTTTCTTCATCCAAGAATAATTGATTCTTAGATGTAAATCGAATGTCTTGACTAATAGATTATTTGACTATAACCGGCAACGGAAGGATGGGGGGACGAATGAGTGTTGTCATATCTAAAATAAATTCCCTAGTTTTAAGAAGAGTGCGAGTATTCAGAAGAGAATTTGCATTAATACCTGAAAGTGTATTAAGAAATTATTTCCTCGCAATCAAAGTGAGAACAGGGGCCTTACGGACAACAGCTAATTGCGGCACCTAATCCGCTCAGTTGGAAAATCACGAGAACGTGAACCTTATCGCACCCAGATACGGTTTGCGGTCGCGTGATTTTCCAACTGAGCGGATTAGGTGCCGCAATTAGCTGTTGTCCGTAAGGCCCTTGAACAGTTTAAAATAATACCCAGGCTAAAAATCTCAAAAACCGATTATTGTTTAACATAAAATATTTCTCTGCTTTCTACCCATATGGGTGGAATAATTATATTGGACCACCCTTGAGATTATAAGCCTCTAGCTTTACCTGTGTTGTCAATAAAACATAACCTATGTCACTCGAGAAGAGTGTATCTTTGTATTCGTGGAAGAGTTTTTTTTATCATGAGTAGGTAAGCACAATCAATAATGCAGGTACAAATATCAGGTCGTACAATTCATCCATGTTATATAATATTGGCCGCAATTTATTGACACATACTGATAATATACAACACAACGTATCAGCTTTTATTTCGGTGATTGGTTTCACTGTTACTTTATGTTACTTTATTGTACACTAGATTTCTTCCGCGGCTTCACCTGCGCTGTGAACAAAACATAGCCAAATATGTCACTCAGGGATAGTGGAGCTTTCTATTCGTGAAATATTTTTTTGTAATCAGACCAGTAGTTCCGGAGTTTGCCCGTTACACACAAACTCACAAACTTTACCTCCTTATAAAACGTGTGTTGAAGTGTAGATTTTAGTGTGTACCTAATAGTGTATATACAGATATTGAGACCGTTCATTTGAAAGAGACAGATAGCGTTCCGCACGTCTATCTACCCTCGCGCACTAAAGAAGTGAGTACTTGCTCCGTTTCGAACTGCAGGGTAAAATCCCCATGTATTGTACATGTCCGTAATATACGAGCTGTGATTAGTAATTTAAGGTTTAGTACCCAAAAGATAAAACGGGACCCTATTACTAAGCCTCCGGTACTAACCTTTAAACGGCTGCATCTCTTGAACCGTAGGTAATAGAGAGCTGGCAGATTTTTTTACAGAATACGGTGGTTTAAACAAAAACAACATAAAGTCAAAAATTAAGGGTCCTATACAAAGAACCATATTTTTAAAGGTATTTTTGTACTTTTCATCAAAATAGGTAATAAGTACAAGGCTAAGTACAAGTTTACTTGGTACTATTATAGTGCACACTCTGTGGTATAACTAAAAAAAAACCGGGCCAAGTACGAGTCAGGCCCGCCCTAAATAGTCTCGTGCTATCACCAAAGTTCGCCTACCGATCGATCACCCACTCGCGCATATTATACAAAAACCCCGAGAGTTGTCAACTCGAGTTCTCTAATCGCTTAGATTGATTAGATTATAGTTTTAGATTAGTTGTTTAATGTTTTGAATGAATTTAGAGAATTTTTACCATTTATAAGGGAAAATGTTTCGGGGCTGGCAACCCTGTATTCGCCAATTCTCTGATTTGTCTTGTCGCGTCAAGTGGGGTTGCGAATCGTATCGAATACATTTTAATATTAATTTCAATTAATCTCATTTATTAAACAGAGCGGTTGTGATCCATATTCACCGTACACCAAGAATTGAATTGAACCAAAAAAGCTATCGTAAGTTCTCTTTACAAAAAAATCGTGTGATCGTGTGTCATTGTCTACTGTTACAGTTTACTTTGTGATTATTACCCTTCTTATTAGTTTGTTGTGATATTAATGCAGATGGCTGACGATGAAACTTCGATAGAAGTTATATTGCGCAAATAGGGAGTTCCGGAGTCAAGACAGATTTAAAGGTAAGGTAAGGTTTTATTACATATACAGTATCGTTTAAGTTCTCGAATAGAGACCACATACCGGCAAGCGCAGCGAGACGACCTATTAAAGATCGCAGGAACGCGCTGAAAGTGAACCGCTTCAAACCACTCTAGGAAGTCAATGGAGGAGACGTATGTCCAGCATTGGACCTCCTACGGCTGAGATGATGACATTGATTATTAATTTTTATTTTTTAATTTTTCCAGGACATGAAATTCAGCAATACCAACTAAGTGACGATTATCTCAAAGAGCTATGCTCTTTAATTGGCCATAGACTTCTGGTTAAATCCAAAATTGAAGAATATTTCACTGCACATGTAAGTTACACCTACTACTAATTAGTATTTAATTTATTTTTTAAGGGGTCAAATTTGTATGTATACTGGTAGCCAACTAACTATAATTATTGCATTGTGTGTAGGTAGGTATATTTATTTTTATTAGTTTTGATCCACAGTTCACTCATCTAGTGTTAAAGCAAGTGAAAAACAATATTATTCTCAATATGAAAACTAAAAATAAGACAATTATTATCTGTTCAAGAATCTCTGGGTTTTGTTTAAACAGTTTATATATTTTCAAAATCTTTGTAAGATAAATAAATAATAATAGTAAATCTTAGTGCGTGAAGCAGCTAAAAATGTAGCTTGTGTGTCAATCCGTGCTATTGGGATAACAAACTTACACGCATCGCATATATAATATTAATCAGTGTGATGTGATTTCAGATTAATTTGGTGGATATCGAAGAAAAGTACAAGGAAAATTCTTTGAATTCTTATACAAAGTGGCAAACGTTTATAAATTCAATTATCAGTTTGAAATTTAATAATACAAATAAATATGATTCGTTGGAAAGTTTATACGAAGGCATAACACAGGAAACCGATGATGGTGAGTTACATACTTTTTTCGATACCTATCTACTACATCACAGCATGGTAGCCAGCCACTAGCCATACACATATCGTAAGTACCGTTGTTTAATTTTTCGCGTTTATTTTTCAGACCGGAAGGTTCCAGATCAAATGAAACTGCTGTCACCTCATCCCTCCATAAGGGAGACTCGACAGAAAAACAAAATTTTCGACACTGGAGTGTATCGAGAATCTCATTGTTGATATTTATGTAAGAGTAAGTTTATTTATTTATACAGAGCGTTATGTAGAGTGTTTAATAAGCCAAACGGGTGTGTTCGGGGAAGCATTTGGATAAAAAAAAATGGCCAAAAAATAAATAAACCTGACCTTATTAATATCTGAACGGGTGTTACTCACGGTATATTAGGCCGGATCGTGAGTAACACCCGTTCAGATATTAATAATGTGTGGAAACCACACTGACTGGGTTTTCAGAACCACAACCAACAGAACCAGAGTGGAAACTAATTTCCATACTAAAATTCCGGCCTTATTTTTTAAAACATTTATTTGTTATTTTCCAGGTTTTCACCAAAATTTTATCTATTAACTACCATAACTTTCGTAAAGTCAATTTGTCTGTTGATTAAATATGTAAATTCTAAATATTCTTAGAGAACCAGTCTCCCACAATATTAATATGTTAAGGCTGCAGTCCCGTTTCATAGCTTTAAGGCCAACTAAAAAGTGGGCAATAGAGTAATATTTTTTATTTGTGTGTTGATTATATGTGTAAATTCTAAAATATTCTTAGGGAACCAGTCTCCCACAATATTAATATGTTAAGGCTGCAGTCTCGTTTCATAGCTTTAAGGTCAACAAAAAAGTGGGCAATAGAGTTTTTTTTTTATTCGTGTGTTGATTAAATATGTTAATACGAAAATATTCTTAGTGAACCAGTTTCCCACAATATTAATATGTTAAGGCTGCAGTCCCGTTTCATAGCTTTAAGGCCAACTAAAAAGTGGGCAATAGAGTAATATTTTTTATTTGTGTGTTGATTATATGTGTAAATTCTAAAATATTCTTAGGGAACCAGTCTCCCACAATATTAATATGTTAAGGCTGCAGTCTCGTTTCATAGATTTAAGGTCAACAAAAAAGTGGGCCAAAGAGTTTTTTTTTTAAATTCATGTGTTGATTAAATATATAAATTCAAAAATATTCTTAGTGTACCAGTCTCCCACAATATTAATATGTTAAGGCTGCAGTCCCATTTTATAGCATTAAGGCCCTCTTTGCTTTCTCTTTTGCACAATTTAAACGTTTTGTTAAGATAAATAATCAATATATTTGTATAATAACAGTAAATAGTAATTTTGTTTAGAAAAAATTACAAATGTTATAAAGCAATTTTCACACTGATATCTCAGATTTTGGTGAAGATATCTGGAAAATTATTTTTTTAAGTTTTTTTTTCTGATATCTTCGCTATAATCAGATGTAATCTTTAAATAGTTCAAAACGTGCGAAATGGATAGCTTATAGCAGGCGAGCACGCCCTTTAGAATTGCATCTTTTTTAAAAGTCTACTATGTTTTTGATCTTATATTTTTAATTAATTATATTGTATGTACCTAAGTTAATAATTAAGATTGTGTGTATGACGTGTTTCAAACTTTTAAAATAATGTATTATAATAATAAATATTTTGATAGATGACAACTTAATTTAATTTAAAGTCAGGGTTAAAATGAGGTTGATCCAAGGCGTAAGTCGTAACTAACTCGAGCTAAAATCGATTGTATTGATAATTCTGCTATGTTGTATGTATTGGTTTTTAAATGTGTCAAGTGCTTATAGAGCAATACCAGAATGTATTGCTCTATAAGCACTGCATTTCAGCTTTTGTCAATATGCATATATGACAGAAAGTCTCAAAGCAAGACCAGAATGAAACACAAGATTACGCGAAAGGGGTGTATTAACCCGAAAAGGGGCTCGTAGTACTCATCATTATGAACAACTTTTACTTTGTGGCCAACCTCGAAATCGCGATAAAAATATCAGCTGTTCCATATAAAAGTGTCAGTGAAACTCTACAAAACGTATGGAACAGCTGTTTTTTTTTTCGCGATTTCACAGCAGCCCCCGGAGTAAAATTTGTCCATAATGATGAGTACTATGAGTCCCTTTCGGGATAGTACACCCTTTTTGCGTAACCCTGTGTTTCATTCTGGTCTTGCTTTGAGACTTTCTACTTTCCAACTAAGAAAATTATTAGTTTCAACTGAGAAGTAGAATTATTAATTCAAATCTAGAAATTACTTACTTGAAGTAACAAAACATCTTGATATAAGCTAATATATTCTTCAAATAACGCACAGAAATCGTTCGCCTAAGATCAATCTGGTTTTGATCTGAAACCCCCGATTATTTAAACTAAGAATATTACCATACTCTCCCTAAGAAGATACATTCTTAATTTGAAAACATCAACAGTCTTTACTTAAAATCAAACATTCTTTAGACAAGTAAAAGACATTATTCGAATAAAGAACTTTTGTCTTTGCAGAAGACTCTCAGTTATTTAAGGTTAAGATAAAGAAATACTTTACTTAAGAGTATGCATTTTCAGTTCAAAAATATTTTTACCCTTGACTGGACATTAAAAATCTTAGGACAAGAAAGGGTAATTATTTGAACAGAGATCAATTTAGTTTTAGTATGAAATCCCTGGTTATTCAAGTAAAGAACATTGATAATCTCACCTTGAAAATCTATATTCTCAGTTCAGAAGTTGTATTAGTCTCTGCTTAAGATTTAAAATACTTAAGAAAAGTAAATGACATTATTCAAATAAAATGTACAAAGTATTGAAAGGAGAGAAATTTGATTCAGTATAAAATTTTAAGTTTCTTAAATTAAGAAATATTATAATTAGTTCAAACAACAGAATTCTCAGTAGAAGCCGTTATAATTTTTGACTCAAATTGAAAGGCTATTTAAAATAAAACTTATTGTCTCAATTGAAAAATACTATTCTCTTCTACTAATACTAAGATTTTGTTAATTTAAGACTTTTGCGTTCTGAGTGCAGAAGTTGATTGTTTTATTAGAAGATTATTATGTTTTCTATAAAAATAGCTTTGTCTTACTCCAAAAATAAAATAGGTAAGCAACAAAAACTTTAACTGTCTTTGTTCAAGAAAACTGTGAGTCTTGAAGAACAAGAAACCGTTCCCTCTTGCATGAAGAAATAGCTTAATTCTTCTGTCGATAATATATTGTCTTTATATGAGACATTAAAATGTTGATTTGAGCTTATCAACTAAAACAATAAATTGCTTTATTCAAGAAAATATTGTTTTCCCCATATATGAAACCATATTATTCTTGACCAATAAATATACTCTTGATTCGAGACTTTTTTTCTTTCTGTGTGCTAACTTTAACGCAACGTAAATCCATAATTCAAGACTTCTAGCCTTTCCTTCGAATATTGATCTACCGAGAAACAGAATAACCGAGATATATAAAAAGACCCAAGTTTTACGTGAATGCCACATTAATAATTCATTTGTAATCCTCCAAGTTGGTGGCGGGATCTTAAATGTATTTTACGACACAATCGAGCATGTTTTATATACAACTAAGGCCAGGGTGGGCCTGAGGACGCTGTGGGGGCAGTTTATGGTGAGGTTAAGCGGGGCTGTTAACATAACTTGGCAGACGTTCCATTTCGTATTCGACTCTTTTATGTGGTAAGCAGGCTCGGAGTAAGGACTGTTCAAGACTGGTTAAAATGTATAATTATTATATATGTAAATAGTTAATACGTAATTTTTATTGCGTTGTCACAGATTTGTTAATTCAGCGGTCTGAATAAAAAAAATCTGCTTCAAAGGAATATATGATAATATCCAAATTATTCCATAGCCATAGAGTAACTTTTCCGATACCATGAGATAATTGTATTGCACAATAATATAACAATCCTTATTCGAGTATCTCCATTTACATCAGCCTTAGTAAAACTTTAAATGCTTTGTAATTTTGTTAGATAACTAAAACACAGACCTAACATTTATTATCAAACGTAACCCTTCAAAACTTTTGACTTTCCAACTTCCCAGCCAAGTTGAATTGCTCATATACCCAGTTATCTCGTCCTTACTCCGACCCTGACTGACACGGTGCCCTTAACTGAAATTTAAGTCACCGCCACAAGTAGATAAGACAGAGTTTTTGCGGGCTCGGATTTTTTCGGTACAAGGCATGTGAAATTTGAACTTTTTATGTGTCCCGGTCTGAAAGTTTGTGAGGGAATGAATCTAAAAGCTGTAGACTAAATTGTAAAATATTTAGTAACAAAAAAGATGCAGTCGTTTACAGAACTGAAGACATTGTTTTTATACCCCGACGCAACAGGGGGTTCTAAGTTTTATTTTAAGGTACTAGCTGATGCCCGCGACTTCGTCTAACCCGTCATTTTTGGATAAAAATTAAAACAGTATATATTTTATTTCAAACCATTAATCTGAATAGGTACTTAATTTAATTTTTCTAACATCAAAAACAAAGGACTTTCGTACAAACTTTCAGCCTTCATTTGCCCCCCCTTAATTCAGCCCTTTCGCAAAATCCTTTCTAAGCGAACCTCTACACATATATAAGGAATTTACCTGCCAAATTACAGCTTCGTAAGTCAAGTAGTTTTTGAGATTTTGTGATGAGTGAGTGAGTGAGTGAGTGAGTGAGTAGATGAATTTCGCTTTCATATACAATATATAGATAAATCAGTATGTATATGTCTGTAGCATCGTAGCTCCCAAACGCAAAAACTGATTTTGATATAGTTTTATTTCGTTTGAGAGGTTCGAAAGGAAAATTGACCGTAAGTGTTTTTTTAAAAATAATAATAGCCTTGCGTTTGACCACCATACACCACCACCATCTTAGCTATGATTCAAGAAAATATGTTAAGTCGCTTGAAAAACATCAGCTTTAGTCGTTTTTTGAGGTTCCGTACTTCAAAAGAAAAAACCCTTATAGGATCACTTTGTTGTCCGTCTGTCTGTCTAGACTAAGGGAATCGAAACCTTATAGGGTACTTCCTGTTGACCTAAAATAATTAAATTTGGCAAATAGCAAGGTCTCACAGCACATATAAAGGAAAAAATCGGAAAGTTGTTAACTTACCTAAAAGTGAAAAGAAATGCCTTTATTCTGTCGGCCAACTCTATTTGCGGTATTCTTACAACTCAGTATTACACAATTACCCATTTTCGTTTCAAACTGACACGTGTTGTCGCGGCACCGATTGAGCAGACTGGTTTTAGCCGGACACAAAAACAAATATTCGTCATAATAGTGTTGGAAATATGACATGCAAGGTAGATCGAATTGTGGCGTCTACTTGCATATAGGTCTGTGCACCCGACCACATGGCTGAAGATTTATTCTATCCATGTTGTAAAAGTTTCTTTAAACCACAGACACGAAAAAAAACTTTAAAAGGGCAGCAGGTAGGAATTCTCAGATTAAAATTCTCAGATGTCGATCGTATGCTAATCCAGAGCGAATGCAAAACGACCCTCAGAATTTGGTTGCCATTTGAAATGTTTGAATGCGCAATTATTCTTCTTTCTTATTCCATTAAAAGCCCCGAATGTATTGGAATTTTCTTGGTCTTAATTACAATTTATTCCCATTTTTTCCCTTTTGTAAAACGTTTGAGTTCTTGATTTTAATGTATCTTGATTCCAATGCCATTTTTTTTTTTTCAATTAATTTGTTTGAGTGAAATGGAATATTGTGATATTTATTTGAAATGGAGTACGACACATTTTGAAATTTAGTTTAATTTAACAATACTTGAAACTAATTGTGTTTTTTTATTATGCTTAGACTTGCAGTATTTCGCTGACGCACAAGGGTACCTCAGATTCAAAGAAAATAAAAATCAATCACGAGCTGCCATTTCTTTACCGTATAAACAGTATGAACGTTTAATATGCGATATGGCACACTCCGGTGAAATACCAAGGAAATAAAGGGATGTTTATGATGTGACCTGCTGATAAAATCTTTATTACATTTCTTCATCGAGATTCGCTAGAATCTTCCGTCAAGAGATCTACCCACTTCCTATATATTTCCTATATCGATAATCCTATTCAATCAGATTCTACGACTCCGCGGACCATTTCTCAAACGCTTTGCACCAAAAGAACGTAAAGGAAGACACTATTATCTATTCTTTACTAAAAGTTTTCGTCCAGAATTTCACTTCTTGTCGTGGTTGATGGTTGATGAACGGGTCAGAATTTTCAGCTAGGCTATCTCCAGGGTACCCTTACTTTTACCCTTTTTACGTGTGCGAAAACGTGACAATGCAAGAATGAGGTTAGGGGTATTAGACAAGAGCCAGTTTCTGTTAGCGTTAACGCCTACGGAAAGATGAAATTGTATGAAAGTGACATTAGCTTGAGAGAACATCTCTCAAGCTAATGCCATTGTCAATGTCAATTTCATATTTCCGTAGGCGTTAACGCTAACAGAAAATGGCTCTTGTCTAACCCCCCTGGTCTAAATCATTCTCGCGGGACAAAAAAGTGTATAAATTTTCCGCGCGGCTCGCGCATTGCTCGTTTGTCAAATACAAAGTTTAAAATTAACACCCAATTGCATCACATGTTCGTACTACATGAAGTCATGTTGATAATGTATAAGGAACCTCCTCACTCGATGGGTAAAACTGCGCACCTCTCTATAGCTTCTCGTATATTTGTAGGAGCGTGTAGTTTCATCTTGCAAGATCTCTGCGTCCTTACTGCTGTATTGGTTGTACCGCGCATGTGTATAAGGCGCGAACGTAAAAATAACTCAAAGTTTTTACGATTTTGAGGGTAGAGGGCCGGCGTTCATTACGCCCGACACTGGGGGATAAAGTAAACAGCCGCTCTAGAATTTTTTCATCAAAATTTGACTTACGCCATCTGTTTCCTCGGGTAATCTGGCTTTGGGCAAATATTTGGACGATGTCGCGGTGGATGGGCCAACTTGATTATTATGCGCAGCTTTTTCTATTACGTCGTCGGTGCGAAATGTATAAGCATTTTTGCTTTTTTCGGAGCGATATTAATTACGTGCCGAATTCCTGGGAGTTTGTTTACTTTTTGTGTGTTTTGGAATGAGAGTCAACAGGTTTCGAGTTGCAAAAACTTTTTACTTTTGAGCTTAACAAAATGCTTGAAAGTGTGTGTGACGAGATCTACGATTTAGGATCCACCAAAAAACATACGTGTTGCCACACCTAGTTTGGTGGCTATGGCTGTAACCTTAATGTATTGTACTTTAATGCAATAAAATGACTTTTAATTTTAATTTAAAAGTTACTTCATCGTCATCATCATCAGCCAGAAGACGTCCATACTGCTGAACATACGCCTCTTTTTAACCTCCACACTGAACAAAAGCCTGCCATCTGCATCCACTGGACAATAACTCAAAAGTTCAGGATATCTGCAAAGTTACAATTAATCAAAATATTTAGTAGACGTTGTTGTATTTCCGTATTACTACTTAATTAGATTGAATGAGAATATTTAATAGCATTTAAATGCTATTAAAGAACGCTTTAATCACCAACCATTAAACCAAGCAACATGTTGACGGCCGCGTTACATTAAAAGTCAAACTGAAATCATTTCAGAGAATCCTTCAGATCTACGTCTTTGAAAACCTTGTCCTATTTGGATTAGCATAAATAACAATCAATACGTTCTCAAAGCAACCCTGGATGATATGGCCAAATTAAATAGGTATGAACTTGCTTCTGATTTAGGCCAGGAGCTGAATGTAAAGAATATATTTACATACTTAATTAATTTATCAGTTTAAAAAACTAATTTCAAATTTTGTTAATACGCAATTTCGTTTCTAAGGAGACGTGTTTTACAGTTATTTTGATTTAAAAACTAAACTACTGAACAGGTTTTGATGAAATTCGTATGCAAAAAAGCTGAAAGCATATACTTATACTTTCGTTCAGTGTGGATGTCTAAGGGGGAGATCTATGTTCAGCAGTGGACGTCTTCTGGCTGATGACGACACTAAACTTTTAATTCATCTTCATCATTATCAATTCAGCCTCTATTGGTCCACTCAATAGACTTTTTTACACACAACACACCATTATTTCTGGTCCTCCACAAATTACATCCACGTCTTGCCTATAACCTGACGATATCGCCCTTTCATCTGGCCGGTAGTCTACCCACTGGTCTTATGGTTTTTCTAGACCAACATTCTGTGACTGTTTTAGTCGATCTACTGCCTTTTAGCCTTGCAATTATTCTTATAGCTTGCGAAAGTAAAATTCTTAGTAAACATTGGCATAGTAAACTTACCACTGTCTCTCAGACTATACAGTCGATGTGTGCAAAGGTAAACAAGAGCTAAAATAAACAGCTCTATTTCTCGACATTTACCTGGAATCAGAAAATCATAACTTCAGACGATGTGGTAACAAATTAACAATGTACAAGGAATACACACTGGGGAACATTTGTTTGAGTGTAGGTGTGTAGTTTCTATTTGATACTAGCTGTGCCTAGCGGTTTTATCCAACATTGCAGGTCGTGGGACCTGAAGACCTGAAGAAATTAAAATACTACCTAACCTAACCTAACCTAACCCAAACTAACCTAACCCAAAGGTTAGGTAGTATTTTAATTTCTTTTAAGGAGGCCCGTACCAAGAATTCCGCTATCCATCACCGATGACCGAGATCAGTTCGATAGTTAAAATATGCTATCAAGATTTGTTTACATTGTCAATGGAAAGTGTGTTTATTAAATAAACAAAATACATAAAAGCTAACACTAAATATAAATAAACTACTTGGTCTATTGGATTGCTCATAGACCGTTGAAGGTCAAGACAATCCAAATAATCAATCCCATTACTAGTTGGCAACGTACCCAGCATATTAACAATTTTACCACGCTCAATGGCAATGCTTATGTGTTTAGCCTTTTTAGATAGATATATGAAGCTAATAAAAGCGTGGTAAAAAGCATTCAAGTAATGTTTTATTTTAAGTTTTCAAAAAAAAATTATCACAAATGATTTGTCATTGAAGCGAGTAAAGTTACAAGCAACGCTTGTGGCGTGAACTAGGCCATTTGGCCAAAAAAAAAACTGTTGTATTTTTTTTTTTCAGGTAACTTTCCAATCTTGCTTCAAGGTATTCGTCTAAGATCGTTAGGTTAGGTCCGGTCAATGGATGGGTGACCGCGAGTGGCATTTCCAAGTACGCACTACAAAAAAGGAGGTAATTATATTCTACTAGATGTGCCTCGAGGATTCACCGCTATCCTACAGGAACCGTATTTTTTCGGAATAAAAATAAGTATGCCCACGTGTAAATTAAGGGCATAAGTTTCTTTCATACCAATTTTATCCAAATTCAGCCGTTATGAAGTTGTGTACAAAAATACTCAAACTTACAAGTTAAAAAAAACAACAAAATTGCATATGAAATTGTTGGTTATCGTCGATATTCGATACAAACTATTCGAATATCTCACAAAACGTAAATACCCACACACTGGTAACCCAGCCCGGGATAATGATTCCGAGAACGCCTTTCATAGTAAAATGAGGCGAAAACAATTAAAACGGTCTAAATATAGGTTTTAAAACAAACAGCCGCTGCCTTTTTTTTGCGTTTCACCAAATCAAAGGCCAAGACCATGCCTTGCTAGGTTTTTTTTCGGTAGTCTATGTTTGTGTCTATACATAAAAAGACAGTACATTACATTTTAAAATGTAGTAACAAGATGTACAGCTATTCCACTTTTGGCTTTAGATACTTAGTTTATTTATCCAGGAAGGTTGCCTGGAAGAGATCGCTTTTAGCGACAAGGCCGCCAGTTGCTACTCTCGTTTTTAACCTGTGAGGTGCCTTAAGTGCAAAACAGGCTAATTTTAGACCTTAATTCGTAGACTTTTTTTTTTGCTTTACAAGGGTTCCTGTGGCTGTCGCAACACGGGTTAAGAGTTTTTTGTCCCTGTATCAAATTTAATGGTGTGAACTATAAAGAGTTAATCAATCAATCAATCAGTGCAAAAAAAGTATTATAACAATTTCAAGTAGTGGATGGCATGAACGATCTTGTCTTTATCCAACGGTGGAAACAGGTAGAATTGATGAATAGTTTCGGTATTTTTTTTTTAAATCCTATTTACCTACTTCAACCTTTAAAATCTAGAACAGGCTAACTTCATTGTTATTTTGACGAGATTGGAAATAATTGGGGCCTAACACAACTTGCAAGGCGTAAGACTCAGGACGGGGCGAGGACGCAGGGAAAAGGTAATTTCAACCTTAGTGCCCTTTTAATAAGATAAAAATATAGCTGTCACATCTTCTCTTTGTTTGTAACGTATTAAAAGGACACTGAGTTCCAACGCCCCCTGTAGTTGTTGTGGCGGCGTCGCGGCATCCAAGGACCGTGGAAAAGTAAAATCTTCTCTGTTTATCAAAATCGAATAAAATTTAAATTATTGTATTATCAGACACAAAGATCCATAAATTTAATAGTGCTTGAAAAAACAGGTATTGTGGCTTGTAGGTTATCGAATGCTCAAAATTGTTCTGCTGAATTTCCGAACCGAGCACGCCTCGACCAGATTTTTTTTTTCAACTTTGCGTGACGCGAAAAGTCGACTTTTTCACGGCCGCTTGCACGCCTCTACACTTCAGTCAGCTAGAACCTAAGGTTGAAATTGCTTTAAATAAACGCGGCCCCAATCTTTATGTCTAGCCCATGGCATCATGCAACAATGTCTGTCATTCATTGGCAAGACCTCATTCACTGCATTCAAGCTCACAAACATGACCACACGTGGTATACCAACGGCTCGCTCCCGAAATAATCCAGTAAACACAATGTTCCCGAACACTTGGATACCTATAAATAGATAAATAACTATAACAGGCGGCTGTGTTGTTTTTCATATGTTTTAGGGTTCCGTACCTCAAAAGGAAAAAACGGAACCCTTATAGGAATCACTTTGTAATCCGTCTGTCCGTCTGTGTGTCCGTCTGTAAAGACCCTTTTTCTCAAGAACGCGTAAATGTATCAAGTTGAAATGTATACTAAATACTTGGGTATACGGTTTCTTTCGGCTGTAAAAAAATAAAAGTTGGCAATCAAAAGATATGAACGTTTGTAGCATATTTTGCGATTTCACAAAGGAATCAAAACCTATAGGGTACTTCCCGTTGACCAACAATCATTGATTTTGGCAAGAGGCAAGGTCTTACAGCACATATAAAGGCATAAATCTGAAAGTTAATAATTTGAAGTTATATCATATAAAAAATATTGTTTCACAATTACAAACTTACATTTTGTAGTTGTTATGTATTGAAGAACCTTATTGCCAACTACAAAGTTAAGTTTGTCTTTCAATATTTCAACTTCGGTTAGTTTTTTTGTTGGACTAGCGCTCTGATGGTTCCATTCCGTCTAACGGAACCCTCAGAGCACGAGTTCTACTCGTACTAGCCCGGTTTTTTTTTTATTTCCTGCAAACGGTGTTTGAAGAAATGTGCCGAGGGTTTGGGGTTCTTTTTTTCTTTCCGAAGATGTTTGCTGGCTGTTATGCCGTATGCAAACGAACCCTACGGAACGGAGCTAGCTAGTTCGTATCAGCGAAAGGAAGCGCTGAACGAAGGATCGTTCACATGCACCAGTATTCGCCGAATGTCAGTACGTTGCAAGGTTGGCTTTGGCTGTGTGGACAAAACAGCGATGGCAAACGGGCGTTTGGTGTTTAGGCCTTGTCCAAATTAAAGACGCAACGTTCTACTTACTGAGTTTCTCATGGTGCATCTGACATCGCAGTGACTTTGGAATCACGTTTTTTTTTTATTCATCATAATCAGCCAGAAGACGTCCACTGCTGAAGATAGGCTTCTCCCTTAGAACTCCGCACTGAACGACAGCCTGCCATCTGCATCCCCTGGATGCCCGCGACTCTCATGATATCGTCGGTCCGTCTAGTTGGAGGCCTACCTACGCTGCGTCTTCTAGTTTGAGTCTCCACTCAAGAACCTTTCTTCCCCATCGGTTATCGGTTCTTCGAGCGATGTGGCCTGCCCATTGCCACTTCAAGTTGCAAATCTTAGCAGCTATGTCGGTGCCTCTAGTTCTTAGGCGAATATCCTCGATTCGGATTTTACCGCGCAAAGAAACTCCGAACATCGCTCCATTGTCCGCTGTACTACGAGTTTTCCTTATTGCATCATTGTAATAGAGTTACTTTTCGTAGAGCATAGGTTAAAATACAATATGCTCGTCCTAACCTTTAATGTCACTACACACATAACCCTTCAATCCGGAAGTAAATTCCGATAATGTTTGCGCACTACTGCTTGACGGTTAAACTTTTCCTGACGGACTCTCCTACCGCCTTAATTGTAATCTTCTAAACCATTGTTATTAATGGACCCCGCTGATTAAGATCTTGTTTAATATTGATCAGAAGTAGCCCCTCATTCATTGACCTAGCCGACTGGATCGGCGACATTGACAGGGGTCGGCCCGACGCTGCCCGGCGAAGGGCGAAGGAAGGTTCATCAGACACCTCGACATATAGACCTGGATGAGATATTACATAAACGTATTTCGGGATTATAAAGTACAGATTAAATAATATTGCTCCTGAATTTTGACACTACGAAGTACGTTACTTCAAATGTTCGTAAGTACAGTGAACGTTACTTCGAAATTAAATGAGTTCGAAGTGCGGTACTTCGGTATGTAAGTATGTTACTCGAATATTGTCTTATTGTCGCCAAAATTTCGAGACCTGGCTAGTGATCGTTGCTTTGCAAGACCGCGGGTTCGGTGTTACGCATGGTTTACGTTACTGAAAGTATTTGATAGCAATAACCGTTACTTCGAAAGACAGATCGATGCACGTAGGGTTTCCATAACGATCAAAATTTGAAATTCTTGACATTTCAATCAAAATCCGGACAAATTAGTATGTTAGTTAATTTTTAAAAGAACATTTTTGTTTTCGTTTGGCTTGCCGTAAGTGCCGTTTATCAAGATTTTACTTGTATTATTACATCGCCCAAGCTAAAAAAGCCGGACAAATTACAAAGCTGGACAAAGGTCTTTTAAGTCCGGACAAATCCGGACGGATGGTAACCCTTGTTAGCTTTTCAGTCAAGAAATCACCTTTTAAACTGTTTTACACACAATTCGTTTACACTTGTTATCGCTTCGAGGTTCGAGCAAAGAAAAGAGGGTGATTGCAATGCAACCGCCACTTATATACTGTGTTCGTTGGCAGTCTACAAAAGACTGTCAACTGTCAACGAACACGTGTGAACTTCGCCAATACAGTTTCATTATAATGGTGTTGTTAGTTCATCTATACATTAAATGATTAAACTAAAGTTGTTTTACATTCGGCCATCCGACTCAATTACACGTCCTCGTGTATACGTGTCATGTATTATATGATAATAGACATTATACGTGTTAATTAAATGTGTACTTTACAATCTTATTTTGAAGTCTTATACTATCGTTTTATGTTACATAATATCAGAATGCAACTGCATACTGAAAAGCACATCATATCAGACTAAAACCGAATCTGGTTTAGTTAAGTCAGTACGCAACTGCGTACACTGTCTCTTACGCAACTGCGTACATCGGCTCTTACGCGACTACGTACACCGGATCTTACGCAACTGCGTACAATGTCTCTTACGCAACTGCGTACATCGGCTCTTACGCGACTACGTACACCGGATCTTACGCAACTGCGTACAATGTCTCTTACGCAACTGCGTACATCGGCTCTTACGCGACTACGTACACCGGATCTTACGCAACTGCGTACAATGTCTCTTACGTAACTGCGTACTGGAGGCTCCGCTGCAGGTTCAGCTGGCAGGTTCGACGGCAGGCTCAGCCGCAGGCTCGACAGCAGGCTCAGCCGCAGACTCCGCGGCAGGCTCCACTGCAGGCTCCGCTGTATGCTCCGCCGCAGACTCGACCGCAGGCTCGACAGCAGGCTCAGCCGCAGGCTCGACGGCAGGCTCAGCCGCAGGCTCGACAGCAGGCTCAGCCGCAGACTCCGCGGCAGGCTCCACTGCAGGCCCCGCTGTATGCTCCGCCGCAGACTCGACCGCAGGTTCGACAGCAGGCTCAGCCGCAGGCTCGACGGCAGGCTCGACAGCAGGCTCAGCCGCAGACTCGACAGCAGGCTCAGCGGCAGGCTCGACAGCAGGCTCAGCCGCAGAATCGGCGGCAGAAATTTGCATATATAACAATAAGTACACTAATCGGATATATAATCTGAAGAACTTTTAACATGAGCACAGTTATTTAGTAATTAGTATTAAATTAATCATTAGTAAAGAAATTATAATCAAGAAAACGCAAGGAATAAAACAGCCACTTTGTACAATAACTATTAATTAGGGCTCTAAAAAAAAACATGACTAGCAAACAGGTTTTGAACCACTTAACAAAAGACAAATTACACTCTGTGGACATGGGAAAATAAGAAGACATCTGTAACTTATTAATCCCGATTCTGATTTGTTAGCTTTTCAGTCAAGAAATCACCTTTTAAACTGTTTTACACACAATTCGTTTACACTTGTTATCGCTTCGAGGTTCGAGCAAAGAAAAGAGGGTGATTGCAATGCAACCGCCACTTATATACTGTGTTCGTTGGCAGTCTACAAAAGACTGTCAACTGTCAACGAACACGTGTGAACTTCGCCAATACAGTTTCATTATAATGGTGTTGTTAGTTCATCTATACATTAAATGATTAAACTAAAGTTGTTTTACACCCTAGTTGCACGGTTAGTCCAATAGTTCGCGAGTCCGATAGTACGTAAATAAAAAATATCTATGTACAGATAGGTATGCTTACTTTAAAAATGTGCAAAGTATCTCCACATAGCACACATACAAGATTGCTGATTATAAAATAAAACCCCGAATAACCATTCCATAAACCCCGAATCACCATTCCATAACTCTACATATCTTTAAATATCCTACAGACATTTCGCCCTTTTCTAGAAGAATTTACATCTTTGTTCCCGACCCAATATAGGTACCCCAATTGCCTAACTCGACCCTCATTCGGATACATCGCTATCTCTTTCTAGAAAACCGTAAATGAAAAGGGTAGAAGATTTCTTGTATACTAAAATGGTGAATGAAGGTAAGTCGGTTTATTTGGGCATCTGATAGTGAAATTCTCGAAATCGAGTCTATTTGGAGGTGGGAAATAGTCTGTCGAAGATAAATAGTTAATTTTGATAATTGAAATTGATATTTATTAGTCTGGAGTCGAAACCTCTTTACTGAACATGTTGCTATAAATTTTAATTATTACAGGAGGCGTACCAAGATATTTACAATGCGTCCAAAAATGTCCACAAGTTCAAGTAAGTATCTCAAAAGGCAGAATGTCGGAGCCAATGCCTTCGGTCGAGCAAAAAAAAAACCAGCTCAGCCCACGGACCTTTGTTGTGGTGGTCAGTGCCTCGCGCAAAACAAAAATAAGACAAAACGAACGGAACAGGTCTCGGCGGGCCCAGACCAGTCAGACGACTTTTGACCACTTTTCTGTTCCCAGTCCTTCTACAAACTTAACCTATCAGCCGCATTCTCCAACCTCCCAACCTAAACCAAAGCAAGAAGTTCTACTTTCGTTTGGCGGCAGTTTTTAAAACTTTTGGGAAGTGTTGGCAAGATATTGGGCTATGATTTAAAACCATTTCGATTTCTTTAGGAATTTCGGGCAGCGATCTATCGGATGATGTAAGAAGCCTCTGGAAAATTGGGTTGATCTTTGTGACGAAACCAAATGATATTAGAGGGGTCCGAACAGGAAAAAGACCTAAACAAGTTGCCGAGCGGTTCCAAAGCCTGAGGTTAGATCGGCCTCGGGCTACTAGACATATTATAATGAATCCTATTTTTTGTTTAAAGCAGGTAGACGGATATCGGAATATTCCAGTACCCCTGGGATTATCTACCTGAGAAAATTATGATGAGTCACTCTGGTGTTTAAAACGAAGTAAAAAAAACGTGTGCAGGAACTAGGAAGGGAGTGCTAAAGATCACGGAAAGATCAGTTATTTTGGGATACTGAAACATGACTTATAGAATCGTCACGATGATTCGCAAAATATGAATATGAAGGAGCATTCAGAAATGCGAGCGTAGACAAAATCATAGTTTTAAATATGCGACGCGAAAAATGTAGTATGGAAACAGAAGAAATTTAGTATGGAGGTAGCTTATGATTGGATTAACACATATTATGCTAATTTTTATCCCGAAAATTTTCCTGAATAATAAGTATCCTAATGGTTCCCGTAGGATAGCGAGTGAAGCCACAGGGCGTTTCAAGTAACAAGTAGTTTCAAGTAGTTTGATAAATAATGTGAATCCAGTATTTTAGTTGTCTGATTATCATTATTAGCCCATCATGTTCCTATCACTATTGGGACACAGGCCTTCTCTCGGAGAGAGAGACATTATATTTAGATCAAACCGTCATCCACACAGACTAGGTAAAGCTACTTCATACATAACCTGAAAAATCTAGCATTTCCGGTTTTGTCATTATTAAATAACTTGATGATAAAATTATACAAAATATGGTTGAGAATCTAAATGCCACAGGTTAAAGAACGCGTATCATTAAAGAAATAACAGCTCAAAAAACGTACGCCTATAAATAACAAGACATCAACCCAGGGTGCAGTAACCAGACATTCTTTCAAGGCCAACAAAACAACCAGAAAACATATGATTGAAAAAAGATACTGGTAACACTGCCACAGGCAACCACACAGGCCTGAGCCCGTTTAGCAACAGACTTCCTTTATACCAGAGATCTTAGTTGTTCAGATGCTTGGTATCCTTAACCAGTGGTGTTGAGCTGTGGAGTCATTAGCCTCAGAAGTACAAGAGGATCTATTATAGCTGGTGGAACAGTCACCCCAAGCAAAGGTCCCTTGTGGTCAGTGACCAACGCCGAGAATAACACAAGTACCTGGACACACGCTCGACTCAAGTAAACTGTAATGACGTCACGACACGACGCTGCATCTCGTTTTATGAGGACACCATTGTTGAATGTTTTTACTGGAGTTAAATGAACATTGATTCTGGGGTTTGAACAGTGTATTCGTCTGTAAATTAGAGCCAAAAAGTGACATGAAAATATTTATCTTGCAAACTGTGGCATCAGAGCAATGAGGTCAGCCATCGTTACTTTTTTCTTTATATATGATGTGCCACTTCTAGGGGAAAAAATCCCCCTGTGGTGATCTCAAATGTGTTCATCCACGTCATAATCAGCCAACCTTAGTTCACAACTGCTGGACAAAGGCCACCCCAAGTGACGCCACTTAGCTCGATCGTCGACATATCGTTTCTAGCCATTATCAGCTATTCCATCGAATCTCAGGGCTTCCTACTTCGTAGAAAAAACTCCACACACTGTTCCACTCTAGAACTGCATAAGCTGTGTTTAACCAGATTAAATGTTAATTAATTGATAAGCTTTATTTGGTTTCAAATTCAAATTAACAGTTAGCAAGCCTCTTGCACAGCTATTGACCTTTTAAGGTCTTCATCCTCAACACCTTACCCCAATTACCAACTTTAATCAGGATTAGTGCGGGCATTAACACTGAAAACTTTAGCTTCTGAACCAGATTCATCTCACGTTCAAAAGCTTATTGTTATCAGGACGCTACCAAGTACAGCCCTGCACAAACATGCTTAAAATACTTAAGGGATTGGGAGCATAAGAAGACTGTAGTAATTTGAATAGGGAATTTGAATTCCAAGGACGTTTCTTCGAGAATTCTTTGAAGTCTTTATCTAGGAACAAAATGTGTGCTTGGGAGCACTGTGTATTTATATTTTCTCAAACATGGTATTTAAAGGATCCATAATTTGAAGAATCCGCTTCGACGAAAATATAATTTTAAGGACTCGATCGTAAAACAATTGGAAGCCAATTTTTGTTTTCTCTGATATCTTGTGATAGATACGTACTTACAATATTTCAATGTGTTATATAAATAAGAATTTACATTTTTATTTTTATTGTTTCCATATTCCATAAATGCTTCCCTTGCAGTGACGCACTATTCGAAATATTCGTTATATATGGTTTGTTAGGTTTACGGAACAACGTTGTGCTAATCATCTGTGTCGGTAAGCATCCTACCTTTTGTCGCATAACGCAATGCTATTAGCCCTGTGACTCCTGTGAGTGACCTGCACAAGTTTGTTGTCCATGGCATCGTAAATATTTCTTGCTCCCTAAGTAATTTACGCGTCTACCTTCTCAAATAGACTTCAAGTACATCAACCTCAAGATTGCCCTCTCCCAGACTACAACTAACTACCTGAAACGTTCCCTAAGGATTTATTACCCAACGAAATTAACCAGAAGATGTCTCGTAGAGATTTACAATGACGGAAATGAGGTATTTTTGAGGCCAGTTTAACTCCGATTTACGAGATCCTGCGGGAAGGTACGCTCTTAAGGGGTTAATAAAGGAGTTAAGTCATGTGGGTAATATAAGGTATAAGGGCTGGCAACATTGTTATCTTCTTAAAAGAGGAGAGCTTTTAGTCAAGAAATTTTGGTGAGGTGTAAAAAGTATAGGAATACTTACGTCCTGCCTTTTAGCCAATGATTATAAAACCTTTTAGCCCACAAGTTTGGTGGAAAATAAAGCTAGTATTGGTAGTTGAAAATAATCAGGTTCACGAGAGAAAATACAACAACATGGACATGTTCGAAGTTTCCTTTGAAAACAGGTCTTCAAGACACCAGGAAATCCTTTGTTCTTATTGCAGTAGGGATCTTGGCCATACTTAAAGCTGCCCCAAGCTATTAAGGTTCAAACTTTGCTGAAAGGAGACTTCGACGACATTGCAGTGACTTCAAAAGCACTGCGCGACTTCAAAGGCATCGCAATAAGTGGCTGATAGCATTTGAAAGGATAGCCGAGACTGAAGTAGAATGAAGAGAAAACTAATTAGATAATTTTGTCAGTTAGAATTAACGATATGCGGTTAAGGAATAGAGGTAATAAAACTGTATGACAAAAAAAGCAAAGACTATAAAAAGGATTGACTTTTGATTACACTAAACTTGATGGTTTTGACGCAAGGTGCAATAAACGCATTCTGTCTGATACGCATAACACTAAACACGCAGTTACAAGCTCAAAGCTATACTCGGCGTTTCTCTGAGGGATTGTATCCGGAACGAAGTTATTCGCCAGAGAACCAAAGTCACCGTCATAACTTAGCGTATTAGCAAGTTGGGGTAGACGTGTTCTATAGTGGAGACCACGAATCGGAAAACCAAGCACAGGACGCCCTTAGAGTCGCTGGAGTCACGATATACGTGAATCAGCTGGCAATGACTGCAAGCGAAATGCCGTAGATCGGGCTGAGTGGCGAGCCTTGGGAGAGGCAAATGTCTGACAGTGGACTAATATAGGCTGATTATGACGAACGCAGTTAACCAAATACGCGATTTACCAAATACCTTATTATAAACGCAGTTGCCAAAAACGCAGATGGCCAAAATATATTACGCAGGTTACCAGAAATGAAGATGATCTAAAATTTAACTAAGATACTACGGAGGTTTTTTGTCGTCCCTTCATAAATCATTTCGTTTATAAAGGACATTGCTCATTTAGAGGCCTAGGGAGTAGAGACCACAAGTGCAGAAGAAAACAATTGGACTGCTAGTAGTATCGTTGGGCCAAAACACCCATACAAAGTGCGTTCAACAGCTATATTTTTCTGGAGGATGGCGGAATAGATAGAAAAATACAAATATATTCAACGTTATTCTAAAGATAATATGCCCATGTTTTAAATGTTTATCGTGACTTATCACGTATTATTTAATTTAGGACCACGTGGATAGGATTAAGGATTTACTCGTGACCACGGCCATTGTAACGTGATCGAAACGTCGAGTGAAAGGTACATATTTTTTACCTAAATTAAATAATACGTGATAAGTCCCGATAAACATTTAAAACATGTGTTCAAATCGCCAAGTTTAAAAATTACTATAATATGCCCAATTGTTTTTTTTTTAATTCTCGCTGGATGCTTTTTTACTTTCTTTAGAAAAATGTTGAAAACGTGTAAACGTGATAGCTGTGATTGATAAGCGAGGCCTTAAGGTCTGCTTTATAGGTATGCAGTTATGGTGAAATAGGTATACTGAATAGAACATACAAAATTCAGATTATCTAACCGGCTACATATTATATATGGAGAGACAAGAGGAGAAATAGCTTTATTTGTACTGAGACAATTAACTGGCCCTCGAAGAGCATTCTGTAACTGGTTCCAGGATGTCTTCGACCTGATCTCATGGGCCTTGAACCCGATCCGATGGAAATACTAGACTGTTGTTATGAACGATTAATTTCTTCACGGCATTTTTAATATAGCACCTGCGTACTGAGTCTGCGAAGTCTGGTTTGTAGTATGACGTGCAAAATAATATGAATTGCAGAGAATAGCGCGCATGCGTAGGTGGAATGAACAATAATAATTAATACTTTACAATTGGGTAAATGATAATTTTTTTTGGTCTAAAATAGTCTGAAATTATCTGAAAATGATCTCTCTCAAAGAAAGAGAGGATGGGCCTTAATCTACCACGCTGACCCAGTGAATGTCATGTCTTTGAACTTTTAGAGGTTTTTGGACCTGCCGATTTCCTTACGATGGTTTCCTTCACCGTTGTTGAGCGATGGCATCGAGACTGCATATAATTTTTGTAAGTCATTGGTGCATGGCCGAGGATCGAATCGGGTGCCATCAGATTGTAAAACACACATGCTACCCGGCCACCTACGAAAACCAAACGAAGAAAAAAAAAACAATTAGGCATTCCTTCGTCGTCATTTAAGCCGGGGCGGGCGCAGACCAGACGAAATTTGAATTTCAAAAACACAAAAGTTAAGCTCACGGTTTTGAATTTTCAACAGAATTTACATACACAAATGAGTCATCTGCGCTCGTCACGGTGTCTGAACTGGGCTTTTTTATTTAACGTTAGACGCGTCATTCTATGGGGTGGGCAAATCGAAGCATGAGCCAAGTGTGAACGACTCATGTCGGCGTCGATTCTGTCATACCACCAACTAAACTAAACCATTCTGTAAGGACTAAAATTATCTGCGTCCCTTTTCATTTCAATATATGTACATATAAGGACGACGACAATTTTAGGGCTGTCAATATTAGTTTAGTTTAGATAATGGTACAACAGAAAAGACACCATTACCAATTCACAAACGTGCAAAAAAAAACCGAACCAAAACTCGGCGCACGCATTGCGCCGTCTTTTTGGTTAGTTCTAAGGCAACCGCGGTCCGATTAAAACGTCGCGCGGTGCCAGTGCTACGATGACATAGTGGACAAGCGACGTTAAACACTATGAAAGGTGCATAACGTCTAAATTGGAGTTAATATGTAATTTCGAACTATAATTGATGTCTAGGTATGTACTATGTACAACGACGGTCGGATGATTTTTGACTGTTTTTACTTAGAGATTTTGAGTCTACAGGTTTTGTATATCGATGTTCACAAGACCTGAAAGTTTATTGCACACCCCAAGCCTTCTACCTCCTGTATGAATCCTGTTCATCTTGAGGTCGCCTGGAATGTTTTAGCAATATGGCCGCCGATTGTCACACTAGTTTTTAAACTGTTCTATCGTGTCTATACTTCTGGCGTGAAGTAGTTATTTTAGTTCATTTGTTATTTTATTTAACTTTGAAATTAGCGTAAAAATGTAATTAAGCTGAAAAGTGTAACTAAGTATAGAAGTTTTGGCGCCAACGTGGAAAAAACATGTCTCGTATTATTTTCCTAAGCTTGTATATTTTCTAGTAATGGTGGATAATTATTTATTAAGTGTTCGTAGAAGTGCTCGACTATAGAAAAGTGAATTAAAGAAGTGAAACATGTAGTTTCGTGTTGTATAAACTCCATAGAAGCCTTCAACACTACTGCATGACTTTGACTTCTGCGACTAATTTAGCTTGACTCTTTGTATAATATAAATATTATAAAAACGTGAAATTTTTACAATTTTTGACACTGGCAAATTTACAAAACGTGCGACGCCAAAATCCTATCAAGAGGGAAAAAAAATATGTATATTAGAAATGGCATATCAAGACTTTGTGCGTTCAATCTGCTTCCCGAAATGCTCGTAAATCCGTCATTACCGTTTTTACATCAATCCGAGACTATGGATCTCCAAAATTGCTCACAATGGCGCTCACATCCGAAAATATCGTAAAACTGGGCATAAAGCTCGGGAAGTTGATTACCATTCGGAGCGAGATCTTTCAATGAAATCGAAAAAATCGTAAATTTACATATATACCTATTGAATTTGAATGGACGGAAACGAGTGTTTGACTCAATGGTTTCTAGCTAATTCGGACAGGAAGTAGGTACGGTCATATCCTTAAATGGTGATTTGGATTTCGGCGATTTTTCTAGAATGAATTTTTATGACACTTTAATTAACATATTAAGACAATAAAATAAAAACTATAGAGATTACAATCAAAACAAGTGCACTTAACAAACGTGTTAGTCTTGGAATAACTAATCCGTCTTTTGTTTTAATCAAGTTATTTTTTCTCAGTACTAAAATAGTTTTCTTTTGTTTTCATCAAGCATCTTTTTAATAGGGATCTTATAGAATAGAATAGAATAGAATATCATTTATTGATCGGCCGACTACAACATCTTAGTATAATTAAATATTATGAGTTGGGCATCATACCGATCTCGTCGTGTCACAAAATGTATAATTAATAATTAATAATTTAGTATTCAGCTGTAAAAG
Organism: Agriopis aurantiaria; assembly: GCA_914767915.1. Lineage (NCBI taxonomy): Eukaryota > Metazoa > Arthropoda > Insecta > Lepidoptera > Geometridae > Agriopis > Agriopis aurantiaria. Next base: position 3,335,240 of record OU612003.1, read on the forward strand.
GGCTATAGTATAAATAATAATTATATAAGAATAAAAAATTAAATTAAATAGGTAATTTTCATCAAACAGGCTCTAAATGGCCATAGTCATTATTAAAAAACTCCTTAATCGTATATATTGACCTGTCTAACAAAAGCACTTTGACGGCGTTGGAGAATTGTATTTCGCTCGTAATGGACTTTATAAATTCAAAGCTTATTATTTCCCAAAGCATTTCTTTCACATGCTTTTCATGTTCCCACTGCTGGGACACAGGCTTTCTTTCAGAGAGAAACGATGGGCTTTATTCACCATGCTGGCCCAATGCCATGTTGGCCAACATTGCATTGGGCCATGTCTTGAAGGTTCTTAGACATAGCGGTTTTCCAAAGATGTTTTGCTTCGCCGTTTTTGAGCGATGGCATCGAAACTGCACATAATTTATTTAGGTAATAAATAAGTCATTGGGCTGGGGATCGAACCGGGTGCAGTCAGATTGTACAGCGTACATGCCACCACTCAGCCCCCATCGCTCATTTCTTTCTAATGACCTTATTTTGTCTATTGTTAAAGTCAAACGAACAATACACATGACAAATTGTTTAGCCAACTATATTCAGTGTTACCATCTAAAGCTAAACTAAATAATTTTTAATTTACTCGCCGCTTTCTTGTAAAAAAGCGTGGCGACTCAAGGAACCTTCTGTTTTTTTCGTAAGTTAAAAATACGCTGCTTTAACCATTCCTTAATTTGTTTTTATAGTTACTCTTCCATGGCTATTGACGTTTCTTAATAACGGGCAGGAAGCTAATGGCGACGCAAGAATACAAAATTAAATCTTCTCGGGAAAAGGTCAAATGCATCTTATTTCACAGAATTCAGGGTAAATAAATATTAATAGGCACTTTTCTTGAAATCCCGGCGAACCTATCAAGTTAATCCTCAAAGAAACCACTGAATATTTTAAGGAGGGTATTTAAAATCATTTTATGAAACGCAGAAAACCGCCGAATCCTAAATCTCGAATGTTTTAATATTTAATGAGCGGGAGGCATTGTTTGAAATTAATACTTTTCAAATCTTGGGACGGTTTACTGTTACTTCATTGGTTAAAAAAACACCACCTTGAAATATTAAATATCGAATTCCTACATCTAGCCTACCTACCTTATCTATTATACAAAAATAATTGTATTACCTAGACTGTTAAAGGTAAAAAAAAAAATATCCAAATAATCCTTACCTATAAAGGCTACAGCTGTCTTTCTCATTTTTGTTATTTATTTACTTTTTTAAAAGGAATGTGCCTTTATTGCCTCTACAAAATACAAGCAAATTACCACTAAATACCTTATCTAAATAATAAATAAATAAATAAATAAATAATAAATAAATCTATTATACAAAAATAATTATATTGTCCATAGACTGTTAAAGGTTAAAAGAAAACCAAATAAAACTCAATTTTTTATATGAAGGTACTTTTATTGCCCAAACAAATACAAGAAAATAACCACTAAATACCTTATCTATACTAATATTATAAAGAGGAAAGATTTGTATGTAGGTTTGTAACGAATTGGCTCAAAAGGTACTGGACCGATTCTAAAAAATCTTTCACCGTTTGAATGCTGCATTATCACTGATTAATATAGGCTATATATCTATATCCGTGCGAAGCCGGGGCGGGTCGCTAGTTTATTATACAAAAACTGTGGATTACCAAGACTCAAGACAGACATTTCAAAAGGCTCTGTTAGATCACTTAAGTCAAAATTGTCTGATAGTGACTTTCTTTGTCTGTTTTGTTTTTGTTTTCAAACTACCACTCCAGAAAAGATTATGTTATACTAATTGGTTGGTAGATAGTACTGTTGGGTAGAATGGTTCATAATTAATCGAAAGTTTTTTAGTTTAAATTAGTATATACTGGCGTCGATTCTGTTGTACCATTCTTTAAACTAAACTAAATTTGACAGCTCTAAAATTGTTGCCATCCTTTTCTGACGTATTAAATAAAAAAGATATTTATTAAGTCGATAATTTTAGTCCTGTCAAATTAGTTTAGTTTAAAGAATAGCACAACATAACTGACACCAGTGTCACTTTTAGTGTCCCAAATAAATTAGTTAAAAAGACTGAAGAGAACTGTATCTCCAAAGAAATAAGAACGCTGGAAGACAGTCCTGTACCATGCGCATACCAATTAAGGAAATAGGTAGGGGTTGATAAAGCTCATTGACAAATTATTTGCCATCCATGGATAGATCTAGTTTAGAGCCCTGATAGATAAAACTTTTACTTAAACCTTTAGTTAAAACTAACTATCGTTGATTGTGCAGTTGCGAATAATGAAGTTCTTTGGGCATATCTCCAGAAACATGAACTCGATGGAGAGGCTTGTGGTACAGGGGCCAGTAAAAGGCAAGCGTAGCCCTGGTCGGTCACCAACTCGCTGGACCGACTCCATCAGAAATGCCACGCAGTCTACCATGGTGCAGTGTGCTCGCAATGCAACCAGCCGCCAGAAATGGCGAAGCATTGCGAGACGAGCGGCAGCCCTGGGAAGGGACGAAGGCGATAGCGAGAAGCGTTGTTGTACCATCACCGCAATCACGACCACTCTGCCAATATTGCGCGACTAAGAAGAAGATAAAACTACACAAAAGCAATCAAACTGGTTTAATACTATTTTGATAACCAACAGTGTCCTGGTACACAACCAATGCAGAAATCCACAACAATCTGAAGATTAGCATGACCAAATTGCAAAAACCGGCAAAAACTACAGGCATCACCTGCAGACACCCCAATAACTTGGCTGCTAAAAAAGAGAAAGCGCGTTCATCATCATCATCATTTCAGCCGTAGGACGTCCACTGCTGGACATAGGCCTCCCCCATCGATCTCCAAAAGGGCCGGTTGGAAGCGGCCCGCATCCAGCGTTTCCCTGCGGTCTCTTGTTCGTCTGTTCATCTTGTGGGTGGACGTCCTACGCTGCGCTTACCAGTCCGTGGTCTGTGGAAAGCTCGTTATCCCCAGCGATTGACCAAAGGGACATAAAAAAATACATAAAAAGAGAAGTCCTCACTGGAAGACACACTTGACAAACCCTGGTCTCAAGATATCTGCTTATAATACACAAAACTGATCGTAGACACAATCAGAACAGAGAAAATAAACTGGTTTCATGTTTTTCTTACTTTTTTTAGGCGTGATTTGGGACATCTTTTTAAAGGAACCACGGCTCCGACCCTGCGTTGTCTATGGATTCTTCAAGACCACAACAAAGCGATCTACGTCCAAACTTGATTAATAATAACCCCGTGACAGGTCAAAAACCAGCACATCGCGTCATCATGAGACCATGGAAGGTTCTATTCAATAGCAAGTCCCTGACAATATAAATGTACCCTAAGCTCTTGTAAATAAAGTATATTTTGAATTGGATATATAAAATAAAGTGCATTGAAAAAAATTCTGTACAAATTATATGAACACTTAATATCTTGGAGCGTAAAGTCCATTTTGGCTGCAGCGTCCGATTCCAACAGCAATTCCATGGAAATACCAAACGATTAATCTAAAACGGTCCTTATCAGAGCAGTTCAGGGTGTGTTTTGGTGTGAAAGTAAAGGAATGCCTTGAAAGGATGCGTCGGGACGTAAAAAATACGGTTGAACACACGTGGGCGGTCGAATTCTATGGGGTATTAGGTAGATATACATCTTCACGGTTTCGTTCGAGGGTAGGCATGGAGTCATTGATCTTGTGCATTTGAAGTTGGAATCATCTATCATGGGGGAAGATGTATGATGTGCGAGGATATTCGTGTGTTGGGGAAAAGTGTGTTGTATTTGTGAAAACACTCACAGGTCACTGCGGTATTACGGGTATTGAATCGTTTTTAACCAAGCAAAAAGCCAGTGTTATTAGTGTATCTGTGTGTCTGCCTGTGACATCACTCCCGGCCGGCTAACTCCAACTCAACGGCCACTCCAACGGCTAAACCGATTTTGATTTAGGCTTTTTCTTTAGCTATGAAAATATAACTATTCAGCAGTCTGAAGATTATAATTATAGGTGGTTTTAAAACAAATAAATATATACTTGTAGGACATAGACTTCCCCCATCGATCTCCAAAAGGGCCGTATGGAAACAGCCTGCATCCAGCGTTTCCTTGCGGTCGTTTTTCGGTCGATAGACAAATCATACGTAGGTTAAAATCAACTTTCAAGATTTGTTTCCATTGTTAGCTAGTTTATCAGCTAGTTTGTTAGCTAGTTTTTCAGTCAGTTTGTTAACTGGTTCGTTAGTTTGTCAGTTAGCTAGTTTATCGGTTTGTCGGTTAGTTTGTCTGTTAGCTAGCTTATCAGTTAGATAGCTAGTTACCAAATTTTCAGTTAGCTATTTTGTCAGTTTGTTTCTCAGTTAGTCAGCTAGTTTGTCAGTTAGCCAGTTGGTTAGTTAGTTAGTTAGTTACTAAGTTACATGTGAATGTAATAGAAGGCGTAAAAAAACAATAGGGCTCTGCTAGTAACAATGTTAGTCAACTGATCAACTGAGAGTCACGGATTAAGTATTAATTGAATAATGCTTATTTTAGCCGCGTATTATTTCATCGGGTTACGGTAATCCTTCAATTAAGATACCTGAGTACGCTCCCCACAGATAAACGGAGTATAGAAACAATCTACTTGTAGGCGAGGGGCTTACGTTGCAGACAATATACATGTGCGCATTTGAGGCCTCAGAGCAAATAAAAATACAGAGAGACTACCGCGAACACGAAAAGTGAAGCCACTTTTTGAAACATGTATGCGTAGTCGAAGTTCGTGTCGTGAATTCATCAAAATAAGTGATAATATAAATACTTAAGTGTGGAAATATTCCATCCTTCTTCTTATTTACTTTTGTGTTGTTTTTACAGTTATTAACACTGCAAGAAGTCATTGTTTCTTTTTAAAACGGATCTTTTCAGTACGACGTTCTGACAAGAAATTCACGTAGTTTTGAATGCGTATGTGTGCGTGAGTCGTGTATTTAATGGGAATTCGCGTAGTTTTGGAAGCGATTTTGGAGTCACTTTGGCAGTGCGCCGTAGGGACTCTATATTTTTATTTGCTCTGAGTTCGAGGCCTACTATATTCGCAAAACTCATTTCTCCTAAACATTTAGATAAAAACTATAAGAAAAAAAACCCGATTTTACCAAGTTTATTTCTTTAAAGTGTTATGAACATTAAATGTTATATTGTTATTTACATTTTTAAATTATAAAATTTACTTTGTATTTTTGTGATTGTTACTAGAAAATATTGAAATTCTTATTATATAAACCACATAAAAATTAATTTGATGGTTTATTGTATTCGTAATTTTTATTGAATTCTCGTTACACGCCTTGGCGTAGCTGTATGTGTGACGATTATTTGTCAATAAATAAATAAGTATATACGAGACGACTTGAGAACCTCCTCTTATTTTCGTGGGTTAAAAACCTGGCAACGGTATTTTTGAAGGTTCGTACTTCGCAAACGATAAACAAAACCTCACTTTCATTTTAAAAGACCTCCAATGATACATAATATGAGGAGGTGCAATCAAATGCATTCTCACATTAGTTCATCCCCACTTTTCTCAGCTATCGTTCCTGAACTTAGAGGAATCTATGAAGTATGAACACATCTTTTATCAAAACATTTCAAGGCGTTTGGGTTGCAGGAACATATAGTATAGAAATGACCTACGTTTTACATAAAAAATTAAAAAGACGTGATTTTGCGGACCTGCGAATGTATAGTGACATAAGTATAAATTGGATTTAATTAAACCCTAAAAAAGAGCTGATAGTCTTCAAATAACTGAACAGTTTTTCTTGAATCATAGTTAAAGCATTCAAGTCACCTTTCAAAAAAACTTAATCAAAATCGGTTCAGCCGTTTGGGAACTACTATGCCACAGATAAACTCGGTAAACTTATAACACCCCTCTGCGTCGGGGGTTAGAAATGTCGTCGTGGATACTAAATGTGTTGGTTTACTGAATCACATCACTTCTATAATATATGCAAATTATCAAATCAAAATCTCATCCATATATTATTTTGTTTGTATTTCGTAATTCTAATTTGTATGAAGTTAGAAATGAGTTTTTTTTAATAGTCATTCCTAAGGCCCCTGCCTCTTAGCCTACTCCCGTAGACTAGCTCATCAGATTACCCAATCTTCTACACAATCGCTACACAATTATCCAATGCCACTCTTGTTACGTATCACATTACTCGTGTCAAAGGCAAGCAGTAATGTACACTGATCTGAAATTTCAACAGCCTCTGAACATATCATTGCTCCTTAAAGCATTTTCGACCTTATCACCTTTATTTGTCTTTACATAATAAAGGTCGTTTTGCCTTGTGAAGGTAGAAAATAATATTATTGAAATTTGAACAGTTTTGGTGATGTAACAGGTTCGTGTCGCAAAGGCTTTATCTTTGTTATAATGTTAGGTAATAGCTTCGTAATAATAATATATGCGTAGGTATTCGTTATTTATGGCGCAAGTTAAGTAACAATTTCCCATATAGCATGTTAAAACAATAGATATTTTGTTTGTGGTTGATTGCTTTCTCTTAATCGTTTTCAGGACGAATGCGTTATTTTCTGCACTAAATTTGTCAATTTAAAAGATCAAAAGCACTAGCAGAAGCAGAGAGCTAAAAACTGGAAGCAAGTATAAGTAGTTGACATTTTCAACCATTACCTAAATTAGGAGATCCTAGTAGTAAAAATTGTAGTTAAGATGTAGCATTTCAGTATCAGTAGGAAATCTCACCACCATCAGGCCTTTTGGAAAAACTCAGTGTCACACTGCGAGCAACGGCGAGAGCTATGCTCGGACTCGGAGTTTCTTTGCACGATAGAATCCAAGGCGTGGATATTCACCGAAGAACAAGTGTCACCGACATACCTAGCTATTAAAATTTGCAAGTTGAAGTGGCAATGGGCAGGCCACATCGCTCGAAGAACCGATAACCGACGGAGGAGAAAGGTTCTTGAGTGGAGACCACGAACCGGAAGACGCAGCGTAGGTAGGCCTCCCACTAGATGGACCGACAACATCTTGAGTCGCGGGCATCCAGTGGATGCAGATGGCTGTTGTTCAGCGATCTAAAGGGAAGGTCTATATTCAGCAGTGGACGTCTTCTGGCAGCTGCTGCTTCTGATGATGATGTTTAAACGAAACATTTTGAAGTTTATGCACATTTTGCAAACTGTCGTTTTTGGACCTGACCCAAAGAAACGTTAATTAGGTTGATTTTTCCTCCCAAGTTGGAAGGTGTAAAAATCATGTAGGGTACAAAGGTTATTCATCTCCTTAGCAACAGAACACATCTCCGTTGTCAACATCTAGTATTTATTAAAACAATCCACAGACAAATGACGCATAAAACTGTATAGTGCCATGTCAAAGGTAAACCAGAAACAGCATATTTCATTGTACTATCTCTGAGTAGAAAATTCTACAGAGAGAAAGGTAGATGGACACGAAGAAAATCAAATTGGAATTCGGACACGTTTAGGTTACCTATGCGACTATACCAAATAGCAGCTAGCTTGAGTGGCTTGTATCGACTGCACGGTGGCCCAGTTGGTAATGAATCTGCATTCTGCGCTTGGGGGTGCGGGTTCGATTCCCACCTAGGACAAACATTCATGTGATGAACATTTGTGTTTGTTATATATCTGAGTTGTTCTGTATCTTTAAAAAAATATATGTATTTATGTCATTCTCTGGCAGCCATAGTACAAGCTTTGCTTGGTATGGGGTCAGATGTCCGTGTGTGCAAAAAAAATCCTTTACTTCAATCTGGTCATAGCTAGGCATATTCGTGAAAACCGCATTTAAATCCGTCCAGTGGTTTACGAGATGTGCGTGCAAACACAAACAAACAGACAAAATATCTAAAAACTATCTGAACGTGTTCAGCTGCTTATTTAAAGACGCCCTGTGTAATTTTTTTGTTGATATGTTGATGGTTTATCTATATATCTTGTAGCAAGAGGCTTTAGTTTTTTTTTTTTGCATTTCAACGCGTTTGCACGCTTATAATTATTTATTATTTGACTACTTTTACAAACTATTTCAAACACGCGGATGAAACGAGTAGAAGAAGAGGACTTCAAATGATATGTTGTAAGCTGTATCTCTATGAATGCTCTTATCATCTGAACTAGAGCCGGTGTCACGTGTAAGTTGGTGACAGTTGCGTAACATGCACACTCACTGATGTTTTGGATTTGTGCAGGTGTTCCGAGATGGATGGCGGCTGTGAATAGCATGGTTTTACCGCGTAGTGTCACAGATTATATAATATCTACTACACGTTCACGAGAACATGTTACCCCTCTGGTGCAGTGACCCGAAGCGGGTCCAGGCCTGACATGAACTCAGGATGTGACAGGAACTCGCGGCATCTATACAGATACAGATCTGTGGTACAAGCTAAGCTACATTATATTTTTAACTGACTTCACAAAAGAGGGGATCTCAATTCGGTTATGTTGTTTTTGTTTAATTTTTTGATTTTTGTAATCTTAGAACTTGCGTCATTAAAGAACAGATTTGAAAAGTATATTTTTTTAATTGATCGGATTTATGTTTTCAGATAGGTCCCATATAAATTTCATCAAAATCGGTTTAGTAGTTTGGCTTTAAAATCAAAATTACTGGAAAACCCTGTTACTTGGATGTAAATGTTTTTTTTTTTAATAGTAGATAGTCTTGCCCTTGGCCGCCATCTCGCCTGATGTTAAGCGACGATGCGGTCTACGATGGAGCACGCTTGCCTAGAAGAAACGATTTCGGTTGCTAGTAACCGTAATTGTGTATTTTACCAGTTTTGTGATGTCGGTTTTTTTCCTTGCCAGTATTAAATAATAAATAAACTTATTCTTTTCCACTAGGTCACGTTCATTTCATACGTTCTCATGATAACACAACAATTTGATGCCGAAGTCTTCGCTCCGGTATCAATTTCATCTTACCGAGAATATTCTTCATGTGTTCCATTATGATTATAAAAGAAAAAGGTTTTACTTCCAATCTCTTAGGTTCGGATTTCCAGATGTTTCCAAGAAAGCATTTGAAACACTTTTGCTTTTACCAGAAGATAGGATGTCGGTAGTTTACCTGAAAAGATAAAAATAAAATTTTAGTCAAAAGGAAGTCTTCAGGTTCTAATAATATGATTGAAGTAGCTGGGAGGAACCTGGAAGGTACCTGAGTAAGGGTAGATAGTATTTTTTTTTAAGGGTAGATACTTATGTACCTAGTATAAAGTGGCCTTCTTTACAGCAGTCCTAGCACGGGCCGTGGACAAATTGTCTTTCCACCGTTTTTATCCACGCCTAGACGCGACATAGCTAGAATATAGATACGTTTGTCTCTTTCCCGGGGGGTAAAAACAGTGGATAGACAATTTATCCACGGCCCGTGCTAGGCCTACAGGAAGGTTGGGATGCGTTTGCAACTGATTTCTGACTCCAGTCTTATACTCAATCCTCGTAGTGACAATAGTGGGCTTTATCGTACTATACTATAATATTATAAATGCGAAGTTTGTTGGTTTGTTTATTCCTCTTTCCACTTAGCAACAGAGCAACGGATCGACCTGATTTTTTGAATTGGTGTGCAAAATAATATGCTTTTCATCACTATGCGGGTGAAACCGAGGGGCTCAGCAAGTCCTCTATAAATTTAATGCTCAGCCCCCAGTTGGAGGAGGCATGATCTTGAGGGCAGGTGGAAATAAACCAGACACGATTGCGCACGCAACCGAAAATGTAGTTGCAAAAACCAGTTTCAATCGAATCCACCAACCACGTGACGGCCTTAGCCAAAATGTCGAGCCGCCACGAAGAGTAGTTTATTTGTATTATTTTGTTGACATTGGGTTTGAAAGAATCAGCAGCTACCAAACTGTCGATGCACATATGCAATGCAAGGTCTCCATCACCAAGAAAAGCAGTCCCTGAATAGCATTCACAAAAATAAACACATTTTAAACAAACAGGAGAGGAACTGCCTTAAAAAGCAGCCACAAAAGACCATCTTCTAAAACAAAAACATCCCACTAAATAAAAAACAGGTTCTCCGGTGACCTGCCATAACAAACAAAAACGGTTATCTGGAAGATTAGCAAGTCGGCTAGGCCCTAAACACACATCAGCGGTGGTCCCATACGAGTACAATAATCCTATTCCAACCTCAGACCGTTTTCATACGCTTCACGACAGTAGCTAAGCTTGTGCACTTCGCATTACATCATCAGTTGATACTTTGTATGACGTCATCATCATCATCTGCCTTATTGACACGAGAAGATGTACGATATCGATGATTATATGTAGCTAGAGTACCTCTATATTGAATCATTGCATGACGTCATCGTCATCATCAGCCCAACTGAAATCAGATGACGTCAGATATTCATGACGTGCATCTAGTGGATCTTTAGCTAAATAAGAACAGTTAGATCATTCCAACCTAAGCTAAATCCACTCTAGTACGTTTTCCACAACTACTTGCGTTTTCGTTTAATGCATGCCGAAAACATAGTGCATGCAATGGCACTTACACTTGAAGCCGTGGAAAGACCGAGCCATTTTTATTTTTATCGAAATTAAACGAGAGGCTACGCATATGCGCGATTGCTACATGGCATAAAACAAGTTGGAGGCATTTTTTTTAACGTTTTGCCCAATTATGGATAATTGCATGCGTCCATACCATGCACTTGATGCAATATGACTTCAAAGTTGTTGTTCTTTTGCATAATCCACCTGAGAAAGTACTACACTTTTATCAGTTGCTCAACCGACAAACAGTAGTGAGCAAAAGCGAAATTACTGGGTATAAAGAGATTAGACATCTAATATCTTAGACTACTTAGAGTGACAAGCGGAGCGCATTACCGCAGGGTTTTGAACTGTTGAAGTTCTAATTTCTGGGTGGGTGAACTTTCATGAGCAACCGTGACGCTTACCGTCCGGCAAGTGACTTGCTCGGCTCGTCACTCAGTTGCATAAGCCGAAAGCACACAAGTGACTAGATATAGCTTAACACTAATATACGTTGTGACCCTCTAAGCTCATTTTATATAGAGATGACAAACTGTCTCCAATTCTATTGTGCTGTTACGGCCTTAAGCCCTACCCTGTGTTGTTTATTGGGCCATAACAAGGAACCCTGGGCTTTAGGATTAAGGAGGAAAGATTATCGCGAGGATTCTTAGGGATTTTCTTTTCCCTGGTATAATACTTAAATTATGGAGGGAATACCAACAAGATACGAAATGACCTTTGTTTTCGTGTTTTTTGGACGAATTTTAGTTTTTAATCAAAGGAGTAAAAATTGTGTTTTGTTTCACGTTTAGGTGTGGGCTACTATAGTGGGTTCTACAATATTGTTTAATTTTTGTGATAATACTTTCGAAATCAAATCAAGCATTCTATGAACAAAGCATAAACGTTACACACACAGCTGCATTTATCTGTATTTTAGCTTTTCAACGATTCATCACAAAATATAACAATACAGTCACGTACTCCAGTAACCTACATACCGTACCATATGTACATGACTAAGCTAAGAAGCTCCAACTTATTATGGGAGTACACGTTTAAGACGAAATTAATAATAAGCAAAGTGATTAATTACTAGCTAGTACTTGGCGCGGATTAATATTGGCTTAGCGAGGAAATGCAGGCGATGAGAATTTTAGAATGTACACATTACAAAGAGTACATGTCTTGTGTACGAAGTGTACATTACATACAACACTAGCTGCAGTCGCGGTTTTACCCACGTGGACATTAGCTCAGGAATCGTACATTTACCGGTATAAAAAGTATTTTATCATTCTCCGGTCTGCAACTATCTCTATGCAAAAAGTTAGGTCAATCTGCGGTTATGTTGCAGCGTGAAAGAAGACTTGTCGATAACAAATATTTATCGATATTTCTACTTAAATCCTTAATATCGATAAAAATATTTTTACGGTTAAGATCCGTCCCTAGTCCTTGACAAAGGGCAGGGACTAACTGTCATCCCTATTGTTTAACCCAGACGTTCATTTAAATATTCCGGATGGTTCAGAACGGCTCCAGACTCATACAAAACGAAAAGAACCTTTTTTGGGGTTCCGGTCCCGAGTGGAACTAGGGCTCTTGTTCCAAGAAAAAATCTTGCTCATTTGCTGTACCTACGTAAACCAGTACCAAATTAAAAATGTTGTCATTCTGTTTTTGGATCCGCGTTGTTTAGTTATTAGTTTTTTAATGATTGAAAAATGAACAACTGAGAGGTTACAAGTAAGGTGTAAGTACCAGCATACCTAAACAAAACCCTTAGGACAATAATCTAACCCTCAACTTGGCTGTTTCAGTTTTTTTCACTCGAAATCTGACGCGACAACGTGTGACTACGACTGTAGGCGATGCTCCAACTTGCAATGACATTGCTTTAAAATATCGATAATTTTCGTACAAAATATAGATGTAGATAGATAGAAACTCTTTATTGTGTACACCAGAAATAAAAATTACAACACGATAGAAAACACTTACGAGCTAGTGCCACAAGTGGCGGCCTTATCGCTAAAAGCGATCTCTTCCAGGCAACCATGTATTAGTCGTTTTAAAACCCAACCAAAACGCAAATATGCTAACCTAGGCAGTGGTTACATATTTGAGACATTGGGCCCTTGGAAACCGGGAGCTCACCTCATTTTCAAAAATGTTTCAGAGCGCCTGGTTAGTGCGACGCGTGGCCCAACGCATAAGCAAGCATTCAGCGTGGTAATGCCACCAGCATGCAGGGTATGCTGCCAACTGACTACAGGCTTGAGCATTTGGATTGTCTTTAGACCTTCAACGGTCAATGGGCAGTGTAACTGTTTTTGTAGTGTTAGTGTTAGCTTTTATTTTGTTTAGTTAATAAAGGCACTTGCCCTTTTAAAACCAAAACAATGAATTGTGGAATCTTGGTTTTGCAATTAAAGAAATTTTAAATGAGAAAAAAATTACCGACACTAATCATTCGAGCAAATTAAGTTAAACGTTAGAAACGTAAGGAGGTTCTTTCTACTTACGTAATATCGAAAACCGCATGTATATAAGGTCGTATTGAGTTGCAACTACTTCCTGACACAGTTAGATAGGAAAGTATGGTAAGTTAAAACAATATAAATGATAGTGTTTATTTTTTCTACATAATTATAATGACTGGAATACAAACGATGTAATTGCCGATTTGTAAATGGCTGAACACGACTGTGTAGAATTTTACGTCTTTAAGAGAAAGCGGTGGTCAGATTGCACATTTTAAACATTTGACTTATATAAAGCAAAAACAAATTAATGTATATTTTAAATGTTAATCGGGACTTATCACGTATTATTTAATTTAGGTAAAAAATATGTACCTTTCTTTTCTTTTAAAATATGTGTTCAAATCGCGAAAGTTAAAAAAATACAAATTAATGTATTTAAAAATAACATTTAATAAGTCACGCGATTCACCACGTCTTTCTGGACTTTTGAACAGCCGTTGAAAGTCTCGTGTTGTATAAATATCACAATTTTATAAATTACCGATAAACTCATTTCACATCTCTAATTACACGAAATAAAAGCAAGTTGTGATCGTCGACTGCTCTGTTGGCAACAAGAATTTTCGTCCGCTCATTTCTAATCTGAGATAACCTTTAATTCCGTACCCTTAAAGTTGAAAACCCCTTGAACGCTTACGGGGTATTGTCCCATTGTCACGAGGCAGACGGTATGTTTTGACAAAGAAGTTGACACGTGCGTATGTTATTTTTTTGTCCACATACATACATATGTATATAATTAATTAGCATGCAGTGCGTGTGACGTGAAGATTTAATGTATGAGCTTGCCGCACAAAGAAATGACGTTTATGTTTCGACAAATTTTGTATGCGTGATAAGTTAAATTAACTACCTGCTTAATTAGAAGGCTTATTTTCATTTGGCTTAATTTTGTTTTAAGACTTCTAGTTCAATGATGTGTGGGCAAGTGATAAATATTGTGGTAATATGTGTATTTTCTAAATCTCTTTAACCTTTTTCTTACTACCCTGGTGGTTCAGTTGGTAATTAACCTGCCTTCTGCGCTTGGGGGCGTGGGTATGATTCCCACCTAAGGCATACATTTAAGTGATGAACATTTGTGTTTGTTTTATATCTGGGTGTAAATATCTATTTAAGTATGTAATTAAAATATATATGCATGTATATCAGTCTCTGGCAGCCATAATACAAGCTTTGCTTAGTTTTGGGGTCAGATGACCGTGTGTGCAAAAATGTCCCAAATATTTATTTATTAAAAATTTCCAATACTTATATGGGCCATCACTTGTCATGGAATATTTTGCTTGACTTGACGAGTTAACGATATTTACTAATTGAAAATATTGTAATACTTCATATGACAAATACACCAAACGTGCGATGCCATTATCCTCACAGACTAAAAAAACTGTCTCCCTACTACTAAAATGTGCGTGGTTAAATCAGGGGTCCGCGTAAGATTTGAAAAATAAAACCACCTAATTAAAAGTATGATCAGAAACTTTCAGATAGGTACATCCTATACTTTATCATATAAGTAAAAAAAACTCATTTCATATATTGATAATTTTATATATGACCAAAAATACCTCATTTCATAACTCCAAGGGTCGAAGCAACCCTTCAGTACTAGTTGGCATCGGGACCTCCTGTCACGCACACGCCTCGAGAGGTCGCTCCTAGCATTGTGATTTAAATTTCGAATCCTCGCTTGAATTTAGAACGATATTTGAGGGTAGTTGGGAAACGTGTGAGTGCTTCTGACGGGATAGGGAATTGGGATCCTGGGGAAAATCCTTCACGATTGACATTAGAATTTGAATGGACTAGTGTCCAATGGCAGATGATATTCAAATCGAACCACAGACTAAGAAAAATGTGGATGTACTGGTCCAGTTGTCGTATCAATTTTGAACCTGATTTGCGAACATCGACCAAAATAAAATGAATGGACGGGCCATAACTATTGAACTTGCTCAGTAAAAACGAGTCAAAACCGTCGGACATATACTTCAACATCTAATTATAACCATGTACAGTAAATTTGTTACAAAAAATTGATAGCGGTTTTTGTTGTGTTATTACACTTCGGGAAAGCACACGAAGACATAATTTTTTCAGATGTTTCGTTATCATGTAACAAAAGTCATGTGTCACACTTCCTGCGGCTAGAGACCGACTGAAACGAAGTGCGCGCGTGCGCTCATTTTCTATTCTTAAAAAATGCGCTTCTTCTGGGCCCTTCTTCTGTCTATTTTTTTTTATTTTGGTCGAAGTTTGCGAAGATAATTTATACCTATAATTAAATCGTGCTCAAAAAATTATTAATGTCCGCACCAAAGGTAGAAAAGAATCATACTAACTATTAAGCTGATCGGTGCATTTAGTCTACATCATTTCGTTTCAAGCTAATTTATACATTGTTTTAACGACATAAGATTTAAATTACTTTGCGAGTGATTCTTAAATATATCTTAATTTGTGTGGATAGTTATTAACTCATGTTTCTTGAACTTCATGCTGGACCCAACATGCGTTTATAGATCAATACAGATTTGTCGTAGATGTGTGTTGAGATGTGAAAAAAAATATATAAAAAACCGGACAAGTACGAGTAGGACTCGTGCTCTGAGGGTTCCGTTGGACGGAACCATCAGAGAGCCCAAAAACTAACTGAAATTGAAATATTGAAAGACATACTTAACTTTGTAGTTGACTATAAGGTTCTTCCATACATTCCAACTACAAAATGTAAGTTTGTAATAGCAAAATAATTATTTTTAAATGATATAACTTCAAATTTGTAACTTTCGGATTTATTCCTATATATGTGCTATGAGGCCTTGCCTCTTGCCAAATTTCATGATTCTAGGTCAACGGGAAGTACCCTATAGGTTTTGGTTCCCCTGTGAAATCGCAAAATATGCGACATAATGTTCATATCTTTTGATTGCGTTGACTTACAACTTTTATTTTTTTACAGCCGAAAGAAACCGTAGACCCAAGTATTTAGTATAAATTTCAACTTGATACCTTTACGCGTTCTTGAGAAAAAGGGTCTTGACAAGCGGATAGACAGACGGACAACGAAGTGATCCTATAAGGGTTCCGTTTTTTCCTTTTGAGGTACGGAACCCTAAAAATAAAAAAAATAACATTTAAAAAAAAAACAGATTTGTCTCGAATTTTCGGTAAACTGTTGCAACCCACATTTATTTTTGTCAACAACCTTACTAACCCATAAAAGTAATCGGAGAGTATTTTATCATGACCTGTTTTTGATATTACGATAATAACAATGAAAAATACTACTTTCGAGCTGATGAAAACTTGCAATACATTTCGTCATCGGCATCATCCATTTCATAATACTTTTGAAATATCAACTCGTACTTACTCGTTTTGTTAGCCCTAATAAAATCCCATCAAAAATATTGATTGCATATCTATTAGCATATTTATCTATACTAATATTATAAAGAGGAAAGATTTGATTGTTTGTTTGTTTGTTTGTTTGTTTGTTTGTTTGCATTGAATAGGCTCCGAAACTACTGAACCGATTTGAAAAATTCCTTCACTGTTGGGAAGCTACACTATCCCCGGTTAACATAGGCTATATTATATTTTCAAAAAAATAGGGATCCTTACTAAAACTCCAATAATGTAACCCAAGGTGTAAAAAAATAAGATTTACAATTTTGACTTTGCGTGTTTACTTGACACTTCTAAGACAGGACAACGTCTGTCAGGTCAGCTAGTTTTAAATAATTTTAAGTCATAGTGTGTATTACTATTAGAATGTATGTGTATGGTATGAGTAAAAAATTATAGTCGATCCTCTATTGCACACCCCGTCTTCTACGTCTTCTATAAATCCTTTCCATCCTAAGGTTGCCTGGAAGAGATCGCTTTTAGCGATAAGGCCGCCAGTTGTTACACTAGTTTTTAAGAGTTTTTTGTCCTCTGTATCAAATTTCATGGTGTGAACAATAAAGAGTTAATCAATCAATCAATCAACCATCAAATTTATTTGCTAAGATACTGAATACCACAGATTTGATGTTTGCGTACACCCGTAAGCACAGCCGTATATGCAACAAATTTAAGACGTACAAAATGACCGCCGGAACGTTAAATTTATTCATCATCATCTTCGTCATTTTAGCCATAGGACGTTCACTGCTGGACATAGGACTCCCCGATTGATCTCTAAAAGGGCCGGTTAGAAGCTGACTACATACAGCGTTTACCTGCGGTCTCTTTTAGGTTGTCCGTCCATCTTGTGGGTGGACGTCCTACGCTGCGTTTACCGGTCCGTGGTCTCCATTCGAGAACCTTTCGGTCCCATCGGCTATCTGTCCTGTAATTCTATGATACATACTGCCCAAAACTTGAACTCCCTGCCGTTTTTCTTGTTTCCTGGGAACTATAATCTAGGCATCTTCAAGGCTAGAGTGAATGGATTTCCTCAAGATCAACGTGTTCCGTCCTCGGCCACACAGTCGCTTACTATCAGGCGAGTTGGTGGCCAAACGTAGATCTATTCTACATAAAAAAGTTATATCCTTTATCCTAGTTTTTAGGGTTCCGAACCAAAGGGTAAAAACGAGACCCTATTACTAATCCTACGATGTCTGTCTGTCCTACCTATTAACGGCTGTATCTTTCGAACCGTAATAGATAGCCAGCTGAAATTTTCACTGAATATGTAATGTTACGGCGGATTGACAAATAATTAAAAAGTCAAAAAGTAAAAACTAAACGGGGTTCGCCATACAACAAACTTATTTTTTTACGTATTTTTGCATTAGGTCTAATGTAGAAACGGTTATACTTACAAGCGTCAAACTTGACATGACTATAGTACATACTCTAAAGTATAACAACAAATAATAAAAAATGGCCAGTGCGAGTCGGTGACAAGTTACTGTTCATTACCAAGTTATAATCGGTAATTTCGTTATTGAATTTTGTGGTGGTACGGAACCCTCAGTGCGCGAGCCCGACTCGCACTTGGCCGGTTTATTATAATTTTATCACACCCAATCATGACCATAATTCTTATTTGGACCAACATTTTAGCTTTCACAAGATTCCAGGCATAGACAAAATGATTACCTAAAGGTAAACATTACCTAAACGAATACATTTTCATTACCGCAGGTTCCCCTGGGAAACTAATTTTCTTCCTTTCTATACGGTTACGTTTATATTCCCTCATTTCTCATCTATTGATGAATACGAGCGTTTAGGGGTGTCATTAAGGTGACAATCTGACAATATATTTTTGTCGAGAATACTACCGGCCTTACGGACAACAGCTAATTGCGGCACCTAATCCGCTCAGTTGGAAAATCACGCGACCGCAAACCGTATCTGAGAGCGATAAGGTTTTCGTTTGCGTGATTTTCCAACTGAGCGGATTAGGTGCCGCAATTACCTGTTGTCCGTAAGGCCCCTGGGCTTACAAAGTTATTTGTTGTTCTTTTGTATCACACAATTCGGGTGGTAAAATAAAATGCCACCAGGTATTTAGTTACCAGCACATGTGCTTCCTGATAAACCATGAGAATGGCGATACCCAAAGATAATATAATCACTTGATCGCGCTTGTAGTCAAAATTGCCTTTTGCAAAATGATGCCACGTCGGTCGCGAGGGGCTTGTGATTGGAGGCTCGACGCGACTCGACGTTTGTGATTGGAGACTCAAAAGTCATTCATTCAATTCGCGCCTAAAATTTATCTGCTCGAAATAGTTTAGGTTGACATTTTAGAACCTTTGGCTTACGGCGGGGTAAAGGATGAGCAGTCAAGTGGTTATAATATTGTCATTGCTAAGATATTGTCTTTTCAACGATATCATTCATCTCTCTTTAAAGGACTTGGTTTAGTTCTCAGGAGCCTACGTGGGCTCGAAACAGCGCAGTGCGTAAAATCACGCTAACGTGAACCTTAACACGCCGAGATACGGCTTGCGGTCGCGCAACTTTTCTCATCACCTAAACGGAATCGCTTAAGGCCCCTGGTCACAGCCCTGGTTTGTTTTCGATGAAGTGGCAACCCTGAACTCATTTGGGAACGTTGCATTTCATTATTAAACCTTATTCCGAGCCATAAAAGTTTATTTTTATTTTTAAGCATAAACGACGCCCAGCTTTTGAACTCTATAAATTAATTTCGATCGACCGCTTATACAAGTTGGACCATTCGGTAAATTGAGTACGGAAACTTTATATTACTCTTTAAATTAAATAATAAAACCTCCACATACGTAATATCTAGAACATTAATGATGGAGGCTGCACTCAACGGACATAGCTATCTCTTTCGCACGTATTAAAATTTTTCGAAGGTAAATGATTTCTGTATGATATTGACCTTAAACGCCATTAAAATAATATATGGTTCAACAGAAACGTCATTGGATTCAATAAAAGAAGTTGATGTTTTTATGAACGCAATCCCCTTGATCGTGACGCCAATTTTGGACTAATCTGACAGATGTCAAACGATTACGTGACATCCTAAATTGGTGCTACTATACCTTCGCCTTAAATGAGACGCTTCAAGGTCACGTGGTCATTTATGGATACATGAGCAGTTTAGCTTCAGTTGCAATCACAGAAAAGAGAAGTAAATAAAACGGAAGAGAACAGGAAAATTTGTTACCAGGCATTATGAGTGAACCTTGATTGAACATTCTTATTTAGATCAACGCGTCGAACTCCGCATCATAGTTGCTAACTGATTTCGAATGACTGACGTTTCGTTTAGGTAGGTATGTGGGTACAACTGGCTACAACAAATTTCTTACAAAAATGCCTTGACAGTCGTTCTAAATTTATTAAAAAAAAAAAAAAAACTGCATTTGCAATATTATATACTAGCTATTATATTGTTGACTGCGCCCCGCGGTTTTACCTGCGTTTTACCACAGGAATCGTACTTTCCAACTTAAAAAAATATACTATAAAAATCACAGGGCCTCCAACTATAATCATGCAAAAAAATTGGCGTTTGACCGCCAACTCGCCTGATGTTAAGCGATGATGCGGTATACGATGGAGCACGCTTGCCTAGAAGAAAAATATTTACTCGTGATTCGACACCCAGATTGTAACTATCGGGAACATAATTCAGCCAGCGACCCATTCATACCGTTTATTTACAAGTTGTTTTTTTAGATTTCGAATAATATTTTTTTCTTTCTTTCATTCATTTTATTGATCTGTTGCTGCGTGAAAGAGTAACAAATACACTTTCGCATAACACTAAAATTAAAATACGAAAAATTCAATATGACTGTTTGTCCGTACTTGACTAGGAAACAGCACATTTGGGTGAAATTCGAAAACTTATGACAAAACTAAAAAACAATAATTATAAAGCCCTAAATCTATTATCTCTCGTCTCTCCCCTGTCCTTTCTGTGCCTTTAACCTTGTCTGGTAGTCGGATTAAGGTGCGACATAGCAGGTAACTGGAGAACACCGCAGTGCATTAGCGCTAATGTATTCAAAGATCGATGTCTGGCATGCGCCGCGCCTGTTTTTTATGCAGGTAGTTCGATAAAATTGTTTTAAAAGTTGGCGCATTTTGTTTCTGGGGTCGGATGTTCCGTTAGAAGGGGACATTTTGCTGGCTAGTGGCTTGCCAGTGGAGTTTTGATGATAACAAGAATACCTACAAATCTATTTAAAAACGAAGTATACGCATTCATTGACTGACTCATCACGAATCGAATCGAAAATCGAATTCTGTGCCTACGACGCTGAAATTTGACAGGTAGATTGGGGTGTCCGCTAAGAAGGAATTCTGTGAAAGAGCCGAATTAAGGGGTGCAAATGGGTCTGAAAGATTATATGAAAGTCTGCGCGTACAAAGTCGCGGGCAACAGATAGGTTTTACAAGAAAACATTGTCGTTTGAAATGGTCAAAGTCACGAGTTATATATGCGGATGTACTGTTATTCTGAATATTTTATGGAAGCCCAAGGCTAAGGAGCATGCCTTGGGAGAGGCATAATATGTTCAACAGTGGACTAATAATGACGTATAATAAAGCTTTTTTTTTGTCAGATAAAAAAAAAACAAGGTGATATCGTAAGGTGGCGCGATGGGTGCGAACGCATCTGGCCTAAATCAGGCTTCATGTCTTTAATCGAACTCAGCAGACGTTTGTCGCTCTTTTTTGCATGTGGACTATTAGTCAGTTCATTGGTATCGCTAAAAGTTTCTTAGTGTGCGTAAAAAATTTGTAAGTGAGCCGTACTTATAGGTTTTGCGTGGTTTAGTCTTCGACCAAAATAAAATAAATAGACGGGCCATAACCATTGAACTTGTTCAGTAAAAACGAGTCAAAACCGTCTGACATATACTTCAACACCTAATTATAACCATGTACAGTACATTTGTTACAAAAAATAGTTAGCTGTTTTTGTTGTGTATTTATACTTCGGGAAAGCACACGAAGGCATAATTTTGTCAGATGTTTCGTTATCATGTAACAATAGTCACGTGTTGCACTTCCTACGGCTAGAGACAGACTGAAACGAAGTGAGCGTCGGCGCTCATTTTGTATTCTAAATTGCGCTTCTTCTGGGCCCTGCCATTCATTTTATTTTGGTCGAAGAGTATGGTGAAAAGAAATGTATTAAAAATTTAAACATTTGAATACGCACGATAGTTGTACTAAGGCATGCATCCCTTCTCTGATCTGAGGATAGGACCGATGTAGAATCTTTAATTTCGGTATTCCCTTCAACGATGCTATTAAAAAGTATGTCTCAGTATCAACAGAAAGTTGGCACTACCAATATACTAGTAACATCATGTTGCCTTGGCATCAACAAAGTTGTTCGACTGAAGCAGCGGTACCAACATCCAAATAGACACCTCGACCACTAAATACGAACGCCGTAAAGTTAAAGTAGGATTTTACACAACCATAACTCCGATCAAAGGGAGTAAAATGTCCCGGGCGGACGGAAAAAGTAATAAAATGTGGGCAGGAGTGGAATAGGGATGGAATTTGGCCAGATTCGTAGCATCATGAATCGATTTTAATAGGAATTATTTTTACATATATTTTTTATTTTTAAATTAAATTATTATGTGGTATCTCGTAGAAGCATATATCATACTTAATATTATAAATTGCGAAAAGTTTGTTGGTTTGTTGCTCTTTCACGCAGCAACAGAGTAACGGATTGACCTGGTTTTTTGCATGGGTATACTTCAAGGGCTGGAGAGTGACATCACCATCATCACCATTTTTCATCACTACGCGGGTGAAACCGCGGGGCGCAGCTAGTAATCTAATAAAATCGATTATTGTTACTCAATTTAGTTATGATTAGAATCAAAATAAATTGTTTAAACATAAACATAATTTGTTTTAAACTATCACGGTTATTCACTAAAGTTATATGATTATTTACTGGAGCTCATTCCACAACCTTACCACGGTAAATATCCTGTAAATAATCATATAACTCGCTAGAAATCGCTTTAGGCGATAAGTCCGCCCATTATACTGCCGTTTATTTGTTTTTTTATGTTAGTTTAAGTTTCATTTGTATTTTCGGTGTGTAATAAAGTTGTATTGTATAACTTTATAAACATTATTGGTAAACTCTTATTTACAAAAAAATATAGTGGTTATACCTTTGAAACAAAAACATCGAATAAAGGAACAGCACAATCGCGCAAAATCGATTTTCTGATTTGGATTTATGTTTGAATTCGTATCAATGAAAAGTATAAGATAAGCATGATAAAATGTTTGCGAAAATCGATTGAATTGTGTTGAGGTAATGAGACATTGTGAGAGTCGCGGGTATCCAGTGGATGCAAAAGGTGAGCTGTCGTTCAGTGTGGAGGTTAAAGGGGGAGGCCTATGTTCAGCAGTGGACGTCTTCCGGCTGATGATGATGATGATGAAATGAGACAACTCTATGAAATGTGGCAACTATCTAATTCAAGATTTCGATTACAATAATAACAGGAAACAGCTATAAATATATTTTAAAGGAAGGAAAAGCGAATGCTTGAAGTAAATTAGAAATAAATAAACAGAAATCAATTATTTGCAATATGGATTCTTCAATGAAAAACTATCATAAAAGCGTGGTATAATACAATAATATTTGAACAGCTGTTTTATTACGTCGCGATTAATATTCACGTTTACCGATAATCAGATTATTCAATCGAGTTTTACCTTCCGTTTACGTAATATTTAATATCATAACAACGCTTTTGGCAAAACAACTAACAGTTATAGTTTGAAGGTTGAAGCCTTGTCACCTATAAATGTTTAGCTCTTATCAAGTATTACGATTCTTAATCACTATTACACAAAACTATTTTTTTTTTTATAAATAAATAACTATTCGGGACATTTTTGCACACACGATCATCTGACCCCAAACTAAGCGAAGCTTGTGATATGGCTGCCAGAGACTGATATACATACATATATATTTTTAAATACATAATTAAATATTTACATCCAGATATAGAGCAAACAGAAACGTTCATCACATGAATGTTTGTCCCAGGTGGGAATCCAACTCACGCCCCCAAGCGCAGAAGGCAGGTTCACTGCCAACAAGACCAACGGGGCTATCAATGGGGCAGCAGGGTTATGTATCGTTCTTCATGAATTCTCGCAGTTGATATAGCATAATCGATTCACACTTGAAATCGATAAAATCTTGTTATTCGACTAAATGATCGATTCTCTTGACTTATTCGAATTTCTGAGTGAAACAATTTTTTTTTTGGTTTTTTTTTTCTAGCAACTCGATTATTCAATGAATTCCCGTATCGCATCCCTGCTCCAAGTTGCTTTATTCGTCGTTCAATTTATTTTAACTACGAAAATAGCCGGACGCTTCCGTTCTTAAGAAGGGTAAGGGCACGAAATGTTTACTCTGTGCAGTTACCGCTCGTGGGGGATTCTGTCTGTCAAAATTAGCTTCTTGTTGATCAAGCTGACAGGGGAATGTTCGAGAAGTTATGACGGAAGAATTTAGATACGGGTTTTCGCTGCTAAATACAAGTTGTAGAGTCGGGTAGCTTTTGAACCAGTTTATAAGCATTTTCGAGAGAACCCTCTCCAAAGGCATTACAATATAGTCCAGTTTTTTAAAATAAAAATGTGATCTAGGTACAATTTAATAATTATAATTATAATATTTGCATGTTAATTAAGATATTAATTTCATTTCACAATTTATAATTCTCACACTGTACTTAAAATTATTTGCTATGTAAGGGAAGCCTAACATCAAGATACGGGTGATCAAACCCAGTTTGATGGTTAGCGCAATTATTGTTTCTGGAAAATACTATAATGAAAATATTTATAATAGTCTTTAGTTTGACCGCCATCTCGCCTGTTGTGCGGTCTACGATGGAGCACGCTTGCGGAGAAGAAACCGATTCACTCGCGACTTGAAGACAACCAGATTGTAGCTAGTGAGGCACAATCAGGCAGCGCATTCCAGACTAGAGATTCTGACAATAAAAGTGGAATCAAAGCGCTTCGTACGGGTTTTCGGAATCATCAATATCATGTTCTCACTGCTAGGGTGTAAGTCTTCTCTCTGAGAGATGTTGGGCTATAATCCACCATGCTGGTCTAGTGCATCTTGGTGAATGTCATATGCTTTTTGTTTTTGTTTTTTAAGGTTCTTGGACATAATATATTTGGATCAAATCCTGTTGAATTTGACAATATCAATAATTTTGATTTTGAATTTTGTTTGAGCACATTTTGAAGACGGTTTTTAAAATAGATTATCGTTATAATTATATACAATATAATAATTCATTATTGACGCCACAAAAATGAAGTTAGAAGAATATGTTTATTCATACACATTAGGGGGTTTTATCACAGAAAAAATATAACTTGCTGTAATATTTCCTCTCCATGCATAAAAAATGCCTACTAATTGTGTCATATATTTAGCATAGTGTGCAATAAATGATTTTACTTTTACTTTGATGGAGGTTTAATCTACTTAGTACATATGTTTAAATACATTAGTATTTCCTTATAATTATGTACCTATGTAGTTACATTTCGTTCTAACAGTTTGAACTATGTTACCAGAAAATAACTTCAGTAACATAAATAGTAACTGGATTTATTTTCTGCGAACGAGTTGTGTACAAAAATGGTAACATATTACATTACAAACATTTACACATCCATTTACCCCAAACCCCAAACACATGTACGAGTAGGTACCTTCTCCGTTCCGCCATGGGTAAAAATAAAGCAGCTAATGTTCACAAATATTGGTAAGACAAAAAATCTTCGGGATCGTGTTAAAACTACCAAAACAGCAATTTTAAAAGAATATACCGAGTGATTTAGAACCCTGCACCGACCACCTGCCATGCGAATAAATTGACCAGAACGCCCGTAGGTATATAAAGGCCCATTCAAATGTAAGCAGCTATCGCCCGATCCGACTGCTCCTAGCAATAGGAAATATTCAGTTTTTGGTACAGGCGTCGGTTACCAGAGGCACACACACACACAGCGATCCCGCCGGCAGGATCGTAGACCCACAGGATCTGTTAGAAGATCGGTTAGATTCTCTCCAAATAATCATTCAGTTCAACAAACCGTTAGGGCTCCAGGGCACACCCCCTCTGGGGTGCCTGGGCAAGTCTGATTCCCACTCCCGGCGACGGCCCAAGTCGAGGTTCGTACCTTCGAGGTGCCCTTGTGCTAGTCGCCTATAAACTTAACCACCAAGTTATGCCGAACGCACTCTGCGTTCGCTAACTAGTCCGGTCAAGCTGTAGAGGCCAAAAGGCCAACAGTAAAAGTCACTCATTAAAAAAAAAAAAAAAAAAAAAAAGTAAGCAGCTATATTTGATTCCGCTCTCGGTAGCGGCTAGAACAGCCATACTGGGGTTGCAATCATACTGTCACAGCGCCAGCGAAGCGAGCCCGGTCTTCTGTCGCGTGGTGATTTCAAGTCACAACGAAACAGCTTGTTGTATACTAATATATCCAAGTATACCTAGATAATATAGCGAATGGCGTGATATGACAATAGTAATAATAGGTAATTAATAATAATTTATTTTCAAAAAATTACAAGCACATCACAATAAAGACCATAAACTAATTGCAAAATAAAGAAGTGACTTGTGGAACTTGACCATGTCGTGCAGCACCTACACTAAAAATAAACTTATGTCGTAGGTGATTGCTTTTCCTGCAGTGGTTCTAGCTGTTCAATTTGTGTGTTAATATATCGAAATGGTGAGTATATTAATTGATATTTTATTATAATATTTATAAGTTTAAAATTTAACAACATTAAGAATTTAATTTCAATAATACTATTCAGTATTGGCATATCACGCTGAGGATGCCCTCTGATCGAGCAAATTTTGCTGCATTATTTATTTAAAAAAATAATTGATGGCGATGGGTACGGAGCTGAACGCAGTATTTAGACGGGTGCCATGCGGGATATAACAACTATCGCGTATACTATGGTTTGTATAACACTATCTAGGCAGTGAATACGGCGTGAATCTGAATAGGCCTTAACATTGTACAACGCTAAAATAACATAACAGAACATGAGGTAATTTTCAATTTAATTTCGCGCAGCCAGAAAATACACGGCTGTTTCGGTATTTCCCAATTCGGGAAAGAAAATAACGCGTAGTTGTCGAGTAATTTAGCTGGAAATGTTGGAAATTTTTGCGCGCTGGCAACACAATTTCTGAATGCCTCACATTTCATACGCAAGGAAATGTACGAGCATCAATATTATTGTTCCGGTTGTTTTTTTTTATTAATTTTAGTATCTCCGTTTTTTTTTTGCTGTACATACAATTACTGCCTGCGGACTTAGTCGATGGGCGCCTGATGGGCGGGCGACGAAAAAAACATTTGCATGAGTTGCAACCATTGAGCTATTAAACTACGTATAGAGAAGACGCCACATATCACAACTGTGTTACCTAAGTGCAGCCGTCCGGCCACACTTAGCTCAGCTGAACGTTGAACGAAACGCGTAAGTGCCATAAAAAACACGGCGCTTTCGCGAGAAAACTACACCTTAAAAGCGTTCTAGCGCTGCGTGCTTATACTGTCTGATTAGACGACTCATTGTTGTTACAGCGCTGCGGCAATGACTAGTTTAAACTTATCAAAATGGAGCGTGAAATTTGCTAAAGATAGCTTCTCTATACGTAGTAATAATAACTCAATGGTTGCAACAATGATCGTATGAGGCAGCTCAAAACTACTGCACTTTGTCGCGCGGTTCACGTTAAAAGCCAGAACAAACGACAGAAAATTCTACAAAATATTGTTCAAAACCAAAGCGGTTCACGTTGAAAGCTAGAACAGACGACAGAAAATTCTACAAAATACTCTAGACACCCTGATAAGTCAACAAGTTTCAGTATTGGGGGATTAACGCAAAGAGAAGGGAATTAACATTTTTGAACTAAAAATATAGGTAATATTATTATTTTTTTACCGACATTAGGAAGAAGGGAGGTTTAAGTAAAAATACACTTAATATTATTATTTTAACCGACTTCAGGAGGGAGGGAGATTTAAGTAAAAATACACTTAATATTAATATTTTAACCGACTTCTGGAGGGAGGGAAATTTATGTAAAAATACACTTAATATTAATATTTTAACCGACTTCAGGAGGGAGGGAAATTTAAGTAATTTAACCGACTTTAGGAAGGAGGGAAATTTAAGTAAAAATACACTTAATATTAATAATTTAACCGACTTCAGGAGGGAGGGAAATTTAAGTAAAAATGCACTTAATATTATTATTTTAATCAACTTCAGGAGGGAGGAAAATTTTAGTAAAAATGCACTTAATATTATTATTTTAATCAACTTCAGGAGGGAGGGAAATTTTAGTAAAAATACACTTAATATTAATATTTTAACCGACTTCAGGAGGGAGGGAAATTTAAGTAATCTAACCGACTTTAGGAAGGAGGGAAATTTAAGTAAAAATACACTTAATATTAATAATTTAACCGACTTCAGGAGGGAGGGAAATTTAAGTAAAAATGCACTTAATATTATTATTTTAATCAACTTCAGGAGGGAGGGAAATTTTAGTAAAAATACACTTAATATTAATATTTTAACCGACTTCAGGAGGGAGGGAAATTTAAGTAATCTAACCGACTTTAGGAAGGAGGGAAATTTAAGTAAAAATACACTTAATATTAATAATTTAACCGACTTCAGGAGGGAGGGAAATTTAAGTAATTTAACCGACTTTAGGAAGGAGGGAAATTTAAGTAAAAATACACTTAATATTAATAATTTAACCGACTTCAGGAGGGAGGGAAATTTAAGTAAAAATGCACTTAATATTATTATTTTAATCAACTTCAGGAGGGAGGAAAATTTTAGTAAAAATGCACTTAATATTATTATTTTAACCGACTTCAGGAGGGAGGGAAATTTAAGTAAAAATACACTTAATATTAATATTTTAACCGACTTCAGGAGGGAGGGAAATTTAAGTAAAAATACACTTAATATTATTATTTTTTAACGACATCAGAAATGAGGGAGGTCCGTAATTAAATAAGTTTTTTTATGTATGTACACCAATTATTCTGACATTTGTTGATCGATTTACGTGCTTTTTTTATCATATAGAGGAAGCTCTCAAGGTGGTCCCACAAAAATTTAACTAGCTTTGGCTCTGATGTTTTCTAATCAGCTCCAATGATATGAATAAATTTGGTTTGAGAGTTTGGTTCGATTTGGTTTGGGTTGTTTATTTGGTTAAGTCATAATTTTGTTTATTTTTTTTAATTTTTTTTTAAACAGTGTAATTTAATTTTGTTTGAGCCATTTCCTATTTTTTTAAATTGTTAATTATGAATTCGGATCACTGCAGTTTCACATGATGACTCGGTTTTCCTGTCAATAAATAGGTAAGTATGGTATTTATGTACTATATTTGTTCAAGGAAGTTCAAATTTCGTCTCGTCTTCTCATTATGCGAAATAAAGTATTTATATAAATGTAAAAACAACGCAAAATTTTCCTCTCTTTATAGTAAATAACTTAAATTAAATTTCACGTCGCCCCACGCTTCTTCGAACGGAAACGACGCAAAATTTTCCACCGGTCGAGATTTCAGAACATTTTTCCGGGTCAGACACCTCGTAGGTATAGAAGTCAATGTACGTTGCTTTTTTGTTTTATTTCGTTAGCAAATGCATCGACCGGAGGAATTTACCCGTCGGGGTCAAAACTCCCACATTTTATAAGCCTTAATAATGTACTGGTGAGATCAAAAGTCAGTGCCTTCCGAAAAGATTCGGTTTTGAATCCTGATAATTTTAGTGCCTAAAAGTATGATTTTTATTTGCTATCTGTTTAACACTACAGCTTAGCTATCCCAACAGGCCTGTCCCCACCACTTTACTGGGGCATGAGTTTGACTTGACCGTGACTTACTTTGCTTGACTCTGACTGTGACTATGATTTGTTTGACTTTAATATTACTATGTAAACTTGTTTAATATTACGACTCAAGGACTTTGTATCCAAGGTCATGAAAAATTTAACAAAAAAAATTGCCTGCTGGCCTAGCATGGGTCGTAGACATATGTCTTTCCACCGTTTTTATCCCGAAAAAAGACAAATGTATGTTTATTCTAGCTCTGTCACGTCTACGCACGGATAAAAGTGTCATTCGGTACTTATTATACGTAAAATATGTAGGGTTCCCAAACCCCACGCAAGTGAAACCGCAATGCGCAGTTAGTCTCCAATATATTGATCCTACATTTATGCCAAAAAAGATCTCAAATTATCACATTAAATATGAACAGAATTACATACTTATTTATTTAACAGTCTCAAAAGTTCCATTAATTTTTTTGTCGATAAGAAAGTAATCTAACACCCACAAACGAAAGATGTTTATCGGGAATCCACTTCACCACCTCCCGACCTGTTGAACAAAAATATTCAACCACTTCTGTGGCCGACGATCCTTACAGCCCCATAAATAACCATACACGGAATCGCCCTTTCGCAGTAAATTTTAGAACCTTTTCTTTATTACTACAAGGAAATTTGAGCCGTCTTTATTATGAAAAGGTACTAAATGCGCTTCATGTCTTCTGACCACAATGATTCACCATAGGGTAGCTCAGGTAGACACCATAAAAGAACAGGTAGGTGTGAGAGAGATGGAAGATAGTGTTTTCTCGTTCTTGAGCTTTGTTCTATAGGGGTAGGTAGATAGAGGCTAGAACGGTAACACAGAATGATGTTGGTAAGTTCTAATATTTTGGTGGCCTAGTAGGTACGTCAAGGTTCAATAAAGAAGTATCTACTAGGTAAATAAGTACTATTGTGCTACATTTTTACTACCAAAATGCTAACAATGTGCTAATACAATATAATGCAATGAATTTCCTAAATAATATGAAGAATTTATAAATAAAAACTACATAATCATATTCGGTAAATAAACACAATAAAAATATAAAAAAGGAGCACAGTTGCCTTGGAGATAGCGATTCACTCGCGACTTGAAGACGCACAGTTAGTAACTATCAAGGAACACCCATTTAGGCAGCACATTCCATAGTCTAGCGGCTCGTACAATAAATGTTGAATCGAAGTATAAAAATACTTAGTAGTCTTGATAAAACTCAATAATTTCCAGCTTAATTTCATCAACATCGATTAAGCCGTTTCGTTGCAAATTAGGAGGAAACTGACAGACAGGACTAACTAGATTTTTTTTTTTAATCTTCGTGAGCGTGGATTCAATGTCTTGGATTAGCATAGTGTTGTGTGTGTGTGTTTTAGCGTAGTGTTGTGTTGTGTAGTGATGACATATGATACTGAGACGTGGTCCTTACTGTTGGCCTTTTGGAAAAACTCAGGGTCACACAGCGGGCAATGGAGAGAGCTATGCTCGAAGTTTCTTTGCGCGATAGAATCTATCTGGAACGTAGATATTCGGCAAAAAACCAGAGTGACCGACATCTGTTAAATTTGCAAGTAAAAGTGGCAACGGGAAAGCCACATCGCAGAACCGATAACCGATGGGGAAGAAAGGTTCTTGAGTGGAGACCACGAACCGGAAGACGCAGCGTAGGTAGGCCTCCCACTAGATGGACCGACGACATCGTGAGAGTCGCGGGCATCTAGTGGATGCAGATAGATGGCAGGCTGTCGTTCAGTGTGGGGGTTAAACAGGGAAGCCTATGTTCAGCAGTGGACGTTTTCTGGCTGATGATGATGATGATGAGTGGATTAAGGCCCATCCTCTCTCTCTGAGAGAAGGCCTGTTTCCCAGCAGTAGGAATATGATAGGCTGTTAATGATAAGACAGGCAGAGACAGAGTTGTTGATACATTCATAATATTATTGTGATAACTAGAAAATAAGAAAGGAGTAATACTAAAGGTATAAGCCGTGGTAGCCCATTTGGGAGACCGCTAGACTTGAAAGCGTGAGGTCGCGGGTTCCAATCCCGGGCTCGTACCAATGAGCTCTTTGGAGTTTATGTACGGATTTTCATACCACTAGCTTTTTGGTGAAGGAAAACATCGTGAGGAAACCTGCATACGTACGGAGAAGACATTCAGTGGCGTATGTGAATCCACCAACCCGCAACTGGGCCAGCGTGGTGGATATGGCCCAATCGCCTTTCGGGGGTAGGCCAAAGTCCAGCAGGACTATTAAAAGGCTGATTATGCTAATACCGAAGGTCGCTCATACTTATGGGGACACTAGAGCGACGCACATGGCTATTCTAAAAATGTAATTATTATGATTCTGCGCACGGTCGGGTGCGTAGTTCGGTTGCGTAACGGACACAGATTAACGAGTAGTCAGTATAGTAGATTCTAATTCTCTCGATTCACAGCATAATGCCTAGGTTTTGCGTTACGCAAGTGCCACGTGTATTCTCTATACATACCTATAGTATTTATATTATCTAGTTATCTAGACTACATCGCAATGACATTAGGTAACCTACCCACACTATTTGCTATTCAGTGCCGTCTCTATACTACCTATGTTGTTTTATAGTGTTAACACACATATGGATTTGGTTGACCTCAACCGCCGTCTGACCAACGGGAGAGAAAGAGAGGGAAATATGATATTCTCACTCTTTCTCTCCCGTTGGTTGGACGGCGGTCCGTCAACCAAATCCATACGTGTGTTAACACTATTATAAACGTCCGAAGCCGCTTTGCTTAGTTTTAGTAACCAGTTGCCGGGCTTTAAGACCGCGCTCAACGATTATAGCTATCTCTTTCGAACGTTGCAACATTTTCATAGATAAATCACTGAGTAGTCAAAAAATCGATTAAGAATTATTTTAGAATAACATTGCAAATATGTATTACTAGCTGCGCCCCGCGGTTTCACGTGGATTACTACTTATAACATCAGCTATCTGACAGTGTAAGTTCCGTCAAAATACAGTCTTAAAAGCCCTTAGAATAGTAGTTTTTCTAAGGTCCAGCCGTTTTGGAGTCCATGGGGAACATACATATATACATCGATTTTATGCCATACAGACACACAGACAGACAGACAGACGCGGAAAGTGACTTCAATTTATACTATGTAGAGAAGAAGATAGATATAGAAGAAAAAATATACAGCAATTTCCCGGTACAATATTTTTTTTAATGGCGAAGCACATCTTAACTAATTTAAGTTTATAATTTCTTCCCCAATATAAAACATATCAATAGCGTAATTGTTTGGAAACATTCGTAAAGTCAGCATAATGCTCAAAAAGTTTTTATAACGCCACTTGGTGATTTATTTCTTTTAAATTGTTCCTAAAAGGAGAGATAGCTGTGATCATCATCATCAGCCAGAAGGAAGGAAGCCTGCTGAAAAAAGCAAAAAATACTTTTTTGCACTAGTGATATTTGAATCCTTGGTGTAATCGCAAAGCCTGCGACATATACGGTCATACGTTTTGATCGCGTTGATTTACAATTTTGATTTTTTTACAGCTGAGAGAGACCGTAGACCCGATATTGATATTGATATAAATTTTAACTTGATACCTCTACGCGTTATTGATAAAAAGGGTCTTGACAGACGGACAACAAAGTGATCATATAAATAAGGGTTCCGTTTGTTCTTTTGAAGTAAGGATTCCTAAAAATTATAAAACATGGAAACATTTTAACACGAACGAAAATAATTGTACAAAGGCATATCTCCCTTAGCTACCGACAACCCACCGGATTAGCAAGTTGAAGTGGCAGTGGGCAGGGCACAAATTACGCAGAACAGATGGCCGATGGGGAATGGAGACCACGGACCGGTAAGCGCAGCGTAGGACGTCCTACACAAGATGGACAGACGACCTAAAAGAGACCGCAGCGCGCTGGATGCAGGCCGCTTCCAACCGGCCCTTTTCGAGATCGATGAGGGAGGCCTATGTCCAGCAGTGGACGTCTTATAGCTGAAATGATGATGATGATATCTTCTTTGTTCGTCTGATCTGTGGCTGTGACCATTCGCGGTCCCTGATAGTGATCGAGTACAGTGACCGCTGTACACACTATTACCTAATCTGTGATCTCTAATCTGCACGATTTCCATAAACCCGCGACATACTAACTGCTACTTTATCTGCGTAATTGGCATAGTGACTGTTGCTTATCTGTGGCGGGGTGTATTGACCGTATGTATGTGTGAGTTTTGCCAAATTAATGAGATTACGTCAGTTGAAAGAATAGATTGTTAGATGTCAAAACATACCTATTCGCAACTCGAGTCGCGTTTATTAACTTTTTATTTTATTTTAAACTAGCGCTCCGCCCCAGCTTCGCACGGGTATAGATTATAGCCTAGATGTCACTCGGGGATAGTGTGGCTTCCCAACAGTGAAATAATTTTTCGAATCGGTTCAGTAGTTTCGGAGCCTATTCATTGCAAACAAACAAACAATCAAATCTTTCCTCTATATAATATTAGTATAGACTAGCTGACCTGACAGACGTTGTCCTGTCTTAGAAATGTCAAACACGCAAAGTCAAAATTGTAAATCTTATTTTATTACACCTCTTGGGTTACATTATTGGAGTTTTAGTAAGGATCCCTATTTTTTTGATTATATAATATAGCCTATGTTACCCGGGGATAGTGTAGCTTCCCAACAGTGAAAGAATTTTTCAAATCAGTTCAGTAGGTAGTTTCGGAGCCTATTCAATGCAAACAAACAATCAAATCTTTCCTGTTTATAATATTAGTATCGATATTAGTATAGTTAGATGAGCCCATCTGGTCACAGCTATATTAAAATTTGCAAGTTGAAGTGGCAATGGGCAGGCCACATCACTCGATAACCGATGGGGCAGACAGGTTCTTGAGTGGAGACCACGAACCGGAGGACGCAGCGTAGGTAGGCCTCCCACTAGATGGACCGACGACATTGTGAGAGTCGCGGGCATCCAGTGGATGCAGATTGCAGGTTGTTGTTCGGTGTGGATTTCTAAGGGGTAGCCTATGTTCAGCAGTGGACATCTTCTGGCTGATGATGATGATATTTTTTTTAAATGTTATATTATAGCCAATTTAAAAAAGTGCACAGATTCGAATCCTGGGCCCTGATTCCGTAACTTTAACGCGGAACGCGGCGCGTTAAGTTAACCTATGAAAAATTTGAACTCTATAATTATTTTAATTTTTTCTATGGAATAAAGGCCAAGTTTTAGAGGTTAACTTAACGCGCCGCATGACGTGCGTTTGAAGTTATGGAATCAGGGCCCTGCTTATCGTAAAATTTTAGTATTGTATTTATGTATTAAATACGCCAATAAACCACAGTGTACCTGACAGTTAGTAAGTGAGCGCCATAGAATATTTATCAGTTAGTATATGGCGTCATCGTAAAGATGGTACTCTTATTGTAAACACCACGAGCGGAGCACCTCAGGGGTCGATGACCTTACGCGGAAAAATTGTTTATGACTGGAGTTGAGATGAGACTGTGAAGTGGTTTTGAAATAAAATTCGAATTTGGAACAATGGATTTTATAGGTTGGGGTTTCGGCGCCAACTTGAGAAAATCGTATCGCCTCGTTTTATGTACCCATCGATATATATTATATGTAATACGTGTTTGACAGTTCTAAGACAGGACAACGTCTGTCAAGTCAGCTTGTATTTACTTGTGTGTTAATGTAATAAAGATGGAATTGCCTTTAAGGCGAAATGGTAGAGAACCGTACACTTGTATGACGGTAATGCGGCGTGCGCGCTTTCAAATATTTCAATATTTATTTTTTCTTTAATTTCTACAAATAATCTTAAACTTTTACAAAAAACTGCGAACACTAAAGTATTTGAATGATTGTTAAGATAACACACATTTTTTTTTTTGATAAAAATATCTTCTATAGAATCTGTATGAAAGGGAACGTAAAAACGGGTGTTTTTTAGGAAAGTTTACGAGTTATTTCTATCGAGCCAAATTTCTTTAATCGTGTATGTCGAACACTTCCTAATAAAAAATATTTCAAGAACATTTATTAAACATAAAGAAATAATGTTAATTAATCGATTTTAAAGGTCTACTTTTGAATATTCGTGATGACGAATCGTCAAATTTGAAGCATATTTCGTCTGAATTCACCGGCCAGAGTTTGCAATGTTATTCTAAAAAGAATAGTTTTTTATTCCTACTTATCTAATTTTTATGTTTAATGTGCGAAATCCAGAGTCTTACCAACTGAATTGCTATATGTTGGTGTGTGTAAAGGGCTGTTAATAGCCTTTAAGGGTCGGCAACGTATCCGGGATCGCTTATCATCAGGCGGTCTGTTACCTTGTTTGCCACCTATGGCATGAAAAATGTCCGGGATTTTAAAACTTCTGTAATTCTAGAAATAAAATGAAAGAGACCGCGAAATACTTACGAAAACAGATTTCATGCTATATACTAGTACTACTTGCCTACGAACTTTGTAGGAAATGTCGGACGACCAAGTTTGTCCCAGGAGATTTTTGGTAATCTGGTAACCCTAGTTTTCTATGAGTCGTTCAAACGAACCAAAGACTTACAAACTCGATGTGGTTTATTAATATCATGATTATCATTTTTTAAGCCATAGGACGTCCACTGCTGGACATAGGCCTCCCCCATCGATCAGTGGCGGCCCTAGCCCATAATCGAGGTAGAGCGATTCTCTTTTGGCGCCCTTTTTTTGGTCGAAGCTTTCGCATCATAATTTGCCTCACGCCTCTCAAAAAGCGCCATTTAAATTATATTTTTCGCATTTGGCATTTTGGCGCCCCTTGCTGCCTGGCGCCTAGAACGACCGTTCCTCTCGCTAGGGCCGCCACTGCCATCTATCTCCATAAGGGCCGGTCGGAAGCGGCCTTCATCCAGCGTTTCCATACGGTCTCTATTAGGTCGTCTGTTCATCTTGTCTGTTCGTCCGCTGCGCTTACCGGCCCGTTGTCTCCATTCGATAACCTTTAGGCCCCATCGGCCATCTGTTCTACGAGCCCTGCCCACTGCCACTTCAACTTGCTAATCCGGTGAGCTATGTCGGTAACTTTCGTTCGTCTACGGATCTCCTCATTTCTGATTCGATCTCGTAGATAAACCCCGAGCATAGCCATCTCCATAGCTCGTTGTTCGACTTTGAGCTTGCTAATGAGGACATCGTTACACTGCCGTAAGTCATCACTGGCAACACACAGGTTGCCACAGGTTTAGGCCTGTTAAAAGCCTAGATAATATTTTTGTTGTAATTTTTATGTTATCCTTGTTTTGTGGTGTTTTAATAAAGAGTTTTTGTATTTGTATTTGTTGAAGACCTTCGTCTTATGGCACTGAGGTATTTTGAATAAAGCTTGAGCGATATGAAATCAAAATCTCATTAAATCTGCAATAATTTTAGGTTCACAGTAAACCGCTTAGTGAGTGGGTGACGTCAGTACAGACGCGCCAAAATAAACTGAGTCACAAAGCAGCTGACATTGCGGAATAAAATTTACTGGAGCAAGGTCTAATTCAAGATAATGCAAGTACAACAGACATGCCTACCGTTAATAATAACAAGTATACATTGATTTTTAAAGCCCCAATAAAAATGCTGATAGTTAATCCTTTATCAGCTGAACCGATTATCTTGAATCATAGCTAAGAAAATAATCGAACAAGTCACCTTTCAAACAAAAAAATCAATCAAAATCGGTTCAGCCGCTTGGGAATTCTGCGATGCCACAGCCAGACGCACAGATACACACGTTAATCTTATAACAACCCTCGTTATACGTCGGGGGTTAAAAATGCGAATATGACATTGTCACCCGTTTGTTATGAATACCTTTTTACGGCTGAACCGCTCGTGATGGAATTCGGATAAGTAGTGTGGATCAAGAGAACGGTATTGTGCATAAGCACAGAAGACATATTAGTGCTACACTTGGTACTACACAATAAAGTGCAATTCAGGACGTGCGAGCGCTAACTACCTACAGCTATATCAACCTAGAAGTTACCTCTTTGTCTATAGCGTAATTTTTGTCGCGTTATCACTGGTTATCGGCAGGTCCGACAAGTCGGCTACTTGTAGCTTCATACCTAAAGTGGGGAGTGTGCCAGGCCAGGCCCCCGATTCTACTAAACAAATTGTTTTTATATTGTAATTGTTTCAATTTTAATTTGAAAATAATGGCCTTAAAATTGACAGTTTAAAATATATATATATACTAGAAAAATGCCACTACCTAATATTATAAATTAGTATAAAAAAATATTAAAATTTGTCAATTTT
Organism: Agriopis aurantiaria; assembly: GCA_914767915.1. Taxonomy (NCBI): domain Eukaryota; kingdom Metazoa; phylum Arthropoda; class Insecta; order Lepidoptera; family Geometridae; genus Agriopis; species Agriopis aurantiaria. Next base: position 3,373,213 of record OU612003.1, read on the forward strand.
GAGGCAATTATTTAATAATTAAAATTGAAACAATTACAATTTAAAAACAATTGGTTTAGTAGAATCTGGGCCCTGGTATTATGGATAAGTATATTTAGTTGATTTTAGTGTTAAAATGAATCATACAAGGTAAAACTGGTGAAAACATTGTGATGAGCATGACCTTAAATAACAAACGTAAATTGTATTTCAATAGTGTGTGTGTACTATAAATACTAAACTAAATGAAGAACTACTAAACTAAATGAAGTATTAGCACTTTAATAAAACTAGGAAGGAAGTCCAATAACCAGCCACGTGCAAGTCATGCTCGTGCACTGAGGATTCCGTGCATCACATAAATTGTTAACTAATAAAATCAAAAAATTTATACGTAATGTTGCGGCGGATTAACAAAGAAGTAATAATAAAATGTAAAAAATAAAGTGAAAACTATAGGGGAAAGCAACAAGCAAATCCCTGCAAGTCAATAAGTAAAAATGAATGGTCCCCATACAACAAACGTATTTTTTACCGTATTTTTATATTAGCTCTAATGTGTAAACGGTAATACGTACAAGCGTCAAACTTGGCATGAATATATTACACACTAAGTAAAACAACAAACAATAAATTCTGGCCATGTGCGAGTTGGTGGCAAATTTTGTGTTCAGACGGACAGACAAACAGCGTAGGCTTAGTAAAGGGCTAATTAGTCCCGTTTACATCCTTTGTGGTACGGAACCCTAAAACACAAAAACCATGAAAAGATATTTCATTACATCAGTGATTGTTGAAACGTCTACAGCTTTGTTTAGTCTTGCACGAATCTGTGGTTTTATCATTAACCGCATCATTTTGGATCTAGGAACTGACTGCATCATTTCTTTCTAAGAATTGACTACCTATTTACATATTTTAATGTGTTCTTCCCACAAACTTTAAATCTGTGTTCCGTGAGTGAATCAGACTGATTCATTCATTATTTTAATAAGGAATCACCTTTTATCTTATCAATCTTGTAAAACTACATAAATTACTGTTTTAAACTATCACGGTTATTCACTAAAGTTATCTGATTATTTACGGGATATATGTATTCATTATTTCAGTCTTTCCGTGAACATGGTGCATGTAACTGCGCCGAAATATCGGAAGCTCATTCCACAACCTTACCACGGTAAATATCCCGTCATATAACTTTACACAATATATTATCTTATTTAGATTAGGTCATGATTAGGTCATGACTCATGATTAGGTAGGTATTTTAGGACAACTGGGAATTGTAAGGATATGTACCAAATTTTGTTTTTAACCAGCTGCGTCCCGCGTTTTCACCCGCGTGGATTACTCCTTATATCATTAGCTATCTGCCAGTGAAAGTCCCGTCAAAATCAGTACAGCCGTTTTAAAGTCGATAGGGAACATAATATACATACACCCATCGCCTCATCATCATCATTTCAGCCATAGGACGCCCACTGCTGGACATAGGCCTCACCCATCGATCTCCAAAAGGGCCGGTTGGAAGCGGCCTGCATCCAGCGTTTCCCTGCGGTCTCTTTTAGGTCGTCTGTCCATCTTGTGGATGGACGTCCTACGCTGCGCTTACCGGTCCGTGGTCTCCATTCCAGAACTTTTCGGCCTATTATATGTAGATGTGTATATGATTTCAGTTTTATTTTTACACCTATACTATCTATTTACAGTTACTTTTTTCGAAACAAATAGTTTAACAACAGTAAAACTTATTTGTAATTTATTTCGTTACTTCTTTAGTAATTAATTTCACATCAACCAAGTTCTATTCTAATCAAAATGTTACAGTCATTATTGTGAAATATGTCGAAACGCGAAACGCCTAATCAGCGCAACCGCAACGAAAATGTTAACACGTCTTTTGTCACTTGGCCTCCTTTCGGCTTATCGAATGATAGTAATAATATACTTCATGCACGTTTGCACATACCTATTATTTATTTACATGTGTAAATAGTAATGGCTAGGGGGTCATTTTGACCCGCATACGCTGACGCTTCCCATCGGGCGTGTGACTTGCTCAACTCGTCACCCACCACCCAGTCACATAAAAGTATGTTTTCTACACGCGGGCCAAAACGGCACCAATGAAATAAATCATAAACCTATGAAACAGACGTAGTTATTTGGGTCCATCGTAATGTACCAGGCGTGGGTCGAAATTACACCCTGCATTATAAGCACTAGTCATACCAGAGTGTTTTGTCACAAGATAATGGTGGTAAAAAAAAATTATAAGTCTTTAGTCCTCTGATGATAGTTTTTTTTTTTTCGCCATTGCAGTTGTGACGATAAAACTAACTAACTAACTTTGACTTGACCTAGACTTGATTTTATTGGCTTGGCTTTGCACAAAGTCCATGTAACCATAGACAAAAATATTCCCATTATAAAAAACCTATATTTTTATTTACCATATTTGTATAAATATTTAGTAATAATATATAAATAATAATATAATCATATTTAAGTCATCATGATCATCATCAGCCAGAAGACGTCCACTGCTAAACATAGGCCTACACTGAACGACAGCCTGCCCTTTGCATCCATTGGATGCCAGCGAGCATATTTTAGTAGCAAAACTAAATATATATCCTACAATTTCAACAGCTATTTGGCCCCTTTGCAAATATAAGTATTACAGTTGTTAGAATGGAATCAGGCGTCACTATGCGAAAGTCCGTCTTCTGAACTGTTTCTTATACGAATCGCCTAAAAAAAAACATAAAAAATTAACCCCTTATTCCTTATTATACTACTATTATTACACTGTAGTGCGGTTGTAGCAAAAATACTGACGTTCGTCTAAGAACCAGTTTTTTACAAGTCTTAATATTTTCGCTTCATGTCACGGTAATTTATTATTATATTATCTGTATATATCACTATCAAGCATTTTCTTTGAGTTTTGGCGCCAACGCGGAAAAAACATGTCGGCTCGTTGGATTATTTTCCTAAACTTGTGTATTTTCGAGTGTTAATGTGTACTAAATGGTGAATTATTATTCATTAAGTGCTCGTAAACGTGCTCGAGTGTGGATAAGTAATATAACGAGCTGAAACGTGTCTTTTCGTGTTGTTTCCAAAACTCCATAGGTGCCTCTTGTAAAGTCCCCTCCACTTTACAGGGGCATGAGTTTAACTTGACCGTGACTTACTTAGCTTGACTCTGACTGTGACTATGACTTGTTTGACGCTATTAAGACAAAGTAAACTGTGTAATATTACGAGTAAAGGACATTGAATCCACGCTCATGAAGATTTTAACAAAAAAAAAAATAGTATTTTCTTTTTTCATGAACGTTTTTACATGGGTACAGAGTCCTTCAGACGTAATATTAAACTAGTTTACATAGTACTGATTAACGTCAAACAAGTCAAACAAGCAAAGTCACGGTCAACTCAAACTCATGCCCCAGTAAAGTGGTGGAGGCTTTACAAGAGGCTTGTTTATGTTTTGGAAACAACACGAAAAGACATATTTGGCCTCTATGTTACTTGCCCAAATTCTAACACGTTCACGAGCACTTAAAAAATAAAAATCCACTATTATTACATATTAACCCTCGAAAATACACAAGTTTAGGAAAATATATGTATAGAAACGGCTGACACGTATTTTAATTCCACGTTGGCGCCAAAACTCGTAAGTCAATATTGTTGTCATATTGCCATTACATATTTGGTAAGAAGCTAGAAATACATACTCAATATTCTCACAACATTACCAGAGTATATTCAGATTTCAATGGTATTGCTGTATATTGCAATTTATCAAACAATGTCTAGGAAACGGCACCGCGAATAGGGTCACGTAACCATTTGCGAAATTTCCGCCATCGAAGCGGTTATTTCGCAAAGAAACCCTCAAGGACTAGCATGGTTTTGATGTGTAAGCGTTTGGATTGAACAACATTGAAAAATATAGATATAATTGAGAAATAAGTGGAGAAATGGGTAAACATGCAGCAAATTCGAAAGAATGAAGTACAAATATCATGTATGTAAGTGATAAGAGAAATTTTATTTGTTCTTCATTGTTCTTCTTTAGTTAATCTTTCGCCTTTGCTGCATCTATTTATAAAAGAAAACTTCATGCACTAATTAGTGCACTAAGTTATCCACCTTATGTAGTACTAGCAGCGCCCCGCGGTTTCACCCGCTCTCCTACAGGACGGGTTTTTTCGCGTTAAAAAGTAGCATATGTATTAATCCAGATATAAGCTGGCTTCTTGGCAAATTTTATCCAAATCCGTTAGAGCTAAGAGAAAACACAAACATACTACAAATAGATAGGATTGATATAATAATAAATTACTATAAGTCCATACAAGCAATACATGTCACAAAATAATTTAAATTACATAATTTCACAAGTCAAACCGCCCGCACTGTTCCCGGTTCAAAAGTGCCCATAATGCTGGCAGCATTCCCACACTGAATAGCAATGACCAATCTTTGCACCAGGAACGAGCCAGAGTGGGAGTCACCACCGTTGTCTCGTATTCTGAGATCAAGCTCTTAGCTTCAGCGACCCAACTGCCCTTAGTATACGTCCTATCACGCTTATATCCTACTAGCAGACCTGACAGACGTTGTCCTGTCTTAGAACTGTCAAACACGCAAAGTCAACATTACAAATCTTATTTTTTACACCTTGGGTTACATTATTGGAGTTTTAGTAAGGATCCCTATTTTTTTGGAAAATATAATATAGCCTATGTTAACCGGAGATAGATTAACTTCCCAACAGTGAAAGAATTTTTCAAATCGGGTCGGTAGTTTCGGAGCCTATTCAATGCAAACAAACAAACAAACAAACAAATCTTTCCTCTTTATAATATTAGTATAGATGACCTTATATCCTATAGGATATAAGCAATATCCTATACTATAGGATATAACCGTAATAGGTATGATAAAAAAAAAACAATGATTCCTGTACTAAGGTTAAAATAATAATACACACAGGCGTATTTAATTCATAATTATTATCACAAACACAAAGATCAACAAGATATCTCATAGGTTAAGCCGCGGGAATCACTAAGCAAAGATAATTTTATATTCATCACAAAATACATATAAATGGTCATAGACCCCGACCACATGGTGGGTAAATTTATTCGCAATTATACGGCTATTAGGAAAATTTTAACGCAAATGGCGTGTGTTATTGCATTTATTACATTTTGTACACAAGCATTTTCTCATGATAATATCTTGACTGATGATAAGGACTCGTCATTTGTTATTTAAGAGGACAAAGGACATGAGAAAACATTGAGATTGTGGAAGTCACTGTAGTATAGAGTATAAATAGCTCTTTTGCTTAGAATAACTACACACTCTATTGTTTAGTAAAATAGGCAGTTCTTACATAAAATTGTTTTTTAGGGTTCCGTACCCAAAGGGTAAAAACGGGACCCTATTACTAAGCCTACGATGTCTGTCTTTCTGTCTGTCCTACCTATTAACGGCTGTACATTTCGAACCGTAATAGATAGCCAGTTGAAATTTTCACAGAATATGTAATGTCACGGCGGATTAATTAAGAAATAAGAAAAAAAGTCAAAATGTAAGAACGATGTGGGGTCCGTCCGTCCCCATACAAGAAACGTATTTTTTTAACGTATTTTTGTATTAGCGCTAATGTTAAAACGGTAATACGTACAAGCGTCAAACTTGGTATGATTACACTCTAAAGTATAACAGCAATTAATAAATAATGGCCAAGTGCGAGTCGGTGTGAAATTTCTGTTCGCCACCGGTTCTCGTACGATCACCGAAGTGAAGCAATGCCGGGCGCGGCCGGTACTTGGATAGGTGACCGCCTTGGTGTTGTTGTCTTTTTGCAGTTTTTATGTACTTTAGTTGCTAACAAGTTATGTGGTGGTACGGAACCCTCAGTACTTTAGCCCGACTCGCACTTGGCCGGTTTTATTTATTGCTGTCATTACATAATGTAGGTACCTATAAAGGGTTATTTTGTAACGGTAAGTAATAGCACAGCTTCTTTGTTTCGCAATAAAATCAACGGACAATATTAAACTAGGTTAGCAACATTTATTACCGTCATCTGATAAAGCGCACAATGGACGTACGTCCCCACGTATGAGGACAAAAAATTTAAAGCGTATAAAAAGATAGCGACCGCATAGTCATCCGTCGGACCCACGGAAGAGATAAAAACAAATTATTTTATACTAGACCATCACGTCCAAACTCGTCATGTGAACAAACAAAATTCTACATAATCGACCCACCCCATCTGACAATGAAACACGAAAAAAGCATAAAAACAGCTTTAATGCCGCATCTTTATACCCATGATAAAACATTGCCCTCTCTAAATTGAGACATTTTATTATTAGAAATACGATTTTGACTGTCGTAAACGAACGTCGATTCGGAGTTATTATATCCGAATTTACGATTTGAAATATCACAATACTGCGCAGGGTAACGCAAAATTATATTCAATTACAAAATTAACTCGATAGACTTCGTCCGGATTTTAAATTATATACTTTGTTTGCAATAAACAGTAATATATAATACGCAACCACGTTTCAGGCCAAAATGATTAACGAAAATACTTTTAAAAGTAACCAATAGGTATGCGACGCAGTTTTTTGAATGTTTCTAAACAAAGATAAGACTATGACATAATTGAATTACAAATCTACTCACAACTAAAACTACATAATATATATATTGGGTACCCCCAATGATTGAGAATTTCCCCACGAACTGCATTTTGTTTGTCCCACTGTGCAGTCTTCCGCTTTCCGCGTTGACGTGATTATAAGCCAATGTCAATGCCGTTCTCTTTCGCAAGGCCGACGCCACTGTGCGTGCTCTAAATTCGTCACTTGCGAAAGCGTCTAGCAAAAGATTGCGAATTGCGTAATCAGATGGCAGCACACATGCACGCTAACTATAATGGACAGCTTTTTATGACAGTGTTAATTTAAAAATGATTATTATTGTTATTTGAGAGTTGTAAAAAAGTATGAGCTTCGATTTTGAGCTGCAGAATAGACAGTAGTTTGTCTAGGTACTCCGCTGCGCTGCGCTCATGAACTTAAGCAGTTGCAGCCGTTGCAGGACGTGTTGACCTGAGTCACGTTTTTTCGTCTGTGACGCAGCCCTGTTGCCGACCGTGACATTTGGTTGTCTGACCGATTGTGCGGCCTTCGCTGTCGGTGTGGCGGTCATCAACTCCGAGCGTGAGTCTGTACGTTAGCTTACGCCGTTTTCACTAGCCGGAACGTTCGCCGTCCCTCTCCCACTTGTACAAACAACAGAGATAAAGAACGTTTGTTCCTGCGGAGCTAAGGTTCTTAATCTTTTTAGTGGGACCCGGTTTGGTGAATTTACGACTTTAATGCGGGCTACTAAAGTGTGGATTACAACATGTTTGTGTTTATCTTGAGTCTTCGTTCCTAGAAGGTACTTTATCTGTGAACTTTGGAGTTTTTTTTTAAATATACTTTGAGCGATTGTTACATTTCACACTCTATCTCAAATTTAAAACACTCGAGAAATGTTCGAGACAACACTAACAGACAAACCCGCAGTTAAAAACACAAATTATACGCGTAAAACAGCTCGAACCGTGGTCATTGCTATGTAAAAGAGGCACAATGGTTAAGAAATCATTAATGTGAAGTTTTGTAATAATAGTGGGCGTTAGAACGGAATTCTAGTCACAGAGTGTACCTACTAAATATTCTATGGGCACAGGAAATGTCTGACAATGTAGAATTGTAAACGTATCTGATCTGTGCTTGATAATGTTGAACAAAAAACGTTTTTGACTATTGAACAATGGCCATGTCTAATTATTTAATAGGTATAGGAAAACGTGACTTCATTTATTTTTTTATGTTACGCCAAATTTGGCAACTAGTTATCCTTGTTTTATGGGAAATCATTGATTCTAGTTCTAATTGAGATATCATTTTATTGACTAACACGACGTCACGTTTCAGTTTTTCGCGACACTGGCATCGATTCTGATGCACTCTAAACTAAACTAAATTTGTTGCCATCATTCTCTCACACATTAAAATGAAAAGAGGTGCAGATAACTTTAGTCCTGTCAGATTGGTTTAGTTTAGTGAGTGGTATGACAGAATAGGCCTCACTTATGTCGATTTTTAAGGTGAGAAGTTGAGAACTAAACTAAAAATATGGCTGTCTTTTTCACTGAATGTGGATAACATACACTGTTGCTTTCAGGATCTTTTTTATTATATACTAGCGACCCGCCCGCCCTGCTTAGCACGGGTGTAACTTACGTGCGAAGCCAGGGCGGGGCGCTTGTTACATATATAAACTTTCCGTGAAAAATTATCTAACTGATGGTGAAAACCGTATCAAAATCCGTTACGTAGTTTTATAGATCTAAGCATACATAGGGACGGACAGACAGCGGGAAGCGACTTTGTTTTATACTATGTAGTGAAAACCCTAAAATTCAACATTATTGGCATTAATCTCAACTTTCCAAGAAAATCCCTGAATAACAATATTGCAAAGGTCAGGGTGACACTTTAATCACACCACGAACACTAAGCAGAGTTCAATGCAGTACTTATTGAGGCATTCGGTACTGCAACAATTTTGACATTAGGTATGTGCCCTTTCTTCGATTTGAAGAATTTTAGGAAGCAGTTTTGTCTTTGGCAACACTAATCTTAGCCGGACGTTGATTTATCAGCCTTACAGTTAACAGACAATTCAAACAGTACAAATGACACGTCCAAACTCGGCCACACTCGTTACCAGTTACCACATTAGCGAGTCAAACAAGAAACCATTAGCAGCGGATTTAAACGCAAACTTGGGAACTGTTGAACTGTTTCAAATCGAACAACACTATCGTTTACAGATACCGAGAAAGGTATGTTTGCGGAACAAGGATATGTAAGCAACATTATCAACAAGGTTAACGCTCACCGCTTACCTACCGAAGGCGGTTCAGATAGTTAAGAAATTCTCGACTACGCAAGTACCGAGGTTCGTTTGAATATGGACTGCATTCAACTGTAAGCGCTTAAACGCACCATATTTATAACTCGGACGTGACAATAAGTAAAAGATGATTCGTCACGCTATAAGCCCAAAAAACAAAGCCTCTAGTCAACGCTCTCACAGATCTGTTCAGAAGATTCTAGAAAGAAACGTGTACGTGACCGGATTTTGATAAAGCGGTCAGTGGAAGGAGTATGGCGTAGTTTTAATTTTAAACGTTACCGTACGCAATGTTTACATTTCAAAAACTTGGCAACAGACTGGAGATACAAAAGTGCTTACGTATGTACTTCGATACGATACGAATAAATCAATGCTCAAACTCGACGTTGAGAACCAATCAAGAATTGATTAACCTATTTTACGTTCAGATACCCATTCAAATAGTTCACCGAGTTGAAAATTCATTGGAAGTATTGTATATTCAATAACACGTTAAAGGCGTACGAAGCTAAGTAAAGCGATGTTAAACGCGTAAACAATGATCAGAGGCCTGATTGAACAAAGAGCTGCGTATGACTAATTTTACCTCTACACCCGTGACTCATTCCAGTACTAAATCAGTCCGAACGAGGCACGGGCATGAGAACCAACTTGCGTGGCGTTACGCTCCTTGAACAAAGAAAAAAAGGGGATGTAGAGACATGGCCAATGACTATACTAACTCTGAGAATTTTTGTCTGCCCGCTATAATTTGATACGCCCTGCCTCTTGCCTGTCACTCATTCAGGCTACAATGAGGGGGTAATTAAAGTGAATGAGGGACCTTTCTAGGCTGGCCGGTGGTAGGAATCAAAAAGGGGAAGTTGGATAGAAAAACGCGCTTCGGTGACTGATGATTCAGTTTCTCAGGTCTCGTAAATGAGATTAATAATAGTTGCCAAAGCGTTACATTTGTTACTTTTTGCTCTTAATAAGTAAATTATCTGATTCTCAAATATGTATAATAACCGGACAAGTACGAGTAGGACTCGCGCTCTGAGGGTTCTGTTAGATATAACCCTCAGAACGCGAGTCAAACAAAAAAGTTGGAATATTGAAAGACAAACTTAACTTTGTAGTGGACAATAAGATTCTTCCATACATTCCAACTACAAAATGTAAGTTTGTAATAGGTTTTTTTTTTTTTTTATATGATATAACTTCAAATATATGACTTTCAGATTTATTCCTTTGTATGTGCTGTGAGACCTTGCCTCTTGCCAAATTCATGATTCTAGGTCAACGGGAAGTACCCTATAGGTTTTAATTCCCTTGTGAAATCGCAAAATATTTGAAAATGGACGACATAAACGATCATATCTTTTGATCGCGTAGACTTACAAGTTTAATTTTCATAGCTGAAAGAAACCGTAGATTTGAGTATTTGATAAAAATTTAACTTGATATCTTTACGCGTCCCTGAGAAAAATGTTCTTGACAGACGGACAACAAAGTGATCATAATAAAGGTTCCGTTTTTTCCTTTTGAGGTACGGAACCCTAAAAAGTAGCCCTGTTATTTTTAAATAATTTTATAAACGAGCGAACCCAAGCCCAATTATTCCATCAAGTTCAATCTCAAACGAGTGTTCCTTTAGATCCTTACGAATCATACTGAAATTGAAACGTCAAAGAGTCGGAAGGTATATTAGGAAAAAAGGCCTTCACTTTTTGACAACTTGGAAGGGAATCAAAGGAGTTATTTAGCTTTTTGAGTTAGTAAATGACTAAATAAATCCAAATGGTATATGTGTTTAAAATCATCATGGTCATACTTATGACGATGGGATAACATGGCTAGCAGTTCGATTTATACCGGAAAAAATCCGAAAATTGTTATATTGATATTTCATCACATAAAAAAAATGATTTTGCTATTACAAACTTACATATTGTAGTTGGTATGTATCGGAGCACCTGTTTGCCAACTACAAAGTTAAGTTCGTCATTCAATATTTCAATCTTTTTAACCTTTTTTTCTTTAAGACTCGATTCCCGGGATGGATCTACATACATATTTACTAAGTTTATACGGGACCCTCAAGGTGCGAGTCCTACTCACACTTGTCCGGTTATTCATATTATATAAATTATACATATGAAGACAATCAGTGGTTTCTGTTTGCAAATATAATTCATATAAAAATGGTATGAGAAAATCCATTTTGATAATAGACGACAGACTTGCGTGTACAAAAGTGATATTTTTATATTATTCGTTGCCATAGCAACAGGTACGATGCCAGCCCTAATATACAGCTAATTGAATGATTGTCCATAATTGTCAGGCTGGCCGTGGGCTGGCCCTTTCATTAAACGTCCGAGGATGTGGTTTGACGGTGACATAGCGCTGTCATGCGTGCAAAGCGAAGCTGGGCAGTGGACTTTTTCCTATATATTTTTTTCCATGAAGTTTTGCCTTGGGTTGGGTGGGACACACCATGATGGGTTCAGACCTATGCCTATTCGGAACACAGATTCCGGTCACTAGATTTCGAAATTACATAGGTAATTTTACTTTCTAAGCAATGTCAGATCGGTGTCATCAAGGGTCTCCTCGTAATTATTCAACTAATATTTACTCTTTAGCCTTTCCGAAATATGGTACTGAGACGTGGTCCTTAACTGTTGGCCTTTTGGAAAAACTCAAGTCACACAGCGGGCAATGGAGAGAGCTATGCTCGGAGTTTCTTTGCGCGATAGAATCCGGAACGTAGATATTCGCCAAAGAACCAAAGTCACCGACATAGCTGTTAAAATTTGCAAGTTGAAGTGGCAATGGGCAGGCCACATCCGCTCGTAGAACCGATAACCGAGGGGGAAGAAAGGTTCTGGAGTGGAGACCACGAACCGGAAGACGCAACGTAGGGAGGCCTCCCACTAGATGGACCGACGACATTGTGAGAGTCGCGGGCATCCAGTGGATGCAAAAAGCAGGCTCAGTGTGGAGGTTAAAGGGGGGGGGGGGGGGGCTATGTTCAGCAGGGGACGTCTTCTGGCTGATGATGATGATGAATCATTCCGAAATAGAACTTCAATATTTGTTTCATATAATAATAGGTTTAAAAATACCAGCTCAGTAATAATTACAAAGTAGTTTCTAAAAAACACCGGCAATGACCTTGACATTATTTTTTGCTTATGATAGTGTGAAATTTTAATAAGCACGCCAACTGTCAACGCTATTTTAACCAGTTTAGGTCTAATAGTGCTTTACAAATGTTTGTATTTAGTTATCAATGTCATAATAACCTAGAAGCTTTGCTATCAAATCAAGAAACCCCGCGTTGGGTAATTTACTTTTGATATACCTACTTAACTAGATACGGAATTTAAAAAAGACAAATATTCGGCAACACGTAATGTTTTTAGAATAGAATAAAATATTTTTTATTCTAACCTTTACAATTCATCTCCGTAATTTTACTTAGAAATAGCAAACACTAGATATTTATTGTCTAAATAGAATTGTCGGTGAGCCTCAAATTAAGCACGAAGCGGTTTTTTTTTTTTTTTTTTTTTTTTTTTAATGTATTTATTTCATATATATACACATAATTAATCTAAATTAGTATCGAAAAACTAAGCTGTTTGTATCGATACTAAGCTTCACTATACGCACTAACATAATAGCGCAAACTAAAAAAAAAAAAAAAAAAAAAAACACCTAACGTTTACAAATAAGTATTTAGGAATAAGAGAATACTTTCCTAACCCAGTTTCACGGTGTAGCTGCTATGCCAATACCTACTGTCCCAATCTACGTTATCTATTTCATTACCGACCTAGTACCTAGTTAGTATAGAACTATATGTGTGGTAGCTATCGACAGACTGAAATGTTAATAAATAAAAAAACGCCTAAATGTAGATTATGATGAAATTGTTGTACTAACCAGTAATAGCACTGTTTTACCAGCTATAACTTCCGGAACCGTTAATTTTACGTTTTACATTAGTTTCACTTCACTATCTAAATCTAAACCATATTTAGAATACCTGACTATGTGCAATGTCTCGGGTAAACCCATGGCAAGTCAATAGTACAATCCCCGCGCCCCGCTACCGGAAACAGAAGTCGAATGAAGAATTTTTGAATCTTACAGAATTTATACTTCCTCCCAGTCCGGCTAACAAAGGAATGAATGGAGAGGTATTGGAATCATTCCAAATTTCACGTCTCCTAGTCTTTAACCTCAACTCTTACTCTATGCAAGGTTACATGGAAAGGTGAGCAGCAGAAAGGTCATTTGCCAGAGCACCTTAGCTCAGTTTTTTTTTAATAAAATTTTATTATTAAAATAATTAAATTATTTTTAATTCATCATCATCATCAGCTAGAAGACGTCCACTGCTAAACATAGGCCTCCCCCGCTGGACGCCCGCGACTCTCACAATGTCGTCGGTCCACCTAGTTGGAGGCCTACCTACGCTGCGTCTTCCGGTTCGTGGTCTCCACTCCAGAACCTTTCTTCCCCCCATCGGTTATCGGTTCTTCGAGCGATGTGGCCTGGCCATTGCCACTTCAACTTGCAAATTTTAACAGCTATGTCGGTGACTCTGGTTCTTTGGCGAATATCCACGTTTCGGATTCTATCGCGCAAAGAAACTCCGAGCATAGCTCTCTCCATTGCCCGCTGTGTGACTCTGAGTTTTTAAATTGGTTTTTCAAAATAAGTTACTAGTTACAAACATGAACATTGCTAGTTTGAATGTACGTAGGTACCGCGTTTTATCACAATCGGACCAGTAATTTCCGATTAAAATTATATACATATAATACGTTTCTAAAATACCTATAGTGTCGGTAATTTCGCATACTTATTGTGACAAGCAGAAATAGAAAGAATTATAAAGAGAGATTTAAATTTTGACCTGACATTTCATGAATCGTCTAGTGCCAACCTGTATCCCCAATATCTGAACTATCCCAACAACATGATATCCAAAGATTATAAAGAACTCCCAGAAGCGCAACCCTTGAGCACTGACGAATTATTCGCCTACGAGAGTACATAATCAATCAAGAGGGTCGACACGGGTTTAGCATTTAATTAAAGATAAGTTCAGAAGTGTAATAGCAACCCCGATACACTTTGAGAACTCGCGCTTTTGAATAATTTTCCAACGTTTACGTATAAAATTGTAATGCAAATAAGAGAGAGTGAAATAAAGGAAACATAACAATAATGTAGGTACTTAATCGGCTCCCGGTGCCCGTGCTACAATACTTTGACTGGTCTACTTAAATTTTCTAAAACTACTGATCTGATTTTAATGAAAGTTTGGTAAGTAATAAATATGTATATTCAAATGGTCAATATGAATTGTGAAGTACACATTATTTTTGATGGGAAATATCTATTGGCGCGCCTTGGCAATAAAACAGACTAGTACCTATGCCGTGACGAACGCGACGTCATGTTTCACATCTGCCGGGCGTACCATGACGGCCAACACTTTAGACCCAACAACAACCATGTAGGTACATCTATGGGGCAGACAACACTATTTTTGTTAAGTAATTAATGTGATTCATAACACAATAAATAGGTACCTAATGTTGTATTTAAACCATGTGGTAGGTACATTGTAATATACTTATCAACCATGCATTGTATAAATAAATTAGATTCAACAAACAATAACACTTTTGTCACTGATCAGCTGCTCCTACCTATAAACTGTTATGATTTTAGCGATGATCAAGTACTTATACTCGGTCCAACGTTTTTATAACATCTGCAATAATTTTGTAAAAATAATAAATATAAGTTTTAATTTTATTTTTAATTTATTTAAGGATGAACAAAAAGTAGGTATACAACAAAATTTAAAACTAAAGAAGTACCTATACAGAAAAATATCTAGTTGAAATACCAGCAGTGCAAGTACCGTTCTTTTATCAATCTACAAATTGACAGTTGAGGTCGTTAAATTCGATAAAATGTCATTAGATCAGTACTCGCTATGATCGATTCTATGGCATTTTATCGAATTTGACGACCGTTAAAGAACGGTACTTGCACTGCAGCATCGTTATAGTAGTGTCCCCTTTAGCTCTTATACTTCCGCCCCCTTGGTCATCCGTTTGATCATCTCGTTTTAGTTGTGTGAAGTTGTGTGCCGCTCAATATTGAAGTGTGCGTTTGTAGAACTAGTAAAATATGTCAGTGTATGTGCAATACATGTTTAACTCTCGAGTCTCGCCTCTTTCAGTTCATGGCAGACTTTTCAAATCTAAAGCTATAGGTACCTTTGATCAAAGGTGAAAAATTGTAATGAAATTAAATACCTATCAACCAATCAACAGTACTCAAGCTATCGTCGAACAAATATAAAAATATATAAACACATACAAACGCCAACTTGTCCCATTAGAACAAGATACGTTACCTACCTGTCTTCATTCGATCTAAAAGTTGAATGAAGATCAGTTTCTCGATGATTTATCGTAACTAAAATAGGAACCAATTATTTATTTATTTATATTTATTCTAAAACCTAGAAAAAAATGATCAAAATAGGTACCTATACAGTTTCAAAATACTGCAGCTGTCAGAGAAAAAATAAACTTGGACGGAGTGTAAGTCTTATCGCCCGGTATTAATTAATGGATTCCGAAGACCCTTGTTCACTCGGATACATCAATAAAGGCCTAGTAGGTAGGTACTTAGGCGGTTCCTTTGTCAAACCCAAGGGCATAATGTAGGTACCTACGTATTTTCACGTGAATGCTATGCTACCTTTAGGTAGATTTATTATATTCATATGCCACATGACATAGGGAAAACCTATTTATCTATTAATTTTATTAGGTCGGTAATACCAATAAATAAACAATAAAATCAACGACTAAGTAGGTACCTACCTACCCTCTCTTTTCCTCTTGAGAAGTGTTTGACGTCCCACGTCATGCCAGTGCTAAGTATTGAAATACCTACCTATTTTCAAGTTTTATTAAATAGTCACGGTCAAGTCCAATTCACGCTTTAGTAAAATTATGTTGTTCCCAAAACTCCATAGAAGCTTCCTGTTAAGCCTCCACCACTTTACTGGGGCATGAGTTTGACTTGACCGTGACTTATTTTGCTTGACTGTGACTAGGTAGGTATGACTTGTTAGACGCTATTTAAGACTGTAAATTTGATTAATATTACGACCGAAAGACTTTGCACCCATGGTCATGAAAAAAACTAACAACAACAGCCGGAGGCGTTCGTTCAGCAGTGAACGTTTACCTAATAATAAAAAACCAAAAAAAAGGTACCTATTTACTAAGTAGTTTTTTACAAATTAGTGCAGCTGTCAGAGCTCTCTTTAAAGAGTGAACAAAGTATAAATAGGTAACACACCAAGATGCGTGTTACAACGCATTTTGTGTCTATTTTGACAGATGGCTTAGGTAGGTAAGTAAGTACCTAGCTACCTACCTACCTAGGTACCTCGCTGACTTCACAAATTGTGTAGGAGGCTAATTTAACACTATGTGGGTAGCTTATTACTTCTTACAACATTTCTTGATGAAACTAGATAGGTATTTAAAAATATTCTCTATAAAAACAATTAAAAAAATTACCGCTACAGTTTGGGCGTAGGCAATAAATCATCACCGCGATATCTGTGTCAGATCTGTCGTAAATAAATCGATCTTTGGCCACAACAACAAAGTAGGTATAAAAATATCTTTTGTTTGAAAACAGACGGACGAAAATACATCTTACTACCGCTCGGTTCGAGCTTATTCAAATCGGTCGGAAGCAACAAGTATGTACCTACCTACCTAACCGACAATCAGGCGATTTGAAAGGCTTCAAATCAAATGTCAAATAAAAGGTTACAACCATTATGTAAGGCACACGAGTTTAATCCATACTCTGGCATGCAATACAATAGTTTAATTACATACGAGAATACGGATAAACGTTACGTAAGTAACGAACCAGTTGCACAAAAAATAGCACCTACTTAAGCTCGGACAATGGGGTCAATGACACAAAAACGGCTTGACTGTTTCCGTGCGACAGATACGTTGTAGGCATTTCAAATTCGTAATTAGTCATGCGAGACTGCGGGTAATCTATGGTCATGATTCCAAATTTGAAATTTAAAAACGTTCGTTTTCCAACCGGCCGGTGTTGTTCAAACGGACGAATGAAACTGAATAGAATATCTTGTTCAAACATACCTGGCGGGTCGAATGAAGATCGTTCACCTTCCGACAATGTAAACCTTTGTTACAACTTGGTTACAACACAACGTCAACGGCTCCCAATCAATTCCAACAGTTTATCTGGAAATAGAAACGACTTATTTCAATGTGGGTACCGGCATGATTCATACTCGCCGACTATTCGAGTATTAATAAACCCTTAGGCAGAGGGCTAGGAAAAAACGAAACACATGTCGTCTATAACTACAGATGTAAACAAGGAACACATGTTGTCGAAACGCCGCATTCGACGGAGATACTGACCGTTCACGTTAGATAAGATTCACAGTACACAATAATAGTCCACAAACACGTTATTAACAGCGTAGCACAGAGATTCGGTAGTGCCGGAACAAAACTAGTTTATTTTTCCGATCGGGTCGTCTGAAACCACGAACGTCGAGCCCGTATGGCGGTCGGCGCGAGACTGAACGACCGCGGCGCCCTCTCGCTCGGTCGCTCGCCCTGCGGTGCGCGTGTGTGCCATACGCCTGTGTGGGTACCGCCCTCCTGTTTCTCCCTATTTCATTTATTTTTCGAGGGTGTACGTGTGCGGGTGCATCCGTCAAGTGGGTCTGTGTGCGTGTCAAAGAATCAATTTTAGGTACATTTAAGTAGGTAGTTGTGGAAAGATAAAATCGTTTTTTGAACGCAATGTAGGTATCTTTTATAAACGGCCGTGAACCGACCGTCAACGGCGGTCATTGCCACGGGCGTGTAAAAATATTCACGTCATTATACGTATTGTATATTTGTGTGAAATCAAATAATTACATACCTACCATCTATAGGTAGGTTTTTTATAGACGGTACGTCATTATTTGCTTGCGCAACTGATAGAATAATCGAGTGGTCTATAGTTTTTTCTGGAATAAAGACCTAGGTAGTCTTAGCTCTCACTGTTTTCAGGTATCTACTAAAGTACTAGTTAACTGAATAGGTAAGTATAAAACTGAATAGGTAAGTATAAAACTGGCTGTGCCTTGTAGTTTTAACTGCGATAATCTAGGTACCTACGGCTTTATAGTGTTAACACACGTATGGATTTGGTTGACCTCAACCGCCGTCTGACCAACGGGAGAGAAAGAGAGGGGAATATGATATTCTCACCTTTTCTCTCCCGTTGGTTGGACGGCAGTCCGTCAACCAAATCCATACGTGTGTTAACACTATTACTAAAAAAACGTTACTTAAGTTAAACACTGCTTAAAATTGCTGTCTCGTTTTCACGTGTGACGTTAGATCAATTTTAAGCATTGTTTATCTTAAGTGTGCTAGTTTTCAACCAACTTTAACAAAAAGAGGTTCAATTCGATTGTATTTTTAATGTGTGTAAGATATACCTACCGACTGGGAAGTGGGAACCGAGTTTATAATGATTATTTTACACCCGACGCAGAGGGATGCCATAAGTTTAATGTGTGTATCTACCTATCTGTGGCATCTTATAGTGCTAACAGACGTTCAAACGCGGCTGACGGACCGCCGTCCAACCAACGGGAGAGAAAGAGCGAGAATATCATATTTCCCTCTCTTCCATTGGTCAAACGGCGGATGAAGGTCAGCCGCGTTCGAGCGTCTGTTAGCACTATTAGCTCCCAAACGGCTGAACCTTAGAATAACTACACAAAGAAACCAAGTACATTCGCAAAATTTAAGCCATTCAAATGGTGTCATAACAGGTATATGGGTACAAAAAAAAAATTACTATGACAATTTGCGCGGTGAAATCGTACCACAACAAATCAGAAAAGCAGCATAAGAGTTATGGTGTGACATTCCACAGGTAATCCATTAATTTTCTTGCTTAAATCATTTAAAATACCAATCGAAACGTTAGCTACAAAGCGAATTTGTAGCATACGTTTTGAGAAGGCGTTGTTTGGAAACCTACCTTCTCTGAGTAGTTATTCTAAGGGCTGAACCTATTTTTTTTGTAAGGCGACTTGATCGAGATTCTACTTGATTCATGAAATTCTGTTCTGCCGTTTGAAGATTATCAGCTATATTTTATTATAGAAACTGAAGTTGTTTTCACACATTTTATTTACCTACCTATATTACACGGTAATTACAGCCCGTAGTGCAAAGCGAGAGGCAGCCGCGCGCGCGCATTCACCTTGAAAAAGACCGCCTAATGCGGATGAAACTATAGTCGAAGTAACCGGCGTAATATAAATAAAAGTATAAGCTCTTTTATCAAGGGCTTAAAAAAAATGTTGTTACCTCATCATCATCATCAGCCAGAAGACGTCCACTGCTGAACATAGGCCTCCCCCTTTAACCTCCACACTGAACGACAGCCTGCCTGCCTTTTGCATCCTCTGGATGCCCGCGGCTCTTACAACACTCTTGTTGTTACCTACCTAGGTATATTACCTATGACTATTTACGGGATAGGTAGGTATTTACCGTGGTAAGGTTGTAGAATGAGCTCCCGATATTTCGGCGCAGTTACATGCACCATGTTCACGGGAAGACTGAAGAATGCGGGTGGTTGAATAGCCGTTTAAACAGCAAAAATTTGTTAACGGCCTCTTATACCAAAATTGACGGTTTTAAATCAATTTTATTCAGTTTGATAACAATATTTGAGCTGGAAAAAAATATATGTCACAGATACATCTGTGTTTGAGTTTATGATTTGGTTCATAACAGAATAGAATAAACTTTCCTCGATCAAAAAAAAAAACTGAAACAAAGTCGTTTTTTTTTTTTTCCTTTTATGCTCTAATGAAAGCTCGTAACAACCCGTAAATTGCATGTACTGAAAGGCAATCCTATTAAAAAAAAATTGGTTTGGATAGATTTTTGATAGTGAATAGTTTCGTTTTTTAGTGAAATTAAAAGCGTAATAAAGTCGCGAGAATTTGCGCGCGCCTCGCTCAGTCCCGCGCCAGGCGTCATCGAGGTCGGATCTATGTTCGTTTTTGTCGTTGCACTCCCCCCGCGGGCCTCCTGACTCTTGCGTGGCAAAATACATCGTCGCTATAACTTGGTGGGGGCTGAGCGAGCGTTTTGTTGCCTACGCGACTCGGATAACCGGCCGTTAAGTAACAAATTTAAGTAATAATGTGCATTAATAATAGACACGATTTTGTAGAGAATAATAATCAATTTGCGCAAACTTCACGATCGTTTACAATAGTAAATAAATAAATATTCGGGACATTTATCACACACGGTCATCTGACCCCAAACTAAGCAAAGCTTGTGATATGGCTGCCAGAGACTGATATACATACATACCTATATAGTTTTAAATACGTACTTAAATAGATATTAACAACCAGATACCTATACCTAGAACAAACACAAATGTTCATCACATAAATGTGTATATGTATATATATATATATATACAATAGGCGGGAATCGAACCAGCGCCCCCAAGCTCAAAAGGCAGGTTCACAACCAAC
This sequence comes from Agriopis aurantiaria, assembly GCA_914767915.1. Classification (NCBI taxonomy): domain Eukaryota; kingdom Metazoa; phylum Arthropoda; class Insecta; order Lepidoptera; family Geometridae; genus Agriopis; species Agriopis aurantiaria. The sequence continues at coordinate 3,393,890 of OU612003.1, forward strand.
TGGATCAACGGGCTATCATAATTACCCGGCCTAGCTACAAGGACAAGAAAACGTACCGCACCATAGGTGAAACGTACCATCTTACTTACCAACGAACGGACTTAGAAACGCTACTTTCCAGTAAGACCAGAAAATGTGCAAGTAAACAAGAGAGCTCGAGTAATGCCGGTTCCAGACGACGCGCAGTACTCGCGCGAGTACCACTCGCGCGAGTTTACTGCCTCAGTGTGGTCGAAGATGGTAAACACACCTAGCCTAAAGGGAACTGGCTCTCAAGTAAACCTACTTGTAAATTTTATTAATGCTTGCTATTCAATAACATAGAATAAACAAGGTCACTATCCCGCACAGGGTCGGCGTTACGAGACATAACTTACCTACGTTATACTAAGTGAAAACAAAATGCGGACAAGTTAGGCCTATGTAGGGTTACCAACTGTCAAGATTGGGATATTTTATGTTTTTAGAGTTGTCACCATATCTCTTCATTGCCCTCACTTCATTATTCTGTCTGATTCTAATCTATTCTAATTTAGAGATATCGACTTAAAGTTAATGTCAAATACTCAGGTCTGTAATCCCTTGCTGGAGCTGTAAAAAATATATACTTCTAAGTCGTAATTAAAAGATACGACCATTTATGCCGCATATTTTGACACTCGCAAGGGAATCAAAACCTATATAGGGTATTTCCCGACGACCTAGAATCATGAAATTTGGCAAGAAGCAGGGTCTCAAAACACATCTATACTAATATTATAAAGAAGAAAGATTTGATTGTTTGTTTGTTTGCATTGAATAGGCTCCGAAACTACTAAACCGATTTGAAAAATTCTTTCACTGTTCGGAAGCTACGCTATCCCCGGGTGACATAGGCTATTTATCTATACCCGTGCGAAGCCGGGGCGAGCTAGTATAATATATAGCAACCGCCACTAGCAACTGGTCGATTTACTCATAAAATGAAGTGGGTTACAAAAATAGTTGCGCAACTGTCAGAAGTCAACTTAGAGGATTTAGAATCTCTAAGGAAGTCAACGTCAAAGCGATTATCGCGTTTTCAGCAGCGATGATCGCAATACAACAACGCATTTAGGATGTTGCTGGGGCTGCCCTGGCGTTGCAGTGCATCAGGCATGTTTGCTGATGCTCGAGTGGATGGCTTTCATGCCATAATGCGCAAACGAGCCGCCTCGATGCTGAGCCGCCTCAGGAGCAGCACCAACAGCATTCTACGCGTTGTTGCAGGCCGGTTCGACTGCCCTTTTGTTAACCATGCAGTCCAACTTCATATTATGGACCGACTTTAAAGTTTAAAATTTGATGTGACCTTTAGTATAATTACTGTTGACATTATTTTTAATTTTAATTTTATTTTACCTGATGTGTTTAAAAATTTGTATTCTTTTCTCTATTTTTAAGGACTTTGTCTGAAATAAATGAATAATAATAATAATAATAAATGGGAATGCGAGTCCATCGAGCCCATGGGGTCTATTTTAATAGACTCCGTAGACGTTAGTTGTGCGATCCGTACGGCGCAGAACTGGAAAAGTCCTGGGCCGGACGGGTTGCACAACTTCTGGATAAAATGGATTCGATGCTCGCATGACCGCTTGGCGACACAATTCCAAGAAGCCCTTGAGCTCGGTTCCCTTCCCAGCTTCATGACAACCGGTGTCACCTTCCTGCTCCATAAGTCCGGTAGTACCACGGAAGCCAAAAACTACAGACCCATCACGTGCTTGCCTACCATCTACAAGCTCCTTACATCCATTTTGAGAAATAAAATTAACGCGCACATTGTTGCGAACAACGTTTTGGCCCATGCTCAAAATGGATGTAGGGTTGGGTCCCGTGGTACTAAGGAGCTCCTCCTCATTGACACGGCCATTAGCCAACAAGTCCGGCGAAATAGAGGAGCCCTCTCCGCTGCCTGGATTGACTATAAGAAGGCCTATGATTCAGTGCCTCATTCATGGCTAGAGAGGGTTTTAGAGTTGTATAAAATTGATACAACTCTAAAATTATTCTTAGGCGCTAGTATGAGGCAATGGACCACAGTCCTTCGTCAACCAGGCAGTGGGGACGGTGCCTCTGGCCCGCAGGACTTGTTAAGGATTGAGCGAGGCATATTCCAGGGTGACAGTTTTAGTCCATTGTGGTTTTGCCTGGCTCTGAACCCTCTCAGCACTTTGCTGAGGGATTCAGGACTGGGCTATCGGCTTCGAAGAGATGGTCAAGTCATCTCTCACCTGCTGTACATGGATGATCTCAAGCTGTTTACACCAAAACGCCAAGACTTGATGGAGCTGCTAAAAATCACAGAAGTTTTTAGCAGCGCTATCAAGATGGAGTTCGGTGTAGACAAGTGTGCGGTCATGCATGTACAGCGAGGGAAAGTTGTGAATTCTCCAAATTTACAGCTTTCAGAGACGATGACTCTCAGATCGCTCTCCGAGGTCGAAACCTATAAATACCTCGGTATGTCAGAGTCGTTGGGTATATCGGTAGAGGACATCAAGAAATCGGTGAAGGAGCGCTTCTTTTGTCGCCTTACAAAAGTACTTAACAGTTTTTTGTCTGGCGGCAACAAGGTGCGTGCCTTCAACGGTTGGGTGATGCCTTTGCTGATATACTCCTTTGGCATATTGAGGTGGACTCAAACTGAGCTGGACGCCCTGGACAGGAGGGTCCGTCAACTGCTCACATCGCATCGCATGCTACACCCACGCTCGTCTGTTATGAGACTGTACATTCCGCGGAAGTGGGGGGGTCGAGGCTTTTTAAATGCCAAGAACCTACACAACCGCGAAGTGTGCAGTCTCAGGGATTTTTTCCGTAACAGCGAGAGTGGGATGCATCGTGATGTTGTGGCTGTTGACAGGGGTCTCACGCCGCTCTCCTTGGCAAACGAGAATTGGCGCAAACCATCGGTGCTGAGCATCGAAGACCGCAGGGACGTATGGAAAGGCAAGGAGCTGCACGGGCGGTTCTATCGGGCCTTAACAGGGCCCGATGTGGACCTGCTTTCGTCGGTGAACTGGTTACGATTCGGTGACCTCTTTGGGGAAACCGAGGGTTTTGCCTGTGCGATTGCGGACGAAGTTATCAAGACGAACAACTATCGGAAATATATCATGAAGGACGGTACGGTCGACATCTGTCGGGCATGCCACCGTCCTGGAGAGTCTCTCCGACATATAATTTCCGGTTGTTCGCATCTTGCTAACGGCGAGTACTTGCACAGGCACAACCAGGTGGCCAGGATCATCCACCAGCAACTTGCCCTTCGATATGGCCTTGTCGAGTCTGAGGTGCCGTACTATAAGTACGCACCAGCGCCAGTTCTTGAAAATGGTCGTGCTTTGCTCTATTGGGACCGCTCTATCATCACGGACAGGACTATTGTCGCCAATAAGCCTGACATCGTGTTGGTCGACCGGTCCCAGCGCCGGGCAGTGCTCGTTGACATCACCATCCCGCATGACGAGAACCTCGTGAAGGCCGAAAAGGACAAACTCAGCAAGTACCTTGACTTGGCTCACGAGGTTACCGCCATGTGGGATGTTGACTCGACGATCATTGTCCCGATAGTCGTTTCGGTGAACGGTCTTATAGCGAAGAGCCTCGACCAACACCTTAAGAGGCTCTCGCTAGACGGTTGGGTCAAGGGTCAGATGCAGAGGGCAGTAATCCTTGACACGGCTCGCATTGTCAGGAGGTTCCTCACTCTGCAGCCCTAACCACCGGTAGCTTGGGCCCTGCCCCGCTGCCGGTGGCACCCTAGTTTTTAAGTTTTTTATGTTTTTTATGTATTTTTTATTTATTATTAGATGTAAAAAACTTAAAAATTAAGACTCAAAATAAATAAAGTGAATAATAATAATAAATAGCGAATACCGTCATTGAAGTGATTTGCATTGTTGGTAATTTTTGCAATAGTCCAGTTTTGTCAGGAATTAATATTATATATGGTAACCCTAGTCCTATGTTTATTTTAGACCGCAAGGCCGGTCGACAAGTGGCTAAATGCTAAGTAGACGTAATGTTTCGTACAAACATGTCCCTTGAACTTGAGAATAAATTTTAGTTGTAAGGTACAATTATAATGTCGTTAGGTAATCTTTAAAGAAGGGCCTGTCCCTATTTATAAAACTCTAGAGTTAAGAGATACATGGAGATACCTAGTAGGTAGGTAGTTAGGTACCTTACTTACCGTGAATTTTTTAAATAATCAATCGTGGAATTCATTTGGAGTTTTTTTTTAAATTTAACTATAGGCTTGCTTTTGACCGCCAACTCGCCTGATGTTAAGTGATGATGCGGTCTACGGTGGAGTACGCTTGCCTAGAAGAAACCTATTCACTCGTGATTTGAAGACACCCAGATTTGTAACTATCGGGGAACACCCATTCAGGCAGCGCATTCCACAGACTAGCAGTTCGCATAATAAAAGTGGAATCAAAGCGCTTCGTTCGGGTTTTCGGAATACCAATTAGGTATGTTGAACAGGTCAAATTCAGGCAAGTCCAGGAAATATAGTAATAGGTATATCTATCTCTCCATAGACTACATAATCCTAAGTATGCAGAATAATTGGACGTTTGCACACCAACCACAGATATAAACAGTATGGCGTGGATAACGCAAGTTCATAATATTGTATGACATTAAGCGTGCCATCTGTGCTCTAAACATTTGTCATTAGCTTACGCCTTAAACGTCAAGCATGATCCATACTTCAATATTTATGAAAAACTTATAATATAATAATATTATAGAAACTGACGTGGTTTTCACGTGGGATTGGTGGCGACGTGGTGAGCTCCGCCTGCTGGAATATTCCTGACACACAGGAAGATTCGAGTGAGGAAGAGTTCCGGTGTGCGCCGTCGCAGCATATTTCTCTACGCACCCCCACCCCCGCACCCGATCAGCTGCCGTTGACATCACGTGCGCGCCGCGCGGCGGTCCGTAGTGCCAAGCGAGACGCAGCCGCGCGCGCGCATTCACCTTGAAAAAGACTGCTTAATGCGGTTTAAACTATAGTCGGAGTGACCGGCTTAATCTTACGTGATTAATTCCCGTGTAATATAAATAAAATATAATAATACTATTCTATAACATTTTAATAGTTAATCCTGAAGTACGGACCTTCAATTAGTAAATACCTTTAATGTATGTTTTAGTATGGTCACCGATGTCACACACAGTATAGTGCTAACAGACGCTCGAGCGCGGCTGACGGACCGCCGTCCAACCAACGGGAGAGAAAGAGCGAGAATATCATATTTCCCTCTCTTTCTCTCCCATTGGTCAGACGGCGGTTGAGGTCAGCCGCGTTCGACCGTCTGTTAGCACTAGTAGATATATAAGCTAAAGCAGTATTTTGACTTTAAACAAACGCCCGAATCGAGTGATTTACTAGCACCCCCGCCCGCTACGATACTTCACGGTACGCTCAGACCGATAGAGTGATAGACGAATCAAATTAGACGCGCGCGTCGCGTCATTGAAATTCGCCGTGTGAGTATCGTTAGCGTAGAATAGTACTAACAGACGCTCGAACGCGGCTGACGGACCGCCGCCCAATCAACCGGAGAGAAAGAGTGACAATATCATATTTCCCTCTCTTTCACTCCCATTGGTCAGACGGCGGTTGAGGTCAGCCGCTTTCGAGCGTCTGTTAGCACTAGAAGATTACAACAAAATAATGGTTATTTATTATGGTTTAAACTTGATAGTAGCAACCCTAGCCCTGTAACCGACAGTAGGCATTGAATTCTAGAACACGTGCCAATATTACTATGTGTAACGGTATAATATACGTGGATATTCGCCAAAGAACCAGAGTCACCGACATAGCTGTTAAAATTTGCAAGTTGAAGTGGCAATGGGCAGGCCACATCGCTCGAAGAACCGATAACCGATGGGGAAGAAAGGTTCTGGAGTGGAGACCACGAACCGGATGACGCAGCGTAGGGAGGCCTCCCACTAGATGGACCGACGACATTGTGAGAGTCGCGGGCATCCAGTGGATGCAAAAGGCAGGCTGTCGTTCAGTGTGGAGGTTAAAGGAGGAGGCCTATGTTCAGCAGTGGACGTCTTCCGGCTGATGATGATGATGATGATGAACGGTATAATGGAAATGTAACATATAACTATAGCATAAGTACCTACATTGAGTGCTGCGATTTCAGTACAAACCAGCGTTCCGCCGTCTGACTGCACAAAGAAGGGTGGGGGAGGGGGTATATTTCATATCTATAGATCTAGATAAGTGGTTAACGAATGGGAAATGTGCGCCACCCTTCCTCTTAATCACTAACTGTACAAATGAGCGATGTTCTGTACAAAGTGCTGCCTGAATGGATGTTCCCCGATAGTTACAATATGGGTGTCTTCAAATCACGACACGAGTGAATCGGTTTCTTCTAGGCAAGCGTGCTCCGTCATAGGCCGCTTCATCGAGATGGTGGCTAAACAAAAGCCTATTAATTAATTTAAAAAAAGCCTCAAATCAGACTAGCAAGGGAGATATGTTAGTACAAACTATCGTTCGTTTAAATGTGGAGCTTTTAACAATGTTTTGCAACTGTCAGAACAAAACATATATTATGATTGGACCGAGTTGTAATGCGAGCGATGGTGGCCGAGCGGTAGCATGTGCGCTTTACAATCTGACGGCACCCGGTTCGATCCTAGGCCCTGCACCAATAGTTTATTAAATAATGTGCAGTTTCAATGCCATCGCTCAAAGTTCAAAGACATTATATGGCGTTCACCTACATACACTGGGCTAATATAGTGGATTTTGGCTCATCCTCCGTGTCCCAGCAGTGGGAACAATAGGCTGATAATGATGATGAGTATAAATGTCCTGCTACACGTTTCATATATCCATAGATATAGCAAGGTAGACGCAGAGTCGCAGACGTACGATGCAGCTTCAGCCATTTCCTACCACAGACGTACGCGGTAGACGGCGAGCTCATAATGAAATCACGACTCGGTGGTAAAAGCGAATGTCGTCATCAAGATAGAGATAGAGCCATCGACATCAAGTTTGTATAAACTGCTAGGTCAAGCAAACTGCATCGACTCTACAATTGACCGGAATCAGGATGGACTAAAAACAAAATCCAAACAAGGCTCAATGATGCACTACAGTCATATTGATATAGCAATACTAGTAGTTAGTTTGTAGTGAACAACCTCACTTATGGCGGGAAATTCAATTTAAAACAGCATATGTTGTCCTTGTAGCTAGACCGGGTAATTATTGTAAAATGATCACTCTTGTAAAATTCTTTATATTAATTATCATGTAAAGTTATTTATCAGTATTCGCACCTTATTACTTAAATTTCTCAATAAACTAATTTATACTATATCAAACGGTTAATAGGCAATCGGAGAAGTGTTTAATTTATAAAAAATTATGTATTTAATAATAGTACATAATAATAAGTAATATACGTATACTAAAGAAATTATTTAAATAAACTTAAAGTTCTGAGATTAAAATATTTTTTAGAATTAGGAAGGGATGATTTGTCCCTTTCCCGCAAATTAAGTGTCAGTATGGAGTTTCTGGTACTTGCAAGTGACGTCATTTGTAAGTATAGTGCGCTCTCTGTCCAGCAAGACTATGCTAATATCCTCCTCAATTTTGAATATATTTTAATTGCGTTTTCGATGATCGACTATTTATGGTCAGCTTTTTCATAGGACAATTAAAATAATCAATTAAAATAAATAATATATTTTTATTGCGACTGGCTCTTGCAGTTTAAAAGTTTGCTGACCCTTGTTCTAGTTGGTCCAATGTCGAGTTAATGCAATGTGCCAGGGCCTTTATAAAGCAGACTCCAGACTTTATACATGGCTGTAGACCGTTGTCCTTTGTTGTCTGATTCTATAAATGATTTTCGTTTTTGTCTAATTTTAAACGAAATATTTTAATGCCTTTTATGTTCTTTTATAACAGACTATTGAATCCATTTGAACACGTTCGCACTTGATAAAAAGTTTATATGGTTTTACTTAGATGTTCAAGTGTTAGGTACTATGGCAACTTTATCAAGAAAAAATACCTACTCGTATTCGTATTCTCAGGGCTGAATGGGATGTACTAAAAATATACACTAAAAATATATACGGGTCGCCTAGAGAACTATAAATTTATGTATATAATTTTTTTTCACCAGTTAAATGAAATCTAATCTAATATAGAAATTATCTATCATTCAAATAGGTAGATGCGGTTTGCAGATACTCCCACTCGAATTTCACTTTTTGCTGGGAATACTTTTATGGCCAATGAGAGACCTTTAACCAGCAGTGGGATATGCAAAGCTGTAGGTAATGATGATGAAGAAGAAAAGCCGTTCAAGGTCAATGAAATATAACTTGATTGGCAGGACAGAGAAGGAGGGAAGAAAGGCAAAGGGATAAACGTAACTTTAAATAGGAACCACACAGAACTTACTCCAAGATCCTTTCATTTCATTACAGTCCGTCCACCTAATGCGACACGTCTTTTGTCTGGTCTCAAATTGCTAACCAGTATATACTACGCTGTCTAGCCATGGACAGAGATTACAGACTAGCTATTATGAATTCCAGCTACAGATTCTACGATAGTTTGTATAGGTATGGTGCAAGGAACGCGCAGTAGCTACGGCTGGCTATGGATTTTATAGCTTTGAGTATATATGTATCGATCCTTTGATGTGGCGATGGACAAATTAACGGCCTGGGCTGGGGTGGCATTTGGGGTGAATTGAATGGTAAAAGCATTATTGAAAGTTTTGGAAGAGGCTGGAATACCGGTGTCAAAGTATAGAGAGTTGGAATGTCTGTATTTCAGCGAACGTTCGGAATAGTTCAAAGAATAGGGAGCTTTGAGTCCTGCTTGGTGACCTCAGCGTAGACCACGTCAATTGCCGATAGTGTGTCTTTTAAATATAAACAAGGCTGTTCACACTTTTCTTCATACTATTTGTTTATTTATTTATATGCCTTTTGAACTGAGATTGGTTGCTAGATGTCCCTAATCTGGTGTCAATTTCGGCAAAAGCCTCCTCTAACTCTTTCTATTGTGTTCTGTCTAAAGTAACCCTTCACCAGTTGGGACCAGCTATCAGTTTGATGTCATTCTCCCATCTCTTGCACTGTCTGCCTCTACTCCGGATGCCATCTCTGGGGTAACATTCCGTGACTGCTTTAGACCACTTTCTGTGTTCTCGCATCATATGATCGTTCCATCTCCATTTTTGTTGATCTTATTTCTCGGTTATGTCTTTGAGCTTATTTTTCCACCTAAAGTCTGTATTTCTGATTTTGGTCTTTGTTATACCTGTCATTCTTGTCTCCATGGCTGACTGGCAGTTTCTCATTTTGGTGTTTGGTGAGTGCCCAGGTTTCACAGCCATTACTAAGTCAAAACAGGAAGGATACGTAATTTAGAACTTTATAATATACTTCATCAGTTCAGAATAAGTTAATAACAATATAAACGCAGAAGATACTGTTTGTGTGTTATTATGTCACGAACGACTAAACGACTGCAAAAATCAAAATTATACAAACTTAACGATAGTGAAAGTACATTGTGATAGGAAGGTAAAATATCGTTTACAAAAAAATGCGGGGAAAATCTACAACTATAGGAAATATCACACTAGTAATAAACGCTAAAATAGACACTGTGTTATGAAAAAATCAATACATTCACTAAAGCCGACACTAGGCATGCCACGTCTGTGTAATTTATAACCCTCCCCAAAATCTAAACTGAGTCTGACATACGCAGATCAAAGGGCCCTATTCAAGCTCAAATCTAATTTGAATCTCTTCGTATAGGTATAGACTTTTTGGAATGAGATCAGGTCGAATAGCGCCCTTTTAGGGTCGGACCCCACGTCTAGCCGTCTAGCATATCTACCTACATGCATAGTTGCCAGAATCCATTGGTGTTGCCATGGGAAATTCTGTCTATTGTTGCGTACATTCGAGTTTGGTAGTAGATATTTAAGGAAATGAGTTTTTTTTTTTTATAACTCTATGATTTTCGTTAATCTAAAGTTTAACATTGTAAAATTAGTAAACCTATAGTAAGAACTACTAACCGGCCGTAGCTCAGTGGTTAGAGCAATGGACGCGTTTACCTGAAACATGGCAAAAATTTCCTGCCGGTCATCAAGTTTTTACCCAACTGTCCAGGAAGGATGAATTGAAATCCATCCACTTTAAAATGTTGCGTCATGGTTTAAAGATAGATGAATAGATTATCTTTATTGATGGAAAGAATTTACGTATCAATATACGGGAAGTTAGAGGATATTATAAACAAATAAATAATAAATACCATTACTTCCATTTGTTTATTTGCTCTGACAGCTGCAATAACGCCTGCCGAATGGGTGTTCCCCGATAGTCACAATCTGGGTGTTTTCAAATCACGAGTGAATCGGTTTTTTCTAGGCAAGCGTGTTCCATCGTAGACCACATCTAAGTTGGCCGTCATACGCAAGCATACTCCTAAAAAAAGTCGAAAGAAAACCATGAATTATGCTATGATCACATTCGCTAGGTTTTTGAACGTAAGACTGTAACATGTACTCGACAATATACGTCATACTTCAGTGAGATATTGAAAGAAAATATTTCTATTCAGCTTTTTACAGCGTTATTGCAGCTGTCAAATGAATGGAAATAGTGTAACACTAATATAATGTCAAAGATGAATATAAACACAAATAAATAACATTCGGGACATTTTCGCACACACGGTCATCTGACCCCAAACTAAGCAAAGCTTGTAAAAGCTTGTTAATATGGCTGCCAGAGACTGATTTTCATACATAAATAATTTTAAAGACATACTTAAATAGATATTAGGTTTATAGACATTTATTCTCATATAAGATGTTACATCACTTCCATGAGAACACTGCTAACAATAAATTTACAGTTCGTCGTCGCAAAAATAACTAATAACATTACAAACATGTAGAACAAAATAATATAGCATACAGTACATAATATCCATCTAATTATCTGTCCAACACATTTGCTTTAATTTTATGTTGTGACAACATGCTCAGCAAGCCCAGCAAGCCGCTTTTTAAATGCGTTGAACGACTTAGTGTTTTTAATTTCCGAGGGTAGCTTGTTATAAAGGCATGCTCCTTCAAAAGTAATCATTGTCTTATATTAACAACCAGATATAGAACAATAACAAATGTTCATCACATAAATGTTTGTCCTAGCTGGTGGTAGGTGATATGACCCTGATGGTTGATGGCTATTACCCTAAATCATGATAATCCCAAATCCAGTGTACCAGTGTAGACGCATAGACCAAGCACCTAGACACAGAGACGAGTTGTTTCCCGTCGCGACTAGATTTAGTACATACGAGTAGTGTGACCTTCTCTGATTTTCAACCACAAGCGACGACGGTCATGGATCGGACGGAAGACAGTTCTCAAATAAAAAAATCTATGATTGGTAACGCTTAGAAAAATCTAACCTCGGAAATCTAATATTTTCTATACAAAACAAAAAGTATAAGAAAAAAAAAAAGAAAAAAAACTAAATAAAATACAGCGTGCTCCAACGTAGACCGCACCATCGCTTAACATCGGGCGTGATGGTGGCCAAACGTAAGCCTATTATTAAAAAAAAAAAAAAAAAAACGTAACCAACCAAGACTCGTTTACTTTCATACAATTTTGCAAACTTGCGTTTTCGATCCACACACCTATTACCTATGTCTGCGTAAGAAAAATACTCAAAGAACGTAAAACTGTAATAAAATAGATATTCTCAATAACGCAGCGAAATTTATTTACATTGGGGTATAAAAGATGTGGTTTAAAAGATAGAAAAACAAATGGATAATAGTTTCTTTGAGCACACACAGTGGCGGAGGCTTTTTCTGTTCGCTACATTTCATGTAATAGGTAAATAAATTGCTTTGTTTGAAGTCAATGAATGAATCATTTGTAAAAATGTAGCTATACGAAGTTTTGTTTTATTTTGTTGAAGTAAGCTATGACTAAATAACAATTTTAATTAAAAAACAAAAAAAATACAAAAAACAAACTGGCCAAGTGCGAGTCGGGCTCGCGCACTGAGGATTCCATACCACCACAAAATTCAATGACAAAATTACCAGTTATAACTTGGTAATGAACAGAAGCTTATCACCGACTCGCATTTGGCCATTATTTATTGATTGTTGTTATAATTTAGAGTGTGCACTATAGTATATACTCTAAAGTATTTAAGAGCCAAGTTTGACGCTTGCACGTATTGCCGTTTTTACATTAGAGCTAATACAAAAATACGTTAAAAATACGTTTGTTGTATACCCCTTTAGTTTTTACTTATTGACTTTTTGATTATTTTTTAGTTAATCCGCCGTAACATTACATATTCTGTGAAAATTTCAACTGGCTATCTCCTCCGGTCAAGTTTGTCGGTTCGAAAGATACAGCTGCTAAAAGGAAGGATGGACAGACAGACAGCATAGGCTAGGTAATAGGGTCCCGTTTACACCCTTTATGTAATTGCCTCGCTCGCTGCCAGTTGTGTACTTACTTAGATATTAAAACATTATTATATAGTAAATCGGCGTAGACTAAAACTCCATAATTATGGCATTACTAATAAACCTTAGTGGTTTTTAAATGCTGTTATATCCTATTTGTATACTTTTCTTTTTTAAATAATAAATAAATGAAAAAAAAAAAAAAGTACGGAATCCTAAAAACAAAAACAACATTGAAAGAGAAATAATTACAATTATGTTAATCTACACAAGAATGTGTAAAGCCGTTCTGTGATGTACATAGCTCATTTGCAGACCGACCAACTTATATGCAAAGTTGGCCAAATGATAGAACTAAAATTTCCAGTGTAAGTGTACCAGTTTTGTTTATAAAACACGACGATGGCTCCCCCATAAATGTTTACAAATACGATGGCTGGGCATTAAAGATGCATAGAATAAATTAACTGCTTTGTTTTTTAAACTCTTTGGTCCTTGACCGTGTATAGGATGAACTACAGATAAAAAAACTGTGTAGTTTCAGTTTGTCTGCAATTAACTCCGTAATAGTCTTACTATTGATTAGAATCAAATTTAGTATGTGAGTAGGTACTTTTCATTTTTTACCGACTTTAAAAAAGGAGGAGGTTATCAATTCGTATGTTACCTCAGACCTGTCGTTTATAAACTAATTCAGACAATTTTTATTTAAAAAGATATACTCTCAGATTGATCCCACAAAAATTCCATCAAAATCGGTTCAGTAGTTCGGTTATCAAATCAAAATAACTGGAAAAATATGTCACAATAAGTAAACGAAATTGCGTATTTACAAATTTAAAAGTCGGTTTTTTTGAATTGATAATGTTTTGTAAGTGAGACCCGCGTGAGACCACGCTAGGTTAGACTGGAATACGCTGCCAGAATGGGTGTTCCCCGATAGTTACAAATGTTACAATATGGGCGTCTGCAAGTCGGGAGTGAATTTATTTCTTTTCTTGTAGACAAGAGCGTGCTCCATTTGGCTCCATCGTAAGTAGCTAACAGACGAGACGGACTTGGCTGACGGACCGCCGTCCAACCAACGGGAGGGAAAGAGACAATTTTCCGATTGATTGACTCTTTATTGTTCACATCCGTAAATTTGATACAGAGGACAAAAAAATCTTTAAAAACTAGTGTAACAACATGCGGCCTTATCGCTAAAAGCAATCTCTTCCAGGCAACCTTAGGATGGAAAGGATTTATAGAAGACGTAGAAGATGGGGAGTGCAATAGAGGATAGACTATTAAATTTTTACTTATATCATACACATACATTTTAATAGTAATACACACTATTACTTCAAATTCTTTAAACGAGAAAATTTAATGACCTCCTCCTGAAGTCGGTTAAAAACAGAAAATTTTCTCTTTCTTCGTCAGCCGAATCCTAGTAGACCGCCTCATCGTTTAACATCATCCGAGGTGGCAGTCAAACGTAAGCCTATTTACAATAAAATAAATTTAACCCTGGTATAACATATTTTATTTTTTATCCGTGAACAGTACATTTTTCCTGTAGGATAGCGGGTGAATCCGAGGGGCGCTGCTAGTTAATACTTAATATTAGTGTGTATCTTACTAATATTATAAATGCGACAGTTTGTGTGTAAGTGTGTATGTTTGGCTGGACTCAACGCCGAAACTACTAAACCGATTTAGATGAAATTTGGTATGGAGATAGCGTATACCCTGGATTAACACATAGGGTACTTTTTATCATCATCATCATCACCATTTTTCAACACTATGCGGGTGAAACCGCGGGGCTCAGCTAGTATGTTATATGCGTGAATTGTGTTTAGTTTGTTAGTGTAAAGTGTCATTGAGGAGTCTGTCATGAGGCTTCAATATACACAGCCATACTAAAATTGGCATTAAAATTAGTCCAACAAGCATAATATTGGTCGTCGCTGTTTTCGGAACCGCGAAACAAATCAAACTATTCGGAAAAGCAATCAGTCGTCCATTGATATGAAATGTACTGTATTATTGTTAAAATATCGTTTATTATTAATATACAGTGGTTTGTTTGTTCATTTAATGTATCAACTGAAACTCAATTGACGATATGCTTAAGTGAAAGGAATATACATTGGGAAAATACGATGTTTAATTTATCGATAGATTTGATGAAGTTATCGATAGAACACTGACTTTAACATTTACCGGGAAATTTTTATCAAAATTTTTAGGTTACGTAGGCAAGGAACCCTTATAAGATCGTTTTGTCTGTCTGTCCTCCCAGTCTGTTTCAGCATCATAACTTCAAGTTATTTTTATTTACTTAGGTTTTGTCTTGGCTGACTTCATCGAGCTACATGTACTACGTACAGGTACACATATAACTCGATCGTTTTTTAAACATTGGCTTATTAGTAACATTGCGGTGACCATCACTTTAGTTAATCTATGATAAATAATGTATAAAACAATTAAAATGTGCATTGTGCATGCATAGAAACAACGGACCTCAAAACAAAAACTAATCCCTAACGGTTAATAAGCCCGTGTCCAGTTAGTTAATTAACAAATTCAATTTATCTTCAAAATGTGACAATGAATAGAATAGTAAAATTAAATGCAGTAAGGGTTCTCTCGTTTGGGCAAGAGTAACAACATTTGACCCGCCTGACTTAGTTGGTGTTTAGATTACTGCTTCTTGCTAATTTGTGGTTTTTATTCAGTTATTTACAGAGTTACGCAAAAAGTCTGTACTAAACCGAAAGAAGGTACTCATCATTAAGCATAACTTTTACTACATAACCAACCCTAATATCGCGAAAACTGTTTCTCTTTCTTACAAACCAGACATTGTGAACTGTCAAAACTCAATCAATTCAAACAATAAAGTGATCAATTTATCTCAATTTCTAGTGTGCGTACAAATATGTCAGCGTCTTTCTCAAATTTCGTATGATAAAAACAAAAACAAGTTAAAATGTGTCAAGTTGCACTACTGTCTGTTAACATAGCAATCATAATTTTCGTGATAAAACCGCTTAATTAAACCGATACAAGGAACAATTTAGACCTAAATTACATAACACAGTATCGATATCGATAAAATAGATTACCGACGTCGCATCACTAGTGGGTTGGTTTATAACTAGAAACGCGTTTCACTCAGCCATACTTGTTGCTGGCAAAAATGTTATCTTAACTTTTGCCATTAAAAAAAAAAAAAAAGCTCTCGGTAGACGGATAATGTCAAACAGTATCTGATCACCAAAAGACCGCAAACACACAGACAAAATTATTTATGGAATACGACAAACCAGGCATAGATAAGCCGGACACTTTTATTTCTCTTTTATCTTCCGATCCCAATCACATTCTTAAAGACATCAAAATTTATCATATCAGTACCCATGCCACAGCCTATGGCTGTCACGTGAGCCGTGATAAAAAAAACGCTCTCTTCGTCCCGCTAGAAAAAGACAGATGTATATTCTATAACGGACAGATAGCCCGTTGGTCCAGGTGGTAGTGAACCTGCCTTCTGAGCTTGGGGGCGTGGGTTCGATTCCCATCTAGGACAAACATTTGTGTGATGAACATTTGTGTTTGTTCTATATCTGGTTGTTAATATTTATTTAAGTATGTATTTAAAACTATATATGTATGTATATCAGTCTCTGGCAGCCATATCACAAGCTTTGCTTAGTTTGGGGTCAGATGACCGTGTGTGCAAAGATGTCCCGAATATTCTCACTTTGTTCACGTGTGTCCACACGCAGATAAAAAACGTTGGATATAATTATTTTCATCCCCCCACCTCGGAGAGAGTATTTTTGTTATTCGATATCTGAGTGCAAACGCCGTTTTTATCCGCTAAAAGATAAAGTAAAATTAAATTTAGAACATCGTGTGCACTAAGTTTGTGAATTCAAAACATCATTAAATCTATTTACAAACCTCCATGGTGCCGAATTTATCATACAACCTTTTTTAATTTGTTAAAAACTCAGCCTCGGAACCTTCTTGGTGTAGTTTATTTTAATTTGCTTTGCGCGCGCCATTTTATTTTCACGTCATATTGTTAAAACCTTAGGTTAAAAACAAGAAACTTGAAAACTAGTGAAAAAGTTTAGGTTTTGTTTGGTCATTTCCTCGCTGAGGGATTCGAGTGCAAAGTTTTTCACCTCGTGCTCTTTTGATTCCCTCGCTAACGCTCAGGATTCTAATTTTTGAATCACTAGCTACGCTCGTGATTTAATTTTAGAAACCTTCACTTGCACGGTGATCAAAATTGAGCGCGGTTAAACAGCAACTTTGCACTCTTGTAACAAATAGTAACTATTTCACGCGTTCTAGGCCTGAAGGAAGAATATGGAAAATTATGGGTAAAAATACTCAAGCGAAAACACTTTCGGTAAGCCACACCACACGGTAAGCTCCGTCTCTCTTACAACTCAAAAGTTGTTGGTTATGATCTTAGCATATGATTAATAAACTCATCATCCAAGAAAACAAGGTCAAGCGCTCTAGGAGATGTCCCGCAATGACGTCACTGTCCAGTTGCAATTTTATTGTAACAAACACAGATACTGGGAAACATGTTTTTTAAATAATCTATTTAATAAAATACAAAAAGCATTTCAAGTGTCATTTGGTTTGTCCGCTCAAGCAAGTTAAGCACGAATTAAATATATTAAACACAATTTTATCAAAACCACATTTATTTATTGGATTCCCACAGGTAATATACGGATATTGGGGAGTTATAATTTCACGCTACTGTTAACACAGAAAATCATAGAGTCCGCCATTGTTTCGTGTATCGTCATCTCACTCGAACTTGTTGTAAATTACTTATTCTGCTCTTGCTTATGCACGTGTACGTGTATCCATGACATTGATGACATCATTGCGGGACGCACACGTGACGTTATTTCTCGGAGCGCTATGATAGCCCGTTGGTCCAGTTGGTAGTGAACCTACCTTCTGAGCCTGAGGGCGTGGGTTCGATTGCCACGTAGGACAAACATTTGTGTGATGAACATTTGTGTTTGTTCTATATCTGGTTGTTAATATCTATTTAAGTATGCAGTCTCTGGCAGTCATATCACAAGCTTTGCTTAGTTTGGGGTCAGATGACCGTGTGTGCAAAAATGTCCCAAATATTTATTTATATTTATTTATTTATACCTGGCGGAGTATATTATTATACCATGAATAAACCTTTAAGTTTATATACTCGAGTCCACAGAAGAGATTTTTTTTTTGCTTCAAAACTTTTAACTTGCCGAAAGCTCAAAAAATTTAAAGTTCGACATTTAAATTCACGTTCGAAATCCAAAACAAAGCTTCCCGCCAGACGGCGTACCCTCGTTCCGAACGAGTGCGCGTCAAAAGCGTCAATCCACCGGACATTCACGGTCGAACTGTTGGTTTGTGCGCACGTTGCAATATAAACGTTAAAAGTAATAAGTTTTTATTTAAATAACATTTTTTAAACCAAGCTTTTATTTATATGAAGCTTTACATTTTTATTAAACTGTTTTTATTTAGGCGGAAATTTGGTAAACTTTATGTATTGGGTGAAGAAAGCACAGGAGTGGCGCCCTCATAAAAAACTAAACAAGTACTTATACTAAAAGATACGTAAATTAAATATGACTCTCATAGTCACTAGAGAATGTAATGAAGTATTATTACGTTAAATTACTAGAAATATGCCGAAAGGTTCTGTAATGGAGACCACGGACCGGTAAGCGCAGCGTAGGACGTCCACCCACAAGATGGACAGACGACCTAAAAGAGACCGCAGGGAAACGTTGGATGCATGCCGCTTCCAACCGGCCTTTTTGGAGATCGATGGGGGAGGTCTGTGTCCAGCAGTGGACGTCCTACGGCTGAAATGATGATGACTATGACTGGAAATAGTACTCCAAAAATACTTCTAATGAACTTTTCGTTTTCATTTTTAGCTAAGATGTTGCCATTTACCTAGATGACCTTATCATTTATCTCACCGAATCGAAATGCCACATTTTATTAATAATTTTGAAGTCGGTTTTTAAAATTGATAACTATTATATTTTATGGTGGTACGGGACCTTCAGTGCGCGACACTGAACCCTGACTTGGTCGGTTTATTTATTATTCAATTTTTCATTAACTATGAAAAGTATGCCAGTCAAATGTCGTCTCTGGACGTTCTGCAGTTGATTCGTTTGATGCGAACTGCCAGACTGTGGAATGGGTGTTTCCCGATAGTGTCTATTATGTCTTCTGTGCCGATAGTTACAATCTGGGTCTTCAAGTGGCGAGTGAATCGGTTCCTTCTATACTCCGTTTACTAATCTTAGATATTTTATATAAACAAAGGGGTTACCAGTGCAAAAATTCTTTCATAATAGTAGTTAACTATATTTGACCAAAAATTCTATTATTATGTTTTTCTAGTCATAGTATGAACAATTATAAAATAAAAATCGTTTTGTACTATTTGTATTAACGTAATATCTGTTCTATACATTGTTATGATCAAAAAATAAATTTTTGATAGAAAATATTTTATTATACTGGTAGGACAGTAGTGGTTCTAAACATTTCTGGCCAACGTTTGATTTGACCTCTATTTCCTCAACATAATAGTCAACGCCTCTATAATCAACACCATCTATTACAATCTTTTTATTATGTTTTTTATAAATTTTTAGAACTATCAGGATATCCCCATTGTACCGCGCGAGAGCAATGCCGAGGAAAATAGAAAGTATAATATTGATCATAAGTGAAAAAAGTTTTGAGCAACTGGCATTTCACTTTGACAGTGTCTTTTCGTGACATTTCTTTATTAACATAAAATATCTAATAGTGCTAACAGACGCTCGAACGCGGCTGACCTTAACCGCCGTCTGACCAATGGGAGAGAAAGAGAGAGAAATATGATATTCTCACTCTTTCTCTCCCGTTGGTTGGACGGCGGTCCGTCAGCCGCGTTCGAGCGTCTGTTAGTACTATAAGATTTGTGAACAGAGTATAGGCAAGCGTGCACATCGTAGACCGCATCATCGTTTTACATCAGGTGAGGTGAAGGTCAAGCACAAGACTGTTGACAGATGTCAATGTGTATTGTGTACAATTGACATTATTGCGTAGTTACTTCGGGTGTATGTCATTTAAGACGCTCTTATCCGATTTTTTGCAATTTTGGTCATTCTAGTTCAAGTGTATCTACTACCATGGTTAGCTTAAAATTATAAAAATGCAGTCATATCAAAATTTCATGGTTTATCTAGGAAACCCCAAAGACCGACAAAATTAAGGACATTTCGCTCAATAGTAAAAATATATGAAAGTAACACTGATTTGCGCTTTTGTCCCTGTTTTTTTGGATTCATTCAAATACTTATTTAGTATGCGATATCTTAATATACAGATTACATAATTATGAAGGAAACCGGTGAGGTACATTTGACATTACAGCTATACTTTTCGAAAAATATGAGAAAAACCTCAAAAATAGAAGTAGGGACACGCACGACTGTGTGTAAGGGCCATGGTTTTGCTCCACTAAATGCGACTTTAATACAATAAACCAAGCCTTATGGTCATCTGTAGTAATAATCGTTGCTTAAAGTGGGAAATCCTCGCCTTAACGTAGTTATAACACGACGTTAAAATCCTACTAATATTATAAACGCGAAAGTTTGTATGTATGGATGTATAGATGTATGGATGTTTGTTCCTCTTTCACGCTGCAACGGAACAACGGATCGACCTGATTTTTTGCATGGGTATAGTTCAAGAGCCAGAGAGTGACATAAGCTACTTTTCATCATCATCATCATCATCATCATCATCATCATCATCATCATCATCATCATCATCATCACCATTTTTCATCACTACGCGGTTGAAACCGCGGGGCGCAGCTAGTATGTCATAATGCGTTAAATCCGCAAGTCTATTAAATTGTTACCAGGACCACATACTTCAGAGACAAGTATTTTCTCAAACCCTCAAAACTTTTATAATAAACTATTCCTTCACGGTTCATAACTCAGGATGTCGCATGCCGGTCCCTTAACCTTTCCATGGCTTCATAAATCAGGCCTACCTCTGACACCTTATTCATTTGTGACAGGGTTCAAAATCGCACGAAAAAATTAATAATATTTTTATGTTGTTTCATTTTTATGCCTTATTTCAATGTAGTAAGGTTTAGATTAGGGTTGGATGGTCGATTGTGTTGTGGTAGGTCAGGTAGTTTTATTGGGAGGGTATTCAAATAGTTGTGACGTTTTGGAATGTTGCATGATGGCTAGAGAGGCTAGGATACCCATGCTATGACGGAAACTCTCTACTCCAAAGCATTTTCGACCTTAGTCTCCTTTTAATAGGATACAAAAAGAAGACGAACCTGTATCCTACGTCCAACCGTGACCGTGTTTTTTTACCAACTTCAGGTGGGCTACCACAATCTCAAAAACATTCTTACAATAATCTTACCTTGAATTAAGTCTTGCTCTCTCATTAGCCGAGAGAGCGAGACAAAGCTCAATGTAAGATCATTATAAGAATGTTTTTGAGGTTCTGGTAGCCCCCTGGAGGTTCTTAATTGTCCGTTTTTTTTAATGTGAAACATCTATTGGCGTTTTGCCAGTTAAACCGACCTGTATGTCGTGACGGCAAACGGCATGCCGCTCTCTTATGCCGTCAGGTTTCGTCATGACCTTTCTTTCCTGTTACCTGACCTTGGGCTAGTCATTCCATTGAGTCTCCATTCCTGGAGATGTTCCCGAAGAAACACACAATAACATTGCGTAATCTATACTAATTATAAAAGCGGGCACGTAAAATCGACACCGCTTTATGGTTGATATTCCGAAAACCCGTACGTATATGAAGCGCTTTGATTAAAAACGGTCGATATAAGGGGCAATAAGGGTTAAAATATATAGAAAAGTCTGCGCTTACGAAGTCGCGGTGAACAGCTAGTCATAATAGAAACTATGAGTTACGCTGGTTTCACAGCTGTGCGGGAGACCCGTGCGGGTCGTCTGTACTACGGGAGACGGGATCTACGCGGAGGCAAGTCCCGTACGGAACAATCCGCGTCGTTGTGAAACGATGTTCTAGCGCCTCACGTATGTCTCCGCTCCGGGAGCCCGTACTACGGGAGACGAGATCTACGCGGAGGCAAGTCCCGTACGGAACAATCCGCGTCGCTGTGAAACGATGTTCTAGCGCCACACGTATGTCTCCGCTCCGGGAGCCCGTACTACGGGAGACGGGATCTACGCGGAGGCAAGACCCGTACGGAACAATCCGCGTCGCTGTGAAACGATGTTCTAGGGCCTTTCATATGTCTCCGCTCCGGAAGCCCGTACGCGCGACCCGCGCGGGTCTCTCGTACAGCTGTGAAACCAGCCTTTGTGTTCTATATTTTAATGACATGTCCACATACCAACGTATAACGACTGTTCCCCACCCTCTTCCGTAGTCAGTTCTCCCTAAGTTACGTTTTCGAACTCACTAAGTCGTGACGTGACGCCTTCCTGTATTTTTAAATTGAACCAAGCTATAATGGTCATAGTCTCAGATCAGATAAACAAGGGAGATATGGCAAGGTGGTGTAGCAGGTGCGAACGCATATCAGGCCTAAATCAGGCTTGATACCCCTTTCAGGCTTTTAGCTAAACTCACCCTGCAGACGACTTTGCTGTCTTTTTTTATGGGGGTGAAACGTACCCCAAGAGATGCTTGGGTTATGTCCTACCTAGCAGTGGGCAGGCGCTTCAAAGAAAGATTCTATGAGAGTATAAGTTAAAATTTAATCAAGAAAAAGGTGAAGTTACATGCGAGTTAGACTGAGGGTCGTGAGCTCGGAAGGTGGTGAGAAAATATGTTGGTCTCTTGTTAGGAGACTTAGCTTTAAGAGCGTAGGCGCCGATCGCCGCGTGGCTCGACGCGGCTCGTGGCACGTAGTAAGCTCAGCTGGGCAGCGTGTGCGGCTGGCGAGGATCAGCGTGCTGGGAGCGAGGGTCAGTAGCACTCGGAGGGCAGCCGGTGTATGGTCAGCGTGGCGGCAGCGAGAGTCAGTAGCACTCGGAGGGCAGCCGGTGTATGGTCAGCGTCGCGGCAGCGAGAGTCAGTAGTACTCGGAGGCAGCCAGAGTATGGCCAGCGTGGAGCACGGGCAATGTTGCGATGCCGGGAGAAAAAACCCTGGAATGCGTTAAAGGCTACGCATCAGGAGTGGCACAATAAGAGCCGCTCGGTCCAGCCGCGTGAGCTCCACGAAGGTAGTGGCAGATCGGGACAGGCGCCCATAAGTCTCACGGCGTGGTACCGGCGTTGCAAACATAATTTTGATCGGAAGGATCCAAGTTACGCTTAGAATAATGCTTGAAGAGCTAATAACACAAGATGAAGAAAGAATGTGGTACAGAAAATTACAAAGAAATATATTTTACACTTTTAAAACACAAAACCTAAACACTTCAACAAAAAAACTCACCCGATTATCTGCAATTCGGGGTTCGAAATTAAATTAGGTTCAGATATAAATTTGCGACTTCCACTTGGAAACGTAGAGGCGGCAATAGCCGTGTTTATGGCCGGAGGCCTTTATATCATATTTTGCTTCTAGAAGCTACGTATTACCCCAGTTTTTAATATTATTTTGTTATTAAATGAGGGTTGATATTTGTTTCGTTTAAAGGTGAAAGCGATCTGACATTACGTCAGTCACTTTCATTCTGTCAACGATCTTTATGTCAACGTGGTGACTTTTTTATTCGTTAAGTTTGGCTGCTAGCGTATGTGCCATTTGCCATGAACGGAAGATATTTTTAGAACCGTTACAAAAAAAAGATAAAAAAAAATAAGAAAAAAAATAAAAATAATAGATAAAAATAATTTCACTGCCATGCCAGAGATGGATATAAAATATAACACGAAAGTGCCAATTAGGTTTCCACTTACGAGAGAAAAAAGATCAAATAATAAGACTCAAAAGCTAAGATTTTAAAGTAATTCTACCTTATTTCTCAAATTGTAGTTTAACACTTACATTTACATTTACATTTGCTTTACATTTTATTATTATAGTTCTGGTTATCAAACAAGAAAAAAAACCTTGTTCGTAGCTGGTTACGAAATTTCAGTTACAAACGTGGACGAAAGATTAAGCTATGGATCTTCTTGTCCGGAAATAAATACATTTTGATTTAATTAGATTTTACCACTGTATAATATATCCGGGTTATAATCATTTATCTGACCCTTACTCCTCTTACAGCAAAACTAAATTAATTTTAAGTTCATCATCATCATAATCAGCCTTTTAACAGTCCACTGTTGGACTTTTAGCCTACCCCCGAAAGGGTGATTGGGCCATATCCACTACGCTGGCCCAGTAGCGGGTTGGTGGATTCACAAACGCCATTGAATTTCTTCTACGTACGTATGCATGTTTCCTCACGATGTTTTCCTTCACCGAAAAGCTAGTGGTATGAAAATCCGTAAACTCCAAAGAGCTCATTGGTACAGGCCCGGGGTTTGAACCCGCGACCTCACGATTTCAAGTCTAGCGGTCTCCCAAATAGGCAACTACGGCAAATTTTAAGTACCTACTTTGTATTTTTTTTTGGTGTATAATAACGTGATATTGTATAGTATTGTATCTTTAGTGAACAACCGTGATAGATTAAAACAGCGTTTTTTTAGGTACAATGATCTTCTCTAGGCTTCGTTCTATGTGTTATGTATATCCCATATATAGTGGATTAAGCCATGCTGATGATGATGATGATGCAAGAAGACACAGGAAGGCGCGTTCCAAACCACTGCTTCCATTATTATGCTCATGAAATGATGGAACCCTAATGCGGGGCGCTATCATAATATGGATATTACCTCCATTAAGGAACTTAACCAGTTAAAACCGGTTGTACCGGTGATCTGATAATGATTATGTTTATAGTAGGTACTATTCTAAATATAACTTGTAAAATGCTAGTACAATTGTTTGTGACTAAAAGTGATGTACAAATTCAATAATAATTTGAGGGTCATGAATCCTCCTAAAGTAGCTAACAGACGCGTGGATTTGGTTGACGAACCACCGTTCAACCAATGGTAGAGAAAGAGTAAGATTAACATATTTCCCTTTTTCTCCCGTTGGTCAGACGGCGGTTGAGGTTATCTAAATCCACACGTCTGTTAGCACTATTACAGTCCTCCAAAACAAATACACCAGCGCCACTGGGAGCCGGTGGCAGTCGCGCCACTGTCAGTATCAGAATTCAACTTACGGTATTCGCCTTCGATGAAATAAACAGTGGATAACGCACGCCGTACATGCACTGCATAATAGTGGCATAATAAAATTGTCAAAACATACTAGCTATACATTTGTTTATGGTTTATGGCACGTCATGTTGACGCATCGCTAGGTAACGAGTAACTGACTGCAAACTGCTGCACCGGCGCTGCACGGCGGAGTTTTAGGTAGGCCGCGGTTGGGCAGTTGAGTCCTCTGTATATTTGGTCGAAGGTATGATAGGAAGGTAGGGTCGTATTCGTTATTTGCGTTCATCACTGCTAAAAAAGCGTTTTGTTACGCGGAGGTTTGCTGGTCAGACCGGCAATTTCTTTTCATGTGACCACATGTGCAGTGACACTGCAGACACGAGTCTCCTCGCCCGCGCCGTCCCTCGGGAAATCATCCTCCGGACCAAGATGAGATCATACAGCTTGTGAAGCACTCTTTATCCATTTAGTTAACTGATCTTTGTTGTTTTAGCTTTTCTGTTATCCTAATTATAGTTCGTTTATTATCTTTATCACGTTACGAATTTTATTTTGCCCTTAGAATATTCTAGACACCTAGCTACGTGCATAAGACTTTTTACGTTGACACCATCTTACAGTTACACATTTGACGTTGACTTACACTTACGAGTCTATCTTTGTATATGTTTGCCACGAATCAGCCGATCGCTGTTTTCATTAGCATTTTTTTTTTGTTTTTGCTATTTTTGCTCTTCTTGACCCGGGTATGTCCTAAAACTGCGACCAGAACCACCGGAGGATGGGCAGCAGCATCCTATTAGTACACGGTGAACGTACTGCGATCCCCAAGCCGCCTGCCAAGCGTGGGGATTATGGCAACACCCCTCTTTAAGAGGGAGGCCTGTGTCCAGCAGTGGACGTTTAATGGCTGCTGATCTGATGATGATGTGCTATTTCTACTGTAATACACTGAAAAGAAAAACTGAAACTCCTGCTGAGTCTTGTGTTCCAAAATAGTTCCTTCCAAAGTAAGATCTTTTCCTTCCTACCTGTGGAAGTCTAAGGCAATATTTTGAAGGAAGACGTATTCCTAAACTGAGGAAGGAAAATGTCATATTTTGGAAGGAATTGGTTTTGCCAAATCGGTTGGCATCGGTTGTTTGAAAAAACACAGCAGAAAAGTGAGGAATTTATTTTCAGTGTAGTTGTGTAGCCTCATCTACACTAATTCAACGCTAGCCCCGTTGCTTGTAGAGCGTAGAGCGTATTCAAGTTCAATGTTTTGCTCGTCAACGGTTCAAGTACCTATATGAAGGATCTACAACGACTCAGAACTTTTTGCACTCTCGCCTTGGAGTAATATTTGGCATGCGAAATACGGCAGAGATTGCGATTGCTAGCAATAAGCCAGTAAGTGATTAATAACAAAAAACTATCGTCAATAGAAACCGGTAGCAGCCAGTGGTAGCAGCCAGTGGTAGCAGCCAGTGGTAGCAGCCAGTGGTAGCAGCACAGAAAAGTTACTAACTGATTTCGAATGACTGACGTTTCGTTTATATGGGTGCAACTGGCTACCACAAATTTCTTACAAAAATAATTTAAACTTTTCTTTGTGTAGTAGTAATCGTATATTCAAACTAGCTGACCCGAAGTTGTTCTGCCTTAGAATGTCCAAAAATAAAAATAAAACTGCTGCTGTCTGGTAAATTCACATTAATCAAACGCGCGAACTGTCAAATGCGCGAAGTGTAAACCTTCGTTAAGTATTCTGAAATTTTCTAATTTTCTGCGCAATTTTCTTAATTTATCTTTCCTTAAGAACCTTCTACAGTGTTAGATAACTTTAAAAAAAGGCGGATGTTATAGGTAAATTCGTTCTCAAGTTATGGCGTGACCAAGGTAAATAAATAAATAAAATAAATATTCGGGACATTTTTGCACACACGGTCACCTGACCCCAAACTAAGCAAAGCTTGTGATATGGCTGCCAGAAACTGATAAACATACATGTATAGTTTTTAAATACATACTTAAATCGATATTAACGCCCAGATATAGAACAAACACAAATGTTCATCACACAAATGTTTGTCCTAGGTGGGAATCGAACCCACGCCCCCAAGCTCAGAAGGTAGGTTCACTACCAACTGGACCAACGGAAAAAAAAATAGTGATTCATTATAGACTAGCTGCTGCCCACGGTTTCACCAGCTTAGTGATGAAAAATGGTGATGATGATGATGAAAAGTAGTCTATGTCACTCTCTGGCTATTGAACTATACCCATGCAAAAAATCCGGTCAATCTGTTGTTCCGTTGCAGCGTGAAAGAGGAACCAACATCCATACATCCATACATACAAACTTTCATGTTTATAATGTTACTAGCTGTTGCCCGCGACTTCGTACGCGTAGACTTTCATATAAACTTACAACCCCCTTTTGTCATCCTTAATTCGGCCCTTTCGTAAAATCCTTTCTTAGCGGACCTCTACCCCGTAAGGAATCTACTTGCCTAATTTTAAATTGGTGATTAAAAAAAATTCAAAAAAAAATTAAAACTCCCATTTTTCTACCTTAATCCGTCTTTTTCGGCTTTTTTTAAATACAGTTTTTTTTTTTTTTATATCATTAACCTAAATACTAAATTTCATGTCCCTAAGATCAAAAACAAAGGACTTTCATACAAACTTTTAACCTCCATTTGCCCCCCTTAATTCGGCCCTTTCGCAAAATGATTTCTTAGCGGACACCTCATAAGAAATCTACCTGCCAAATTTCAGCTTCGTAGGTCAAGTGGTTTTCGAGATTTCATGTTTAATGAGTGAATGAGTGAGTAGATGTCTGAATTTCGCTTTTCTATACTAATATTATAAAGAGGAAAGATTTGATTGTTTGTTTGTTTGTTTGCATTGAATAGGCTCCGAAACTACTGAACCGATTTGAAAAATTCCTTCACTGTTGGGAAGCTACACTATCCCCGGGTAACATAGGCTATATTATTTATATTTAAAAAATAGGGATCCTTACTAAAACTCCAATAATGTAACCCAAGGTGTAAAAAAATAAGATTTACGATTTTGACTTTGCGTGTTTGACAGTTCTAAGACAGGACAACGTCTGTCAGGTCAGCTAGTATATAATATATATAGATAGTAGGATAGTAGTGCCACAAATCAACGTCGAATTTGTAATAATCGTTTAGATTTGAGACAGATCTCAATCTCTTTTTCTTTGGTTTATTGTCTTCAAGGTATTTTACAGGATTACTTACTTAGTTCGTCTTTTTGCGCTACTTCTATCACAATTCTTCACATGGGTATGAGGTTCGGCTCCCAAGAGACTGGCAACATTGTTCGCGGAAATTACTTCAAAAGGTCAGCGAAGTCCGAAGGCCAACTTGGACAGGTGATATAATTAATTGCTAATCAGAAATAATTATTGCGCACCTAAATGTATGCATTAGATAAACTGTGCTTGTAAATCAAAACCAAAAAACACTGAAAACCCAACAATGAAGAAATATAGGACAAATAGAAAAATGAACATATCGTTATGCACAAATAGGTTACCGGCTGCCTTATTAGTATACCTACGGTAACTATGAC
Source organism: Agriopis aurantiaria (assembly GCA_914767915.1). NCBI lineage: Eukaryota > Metazoa > Arthropoda > Insecta > Lepidoptera > Geometridae > Agriopis > Agriopis aurantiaria. The sequence continues at coordinate 3,422,354 of OU612003.1, forward strand.
TCATATAACTTACGGCCAAAAGCAAGCCAAATAAATATAATTATATATGTGCCAAATATATATATATGTCGGCGCGTTGAAGTTTTAGCATTCGGGCGCAACTACCGTCGGATAGTTTTTAAGGCTTAGATTATGTAGGTAGGCGTCACCTAGCTTTGTTTTGGTGGACTAGTGATGGAGGTGGCGCCATCACTGGTGTAACGCTGCAGTAACTTACTCTGCTGAAGTTCGTTGTGAAGTTGTGTCGTTGACAACCAATCAGAGTTTAGTAAGTTGGTATACCGTCCGGCAGAGGCGCTAGTGAGCGCGGCGCAGCGGACACGTGCGCGAGGCTCGGTGGAGCACACTTATACTTTGGTGTCTGATTTGGGATTGTCACTTTTTGAGGTTAGAAATTGGAATTGTTGGTTGGAGGGTGGTAGCGTTCGTTACAAGGCGGAACACCTTGTCCCCAAGTAATTTTCAAGTAATTTGGATATTGTAATTAGTAATCATAGCGCTTCGAAATAAAAACTGTATCAATGTACGTGCGATGTCTCATTCTCCTCGGCCACTATACTCACGCCATAGAAACAAGATTAATCTGATGAAGATTGGCCATCCATCGACCGGTGCCCCCGCCTCACGCCTCCAGGTTTGCCCCGTCATATATATAGTAATATAATGGATTTTCAGGACACTTAGGCATGTAGTTCCTAAAAAAAGTATTCATTCTCCTCGTAATTTATTAAATGACATCTATGTGGCTTTGGCACAATCTGTCTTGATATACTGTATTCCAATCTGGGGAGGAGCATCAAAAACTAAATTTATTGCAGTTGAACGGGCTCAGCGTGCTTTGTTGAAAGTAATGTATTTTAAAAACATTAGACACCCCACGGAAAGTATTTATTTGATTAGTAACTTACTATCGGTCAGAAAACTGTATCTTGTTTACTTAGTTCTCAAAAAACATAAAACCCTACCATTTGATGCTAGCATGCAGTCAAAAAGAAGAAAATTTTCCGCTGTGCGGACTCCAACATGTAAAACTGAATTTGCTTGCAAGCAATATAACGCACGGTCGGCTAATGTATATAATAAAGCTAATAAAGATTTAGATGTATATACAAAACAACTCTATGAAGTTAAAAAATGCATTATCAAGTGGATAGCACCTTTTAGCTACGATGAAACAGAAAGATTATTACTACAGGTTCAATAACGTATATATTCTAATACGTGCACACACACCCCCCCCCCCACTCATTAACATGGTATATCCTCTCACACATTAACTTGTACACCCTCTCATACATTTACGTGTACATCCTCTCCACACTCACAATCACACATCTACACTTACTACTTACATGTACACACATACGATCGCACCCACCACTCCCACTCAACCATACACTGTCACTCACTCACTCTCTCTCACTCCCTCACAACACACGCACACACACATACACACACACACACACACACACACACACACAGGCATACACACACACTAGATAGCTAAGTCAAAGATGTTCTATTCTAAGAAGAGCAGGGACTCCTAACACAGACAATTTTTTTGTCTAAATGGAATTCCTGGTCATTTGAAACTGTTTTGTACTATGATTAATGAATAAACAATTATTATTATTATTATTCACACATTTATTTTTCTTCTTAAATTAAAGTTTTTTTACAATATCTATACAAAAACAAAATATTATAAAAAAACTTTATTATTATTATTATTATTATAATGCGTGTACACTAACATAAGCCTAGCGAAATGAAATGGACACCACAAAGCTGATATATAGATGAGCGGCGGAAAATGGCTCTTTCTCCAAGTTTAAACGAAACGCCAAGGCAGCCAGCGATGGCGTTTCGTTCATTCTTTCATCATTTTGAACCAAAGAACTTATTGTGTTAGTCAGGTGGCAATAGTGATCGTGTGCTATCTTACTCACACCAACTTACTCCCACCATGTGCGCGAGCAGGGCGGTAGATGAACACCACCAGAATTACGTGAAAGACCCACCTCAGCTTTGGTTAATACTGCCTAGTCTACAGCTTCTGGTAGATGTCTATTTTTTTATTTTGGACCTAGTCTTACCTTCTACTGCATGTACATTTTGGTAAGTATGCATATTATTATTTACATAGACATGGACATAATTTATTTGTGGCAAAAAATACAATATACGAATACAATGGAAAGAAAAACATTAAATAAAAACAAATTAAATCAAAGTAACCTTTTTGAAACGAAACCTTTTTGAAAGTTTAAAATTTTTGATGCTCGAATAAATAGTATCCTGAATGGAATATTTGGTCGATGAACGCTTTGCTGATTTTTCTAATACACGTGTCCTGTAGGTGCGAATGTGATGGAGAGGTCAACAGTTCAATAGAGATAACATTTGAATAACAAACTATACGTAAGAAACTTACGTGGTTTTCACACATTTCACATACGTGAGTAGTTCTATATGACACAAGATATGATTACATCGGTTACTCCGTCTATAGTTTCATCCGCTCTGGCAGTCCGATAGAAAAATGGGATAAAAACATAAATTTTCGTGATGTTTCCAAAACTCCACATAATCTTTTATTAAAGGCTCCACCACTTTACGTCTTTACTATAGGGCAAGACTTGGACCTGACCGCGCCTTACTTTTCTTGACTCTGACTGTGATTATGACTTGTGTGACGTCAGTTATTACCTTGTAAACATTTTAATTATTCCGACCGTCGGAGTCGAACACTGCATTATCACGGAAAAAAAATTAGACAATTACGCGACGCGGTTTTTTCTGTCTGACTATTTGTGTATTTTTGACGGGGAAGAAAGGTTTTGGAGTGGAGACCACGAACGAGAAAACGCAGCGTAGGTAGGCCTCCCACTAGATGCACCGACGACATTGTGAGAGTCGCGGGCATCCAATGGATGCAAAAGGCAGGCTGTCTATCAGTGTGCATGGTTAAAGAGGGAGGCCTATGTTCAGCAGTGGAATTCTGGCTGATGATGATGATAAAAAATTATACCTACGTCATAAAAAAAGGTTAAAAGACCTTGAGACTGAATTTCAATTGAGTATCCCCGATTTTCCCATCACCAAAGTTGATCAGCTTGCGAAGCCGAGTATCATAACAAGTGTTCTAACATAAATACAAACTTTCGCGTACTAAATAGGATTAGGTATCTTGAAAACTTTGTCAATTTAGTCGCGCTAAGTTCAAGAACCGCAGCCTTCCATCATGCCCCCATCGGAATAAATTTCATCCGCTTTGCGTTCATCAAATGTATGAAGGGGCGTTTGTAACAGCGCTTTGAGAAGAAGCGAGGTGTGAGATTACAGCTCAGAGGCTCAAAGCAATATTGTGCAGGTGTGATAAATAAGTTTTTTTTAATTCTTTCCTTGAAAGAGGATTTTGGCGTCACACGTTTTGTGCATTGGCAAATGAAGTCGTCAAATAAGTCTGAGTCAAGCAAAGAAAGTCACGGTCAAGTCAAAGTCATGCCCAAGTAAAGTGGTGGTGGAGGCTTTACTAAATACTTATAAGGTGTTTAGGAAACATCACGAAAATACATGTTTAACCATAATAAATAAAATTCACCATTATTACACATTAACACTCGAAATAACACAAGCTTAGGAAAATCATACAATGAAGCGACTTCTTTTTCTACATTATGGCGCCAAAACTCTCCAAAAATTTAGCTCGAGTCAGAAAAGTTAAACTTTATAAAATACAGGACAACATCGATATATATATAGTACCTACAACTAACTCGATGCGGGACAACAGAACTTTTCCGCAGCGATTATCTGTCCAATCCAATAATGTTGAACCAAACCTCCCGTGTTTTGGTATAAGCAGCAATTTTCATAATGCAATCGCGTTCATGCGATGGCTTTGTGAATGCAATGACCTCTCAAAGCCCAATGGCTTTGCTAATGCGATAGCCTAGCACAGATTATAGACATGGACAGATTACAAGTTCCTATCAGCAACTTATATCGTCATTGCAGCAACAAGATGGCTAGATAAAAATAAACACAAAGCAAAACTTATTCCTGCGTCAGACTTCCTCTACGGCGCTGACGCCGTCAAAAGGCTCACCCCCTCATCTTGCTTGATTTTTTCGCTCCTTTATTCCGCGGATCTGCATGGTTTGGAATGTCCTTCCCCCAAAGGTTTTCCCGACGAGCTTCAACATGAAGCGTTTCAAAAAAGGTGTTTACAACTACGTCTCCAGGCTTGTAAAGCACCGTCAACACCTCTACCATGAGATGAACTGCAAGCTTGCTTGTAGCTTAAAACCGAAGTATACACTACACAAAACACACTCAAGCACGTCAATGAACACTTAATAAATAACAATCCACCATTATTACGCATTAACACACTAAAATACACAAGTTTAGGAAAATAATAAAATGAGAGACATGTTTTTTTCATGTTGACGTCAAAACTCCTTTGTTGCGCCTATTTGTTTTTGCTGATCTGTTGATTGCAACAGATCAGCAAATTGTGGCTAGATCATAGTCATGAGTACTAAGCTTTTGATTTGGATTGCGTCTCTTTAAATATTCTGTGCTAACGGGGTACTTCGTAGTTTGCCGCAGAACCAGATGCGGCTGCGAGTATATGGTAAACTGCCTGGAAACCAGGACAGACTGAAACTTTTATGCAATGTACTTACAATAAACAGTAGTGTTCAGAGCATCGATGTAGACTTCTTACTGGTAGGAACATCTTACCTGAAACAAAAAGTTTAAGTATTATACTTACAAAGATTTTACATGTTGTTCAAGAGATAAAGAAAGAAGGCTACTCGCATTTATGGATGAAAATGTAAATATGGGTCGAATGGAACAGCATACGTGAGTCCAAAAACTACCCAGTTGCAGCCAATGGTTGTATTGTAGACACCTTTCTCAAACATTGCGTGGATTATCACATGTATATTTACAAAAACAGGGTTAGGTTTATATTTAGATATTAAATTTCGAAAATTAAAACCTGGCTGTGACTTGTGTTATGAACCAATTTAAGAAAGCCGCAAGAGCCATCTTCGAAAAATCCATCTTGTATAAAAAATCTAACATGGCAGATGGGGCCGAAAGGTTCTCGAATGGAGACCACGGACCGGTAAGCGCAGCGTAGGACGTCCACCCTACAATATTGACAGACGACCTAAAAGAGACCGCAGGGAATCGCTGGATGCAGGCCGCTTTCAACCATTTTTCTCTTCTGTGTTTCAACCGGCTCTTTTGGAGATCGATGGGGAGGCCTATGTCTAGCAGTGGACGTCCTATGGCTGAAACGACGATGCTGATGAAATTCTAACAGAACTTCTGTGCATTTGCATCTTTTTAGTAGAAAACCCTAAGCCTCTTGATTGATTGTAAATAAATTTTGGGTTGTGATGGGTAGTAACAATCATAAATTTGTCTACGTCACAATTATAAAGTTGACAAAGACTTGCACAATGCACACGTGAGTGTAGCGAGATTCCAGTTTTCAGCGAGTCATAAATGTGTGAAGGTAAATCAGATTCCAATTGTGATGGGACGCAATAAATCGTCATATATACAGATAATCAGAAAGAACGCTCGAGAGCTGAGTTGCCAAATGAGTATTAAAAAAATAATAAAAAAAATACGTAAAATGCTAAAAAAAACACATCCGTTGATCTTATATTTGCAGTACCGTTGTCTACTATGATGTAATCCGTGTTTTTACAATAGTTCAACAAAGACGTGTTAGTTTAGGTTCACCCTTTCTCCTATGCAGTAAATATGTCGAAAGTTCTAGTGAACTACTTACTTTCCTAGAAGTTATTGTTTGACAATGTCTACTGAAACTTGATTATATCAATTGGAATAATCTATAATAGGGATATTGACAAAATTTTGCAATGGCCTTAAATTAAAAGAATATGGTGCATATTCACACAAAAAAATACTTTTACCTCCATTAGTTCATTTATTGAATAATTATTAGCTCTTTTTATTTCAATTTTTAAATGACGCATCAAAACGCGCCAAATCGACGTTGTGACGTCAATATACTTAACTACAGAGTTGCGTTCAAGGCATGCGATAGAATAAAGCATCGCCGTTTACAACGTCATCGTCAGTGTGAAAAACAACCGTGACACAACTTGGCTGTTACGAGTATCTGAGCGTACACTTCAGTTGCAATTGAACAATAGTGAATTCGATGGTTAAAAAAACACTGATGTTCATCTGTCATTCATTTTCAAATCTCACTCTGGGTGCCCCGAACGTATCTTTCGAACGGAATCTACCCATTATATTACTCTATGCTGCCCATGTAAATAAACAAACATCTGTCACAGTCGGCCGTGAAATGCTGCCGTTGTTGTTATTTATTTGTAAAATTATTTAGTTGAAAATGTATCGTAAAACTTATCATTGGTGTGTAGTGCCTCAGTGTCCCAATATTTCGAATGCAATACTTGCGAAATTATTCATAATTGTACCGTCTAAAGCTGAAATACGAAGAAATTGGTTGTGACTTGAAGGAAGATAGAATGCTTCTCAAATATCAACAACTTCGTCGATTTACGTTTGTGAAAATCATTTTGAAGTGAGTATCACCATAATTAACTCGATTAATATTGATACATTTAGTAAACTTTTACAGATAATGAATTTGATTTCGATCTGTTTGCTTTGTTTTGTTTTGGTTGTGCTGTCATCACCATGTTGACGTCACGCACTGTGATTGGATTTTCGAGTCACGTGACACATAGATAAAAAAATCGTGATTTTAAAATCTAAATAATTAAATTTAGGAGTGATTATTATTATTGATAAAATATTGAAAAAATCTCTTAATATAAAACCTTTCAATATAGCTAGGTTTCATATTTTATTTCCACCAGTGTCAAATACCCTATTATGACACTAGTTAAATAGACAAGACGTATGGAGCCAAAACGGAAAGGAAAAAATCTTTCCCTTTTCTATCATAGTTTAAATAAAGTTTTTACGAAACAAAATATAGCTCTAAAATCGTCAACTCGGTCCAGTGCCAAGTCTGGAGTGACCTCATTTCAGAGGCGGCTCATTTGCCCGCCTCGTCGCTTAATTTTTAACTTAAGTGAAAAAGTTTAGTTGTACGTGTTAGGGATTAACTCTTGGCGCATTGTGGCTTAGGGATGGGCTTACGAACTAAATTGATCAACTCGAAATATTCAAGCTATTAGACTCAGACTTATTCGATTTACTTATTGTTCGAGTTGCATAACCGTTTCTTTCGTTCGTAGTCAAATCTTCGTATTAGTGAATATATTAGTAACATCAGAGTAATATAATGGAATTTTGTCACCTGACTTTTTTTATAAATTATGGACATTGTCTGCAATAAATGACTTATTATTTACTATAGTTGTTTTTTTATGGATATGTAATATTAGCAAGCAACTTTCAGGGCATTTTCGTAGTGTATCAGCATAATAGTCGTATCATTCGATGCATTTAACTCACCGATCAAATAGATCATTCGTCTAATTTATCTAACAATCGAATTCGTAGTTGTATTTTCGAATAGTCTATTTCTTTGGATTTTATTCAGGTAAGAATCTGATTTATTAAACAGCCATACATCAGATTATTAAATTTAATTAATGACTATCGAACAAACTTCGACTTGAAAAAAATCGGTTCTAGTCTACGATTATTTGTTGGCAAACAAGATATGCGGTCAAGCACATCTCTAGTGTGACTGAGGGTGGGATGAGCTCTATTGGGATTTATTTTATTGCAGAGTAAATATAAATAAAAGATTCGGCTGTGGCCGAAACACCGTCAGACGTGAATAATAAACCGCAATAGAGCACCTAGGCTTCCAATATGGTCTTTCACTTTTAAGAAACACCTATCAGTTGAAAACTTAATACGACACTCAGTATCACGCCACACACGCCACGCAGATTCAAATGCCACCCGCGGTAACCCATCCAAAGACCGAACTTAATTGATCTATTTGAAAAAAGCCATCATAACAAGCTGTTTTATAAGTCCTTCACCGATCGTTCTAACTACATATTTTTCAAACTTTTCTAATGTATTTTAATACATTTGAAAAGTTAGAAAAATCAGAACTACAGCACTTATTGGAGCTACGTTAGCGCTTTAGGTAAATTACTAATGAGAGTATCTTAAACGGTGTTATTCGCAGAGCACTTAGGGAAACTTCACCGCTAAGGGGTTTACCGACTCAAAGGCATTCTAACTATTCAAAGTAGTTGGACTTGGGGATCACTAGGTAAATTTTAATAACTAACAAGGAACTAAGAAATTACAATTTACCCCCTTTGTACCTATTGGTAGGACTCTTTGGCAGAGTCCACCCGCGGAAGTGACTCATATTTGCTAGTTATTAGACTGCAAAGCAAATGCTATAATGAGCAAGTAGTACAGCAAGGTTCTGTGCCATTTCCAGTGTTTAAAGGTTAGCAAGAGACTGAGAAAGATAGTCATAGTAAAGTTTTCTCAACGTTTCTGAGACCTACATGAGGCACAATCGTGTCAGAAAAAAAGGTAAGAAGAGTCGTTATTAAAAACTTTAGCCTTCCAAGATCGGGGCAAGAAAAAATTGAAAATAATTTGTCAATGTCATTGTCAGTTTACTGTTTTTTTTTTTTTTTTTTCTTCTTCCCCGTGTTGGGGCTTTTGGCTCCGCATGATTGATGCAGTTGCCATATACAAGTCGTATGAGTTTAGTTAATTATCAGCTATTCCATAGAAAACTGTCATTGACACTCGTTTACTGTTTTGAGTTTACTTTAAAATTTTGATGGGAGTTTTGGCGCCAACTTTTACTATGGGACGAAACCTGGAATCACAAAATAAAATTCAGCCCATCCATACATTTCGTTAAAGTTTATTTTAAATAGAACAGCAGTTTTTTGCGATTTTAGAGTTTCAAGATTCAGTGGCATCGATTCAGATGTTCTCTAAACTAAACTATATTGGACAGCTCTAAAATTGTTGCCACCCTTCTCTCACATAATAAAATGAAAAGAGAGGTAGATAATTTTAGTCCTGTCAGATTGGTTTAGTTTGGTGAATGGTATGACAGAATCGACGCCAATGACTTTTCGGTTTAGTATTACCGTTCCATATAGCCCGTAGAATTACAGAATGTAACTAGTCTTTAATAAATAAGTAAGAGGCCTTAGAATAACTATACATAGAAACCAAGTACATTCGCAAAATTTAAGCCATTCAAATGGAGTCATATATGGCTCCAAAAAAAATATAAAAATTTTACTATGACAATTTGCGCGGTGAAATCGTACCACAACAAATCAGAAAAGCAGGTAATCCACAGGTAATCCATTAATTTTCTTGCTTAAATCGTTTAAAATACCAATCGAAACGTAAGCTACAAAGCGAATTTGTATCTTACGTTTTGAGAAGGCGTTGTTTGGAAACCTACCTTCTCTGAGTAGTTATTCTAAGTAAGAGGCTTTGTTTCAAGAAATCTAGATTCTTGAACAATTCCATTCCCCAGAATAGGGCACGAATCTACGTAACCTAGCCATCGAATAATATTCCTAATTACCTAGAATCAAGGTCGAGAGTACAATAGCAGCTGACCTCCTTTGATCATGTATTCAGAGTAGACGTAGGCGATGTTTAATTATTAATCTGTTAGTCTAATCAAATATTGATTAAGTAACAGGTTTAATAGGTACTTTTGATGTCTGTCTGTCTGCCATTGATGTTGTAGATCTAAGGCTCAACGGCGACTGGAGTCAAGGCTCGTGACTTTACGTAACTATGACAGTGCTTTAAGTATCGTGAGCATCGAGATACAAATCCTATAGAGTCACAATCTTTCAGTGAAAACAGTCAAAAAACGTCCGAGCGTCATTGTACATACATTGTATTAATTATATACTTCACAATACCACATTTACTTCCAATTTAGACATTATTGCATAGTGTCCAACGTTAGTTGTCCGCTATGTCATCGTAGCTACCGCGGTTACCTTGTTACTAACCAAAAAGTCTGCGCAATTCGTAGCGTGCGCTGAGTTTTAGTTCGGACATGCAGACTGGAAAAACATCGTGAGGAAACCGATATGTCGAACATCAAAAGTCTAGGACATATAACATTCACCAAAATGCACCGGGCCAGCATGGTGGATTAGGGCCTATCCTCTCTCTCTGAGAGAAGGCTTGCCAGCAGTGGGAACAGGCTGGAATGAAGATCAAAATTATACTGGTCATGTGTACAATAAGTGTGAACAGGAACTTATATATATTTTTTAATCTTAGTCAGAGAAGTGTTGCACAATGATTTCTGATTTTTAGCACTGTCTGCGCGTTTGACCACCGTATCACCTGATGTTAAAGGTCCGTGTGGTTGAATTTGGAACACACCTATCCTGGTATAGGAACTGGCACTCAAAAGGATAGAGATAAACGTGATGGTGATATAGCTTTGTTGCGTCTACGCGCAAATAAAAACGGTGGAAAAAGAATTTGTCCACAGCCCGTGCTAGCCCTGCTGTTTCACTGGAGGTGTTAAGGGCCTCCATCAAATTCGTGATTTTAGTCACGGTTGCGCTCCAACGCAGTCAACTCCGTGGGTAACTTATGTAGATTTCTCTTATGCTTTGGTTGTTTCATTATGTTTTTCCCAATATGCGGCGATCACCGAAAAGTTCATTTATCAAGTGTGCTCTATCCACCTCATCATCGTTTTTCATCAACCAAGATGGAGGTATTAAGCAATAAATTTCCGCTGGCCTAAACACACACGAGTTATGCCGAAGGACGCATATAGGCCGTTTTATAGACAGCGGCAAAGTGTTTGCTGGCCCTAGATTTTATGCCTCATCTAAGTTGATTAGAACCTCTGGCAGGGACCGACCTCATTTGCGGATGTCCTATTATGTATAATATTGTTGGACCTCAGAGAACCGCAGTGCAGTACTCAAGGCTAGCTAAGAATAGTGTCAAAAGGAATTTCAAGGATTTTACAAAGGAACCTTGGATTGTGCATTTCTATGCAGTAGAAAATACGAGTACTTCAGTTCTATTGATACTATAGCTACCATATCATTTGATATTATAATTATGTAAGCACCTAGCTTGTCAGTACAAAGGGCCTAGTGCGAGTTTTACCAGTGGCATTTACTTATTCGATCGCTTTAAAGGTAACTACGACTTGTAAAAAAAAGAAGCAGTTCCATCTACATGCGCTAGATGGCGCTGTTTTTTTTCATAAAAATCCTAGTTGTCCTTGACGCAAACGAGTAAGTAAAAGCTATTAGACGCTATTACGTTGAGTAGGTTGTATTAGTTGCCAAATAATTTTGTATGTTAAATTTTTTATGTATTATATCTTGAATGTTGTTGTTTAAAGTTATTAATTAGGTTAATTATGTGTTTACATTGCTTGTGCGCATGCCGTGTGTGTTACGTTCGTGCGTGACGTCACCTGCCGGTGCCAACGGAAGACCAGCGCCGGTTGTTTATGACCGGCATCATGCTGAGTTGGGGCCGGTTTGTGACAAAAAAATATAATAATTTCTTATTTAGTTTTATTTTTAATTTAATTTAATTTTTCCGTGTATATTGTGTTATTGTATTTTTTTGCCACAAATAAATTATGTCTATGTCTATGTCTATTGGAAAAACTCGCACTAGGCCCTCAGATACGTAGCCCTGGCGCCGGGACAATAGAATACGGCACCGGTAACCCCTGCCTGTAGTAAGAGGCTACTAAAAAGGGACCTCCGGGCTCGGGATGGTCAAAGTTGGGGCTTTGACCATCCACATAAGCGTGCCTAGGGAGAGAACGACAACGTTGTGTGACCAACGTTGTCGTGGGTGGGGGGCTGAGACAACACGATTGTCTCGGGAGGAGCCGTAGCGCAGTGCCGAGGGCTCCGGTGCGTTCCTCTGGAGATCTCGGAGCCCTCATGTCAAGCACTAAGGCTGGTTACCGGGGGGGGTTTTAGTGGGTATAATCCCACATAACCTGGCTGCACCCCAATGCAGCAAGGTACCTTTGGAAGATTTCCCCCTCGAAAAAAACGGCCCTCAGATACGAAGGAAGTTTGACATCTATGAAGTTCGATTACGCTTCAAGACACCACAAATTGTCAGAATTACCGGAAAAAAAATCAAATTTTCATGAAAAAAAAAAACATGTACCGCTGTTATTTTTGACGTCATAATACATATTAGTACAAGTGTTAGTCCCACAGTAAATGTTTTTCAAATGATATTTACTTTAAAAAAAAATTTTTTTTCTTTTATATGCAACTTCACGCGGGCACCAGGTTACGTAATTTTTAACATACTTAACTACAATTTTGTTAACTTAAACGTGGACGTGACTTTTACAGGGAGGGGGAATTTACTTGGGTTATTCACAATACAAAGGGGGAGGCCTATGTTCAGCAGTGGACGTCTTCTGGTTGATGATGATGATGATTCACAATACAAGGAGACGAAAGTTAGTTATATCTTAAACTAAGGTTAAAACAATTTGGTCATGTTACTACTAGTTTGTGTGTATACCGCGAACAGACCAGCAACCCGAAAGCAGCACCCGATCACGAGTATGACATGTGTCAGCCATCGCCCTCCTCAATCACATCTTAGGGAAGAGAGCGATCCAACACACGACGCCGCCGCAAGAAGGTGCCGCAAGATGGTGAGCATGAATGCTCGAAGCATACATACAATCCTTATTTCTACTGCTCTTCTTGGCACACAAATGCCATGAAGCCATTTTTTTTACCTCATAAAAAAGCTGATCATAAATAGAACCGTCATCAACGAAAAAAAAATTAAAATTAATTCAAAATTAAATAAGTTATAAGTATTTTAATTTCATGCTAGACAGAGAGCGCACTATACTGAGTTATGACGTCACGCCTCAGGCTCGCCATACCAATGCTAAACTAGCACACGCTTTGCGAGAAAGAGATAGAGTATCCCCTCTCTATTCCCACCTAAAACTTTGAACGCTCATATCTCAGAGATTTAATAGCCAATTTAATTTATTTTTTCAGTATGTGTAATGTATTTAGTTTTATTCATCGCTAAACCTGTTATTTGAATAAATTAAACATTAGAACACATGCCTATTACTAAAAGAAAGTACTATATTTGGCCACCATGCAAAAAGTTTAATACAAAAGCTTTTTACGGTTTTCAATACAATACCAATACTAAACATTGGGCTGAGCACACATGTTTTTGTTTGAATAAAATATCGACTTTGAATTTCTGATTAAAGGGCACAAAAAGGGTACGTAAATATACAGGGCAAAACAGCGTGTTGGGAAAATTGGTCCACGTACGAAAAACGAGAGCGCTTTTCAGACTAGGGTATCATATTACCAGGTTACGCGAAAAGACAAGAAGGTAATTTTATACATCATTATCAATAGGTCTGACTGTGTCTTCATTACTTTTTACTACCCCAAAAAAACCTATTCATAAATAGACCCAATCAACGAAAATGGTGTAGAAGGTATGGTTTTTTTAAATTATACAATAGGCTTGCGTTTGACCACCACCTTGCCTGTTAAGTGATGATGTGGTCTACGATGGAGCACGCTTGCCTAGAAGAAACCGATTCACTCTTGATTTGACGACACCCAGATTGTAACTATCGGGGAACACCCATTCTGGCAGCGTATTCTACAGTCTAGCGGATTGCACCATAGTTAAAAGTGGAATCATTGCACTTCGTACGGGGTTTTCGAAATAGCCATAAAATCATGCCACAGGAGCCTAACGGACAACTGCTATTGCGGCACTAAACTAATGTCAAATCCGCTCAGATGGAAAATCAAGCGAACGTGAGTCGAGTGATTTAACTGAGCGGATTTAACGTTAGTTTGGTGCCGCAATAGCAGTTGTCCGTAAGGCCCTAGGAGTGATTCAGATCATGTAGATCCGATGCATATTCTTCGTAATGAGGGTAGCTACAATACATTGATACTATAATATCCAATTTAAAAAAAATATGCTAATATCCCTGGATCGATGGGGGAGTACTATGTCCAGCAGCGGACGTCATATGGCTGAATCGATCCATCGATCTCCAAAGAGGCCGGTTGGAAGCGGCCTGCATCCAGCGTTTCCCTGCGCTCTCTTTTAGATCGTCCGTCTATCTTGCGGGTGGACGTCCTACGCTGCGCTTACCGGTTCGTGGCAAATTACCGATACCACAGATTAATTAATATAGTTTATACGTACGGGGTGAACTATATAAATAACGTACTCTGAAGTGGCTTTCAGTCTATTTGTGTAGCCGTTTTCTGCTTTTTAGTATTTTGATGACAGTTTTGGTATATAATGTCAGTGAAAGTTTTTGCTAAATTTTGTTAGCAGTTTTGGTATTGTATGGATAATACTTGCAAACAAATAGGTCAAATGGCTTTCCGAGTAAATGATTGGTAAAACATTTGCGGGGGTGTTTTTTAGGGGTCTGTAGACGACGGACATATACGAGGGTATAATTGTACTCATTGTTATTAACAACTTTTACTATAAGACCAACCCTGAAATTGCGAAAACAATTTGCTGTTCCATAAATTTCGTTGCGTGTTATTAACATTTTTCTATGGAACAACTGATTTCGTTTTGTTATTTCAGGGTTGGTCCCAAAGTAAAAGTTGTTTATAATGATAAGTACAATGATATCCTTATGTATGTACGTCTTCTAACAGAACACCCAGTATACAAGGTTACTTGGAAAGGGTGTACTAAGCCGAAAGGGGTCCGTTACACTCATCATTAAGAACAACTTTTACTATGGGACCAACGCTAAAATCACGAAAATAATATTAGCTGTTCTATAAATTTTGTCGGGTGTCTATGACCGTTTTCTATGGAACAGCTGATATCTTGTTGGAGTGATGATTTACGTAAGAGAGCTGGCAGTAGCTGGAAGAGAAAAGCCAAAGATCGGGTTGAGTGGCGTGCTTTGGGAGAGGCTTATGTCCAGCAGTGGACTAGCTTAATGTTTTTTTTACATCGAACTAGGCTATAACGTTTCACTGCAATCTTACCTGACGGAAAGAGATGATGCGGCTGAAGATTGAGCAAGTTTGCCCAGTAATACCTATAGATAAACCTATTAAACCTAGACTTGAACACTCCAAGGTTGTAATGCTGCGGAAACAAAGACAGGCAAGGCGTTCTTTTGTTTTTGACCTTCTGAGCTTGGGGCGTGGGTTCGATTCCCACCTAGGACAAATATTTTTGTGATGAACATTTGTGTTTGTTCTATATCTGGGTGTTAATATATATTTAAAACTATATATGTATGTATATCAGTCTCTGGCAGCCATATCACAAGCTTTGCTTAGTTTGGTTTCTGATGACCGTGTGCAAAAATTACTCGAAATATTTATTTATTTGCCGTTCTAATTAAGAAAGAGGAGGCAAAACGCTTGGTGCGAATGAATAGCATTTCGAATATACATATAAGGAAGACGCTTGGTTGTTTATCTAGATATCATTATGATTATGTCCCTTTATTATAAACAAAATACAAGCTAATACTGACACTACAAATATGGTTAGACTGCCCATATACCGTTGAAGGTGTAAAGACAAACCAAATGCTCAAGCCCACTACCAGTTGGCAGCGTACCAACTGGTAATGGGTTGATGATGTTAACGATGAGCCACTGAGCCATAATCGCTACATTTGTATGTTTTCTTTTGTTAAATCCAAGCTTCATGCCATCTCTTATACTAAAGACGTATATTAAAATTCTATTAGTCTACCCCTAGCAACTCACCGGCACACTTGCGCAACTAAACTTAAGATCAGATTCTCGTAAATCAAGCCGTTAATCTAGCGTGAAATCTCCATGGGACGCAGTCGGATGGGCGTCGTAACGTTACCGAATGAATATTGAAACGTTATCGAATAGCCGCGTTTAATTCGAATCAGAATCGATTGGCGATTTAAACGCGAATGTGGGGGACTAGTTTTGAAAAGGGACAGATCATCATCATCTTCAGCCTTTCACCAAACTCGAAACAAAAATTATATAATTCTGCATAAGAAAATCGTTATTCCTGATAATAGCTTGTAATTAATCTGTAACAATGATCATTATAAAATCTAAAACTAGAAAGTTAAATGTAAAATAAATAAGTAAATCGGTAGTAAGTAGTTCACAGTGTATAGTAAAGAAATATTGTATTGTATTGTATTGCAAAGATATAAAAAAAATTGATCAAGCCACGCTCATTCTCGGCCTATTTTCAGGTATAACGAACTTTTGTTTTAGAACTAAATAATTTTTGTATCAGGTTAGGTTAAATTAGTATCATTAACAAAGTTCATTATATAACAATTTTAATTCTTGTTTAGGTAAAACAATAATAATAATAAATTTATTTCAGCCACTTATAAACCCATATACAACAAAACAGTAGGCAATTGTTAACATTCAGGTCACATTTCACACACAATAAAGACACAAATGAAAATTAATAAATCAATCATCAAGAATTTCCCGAATTTCTTATTGTATTTAAAGCGGCGTTAAAGCGGAAATACACTAGTGATCTGTAAACGAAACAGTTTTGAATCTATCAGTTTTATGAATATGAAACATTGCCCTATGCACATATTTAATTTTTATAGTCAGCTTTTTTATAAGAGACTAAAAACAATAAGTTCGGTGGCCACACTTATAAAGTTCTAAAGTCTTTCAATAGCAAACCATTCGAGTTTTCGCATATATTCAAGCATTCATAATATTTCACGTATATGAGTTTATACAAAAAAGGCCAAGGACACGCAGGGCTGTCTCAAATGTTCACAAGACATCATGAAATGAAATAAACTTCAGTCGATCTTGACTGGTGAAATAACTTTAGTTTAATTTAAATTTCATTCAGTAGACTAAAGAGGATATTTTGAAGCTACTAGGTATATATTATGGTAATAAAATATCTGATTTATCTATGTCCCTATTTTAATCGACATATAATTGCACCCAAATTTTCTATAGAAGAATTAAGGCTCTCGAAATAAAAAAAAATCCTTGCCCAAAAAAAAGGCGACTTAATTCCAAGTGCATGTTTAATTTAAGACAAAAAGGCTAAAAAGAGAACTATGTAGGATATCAGTGACACGACGCAGCTCGTTTTGAATAAATAAAGAAGACGTCGTGAAGCTAAGAATAACTACACAAAGAAACCAAGTACGTTCGCAAAATTTAAGCCATTCAAATGGTGATATATGGCTCCAAAAAAAATATAAAAATTTTACTATGACAATTTGCGCGGTGAAATCGTACCACAACAAATCAGAAAAGCAGCATAAGAGTTATTGTGTAACATTCCACAGGTAATCTATTAATTTTCTTGCTTAAATCGTTTAAAATACCAATCGAAACGTAAGCTACAAAGCGAATTTGTAGATTACGTTTTGAGAAGGCGTTGTTTGGAAACCTACCTTCTCTGAGTAGTTATTCTAAGTCGTGAAGCTTATATATATATATATATATATATATATACATACTGATGAAGAAGCTCTTCTTAATGCGTGATTTTGTTAGATATTTTAACTTTTTATATTTGAAACTCAGTGTATACGAATAAAGCTTTAAAATAATTAGGAAAAAAAGAAAACAATTAGCATTATTTTTGTTTTTTCAGTCGTGGTCGTTTCATTGCGAGGCAAAAGCACTCCCTTTCTTTCGTCCACGCCTTTCTATTCTGCGCGGACCAGTCTTTTTAATGGGAGTCAAGCTCGTCTCGC
This sequence comes from Agriopis aurantiaria, assembly GCA_914767915.1. Taxonomy (NCBI): domain Eukaryota; kingdom Metazoa; phylum Arthropoda; class Insecta; order Lepidoptera; family Geometridae; genus Agriopis; species Agriopis aurantiaria. The sequence goes on from OU612003.1 coordinate 3,440,145, forward strand.
ATTCTTTTTCTGGGCCTTCCAAGAGGTCGTTCATGCGGGAGCCATTCGGGAGTGGTTCTTGCCCACAGCTTATCCGACATTCTACTTAAGTGTTCGGTCCAGTCCCACTTTTCTTTACCAGCTTTTCCGAAACAAAAACTTACAAAAGAAAAAGTTAAAATTAAAAATGTTTAAAAATGTGTCATTAAAAGTGTTTCAGCATCCGCCGTCGATTCTGTTACGTAAATTCTTTCCATCCAATGGTTGCCTGGAAGAGATCGCTTTTAGCGATAAGGCCGCCACTTGTGGCACTAGCTCGTAAGTGTTTTCTATCGTGTTGTAATTTTTATTTCTGGTGTACACAATAAAGAATTTCTATCTACCTATCTAAAAGAATAAAGACAGATATGAAGGTTGTGTTTGTATTTTTTTCAGTAGTCTACCAGCCCTAGTGAAGGGCAAACAGTCAATTTGTATTTGTGTAGAAATATATGTTTATGTGTAGCGTACGTGGAACGTGCCAATCGTAAAGGGACGATCGACTCATATTTCTGGCGTATTTCGTGGGTAAACCTATAACATATTTTGGAACTATGTAGTTCTTAACGATGCCTCCGACTTTGGGCCATTTTCAGGGTTCCGTAGTACTTTAGAACCTCCTAAGGTCTATAATTGTTGAAGTAAGTGCATAAAACTTTGCACAATTAAAGTTTTACTATATATCTCATATTTAAATACTTAAAAGTATATTTTTGCATATTAGGGGTACATGTGAAATATGGATGATTTTTTACGCTGCACACGAAGTGTTATTTTAATATTTAATAGGTATAAGGTCGTAGGTGTTTTATTATAACCATCTAAAACTTGTTTAAACTATTATAATAAACAACCGGTTGATTATTTTTATTGTCTATTAATAACTGACTATAGTTAGAGCTGATCAACGACAGCAAAATTAAAATCAGCATGCGCAGAGAGGTCTCTTTGTATCTTTTATCGCATTTACAACGGGGAGTGTTCTGAAGAACTGTTTGATCTGATGCCGGCGTCGCGGTTTTACCATCGCACTAGCCGCCACCGCCTGAAGGCTCATCCACACATCATAGATCAGTGGAAATCGCACACTGTCCGATTCACTCGATCCTTCTTGACCTGCAAAATGTGGAATGAACTACCTTCTACGGTGTTTCCGAGAAGCTACAACATGGGGTTCTTCAAAAGGCGAATTAATCGAGTCCTAAAGGGTCGGCAACGTATTTGTGATGCCTCTGGTGTTACAAGTACCCATAGGCGACGGTGACTGCTTACCATCAGGCTGCCCGTCTGCTTGTTTGCCACATATGGCATTAAAAAAAAATCAAAATTAATAGAGATACAAGCATTTTAATATCTTGCACAGTATACTTACAAATGACGTCACTTGTAAATACGCTATAGAAACTCTATACTCACACTCACTTTGCCGGAAAGGGCCACATTATCTGTTCCTAATCCTATCAAAAACGATTTTCCGATAGCTTATTGTACAGATAAATAATAAGATAAATAAGATTTTCAACATATACTAAAATATCATGACACAATAAACAAACACATCTTACAATTTTATTGCAATCCATATACTTTATTACAGTAAATATTGCCACTATCTCATACGAGTCACAAAAGTAACGTAAAGTGCGCACGTAAACATCGTGGCGTGAAATCTGTTCAGTCACGTACTTCAGGAAATAAATCATTGGCGTCATAACGATGCTACGAGATAAGTAGATGTCTACGACGTAACGCCGTTACGGATTGCTACGGCGTAGGCGGCGTAGCGACAAATGCTTAGGAACGCGTGTCGATTTTCTTTTGGAGTGTTTATTTCTGCATGATTGATGTGCTTATGTGCTTATGTGACGCAGCGTAGGTAGGCCTCCCACTAGATGGACCGACGACATAGTAAGAGTCGCTGGCATCCAGTGGATGCAAAAGGCAGGCTGTCGTTCAGTGTGGAGGTTAGGGGGGGAGGCCTATGTTCAGCAGTGGACGTCTTCTGGCTGATGATGATGATGATGATGATGTGCTTATATCTAAAAGGATTCAAGTTTGTTTGTATTAATGATAGCGTTGCTTTTTTAACCGACTTCAAAAAGGAGTAAGGTTTTCAATGGAATGCCGTATTTTTATATTTACATATAATTTATTATTAAAACATTTATAAAATATACACTAAAGCGATGCTATAGCAAGTGAAACAAATTCAAAACATTGTAATTTAAAAATAATAAAAATATAAATTTTATCAATATTTTTGCGTCAACAGTAGATGTCACTGAAAGCATACTTTTCACAAATGTTGTTAGCCATTTTTGTGAACATATAGTTAACATTATAGTGTACAGTTGGTCAGTAGGGGTAGGGTAGTTAAGTAGTGTGCATAGTTTGTTTCGGCATGTCATTAATTACGGACAACTAGCAGCATATCAGATTAAAATTAAATAATTATGTACATTTTTTTTAAACCCGATATCATCATCAATTCAGCCGTAGGACGTCCGTCGTCCACTGCTGGACATAGGCCGTATCGATTTCCAAAAGGGCCGGTTGGAAGCGGTCTGCATCCAGCGTTTCCCTGCGGTCTCTTTTAGATCGTCCATCCATCTTGTGGGTGGACGTTCACGCTGCGCTTACCGGTCCGTACATATACAATACATACAAACAAACAAACGTGAAGTTAAATAAAAGCTTGTAAAACTTGTTCTATTCAAGAACTAAATTTATTATTGCAAGGTTCTTCGCTGCACTAAACCCAAGGTTCCTCGTAAAGTGCCTAAAATCCACTATAATACGCTCCATAAACTACTTACATTGTGAACTCTACGGAACACTGCGAGGAATTTTTAGTGCACATTTTCTTTTGTAATAAACTCTAGGTGAGAAGTTCAATTTACAGTTTCGTGTGATTTATTTTTAAGGCTAAATGAGGTTTATTACTTTTTAGATAAATTGGTCGATAGATATTATTAAATCCCTGTTGTCCGCAATTTCAAACGCGTTGACTTTCATATAAAATTTCAACCCTCTTGTGCTCCCTTACAAATGGCAAGATGGATGGACGACCTAAAAGAGACCGCAGGAAAGCGCTGGGCGCTTCCAACCGCCCTTTTGGAGACCGATGGGCCTACCAGCAGTGGACATCCTAAAGCCGAAATGATGATGATGAGCTCTTATAATTCGGCCTTTTCACAAAATTCTTTATTAACGGTTCTCTTCGATCCATGTTATTTTTTATATTTTTTTTATATTTGTCATTGTTTAGTTTGTAATTAATTGATATGGATGTAAATCTGGAATAAACTGTTTTCATTTCAGATCATAAAGAGTCTACCTGTAAAATTTATTTTCTTAGGTCAATTAGTTTTCGATATTTCGTGGTTAATGAGTGAGTGAGTGTTATTAAGTTTTTAACGGATGTTTCGAACGCCTTGTGGTGTCCGTGGTCACAGTTAGAATAGATGAAAATGTCTATAGAAATGTTATGTAATTATTTACAAGTAGGTACCGCCAATGATATTTAATTGTAATTTGTTTAAGTACAAGTTGGCAGTCAAACGCAAATCTATTAATAAAATAAAACAATTAAATTAAATAAGTAAATCCAATAGGTGCAAAAACAGTGAAACAGTGAAATAAAATCTTGTTATACAGAACCAGAACAAGTTTCAATCCAAAATTAAATAGGGGACTAGATTAAATAAGTAGTTGGCAAAATAGAGTTGATTTGAATAGTGGCGTAACTCAAACTTTTAGTTTTATGTGAGTTTAAAACCCTTCGGTTTATGTGCGTTAAGGGTACAGAAAACTGTGGGTGAACAAAACTTCGCTACGTAAAATGCGTACGTAAATACGTGGTGAACGTACTTCACGCACTGCTGGCCTACTTAGTTATAATTTGGGTAGGATAGTAAAAATAATAAAAATTAAAATTAAATGCAAGAAAGCCCAAAATATTATCTTAAACAAATCTAATAAATTTATCATCATCATCATTTCTGCCATAGGACGTCCATTGCTGGACATAGGCCTCTCCAATCAATATCCAAAGAGCCGGTTGGAACCGGCATGCATCCAGTCGTTTTCATGCATTCTCTTTTTGGTCGTCTATCCATCTCCCTGTCTGTCTTGGTCGTTGGTCACCGCTACCGCTCACCGCTAATTTATTTATTTATAAATGAATCCCTCTTTACCTTGGTCACGGCATAACTTGAGAATCTAATTCTTAGTCATCATTTCAGCCGTAGGACGTCCACTGCTGGACATAGGCCTCCCCCATCGATCTCCAAAAGGGCCGGTTGGAAGCGGCCTGCATCCAGCGTTTCCCTGCGGTCTCTTTTAGGTCGTCTGTCCATCTTGTGGGTGGACGTCCTACGCTGCGCTTGCCAGTCCGTGGTCTCCATTCCAGAACCTTTCGGCCCCATCGGCCATCTGTTCTGCGTGATATGTGCCCTGCCCACTGCCATTTCAACTTACTAATCCGGTGGGCTATAATTCTTAGTAGAAGGTTCTTATAGAAAGAAAAATTAAGAAAATTGCGCAGAAAATTGGAAAATTTCAGAAAACTTAACGATTATTACTTCGTGCGTTTGACAGGTTTGAGATAGGGCAATATCTGTTGGGTCAGGTCGAGTCAGCTAGTAAATTAATAAAAGTAAATCCTACTTGTTTCAATGACGTCATTGAGCCATAAAGACTGCGATTTCGCATTTATGAAATGCGAACTTTCAACCCTGGCTATAGACAAATGTAGCATTTCCAAATGAATTTGTTTTCAATCCGCACATTTTGCAGCGTTGCAGAGGTTGTAAAATGAATTTTAGTTGGGATTTAGTTTAACGCGCCTGCTATTTGAAACGTTCATTTAGTGTTTGAGGGAAATCAGATGTTACATGTTATTATAATCCTATTCTATTAAGCTTTAAATGGGTTTAGAATTGGCTATTACATTTCTAGTTTAGAATATGTTTTTTATTATATGATATTGCATATAATAAACTTGCGTTTGACCACCACCTTGCCTGATGTTAAGCGATGATGCGGTCTACGATGCAACACGCTTGCCTAGAAGAAATCGATTGAGATTTGAAGACACGGATTATAACAATCGGGGAACACCCATACAGGCAGTGCATTCCATAGATAGATGACAATATTAAATCATACAAGTACCCGAAGTTGCGTATACAGTCGGTTTTTTTTTAAATTAATAATTACCTTCAAAAAGTTTTAATGCGCGAGTGAGATAGCGGTGCAATTAAATTCAATTTATTTGCCAAAACACATGTAGAAAAGTGAGCTGTTACAAAATTATACTTAAGTGCAAATATGCCTACATTTCGGAGAGTGTGCATCTGATCTTCATGATCTAATTCCCTCCTGCCCATTTTTCTACCGGATCGATACCGCTTTATGATTGGTATTCCGAAAACTAAAACGAAGCGCTTTGATTCCACTTTTATTATGCGAACTGCTAGTCTGTGGAATGCGCTGCCTGAATGGGTTTTCCCCGATAGTTACAATCTGGGTGTCTTCAAATCACGAGTGAATCGGTTTCTTCTAGGCAAGCGTGCTCCACCGTAGACCGCTTAACATCAGGCGAGTTGGCGGTCAAACGCAAGCCTAATATTAAATAAATAAAAATATGCCTTTCCTGGATGAGGCATACAAATACTTATAAAAGTCACAAACTAAGCTAAAAGAAAATAAAACAAAAGAAAAAACAAAAAAGTACATAATTCAGACTCCTCGGCCGCCGCCTAGGCCACCGATTGTCGCACGTTTTTAAGCTGTTTTATTGTGTGTATGAAATTTACGGTGTGAACAATAAAGAGTTTATCTATCTAAAGACATAAAGAGTGTCATAAAAAACACATACAATTATCCCGTCTAGTAATTCTGTCAATTATTAGCTGTAAGCAATGTAAGTGAATAGTAGAATCAATTAACTCTGCGCTAGACTTCCCAGCGGATATTTTGAAACTGCATACTAATTACCTTGCTCGTGCACAGACTTATGTCATCTAGATGTGGCAGAGATCCGTCAGAGTACACCGTAAATCATTACCACAGTATACACCGTAACACCGTTTGAGACGGCCCTGACTTTCAATAATTTTCATAAGAACATGCTATTGATTTATAATTCGGTTTTGTCAAGTCAATTTGGCAATATTGGCATCGATTCTGATGCACTCTAAACTAAACTAAATTTGACAGCTCTGAAATCGTTGCCATCCTTCTCTCATGTATTAAAATCAAAAGAGTCCTGTCAGATTAGTTTAGTTTAGTGAATGGTATGTCAGAATAGGCCTCAATATGACTTATTGAAATGGTTATTGGTTTTCGTTCTTCATCGTACTAATTTCAACTGTAATTTTTGTGTTGCGCAATATTTTCGCTGAATGAGAACCAATTTTAATGATTCTTTTTTTAATGAATCATGAGGGTAGTTTCATCAGCAGACGATATACAACCATTAAGGGTGGAATATTAGGGAATTCATCCCGTTAATGGATCTTCCTGTAATGTATTAACTGTAACTGTAATTTGCAAAAAAAAATTGTGTGATATTGCCTATGTCTATTTGGTTTAACTTTTTAATCCTCGACGAATGATTACGTATAATAACTTATTTAACGTGTATCTGTGTGTCTGTCTGTGGCATCGTAGCTCCCAAAAAGCTGAACCGATTTTGATTTAGTTTATTTTGTTGTTGAGAAGGTGACTTGACCGAGAGTTTTTTTATGATTCAAGAAAATTTGTTCAGCCGTCTGAAGATCATCAGTTTTACGGTCGTTTTTTATTTATTTTGTAACTTACTCTTGTTGAGATATTTATTTGTATTACGTTTTTGAAAAACACCAGGTGTTTTTTTTTGGTTGATTAGCTAGGCTTTTGTCTCCAACTTATCTGATATTAAGTGACGGCGTGTTCAATGAAAGATTAGAAGAAAATGACGGGTTCTGTTCTAAACTTCTTGTCGCTTCCATTGTACGTACGTCTACGAGGTTACGTAAGGCCCGCCCGCCACGGCAGCAATATTCTTAATATTACCCTGTACAGTGATATTATGAGGGTAATATAGCCTAGTATACTAGATATTAATACTAGCGGCTTCGTAGCGTGCATAAATGAGCTACGTGGTAGGAATTCATTCGCTTTTTGTGGAGACAAAGGAAACTATAGTCAAACCAACCTATTTTGTCATAAGAAAACAGCAGCAAAAATATTTTTCTTTTTTATTATAGAAACTGAAGTGGTTTTCACACATTTTATTTATATTACACGGGAATTACTCACGTAAGATTAAGCCGGTCACTCCGACTATAGTTTCAACCGCATTAGGTGAGTAATTCCCGTGTAATATAAATTAAAAAAAAATCTTTTGTTTTTTTTTTTTATATTCTCTCCTCTTTGAAAAGTTTGGCGTCGCACTCCTTGCCATTTGCCATAAATTGTCAAACAAGTCAGATTCAAGCAAAGTAAGTCACGGTCAAGTCAAAGTCATGCTCCAGTAAAGTGGTGGAAACTTTACAAGAGGCTTCCATGGAGCTTTGGAAGCAACACAAAAATATATGTTTAACTTAGCCACACTCGAGCACGTCCACGAGCACTTAATTTTTTTTTTTTTTTTTTTTTTTTTTATGCCATAGGTGGCAAACAAGCAGACGGGCTGCCTGATGGTAAGCAGTCACCGTCGCCTATGGATACTTGTAACACCAGAGGCATCACAAATACGTTGCCGACCCTTTAGAACTCAGCACCATTATTACGCATGAACACTCCAAAATACACAAGTTTATCTAGCTAGTGAAGCTGCTGATATCAATAGTAACTGTATCCTTAGTTCCTGACTAGTTTACTAAGTACTAGCTGTTGCCCGCGACTTCGTACGCGTAGCCTTTCATATAGACTTTCAACCCCTTTTTGTCATCCTTAATTCGGCCTTTTCGTAAATGCTTTCTTCATCATCATCATCATCATCTTCATCATTTCAGCCGTAGGACGTCCACTGCTGGACATAGGCCTCCCCATCGATCTCCAAAAGAGCCGGTCGGAAGCGGCCTGCATCCAGTTTCTCTACGGTCTTTTTTAGGTGGTCTGTCCATCTTGTGGGTGGACGTCCTACGCTGCGCTTACCGGTCCGTGGTCTCTTTCGTTGTTTTACATTACATATGTATTGTAAAACAATAATATATATTCAATACGATGGATACTAATCTGCATAATTTCATCGCAGGGAATTAACTAACATAGGGTTATCCGATGTAATTAGTGAATAATTCATTTTACCGATAAACTAGTGGATATTTATGTTTTGTTCTTGGATTAATGGAAATTATGGCTATTTGAAGTGTAATGGTACTAAATTTATTTGTATAATTACGATATTTATTTCTCGTTTTGATGCAAAATCATGTACATCATGTGTTCAGCTGCGATACGACTGTACGAATTATGATGGAGTTGTTTGATTTGGAATATTTCACTGTCTTATATATATTTTTGAATCTCGATAAATCATACTTATTTCAGTAATTTAAATGACTTGGGCCCGGGTATGTCCTAAAACTGCGCCCAGAACCACCGGAGGATGGGAAGCAGCGTCCTGTTAGTACACGGTGAACGTACTGCGATCCCCAAGCCGCCTGCCAAGCGTGGGGATTATGACTTGCCATCTTTAACTTCGTTTCTTTCATTATCTTTGGGTTAGTAGTTTTTTCCAATAAGTATGAAAATTTTTGTACAGGCACCTGTGCAAAGCCTGTATGGTTTGATTTGGCAATAGCAAACAATTTGTTCGAGAGCTTACCAATTTTGAAGTCGGTTTTTTGCAAACATAACGGCCGTCGGTCTGATGTTCTCAATTCGACTGTATGTTTTTTAAATGTTTGTTTCGCAATTACTCCGTCAATTATAAATTGATCTTGATGATCCTTTTTTGCTTGGTAGGTCATACTTCAGAGGTGGTCCCATATAAATTTAATCGAATTGAAAATAGCGCTTTTTGAAAATTCAACAAAAACAAAAAAGATATACACAGATAACGATATGGTTTATGGTTCCCTTCAGCAAAAGTTTTGAGGAAATTTAATCTCTGTTTCAACTGTAACTTTTCAACTGTTTAGTTTAAGTTTGTACATGTAGGTATAGCCTTGAAGTCAGTTTAAGTTTTTTTTTAAAAACGTCAACCGTTATTATTGGTGAGTAAATGAGTAAGTAAATGAGTATTACATATATACTTTTCTAGTTGAATTTAATTCACAATTTTTCCCTATAACGTGCAATAAAATACCAAGCACCATAGTTTCACGAAACTAAAAAAAACTCTACTGGAATAGCGCTCAAAAAGTTATACAAATATGACACCAGCTGCCAAATGAATTTTTCAAGTAACATAGCCGGACAGCTTAACTCTGACACGCGAAAATTAACTCTATCTGCAACTATGTAAAGTTAAAAATACTCGACAGAATTTAGTAGCTGGCTACTTAACCGAGTGCAGATTTTAACCAAACGTAATCCTGGACGAGCGTTTGAGTTTAAGTTGAATTTTTAGTTGAATCCGGTGGATTTTAATATCATGTTTTGTATGGTTTATTTTGAATATGGGTTTATCTGGTTTTTCAATTAAAAGTCCCTGCTTAACAGTTATATTAGTAGTATAAACCCGTAACCAAATTTGCTGACTTTCGAACTTTTGCAAACATAAGTATACCTACTTGGTTACGCATATCGACTGTACTAAGCAGAAAAGAGGTCATATATTTATTTTCCGAAAAAAATACTAAGGAGCTGATTAGGTACAAAGCTGAAATTTGGCAAGTATGATTCTTTAGGGGGTGTAGAGTAAAGGTCTGGTGCGTAATGATTTTGCAAAAGGGCCAAATTAAGGGGGCCAAAAGGGGGTTTAAAGTTTATATGAAAATTTACACGTACGTAGTCGTGGGCAACAGCTAATATTATATATACGTATTTTTATTACATAGTAAGGTAAACAGTCCTCCGCGAACTGAATACTGACCGAAAGTCCCGAGTAAACTGGCCAACTTTAATGTATTGATAATAAAAACATTTACACGATAATGACTCATATTCGGGCGATTATCGTAAATTTACATTACTGACAAATAGTTTTTCCATCAGTCAAAATAATTGAACTAACCTTTAAAGGTTAGTCAACCACTTTGCTTAGACCTTGACACACCGTATTTTTGAAGATAAATCGAGGTTTAGATATTTTGGTGCTAGAATGTCATGTACCAAATAGGCAGGTATGATATACAGGCTGTTGCGATAACACCGAAGTAAGGTAACGACGTCATTTTGTTCAGGTCTAGAAAATCTTGAGGTAGTAAAATACTTTGACATGAGATAAGGCTCTTGTGTGACCGATATCAATATTTTTAAGATTGTGTTTTGTAGGGTTCCGTACCCAAAGGGTAGAAACGGGACCCTACTACTAAGCCTACGATGTCCGTCTGTCCGTTTGTCTGTTCTACCTTTAAACGGCTGTATTTTTTGCACCGTAATAATTGGACAATTGACATATGTAACGTTACGGTGGATTAGCTAACAAATAATAAAAAAGGAAAAAAAAGGTAATAAAAAAAAACTGCCGTAGGACGTCCACTGCTAGACATAGGCCCCATAGATGCCCAAAAGGACCGGTTGGAAGCGGCCTGCATCTAGCGTTTCCCTGCGGTCTCTTTTAGATCATCTGTTCGTATGGACGTCCTAAGCTGCGCTTACCGGTCCGTGGTCTCCATTCCAGAACCTTTCGACCCCAACGTACAAGCGTACAAGCGTCAAACTAGGCATGATTATATTACACACTCTAAAGTGTAACAACAAATAATAAACAATGGCCAAGTGCGAGTCGGTGACAAGTGTCTGTTCATTACCATGTTATAACTGGTAATTTCGTTATTGTATTTTGTGGTGGTACGGAACCCTCAGTGCGCGAGCTCGACTAAAACTTGGCCGGTTTATTTATAAGTGTGACCTTAATTGTATTGGTATGAAGTGGGAATTTTTTATGGTTGAATGTTTTATTTTGGCGGAAAAGTTTTAAAAAACGTTTTTATCTAATAATTTTTCGATCTCTCAGCCTTACAATAAACACAAAAATTATCCACGAATATGGACACGAAAATTGCTTTATATTTAAATTTTATTGAAATTGACGTGGTTTTCACATTTTGTTTATGTAATACGGGCAAAACGAAACAGTCGCGCGCGCGCACTAACCTTGAAAAAGACCTGAGGTTGAAAGGAATAGCTGAAGTCAGCTATTCTGACTATTGTCGGAATAGCTGAGTAACTCCCGTGTCATTTGCACATAATAAGTTGAACTAGTTCGACTTATTTTGTGCATTTTCGTTCTGAACTGACAGCTTGCGACTCCTGTAACCCGCCATTATAAGCTCTCTATTAGGTATTTTAAAAAAATTGGTCACAAATAAACAGTTTTTTTTTTTTTCTATATCTGCGCCAGTTCACAAACCTTCGACTGATTTTGCCCATATTCAAATTTAATTTATTTTATCGTATTAACTACTTACCTAAGAAATTTCGTGAAGATCGGATCAGCAAAACAGCATACGTTTTGCTGAACTGATTGACGAACAAATATTCAACAAGTCAAGAAGCCGATTTGTCCCGTTCTTATCTAAGACTTCTCTTCACTCGGTCACAAATTAACTAACGTGGTGATTTTTCAAAATAACTACGTTTCACCACATTAAGACTTGGGTGAAAAATAACACCGCCTGAGTGCAGGTGAACAGTTAACAACGGCTGAACTACAGCGCGATGAAGATAAATAGGACAGCTAACTTTAAAAACTTCGCAGTCTAGAAATGGGTGGAAACTTACACTTGATTGTTGAGAAGAAATGGGAGCGAATCGGTATTTTTTTTTGTTATTTTTTTAAACGGCGTAGTATTAACGCCTTTTAGAAGTACTTTGCGGTTTTAGCCGCTCTTCTGTTGTTGCGTATTAGCACAAATAGCCGATCTCAACAAATCAGCGATAAAAAACTCTGACATTGCTGGCTGGCCTCTCAGCCAGCCAATACAAAATCTCTTACACATTTTTTTGCAACGGACAATACGGCCAGTTTTCGGATGGGCGAAAATTGCATTTACAGTTAACAGCTATGTAATTCTTTCAAATAACAAAGAAACAAGTGAGGCCTTTCTTTGTTATTTGAAAGAATTAAGAATTAATATCCACAAGATGGACGGACGATCTAAAAGAGACCGCAGGGAAACGCTGGATGCAGGCCGCTTCCAACCGGCCCTTTTGGAGATCGATGGGGGAGGCCTATGTCCTGCAGTGGACGTCCTATGGCTGAAATGATGATGATGATGAAGAATTAATATTCCAAATTGTTTTCAACATTAGTATTTTGAAGATAGCGAAGTGTATTTAGATTATCTTTGAATTAGTTCAAACCCCCATATAAGTCCCAAGATACTAATCCACTTACAGAATGATTTTGAAAGCGCAGCGAACTAATGGCAAAGAAAATCGACAAACACCGCTTGACTTTGCCATATTTGCATCGGAATAACCGGAAAAATCCGGATTTCTCCAGCTTGATCCGGTCTGAACTGGCTGCAGCCGGTCGAGTAGCTAATCCTTGGATTATTAGGTTTAGTTCAGTTTAAGAGGGTTTGCGTGTGAGTCCGCGTCGATAGGAGTAAATATCAAGGAATAAGTATTTAATACTATTTCATCTGTTTTGTATGTGTGTGTCTGTATGTATATGGCGTGTAAGACTGATCACTATTTTTCTTGAGCTACAATCGTTAAGCCATGCCGGAGGTCTTAACAACAACCGACTAGCTATGTCAGAGGCTTTCGAGCGGCCTAAAAATTCTGACAATTGGTCTGGGTGGGTACCACAATTTCAAAGCATTCTTATAATCATAAATACCTTATACTAAGCTTTGTTTCGCTCGCTCAGCTAATACGAGAGCATGAAAAAATTCAAAATAAGTTTATTTTATTATAAAAAGAGCGGCAAACAAGCAAGCGGTCCGCCTGATGGTAAGCGGAAACCACCACCTATGGACACTTGCAACACTAGCAGTGTTGACGGTGCTTTGCCAGCCCGGAGAAGTAATTATAGACCCTTTTGATTGAAATAAGAATGTTTCACCTGGTCAATATTTTGTTCAAATTTAGGTACTTACCTATGGAGCAGAAGAGAACCTATTTGAGCTGAGCGTACCCCTATTGCCATAAGTTGTATCTTCTTATGTTTCTTATAGTATATGTCCATTGTTTCTGTTTTTTGGCAATAAATATATTTTATTCTTATTGAAATAAATTAAAATCATATTAAATACTTCAAATAGTTATTTCGTTCTGTTAAAAATTGGTTGATCTGTTAAGTCGGTCGAATTAGAGAACCTGAGTTCTATCTAAAAATAAAAGCTCATGAATAATATAAACAACAATTTACCAAGTAAATACTAATTATAATATAGTGCATAACCGTAAAAGATAACAATAGTTATTATTTTAAAAAACAGTACGAAATGTTTTGATTCCACTTTTATTGTGCGCATTGCCAGATTATAGAATGCGCTGCCTGTGTGCCCCGATAGTTACAGACTGGGTGTCTTCAAGTCGAGAGTGAATCGGTTTCTTCTAAGCAAGCGAGCTCCATCGTAGACCGCATCATCGCTTAACATCAGGCGAGATGGCGGCCAAGCGCCAAGGCGGCTAGCCTATTCAATTACAAAAAAATAATAATTTTCATATTTAATAAGTAAATGAAAATTGATGACCGAAATGATAATGAAAAACACACCAACTTTTAAGTAAACTCTAGCTAATGAATCCCAAGGGTAACTGGCATGTACAGAAACTGTTTACAAACCCTTAGAATGAAAGGTCACTAATAAAAACCACCCCCCTTGTTTCAACCCTTAAAACCACGCAGTATATAACATGACATCTACCCTTAATAATAGCTCAACAGACATTTTAATTACGATTTCATCCCTTTTATAGCTATTTCATTTGTAACGGCAACGAACGATGAAAATTATAGGCGAGGAGATGAGGCATTTTTTTAATACTAGTGATAGTCAACTATGTGACACCACATTGCAATATGTGAGTTCAAGTCTGAACAACAAGTCTGAGCTTCCGTTAAAGGATAATATTGCAAGGGAGACTATAGCATGATGATAGGGGCGTTACTTCTGGTTGCAAGTCAGACGCCTAGTTACTACTTAATCTCAGTCTGTCGTTAAAAGCCTCATGATATCTTCCAGCAGCATAATAACTTGAATCAGGTGAGAAGTGAACATCATCATTGTCAACATCAGCCCGAAGATGTCCACTGCTGAACACAGGCCTCCCCCATAGATGTCCAGCAGTGGTAAGAACGTAAACCTAGAATAAAACTTAAACAGCGACAATTTGTTGTAACATGATTAATATTTTTGCTATTATAAATGTATATGATTATTTACGGGATATTTACTGTGGTAAGGTTGTGGAATGAGCTCCCGATATTTCGGCGCAGTTACATGCACCATGTTCACGGGTGTTCAAGATATATGACATTTACAAACATGCACTGGGCCAGCATGGTGGATTATAGGACCCATCCTCTCTCTCTCTCTCTATCTCTGAGAGAGAACGAAAACCACGATCCTGATCACTTTCGCTAAGTTTCTGAACGTATTTCGACTGAGACTGTAGCTCTATAGCTCTAGTGTTTTGGTCTTTACGGTTTCCGAGATAAAATATTCACGCATTCAAATAATTCAAAGATAAAACATTCACGCATTCAAAGTTCGCATTCAAAATGTGTTCAAAATACTATACGCAGTGATACAGTGAGTGTGTTTTGTCGGGACTTAGGTTCACGTTCGAGTTCCAGTGATATCCGTAGAAAAAGACTAAGAAAGAGGGTAGATCGTTATGTCTGCACCTAACTTTTTAACTGTTCGACCAACCACCCGTATTCTTCAGTCTTCCCGCGAACATGGTGCATGTAACTGCGCCGAAATATCGGGAGCTCATTTCACAACCTTACCACGGTAAATATCCCGTAAATAATCATATAACTTTAGTGAACAACCGTGATAGTTTAAAGCAGTGTTTTATAAATGTATGTTAATCTATTCACAAACATTTATAATAGAACCTAATTAGAAAAATAAATGGCAATGGCAAAATTTGAAGTGGCAATGGGCAGGCCACATCGCTCGGAGAACCGATAACCGATGGGGCAGAAAGGTTCTTGAGTGGAGACCACGAACCGGAAGACGCAGCGTAGGTAGGCCTCCCACTAGATGGACCGACAACATAGTAAGAGTCACTGGCATCCAGTGGATGCAAAAGGCAGACTGTCGTTCAGTGTAGAGTTGGTATCGAGCCGTAACTTCTTCCACCCGTACCCCAAGACTACATTATCTGAGTCGGAAATCGGCCGATTTGTCTTTAATAACTCTGCAAAATTGGCGTTACTGTGTAATGGTCGTTCCGGACCCGGTTTATTAATCGAGGATTTATGCCCGAAGGGTAAGTGATTGCAGTTAACCGACCATTGTAGAATCGGGCTAGGGTTTCTATAATAATTATATGATTGAAGCTATTGTTTCTAAAGCAAATACCCTGGACCTCAGATCAGAAAAAAAGGGAGATATGGTAAGGTGGCGTGGAGGGTGCGAACGCATCTGACCTCATCACCATCAGCCAGAAGACATCCACTGCTGAACATAGGCCTTCCCCTTTAACCTCCAGCCTAAACGACAGCCTGCCTTTTGCATCCACTGGATGCCAGCGACTCTCACAATGTCATTAGTCCATCTAGTGGGAGGCCTACCTACGCTGCGTCTTCCGGTTCGTGGTCTCCACTCAAGAACCTTTCTTCCCCATCAGTTATCGGTTCTTCGAGCGATGTGGCCTGTCCATTGCCACTTCAACTTGCAAATTTGAACAGCTGTCGGTGACTCTGGTTCTTTGGCGAATATCCACGTTTCGGATTCTATCGCGCAAAGAAACTCCGAGCATAGCTCTCTCCATTGCCCCCTGAGTTTTTCCATAAAGCTAACAGTCCACTTTGATCATCTGGGAATACAATCACCTGGGTGACCACAGGCGACTCCATTTCGGTAAGGAAAACATCGTGAGGGAACCGGTATGTCCAAACACCTCAAAAGTTCTAAGACACGAAATTCATCAACATGCACTGGACCAGCATGGTGAATTTGGGCCCATCCTCTCTCTCTCTGAGAAGAAGGCTTGTGTCCCACCAGTGGGAACATGATAGGCTGAAATAATGATGAGAGGCTAGTAGCGAAAATTCGAAGATTTTGGGACAGTCATATCCAGCAGTGAGTTAATATTGGCTGATTATGTTAATGATGGCTCAGGGGCGTGCATTAGGAGAGGCCTATGTCCAGCAGTGAACAGTTAGAGGCTGCTGATGATGATATTGATGGCTCTATTACTTCGTTGACATAGTATGAAAACTCGCTACATAGTACTGATCCAAAGCCACGTTAGCTGACTTTAAAGAAAAGTTTCAAGTCGGAAAACCTCGTCGCAAACCGAAAATTTAAATAAATGGGAAACAACAATAAAACACCCCATCACTCTACCAGTCTTGCGTCTCATTAACACACTTAGCAGTAATATTGAAAAAAGGTCCGATATAAAGGGCGGTCGTCGAGGTAGACTTCCAATATTTTTGTATGCAATATTACGTACCATATGTTCTGACAAATAAATATTTTGAATTTGAAAGAACTAGGTCAGAATAGGGGTCTTACGGCCAGCTGCTTACGCGGTATCAAACTAACGTTAAAATCACGCAGTTCGGAAACTTACGCGAACGTGAAACTTAACGCGCTCACATACGGTTCAATTTTTCATCACCTAAACTGGATTGCTTTAAACATCTAGTCGTAAGGCCCCTGGCCATATTTGAGATTTTTGGGGTCGAGACATTGGGCCCATGGAGACTGGGAATTAACCACATTTTCAAAAATATTTCAATCTATAATACTGTCTTGTTTCTTGCTTAACGCATAAGCATTGCCATTCAGCGTGGTAACGCCGCCAGCATGCTGAGTACGCTGCCAACTGGCAATGGGCTTGAACATTTGGGTTGTCTTTAGATCTTCAACGGTCTATGGGCAGTCTAACTGTTTAGTGTTAGTTTTAGCTTGAGATGGTAGTCAAACGCAAGCCGATTATATAAAAAAAAGCTTAGTTAACAAAGGCACATGCCAGTTAAAAAAAACCGGACAAGTACGAGTAGGACTCGTGCAAACGGAACCCTCAGAGCGCGAGTCCAAAAAAAAACCTAACTGAAGTTGATATATTGAAAGACAAACTTTGACTTTAACTTTGTAGTTGACAATAAGGTTCTTCCATACATTCCAACTACAAAATGTAAGTTTGTAATCGCAAAATAATTATTTTTAAATGACATAACTTCAAATTTGTGACTATCGGATTTTTAATTTAATTTAATAAAAAAAAATATTTCTATATATGTGCTATGAGACCTTGCCTTTTGAAATTTCATGATTCTAGGTCGCAAAATATGCAACATGAACGTTCATATCTTTTGATTACGTACTTACAACTTTTATTTTTTTACAACCAAAAGAAACCGTAGACCTAAGTATTTATTATAAATTTCAACTTGATACCTTTACGCGTTCTTGAGAAAAAGGGTCTTGACAGACGGACAGACAGACGGACAACGAAGTGATGCTATAAGGGTTCCGTTTTTTTCCTTTTGAGGTACGGAACTCTAAAAATTGTCAACTACAATCCGCAAAGACTCTGCCAACCAATTCAATCAATTATTGCTATAATTAACTGAGTAGAACTCTTAAAATCTACCTCTACGACCAAGAGCAACATTTCCCGAAGAAATAAAACCCTCACAAAGCGAAGAACAACGCTTAACGAATCTGAATGGAAACAAATGGCGGGTGCGAGCGAATAATTAGTTTTTCTTTCGAATAAAAGAGGGTAGCGAGACGTTTTGCGAACCACTGTTTCGTATTCGCATTTATTCGTCTTTTATTCGGTATTTATTTGTATTCGTTTGTGTTGACAGCCAATAGTACTGATGAGGCTTCTGTTTCGATGAATAGCTTGACAATCACTTGGCTATACTATTGTGCTTCTGGGTTACGTCATTTCTTTGTTTTTATTTCATAGAGGTTAAGGAAAACTTTTTACATTAACCGACGAAAGGTGGAGTTTATTAATTCGACTATGTTTTTATGCGATTACTCCGCCAATTAATAATAGATTTTGATGATTTTTTGTTTGGTTGGTAGCTCACATACCTCAGAGGTGGTCTTATATAAAATTATCGAAATTGATTCTGTGCTTTTTGAAAAAATCAACAAAAACCCAAATTTGATGAAGACCACAGACCACAGATGAAGTTTTGGTTTGTTGTTCCCTTCATTAAAGTTTTGATGAAGATTTTCATTCTCTGTTTTAACTATAATTTTTCTACTTTTTAATTTAAGTTTGTACATGTAGGTATAGCTTTAAGCTCCTTTTTTAATCTTCAAAAAATTTACTTTATGGAATGTTTCATAGAGTTAAAAGGAACTGGGGCTTTACGGTCAACTGCTAATTGGAAAATCACGCGAACGTGTACCTTAACGCGCCCAGATATAGTGCTTTTCATGTTTGAAGTCCCCCAGACGCGGCGCTGTCATCGCGTATCAATCACTATCAGTATCATTTCTCGAGTAGAACTTTAACAACTTTTGGCATCGTACACGACTCTTTAACGATGGAAAATTAATAAAAATCTCACTAGCGTCCAAACACAGTAACAACACCTGGCAACTACAACATGGAAATTTAGTTCCGCTGTTTGCCGTGGGACTTCTTTCATGAAAAGGACTTTACGGTTTGCGGTCGCGTGATTTTCATTCAATTGTAACATTCGTCTAAGAAATTATGTTCTTCATCATCATCATCATCATTTCAGCCGTAGGACGTCCACTGCTACACATAGGCCTCCCCATCGATCTCCAAAATTTGTTCTTAGACGAATGTATTTATATTAGTGTTTTTTATTTATTTTGAAGATGAACTATGTAACAGATAAAATATTATTTTTCCCATAATCTGTTTTTACTCATGTGGGTTGTTTGTTTTTATTGTTTTTTTTCTTTCATAAATTATTCTTATCTTCGCTAGATTTGTCAAATACCTGGTATAATTAGGTCTAAATAGTCCGCAAATTCTCTCTGGAAAATATTCTTGTCAATGAAATATAAAATTGTGGCGGGACACGAAACAATCCACCCCGTAACCGTTATTTATGGTTGCGGTGAAAATTGTACGCGGAAAATACAATTAATGTTGGTTGCTTTTTTCGGCTAACAGTTTTATTTTGTTAGAATACAGATAAGTTTGAAATTATCTGTGGGTTATAAAAACCAGCTTAAGGCCCTCTTTTCCCACTTTTAGCAATTTTGGTAATTCTAGTTTTAGTTTCTCTAATTCCATGGTTATTATAAAAATGGTGTCATATCAAAATTGAATGTTTTACTAAAGTTATATGATTATTTACGGGATATTTACCGTGGTAAGGTTGTGGAATGAGTTTCTGATATTTCGGCGCAGTTACATGCACCATGTTCACTTGAAGACTAAAGAATGCGGGTGGTTGGATAACAGTTAAAAAGTTAGGTGCAGACATAACGATCTACCCTCTTTCTTAGTCTTTTGCTACGGATATCACTGGTCACTGAAACTCGAACGCGAACCTAAGTCCCGACAAAACACACTCACTGTATCACTGCGTATAGTATTTTGAACACATTTTGAATGCGAACTTTGAATGCGTGAATGCGTGAATGTTTTATCTTTGAATTATTTGAATGCGTGAATATTTTATCTCGGAAACCGTAAAGACCAAAACACTAGAGCTATAGAGCTACAGTCTCAGTCGAAATACGTTCAGAAACTTAGCGAAAGTGATCAGGATCGTGGTTTACGTTCTCTCTCGCTTTCGTGCTCCTATAATCCACCATGCTGGCCCAGTGCATGTTGGTAAATGTCATATATCTTTGAAATTTGAGGTTCTGGGAATTATCGGTTTTCTCACGATGTTTTCCTTCACAGTTTTTGAGCGATGGCATCGAAACTGCACTATGTAAAGTACTAAATAAGTCATTGGTACAGAGTCGAGGATCGAACCGGGTGCTGTCAGATAAGAAAGCGCACATGCTAGCGTCCGGCCATCTCTTTTTTTTATCGCGGATAAACCCCGTTTGACCACAAACTCGCATGTTGGTGGTCAAATGTCGCTTCAAAAATCATTCGAATGACTCTAATAGAATAAAAATATAAAACGCGTTTAACACAGTACCTAAAAAGTAAGTAATAAGCGTCATATGTAGATAAAGATAAAGATAAAGATTATTTATTTGCACAAAACACGAGTAAATCATACACACATTTAAAACGCATGCACAATAGGTGGTTAAAAATATTTGTCACTTTGTATCATGTTTTGCCTAATTTATAGGCGTACAAATCTAGAGTAGAGTAGAGCAAATGAAAATGAAAATGAAAAATGAAAATGAAAAATATTTATTACTGTATAAACATTCACAGATATTTTAACAGATAAATTATACTAATGTAAATTAAACATGCTTAAACAGAGATTTAGTGCCCTTGATAGTATTATCTAACGGTCCTCACACTAGGCACAGCCTGTATCGTGAGGACCTGGATACGATTACAAGTGCACAAGAGTTAGATCTCAGCTGACATCATTTTACAATTACCTAATGTATAATAATAATAAATAATAAATTACAATTGCCATAATTAATTATGGCACGTATTGTCAGGAGGTTCCTCACTCTGCAGCCCTAACCACCGGTAGCTTGCTGCCGGCGGCACCCTGGGTTTAGGTTTTTTAAAATAATATTTTGTTTTTATATATTTATTGTAAAAAAAACTTAAATCTAAGAAAGAAAATAAATGCATAAATAATAATAAGCTTAGCTTAAAAGTGAGAAAACCTCGCCTTAATTTTTTTGCAATCATGGAAATAACTGTTCCTGTAGATAAGCAGATGAAATCGGGGCGCTGCCAGTACCCCATGTAACTGTAAGACACCCACCTGATGTGATGTAATTCTCGCCCAAGTTACGTGGCGACCTTGTGCCACGGCCTTCCTATACTTTCTTGCGGCCTCGTTGCTCTCGCTTTCGACCAGAGTGGCCTTAGGATCGACCTTGCTACTGCGCAGAATGTATTGTCAATAGCCGCGTATTGTTAGGTAACTAAACACGTTCCAAGTGGGAGATGGATGCCAAACTCATGGCAGATTTTTTGTGCGTATCTGTTTTGTGCATCAAAATAATCATAAAGCAACTGAAATATTGGACTAAAAGCAAGCATCGCTATCATCGAGATACAATACCTGTAGAGTCACAATCTCTAAGTGAATCCGGTAAAAAAAAAACCGAGCGTTGAGACATCAATTATATAATTCACAATGCCACATTTACTCCAATTTACACGTTTCATAGTGTTTAATGTCGCTAGTCTGCAATGTCATCGCAGCACTGGCATTGGGTAGCGTTGTAGTTGGATTGCGGTTGCCAAAAACACAGCGCAATGCGTAGCGTGCGCAGAGTTTTGGTTGTTCAGTTTTTTTTTGGCACATTTGTGACTCTACAGGTATTGTATCTCGATGGTAGACGTGTATGACGCAAAGCAGATAGCAGTCGTCCGGCGCGACCGCAGCGTGCTCAAGTTCGCCTAAAAAGGTTTTTTTCTCAAGCAGTCTAGTAGTCCAGTCTAGTCCACTTGATCCAAACAATTATAAATTTTATTATGTATTTTGCATGAGGGCCGAGTTTAGAGCTACAATTATCGGGCGCCCATCACTTTTTTTTTTTCACACACGGTTTTCTGATCCCAAGCTAAGCAAAGCTTGTGTAATATGTTTGTATAAATCTTTATTTTCAATTTTCAATATGTGGTTTCCTATTTTAATTTTCTCTTCATCAATTAATTAATATAATTTGTATTTAAGTAAGTTATGGATGCAAATCTGGATAAAAAACTTTTTCATTTCATTTCATAAAAATGTATATGACTATATATATTTTTTTTTTAATTTATTTGACTCTGTATCTACCTGTACTAAAGCAAAAATATTAAGCTGGGACTCGATTTTCAAATCACTCGTATGATATTTTGTACGAAAACATTTGCGAAATCATACGAAATTACTGAATGAAATCCCAAACAAAAGTCGCTTTTTTATAATCATTCCAATTTGCTTTCTATCAATAGAAAATCTATCAAAAAGCACGAGAATTCCGTGCGTTTTAAAGATCGAGGCCTTGAATGGTATTTAATGAGTGTTTATTTATAGAAACATTTCGACAAAAATTGTACACAAAAAAAAAACACCGTTTCCATATATTTCTTCCAGCCCAACAGTAAATTTTTGGCGATTTCAGTTTGGTTTCATTAAAAGTTGTTTTTCATTATTAAAACCTCTTTTCGACAATACAAATTCAAATTCTCTTTTCACTTTTTTCTTCTTCATCATCATCAGCCGGAAGACGTCCACTGCTGAACATAGGCCTCCCCCTTTA
Source organism: Agriopis aurantiaria (assembly GCA_914767915.1). NCBI lineage: Eukaryota > Metazoa > Arthropoda > Insecta > Lepidoptera > Geometridae > Agriopis > Agriopis aurantiaria. The sequence continues at coordinate 3,462,821 of OU612003.1, forward strand.
ATCTCCACACCGAACGACAGCCCGCTTTTTGCATCCACTGGATACCCGCGACTCTCACAATGTCGTCGGTACTCATTCCGTATACCCCTTAAATGTATAGGTATGTCTCGTTGATCTCGTTTTAAAGCGACCTTAGACTCGACCTTGTTTGTTCGCAGAATTTACTCGCGTAAGTACCGAATTGTTGATATTGATCGAATGACGTAATTGATATCAGATCCGTAATTAAAAATCGATGTAAGTACTACCTACTATTTATATTCGAGAGGAATTCAGGGTCTAACTATGACCCCTTCTCTGTAAACATACTTAGATGTGTGCATATATGTATGTTTATGGACTCTAATACAGCTAGAGCGATTTGAAGGGCCTTTCATTGACAGATAGCTGATGTTTGTGCGGTTTCCCGTGTGGATTACTCCATGCGGGTGAAACCGCGGGGCGCAGCAATAGCCTAGTAGTAATCGACATTAAAATCACAAAGCTTGATGTAATTCTGGTTTTTTAGTATGTTGTATGAATCAGTCAGGGTAGCGTAACTCCAAATTTCCAACTTCGTAAAAGTTGTGCTCACTGTCAAACTGTCTTGTGCTCAAAAAACTGCAAAATTTCGGGGCTTTTTTCTCTTTTTGCTCTATAAGTCATAATGGTTTTTTTGATAAAAAATAGTAACTTGTGTATGCTTTAAAGTTAATAAAATTTTAAACGATTTAAGTCCAAACGCAGTTCTATAAATTATATAGGGGCTACGCAATTTACGAAAATGGACAATTTTCATTTTATCCTTTCCATCCTAAGGTTGCCTGGAAGAGATCGCTTTTAGCGATAAGGCCGCCAGTTGTTACACTAGTTTTTAAGAGTTTTTTGTCCTCTGTATCAAATTTCATGGTGTGAACAATAAAGAGTTAATCAATCAATCAATCAATCAATTTTCCTCGAAAATTTACAATTTTAACTGATCCATACAACATACTAAAAAAACCAGAACTGCATCATGTTTGCGATTTTAGCCTGGCAGTGCCGAGGATTGAACTGAGTGGCCATCAGATTATAAAGCGCACATGCTACCGCTCGGCTACCATCCCTGCCACCCTGTTTTATTATGCCAGAAAAGACAATCCTTTTTATATTTCACTGAATCAAACGTGAACTCGGGAAGGTACGCGTCACTCGTGTGTGAATTTGATGATATAACTCTGATTCACAAAATGCGTTGTCCACAAAAACCCTTCCATCTACACGCACGTTTGACCACGTGGCACACGTGCCTTGATTCTAAGGGTCTGACCACACTTAACTAGATACCTACGCAGCGTTTTGACACGGCACAATGAAATAACACCCAAAGTAAACAGCAATGAAAAGGTCTATTCGCTTTTTTCTTGTTCCTTTTAGTCCAAACATTCATTTGTATGTTTTGTATTTATTATACGTAAAATATATTAAAAAATCATTGCACTACATACATAATTTAATTATTTATGATTAAAGTCATCCACTGCTGAACATAGGCCTCCCCCTTTAACCTCCACACTAAACGAAAGCATGCCATCTGCATCCACTGGATACCCGCGATCAAATGGTATGGGCAAGGGTAATCAAAATATATTTATGAAGTAAGGTAACTAGTAGGTTTTTTAAATATAGAATAGATCTAAAATTGGCCACCAACTCTCCTGATGGTAAGCGATGTTGTGGCCGAGGATGGAACATGAGGTAGGTGGTAGGTGGTGTTGTGTAGTAAGGTAGTTTTATTAATACTCGTCCAGTTAAAAGCTATATTATATTATTGTGTTTTTATATAATAAGAGTGCCATCAAGCATGATTGATAAATAAGTGTAAAAGCATGACGTTGGCCTAATAGTAAGCAGTAACTGCCGCCTGTGGACATATTTTACAAAACTAGCGGTGTTATAGATTATTTGTCAGCCCGGAGAGTTAGCAGACACACTTCTTTTGAAGCTCAGCGTATAGACCTTCGAGAGAAAAACATTTATATTCCGTTGAAGAAAGCAGCGAAAAAAATCGGACGGTATGTCGCGTAGTTTGCTTAAGTGTGGTCTGACCCTATAAGCCCTTTCGTCATAAAACCTTGAAAAGGAATCCGTAACGAACCGTGAAAAGCACGTCATAAGCCGAGATTTTCGCGATGAACATAAACATGAAAAAGTTGGTTATTTTACTGCTTCATACATACGAAGGCAAAAAAATATGAAATTACGTTTTATGGTGTTACTAGCGAGCGATGCTGCTCAATGTTTTCATTTATTCTTCATCTAAACGCATTGAGTAGGTATTTGGCATGATTATATACATTAACCGATATATATGATGATGATGCAAGATTATATGGATGTCCTAAAACTGCGACCAGAACCACCAGAGGATGGGCAGCAGCGTCTTATTAGTACACGGTGAACGTACTGCGATCCCCAAGCCGCCTGCCAAGCGTGGAGATTATGGCAACACCCCTCTTTAATAGGGAGGTCTTTGTCCAGCAGTGGACGTTTAATGGCTGCCTGATGTTGATGTTGATATGCATTAAACGTGTAATTTGTTTTAATTTTTTATACTGTAAATATAGTATCCGGTTTTTAAATGTCTCCTTGGTAATTTTTACGAGTTTTAGTTTTAAAATTTCCAAGGGAAAACGGTTTCTTCTAGGCAAGCGTGCTTAGACCGCAATATCACTTTACATCAGGAAATTTAAAAAAAACAAAAACTTTTGAGTCAACAAGTAATATTCTCAAAACACGTTCTATAAATAGCAGAGTTTTCGCGATTTCAGTCTAGGAAAATAGAAATAATTAATTAATACAATGATGAGCACAACTGTTGGTCTTTTGGAAAAACTCAGAGTCAAACAGCGGGCAATGGAGCGAGCTACGCTCGGAGTTTCTTTAAGCGATAGAATCCGGAACGTGGATATTCGCCAAAGAACCAGAGTCACCGACATAGCTGTTAATATTTGCAAGTTGAAGTGGCAATGGGCAGGCCACATTGCTCGAAGAACCGATAACCGAGGAAGAAAGGTTCTTGAGTGGAGACCACGAACCGGAAGATGCAGCGTAGGTAGACCTCCTACTAAATGGACCGACGACATTGTGAGAGTCGCGGGCATCCAGTGGATACAGATGGCAGGCTTTCGTTCAGTGTAGAGGTTAAGGGAAGAATGTTCAGCAGTGGACGTCTTCTGGCTGATGATGATGAGCACAACGACCTCTCAGCTCAGTACCTCAGTTTCGTGTAGCCCAGTGTATTAGTATAATCGCTATATATGTGTATTAGGTAGTTGAGTAACCTTACAGGCAGTTAACCCTAAAATACGCGAGCGTTAACTTTAACACGCGAATTAGAACAAATGACGTCGTAAATTATTGTTACAGGTACTGCGTTTAATTGTGTGATGGAATTATACCTTTAATGTATAATACACGTATTGTACCGCTGGGTACTTCACTGTTGGTAAGATAAGGTCCGTCCCTCCGTCCGTAAGGTCCGTCCTATTGCAATTTTTGTCGTTTTAGTTTGTCTACTTAGAATATAAAAAGGTGTCATATAAATAGATCTGGCCTTACTTATAAACGTTACTTAAAAGTTAAGCGATGCCTAAAATTGCTGTCATCTTCTCGCTGACGGAAATTGTCACAGGTGAAAACGAGACAAAGCAATTGTAAACTTTGCTTAACTTAAGTAACGTTTATAAGTAAGGCCGTTTATGTTTTATTTGGAAACCGTAAAGACCAAAACACGATTTCTCTTTTAAAAAAAGTAACACTGATTTGAGATTTCTCCGTTTTTTTTTTAATTCGTTCAAATTTAAATGGAATTTATGATATCTTAATATACAGATTTCATAATTTTGGAGAGTAACGCAATGGGTTTCGTATAATTATTATTATCGTGTATTATCTCATATCTATGGTGTTAGCAGTTTTTTCCATGTAAAATAAAATTCTGCAACAAGCTGGAGAATTATATTAAAAACGTTCCAATGGTTCCCCAACTAACAAATCAACCCGCGGGTATCGGACATATTATGTAGAACACGGGCGTTACCGCATATTGGACCTATTAACCAGACCCGTGAGGATAGGGTTGCCACCTTTTGTAAAGTTAAGGTAAGGTACAGGTAAGTTTACAAGATTTTCTGCAATATTTTTTTTATTTAATCATACCCGTATAATACATTGTCGTTTTTTCTACGGGTGTATTATCTAGACAATGCACATATTCAAGAATCATTTTAAAAAAGTTTACTATGCGACCAACACTGATATCGCGGGAAAAAAATCAGCTGGTCGACATACCACATGACACATTCAGGCATCGTACTGCATGCAAGCAGCAAGAAGCGCGGAAAAGTGGCAACTCACAACTCATATGGCTCTTTAATGGCCATTTGTAGACAGTTTGAATTTAGTTAAAATGCTGTTGTCTTCTAATAAAAAAAAACACCAATATTAGACGTGCTATAGATAAATCCTGTCAAAAAACTACAAAAGCAACATCATATCATTTCCTTCACGGGTAAAATTGTGCAAGCAGTTAGCAGTGAATAATTATTACCCGTTGTACTGGCGTGGTGTTTTATCAAACGTCATCCCCTTCTAATCAAAAAGGTACACAAAAACCTTCTTCATCATCTTGACGGTTTGCCAGCCCTATCCCGCCAGCTAATGCGCGGGCACTTCTGACCCCATTTGTTTTTATGCGATCGTATTTAGCCGCTCTACTCTAGGGTTGAACTATCATTACGGTTTGTTATCATGTGTGGGTTGTAAACTTGAAGCTATTCTGTGGTCGCGGTGAGACTGGGGTAGGTAGTAGCTATTATTTATTCTGTGACTGGATTTACAAGTTACGTTACCTTGTTCTGGACGCAGAATAAAGACAGTTACAACGATTAAGGTCACAGAATAGGTATAAGCATGTTAAGGGATTGTCCTATGGGGATATGAGGTAAAGGAGTAAAGGGAAATGTTTGGATTAGGAAGCTTTTATCTAGTTTAGATAGTATAAATTGGGTTTAGTTAAAATGTAGGTTATTTGCCACCTGTTACTTTTGCTCCATCTATATAATATACTAGCGGCCCGCCCCAGTTCCGCACGGGTATAGATTATAGCCTATGTTTGCATTGAATATATTCAATGTTCGGAGCCTATAGGCTCCGCAACTATTAAACCGATTTGAAAAATTCTTTCACTGTTGGGAAGCTACACTATCCCCGGGTGACAGGCTATAATCTATACCCGTGCGAAGCTGGGGCGGACCGCTAGTATTTCATAAAAACAAAAAGCAAAGTCTACAAGACAGCAGTAAGGCCCGCGATGGTCTATGGTGCTGAATGTTGGACTGTAAAACAATCTTATTCACGAGCAGAAACTACATACTAAGTAATTACATGAAAATCAAAGTTAGAAAGGAGTACATACGGGGCAGTTTTAAAGCTGCATTTTTTTTATTGATTGATTGTTTGATGTCCCTGTCGTTGAAAGGGCGCTGGAGTTGCGTGAAGGAAAGGGGGGTAGAGGGCACCCCCCAGCCAACTGGTGGATGTGTATGACCCTGTTAGTAAAAAAGGCCCAATTGGACCCACTTACAACCTAGGACAGGGCATCCTGGCGCAGGCTGATTAGGAGAGCCGTCCCCACCTAACGTGGGAATAAGAAAAGAAGAATAGACTTTTGCTTTCTACCAATATTAGATATTAATAAAATAAAAATTATAAACCGTTCATGTTTTTTTATAGAAAGCAAGACCGAAACTCGAGATTCGTCTCCCGTAGTACGGCCGGCCCACACGGGTCTCCCGTACAGCTGTGTAACCAGCGTTATTACTTGATTAAAAGGACAATTCCTTAAAAAAATGAGCACTCCGTCAAGAGAACAGATAAAGTTCTTTGGCCTCTAACCACAGACTAGGTAAAGCTACTTTTAACAGATAAGCAACTAACAGTGTATAGCTGTATAGCGTTAACTATTAAGGGTGAAACGTAAACGCTAGTCGCCTCGGACATTTCATTAGACGTCGCATCGCAACCGAAGACATGACATTAGAACTTGACGACGCCGGCAATGAGTTTACAACTAAGGACGAAGTTCTCGGTGGTCACCATCAGTTTGATTAATGTAGGACTTTAGTCTCGTTTAATCATAGTGCACACGCCTTGCATTCCAACACGACAGGCACGCCATTTTTCAAGATGGCCGCCATATAATCTTAATTGTTCATGTACTGTTCTTCTTAAGAGTTATTGTATTGTATTGTATTGTACTGGTAACAGCGTCTTATCGAGGTCGTTTGGCTAAGCTACTGTGCATGGGGAGCCACAAGACGAATACTGTGAGGCCAAAGGCCGGGCCTTATATTTGTGAGATACAAGGTTGAGCAGCACCGTAATTCGGCTTGGATTATTATACTATATAGTTGATTGAATCAGGCTTTACTTTGTGGAAGTTCATCTTCAAAACTGGTTCTTAGACGAAACACAGACACACACACACACACACACGCGCGCGCACACGCACACACGCGCACACACACACACACACACACACAAACTAGTCTTCTGTTTTACATTCGAATTTGAATGTCCGCTCAAAACGTGCTCCCATGGGCACCTGAGATACTAACTAATGATTTACTCTCATGTAATGAAGTCCCAGTCTCGCGATGTTTCGGCGATTACGCTCTAAGTACTGCCGTTAATTTAATTCTAGTCATCAATTTGCAAGACGCGTTCGCGAGTGTGTCGCGGGCCTTAGATTTTAGAGTTTAAACTGTATGTTGCAGAGAGAGAACTTCCAAAGAAGAACGTACTAAAATAAATAAAGTTGTATGATTATTTACTAGATATTTAAATAAATAATCAAAATCCCGTAAATAATCATATAACTTTAGTGTACAACCGTGATAGTTTAAAACAGTGTTTTACCAAAATAAATGTTTGAAAAATCGTACAGATGTTTATACATATTTATATTTTTTGGCTCCAATATCAAAGACGATTTATAATATCTTTGACCAAAATGGACTGCTAGAATCTAAACCTTATTTTATAGTCATTACCTCTCCCTATCCTTATACTCAACGTTCACTTAAGTCGTGTTTTGGAATTTTTGAATAAGGTAACCTAAAAACCTTAATTTGATAAAATAAGGTAACCTTAAGGGTATCATTATTATAGCCCTGGCTCTGGGGTAATAATAATACAATATGGCACCAGTATCCCCTGCCTGTATAGTAAGAGGCTACTAAAAGGGGACTTCTGGCCTCAGACAAACCCCGGGAGAGGAAGACAACGTTGTATGACCGACGTTGTCGTGGGCGGAGAAACCTAGACAACATGCATTTGTCTCAGTGCAGTGCTGGCTTCTACTGCCGGTGCGTTCCTCTGGAGATCCCGGAACCATCTTGTCAAGCACTAAGGCTGGTCACCGGGGGCGCTTTAGTGGGTGTAATTCCAAATTACCTAGCTGCACTTCTATGCAGTCGGATATATTTGGAAGATTTCCCGCTTGAAAAAAAAGGATCCCTCATTTAATAGTGCTAACAGACGCTCGAACGCGGCTGATCTTAACCGCCGTCTGACCAATGGGAGAGAAAGAGAGGGAAATATGATATTCTCATTCTTTCTCTTCCGTTGGTTGGACAGCGGTCCGTCAGCCGCGTTCGCGCGTCTGTTATAGCACTATAAGGTCACCCCAACGAAAAAAATTCTGCAGATCTGATCACGTCATCTATGACGTGACGTGACTATGACATCTATCTCACTTTGTCCTCATTTGAGATGGTCTGAGGGAGAACCTTGACAGACGGCTAATAATGCCAAATATGATGGAAACTTGGAAGACCAACAAAGGGAACCTTACCAAAGTGAGCTTTTAAGGTGAGGATTGGAGGTACCATTACCTCAAATAATAATACCTGATAAGTCCCGATAAACATTTAAAACATGTGTTTAAATCGCGAAAGTTTAAAAATTACTACTTTTATTGCGTTGGTAAATATGGGGTTAACAGATTTCAATAACGTTTGCAGAAGAAATCAATGGCAATCAATGTTAAATTAACATTTCAGAACTTATTATTTAGAGATTTTTCCCTTAATAATAAGTGAACTGAACACAGAACAATGTATGGCGAAGTGAACGGGAACAGTGGAAAATAGTGAATGAATATTGTTTTTAGTTTCGAAAGATACAATAGTGAATCAAGTGAATAGGTTTCTTCTAGGCAAGCCTGCTCCATCGTAGACCGCATCTATGAGGCGAGAGGGCAGTCAGACGTAAGCCTATTATTAAAAAAAAAAACTTTTTCTTGTTCAAGACTTGTGTCTCTGTTTGTGTTTATTCTGTGCTTTTGGACTTTTGGACTAATCGATGTATTTAAGTTTGCGAGTGTGAGGGCGTTAAATTGTTTCAGGTAATTGTTGTTGTTCAAATCATTATAGGTTTTGTTGTTCCGCAAATTGTTGTTGTAGGATTGAAGCATTCATACTTAAATCTAACGGAGTACTTATGTAGTGATGAAAATGATTATTATGTGCTTATTTAGTGTCATCATCATCATCATTTCAGCCATAGGACGTCCACTGCTGGACATAGGCCTTCCCCATCGATCTCCAAAAGGGCCGGTTGGAAGCGGTCTGCATCCAGCGTTTCTTTTAGTTCGTCTGTCCATCTTGTGGGTGGACGTCCTACGCTGCGCTTACCGGTCCGTGGTCTCCATTCCAGAACCATTCGGCCCATCGACCATCTGTTCTGCGTGATATGTGCCCTGCCCACTGCCATTTCAACTTGCTAATCCGGTGGGCTATGTCGGTGACTTTCGTTCGTCTGCGGATCTCATTTCTGATTCGATCTCGTAGAGAAACCCCGAGCATAGCCCTCTCCATAGCTCGTTGTGCGACTATTTAGTGTAGTTGTATGTATTTGTGTCGAAAACAAAAACATCAATAAATATCTTGTATTTTCACTGATCCGGAAAGTCTTCTTATGAGTGACCGTGAGTGGCATTTATAACTGAGCGCTACCTTGGGTAGGATGACACGTTAAATTGTAGGTTCCATGGTAGGTTCCATGGTGGTTCCAAATTGCAGGTTTAGCCATGCACCCCGTTATGTATCGAATAGATATTTAAAAATGATAGTAAGGTGCACGCGGTGTTCACTTCTAGGAGGTCGTGCATTGTCATGATTATTATAATATGCATTTAAGATTACGAATCTATAATTATAATATATAATACAATTATCGATTGCAGTGCAAGTACCGTTCTTTATCGATCATCAAATTCGATAAAATGCCATAGAATCGATCATAGTGGGTACTGATCAAATGACTTTTTATCGAATTTGACGATATCACCTGTCAAATTAGACGATCGATAAATAACGGTACTTGCACAAATAGATAAATTTAACAGTTGTAATCGACAAAATCTTTTATCAAATTTGTCGATTTCTCGATTGTAGTCTTGCACCGCGTGCAAAATGGATAAAATGTATTTCATGAGGATTTAAATTTCTTAGAACAAAACAACTATTTTCCGAAAAGGCCATTTCCTAGCAAAGTGCCTTATAATATATCACTAGATACTAGCTGAGTAAGAAAGTTAAGAATTTATATTAATCTTTGCCTTAAAAGACCCGAAAAGCTATTAATCTTTCTTACACTACATTCTAGACCAGCTAGACTTGGGAAAATACTTAAGGTAGCATTCCGATATTGGCGACTGCGACCGGCGACCGCGAACGACGGCAGACGCCGCGTCGTGCGACCAAATATGTACTCAGTATGCATTTATATGGAGTGCTAAACAATGCAAGCGACCGCGTCAGGCAACGCTTGCATTGTTTAGCACTCCATATAAATTCATACTGAGCCCTATCCGTAGTAAAGAGCCACTATTGCAAAACCACAAGTTTTCAGGAGTTTTTTTTCTAATTATCTTTAAAATGTTTTATACTTATTTATTTATTATCATCCGTTTTCATATTTATTTTGTCCCTTGAGACTGTATTCTGCGGAATTTTTGTGCATTTACGTGAACTTTATCGCCATAAGGGCTACGGAAAATGACGTGCACGCATGAATTTAAAAAACGTTAAGATTTTTTTCGGTGGAAATAGCGAAGTGGTGGCTTTTTACGACCAAAGTGTAAAGTTAAACGGAATATTTTTGGTGAAAATTAATGAAAGGAAACATTTTATTTCTATGAACAGACTGATTGATATACTGATTTACTTTCAGTAAGTATCGTCATCACAAATACCTTTATACGCACTGGCGTTAGTGGCGGTATTCGTCGGAGAATATTGTTACGTGGCTGTTTGCGTAAAATAAATAAAATAAAAAATAATATTACAATAAGGTTGATTTTTATGCCAATGTGGCTAGATGCATATGTATTATAAGACCCCAAAAATGCAAAAAAAGAAAAAAAGGCCAAACGGCCACTGTGGCCCTCTCCTACGGATAGGGCGACTGAGCAGTAGACCGCGTGACGCAGACGCTGTCGCCAGTCGCGGTCGCCAATATCGGAATGGTACGAAACGAAACCTTAAGGTTTCGTTTATAAAGACGCGGGACGTCGTGAGGTTACTTAAGCGGGCATCGCAAACCGCATCTACATAAACGCTGTTACGTGCATGTGATGAACATTTGTGTTTGTTCTATATCTGGGTGTTAATATCAATTTGAGCATTTTACATATTTTTAAATCCATACGTATTTAAAAATATATAAAATGTATTTTATTTATATTACACGGGAATTACTCACGTAAGATTAAGCCGGTCACCCCAACTATAGTTTATAGTTTGTAGTGTATAAAATATAAAATGTATATCAGTCTCTGGCAGCCATATCACAAGCTTTGCTTAGTTTGGGGTCAGATGACCGTGCGTGCAATAATGTCCCGAATATTTATTTATTTCCAGGGAGTGTTGAGTCAAGCAGTGTGCTAGTAGGGTAGCAGTGCGTCTCTATGGAGATCTCGGTGCCCTCCGTCTGGCACAAAGGCAGGTCACCAAGAGGATTTTAGTAGGTGTTATCCTATGTAACCTGGCTGTATCCCAATACAGAATGTTAACCGCCGGTGGCGGTATCCCACCCGCTACAAAAAGGGAAAGATTTCCCACCCGTTACAAAAAGTTTTTTTTTCGTACTGTGTCGAATTGCATCGCGTAGCATTGCCATAATCATTTCCCAAGCAGGACTCCTGAAAATGAACGGACCTTTAAATCTTTAAGCTAGAAGACTGTTGGTAATTGAAAATGTCGGTGATTAATTACTGTGGGGTAAGGTCTTTAAGTTTTGTTTGTACTTTAATTTGAGAGAATCTATAAATAGAACAGAAAATGTGTTTTATTTAAGTAAGTAACGTATCATCCAAGTAACAGTAACAATCCTACCTAATGTACCCAAAAATATATCTTGTTTTTTTTTCTGTGTATACATGCTAATATAAATATACACCAGGAAAGGTGACGGTCAAACGTATAGATGAAAAAAAAAGGAAGTGAACATTTTTCTGGGATAAAAAGTATCTTAGATTTTTTATTTTATTTTAAATACTTCCGATTCAGAAAAGACTGTTGAAGAATCTTTTTCCTTTTTCTCGAAAGAAATAACTGAAAAAAAACACAAAAAATGCTTTGGCATTTAGTATTATTTTCCTGAGAATAAGGAAATGGCGATTCTAAAGATTTTGGTGCAGTGTAAAAAGTTGATCAATTAATTTTAAAATGTGAATTTCACGCTTCACTAGTATACTATAGAATAACATTAAACAGTAGATCAACTTCAGACATCCTAAAAACAAAAGAAACACACTGCACTGAACCTACTACTGGAAACTGTAAGAATTAATCTAGAGATTCGTATAAGAAACTGTTTCCAGGGATCCCATAGATTTTTATTAGAAGGAATTACGTAAGATTCATCAGGTTATTTTACAAACATTTCCACCGAATTCTGTTTCAACTGCATTCGGTTGAAACTATAGTCTTGTCGAAGCCGCGCGCGCCTTTATTCACCTTGAAAAAGATCGCCAAACGGTATTTTAAGGGGAAAGTTCCAGTCTACAGTTCTCTCGCTTACACATTTTCACATTATCTCTATCTCTACATAGTACAAATTAATGTCGATTTCCGTGTCTGTCTGTCTGTATAACCGCTAACTCCTCCTAAACCAAAGGATTTTGATGCGGTTTTCACCATCAGTTAGATAATTTTGCACGAATGGTGTATATAAAATATATATAACTAGCTACCTGCCCTTGCTTCGCACGTTAATTACACCCGTGCGAATCTGGGGCTAGTTAAGACGAAAGATGCATCAAATTTGACGATTCGTCCTCGATCAAAAGTAGACCTTTAAAATCGATTAATTGACATTATTTCTTTATGTGTAATAAAGATACTTAAAATATTCTATTCGGATGTGTTCACCGATACAGGATGAAAGAAATTGGGCTCGTAAGAAAAAATCGTATAATTTCCTAAAAAAACACCAGTTTTTATGTTCTATTCGATGGATGGAATGGAATCATTTTCATTCAATTTCATAAGAGATATTTTATTTAAAAAAATTATATGTAATCCTAACAATCATTCAAATACTTTAGTGATCGCAGTTTTTTGTAAAAACGTAAGATTATTTATAGAAAATATAGAAAAAATTAATATTGAAAATATTTGAAAGCGCGCACGCCGAGTATGCAAGCATTAACGTCAAACAAGTGCACCGTCTCTACCAATTCGCCTTAAATATATAAAATCAGCAAATGTGTATTTCTATAAAGTGACAAAACATTGTTTTGCTTTCTACCAGTTCCGTGGTACCCAAATGGGTTAAACCTTGGTTAAACAGAAACTGGAGGGCCAGCATGCGTCTTCGATCTGAGAGGGAATCCATGCGGAAGTAGATACATCAATCTGTCAAAGCTAAATTACATGAGTAAGTTAGGTGCCACAAATGAACTCTTTGGTTTTCAGCCAACGTCCCCAATTACACAGTTAACACACCACAGTAGGATCACGCAGTTCCATCAACTATTCTGCTCGTACCAAACTTCATTAGTGAGTTAGTGCGTGCGTCTGTTAATGTTTGTCACACGTGTAGGTGAGACGTGACTTGTATATATATAATTAAACTATATTAAGGTGAATGTATCATAATGGTTTTACTATTCTGCGTGGTAATTCCGCCAGCATGCGCGTACGCTACCAACTGATAGTGGGCTTAAGCATTTGCATCTCTGGACCATCAATGGTCTATGGACAATCAAGAAGTATATTTTTATATTTTTTTTATTGCAATCTACAGCGTTATATAATCTATACTAGTGGTCGGCAACCTTTTGGCAGGCAAGGGCCACATAGTGGCAAAATTAGGTACCTATCTATCTATACACATATTATAGGCGATATTAATAATACGAAAATATTATTATACAAAACATTATAACAAACAAATGCCTCCCTACCCCTCCTTCCACTCTAGATTCTATACAATATTCAACTATTAGTAATATTAAAGATTAGGACAAAATAACTAAAGATAAGGCCAAAATATAAAAATAAGGCTAAGTGGGCTATTATTTTCTATTTAATAATAGGCTTGCGTTTGACCGCCACCTTGCCTTATGATAAGCGATGATGCGGTCTAAGATGGAGCACGTTTGCCCAGAAGAACCGATTCACTCGTGATTTGAAGATTATGTAAGTACCTGTCGGGAAACACCCATTCACGCAGCGTATTCCACAGATTAGCAGTACACGCAATAAAAGTGGAATCAAAGCGCTTCAAACGAAGTATCATTCAGAATATCAGTCCGATAGAAAAATTGGCAGGAAGGAATTAGATCATGCAGATCCGATGCACATTCTCCGAAACGTCTCATTTAAAAACCCGATAGACTAGCAACTTTGCGTCGATGCTCAAGACTTTGTCTAAACTAGTTTACAAGTTTAGTGTAAGTTAGCTGTAAATAATCAGCAGAATGTGAGTACCAATGTCTTCTTATATCTGTTTCTTCTTCTATGTCCACCAAAAATCTCGGGGATCCCAGAGCTGAGATCCCAGAGGTTATGTTTTTGTTGATTGATATCGTTTGTTGCTAGGGTAATATAGTCATATGGCAATGTTAACAACTAAAATGAATCTGCAAAAGAATTGAATTGAGTATGATTCACGAAATGAATTTACGATTTACGAAAAAAAAGCAGAGTTGCTAATGACCTACCAGGAATTCATTATGTGAATCGTTTTCAGGTGAATTGTTCAAAGTGGCCGTTTTAGATCTGCTGGTGCATATTTCGCTCAAAAATTGAGCCTTAAATATTTTTTTTGTTAAAATCTTCATGAGCGTGGATTCAATGTCCTTTAATCGTAATATTATACAGTTCATTTTGTCTTATTAGCGTCAAACAAGTCATAGTCACAGTCAGAGTCAAGCTAAGTAAGTCACGGTCAAGTCGAACTCATGCCCCTGTAAAGTGGTGGAGACTTTACAAGAGGCTCCTATGGAGTTTTGGAAACAACACGAAAAGAAACGTTTCACCTCGTTATATCACTTTCCCACACTCGAGCACGTTTACGAGCACTTAACGAATAACAATTCACCATTTAGTACACATTAACACTCGAAAATACACAAGTTTAGGAAAATAATCCAACGAGCCGACATGTTTTTTCCGCGTTGGCGCCAAAACCCCTTGAGCCTTACAATCCAGCCGATGCTGCCAGCATGCTGCCCCAGACGGGTGGCGATTTGTTTAACAAAGGTAATTTTTCAGTTGTTAGTACCTACTTCATCATCATCAGCCAGAAGACGTCCACTGCTGAACGTAGGCCTCCCCCTTTAACCTCCACACTGAACGACAGTACCTACTCACTTTCACTGTAAATATTATATTTTTATGTCTTACCTCGTATGTCGTGGTTAAATTAAAGTACGTTTCAGGTCGCCATACATTCAACACAACCCATTGAAAAATACCAGGAAATGCGACCCGACTATTTACATAATGCGAATGGGCAATAAACCTCCTCATTCCTGTTTAAAAATAATATGACAGTAGTTTAACTTGCAATATACCTACACATTTCTTCCTTTATTTATTGAAAATCTCAATCTTGGCTCAAATGTCGTACCCACAGTTTTTTTTTATGGTTATCAATGCATTTTTGTAAGAAATTTGTTGTAGCCTGTTGCACCCATATAAACGAAACGGCAGTCATTCGAAATCAGTTAGCAACTGTGATGTGGATAAGGAACTTTGAGACCTAACCCAAAAAAAAAAAAAAAAAAACATAATAATAATAATCATATTTATTTATTTCAAGTAACACAGACTCATATTCACAATAATACAATTTAGGGCAGTCTCATTTCAAATCATACATGTCAAGTAATACAACACAATAATATATAGATGCCATCACAACAAATCAGATTAAGTTAAAAGTTAAGGTCCAAGTTTTTTTGGATGCGGCGGAGTTCGACGCGTTGGCATAAATAAGAATTTTCAATCAAAGTTCTGTCATAATGCCTGGTGACAGATTTTCCTTCTCATTTCCGTTCTATTTACTTCTCTTTTCTGTGGTTGTACCCATGTCACTGTCGGTCACCCATCCAAAACTGCCGAATAATTAAGATCAGCTTAGAGTAAATCACGTGTGCCTAAAAGCCCTAACAGACGTGTGAATTTGGTTGACGGACCGCCGGCGCCGTCCAATCCAACCAACGGTAGATAAAGAGTGAGAATAACATATTTTCATCTCTTTCTCTCCCGTTGGTCAGATAGGGATTGACGTCAAACATATCCACACGTCTGTTAACATTACTTCGTAAGGATCGAGACAATTAAACTTTTTCAAAGGTAAAATAATAAAATAAATAAATAATAATATAAATAAATATTCGGGACATTTTTCACACACGGTCATCTGACCCCAAACTAAGCAAAGCTTGTGATATGGCCGCCAGAGACTGATATACATACATATATAGTTTTAAATACATACTTAAATAGATATAAACAACCAGATATAGAACAAACACAAATGTTCACATCACATAAATGTTTGTCCTAGGTGGGAATCGAACCCACGCCCCCAAGCTCAGAAGGCAGGTTCACTACCAACTGGACCAACGGGCTATCACTGGTATATACCGACTCAGTAGTATATTACATAACGATAAAGATTCACCATCTACGTATTTGTAAATCAATGCTGATGTTTCATACTTTTCGAGAATACAGAACTGGGACGCAAATGTTAGAATGAGCGTATCCTTAATTTTAAAGCTTTTGTCAACTTTCCATACTGTCCACACATACGTTGTAACACATCGTGCGTTTCGGAACCCCGGTCACGAACCGATGGGGAAGAAAGGTTAAAGGTGTTCCGACAATTTGGTAGCTGGATGGGGACATTGGGGACGTTCGACGGAAGGTTTCAACTTTGGAGGAAAGGTAGGCTTGGTTCATCATAGGACGGCAGTTTGGAATCGGCATATTTGAAAAATGTGACTTTTTTCCCCTACATATAGAACAGCTGGCCGTTTATGTAACAATAAAAAAAAAAAAATCTTTTAGGCGTCTGCCATATTGAATTTAGTGTGACGTCTTTTTATTTTTCGTATTCTTCTCAGCAATCCCTTTCATTTGATACATATATCATACGGGGCCGTAAAAATAACTGGTCAGCCATTTTTGGAAGGCCGCCATATTGGATGACGTCACTTAGCTGAGCATGCATTGTCATCCAAACTAAACGTATATACAACATTTCAGATCAATCGGTTGATCGATCGGTCGGGCTAACTGGTTTAAAACTCAGTTGCAAGATTTGATCGATACTAACAACGCAAGTAAAATCAACTCAAATAAACCAACGACTTGGCTGATACCACAGAAGACATAATAGACATAATAGACTGATACTTGCCTATAGGAAGAAGCTGTTGATTAATAATGTGGTTTTCAAATGGTTCTTTCTACAATGCAATGAAAGTATACAACAATTTGTCTCTGGGATTCAAATTACTAGGAATGAAGAGCGACACAATTCAAGCCTAAATTAAAAACCTGGTTGATATCGAAAGTGTTCTGAACGCTTTTTTTTACTAGCAAGTGCTTTTATTAACTAAACAATCCAGTCTAACTTAGGTAAGTCCAACTTAGGCAAATAGGTCGCCCGAAGAATCCAACTCGGATGGGCAGCGTTCGGGAAATTGCGTGACATCTTCTCGTCCAAGATACCACAGTGCAAGACAAGGGTTTTTGACCAGTGTGTGTTGCTAGTGATGACATATGGTACTGAGACGTGACACAGCGAAAATTAGTCACACAGCGGGCAATGGAGAGAGCTATGCTCGGAGTTTCTTTGCGCGATAGAATCCAAAACGTGGATTTCGCTGGCATCCAGTTGATGCAAAAGGCATGCTGTCGTTCAGTGTGGAGGTTAAAGAGGGAGGGTTCAGCAGTGGACGTCTTCTGAGTGATGATGAATACAGTCTAACTAACAATACAAAAACAGTTGCCCGTTGCCAGTGCCCAAAGACCGTTGAAGGTCTAAATAAGTCAATCCCATTCCTTCCCATTAA
Organism: Agriopis aurantiaria; assembly: GCA_914767915.1. Lineage (NCBI taxonomy): Eukaryota > Metazoa > Arthropoda > Insecta > Lepidoptera > Geometridae > Agriopis > Agriopis aurantiaria. The sequence continues at coordinate 3,480,444 of OU612003.1, forward strand.
TAGTTCGCAGCGTCCCAGCATGCTGCATTAGATAGATAGATAGATAGATAGATAGATAGATAGATGTTCACACCACAAAGGCCTGCATTTTGTTCATGCGTCGCTATAAGCATTTTATCATTGAAGGGTTTGCCCGCCATCTCGCCTGATGTTAAATGATGACGCTTGCCTAAAAGAAACCGATTCACTCGCGACTTTAGCCACATGAAATGAAGATAAATTCACATGAAAATATGATAAAAATCTAGAAAATCGCAAAAACAGCAGAGCTGCAGGTTTATGGCACTATGCCGTCACAGACGTAGTGAATAGACGCTCAGCTTCTACATCGTTAGTGTGCCGTTAACATCGTCTCGACGCGATAACGCGCGTCAATCGTTTTCCGATATTAGCCGATAGCCGATTCATATTTACTAGCACATTATGATGACAATGAAATAATCATTTTCGGCACACGTTTTATAGCATATTTTTTAATGCTTGAGTGGTTCACCTCATTTCATCTTATGTTAGTGACGGTTTGGTCAAAGACCACGAACCGGAAGACGCAGCGTAGGTAGGCCGCCTATTAGATGGACCGACGACATCGTGAGAGTCGCGGGCATCCAGTGGGCGCAGATGGGAGGCTGTCGTTCAGTGTGGAGGTCTATGTTCAGCAGTGGGCGTCTTCTGGCTGATGATGATGATAATAATGACTTACTAAAAATCTTAGTTCAAATAGTTCTTAAATTTTATTTGTTTTGTTGTTTTGATTAAAATTTTGGCTGCCATTAAAAAATATAGACAATAGACAAATTTTTATGTATTACAATATTGGGTATTGCATATTATATTGTCACCAGAACTAAAGGTGTACCTATAGCTAAATCGATTAGAAGCAACTGGTACTAATAAAAATTCATCTAGCAAGATTTGATCTAAACAAACTAACAAACATTGCAAGTTACATAAATAATAAAAGCTTGTAATAGACCGTTTTACATCATCTAAAAATACATTGTCAGTTACGTAGTAACCTAATATATCCGTATTTTACGTATGTCAGACTTGAGGCACCCTGAGGGCCTCAAAAATAATAACGTCTCGTTCCGTTCCGCTTCCTAAATTAAATATTATAATTTGATGGTTTGAACCGGAAGCTTAATCGTTTTGGATGTAGCTTGAATAAATATGTTTTATACATTTATAGCTCAGAATGCCGCTTGCCTAAAGTGGGACCGGGCCGTTCATGTCAGATTTTTTTTTTTTTTCGGACTAGGCTAGCATAGGTCTCTCACTATGGGCCTCATAAGCAAGCTCAAAGTCGCACAGCGAGCTATGGAGAGGGCTATGCTCGGGGTTTCTCTACGAGATCGAATCCGAAATGAGGAGATCCGTAGACGAACGAAAGTCACCGACATAGCCCACCGGATTAGTAAGTTGAAATGACAGTGGGCAGGGCACATATCACGCAGAACAGATGGCCGATGGGGCCGAAAGGTTCTGGAATGGAGACCACGGACTGGTAAGCGCAGCGTAGGACGTCCACCCACAAGATGGACAGACGACCTAAAAGAGACCGCAGGGAAACGCTGGATGCAGGCCGCTTCCAACTGGCCCTTTTGGAGATCGATGGGGAGGCCTATGTCCAGCAGTGGACGTCCTACGGCTGAAATGATGATGATGATGATGATGAGGCTAGCATTTGACCGCGATCTCGCTTGATGGAAAGCGATAATGCAGTCGAAGATGGAGCACGTTTGCCCAGTAATAACCTATTAACCCTAGACTTGAACACTCCAATATTGTAATGCTGCGTAAACACAGACAGGGGCAAGGCGTTCCATTGTTTTGCTGTTCTAATTAAGAAATAGGAGTCAAATCTTGGAGGATCGTTGGGCCAAAACCACGACACACTGGACTGGTGGCTTCCACAGGATGGCAAACGACTTACCGGATTGCCCAGATGGAGATTTAGAAACGAACTGGACTCTTACTTGAAGGATTGCCCAAAACAGAGAGGAATGGAAGGAGAGAATGGGAGACCTTGCCCTGCAGTGGGACGGTGCAGACTAATATTATAATAATACAAAATCAATGTGTTTATGAGAGTACTTATGGCTTTGTGAAATTTACTGCTTACTCTTCTACTGCTGGTGTTTTTTTGCAGCTGTCAACGTAGAAATAAACTTAAGCTGAGTATAGTTGACTAGGCTTCATAGCTCTCTTATATAAAAGTAACCAAAATAACTTTCCTTTCGTTACACAGACGTGCAACAAATCAAGGAAGCTGAAAGCGTGAGTGTCAACCCTGAAGAGATAACGCTCGCCGCGCGCCGGTAAGACGGAGTTATTTCTTTGTAGGGGGTGGCGGTAATGTCAGCGGGTTGATAATAAACAGCGTTCTATTAAACACATAATTATAAGAACTTTTATTTATAACAGAAAAAAGCACAGAATAGACTTCGACTAAAATAAAATGAATGGACGGGCCCTAACCATTGAAATTGGTCAGTAAAAACGAGTCAAAACTGTCGGACATAATAATTCAACACCTAATTATAAAAATGTACAGTATATTTGTTACAAAAAATAGATCCCGGTTTTATTTGTGTATTTACACTTCGGGAAAGCATATGAATGCATAATACTGTCAGATGTTTCGTTATCTCGTACACGTGTTGCACTTCCTACGGCTAGAGACCGACTGAAACGAAATGAGAGCCGGCGCTCATTTTGTTATCTTCAAAAATGCGCTTCTACTGGGCCTGTCCATTCATTTTATTTTGGTCGAAGAGAATAGAGAAGTATATAGAAAGGAAATATGAGTACAGAGAAAAAGAAATAAAATTCCAATTACAAAAAAAAACTATTAATCCGCTACTGGTGGGGAAAGTTCCCAAAGTACTGGCCCCATTATCACATTATATGGAAATGGTTTGAGCAAAGTAGAGACTGGCATTTTGGTCACGAGTTACATCGACCAGACCTGATGACAATATCTATAAAAAAATGGTCTAGATTTCCATGGGCCCATGGTTACATACAGCCCCAAAAGGCTCCAAAATTCACCTACTGTCCAGGGGCCTTACGCCCAACTCGTTAGGCGGTCCCAAACTAAAGTTAAAACCGGTTTTAGATGTTGAGAACTTTATTTCAACCCTAAAAAAGACAGGTTTTTGCAAAATGAATGTTCAAAATCTTCCCACCACAAACAAAGGCCTCCTAATAATAACCACTACCCATAAAATTACGGAGAATGTCCACCAAATCACAAAATAAATAGGTACAGAAGGCCGGCTCCATACAACGAGCGTTAGTAGGCGCACGCACACAAAGACCACGGATCTCGGGTCAAGTTGGGCGATCGCCAGTCGCGAGTGCCTCCGCTTTGGAAATACATATAAGTATGTAATTATCGTTTCATGTTACAATTATCATAATTAACAAAGATTTTTCCATTGTCATATTGCAAAAAACTTTATTTAAGAATGTGCCTTTATTATACTTTAAAAAATAATTATTATTGTGCCTTTCGTACGTGCCGTAATCGAAGAAAGTTATTTTCGGCACCTAACAAATAACAAACTTAACATATTTTTTTTTTTTTTTTTTTTAATATGGATTTTCCTTGGGTACGTATCAAACGTTTCGTTTCTACGTTTCTAATCAGTACGGCCAAAGTTTGGAACAACCTGCCAGCTTCCTTGTTTCCTGAGAGATATAACCTGGGCCTTTTCAAGGCCAGAGTGAATAGGTATCTTCTAAGTCTGTGTCCTTCGTCTTCGACCACATCGTCGCTTACCAACAGGCGAGTTGGTGGTCAAACGCGGACTTATCAGCGTAAAAAAAATTTAAACTCCAAAATCTTAACTATTCACAGAACATTATGCGCGTAGGTTATTAAAATCAAGGTCAACTGAAGCCGGCCTCCGGTTCTGCACTTATTTATTTTGTGACCAAAAATGTCGCTTTTTGTGCAAAATCGTACATATTCCAGTTTCCCATAGCACAAGGTCCTTATTTCACGGTCGCTTGCCCGCTCTCACTGGCACCCCGCAATTTGCTATTCCCTAGCTTATAATAGTTTTTCCACTCCCCATTGTTCGAAGGGGGGTGGGTAGAAATGTAATAAATAACGCTAGCCACCCGTGAATGAATGAACTTGGGGGACATGAAACAACTACTGCAATTTATATTGTTTTAAATTTCATTGTCACAAAATAAACGTTTCTTTATGTTATGTTATATTTTTCAGTCAATATAATTAAAAGGATTATATTATTGCAGCCCATTAATGAACGAATGTGAAAACGTTGCCGAGGCCCATAAGCACGTGAATCCTTAAAGCTGTCAAAGCTACCTACAGTTCCTACCAACTTTTACGAGAAAATCCACGCAATGTTCAAATGGATTTTCACGTTGAAATAGGAGAGTTGGCGGCCAAACGCAAACCCATTTATAATTTAAAAAAAAAAAAAACATTTTATTTCGAGGCAAGTTTCACATTTCATTAAAATTTTGCCAACCAGCCAAACTTTGAAAAACTACCACCATGATGACTATGGTTTACTCATAGTATACTCGGATTCGATCATAGGAGACCATCTGGAAAGGTCAATTGTTTGATACCATAATTTAGACTTAATAAAATAAATCGATAAACAATTGGTTTATAACGTTTGCAATGTTATGCTAAAGATAATGTTTTCTTTTATATTCTTACTTAGTGATTTTTTGTCTCAATGATCTATGTTTGAGCGAGATAGCTCTCGCGCCGTGTGTTACTGAGTTTTCTGGTGGCGAGTCAAACATTGACATTCCAGCATGTCGACATTTTTATGCAGTGGCGTAGCGTGCCTTGTCGGGGCCCCGTATAAAAATTTTTTTGGAGGCCCTTATATGGAGGTAAAGATTTTTCACAAAAGAAAAAAAATATTGTGAGAAGTAATATTTATTTATCACATAATTTACCCATTTTACAAATAAAAATCGAATTTTAAATATTCACTCTCCTTGCCTTTTTATTGGCAAACTGATTTATTAAATCATTTATGGCTGATGATGATTTTAGTTTTTCTAAAGTTTCTGCCTCTATGGACAATAGTGAGATGTCTGACAGCCGTTCTTGTCCCATCGAAGTTCTTAAGTAATTTTTATTAGTTTTAATTTAGAAAAACTTCTTTCTGCCGTTGCGGTTGTAACTGGAAGGGTCAAGAATAAAAAGCATGCTGTGATTACCTCGGGAAAACTGGATGCAAGACTATTGAATTTTACTAGCAATAATTCAATGAGTTCTTTAATGGAATGAATTTTTTTAATTTCAGAATTTAAGCATGTTTTTAGAGCCTTTAATTGGTCACAAAGATTAAGTGAGATGTCTTTACTGTATTTAGCAGACAGTTTTCCGGAAGCGTTTAATATCTCTTCGCTTGAAGAAGATAGGAGTTTCTCCGGTTGTAATATTTCGAATATACTACTCAGGTTGCAAAGGCTCTGAAATCTTTCTTTAGTTTGAGAAATTAATATATCTAAACAGCAATAGTATACATTGACTTTGAAATAGGATTCCGGGTCGGAAATTCTCTCATCTTGTGATAACTCATCAAAAAAACGCTTCATTATCTTTCGCCTACTGTTTTTAAAAACAGTTGTTACCCCCCACTTTTTTGCTAAATCTTTGGATTCATTTAGCAAACTATTAAATGAATTCTGATTTCTTAATTGGCACAGTCTATTTAAAAGATTACTTAATAAAATACTAGATTTCTGTAAGTCATTATTTTCATGCTGTAGAGCTTTAGAAACAGGATTAATAATTTCAAATAGTGAAGAAAAAAATGTAACGAGCACTAAGAAATCAAAACTCTCTAAAATATTAATTATACTTTTACATTCTTCACGTTCATCTTTTTTATTTGAAATTAAATTTAGTTGGTACAAAGTTTTCATGATTAGTAAAAAAAAAATCTTTACTGCTAATAAAGCGTCGTTCCTAGAAGACCATCTGGTAGGACATACCTTTTTAAGGGTAATCAAATATTTTTCAGATGAATCGTCACTTAGCATAGCCCAGCGTTTTATACTATTGCCAAAAAAAGTATATATTTTTTCTAAATTATCGAAAAAAGTCGATACTTCACGAACATGTCTCGCAGCATCGTTCAAAACCAAGTTTAAAGCGTGCGCAGCACAATGAACATAATCGGCATTTGGAGCATGCTCTTTTATTAGGGTTTGTAATCCTCCATACACACCCGACATAACATTTGCTCCATCGTATCCCTGTCCTCTACATTTAGTCAAATCAATTCCATATTCTTTAGTCAAATTTAAAATGACAGTTTTCAGACCTGCAGCACTGCAATCGGTTACTGCTATGAATCCTAAAAAGGACTCACAGATTTTTATTTCTTTAGGCACATTATCATCATTTTCTGTAACCGAGATATATCGAAAAACTACAGATAGTTGGTCAATTTTTGACAAGTCTTGTGTTGTATCCAGAATTATTGTCAGAAATGGAGCTTTTTTAATTTCTGAGATAATACTGTTCCTAACGTTAGTACCAAGCAAACTAATAATTTCGTTTTGAATCGTAGGGCTTAAATAATTTATTTCACCTTTCGGTTTTACAAAAAGTTCTTTTAAAGTTGCATCATAGTTAGATAGCAGACGTGAAATTGCCAGAATCAGAATCATGCCCCCTCAAAGGTAGATTACAAGATACTAAAGTAATTATAACATTAATTATACGATGCAGTACATCTCTCCAGAATGTAATTTTACTATCGATTTCACTTTTCAATAGAGTATCGATGGTATTTCCTTGCAACCAATTATTATAAGAGAGTGAGGCACTAATATGCTGCTGTGACTTTTCATGGTCAAGAATAGTTTGTGTGAAATTGCTTCTAACCGAAACACCGTTAACCCAAGCAGAGGAGTACGATTTGTTTTGACGATCTGCTAATAACCAACAGAAGTGACAGTACGACAGTAGAATTTTGTCATTTGTAAAATAAAATAAATTAGAAAGTTTTTATTCTTTTTCCTTACACACTTTGGGGGCCCCCGTGGCCCGGGGGCCCCGTATAATTGATACGGCAAATACGGCGGTAGCTACGCCCCTGTTTTTATGACAATGTTAATACAATTGCCTCATCGTTAGGGTTATTTCTTAGTAGTTATGTAAAAAAAAAAAAATACTGTACACACTCTGTTGATGAATAAATGAACAATAATAATTAAAATTCTCGCTTCATTCCAAGTGGTTAAAGTGTGGACAACATACAAGTGACACGTCCCAAGTCCTATTAATCCAAGTCACCCCATGAAGATTCGTTATATCCGTGACAGATGTTCATTGTTTTATGACAGATGTAATTAGATTTTTTTGCAACGCGGCCTCTTGATGCGCGATGGATGATTGGGGGAAATGGGAATGACACGTGGGAAAGTGCAAGGTGGGAAAATGTGATTTATGGGTTAATATTGCGGTTGAAATACGGAAACAAAGCGTTTTCTTACTTTTACATATAATATACAGAGAGCGTCAAATGTTTTGTTATTGTTTTGCCTTAAACCTCGAAGTGCCTTACGCAGTGCCTGTCTGCGTAAGCAAACAAGGATCGACGCGCTATAAGCAGTGTAGGGGTGCTAATGGCACGCATTCGTTAAATTTTTGCCGCGAGATCGATAGGTCCATCAAAAATTTATGTTCACTAGTCCGTAGCTAGCGTTAATAGCTAGAGACTGAATGCATCTTTACCCTGTCGCGTCACAGGGGTTATTAGAACTGTATTGTTTAAAAAAATCATCAAAATCGAATTTCTCAGCAAAATGTTGCGTGGTCATACATAAAAAATAATATATATAATTACTAGCTTTATCCTGCGGTGTTACCCGCGATTTTTTCCCGCATTTTTGTGGCGGAAAGTATTCGTTTCGTCCTTATGATGTACACTATCATTCAGATCGGCAGAGCTGTTTAGTCGTAACATTGTGTTATACTATCAAGGTTGTTCACTTCAGTTATTATGATATTTAATGGGATTTTTACCGTGGTAAGGTTATGGAAGGAAGGAGGGGAAGTTGTGACTTCCTGTGAACATGGTGCATGTAACAGCCGAATTATCGGGATCTCCTTCCACAGCGTTACCATGGTAAATACCCCGAATAAATAAACTTTACCTCTGGTACAATAAGTTTGCAAACCCCTCAACATTCAAATCTATAAAGTACCACATTTTATTATTAGGTACTTACTCGTTTAAAATCAAGTCTACAGTTTTTGCGGCGGATCACAATCACACATTATTTCCACTAAAATAGCGTAATCACGACGAAAAATCAATTACGCAACTATTCATCTTGTTGCCCAAACTTAAGACACGTTTTAACTTGTCTTCGGCTTCTCGGAAAATTGTCTAAAGCAAAAACAGGGTATGTGACCTCGCCAAGGTCGATTACGTTCTTTTTTGACGTTTTAAAAGTCATTGCCCTTAGAATAATGGTGTAATTAGTGTTGTAGAATAGAATTTAAGGTCATTGACCAAGGTTTTTGGACAAAAAAGAAAATTGGTAGTTTCCGGGTGAGACCTTATGAGTTAAGTAATTGTTTACTTTGTACAAGAAAATGTTTAGGTTTTTTGCCTTTCTAGATTTTTCATGAGGTTATTGTATTGATGTTACGTGAATTTCACAATAGGCTAAAGGCTAGTATAAATAAATAGGCTTGTGAATTGCGATTGACCGTCAACTCGTCAACAACGATGATGCGGTCTACGATGGAGCACGCTTGCCTAGAAGAAACCGATTCACTCGTGATTTGAAGACACCCAGATTGTAACTATCGGGGAACACCCATTTAGTCGACGCATTCCACAGACACACCCACAAGATAGACAGATGACCTAAAAGAGACCGCAGGGAAACGTTGGATGCGGGCCGCTTCTAACCGGCCCTTTTGGAGATCGATGGGCGTAGCAAGAGTAGCTATTGCTACGGGCCCCGCGCGAAAGGGGCGCCTGAGCGTAATTTTTTGAGTGCGCCCCGCATTTTTAAACACACTCATCTCTGCTCGAGCGTATTTTTTGAGTGAAATTTATTAAGATGTGATATATTGAAGTTACGGGCCCCGCGCTTGCTTAATCCGGCACTGTCGATGGGGGAGGCCTATGTCCAGCAGTGGACATCCTATGGCTGAAATGATGATGATGATGTTTCCACAGACTAGCAGTCGTTTTATATTTTGTTAAACAGACTTAGTGCAAAATACAATTAAATGTTATATAATTACTGAAGAAATTGTTTCAATCTGCTATTAAAGTTCTAAGACGTTCTAAGTTTTTTTCCGGTTCAGGAAGGGATGCTATGTCCCTAACAGGCAAAGTGAGTTGACCAGTATGGAGTTAGGATGGTATACACAACAATTTAATGCACATTATGTAATTCACATACTTCACTATCATCACTATCACTACATAGTATAAAACAAAGTCGCTTCCCGCTGTCTGTCCGTCCCTATGTATGCTTAGATCTATAAAACTACGCAACGGATTTTGATGTGGTTTTCACCATCAGTTAGATATTTTTTTACGGAAGATTTATATATGTAACAAGCGCCCCGCCCTGGCTTCGCACGTAAGTTACACCCGTGCGAAGCCGGGCGGGTGAGTCGTTGTACATAATAAAATAAATAAATATTCGGGACATTTTTGCACACACGGTCATCTGACCCCAAACTAAGCAAAGTTTGTAATATGGCTGCCAGAGACTGACATGGCTGACTGGCTGGCTGCCGTATGGCTGGTACATTATAATGTTTTCAAATACATACTTAAATAGATATTAACAACCAGATATAGAACAAACACAAATGTTCTTCACATGAATGTTTGTCCTAGGTGTGAATCGAACCCACGCCCCCAAACGCAGAAGACAGGTTCACTACCAACTGGACCACTGGAGTAGACAAACATACAATACAATACAATTGTTTATTAATAACTCCATAGTTACAAGTCAAACTTCTCCAGTACACTTTCTACAACGATGTATATAAACTTATATAAACAGTATGTGTTAATAATATTATTTGTGTACATAATTTTTTTTTTTATTGTGTAGTCATTGTGCATAATTCAAATGAAATAATAACTTATTCAATTACAAATATAATGAGCAAAAATTTATTACAATATATTGTGTCAGTATTTCAATATGTCAAATTAATTCATTAATAATTATTTATACATATCTGAGGTAGTATGTTTATATCAACACGAAAATGCTTTGTACCATTTGCAATATTATTCTATTGATAATGCGCATTCGTATTTAGGGTTCCGTACCCAAGGGTAAAAACGGGACCTTATTTCTGAACACGCAAACTGATTGTGTTCATTACCAAGTTATAACTGGTAATTTCGTTAAATGGATGACCTACTTGTTTATCATTTCTTTCACCAAAGCGAACCACCATATTTTACTTATATTGAAATCGGTTTTTAAAATTGATAATTATTGTATTTTGTGGTGGTACGGAACCCTCAGTGCATGAGCCTGACTTGCACTTGGCCAGTATTTTTGTTATTCTGACATGATTTATCTTATTATCGACAAAAATATTGAAAACGTACAGCAGTTAGTTAAACCTACACAATATCAAAAAATGTTATTCTCAAAAAAATAAAAAAAACATAAATAAAAATTTGTCTATTGCCTATTTACAATATTTTTATTATTTTCTCTTTTCACAGAAGTAAGTAGTAAGAAGACGACAAGAAGATAAAGTGATTCTACAAAACGTAGCAAGGAGCAAAGTTAACCCTCAAACAAACATGCATTAAAGTGAGCGGTGACATTGCAAAAAGCATTTTACCGGCGGTTAGTGCATCTCTATTGTTACGGCTAAGCCGTCTGAGATGGCACAGAATAAATAAAAGTACATCAGAGACACTTCAAGATATTTCTAGAAAGAGTAAGATACGAAAAGGTCGGAACAGAATTTTCTGTGCTCTTGACACAAAGCGGTGGCGGCTTTATAAGGTCCTAAACACACAGATATACACAACCAGATCGGCAATATATTTTAGTGAAAGAGACAACTTGATATGGCTCAGCACAAGTACGAAAAGGACATAAATAGATTTTGTTGTCCTTATCGGCGTGACCTGTTTTTGGTACCTCAAGTGTCAAAATCTGTAATAATCAGTGACAAACAAAACGGGTCTGAATTATATTTATTGCCTTTTTTTGGTGATTAAATGTGATAAATGCGTGTTTCCTCTGAGAAATAATTGTAAAAGATATTTTACAATGGTTGGTTGTAGCATTTTGGGCTGCAAGAAGCGCAGTGAGCGAAAATACGATGAAATATCATTTCACACGTAAGTAAACATATAAAGCTTGTAACGATCACCTAAATAAATTCAGGATATCAATTCGCAAATATTTTATTCATAATAAGTCAGTTTTTAGGTCGATTAGTGGTCTAATTCTATGAATTTTATCAAATTATTCACTTAGAAAATAAATTATGAATGTTGCCAGTTTATGAAAGAAATTACCCACCGCAACTAACATAAATTATTCGTTCTGCAGGTTTCCAACTGATCCTGTCACATTGCTGAAAAAAGCTGGCACATTGCAAGAAGTGCAAAATACCGACCCTTTTATGCCCATATGAATATGGTGAATGTTAATATTAAATATATATTAATGGGGCCACAGTTATGAAGCTGGAAAAGCAAAAGGCGATTTCGGCGAACCGATTCAAAAAGCTACGCGCTGTTCGTGAAATTTGTACTGTAAACATTAAAGAGTCTATTTATCATATTATTTGGAATGTTTATACATAATTCCATTCATGAAAAAACTAAACTGACCAAGCGCGAGTCGGGCTCGCGCGCTGAGAGTTCTTTACAATCACAAAATACAAAAAGTTGTGCAAAAAGACAACATCACGCCCAGGCTGTCACCCATCCAAGTACCGACCGCGCCTGACGTTGCTTAGCTTAGTGGTAAACAGAAATTTGTCACTGACTCGCACTTGGCCAGTGTTTATTATTTGTTGTTTTACTTATGTTCACTATAATCCGCTAAATTTGACGCTTGTACGGATTACCGTTATTACACTAGAACAAATCCAAAAATACGTTTAACGTTTGTTGCATGGGGGCCCTTCCTTTGCCCTTCCGTTTTAACTCTTTGACTTTTTTATTATTTTTAATTAATCATAAAAAATCATGCTATGGTTACTTTACAACCTTTTTTCTAGTACTATATTCTAATCCTAACAAATAATTATAATAAAAACGCAAGTAAGTTTGTAACTTTCTGTCTGTTTTTTTACGAGGAAACGGCTAAGTCATGGTATAATAATATACTCCACCAGGTATAGCAATTCGAGAAAAAATGTTTACGTAGGCGTCCCGCAATGATGTCATGATGTCAATTTACAACAGGTTCGAGAGAGATGACGATACACCACGTAACAGCTGATTGAATAAAGTGGCAACTGGACAGTGACGTCATTGCGGGACCACTCCCAGATTGCTAGACCTTGTTTTCTTAGATCATGGGCTAAGTCAAATTTTGTCAGGACGATAGGGTGTGTTATGAGGACAGACAACGTACTTTTCTTCCCAGAAAATTGCAGGTAGCTCCGCGGGTTGCAGCAGATAGTGTATAAAATATAAATATTTAAAAGGTAGTATTGTTTCCAAAGTACTCATTGAAGATTCACACCCATCATAGTAGGTAAATTACCCTAACTTATAGCAAATCATTTTAATGTGGCAACACACCTTGTTGAAGCGAGAGGCACTGAGCTAGCCACGCTCATTGAAAATCTATAGGTAGTAGATCTGTGCCTAAACATAATTGATATATTTTTTAATTAGAACTTTTAGGCTGTCATTTTTATTTATTTTTTGTATTCGCCCATCTGGCAGGCTAAAGCCTTTAAGGCCATACCGCCTATTCATCTGTTTTGTATAGTATTAATAGCGTCAAACAAGTCATAGTCACAGTCAGAGTCAAGCTAAGTAAGTCACGGTCAAGTCAAACTCATGCCCCTGTAAAGTGGTGGGGACTTTACAAGAGGCACCTATGGAGTTTTGGAAACAACACGAAAAGACACGTTTCAGCTCGTTATATTACTTACCCACACTCGAGCACGTTTACGAGCACTTAATGAATAATAATTCACCATTTAGTACACATTAACACTCGAAAATACACAAGTTTAGGAAAATAATAGCACAAGCCCACATGTTTTTTCAACGTTGGCGCCAAAACTCTTGTAATTTTTTCTGTAGCCAGTATTTTTTTTTCGCGCAGATAAGTCCGCGTTTGACCACCAACTCGCCTTAGAAGAATTAGAAGATACCTATTCGCTCTGGCCTATAGTTGCACCCATATAAACGAAACGTCAGTCATTCGAAATCAGTTAGCAACTGTGATGCGGAGTTCAACGCGTTGATCTAAATAAGAATGTTCACCAAGGACTGCCCCCCTGTTCTACTAAAGAAATTGTTTTTAAATTGTAATTGTTGCGATTTTAATTGTTAAATAACTGCTTCTAAATTGACAGTGTTTAATATTTTTTGATACTAAGTTATGATATTAGGTGGTTGTATTTTTCTAGTATAAAAAATATTTAAAACTGTCAATTTTGAGGCAGTTATTTAACACTTAAAATCGCAACAATTACAATTTAAAGACAATTTCTTTAGTAGAATCGGGGCCCTGGTGAACAAAGTCCTTGATATTTACTCATATGCCTGGTAACAGATTTTCCTTCTCATTTCCGTTCTGTTTACTTCTCTTTTCTGTGTTTTATACCCATCATTTATGGCCATTTATGCTTTGTCAAATTTAGGATGATAATTTTGACAGCTCACAGAAAAGATGAGGTCATATTAATAATCGTTAATGAACCTAATCGATCATCGATATTATTCTCATAGAACTTGGAATCGATGGTTGCATGGAGAAAAAATTAAATCATTCATTAGGTTAGTAAATATTTTTTTTTACAACGAAAATACAAATGAAACTTAAAGTAACATAAAAACAAATAAACGGCAGTATAATGGGCGGCCTTATCGCCTTATAGTAGGTACACCAGAAAAAAAATACATAACTTCATGGGTGTTACCTGCCAAAATTATCATCCTAAATTTGACAGATCATAAACACTTATTTATGTTATGTACAATCAAAGTGTGGTTTTACCTTTTGCTTTAGTGAAAACATTGTGTTGCAAAAGTAGCGTCTTGCAAAGGTAGGTATATCTATACTAATATTATAAAGAGGAAAGATTTGATTGTTTGTTTGTTTGCATTGAATAGGCTCCGAAACAACTGAACCGATTTGAAAAATTCTTTCACTGTTGTGAAGCTACACTATCCCCGGGTGACATAGGCTTAATCTGTACCCGTGCGAAGCTGGGGCGGACCACTAGTATATATATATATATAATAAATACGTAAAGCTTTACAATAAAGTTCGTTATACAACATTGTATTCATTTACTGACTCTCCATCACTCATCACGAAGCTGAAATTTGTCTGGTAGATTCCTTATAAGGTATGGGGGCCACTACGAAAGGTCCACTTATTTTGCGACAGGTACGGATTAAGGGGGTTAAAAGTGGGTATACATCTTTATATGAAACTACGCGTACGAAGTTGAAGGAAATAACTACTTTTGCATGAATACTCTGTTATATCATACATTCGCAAATCGGAGAAGAATAAACAACGCCTAATGCTTCGACACTCTCGAAATGACTCGATGGCGTCATAAAAGGGCAATCAGTGCCGATCGGTTCACGTGATGCCGTTGTCGTTAGTCGTTAGAGTCGCTCCGTTTGATGACGCCGATATTCGTTTCTCGTTTCACGACCGTACCTTGTCTTTCCTGTTTCAAATATCTGGATATTTTTGTATAGAAAAGTACTTTTCTACAGATTTATAAGGAAAAGGTAAGCCAAGCTGAAAGGGCGATGAACTGAATGATGACCCACCATTATGAACAACTTTTACTATGGGACCAACACACAAAATTAGCTGGCTTATAGAAAACGGCCAATCACACCACGAAATGTCTGTAACAGTTGCTTTTTTACTTTAGAGTGTGTACTATAATCATATCAATTTTGACGCTTGTCTATACTTATCTCTACATAGTATAAAATAAAGTCGCTTTCCGCGTCTGTCTGTCTGTATGTCTGTATGGCCGCTAACTCCTCCTAAACCACGCAACGGATTTTGATGCGGTTTTCACCGTCAACTAGATAAATTTTCATGGAAGGTATATATATATAACTAGCGACCCGCCCCGGCTTCGCACGTAAATTACACCCGTGCGAAGCCGGGCGGGTGGGTCGCTAGTACTATAATATACTATAATATTATAAAGAGGAAAGGTTTCTATGTACCTAAGTATGTTTGTAACGAATTGGCTCAAAAAGTAATGGACCGATTTTAAAAATTCTTTCACTGTTGGGAAGCTACACTATTCCCGGGTACCATAGGCTGTAATCTATACCCGTGCGAAGCTGGGGTGGACCGCTAGTATAATATATATATATATATATATATACATTATACCGTTTTTACACTAGAGCAAATTCAAAAATATGTTTTTTTTACGGGACATTTTTTGCTCACATGGTCATCTGACTCCAAACTAAGCAAAGCTTGTGATATGGCTGCCAGAGACTGATATACATACATATATAGTTTTAAATACATACTTAAATAGATATTAACAGCCAGATATAGAATAAACACAAATGTTCATCACATACTTAAATGTTTATCCTAGGTGGGAATCGAACCCACGCCCCCAAGCTCAGAAGGTAGGTTACCAACTAGACCAACGGGCTATCTTTATACCCCATACAACGTATATTGTATGGGGGATCCTTTTAGTTAGGTAGTTTTATTTTTTGACTTTATTTTCTTAGTTAATCCGTTAATATTCTGTGAACACACGTGTTGTTATCTATTACGGCTTACCGTTCGAAAGATGCAACCCTTAAAAAGTAGGACAGACAGACAGATGGAAATATAGACAGACAGCGTAGGCTTAGTAATAGGGTCCCGTTTACAAACTTTGGATACGGAACCCTAAAAAGATGTACCTAAACTGCTGACGTAATGCATGCCACTAGTTTGCACAGTTTCTCACGGTAGCGAGTATGTAATCTGATCCATAGAGCCATATGGCAAGAAGGAATTTCGCATCGGTGGATCGAAACGCTGCAATAATGACTTACATTCTTCGACCAAAATAAAATAAATAGACGGGCCCAGAAGGAGCGCATTTTTTGAAGATTACAAAATGAGCGCCGGTAGTCACTTCGACTCAGTCGGTCTCTAGCCGTAGGAATTGCGACACAAAATTATTGTTAGATGATAACGAAACATCTGACAAAAATTATGCCTTCGTGTGCTTTACCGAAGTGTAAAAACACAACAAAAAACCAAAGTAAAAGTTCAGGTGTAATTTTTCACTCGTGAGTGCATATTTATCATTCTACTTTGTCATAAAATGTAAATTAATTTCATCAAACATCGATAAGTATGTCCCCATTTTGTTTAATTCACGTGACCACGTGCATCCACGGCGACAAACGGTTCGAGAGCAATAGACAAACACAAGGTGTTCTCTTTTACTTACATAGTTATTATATTCGTTCGATTTTTTGCAACAAATGTGGTGATTATAATGTGTTGAAGTATATGTCCGACGGTTTTGACTCGTTTTTACTGAGCAAGTTCAATGGTTATGGCCCGTCCATTCATTTTATTTTGGTCGATGCTTACATTGGTATAATTAATATATTGATGGCTGATAGGCTACTGGACAACTAGAACTACTAGAAAGATGGTGGTCGAGCAGTAGCATGTGCGTTTTACAATCTGACGGCACCCGGTTCGATTCTCGGCCCTGCACCAATGATTAATTTGGTATTTAAATACCTAAATTATGTGCAGTTTCGATGTCATCGCTCAAAAACCTCAACAGTTCAAAGACATGGACATTCACCAATATGCATTGGGCCAGCATGGTGGATCATGGCATCTGGGCCATCCTCTCTCTCTGAGAGAAGGCCTGTGTCCCAGTAATATATGATGATGATGATGATTAAATTTAGTTTAGTTTAAATAATGGTAAAACAGAATGGGCAACAATATCAGGTTAACGACCTCCCAAACGTTAGATCGCACATCGCCCGAGAGCTCACGCAACTATAACATAAACAACATCCTATACCACTGAAACCACGTTTAATTTCATCTGATAACGAGCTAATTTTTACAAACCTTAGTTTTATTGATATAGAGTTACAATTTCAGCAGCAGAAAGAAACATATGGCAACCGCATCTATAAAGTTAAGAAAGTGAAAAGTTATGCAATCATCAGGTTTTGTGGTCTTGCCCTTTAACCTCCACACTGAAAGACAGCCTGCCTTTTGCATCCACTGGATGCCAGCGACTCTCACAATGTCGTTGGCCCATCTAGTGGGAGGCCTACCTATGCTGCGTCTTCCGGTTCGTGGTCTCCACTCAAGAACTTTTCTTCCCCATCGGTTATCGGTTCTTCGAGCGATGTGGCCTGCCCATTGCCACTTCAACTTGCAAATTTTAACAGCTATGTCGGTGACTCTGGTTCTTTGGCGAATATCCCGTTTCGGAAAGAAACTCCGAGCATTATAGCCATCTCCATTGCCCGCTGTGAATCTGAGTTTTTCCAAAACTCTTTCCTGCAAGTACTTATTTCTTTAGTTTATCCTTTTCCCGAGATCTCATTTCAGATCAAAACGTATTTGAGCATGTCTCGAAATTCAGAGCTATTCAATGCCAACAAGTAATGTTGACTAAGAACGTTTTAATGAAAACCTGGCGGTTTTTAATAAACTAAGACTTACAAAGCGACATGAATCACCAATGTTACCTGCGAAAAGAAAAAAAGATTGTTAAGCCAAGTAATTTAAAGATACATTTTTATTTTGTTAATATCTATTTAAGTATGTATTTAAAAATATATATGTATGTATATCAGTCTCTGGCAGCCATATCACAAGATTTGCTTAGTTTGGGGTCAGATGACCATGTGAGCAAAAATGTCCCGAATATTTATTTATTTATTATTTATTTATTTATTAAGTTTTTTTTTACAGTACACCTATTGAAACATCACGGTGCTAAAACATTTGCTTAAAAAATGAACTAACGAATACCATACTCTAAACTTTTAGCTTTGCCTAATATATCTGAGTTTCAAAATAATAAATAGTCAAAAAGTAATAAAATTAAACTTTTTGAAACATGCTTGTGGTCTTTCCAGCAAACTCTTTCATTTGATACCCATATCATGATGGTAGGTAAGAAAAAATTGTCCGCCATCTTGGGGCGTTCGCCATATTGAATTTAATGTGACGTCATTAATTTTTCGTATTTTTCGCAGTAAATCCTTTCATTTGTTAACCATATCAATAACTGGTCTGCCATCTTTGTGAGTGCGCCATATTGGATTTAGAATGCTATCATTTATCTAACCATACATTGTCATCCAAACTAAACGTGTATGCTAAATTTCAGCTCAAACGGTTGAGGATAACTGATCTAAAATTCAGTTGCATGATTTGTCCCATACATGTATATCTATTTTTTTTTTAAATAATAGATAGGCTTGCGCTTGGCCGCCATCTCGCCCTGTGGTCTACGATGGAACACGCTTGCCTAGAAGAAGCCGATTCACTCGTGACTTGAAGACACATTCAGGCAGCGAATTCCACAGACTAGCAGTTCGCACAATAAATGTGGAATCAAAGCGATAAAACTATACCTATATACATACTAACTAACAGGGCAAGTTAAATAAAAGCTTGTAGAAAAGTTATGCTTACCAAATATTACGAATTGTAATGTAACGTTATATGTGTATGTAACGGGTCAGAAATATCAGCTAAAGTTTAGAGAATAAGTCATAACCACAGTTTTACACGTCTAATAATTTATTAGCAGAATTTTCATTAAGCACAAAGTTTACGTCTTTTCAAAAATCCTATCATCACATTTCTTCAAACTGTAGGCCACGTCAGTGTATCAAGTCCATTATTGCTACATTTCATAATGCAACGGAACAGATGAAAATATTTAACAAAGAAGCCGCTGAAATTCATTTTGTTAATGATTGATGACGGAAGAATTTAAAAGTGAATGATTCATGAAGAGAGAACTGCTTTATTTCTATGAATAAAATCTGTCTAATATTATATTACATAACAACATCTTAAATTGTTTATTAAATTAAAATAAAGCTATTTTGTGATTTAATCATCATAATTTTCAGTATTTGTGTTTTAAATGGCAGGTCAAAATTCAAATTATTAAACTCCCGCGTAAACGCTACCTCTGGCATTTATGGGGCCACGTGACATTAGTGACGTCACACATAAGCAAACGAGTTTTTCCGCTACACCATTGTTGCCTTTATTTACTTTTGTGTGACGTCATAAGGACATTCGACTTATATAGAATGTTTGCAGTCAAGTCACGTGATCAATGAAAATAATATTTTTAATTTGCATTTCTCTGAAAATCATTTTTTTAGTTGTTATTAATAACATGATTAAAAAAAAATGGATTAAACCAGCATGAATTATATTTTTAATACAGCCAAATACCCCATTGATAATGAATTGTTCGCAACGTGTAGACCGATGTTGATCATGTAATTTTTTTTTTATTAAAATGACCTACGTTTCTACAAAATTTCATGATAATCGGATCAACGGGACTCAAGTTATCGTTGACAAAATATACAAACATTTAAATATACATAGGAATGCTGACTGTAAAATTCAAATTCATATTATTCATTTGTCAGAATATGGTTGGTGCACATACATATAAAGTAGCATACATGGTTGTAAGAATGGAGACGTATCTCATGTCCTTGCCTGTTACAGCGTACAAATGTTAGTTTTTTTAATACCTATTTTTATTAGGCTTGCGTTATTTATTATTATTAATACATTATTTAATGTCAATATCATTAAAAAAAACTGTAATTGTATAACAAGCTTTGTCAATTATTTATTTTTTGAGTCTATTTAAAAATGTCAAATGTATCAACCATAGGCTTCCAACATGTCTTTTTCTGTTCTATCCCATTCTGTGCATCGCTCATTCGCCGGTGAAACCCGTAAAACAGTAAACGCGGTTCAATCAGGCTGCCATTTCGGCACGGAAATGAATTCTCGCACAGCCTGCTCGTTACTGGATGTACAAATAAATAAAGTTGCGTTGATCGGGAAAGCAGATAGAGAAAAATGTGCTCGAAAAGTTTAACCCGTCCAGCTTTAAAGTTTCATTTTGTATTTCGGAAGTCTATTTAAATGTCATTTACAATTGTGAAACTATGTCGCTCTTTCGTGCCCGCCCTGGCTGTCGGATAGAAAAAAAGCATATAACATGCATATCATTCGATAATGTTCTTGTCGGTAGAGTATCTTCCCGGGTTGGTCTTTTGCCAGCGCTTTTACCTCCCAGTACGACATCGATATGACGTTTCCCCTCTCTTTTATTTTGATCTAAGAATGCTCTATGATACTCTTCATTAATTCATCAAGTCGCAGAAAGTGGCCAATCCAGTGATCAGATGTAAACTTTTCAAAATGTACTGATAAATAAACCAGCCAAGTGCGAGTCAGTCTCGCGCACTGAGGGTTCCGTACCACCACAAAATTCAATAACGAAATTACCAGTTATAACTTGGTAATGAACATAACACATAGCAGCACAAGCGACGCAAATATGCTAACCTCGGCAGTGGTTACATATTTGAGGCGTTTGGGGTCGAGACATTGGGCCCTTGGGGACCGGGAGCTCACCTCATTTTCAAAAATCTTTCAGAGCCCCTGGTTAATGCGACGCGTGACCAAAATGCTGACGTGTTTCTGGCTCAACGCATAAGCATTGCCATTCAACGTGGTAATGCCACCAGCATGTTGGGTACGCTGCCAACTGATAGTGGGCTTGAGCATTTGGATTGTCTTTAGACCTTCAACGGTGTATGGGCAGTCTAACTGTATTTGTAGTATTAGTTTTAGCTTGTATTTTGTTTAGTCAATAAAAGCACTTGCCCATAAAAAAAAATGAACATAAACATGTTCACTGACTCGCACTTGACCATTTTTATTATTTGTTGTTATATTTTAGAGTGTATACTATATCAACGCTTGTAAGTATTACCGTTTTTTACATTAGAGCTAATAAAAAAATACGTAAAAAATACGTTTATTGTATGGGGTTTTTACGTTTTTACATTTTGACTTTATTATTATTTGTTAGTTAATCAGTAGTATTGCCTGCGGGCAGCGGTTTATAAATTAACGTATTTTATCTCTATTTTAATCTAGGTAAGTTCCGTATGATTCCTAATATGTATCGTTTTCTTGTATTTAATAGAACATGTAAACAGATAAGCTTGTTATAATTTGGTCTAAGCTTCAGGCTTAGTTATTAATTTTCCTTCCATCTACAATACAACAAACAGCAATCTAAAACACGTTACCTCGGCTCACGTTCCGCCATCTTCAAATGTAACTTAGTACGAGTAAATAAACATATTAACCAGGAGTGGTTGAGCACCCGTAGGCTTTGGTTGCCATAAGGCATACGCTCAAAGCGATTTTAGTTAGCCCGTTGGTCTAGTTCGTAGTGAACCTGCCTTCTGCGCTTGGGGGCGTGAATCGATTCTCACATAGGACAAACATTTGTGTTTATTCTATATCTGGGTGTTAATATTTATTTAAGTATGTATTTAAAAAATATATATGTATGTATATCGGTCTCTGGCAGCCATATTACAAACATTGCTTAGTTTTGCGTCAAGTAACCGTGTGTGCAAAAATGTCCCGAATATTTATTTATTTATAGATTTAGTAATATTAGTTTTAGGTACGGAGACATTGAAGTGTCGTAAAACATACTCTAATAATAACAAAGTCTCCGATTGAGGAGATGATAACGTGGTCAAGTTCCTTACAGCTTAGACGTTTGTTCTCCGCCAAAAGGATGACATTCAAACACGCTCCTACTTCCTAGGATGTATCCATTTCGATTTGACCAGCTTAAGCTACTGGCCTAAACAACAAGGCCAAATTGCCTGCCAAAATCTAGGTATTTTATAGACGGTACGACGGTACTTCACGACGAAACAGTTGCTTTCACTGTACCAAGCATGGAGTACTGCTCGTACCCTTGGGATGGTTTAGCAAAGTACTAGTCTAGAACATCGGTGAAATGTTGCTAATCTATCGATTTATTACCGGACCTATTTCGGAGAGTGTGTATTATTAGATCTGCATGATAGATAGATAGATAAACTCTTTATTGTTCACACCACAAATTTCACAAACACGATAAAACAGCTTAAAAACTTTTGCAACAATCGGCGGCCTTATCGCTAAGAGCGATCTCTTCCAGGCAACCTTAGGATCAGGCATGATCTAATTCTCTTCTGCCTATTTTTCTATCGGGCAGCCAGGAGGGCACGAAAAGGCAACACCGTGTCATGGTGGATATTCCGAAAACCTGTACGAATGGATATGATTCCATTTTAATTGTGCGAACCACTAGACTGTGCAAAGCGCTAACTGAATTGGTAGTTCAGACATGTTCCTTGATAGTTACAATCTGGGTGTTTTAAAGGCGCGAATGAATCGGTTTCTTCATTTAAAAAAAACAAGTTAGCAATTAGTTATAGATTTAAGATGCCCAAAAGCCTTCTAGCACTCAAAATCGAGATAGTTTAAAGTTAAAGGTACTGCTCAATTTTATCTGAAGACTGACTGGGTCATCCGTTGAGATCATCACAGCTTGGCCTGTGAGGTATACGCCACAAGCGTTAGTCAGTACTCGATTTTAGTTAAAATGCCAATCGCTCATCGCATACACCACGCGTTTCAGCCGCAGCTTCTGCAAACGCTAACTGAATGTTTAATCTCCCCCATTTCTATCGGCTCCCGGCGCATCTTTCTAGAAGCTTCGTTACGGTGCCTTACTTACCGAGTGTTAATGTGATTTTTACACTACACGTTGGTAGGTGATAATTTATTTGCGTCAAATTCTTGCTTGAAGAAAGTCATCATCATCATCATCATCATTTCAGCCGTAGGACGTCCACTGCTGGACCTATGTATGTGTATGGGGAGGCCTATGCCTTCCCTATTGATCTCCAAAAGGGCCGGTTGGAAGCGGCCTGCATCCTGCGTTTCCCTGCGGTCTCTTAAACGGCGGCCTGCCTGAAGTGCCTAATAGTATTTAAAGTGTATTCTACTTCACCTTCATCATCAGCCTATATCGTCCTACTCCTGGATTAGACTTCCTCTTCCTTGTGTCATCGTTCCTTGTCTCGGGTGGTACTTATATTCTGGATCTTAAGCTGCTATATGTCTTAACTTAAAATATTACAATAAAACTGAAACACTGTTGCAGGAAAACTCGCAGAAAGTATTTCACAAACATTATTTGGTAAGAACAGCTATCTCCAATTTGTAACAGATGTCTACACTCAGTTACAAGGCTCTTCGTGCCATAAAAATATATTGCCAAGTTAATAAAGGAGGTACAGTTCGTACCGGAATCCGGCGACAGATAGGGAATATGAATTACGTAGGAAGAGGTGGGGAGACTCATACTTTCTGTTACTTTTGGCCATAAAGTTGCAGTTGCGGTGGTTTTGATTAGAAAAGTCAAACATTGTTTGGTTAACTCTGAATTTTTACGAGAGACGGTCTACGATGGAGTATGTTTGCCTAGAAGCAACCGATTCATTCGAGATTTGAAGTTTCCCGATCACTCAACTGAGCATCCCCCCCGCTATCGCCTTTTCTCTCTGCCGCTGAGTACCTCGCCAGAGTGCACCCCCGTCAGCTGACCCAAAATGGATCCTGTGCAACTAAGCAAATGTGGCAGTCAGGATGCTTGGACAGATATGTTCAGATGGAGTACATCTCTAAAGGAAAGGTGAACCATAAAACCAGTCCAACGGTATCGCGATGAACATTTTCAAATTTTGCTGAAATACTTTGACGAGTTTAGCAATTATTTTAATGTTTTTCCATCTATAGACAAAATATTGAATTCATTTTATAATATACAATACAAAGCAAACATAAAAAAGCCTTATATATTACTAATTATTACTATTTTTATAAATTATAAAAATTCTAAAATAGTGTTGTCCGACACAACCAAGAACGCTGGCTGCATTCCCGCGTTGAATTGCCAATTGCGCCGCTCCACACACGCCTCCCTGACGTACGTACCTGGTGTGCTCTCCTGGGTCAGCTCCTCCTGGCTGGACTTGAAGAGAACGATCACGAAGAGGATGAAGGCGGCAGCTCAGAATGAAGCCAACGAGACACGACAATCACCAGACATGACACAACCACCAGATTTCACAATTGTTACGACAACAATAACCACTGTCCTAGACACCACTGGACCATTAACATGATCCTGCTCGAGGGTGCTCGAGACGCCACCCAGTCACCCTATGCCGGGTTGGAAACTCGCTCCTCCAATCTCCCTGAGGGTGTCCCTCAGAGCCCAGCCCCGACAAGGAGGTAGCACCTTAAAGGTCGGCATCCCTACCTCTCCTACAGTGAGGAAGAAAGATCTCACGAACGAACGAACGAATTGCCAAAGAAATTCTCTGCGCGAGGAATGAGCCAGCTGAAACTTGGACTTAAGAGTTTACTTTTTATATCACTATCATCAGTGGCACCTTTATTTTAAATTTGGAGGCCAGTAGGTAAAACTTAGGTTACGTAGGTTGAGAGGAGACGCACCGTAGGTTGGCCTCCCACAAGATGGACCGACAAAATCGTGTGAGTCGGATTCAGTAGATGCAGATGGCAGGCTGTCGTTCCATGTGGAATTCTAAGGGGGAGGCCTATGTTCAGCAGTGGGCGTCTTCTGGCTGATGATCAGTATTAAAACTTATATTTTTGAAACTTGAAACTTTATTTGATGCGTCTATTTATTGAAAATGACGCTCTCACGAAAATTGGACTTTACAATTATTTTATTAGAAATATAATTATTAATTTTTATCTTTCAAATTAATTAATATTATTAATATCTTTTCAGATTTATTATTTAGTAAATCTATTTATCGATTTTTATTAGAAGGAGAAATAATTGAACTGATTTGAACAATTTTACCAAGGCATTAACCGTTACTAAATTAATTAGTAGCCAATTTTGGTCTGAATATTTGAATATTTTAAGTATGAAATTATTCTGTTTATTAAATTCGATTAAATACACTGTCTTGTTATTAAGAGTTTATACAGTTAACAATTACAGTTACAATTTTCAAAGTAACAAAAGTAAACCAATAACGAATCACTTTATAATCCGAAGTTAACCAACTCATTCAGAAGTTAGTCGAATGATCAAACTTTTACGTCATCAGATTAAACTTAGCATTAAGTTATCAAGTGTCACTTAGCGAGGTTGTTAAGGTTTATTGGGATCTAGAAAGCTTACTTGGTACGGTTAGCAAGAAAATACTAAAAAATCAAAGGTTGTATTCATTTATGATGATGATTGATTTAGAGGACCGTCAGAGAATGACAACGTTGGTCACACAACGTTGTCGTTCTCTCCCTGGGAACGCTTAAGAGGATAGTCAGAGCCCAAACTTTGACCATCTCGAGCCCGGATGTCCCCTTTTAGTAGCCTCTTACTACAGGCAGAGGGTACCTGTGCCGTATTCTATTGCCCCGGCGCCCTTCGTATCACACCTTTACATGTAACTCTATGATTAACATACAAAATTAATACGCTTTGAACTACATAATCAATTCGTATATTAACCACATTTTAACCACGTGAACCACAAGTTGTTCTAATGAACCACAACACCTAAAACAGCTCTTAGTAGTTTTGTACCTCACTTCCGGTTGTGGTTACCATCTAAGACAGAATCCATAAGATATTAATTTAACTGGGGAGTGAAATTGGGAGGTTACTGAATTGTAGTATGATGTATATTAATTATTAGTTGAAATTAAATATTAGGAGTACGAAAGTGTGTATATGTTTGTTAGCGCTCAATTTTGTAACGGATGAATGTAACCAATCAATCCTATCATGATGAAACTTGGCAAAAAGACATTGTGCATACAGAATTTTTGACCCGGAAAATGTGGAAAAACTGATTATATATCGCATCTGAATTGAAACGCTCAGAAATGACACCGTTCTTGTGCAGGGTGAAAAAGATAACATTATCTCGAACATTCGAC
Source organism: Agriopis aurantiaria (assembly GCA_914767915.1). Lineage (NCBI taxonomy): Eukaryota > Metazoa > Arthropoda > Insecta > Lepidoptera > Geometridae > Agriopis > Agriopis aurantiaria. Next base: position 3,506,775 of record OU612003.1, read on the forward strand.
CAATTACAAACAAAACTGAAAACATATCCATTAACAAAATCTCGTTAAAATCCTTCTTTACTCCAAACCTTTTATCATGTAAAAGCCAAGTTAAAATCTCTTTTCACCATACTCATTTTGGTCAGTTAACATAATATGAAAAGAGCTTTCAGTTGAAAAGCTTTGTCATACCTAAGCGTTTACATTGACTGCGAGAATGCAGTTTGTAGGGTGGTCGAATATACGTACTTAGAAAGTTTAAAATCATATTAGCGCTAATTAGGTGAAAGGATATAGCCACTAAATGGTAATTTTTTTCATGTCTGTTACTAAGTTGTGAAAGTTACCATTAAGAAATATCATAGACATCGGATGCCACCAACGAAACCATAAAATAAAAACCATTAAATAAAAATGATAATCCGTGTTGCATTTTGGCTGCGTATCCACCGGAGATGTTCGATGAAGATGAGCGGTGTGCGACGAAAAAACATCCATTAGGAGAAGAGGCGAAACGGAATGAAACGATTCTATTGGTCGATTGTTTATCGCGCATCGCTCAGCTTCTTCTCACATCTTTGGTGGATACGCAACCTAATCATCTCCTCTGTCGTGTTAAAATACTAGCAGTGCCTTGTGGTTTCACCCGCTATCCCACAAAAAACATATGTTTACAAATTTAATAGTTCCATAATCAATTTAGCCGTTACGGAGTAAAGAGTAAACAAACATACTAACTTAACAAAAAACACATTTATAATATTAGAGTAAAATAAATAAATTAACTGCCCCGCAGTCGCAAAAGTCGTTCAGCATGTAAACTAAAAAGTTGCAAGTAAAAAGGCCTGTTACAGAGCCGTCTTTTATATTAGCTTTGCAGTCGGTGCATAAAGAAATACCCCCTTTGCGCGAACCCGCTCCTTGAAATATTGAAGCTTTACGTACACGATGGTGCAAGTCACGAGCGAAAGCGTTGACACGTTTGTTCATATTATAATTTAACACGTCCAAAATGAACAGCTTCCATGCAGATGACATCTAAAAGACCTTATAAAGAACCTGCTCGTCACATCTGTGAGACTCATAACGATGTGGGTTTAAATATAAAGATAATTTTATTTATGAGTAAATCATACACACCTTTCAACAAGCATGCACTATAAATAGATTTTAAAACATTTAAACAATATTAGTCACTTTATATCATGTTTAACACTTATCATTATCATTATCGTTTGCCTAGCAGGTGCATCTAGAGAGATGGCATAATATTGGCGCGCTCCATGTCTCCGCTGATTCCGCCGATGTTTCCGCCGCCACTTCAATGTACTCCTTTCCGCCAAAACTGATTGTGATATTATTTGTGACAATTGGAAAACAGTAATGAAAGTAAAGTTATATGATTATTTACGGGATATTTACCGTCCACAACCTTACCACGGTAAATATCCCGTAAATAATCATATAACTTTAGTGAACAACCGTGATAGTTTAAAACAGTAATGAAAGTGTTTTTAACTTATTGTTAAAATTTAACTGATCAATGCATAGATTCAGTATTGCTTTCTCCCTCTACGGTTCAATGAGACAGGGGCAAAAAGGCCGACGACTATAATGACAATTTGTATGACATACTAATTTTATATTGACATATTTTTACAGCAATTTGTTGTATTTATTGTATTAGTAATTTTATAATATTATTCCTATTTTTACCAGGAAATCTATTTTAGTTTTAACAGTATGTGAGATAAATGTTAGTGGAATTTGTCCGTTTTTATTCTCAATAAATAATTTGAATTTGAATTAGTAATGTAAATATTAAAGGTTAAAAAATCGACTTATATTAACTAATCCATCTAACATCAATAGTTAAATTGTCACGTTCTTAATTTAATTAATACAACAGAACAGTTTGCACCCGTCCCTCGAATTCTTTGATACGAATGAGGTCAAAATATACTCGTATAGCTCACACACATTTTTTTTGGGTATGAGACACATTTACTAATCCGCAGCACTGTTTTAATTTATCACGGTTTTCACTAAAGTTATATGATTATTTACGGGATATTTACCGTGGTAAGGTTGTGGAATGACCATGTATTTACCACGGTAATAGTAGTAGTAGCCTTTATTTACAATCTTACAATGTATATATACAAGTAAATTATGAACTATCTTATTAATCTTAAATTAATTATATTCTGTATTAGACACCGGTATTTAGATTGTCTTGCGATCCCGCAAAGGCCTCCCCTAGAGCTTTCCACACCTTTCTATTATGGGTCATCCTCTTCCAGGTGACCCCCGCTATCTTCCGAATATCGTCCTCCCATCTAAGACGCTGTCTCCCTTTCTTTCTTTTATTTTGTCTAGGACACCATTCAGTTACATCTTTAGCCCATTTTTCTTTGTGACTCCTTACCATATGACCTGCCCACCTCCATTTTAGTTTCCTTATGCAATATTTTACATCAGTAATTTTAGTTTGATTTCGTATTGTTTCTAGTTTTATTTTGTCCTTTAATTTAATGTTGAGCATGCTTCGCTCCATACTGTGTTGACAGGTCTCAATTTCGTGCATATTTTGTTTCGTTAGGCTCCATGTTTGGCATCCATATGTCATGATGGGTAAAATACATGCATTAAATATTTTTTGTTTAGATTTGAGTGGTACCTGTGGATTTTTGACTATTTCTTTGAGGGACCAATATCTTTTCCATGCTAGCTGTACTCTGTTTTTTATTTCTTTTGTTGTAAGGTCCTTTGGTGATATTATCTGTCCGAGGTATGTATATTCTTCAACATATTCTATTTTAGTGCCGTTGACTGTGATGGGAATTTTGTTATGGTTTGTCATTACTTTGGTTTTTGTAGCGTTCATTGAGAGCCCAACTCCATCACTTTCATACACAAGCTGTTCAAGCATCTCTTGCAGGCTTCTTGGGTCTTCAGAAATTATAATTAAATCGTCTGCAAACCTTAGATGGTTTAGTTGCATTCCGTTGATGTTTAATCCGTATTTGCTCCATTCGAGACGTCTAAATATGTATTCAAGCACTGCCGAGAAAAGTTTGGGTGAATAACTCGTAAATAATCATATAACTTTAATCTGCAGCAGTTAATTGAAATTCTAAGGGTGATTATCTAGTTTTACCAATATTTGGATAGGTGATCTGAGCATTTCTACATTTTGAGTGGCACTGAAAAACATAATCGTAAGGCCGTTTCAGAGGCTTTTAGACAGGCTGTGACCACACTAAGAGATTGGACACACACAAAAAAAAATACCCAAGAGACTGCAGCAAAGTTTTTTTGCGGAACTTAAACGCGCCCTCTAAAATAAGACACAGAGAAGCTGAGAGCGGCCGCGCCTATTTTATGAGTGTGGCTTGCGCCTAAAACACGTATTTAAATTAAGCAAACTTAAGTAAAACTTAAGTTAAGTTAAACTTAAGTTAAGTAAAACTTAAGTTAAGTAAAACTTAAGTTAAGTAAAACTTAAGTTAAGTAAAACTTAAGTTAAGTAAAACTTAAGTTAAGTAAAAATGAAGTTAAGTAAAAATGAAGTTAGTAAAACTTAAGTTAAGTCAAACTTAAGTTAAGTCAAAGTTAAGTAAAAATTAAGTCAAATTTAAGTTAAGTCAAACTTAAGTTGAGTCAAACTTAAGTTAAGTCAAACTTAAGTCAAATGCTAATACTACCGCTGTCTCTCATGTCCCATACCACTACCTACCCACAGCCCGTGACTTCCCTTGCCACTCCACTCGTTAACGGCAAACGGCAGCATCGCGGCGGAGCTTATTGCATTCCGGAACTTATTAAATTAGGTTATATTGTTGTCTTCAGCAATATCCTGGACATCTAGTTTTATGAAAACGCAAGTGTCTGCAGAACCGTTGTTTGCAATTTCGTGATATTGCCTCTTAAGACGGCGAGATGCTAAATGGGTTTGCATTGCTGATTCTATTAAGGAGGTAACTCAACGTATAATTCATACAATTTCTAACAGAACCGTTTACCATTTTATTTTATTATGCAATTCAAGGTGGAATTAAATAAAAAATACACCGGCCAAGTGCAAGTCGGACTCGCGCTCTGAGGGTTTCGCAAAAAAGTGTTTTCTTTCATTCACTTCTGGATCTTTAGCACACGCCCGATACGCACTTGGCCAGCATTTATTGTTTGTTGTTTACTTTAGAATGTTGTACTATAATCATGCCAAGTTGGACTCTTGTATGTATTACAGTGTATTATCGTATTTACAATTTACACTGTTTATTTTTCCATAATACTGTTCATTTTCTTCTCTTAATTATCACCAGCCAGAAGACGTCAGCTGCTAAACATAGATCTCCTCCTTAGAACTCCACACTAAACGACAGCCTGCCATCTGCATACGACTCGCGATGTCATCGGTCTATCTAGTGGGAGTCCTACCTGCGCTGCGTCTTCCGGTTCGTGGTTTCCACTCATGAACCTTTCTTCCCCATCGGTTATCAGTTCTTCGAGTGATGTGTCCTGCCCATTGCCAGTTCAACTTGCAAATTCTCTCAGCTTAATAATTATATTTTATTTCTTTAGCAACCAGTTGGTAACTCTAAGTGGTAGGGCTTTTATCAGAGTCTACCTAGGAAGTACCAAACTTTTGACAGCAATTCAGCCGCCAAGCAGTAGTGCGCAAACTGTGTTTCCTGTGAAATTGCTGGGTGTTAAGATATTTAATTTCTAATATCTCAAGGTGAGCGCAATGCATTGCCAAGCAGAGTTTTGAACTTTTGACGTTCTAAATTCTGGGCGTTGACGCTTGCCATCAGATGAGCGACTTGCTTGTCTCATCACTCAGTTGCTTATAAAACACAAGATATAAAAAAGTGAGGATGAGCTTAAAGTTTAAAGTCACCCTCACTTTTTTTAATAAAAACCTTTATAGGTTGTTAGCGCCACTCAGTGACGCTTCCTTTATTTATTTCCTACCTACATTTTCCTACCCTCATTTTCCATGAACGACGACTATTTCTGTTACGTTCCGTGGTTTAGATGAGAATCGCTGCTTGCACCTGCAGGCAGTCTGCGCTTGACCCTTGTCGGCGACGGATTCATACCGCATTGTGCGAGCACTCCTTGCTTACACCACCGCAAATATTACCGCTGATCGTCGGTTACTCGTCCTCTCGAGAGATCGTCCGATCCCACCGCCCGGGATACGGTTCCCGTAGGAAGCTGTGCCTAATAGTTTCCCCGCGCTCGCGCCGCGAGTGTGTGAAACCGCTCCATCATATACAGTCCACTAACGCTTGAGAACGCGCTGATCCAAAGACGCAGAAGAAGATTCCAGGACATCAGGAACGGGGTTACGCAGCCTTGCTCGTCAACCCGGAAATACTCAGGTCAGTCGTCGTTCTCACTATCGTCCCCTTTCTCCCGCACCCTCACCTGTCGGCGTGCTCCGCCATATAGCTTTGGGTACCGCATTAAAAAAATTCTGGTCCTTAGGATCCGGATTCCACCGGTTTTCCCTATTTTCCCGCATTAAATACCGCTGTATTTCACATTACATATCTTAAAATCATATTTTTTCTCGCTATTTACTGCATCCGAGGGTAGATCCAAGTGATACCTACGTGGTCGGTTACTGCGTCTTACGCGCTGATCGCGTCGAACCGCTCCGCTTATCTGTAACCGCGCGCGCTCTGTTTTGTGTCACTGTGCAACCATTAAGTTGGACGTTTCGAAATTTGCTTAAATTTATCCATTGTCTTCCAAAATGGCTACTTGTCCGAAAGACAAAAACGTGGTCGAAGATGATGAACCTCTCGATAAATTGCAGGTCAAACGCTTAACTTTGATTGGTAAACGAGATGCCATATTTTCTCGCTTACAGGACATTTATAACAGCTCCTTACAAGCTTTCAATGATGATTCAGATAAAGACATATTTTTATGTGGAATGATTTCGCTTGATCGTTTACAGTCAGAGTTCAATGACATCGTGAACGAAATAAATGTCACCGAATTGACATTAAATCCAAAGTATCAAGTAAATTATCAGACTTTGAATGCATTCGAAGAAATTTACTGCCGCTGTAAGTTCGCTTCCGATAAACTTAATCCACCCGCTATGCATGTGAAAACTACTGATTCTCACACTTCACCGCAACGTAAATCCGTCAAACTACCTAAGCTCGAACTTATGTGTTTTGATGGTAATCCAATGACTTGGAAAATATTTTACGAATCATTTACTCAGACGATTCACAAAAATCCTGATTTAAGTGATCACGAGCGCATTCAATATTTAATTAATAAGCTCAGTGGTCGTGCGTTGTCGGTTATTTCCGGTATCGTTCCGAATAGCGACAACTATCGCCTGATCTATCGCACTCTTGTAGACAGGTACAATGACCCGCGTTCTTTAGCTACCTCTTATCTACAACAGTTAATTGATTACAAAAGTAACAACACCGCTTCCGCAAAAAACTTAGAATTATTTCTCGATAAATTCTGCTCAGCAGTGTCAAGTCTGCATTCTCTCAAGCTAAATAACTTGTCAGACTTTATTTTGTTGCAACTTGCTTTGAAAAGGATCGATCCGTCCACCGCCCGCGCATTTGAAATGCATATGAGAGGCAAACCTATGCCGACTTATGACGAATTAATTAAATTCGTTCGCGAACAAAGTAAAATATTAGACCGCACCGCGCCTTCTGTAGGACGTCCATCTGAACATGACAACAAGAAGTCTACGCATTCATTCGCTGCATCATGCGTACAGCGCCAATGTTGCTTATGTAATCAAACTGATCATATTCACTTATATAGGTGCCCCGCGTTTGATAAGCTCACAATCGATGACAGGTTTGCTTATATAAAACAAAACAAAGGTTGTACTAATTGTCTAAGTATTTCGCATAATTATACCAACTGCAAGTCGATTCACAAATGCTTCAACTGCGAGTCAGGCAAACATCATACTAAATTATGTAGAAAAATATCTTCCCGCGAAAATACCCGCTTGCACTCAAGTGCATTTCCTGCCGCCTCGCGCGGGAAAGCTGGCAACGTCGCGGCCCGGCCTCCTGCGCCGCCTGCGATGACACCCGCCCCGCATAAGCCTTCGCGCGACATTCAAGCTGGCAACAGCGCGTGGCTGCCCTCTGCACCGCCGCCCGCGTCACCCCCGCGTACAAAGACCGACGCCTGCGCGGCTCAAGTACCTACCGCTTATCAGTCACAGCGACCTAATGTTTCGCTATGCAATAATATTACGCAATCTACTGATAATACTACCTGTCTGTTAGGAACGGTCCAAGTTTATGCTTCCGATTTGAACGGTCGTCAGTATGTTCTGCGTGGTTTAGTCGATTGTGCGTCTCAATCTAACTTTTTAACTGCAAATTGTTGCGCCAAGCTACATTTAAAATGCAATAAGGTTTCTAATACCGTTGTTAAGGGTATAGGTTCCGCGTCGAACCCTATTAAGGGCACAATTTCCACCACTTTGCATTCGCGATTAAATAATAATTTTGTTTCGTTTGACGCTTTCGTCATCGATCGCATAACAGATAACTTGCCATCTGTAAAAGTTGACGTTTCGGGTCTCTCATACCTAAACTGTCTGCCGCTCGCTGATAACAGCTTCTCAGAACCGTCAGAAATAGATATTCTTATTGGAGCTCCTCTCTTCGCTGATATCTTGCTATCAGGTCGCGTTCCTGGGCCACCAGGTTCTCCAACCGCTTTTGAAACTATTTTTGGTTTTATTGTAATCGGAACCGCTTCCGTTACACCCGCTCAACTTAATGATACCGCTTCTGTCAATGACACCGCTATCGGTGATAATCACCGCTCTCAAATTTCTCTCTGCGCCTTTGCAGAAGAACCGCGTTTGGATACCCTTGTCCAGAAATTCTGGCAACTCGAGGAGGTGCAATGCCGACCTTGAGCCCTACCGCTCTTGAAAATGAACGTATTTTCACAAATAATTTCTCCCGCGATTCTACGGGCCGCTTTTCTGTAGCGCTGCCTTTTTCCCGTGATCCTGCAGCCGCTCTCGGCAATTCCTATCATATCGCTAAAAAGCGATTCATGCATCTAGAACGAAAGCTCGTAGCTTCACCTCCTTTACGAGTGGAATACGATGCCATTATTAACGAATACCTACAGGAAGGTTATATATCACTGATCGACCGCGAGGATCATTTTACCGGTTATTATATACCGCATCATGCAGTTGCCAGGTTGGACAAAACTACAACTAAGTGGCGTATGGTCATGGACGCAAGTGCACAGACCGATTCAAACCTGTCACTGAATGACATCTTGTACACCGGTGATAATTTGCAAAATGATCTTTTCGTAATCCTCTTGGATTTTCGCTTCTATCCTGTAGCGTTTACATCTGATGTGAAACAAATGTATTTACGAATTCTCGTTAACAATGAGGATCGTAAATTTCAAAAATTTCTATACCGCTTTGATCAGTCGTTGCCGCTTGAGACCTATCAATTCAATCGCGTTTGTTTTGGTTTGCGTAGCAGTCCTTTTCTTGCTATGCGAGTTCTTCGTCAATTGTGTGCCGACGAGCGCACGCGCTTTCCGCACGCCTCTAATGTCATCGAACACAACACGTACATGGATGATGTTTGTTACTCGATGCCATTTTTACCAGGATGTTTACAACTCCGTGACGACCTCCGCGACTTGCTCAAGGCCGGGGGCTTTGATCTTGTAAAATGGTCGAGTAATGTACCTGAGCTTACAGAATCTCTCCCGATATCTGATCGTCACGCCGCGAATATTAATTTTGATGAACCAGACACGAACTTGAAGGTTTTAGGCCTACAGTGGTCACCCAAATGCGACGCATTCATGTTTACCGTAAACATTGAAAATCGACCTGCGACCAAACGCAATATCTTATCTCTGATCGCGCGTCAATACGATGTACTTGGGCTTATTGCACCAGTGATTTTGTACGCTAAATTAATTTTACAAAAATTACACGTATTGCAGCTCGGTTGGGATTCAAAACCGCCTGCAGATATAGTAGATATTTGGCAGAACTATGTGCGCGAATTACCGTGCATTGAAACACTGCGCTTCCAGCGCCACCTAGGTGTTGAAGAAAACTCTAAAATCTCTATTATGGCATTTTCAGATGCCAGTGAAAACGGATATGGTTCCGTAGTGTATATTCGAACTCAGTCCGATTCTGATTCGGTTCCGATCACACGTTTAGTTTGCGCTAAATCAAAAGTAGCTCCACTCAAAACAATTTCTATTGCCAGATTGGAACTCTGTGCATGCTTACTCATGGCGAAACTGGTCCGCCGAGTGCTCGATACCTACGAGAAACGCCATACCATAGATAAGGTATTCTGCTTCACTGATTCCATGGTAGCATTGCAGTGGATCATCGCTTCTCCGCACAGATTTAAAACTTTTATTGCTACGCGCATCACTAAAATTGTTTCCGCGATTCCCGCTGACTGTTTCCGGCATGTATCCGGAACTGAAAATCCCTGCGCTGACGCTCTGTCGCGAGGGTTATCTCCCGCTCAGCTAGTCGACCACCCTCTGTGGCTCACTGGTCCTGCTTGGTTATGCCAAGATCCTACTGCTTGGCCAGTCAAGTCAGCAGTTCCCGCTAAGGTAGATTCAGATCTACCTGAGTCAAAGAAAGTAGTTTCACTCCCTGTGATTCAATCACAAGATGAAGTTTCAAACCCGCTGTTAGAACTTTCCGGACGTGTCTCTTCTTGGCTATTGCTACTACGCACAGTCGTTTTAGTTTATCGTTTCGTCAAGAAACTACCGCATTCTACATATTTTTCCGCTGACGACATTAGTTTCGAGATCTACGTGAAAGCTTTTAAGAGTCATCTCGCTAGAACCATAGGTTCACAGTTGCTCACCTATGAGGAAATGTTAACCGTGCTCACACAAATCGAGAGCGTCATCAACTCACGACCGCTAACTCTACTCAGTGAAGATCCTTCTGAACCCACTGCATTAACGCACGTGCATTTCTTAATGGCTGCACCGCTGAAGCATTTACCCGCGTGCGCGGCTACAGACGAGCCCGCACACTTGCTAAAACGCTACGCTTTATTAGATCAAATGATTCAATCTTTTTCCAAACGATGGAAACTCGAGTATCTCCACTTGCTTCAATCTAGAGGCAAATGGAATACACCTGCAAATCCAATTAAGGAAGGCTCCGTCGTGCTTATCATTACGGACAACCTTCCCCCGCTCTCCTGGCCCCTGGGTGTCGTCGTCGAGACTATCCTAGGCGCCGACGGAGTCTGTAGAGTCTGCTTAGTGAAAACAGCGACTTCTGTGTATAAACGACCAGTCGTTCGTTTATGCACACTACCTACTCAATAACTTCACTCTTTGCCCCTTGGTCAACCCGCTACTCATATTCAACCCGCTTTACCTATATTTGACCGCACTCTTATTCCTTTCCCTTTAAAACCTCATGGTTTTAAGGCCGGGGGCAATGTTAGCGCCACTCAGTGACGCTTCCTTTATTTATTTCCTACCTACATTTTCCTACCCTCATTTTCCATGAACGACGACTATTTCTGTTACGTTCCGTGGTTTAGATGAGAATCGCTGCTTGCACCTGCAGGCAGTCTGCGCTTGACCCTTGTCGGCGACGGATTCATACCGCATTGTGCGAGCACTCCTTGCTTACACCACCGCAAATATTACCGCTGATCGTCGGTTACTCGTCCTCTCGAGAGATCGTCCGATCCCACCGCCCGGGATACGGTTCCCGTAGGAAGCTGTGCCTAATAGTTTCCCCGCGCTCGCGCCGCGAGTGTGTGAAACCGCTCCATCATATACAGTCCACTAACGCTTGAGAACGCGCTGATCCAAAGACGCAGAAGAAGATTCCAGGACATCAGGAACGGGGTTACGCAGCCTTGCTCGTCAACCCGGAAATACTCAGGTCAGTCGTCGTTCTCACTATCGTCCCCTTTCTCCCGCACCCTCACCTGTCGGCGTGCTCCGCCATATAGCTTGGTGGCCGCGCTAACATAGGTTTAAAGTTACCTATAAAAGTATTTCTTTTATCTTAAATTCTTGGCAGTAATGCGATGCTTTAGACTATAATTCAGACAATAATCTCAGGTATTTAATAGCCTGCCTTGTGCCAGATGTGTTGTAAACTTCAAAACAGACATTTATGTTGCAGTCATATTCGCATACCGTTTGGTAGACCTCCGAGATATCTCTTTTTGACCGGTTACTTAAATTCATTAGACATCCAACTTAGCGACTAACTTGACACATTTCTATCCCCAACTAACTGCGTGTTGCCTTTATGTGACACTAGTAGGCTAACAAAATAAAACACAAAAGTCAAGTAACAATTTCCTAGTTTTCCCGGTACATAATTCTTTTCGAGTTATCATAAATCACAAAAGACGATTTTCTAGTTTTGCCGATACCTAATACTTTCCGATATTTCCAGAAGTTGTACAAATTAGACATTGACTTGCCTTTAACACTAAAAATATTCGTCGCAGTTTTCAGCTTAGTAGAATTTATTAATATAACCATAAAATACATGTTGTTAGTACAAGTACAGAAGATCCAGTCCGCAAAATCATTTAAATAAGTAGCGACTCTTGCTACTACACAATAAAGTGCAATTCAGGAAATGCGAGCGCTAACTCAGCAGCGGGCATGGCAGGTCCGACAAGTCGGCTACTTGTAGCTACATATCTAACGTGCGGAGTGCGCCAGGCCTGATATACTCCAATTGTTGTACATATACTGTCATTTGTTGACGTCAACATTTTCACCTGCTTGTTAACATACTGGATTTCCGAGGATGTGACGTGGCGTTGAAGTTTGACAGCTCGAAGGTTTCATCAGGGAATCATGGAAAGTCAGGTTAAACCTATGCCAAGGAGATAATTCAAAGTTACCTGAAGGTCGAGTGACTACTAGTCCCCATTCTCCGATTGACCACACCGTTGACCCGCAATATTGATGATATCGCCTACCCATCGAAGCTGGATAACCAACGCTCTGTTTACTTTACCTCTGCCTGCCTCCAACCTAGCTGCCAGCAACCTATCCTGTCCAGCTCAACTTTAGTTTCATTACCGCGATTCCGACGTCCCTAACCTTTGTTCTTGGTCGGATTTCGGTATTACGAAGTCGGTCTAGGAGTTTGATGCCTAGCATGAATCTCTCTATGGCTCTCTGTGCTACTCTGTTTTTGTGCACAGCCTCATGTGTAAGCGTCCATGTTTCGGCACCATTCATGGTGGCCAATCCTCACAATACTAATACTGCTGAGTTGATGCCATTTTTGTGACACATTTTAGTTATTTGATGCTGCTCACCTGTCTACGATAATTCATGTTGGTGTTTCAAAATAAAATTATATTTCTTTATTTCTTTCTAATATATTAATTGCGAAAGTGTTGGTTTTGTTTCTATTTGACGCTGCAACATATCAATGGATCGATATTATTTTTTGCATAGATATAGATCGAGGGTTAGAAAGTGAAACCTTTTATCCCGGAAAAATTTACGATTCCCAAAAAAATGTCCACGAGAGTGACACCAAGGAACGTAGCTACTGTTATTTTTTTATTATACACTAGCGTTCCGCCCCAGCTTCGCACGGGTATAGAATATAGCCTATGTCACCCGGGGATAGTGTAGCTTCCCAACAGTGAAAGAATTTTTCAAATCGGTTCAGTGGTTTCAGAGCCTATTCAATGCAAACAAACAAACAAACAAACAAACAAACAATCAAATCTTTCCTCTTTATAATATTAGTATAGACAACACAAATTACAATCTTTCAATACATTATATCTCCTATTATCGGTTCAGATCTGGATTGTAACCTAAAAATATGTGTAAACAAAAAAACAAAATGAGCAGACGTGAATGAGGGTTAGTGCTTAATTTATACAAACTGTGCATTAAAGCTACTCAAAAAATGAATTTATATCGAATTAAAAAAAACTTCTTTACATTTTAGTCGCTTATTCAAAGTCCCAGACATTTCCTGAAACTCCCGGAACGTCGTAACGACTGGTAGCAAAACAAGGGCAGAATTCCTCTAAGCCCCTCGTACCGCCATTTCACCTACATTAATAATGAAAGTTTGCGCTGCAGGGCCCTTGTTTAATTATAGTGCTTGGATGACTAACACTAGCTTATTTATACACGGGTCTCGTGTCACAGGTTATTGTCTTCTTAGGCTCATCGCTGACCAGGAACTGAGAAAAAAACATCTTCGGTCCATCTAGTGGGAGGCATACCTACGCTGCAGCTTCCGGGTCGTGGTCTCCAAAAACATTTCTTCCCCATCGGTTATTGGTGTCGGGGTTATTTCAGTGGTAGTCCCATGGTAAAATATTTCAAAATTAGTAAATGACCTGCTTTCGGCTTAGGATCATTAGCTCTACCCTGTACAACCTCAGTAAACTATTCAGCTAAAATAAACAACCTTTCACGGTATATTGAATATCCCTAATTCCCTCCTGTCGATTTTTCTATCGGACGGCCGGGCAGGCACGAAAAGATGACACCATTTCATTGTTGATATTCCGAAAACTCGAACGAAGCGCTTTTATTCCACTTTTATTGTACGAACTGCTAGACTGCGGAATGCGTTGCCTGAATGGGTATTCCCCGATAGGTACAATATGGGTGTCTTCAAGTCGCGAGTGAATTGGTTTCTTCAACATAAGCGTGCTCATCGATTGACATCAGGCGAGATGGTGGTCAAGCGTAAGACTATATTCAAAATATAAAAAATGCCACTCGCGGTCCCCCAACCCAAAACCCTCCAGGTCAAAATTTCCTATAAACTAACTCGAGCAGTCGAGCTCCACCACAAGCGTTTCAACACTAAGTCAACTAAGTACTAAGTAGGCACTTCCTTCTAACCTGTGTTCCTATAACTCATAGGTACCTGAAGCCTGAGGTTCAAGTAATTAAGACCTCCTCCGGAGCTGAAACTTTGACACTGGTCCCGACAGTTTGCACTAGTTACCGTGTGCACGAGTTGGACACAAACGTGTGAGTCAGCAAGATACTTTAGAGAGGCACTTTTGGTGAAGAACAAGGAAGAGGGAAGTTATAGTACACTGCAAAATTACATCAATTTTTACCCGACTACCCAAAGAAGACGGTAATGTTACGTGACGTTAATGTTTTTTATGCGAAACATCTATTGGTGCTTTGGCTGTAAAACTGACACGTATGCCGCTACGGCAAACGGCGTGACTCGGAAACGGCGGCTCTCTTATGCCGTCATGTTTCACATCTGCACGGTGACCCGTGACGGCCAACTTTTTAGAGTGAAAACTATTTTAGCAGCGTTCATTGAAACTTGTATTACTACGAATATAGCTATGCTCGGGGTTTCTCTACGGGATAGAATTAGAAATGACGAGATCCGTAGACGAACGAAAGTCACCGACATAGCCCACCGGATTGGCAAGCTGAAGTGGCAGTGGACAGGGCACATATCACGCAGAACGGATGGCCGATGGGGCCGAAAGGTTCTCAAATGGAGACCATGGACCGGTAAGCACAGCGTAGGACGTCCACTCACAAGATGGACGGACGACCTAAAAGAGACCACAGGAAAGTATTTCTTAAACAGGTATAAATTCGTCCGGAGGGCGCTAGCTACAATACATAACACTTTGTCACAAAACACTCCAACTTCTTACAAATGCAATATTCCTCGGAGAATATCCGAGGCAACTTCGCACAATAGAGTAATTTGACATGGTATCGGAAGGACCCGTCCGAAGTTGGCGCGCGCCGCGAAATGACTTGTGTCGGTTACTTTGGAATAACTTGGAATTGCACGTGTTTTTCGATATTTGAACTTTTGTATGAATTTGTGCCTACATATATTTCATCTCTATAGATGAAATACTACGGCTACGGCTACGGCTACGCATAATAACTGTACTACGCTGAAAAGAGGTCATTTTACTCTTTATAAAATTTTGGAATAAATATCAGCATTTCCATAGACGAGGGTCATTGACACTCGACAAAAATTGCTGTTTTTTTTCGCGATTTCTGGGTTGGTCCACTTGTAAAAGTTGTTCATAATGATGGGGACAATGACCTTCTTTCGGCTTAGTACAGTCTATATGCGTAGCCCTGTATATATTAATAAAAATTAAATGCTGTTCGTTTGTAGGTGCCAAAGGCTATGTGGTAGCTTTATCTAGTTTGTGGTAGGGGCATTTCTTGAATGTTTGTAATAGACCAAATTAGATTTTTATGGAAAGAAAAATTTGAAAAAAATCCAGCAAAATTTCGAATTCAAGAAAATTTTGACGGTCTTTTTTATGGGATTTCAGTATGAACTCAAGACCATTACTCAAAGAAATTTATTAATATTTTGGACAGGATCTGTCGGGTATAATAAAAATTTATAAAAATTCAATGCAGTTCGTGGGTATCTAAGCGCATCGCTTCAGAACGTCTGGACCAATTTGTCGTTTTTTAAATGTTCGTAATAGCATAAAGATGGTTTTATTGGAAAGAAAAATTGGAAAAGTTAACCGGAAAAACTAAAATACGGGAAAAATTTAATGTCTTTTTTATGAAATTTTTCTATCAGATTTTTTAAGAACTTAACTCTGTCGGACAAATTAAGACAGGACATTGTATTTCGTTTCAAGTGGTAGACTATTTTAGTGATTTAGTGTTGGCTTGTATTTTTAAAAGACTTCATGAAAGGACTGTATTTAAAAAAAAAATGATTTTATCTCATTTCCATCATTTATGAACTAATTTGGAAAATTCTTTTTTTATTTTTTAAGTTATACTTTTCAATTTCATTAAAATCGGTTCAGTAGCTTGGCTTTTGTATCAAAATAACTGGAAAATTCTGATACTTGGATCCATGGACAAAATTGTCATCCATCCGAAACGGAATTCAAAATTTTCGATACGGCCTCTTACGAAACTAGTATCGGAAAACGAAAAAAAAAAAAACTGCTTCTGAAACTGGTTGCCTAATAGGAATTATAATTCTGTTTCCGAAACTCGAAACTGCGTATTTTACAAATTATAAAGTTGGTGTTTTAAATTGATAATTAAGGTATAAGACTTTATGACGCACACCCGTTATTCCTCTATAATTCACAGCATCAACGTTTACTCTAAGACAACAAAATACAGGAATAAGTAAACAATTAGCCGATAATCCTATGAAGATAACTAGTATAGGCATGCTCAGAGTTATCTGCAAAGGGCGTGGCATTGTGTAACCCAGCTGATCGGGCTTACATAAAGCTTATCGGCCAGTGGGACACACGGCAGCTGAGCCTGGCGAACTTTTTTATTTTTGAAGTGAAAACTTCTTCAGGCACGTTGGGCACTTTTTGGGATGGGGAAAAAATCACCGAACTCGCGAGACATCATGCTCAGATACTCGTTCGGGTAATGTCGGCTCGAGTCGACTAAGGGAGCGAGAGAAATATATTAGTCAACCTTGATAAAGTTTTAACTTCAGTCGTGTGGAAATAAGCAAAAAAAAAAAAATTAGGAATAGGCATGCGTTTGTCTTGCCATCTCGCCTGATGTTAAGCGACGATGCAGTCTACGATGGAGCACGCTTGCCTAGAAGAACTTGTGCCTAATGAAGCTAAATCTACACTAATATTATAAACAAGTAATGTTTGTGATTGTAGCAGACTATACATTATTTAGCTATCAGTAAAAAAGTTTCTATGTGCAATAAACGTTTGTAAAACAACTTTAGTTTAATCATTTAATGTATAGATGAACTAACAACACCATTATAATGAAATTGTATTGGCGAAGTTCACACGTGTTCGTTGACAGTTGACAGTCCTTTGTCGACTGCCAACGAACACAGTATATAAGTGGCGGTTGCATTGCAATCACCCTCTTTTCTTTGCTCGAACCTCGAAGCGATAACAAGTGTAAACGAATTGTGTGTAAAACAGTTTAAAAGGTGATTTCTTGGCTGAAAAGCTAACAAATCAGAATCGGGATTAATAAGTTACAGATGTCTTCTTATTTTCCCATGTCCACAGAGTGTAATTTGTCTTTTGTTAAGTGGTTCAAAACCTGTTTGCTAGTCATGTTTTTTTTTAGAGCCCTAATTAATAGTTATTGTACAAAGTGGCTGTTTTATTCCTTGCGTTTTCTTGATTATAATTTCTTTGCTAATGATTAATTTAATACTAATTACTAAATAACTGTGCTCATGTTAAAAGTTCTTCAGATTATATATCCGATTAGTGTACTTATTGTTATATATGCAAATTTCTGCCGCCGATTCTGCGGCTGAGCCTGCTGTCGAGCCTGTCGCTGAGCTTGCTGTCGAGTCTGCGGCTGAGCCTGCTGTCGAGCCTGCGGCTGAGCCTGCTGTCGAGCCTGCTGTCGAGCCTGCGGCGAAGCATACAGTGGAGCCTGCAGTGGAGCCTGCCGCGAAGTCTGCGGCTGAACCTGCTGTCGAGCCTGCTGCTGAGCCTGCGGCTGAGCCTGCCGTCGAGCCTGCGGCTGAGCCTGCTGTCGAGCCTGCCGTCGAGCCTGCGGCTGAGCCTGCTGTCGAGCCTGCGGTCGAGTCTGCAGCGGAGCATACAGCGGAGCCTGCAGTGGAGTCTGCGGCTGAGCCTGCTGTCAAGCCTGCTGTCGAGCCTGCTGTCGAGCCTGCTGTCGAGCCTGCTGTCGAGCCTGCGGCTGAGCCTGCGGCTGAGCCTGCTGTCGAGCCTGCGGCTGAAGCTGCCGTCGAGCCTGCGGCTGAGCCTGCTGTCGAGCCTGCGGCTGAGCCTGCTGTCGAGCCTGCGGTCGAGTCTGCGGCGGAGCATACAGCGGAGCCTGCAGTGGAGCCTGCCGCGGAGTCTGCGGCTGAGCCTGCGGCTGAGCCTGCCGTCGAACCTGCCAGCTGAGCCTGCAGCGGATCCTCCAGTACGCAGTTACGTAAGAGACATTGTACGCAGTTGCGTAAGATCCGGTATACGTAGTCGCGTAAGAGCCGATGTACGCAGTTGCGTAAGAGACATTGTACGCAGTTGCGTAAGATCCGGTGTACGTAGTCGCGTAAGAGCCGATGTACGCAGTTGCGTAAGAGACATTGTACGCAGTTGCGTAAGATCCGGTGTACGTAGTCGCGTAAGAGCCGATGTACGCAGTTGCGTAAGAGACAGTGTACGCAGTTGCGTACTGACTTAACTAAACCAGATTCGGTTTTAGTCTGATATGATGTGCTTTTCAGTATTTTTATATTTTGTATTTTTTGTATGTTTATGTGTTTTGCATTCTGATATTATGTAACATAAAACGATAGTATAAGACTTCAAAATAAGATTGTAAAGTACACATTTAATTAACACGTATAATGTCTATTATCATATAATACATGACACGTATACACGAGGACGTGTAATTGAGTCGGATGGCCGAATGTAAAACAACTTTAGTTTAATCATTTAATGTATAGATGAACTAACAACACCATTATAATGAAATTGTATTGGCGAAGTTCACACGTGTTCGTTGACAGTTGACAGTCCTTTGTCGACTGCCAACGAACACAGTATATAAGTGGCGGTTGCATTGCAATCACCCTCTTTTCTTTGCTCGAACCTCGAAGCGATAACAAGTGTAAACGAATTGTGTGTAAAACAGTTTAAAAGGTGATTTCTTGGCTGAAAAGCTAACACGTTTTATAAAGTTTCAGTGTTACAAGCATCCATAGGCGACCGTGACTGCTTACCATCAGGCGGCCCGACTGCTAGTTTGCCAACTATGGCGTTTTAAAAAAGTTCAAGCTTTGAACAACCTAATTTAATATTCAGAACGAGCATTTTGCTGTCCACCCGCAGCGACCGTGTGTCCCGTTAAGCTTATCAAGCGGGTTGCGTAACAGACAGTTCGTTATAGCACCGGGATGTAATCAGGAGCCTGTTGCCTAACTCAGGTTATGGATAAACTAGCCTTCCGCCCCGGGGCTCGTACGCAGAACAATGTGCCGGTCGATGACTGGTGAACTGGTAATGCTGACAGTGACAGGCAAGGCAACTTGCTACAATACAGAGAAGTGATTCATATACAGCGCGTAGAGAAATTATACGTAATTTTTGGATAAATTTTAGAAAATTCGTAAAGAAATTTTAGAAATTGTGTGGATACATTTTGGAAATCTTGTAGATACATTTTTGAAAATTTGTGGAGTTTTTTTTAAAATTTGTGCAGAAAAAGAATGTATCCCAAAATCTTTATTGTACTCGAAGCG
Source organism: Agriopis aurantiaria (assembly GCA_914767915.1). Classification (NCBI taxonomy): domain Eukaryota; kingdom Metazoa; phylum Arthropoda; class Insecta; order Lepidoptera; family Geometridae; genus Agriopis; species Agriopis aurantiaria. The sequence continues at coordinate 3,526,042 of OU612003.1, forward strand.
ACGTAGAAGAAAGTAAGAAGTAAGAAGCGGAATTACACTAGAGACCCGTCATAATAATAAAAAAGGAGAAAAAAAAATAAAAAAATAGAGAAATTCAAAAAAATGTGGAGAAATTTTAGGATTGTTACATTAACAATATTATTTTACAAGATTTTTATTTTATATTATTTTTTATTTAAGGACTAGTTTGCTATTGTAAATTATGCGATAAAAACTGTTTGTTCAAATACTTATTTTTAAAAGAAATATGGTGGCTTGGACCGTTTGTTTTATTTTTTTGTTTTTATTAACTCACTTTCTTATCTCTCTGTGTCTCTGTATGGTACGTACAAATTTTGTAACGCACAGAAAGACAGACAGACAGACAAATAAAAATCGAAATTATAAAATTTGTACCATACAGAGTCTGTACGTCCGAAATTAATATCGTTTTTTCTGTAGACTCTGTACAATAGAATCCTTGAGTAACAGCTAATCCGTCAGTGACGCGGTCAAGTGCACGCCTGCCTTTATAAAGCAGCTACAATTTGTGCTACATTTTTCTATTTTACCTTTTCCAGGGGTAACAAGCACATACTGTCATCCGCTTGGCTTCGAAGGATACTGTGATTTATTGTCTGGATGAGTTTTTATAGTTAGAATTACTGTGTTTGAAGTACGAAAGCTGTTTCAGCATACGTTACTTTACCACAGGAATAAAGTAAATATATCATCATCATAATCAGCCTTTTTTAGCAGTCCACTGCTGGACTTTTAGCCTACCCTCGAAAGGGTAATTTATATTTTTTTTTAACTTTAGTATTTTGATATAATTATTAAAATAAAAATAAACTGGAGAAGTACGAGTAGGACTTGCGCTCTGAGGGTTCCTTTCTGTTGGACGAACACTCAGCGCGAGGTCAAACAAAAAAAAAATACATCAAAAAGTTGAAATATTTAAAGACGAAGGTAACTTTGTAGTGGACGATAAGGTTCTTCCATACATACCTACCAACAACAAAATGTATGTTTTCAATCGCAAAACAATATTTTTGTATATGATATAACTTCAAATTAACGACTTCCGGACTTTTTATATTATTATGTGCTTTGTGCTCTTGCCTAATTTCCTGATTCTAAGTCAAGAGGAAGTACCCTATAGGTTTTGATTCCCATGTAAAATTGCAAAATATGCGACATAAACGGTCATACCTTTTGATCGTGTTGACTTACAAGTTTGATCGTGTTGACTTACAAGTTTGATCGTGTTGACTTACAAGTTTGATCGTGTTGACTTACAAGTTTGATCGTGTTGACTTACAAGTTTGATTTTTCCACAGCTGAAAGTAACCGTGGACATAAGTATTTGATATATTTCGACTTGATACTTCTACGCTTTTCTGAGAAAAAGGTCTTGACAGACATGCAGACAAACAGACAACAAAATTATCCTATAAGGGTTCTGTTTTTTCTTTTTGATGTACGGAACTCTAAAAATAATTAATTCATTATTATCAGCCTATCATGTTACCGCTGCTACCATGGACACTGGCCTTCTCTCTCAGAGAGAGAGGACGAGCCCTAATCCACCATGCTGGCCCAGTGCATGTTGGTGAATGTCATTTCGTTAATGCGTTAAATCAAATATAAGAAAATCAATTTCACGGGTCACCAAGAGACCGGCCTAGCCGAGTTTGGGGCCCATTGTTAAGTCAACTATAACCTATGTTAAGCACAATTGATAACTATGTATAACTACGATGTGATAATGTAAAAGCGTTTCGGAAATAAATATTTACTTTACTTTACATTTATGTCTTTGAACTTTTGACATTCTTGATTACCGGTTTTATCACGATGTTATTTACTCACCGATTTTTAGCAATGGCAACGAATCTGCACATAGTTTATTTAAGTAGATACTATGACTATTCAATTAGCATTTTGATTAGCAAAATATCTCAGTGAAACATCGATTATAATTGAATTACATTTCGTACACCCAAATCCCTTCACTACAATGAGTTTATTCATATTCATGCATTAATTAATAATCCAACACTCGCACAGGTCGGGTTATCCTTAGGGGCTTACATCCAAATTGGATACCCTACCCATAACTACTGTGTTTGGTAGATAGTTAAGTAAATCTTTTCTCAAACATTGAGTGAATATTCACGGAAAAATTTACATATATATATTTTGGAGGTAATTTTCACAAAAACGTTAATTATCAGCCTATTATTTTCCCACTGCTGGGACGCAGGTCTTGTCTCAGACAGAGAGGATGGGCCTTAATCCACCATGTTGGCATTGTTGGCCCAGTGCATGTTGGCGAATGTTACATGTCTGAACTTTTGAGGTTCTTAGACATACTGGTTTCCTCACGATGTTTTTCTTCACCGAGGTTACAGCTAGTTTGTAATAAATGAAACACCAATTGAATAAATTGAATACCAATTGAATTGAATAAATGAATGTGATTATTAAGCTTTCACGATTTGAACACAATAAATGTTTTAAATGTTTATCGGGACTTATCACGTATTATTTAATTTAGGTAAAAATATGTACCTTTCGCTCGACGTTTCGACCATGTTACAATGGCCGTGGTCACGAGCTGACTGAACACTGCGGGTGAGTCCGGCAAGAAGAGCGGGTGTTTTGTTCTTCTACCCTCACTTAATCTTGAAAAATCGCATGGTCGAAACGTCGAGCGAAAGGTACATTATTTTTACCTATGAAGACTAGCTAGTTAAGCTACTCCACGAGCTACCGAATACCTAAACCGATACGCACTACTCAATCTCTGGGTTCCTAGTAAATTGATATTGTTGGCTAAGCTCAAAGATCAAGAATGGGTTAAGCTCTGCTCGCGTAACACCTACACTGCCAATTAATCTGTGGTCCGGGGATCAAGCGACAAAATGACGAAGGCAAATTGTTGCCGGACACTGAAGTACTGAATTTGTAGAACTATACAGGGTTACGTATATAGACTGTACTAAGCTGAAAGCAGGTCATTGTACTCATAATTATGAATAACTTTTACTATGGGACCAACCCTCAAATCGCGAAAAAAGTCAGCTGTGATTCCTTCAACCCTGTATAAAAGATCTGCTATTTGTTTTTACTTAGACTAATAGAGTAGAAAATGATTGATTAAAAATATTATTGAACTAAATAATTTTGAAGATGGAAAAGGAGGGGGAGGGGCGGGTATGGAGATTATACCCCATTTGAAAAACTGCCTCAGTTGAGATGTTCAGACTGTCCGTTTCTTCGTATGATTGAGTGAGAAACCACTTGCAAACGTAATGTATAATAGGAGTTTCGACACGCGGCGTGGTGCGTGAGACTCAAGTCAATGCGCAAAGCGGCGTAGTATGTCGTATACGCCGATTATAAACCATAATTTCCCGTAATATTTTTGTTTCTCATTTTCTTTGAATAAACATTTGGACTGAAAATTTGGACACACCAAATATAACTTCAAGTACAGATATATACTCGTAATTATAACATAATATTTAGTAATAATCTCGTAATAACAATGTTCCCTGTGATCAATTAAATCTGTTTTAAAGCCTCAATTAAATGGAAACCCAAAACCAATTGATCTCATTATTTTCGACGCCACAATTTGCATTAATTTTGTAATTAAGTCTATATTCTACCGTCCTATTAATCCATTACGGCCCGGCCAGACAAACGCATGCGTTGCGACGGGGCTGCGGGGCGTTTTATTAGTGCTAACAGACGCTCGAACGCGGCTGACAGACCGCCGTCCAACAAACGGGAGAGAAAGAATGAGAATATCATATTTCCCTCTCTTTCTCTCCTATTGGTCAGACGGCAGTTGAGGTCAGTCGCGTTCGAGCATCTGTTAGCACTATTACCGACAAAATAAACTAATGGTTTGCCACTTGATACGCTCACTGTATTATTTTTACCGCAAATATATCTACCTTAAATACGTATTAATACGGTTCAATTTGTCTGATGCAAGCAACGGCATGGTCAAGGAAGGAGCACGTTTAGTTCAGTATCTTTGATTTTAAGTATCATGATATAAAAACAATGTGCGGCGCGAGACAAAGTCGCGCGTGCACTCTCACCTTAAAAAAGACCGCCGTAAGCGGTTGAAATTATAGTCGAAATAGCCGGCTTAATCATACGTGAGTAATTCCCGTGTAATATAAACAAAATATATAAGACACACTTTTAAACCGTCAAAAAATATAATGCCATGTTACAGACTAACAAACATTGTGTTGCCAACTGTTAGTGGTGGAAATGTAATAGACTTGTTTGATAGATTTACACCACTCAAAATTTATAATATGATACAATAACCTATTTCCTTTAAGTGAAGATTAAGTTTTAATTGAAATTTCATATACCATCTTGAAGAAATCTATTCACGTTAGTCATAAAAATGGAAAAAACGTAGACGGCAGAAGACGAATACGCAAACAATGGTACGGATGGATACGGTAGCGGATATTGAAGTGGTAGTAAGAAGCTGCAGTGAAAAGCTGCTGAGATGCAGCGTGCTAAAAAAGGGCCGCGTTGTTACCGCTACGTATAGTGTGGCCGAAGCTTTAGCCACGTGAAATTATGTACATTTATTTCGTGTTTGTTTAGTTTTGGCAATAAATTACCTGCTAGGTTTATATAGGTAGACTGATGGTAATGTGTTTATGCATTGATGTTGGTATTTCATTATGGTCCATATAATTAATCGTTTTCATGAAAATTGTCGAGTTATTATTGCAGTTATATAAAGCTTACTTTATTGTGGTTGCTGTTTTTGTCGCAACTAGTTTTATTACTAGACTAGTGGTCTGCCCCGGCTTCGCACGGGTATTATTGGAGTTTTGGTAAGGATCCCTAATTTTTTTAATATATATTATAGCCTATGTCACTCAGGGATAGTGTAGCTTCCCAACAGTGGAAGAATTTTTCAAATCGGTTCAGTAGTTTTGGAGACTATTCAATGCAAACAAACAAACAAACAAACAATCAAATCTTTCCTCTTTATAATATTAGTATCGGCCGTTTCAGAGTCCATAGGGAGGAACATACACACATCAATTTTTAGACGTGGATGCATTATCTATAAAAATCGATTGAAGGATTTAAGCTGTAGGTTAAAATATTTTTAATTGTTTAACCTTAAAAAAAAAAAAAAATATGTCTAAATGTCTAATGTGTTATGTCTAAATTGTTTAGACATTAATTTTTATATTGCATTTAATTAGTTATTGTTTTCGTTTTGATTGTTTTTTAATTACAATTACATATTACTTTTTATTGAATGACATGGAAATTGTCGTTTAATAACCAAAAAAAAATATACTTTCGTTTTATACAAAAAAAAAAAATATACACGTTAAATACAATATCCACTATTTTTCTTTGCATTGTCGGGCAAAAAGCGTATTAAATGTCGTATTGGATCAGCGTAGGGACTCTGCTCCCTTTTGATTGTGTATGATGTATGATGCTTTGAAAAACGGAGCTGGCATAATCGCATAGCGACTAAAGCCCCAAACAAAAAATTAGATATAAAAAAAAAATATGTAAGTGTTTTATACTATTTTCTTCACCAAATCCCGAGAGATAAAATAAAGAAACTTTATTCCACTAGAGGTAACAATTGAAACAATGTCCAATGATCCAAGAGACGGGCCCTTCAAAAAGGTCGTCTGAAAAAGTTTTAATGGTACAAAAACTAATAACAATGATAAAAGGCGAGGAGACAGAGACGAGAAAACTAGCTTTTGTACACTCTAGATTTAGAAAATAATGGACAGTATCTTTTTTTGATCAAAAGTCTGGAAAATACTCACAAAGAGCTGCGATCCTACATTTTTTATACGCCTAGTGATCATGTGAAACTCTGACTGAGGCTGTGATCTCCATAAAGTACAATATGAGCGCCTGACATATAATGGGTAGGTACTATTTCTTTTATATTAGACTGCTTATCTCAAATAGAGAGATTTATCGAGACTTCAGTGGTTTCAGTTGTCTTTGAATCCCATCCTTAAATGGCAACCCTCAACCCGTGCTATGTTCGTGACGCATCGCGTTTTTTTTGTTTGTTTTAAGTTAAAAAAAAAAAAAAAAACTAACTAATATAAAATTGAAAGTACGAATAACTCATTCTTATAATAAAATAATTTTGCATTATTTTGTACAATAAACAAAGCATCATGATGGCAGTGGTTACATATTTGTGGCGTTTGGTCGAGACGTTGGGCCGTTGGGGATCTGGAGCTCACCTCATTTTCAAAAATCTATCAGAGTGCCTGGTTAATACGACGCATGACCAAAATGCTGGCGTGTTTCTGGTTCAACGCATAAGCTTTGGTCGCCAGCATGCTGAGTACGCTGCTAACTGCTAGTTGACTTGAGCATTTGGATTGTCTTTAGACCTTCAACGGTCTATGCGCAGTCTAACTGTTTTTGTAGTATTAATGTTAGCTTGTGTTTTGTTTATTTCATAAAGGCACTTGCCCTAATAAAACAACAAAAGAATAAGAAAAAAACGTTTTACACTGACTTTTTTTTTTTGCATTTTACGATACAAAAAGTATTCTAAAATACTATTTTAAACTATCACAGTTCCACTACATTTACAATTGTGATTTCTAGCTGCGCCTTAGGAACCTAGGTTCAATTTAAAAACTTTCGATATTTCCACTAAAAACCATTTTCTCGATAGGCAAATATCCAACAAATATATGTGCAATGATATCATGTGTATTCATGGAAATAGCACCTAAAACACATTTCTTTTATAAAGACAGTTTTTTCTGCATAATAAATATGCGAAAAGAAGAAGAGAAGGTAAATCTCACAAAGTTGACACACTGAAATCTCGAATGGTAAAAGTTGTAAGGGCTGATTTTCATAAATCTCCTTGAAGGGTTGCAGTGCAGTGCCTTATTAACGATCGATATCGATATAAATTTATAGATAGGCCAATCCAATCCAAGGTAATGTAGGAGTATGTTTCTATACCTGAGTTTATCTTATTTATTTATACCTAAGTACCACAGGCTTACTTAATACTGTGACCAATTTTTTTTTTCATCGGAGTAGGTCTAAGTTTACCGTGATCTTCATCATCATCATTTCAATCATAGGACGTCATATGCTGGACATAGCCCCCCCCCCCCCCATCGTTCTCCAAAAGGGCTGGTTGGCCATCTTACCAATATGGAAACGATGCGGTCGAAGATGGAGCACGTTTGTCTCCTAAGACATGCACTTCTCCATTGTAATTCTGCTAAAACATAAGAGGAACACAAGGTGTTCCATTGTTTTACCTTTCTAATTACGAAAGAAGAGTCAAAACCTTTGGTGCGAATAAATTATATTTCGACAATGGAAACAAAGGTGACGCTTAATAGTTTGGCTGAATGTTCAGTATATAAATGGTGATGGGAGGGAAAAGTATGTAGATCTTTGGAAATACCGATAAGATTGCATGATTGATTGAAGTATATTTTTTTTTGAAGTTTAGTTTAAATCTTATTTTCGGTGTTAATTATATCCATTTGTCTTTCTATAAAGTATTGTATTGCATTGTATTGTACTGTCACAATTAAATTGTATACCCTTATAATATTATATAACGTTATTATAGAATACAACGGAGTAGTATATCTAAATGTTAATTTATTTTGTAATGATAAACAACAATTTCTCAAAAACAGCAAATTATCTCTATCTCTCTAATAAAAACGTCAAGTTAACAAAGTATCGATACTTTTATCGATAACATCCCTAGACATTTCAGCTTCAAACAGGTGGTTTCATTATCCTCAAAAACAAGAGTTATTGAAGCTTTCTTTTTATCAGAATTGTTTTTTGTTAAAAGTAAAATCAAGTTTGAAACTTTTACGAGATTAATGGCTTTTTAATGAACGCGATAGGCGCTGATTTTTTGATAATGTCGAAAAAAGTTTTGTTTTATGACCAAAATTGGTATCAGTGAATAATGAAAACATTGGTATTATTAAAGTTGTAAAAAAAATGCTGTTTTATACTTGCAAGTGTTAAAAAATGCTGTTTTATACTTGCAAGTGTTTTTGTTGATAGCTAGCTGCGTCCCGCGGTTTTCCTCATGATTTTTGCGATACACAAACACTTTTAAGAAAAATAGGGATTGAATCGAGAACCTCCTTCTCTTTTTGAAGTTGGTGGAAAAAAAGAGACAAAATCGTACAGTTGATCTATTCTCCAAGCTAAGTGAACGCGCAAGTACTGTGATAAGTAAAGCAAACGTTTGCTTGCCTTTTTCTAAATATCAAATTATTGAATTGTAAAGGTAAGGGACTACCTCAGATCAGAGAAACAAGGGAGATATGCCTTAGTACAATTATCGTTCGTGTTCAAAATGTCTTCGTGTTCGGGCATCCAGTGCATGCAGATGGCAGGCTGTCGTTCAGTGTGGAGGTTAAAGGGGGAGGCCTATGTTCAGCAGTGGACGTCTTCTGGCTGATGATGATTATGATGGATGACATAATACTGTCATTCAAGTAACTGAATTTTCCAGTTATTTTGATTTAAAAGCTAAACTACTAAATCGATTTTAATGAAACATCTATGTGACCAATCTGAAGTTTATCCTTTCAAAAAAAGAACAAATTTTCCAAATCGGTTAATCAATGACGAAGTCCTGAAAACACAAAACAAACATAAAATAAAAAAGAAACCCCTCTTATTTTGAAGTTGGTTAAAAAAAGAATAGACTGATTTAGCCAGACACTTAAAAAGTAAAAAAAAAAATATTCGGGACATTTTTGCACACACGGTCATCTGACCCCAAACTAAGCAAAGCTTGTGATATGGCTGCCAGAGACTGATATACATACATATCTAGCTTTAAATACATACTTAAATAGATATTAACACCCAGATATAGAACAAACACAAATGTTCATCGCATAAATGTTTGTCCTAGATGGGAATCGAACCCACTCCCCCAAGCTCAGAAGGTAGGTTCACTACCAACTGGACCAACGGGCTATCTGACGAGCAACGGCAAAGTGAAAGTAACGGCAAAGTGTTTAAAGTTTCAATTCGTCTACAAAGCTTGCGCGTCCAATAAATGTCTAGGGGAAATCCCAGCGGATTCAATCCCGGGCATTGAATGAAGCTTTGTCCGTTTGTCCGATTTCCTAGGTGTGCCATATTGTCGGGCTAGCGACACGTGTAATAGTATTCAGTGCTAATGTGATTGGTGGTGAACTGATGAGCAATTGATTGTGTTGGAGTAGGTAAGTACTTTTGATTCCTCTTGGAATTCGGCCTTGATAGATATAGTTATGTGTACTAAAGCTTCGACAAAAAAAAAATCTTTTGGTTGAAGGACTAAAGTATGTTTTAAACGTTTATCGGGACTTATCACGTATTATTTAATTTAGGTAATAATATGTACCTTTAGCTCGACGTTTCGACCATGTTACAATGGCCGTGGTCACGAGCTGACTGAAAACTGCGGGTGAGTCCGGCGAGAAGAGCGGGTGTTTTGTTCTCCTACCCTCACTTGATCTTGAAAAATGGCAGGGTTGTCACTACGACACACAACACTGACTGTATCGATAAATGTCCTAGTACCTACACCGCGGTTTGTACACTTGCTTACTATGGGATGGGACTAAAGTATGATTAGACATTTGGAAGAGATATGTTCTAATGGGTTTTTTAAAACTCTATTTGTAGTTCCGTGCGTCTCTGAAGGTTAGTGTTGACAATCAGTGCTGCAGAGAAATATGTAGCATTATCGCTGAGCACTGCTCTTTTTTGTCGCACTGGACACTACAGCGACAAACGCGACAAATGTTGTATGCAAATAAATTATCTTTATCTTTTATCTTTATCTTGTTGGAGTCGGTAAAAAATAGAGAGTTCCATAGTATTTTCTGTAAGTTAAGTAACCGCGCAAAGTGAGGTAATAAACTAAGTAAAAGTGTATTTTTCTTGTCGATTACTATAAATAAATGTCAAAATAACGAGTGATCACCCTTAAATGTAATCCCCTCAGATCAGACAATCAAGGAAGTCAGCGCACGGGTGCGAACAGGCCTAAATAAGGCTTGATGGCGTTGTCGTGTCTTAACTTGTGTTATTATTACTATAACACTTGTTTTCAATATAAACACGGGTCTAGCCCGGACATTTGGTAGGCATTGGTGGGGCCAAAGCTAACGCCAAGAGGCCCGTTGAATAAAAAAAAAAAATCTGGAATGTGTATAAAATGGATTATAAAACTATTGTTCAGTATAGGATATAAAAAGTCTGGGCTATTGCGGTGAACAACTTGTGGATGGGACTAACAAGTCTATAACGGATCTATGGTATGGAGGTACGGCACCTGCCGATTATGCCTCATTTCTAAATACTTAGGCAGGTGATGATTTGATACCCACTAAATGGGCCCCCCATAATGGCTGCCGCATCTTGGCACTGGAAGGGCAATCTTGGCATAGGCTTAGGGTGTCGAGAGGTGCGCTGCACTTTCACTAAGAGCTACTAGCGCTGTTATGCCCTTTAAAACTTCCACCCTGGAGCTTATGTGAATCCACCAACCCGCACTGGGCCAGTGTGGTGGATATGGCCCAATCACCCTTTCGGGGGTAGGCTAAAAGTCCAGCAGTGGACTGTTAAAAAGGCTGATTATGATGATGATGATGATGACACGAGTAAAATATAGTCAAATGGTATACCTACGTACGAAGCTTACGTTCATCAAAATGATAATAAAGTTGTCCAGGTGACGGTGAAACCTCGGTCCAAAATCCAAATTTACATGGTAATTCGAATTAGGGGCTCCGCGCCCTTTCATCAGTTGTAACAAGTCAATTAAACAAAGCTAGGGCAGTTACACACTGAGCTGTGTCAAAAAATATTTTTTTAATATATTTAATATTTATTAATTTCTTCTTCTCTATATTAATAATTTTACGACAACGATAAAACGAAAAGGAAATTAGAGGTTTAAAAGTTTATATCAAACTACGACTCTACCCGTACGAAGTCGAAAGCAACAGCTAGTAAGTAAGATTTAAAAGTCGCGATAAATAATGGAGCAAGAAAAAGATTACAACACTTACTTCAATATTACAAACAAACAGAAAAAAGCTCTGAACATAATATAGTCGGACAAACCGGCTTTATCATAAGTTACCTAAGATATTAATGTTAAATATTGTGGTGTAAATAACGATTGTGGTGATAACATTCGCCTAAAAAATAATGATACGTATTTATTGTAAAAGCTGACGGCTCTAAGAACATACAATGTGTCTACAGAGTGAATAAATTTTGAATTTGAATTTGAATTTGTGACCAGTTCTCGTGTCATATAAACAAATAAAAAAAATTAAAAAAAAAACATACAGTAGAATTGATAACCTCCTTTTTTTCGAAGTCGGTTAAAAAGAAGAATAGGCATATACTTTTTTGTACATAGCTAACTTGTGGCACCAACTTACCAAATGGAAAGTGGTGCTGTGGCCGAATATGAAGCACGTAGATCTAGAAGGTACTTTTTTTTTTTTAAACACGTAGTCACACCTACAAATAAAAAATACGCACAAACTACATTAAAAATAAAATCAATGATAATCAACACACATTTTGTTTTGAATTTATTTCCTTAAAAATTTTCCACAGTGTGCTACTGATCTAACGTCCTTCGTAATAAATGGGAGTCCAACACCACAAACAGGCGATTTGGGGCGACATCGAGCCGATTTAATCATGTCATCACATCGGACCTCGCTGTGATGCCTTCATCATTGGTCTCTCTTCGAATGGGCGAATGGATATACCTATTGGCCAGGCTAGCGTTAGTCATCATACCGCATGTATGTATCATCATAATCAGCCTTTTAACAGTTCACTGCTGGACTTTTAGCCAACCCTCGAAAGGGTGATTGAGCCATATTCACCACGCTGACCCAGTTGCGGGTTGGTGGATTCACATACGCCATTGAATTTCTTCTCCGTACGTTTGCGGTTCCTCATAATTTTTTCCTTCACCGAAAGTGGTATAAAATCCGTGATAAGCAAAGAGCTCATTGGTAAGGACCCGGGGTTGAACCCACGACCTCAAGCTTTCAAGTCTAGCGGTTTCTCAAATAGGCTACCATGGCTTATACTGCATGTGTATATCGTCATAATATATCGTAACTATAGCGGGTTGAATCTGGAATCGATTAGCAGATGGCATAGCAAGAGAGGCCTACATCCAGCAGTGGGATAAGGGCTGTGGATAATGACGATGATTCTCTGCCAATAGATATTATGCTTGTCATGTACATTAAGTATCATCGGTCACCTCTTACTTACATGATAGATATGGGAGTGACGGAAACAGAATAGATATCGACTGCTCTAGCATTAGCCCGCTGGTGTTGGATTTAGTGATCTTGGGTCTTCGAGAAACTTGCCTGATCACTCTATGCCTTTATGGGAAAGTAATTGTTACTATATCTGTCCCTCATATTTATATCTGTAGACGCTTGATCGGCTGAATCAGTCTTGATGAAATTTGGCAAGGACGTGTAGTGCGTCATTGGTACGCTCAAAGTATGCGTTATATCGAAAAGTCAGAAAAGGTATATCGGATAGTTCGGGTGCTCTATTTTTACATCAGACCAGAGCATAAGAAAATTCTGGGCTGGTCACAAGAGAAGACCCATTCGAAACTGCCGAAATTTAAAAGGTACTGAGCCCATATAATCGCCAAGTTGAAATCCCACGAACTTCGTTGCAAGTGATGATGCAGTCACTATGGATTTTGCCTGGAAACACTAATGACGGATTACCAAGTTGGACCGACCGTTTCCCGGGCCGTCCAAGCACGAAAGCCCTTGAGTGTTGTAGTTAATTAGTTTCCAATTGCACGTCACATTTTCAAATGCTTATTTCTGCTGGTTTGTTTCCTATTTTCCGAACGAGTTTCATGAGAGATGACTGTATTAGGTTTGGAAGAAAAAGCCGTTTAACTCTTGACCAAGTCGATCAATCTCTATCAAAAAGGGCAAACAGCTTCGCTGGAGGCATTAAGGCTAATAGGCTCACGTCTCGGAATATCTCTTTGGGTATTTTTATTTATGGATACTGACTTGGAAGAAGGAAGAATGGATAAGTATTGTCTAGATAGGTACCTAAGTTGGTAAATTCGAATGGATAACTTTTGCCACGTTCTCTTGGAACTAAAATTAAGGTCAAGGAATCTCAACTTTTTAGTTTTAGTAACAACGTTCATCATCATCATCATTTCAGCCATAGAACGTCTACTGGTAGACATAGGCCTCCCCCATTGATCTCCAAAAGGGCCGTTTGGAAACGGCCTGCATCGAGCGTTTTCCTGCGGTCTCCTTTAGGTCGTCTGTTCATCTTATGGGTCCTAAGCTACGCTTACCGGTCCATGGTCTCCATTCGAGAACCTACTTACAACATTAGTCAGGAAAAAACGTGGAGATTGAGGGCTTATCATGGAGCCAATTATTATGTGAGATACCACACAGAGACTCTACTGGAGTCAAGAAGGCATAATTTGAAGTTCCCAATGGCGAGGATTGCAAAAAATCAAGTTATATCTTGAAGTTCCCAATAGCTACCGATCTGTTAGCCGGCCTATGTATAGAAGCCGGCAGGTTGTTACATTCCTTGGCAGTATGGATCAGAAATGTAGAATCAAAACGTTTTGCACGTATCCAGGGGAATCCACAATGTTTGGTAAACGGTTGGTAAAACACAATAAATGGGTACCGTATGTAGTGAACCGACTTTCTACTTGTGCTATATTAGAAAAGGGATGGTCGGATAAGGTCGTATTGCTCCGAAACACTCTCTCCGAAATGAATCCTGTAGAAAAAGACTCACTACCTTACAGCGGTAATCCAGACTAAAAACTGCCCGCGAATCGATCCTGGCGACTTCTGGTCATGGGGCAGCATGCTACCGCTGAGCCACACCGGTCGTTACCTTTATTTCATGTGATATTTTCGGTACGTGCATTCGAGCAATTCCGGGCCATTCTCAACAATTTCCTTTATACGAAAACCCAATAAATAAATTGAAGAGCTGTCATCAGTACCAATTTCGATTTAATCCACCCCCTGCAAAAATCTTAGGAATTCCCCGCCGTTTAGCTGCCATCTGTAATCCGACCCCAGAATTGTGATGGAATTCCCCATGGGGTCCAATTTGACCCCATTGTCTGGGGTGTCGGGGCAAATTGGGGACAAATCACCGGCTTTAAGGGAGGCCTGATGGACTAATATCTACAGATCGTGTGATCTTACATAAGTAGGACCGAGTTTATACTTTTATTTAGTCTTACTCATCAGCTCGTTAAAGGATAATGAAAGAAAGAAAAATATTTATTTATGACAGAAACATAAGAAACAAAGACATTACGGGTTAAACACAATAAAAAAATAATTTCTGTCACAAGCCGGTGCCAACTCAGCGTAATGGCGGTTGTAAACAACCAGCGCTGGTCTTCCGTTGGAACCGACAGGTGACGTCACGCACGTCAAAAACAGCAGGTGTGCGTTGCGATTCCTTATTACCAATGTAGAACACATAAAAACATATAATACATATAAAAACACAAATAATAAAGTAATTTTATAAATATTCAAACCTCAACATTAAACAATGGTTAAGGTATTCCATTGAAGAATAAAAAAATAAAAAAAGTATTTATTGCTGTCCTTCTCTCTTCCATATCATTTAGCTGTGCCCGACGGGGTGCACAATTGTAACTAAAATACTTTTCTACCACCTAAGAAACATTGTGGAATGCTAAAATAAATAAATATGAACATGAATACAGCTAAAAATGACAACCTACTTTTGAAGCATACAGCTTCGTCTCGTTCGCGCTTATTTTTAATCCTCGACTCATAAAGAAATGTTCAATAATCAATAAATTATTGCATTTTAATTAATTGAATCAGGCCTCACTTTGCGGAAGTCCATGTTTTATTTATATATGACGAATCTATAGTGTAATTCCGCTTCTACATCGCTTCGAGTACCATAAGGATTTTGGGATACATTATTTTTCTCGTTAGATATTTGTGATGCTAATTTTAACCTAGCCCATTTCCTCAGTGCACTTTGTCGCCACGTTTTTCGCCTTTTCACGGGGCATCCTCAGGACGTGTTGACTTTCCGAGCGCGATGCCGAGAACGTCGACACGTGTCGACAAATGCACTGAGGGTTAGGTTAAAATTAGCATCATAAATATCTATAGAGAAAAATTATGTATCCCAAAATCCTTATTGTACTCGAAGCGACGTAGAAACGGAATTACACTAGAGGTTCGTCATATACAAATAAAATTATTGCATATTTAGAGACAAAAAATAATACAATAAATACAAATGGCTAACAGTTTTGGCTTGACATTGCCGGCTTCAGGTAAAAACGGCATCGTGGGGGAAAAATCGGGGCATGTACAATTGTACACGTACATTTCAATACGCCGTGGAGTCACCTCGTACCCCGTTGGTCTTTCTGTACCATGTAATTTCTGGTGTGAACAATAAAAGAGTTTATCTATCTACCAAAGGGATCTAAAATCGGCTTACACGGACAGATGGGTTACACGGAGAGGATGTACTAAGCCGAAAGGGGTCAATGGTACCCATCGATATGAACAACTTTTACTATGGGAGCAACTCTGAAATTGCAAAAAAATATCAGCTGTTCCATAGAACACGGTCATTATGACACTTGACAAAATGTATGGAACAGCTGGTATTTTTTTCGAGATTTCAGAGCTGGTTTCACAGTAAAAGTTGTTCATAACGAACCTCTTTCGGATTAGTACGTCACACTTAGTACACCCTTTTCGCGTAACCCAGAGAAGACACCCCAGAAAAAGATTAAAGAAAAAGATTCAAAATATTTTCTAGTATCTATGTCAGTTCTAATAATAGTGCTTTAGAAACCCCGAAAGCCACGATTACTGGGAGTTTATAGTCTAGGTACCAGTAGGTACGTGATGTCATCACAACGGGTCAACATTGACTAACCCTACTTTGAATACGGTCTGTAATTAATTTCTGGGCAGAACCTAGGGGAGAATCTCATTTGAATAGCGCTTACTATCACACTGGGTTGCGATTCTAGCATTAGAAAAGGGTTTATAATAAATCGAGAAAATAAATAACAACTTGGCGACTTAAAATGGGAGTAAAATATGTAATAATACTTAATTATTGTAACTAAACAGAATCGTTTAAACTAGGTAGCCGTAAGGACCGTTGCCATGTAAGCTAGGTTTCATGAAGCCCAATTTAGGTTTCTTAAACCCCAGATTGGGTAAGCCCGGTAGTATGCAAGGTTTAATAATAGTAATAATTTGGATATTAATTGTTTATTTCGAAAAAACGTGACTAGGAGTTTCGAATTTGAGTTTACGTAGTTTAATTATAATACAATTCATTAGTATTAAAAAGTCATTGTTTTATAAAAAAACCTAAATTCTTCCCTTTCCAGGAGAAAGCCCGTTTTTCTCTCCATTTTCCCCGTTTCTCTCCGTTTTTCTCCAAGCATCCGTCTCCAGTAAGCACTCCCGTTCAATCACCCGCCATCTTCCTAATTTGCCAATATAAACGACACCGTCAAACGATGCCGCGAGATCGATGGTCGCCATAATGATTTTCACCATCACGCCATAGAGTAGATCATTTTTAAGATAATGAGAAGTTAGAAGTTCAAGTTGGAAATGATTGACACGGAAAACGAAAATGCAGTTTTCTACATTGACTTATAAGGACGTGATGAATGAACTTTAAGAACAATGGTGGCCGAGTAGTAGCATGTGCGCTTTACAATCTGACGGCACCCGGTTCGATCCTTGGCCCTGCAAAAATGACTTATTTCGTATCTAAATAAATTATGTGCGGTTTTGATGCCGTAACTCAAACACGGTTTAAGAAAACATCGTGAGGAAACCGGTTTGGCCAAGAACCTCAAAATGATATAATTATGACATTCACCAACATGCACTGGGCCAGCATGGTGGATTAGGGCCCACCCTCTCTCTCTCTTTCTCTCTGTAAGAAGGCCAGTGTCTCAGCAATGGGAATATGATAGGCTGATTAATGGTGAATTAACTTTTTAATGATACTGGATGGATGGTATTTTGTGTTTCTTATGTAACAATAAATAAATTTTGTATTTTGTATTTGTATACTGTGGTGTTCAAAGATATAACTGTGCATCAGAAATTAATTGAAAGAGTTGAGTGAAATTAATCACTCAACGACTTTGTAGATGCGCGGTCGTTAAACGTCGCTCTATTCTTGAGAATAAACATGTAAATAGACACACATCTAAACAATTACGTAATGTATAAACACGTATAGAATGAAACAAAAAATTAATTTAAAAAAGTTGAAAGACATTTGACCTGACGTACCAACATGCACTGGGCCAGCATGGTGAATTAGAGCTCTCTATCTGACAAAAGACTCATTCCATGACTAAAATGTGCGAAAGAGATAGCTGTGTGTGTGTGTGTGTGTGTGTGTGTGTGTGTGTGTGTGTGTGGGGAATGAGCTCTCAAGAAAGTAATTCAGCGTCCTATTTTCACACAGCATTTTATAATTTATACTAGATTTCTTATAAATATAATTCCTACTGTTATATGTTTTTGAAATCAAGACTTCGTAAATCTGACAGTAAATGCTAGGTCTGCAGGTTTAGCAATGTGATGTTAGAGCAGTCCCTTTTTTCATCATCCCTCTATAATTAATACTTCGTTACAATTTTCCCAGTTTTTTCCCTGCAAAGGTTATCTATATCTAACCTCTCCAGGCGAGGGTCACTTTGCCCGCTCATTAGCCAGATAGATGGCGCTGTCACATGAGCTTCATTAATTTCTATCACGACATCGAAATTAGACTCTATTTTTTAGAGTTACAAGTTATTTTCGCTTGGTGAAAAGTTGAGAATTTTCTTATAAGTTTTTGGAGAGCTATTAGTAATTAGGCAGTTGGGAACTATTTTATTTTAGGGTGGAAAATTTAAGTTTGGTTTGAGTTAAGGGAGAGTTTTAGGCGAGATTTTGACCTGAGCTAATTAATGTAGGAATGTCTGAGTAAGCTTACGCTATTATTGATAATGTAGGTACCAAGAAAATGGACTAGCATAGAATCCGTCACGTGATTTACAAAGCGTAGCACGCCATCTGTCAAATAGAATGTAGCCTTTGGAGCCTTTTACGGGTCCCTAGTACAATAAAACAGTATACAACCCTGCTATTTGCCGTCCAGTCAAAAATATATCTGTTTCGTTCTGGTAACAACAATTTTGGCATATGAGTAAAGAATGTAACATGTTTAATTTGTTTATGCTACATAGCACTCCTTCTATGCTACTAACCAGCCCTACGTGACCCTTCAGTACCCTTAGTACAAGTTTTGATAGTATTCGAAAACTTTTTTCGTTTTCGTATTGTTCCATACATTTCTGGGCTGAAAGGTATTTGTTTTTTTTTTCGTATTATAGTGAAGCAATCTATACCGCCGTTTACTACCGATTTTAGTTCCTCCGTGTTTCCGCTGGAGGCGCTTTACTAAAATGTTGGAACAATACGTAAACGAAAAAAGTTTTCGAAAACTATCACATCTGAGACTAAGGGTACAGGACTACAGTACAGCGCTGAGCGTACCCCTATTGTCAAACATTGTTTCTCTTAATGTTTCTAATAGTATATGTCCATTGTTTTTGTTTGTTTTTGGCAATAAATATATCTTATCGAATCTTTATTCTGTGGGTGAATTTTACTAATATTGATTGATATTAGTAAAATTATAGCCCGTTGGTCCAGTTGGTAGTGAACCTGCCTTCTGCGCTTGCGGGTGTGGTTTCGATTCCCACCTAGGGCGAACATTTATGTGATGAACATTTGTGTTTGTTGTGTTAATATCTATTTAAGTATGTATTTAAAAATATATATGTATTTGTATTAGTCTCTGGCAACCATTATAAGCTTTGCTTAGTTTGGGGTCAGATGACCGTGTGTGCAAAAATGTCCCAAGTATTATTATTTTATTTATTTGACAGACAGTATCAGACAGACAGATCTGTTTATGAAAATAAGCAAGTTTTTTAATTGACCTTCCTTAGTCTGTGGTTTCGCAAAATCTTCAGATCCTTGTTCATCAACGCCATCTATCGTATTTTTATAATTTTTTTAGTTGCCTTTCGGAAAATCTCCCATTATCTGTTATTCTTCAAAATTCCTTGTATTATCACTGTAAATACATGTTGCACGTAATTGGGTTAAAATTTTCGTTCTCAATTTTGGGATAAAAAAACTGTACCGTTATTCAATCTTCATATTTTACAAGCAATATCTGCGGAACCCACTTTAAGCAATCTTGTTAACGTCTATGCCAATAAAATAAACTGCTTCAGACAATAACGATGTACATTATTATCCCAGTATGTTACATCACGCACCTTTTAGGGTTCCGTGCCCAAAGGGTGCAAACGAGACTCTATTATTATACTGTCTGTCTTTCTGACTTTTAAATTTTCACAGAATATGTAAGTTACAGCGGAATAATAAAGTCAATTAGTAAAAACTAAAGGGGGCGTCCCCTGTATTTTTACGTTACAAGTTATAACGTTTTTTTACGTGTTTCCAAAGCTTGACAACTGTTTCCAAGGAAAGGTGAAGCCGGTAAGTGCGCTTCTATAAAAATATTCCATCGCGCCTGCAAGATGGGTTATGACGTGCCTTATCGCGCTTAATAAAGTTGTGCTTTTCGACACGCGGACTGAGGCATAAGCGAGAGAGACCAGAATAGTTATTTATGATACAAGTGCGGTAAGTTGGTTATTACAAACGAGTAGACGATAGACGATAGTCACGAGTTTGTAATAACCAATCCGCACGTGTGCCATACAACGTTTTACAACACATTTGCGAGAAAAAAAGGCTACAAATGAAACAATTTTTATGGAAATGGAAAAAATACCGTACAGTACACGCACGGTGCTATACATCTGAGCGTGCGGTAAAATTCTTTACCGCACGCTCCGTTGTATGATGCGTTGTATGATGTTTAACTTTCGAACGATGTATACAGGCTTCGTAAGTGCACTTTTTGAGCAAATGTGTTGTAAAAATGATTTTTTAAAAGATGCTCTAAAATGGCGATTGTTATATGTCTGCTAGATGAGCTGAAATAAATTTAGTATCCTATGGACTGCGAGAACCATCCTGTTTTTGACGATCTCAACCGTGAAAAGGAGCCAAGGCTTTGCAACGCGTGCACTCGGAGGATATTTAGGTCCTATGGCTTATAGCCCGTAAATTCGATGGAGTCTCTAAAAACTGACTGTCACCAGGAAAATAGAAGGCAAGAGATCGAAAGGAGCTCTATGTGCTGGACAGATTCACACTACACTCAATATCAACGTCGTCGAAGCAGTTTATGTTACTGAAACAGATGGCGGAACATCGTATTATAAGGAGAAATAAGTAGGAATAGCAATCAAGCTGCTAGTCCTGGTTTAAGACTGACGAGACTTGGTTACGGTTAAGTTAGTCTATTTTAGGGATGTGACGTCTTTTGTTACAACAAAAGGTGTTTTAAAAACACTTTTAAAATGACTGATTTATAAATTTTCAATTTTAAAGTAAAAAAAATTAAAAAAATTTGCTATGGTTGACGTTAAAATACTTCCTAAAAGGCTTATGGGCAATCGCATAGCGACTAAAGCCCCAAACAAAAAAATTAGATTTAAAAAAAAAAAAAAAAAGGTTTATGGGCAAAGCAATATTCTAATCTACTTCTATTTACTCGGATTGCTGACAATAAAGACGATTTAAATATCGCATTATTTGCTCCGAAAATTATAGTACCTACGTAAAAATTATACTTGCACTGTAGGCAATTAGGAGGGTTTTTTCTGTTAATCTGTGGTATCAAATCACTGTAATGTTGCCATCTGTGGTGTAGGGTAGTTATTAGTATTTTTGTTATTAAACGTCACTTTGATTCAGCCATAGCGGAAGAACGTGTTTTATTTATAGGTTATGGGCGAAATATCCCATATTTTTTCAGTTTTTGTGAAAAAATAGTGGAAAACAAACCGCTAGTATGACCACGAACTATATTCAAAGTGTTCCGAAATTGAAAGGTCGCGAAAACTACGACGAATGGAGTTTCGCGGCGGAAAACTTGCTCGTCTTGGAAGGCATGGTCCAGTACATCAAACCAATCTCGGGCACTGAACAGAAACCGAGCGATGATGCGAAGACGAAGGCAAAGCTAATTTTAACAATAGACCCCGGATTGTACGTTCACATTAAAAGTGCCACGAAGACAAAGGAATTGTGGGACAAGTTAAAATCGTTATTCGATGATTCCGGCTTCAGCAGAAGAATCTCCTTACTAAGACATTTGATATCAATCAGAAGAGATAACTGTGATTCAATGACTACCTACGTGACGCAACTAGTCGAAACAGCGCATCGTCTTAATGGAACAGGATTTACAATCGGTGATGAGTGGGTCGGCTCATTGTTATTAGCAGGACTGCCAGAAAAATTTTCGCCTATGATTATGGCTATAGAACACTCAGGCATACAGATAACGGCAGATGTAATCAAGTCAAAATTGCTAGATATGGAAATTCCGACAGAAAAAACGGATTCCAGCGCTGCATTCGCTGCGAAAAAGTTTACACACAAAAAAGGCGGGAACTGGAACGCAAAAAGTAGTGCGGGAACGTCAAAAATGACAGAAGAAAAAAATATAACCTGTTACCGTTGTAAACAAGAGGGACATTATCGAAATCAGTGCCCTTTATTGCAGAAAAACAAGCAAACAAATGCTTTTAGTGCTGTATTTTTAAATGGAAAATACAATAAAAACGAATTCTACGTAGATTCCGGCGCAAGTGCACACATGACGGCTAACAAAGACTGGATGGTGAACCCAAATTATTCACAGACTCTTCCAGAAATAATAGTTGCAAATCAAACAAAATTACCGGTGTTGTGTGTTGGAAGCGTAAATATTAAAACAGATTGTAAGTACGACATCACAGTACAGAATGTGCTATGTGTGCCAAGCCTAACAACGAATCTGTTGTCTGTAAGTGAACTTATTGGGAATGGAAACAATGTGATATTCAAAAAGAATCATTGCTACATCTATAACCAGAAAAATGAGTTGGTCGCTACAGCAGTACTAACAGACGGAGTATACAAACTGAATATACAGATCCGAGATAGTATGTTGGCAGGTACAGCAAAAGTAAGTGGAGAACTTTGGCACAGACGGTTAGCACATATCAACAGCAGTGATATGAATAAAATGAAGAATGGAGTTGTGGATGGATTATCATTTCCAGAAAATTATGACACAACAAAGGCAAAATGTGTAACTTGCTGTGAAGGTAAGCAAATGAGGCTACCTTTTCCTCATATTGCCACAAGAAGCAAAGAAATATTAGAAATCATACATGCCGATGTCTGTGGCAAAATGGAATCAAAATCGATTGGAGGTGCCCAATATTTCATATTATTCATAGACGACTACAGCCGCATGACTTTCATATATTTTTTGAAACATAAACATGAAGTGTTCCAAACATTCAAACAATTTAAAGCGATTGTAGAAAACCAGCAAAACAAGAAAATTAAGATGTTCAGAACAGATAATGCAGGTGATCTCTGTAGTCATGAATTTGAAAACTACCTCAAAAATGAAGGGATAATACATCAGAAAACAAACGCATATACACCAGAACAGAACGGAGTTTGTGAAAGAGCGAACCGGACAGTTGTGGAAAAAGCAAGATGCTTGATATTTGATGCTAAACTAGAGAAGAAGTTTTGGGCGGAGGCTGCCAACACAGCTGTGTATCTTAAAAATAGATCGCCAACTTCAGCATTAAACAACAAGACACCCTATGAAGCATGGTATGGGAGAAAGCCAGACATATGTCACATTCGTGTATTTGGCAGCCCCGTAATGGTACATATACCCAAAGAGAAAAGACTAAAATGGGATAAGAAATCTGAAGAGCACATACTTGTTGGATTCTCAGAAAATGTAAAAGGGTACCGGATATACAACCCAAAGAAAAACACCATTACTACCAGCAGGGATGTAATTGTGATGGAGCAAAAGACTGGAAGCTATGATACAGATACCGCTATCTGGATACAGAATGAACAAGAAGATTCAGTGGGTGTAACTCCAGAACGTGCAGAAGATACCAGAGATTCAGTGGGGGAGACTACAGCAGAAGAATCTCTGCTCTCAGATTCCAGCACATCTGAATACATTGATCCAGAAAGTGATGATAGCGATGACACATTAGTACCATCCAGTAATGACACTACTGATGTATCAATTCTTGATGTACCAGTAGAGACCAGTAAAAGGAAAAGGAAATCACCTCAGAGGTATGGTTTTACGAATATGTGTGTTTCTAGCACTCCAGAAGTCGAGCAGATTGTCTTCTCAGATGCACTGAAGGGTCCAGAAGCACCCCAGTGGAAGCAAGCTATGGAGGAAGAGCTACATTCGTTTGAGTGCAACGATGCATGGGAGCTCGTTGATTTTCCTAGTGGTGCGTCCATAGTGCAATGTAAGTGGGTTTTGAATAAAAAACTTGATGTGAATGATAAAGTGAGATATCGTGCTAGGCTTGTGGCCAAAGGATTTACACAAAAACGTGGTATTGATTATACAGACACTTTTTCCCCGGTTGTGAAACATTCGACACTTCGAATGCTTTTTGCGCTAAGTGTACAGAAAGGTATGGACATTACTCACCTAGATGTTAATACTGCTTTTTTAAATGGACACTTAAAAGAAGATATTTACATGTCTATTCCAGAAGGTTTCATAAATGAATGTAATGGAAAAGTATTAAAACTTAAACGGGCTATTTATGGACTAAAGCAATCTTCTTTAGTATGGTATGAAAAAGTAAAAGATCTACTGTGTAATCTAGGATTTAAAAATAGTAAATATGAGCCCTGCTTATTTACTAAGATTGATAATGATATAAAATTAATTGTGACATTGTACGTGGATGATTTATTGATTTTTTCAAACAATGTACATGCAACAGAAAAGTTAAAGGCTGCATTAAGCTCAGAGTTCAAAATTAAAGACTTAGGTTGTGTCAGAAGATACTTAGGTATGAGAATTATTGTTGACAAAGAACTTAACATCATAACTGTAGATCAGCAACAATATGTTGAGCAGTTGTTATCAAAATTTGACATGTCTGATTGTAAACCTGTAGATACTCCTATTGAATGTAAATTGAACCTTGACAAGTCTGAAAAAGAACCTGACATCCCATATCAACAATTGATAGGAAGTTTGATGTATTTAGCTGTCTTGACTCGACCTGATATTGCATATCCAATAAGTTATTTGAGCCAATTCAACAATTGTTATAATGAAACGCATTATAATTATGCTAAAAGGATTCTAAAATATTTACAGAAAACTAAACATTACCGTTTAAAGTATAGCATTGTAAATGAAGTAGAGTTAGAAGGATTTGTTGACTCAGACTGGGCTAGCTGTGAATTAGATAGGAAATCATTCAGCGGCCACTGCTTTATTATGTCTGGTTCTGTTATTTCATGGCAGAGTAGAAAACAACAGACTGTCTCATTGTCTAGTACTGAAGCGGAGTATGTTAGTCTTTCAGAGGCTTCGAGAGAGGCTATATATTTAAGAAATTTACTGTATGAATTAACGGGAAAGCTATGTGTAATTAAATTGCATTGTGATAACCAGAGTGCCCTAAAATTGGCAACAAGTCAACAGTCAAATAACCGAACAAAACACATTGATGTGCGATTTCATTATGTTAGAGACGCTGTTAAAAATAACTTAATTAAAGTATTATATACTTCAACGCAAGAAATGCCTGCTGACTTGTTAACAAAAGGCTTACCATCTGTGAAGCATTATAAATTCATGAAAATGTTGGGTATAGTAGAATAAGACAATTAATGTTTTCTATTATACATAATATAACTTTATTTTGATAAGTTGGGGTGTTAATCTGTGGTATCAAATCACTGTAATGTTGCCATCTGTGGTGTAGGGTAGTTATTAGTATTTTTGTTATTAAACGTCACTTTGATTCAGCCATAGCGGAAGAACGTGTTTTATTTATATTTTCGACGCTTTCACTCGAGGTCACTAAGCCAAATAGCGTATTATGTTTAACGTGTTTGTATATTCTCACTTACAGCCTAAAAGCATCAACTGAGTTTGATAAATGAGGTATAAATAGATTCTTCCAAAAAGCAGCTGGCTAAAGCAGGAAACGAAAAGCCCAAGATAGAATGGCGTGGTGGACTTATTGGGCTGAGATCGCAACAACAACCTGCCGGCTTTTTTTTCCTAAGAGATATAATCTGGGCCTTTTCAAGATCCGAGTGAATAGGCTTCCTTATCTTCGACCATATCGTCGCTTAGCAACAGGCGAGTTGGTGGACAAACGCAGACTTAATCACTTGATATCAAAAATCTTGTATATACCCTTCCATGCTTGATGTATTCCTCCTTAGTTCAGAGATGGATACTAAGGTGTCGTCATTATACACAAAAGATGTTGTAAATCCCATAAAGGTAAAGTCGGTATGAAAATACGAGTATGTTGGCTTGAATGAAGAGGGCTTTCAAAATGTTTTTAATTTTTTTGGGTGTACCATGTTTTTTTTGGATATAGAATAGCGGTCTACTTTTGGCGACCAACTTACCCGATTGAAAGCAATGTATGAAGATAGAGCACGTAGACTGAGAAGGTACTGTTTTAAACTATCACGGTTGTTCATTAAAGTTATATGATTATTTACGGGTTAGTAATTTTTAAGCTTTGGCGATTTGAACACATGTTTTAAATGTTTATCGGGACTTATCACGTATTATTTAATTTAGGTAAAAATATGTACCTTTTGCTCGACGTAAATGGTACTATGGTACTCTGGCTTGGCCTCGCGTTACATGGTTAGTTTTTCAATAATTTTGTTGTGGATTGGACTGCTCATAATTATGTATACTCTAACGTATTGGGTTTTCTAAAGTCTCAAAACCATATCAATTTGACGTTTAAAAATATCCATATCTTCCGCTATCTCTTTCAGCATCCGCCGCGACCCTTCGACCTACGTCTCCGCACCCTTGCCATTTCAATATCAATCAACATCAATAATCAGATCTGAAGGTTTGGGGAGCGTTAAATCTGCTTCTTAAAGGTTAACTCTGTAAGGTACTTGGTAATTTGCTTTTTGGATCATTGACGGTTTCATTTTCGTTAACTGGAAGTTTGTTATTGGTATTCAGTTAGTGAAATGTGAACTTTTATAGGTATACGTTGCGCTTACCATTGGGGGTTTTTTCCGTACCAATTTTTATATTTTCTTCCAAGTGAAAAAATAATCATAAAAAAAATAAAAAAAAAATCGACTGAACGCTGAAGTCAGTTGAATTAGATGTCGCAAGTGAATCGGTTTCTTCTAGGCAAGCGTGCTCCATATCATATTATATTCAATAAATAAAAAACCTAAAAATATACGATATATTTTTTACCTTTGATACGGTGACTGGCCAATTTACATTGCAGGCGATAGACCTTTAGTTTAGTGAATTTGTCTTTGTCCTATATGTGGAAAAAAATGTTTCCTTGCAATGCGCTCACAAAAAGTTTTGCTAGTCAAAAACAGTTTACGTATATCTCCTTACGAACGCAGGCGCGGCTCCAGCCACGTATATTGGATTACCCATGAGTGCCTGGTAATTAGTTTAGCCGTAACGATTTTATCTTGCTCACATCCCCCTTTCATGGTAATAATATTATTGCCTTTTTATTTTAGTCTCGTCCCTTTACGATCGAATATTGTAGCTTTTAGTAAGAGTAGCGAGTAGAAAAATATGTCTTTTATCATCGTCATCATCATTTCAGCCGTAGGACGTCCACTGCAGCTGGACATATTCCTCCCCCATTGATCTCCAAAAGGGCTGGTTGGGACCGTCCTGCATCCAGCGTTTCCCTGCGGTCTCTTTTAGGTCGTCTGTCCATCTTGTGGGTGGACGTCCTACGCTGCACTTACCGGTCCAAACGTCTATCAAAAGTCGGTTTTTTTAATTGATAATTATGTGTCTATAATTATTGTATTCTTCTAGTAATGTATTTTCTGTGGTTTCAGAAATATGTTGTTGCATTGTATACAATACATCGAGATACAATTCCTTTAAAGTCACAATCTCTCAGTGAAAACAGTCAAAAAACGTCCGAGCGTCATTGTACATACATAGTATCAATTATATAGTTCATAATGCCATATTTACTCCAATTTAGACGTTATGTCGCTTGCATAGTGTTCAACTTTAGTTGTCCGCTATGTCATCGTAGCTCTGGCATCGCGCGGCGTTGTAGTCGTATCGCGGTTACCTTGTAACCACAGAAGAGAAAAAAAATTATACTTCTCTTTTCTGTGCTTGTAACTAACCAAAAAGTCGGCGCAATTCGTAGCTTGCGCCGAGTTTTCGTTAGTTTTTTTTGCATGATTATATAGTATTGTTTCGCATATACATTTGTATTAAAAATCATCCTTAGATATCAATAAAAATTGAAATCAAGCCGGTACCGACCAGCAGTGTATATTTTGCTGGCTCTAAACAAATATCACGTCAGCGCGTCATTTTCTCTGACGTCACCACACCCCTACCTCGACGTAATTCGATCAAGGCAGTTGCTGGGTGTGAATCGAGACAGAATACAGGGCTGATTCCGCCATTCACGGGATGAATTGGGCAATCTAAGACCCAAACTACGATTGTAGACCTTTGTACGAAGCAACGACTTATAACTTTGTAGACTCTAAATAAAACTTATTCCAAATACAAATTAAAATTAAAATTGTATGTAGCACGCGCTCGCACGGGCAGGTGTAGAGGAGCGAGAGAGGTAGTATGATAGTTTGCGTCTTTCTCGCTAGATGGCTCTGTCAGTGTGATTCACACCTTTGACAATTTCTACTTTCCATCTTCTGATTTTCATCAAATCAATTTGATGGTACTAAATTATTGTATTGTTATCCGAATCACATATACCTACTTGCAGTTTCAAATCTTTGGCCAGGTGGAATACTAAACACTGATTGGGCTGCTCAAGGTCACGCAGTTTATAATGGCGTGCCATTGGTGGGCGGATCGTTTTATCTGCACTTTTGTGCTAATATGTTTTCTGAAGGTGTTCGCCGTATGCGACGTGTCTATGGGATAAGAAGTGGATGGTGAGAAGGGTTTGAACAGCTGAATTAGTAGGTTTCTCACATTTCTCTGAATACCAGGTTGAAAGGAACTGGCCAGTTGCTTGCTCAATGAAGATTTCGCCTAATAAAATTATTTTATCTGACTAGGGTTTCTTTACTAGGCACAAATATGTGTATTTTTTTGGGATGATTCATGTTTTCTAGAGCCAATACAATTTGATTCGATTGTTTCGAGCCTCAAGATACAGGCCTCGTGCTTAGTTTGAGGCTCGCCGTCAATTCTATTTAGACAATAAGTGCAATAAGGTTTGCTATTTCTAAGTAAAAATTAAGTTTATGTTTTACTTCTGGCAATAAAAACATATTAAATTTTATTCTATTTAGCTATGTATTTTGTGGTTGTTTGATTTTTTGGTGGAAAACGAACTAGATTGGCTTTGCAAATTTATTCACGTGTTTTTTATTTTATTTATTAAGGAACAGTAAACAGCTATATTATAAAATGTACAATAATGTGGATAGATAAATAAACTTAATAATAATACAGCCAACAACACTATTCACAGATTACTTACAGAATTATATAAATTTACCGCTAGAAGTAGCTAGCTTGCAAAAAAATAATATTTAACTATACATATGTTTTTTGTTTTCTAATAAGCCCTAAAACAAACAAAAAATTAAAATTTATTGTTTTATAAAGTTTAAACATGTTATGAGTTTGAGTAACGTGTTATGAGTTTGAGTAACGTGTTATGAGTTTGAGTAACGTGTTATGAGTTTCTTGTTGGTAATTCTTGCAGGTTATACTCTGAGAGAAAGAAGAATTATAATAAAGTTGCAACTGGCAGAGGCGATTACTTCAGTCCCGCCCCATCCTTGAACTCATTTTGTGTGTTTGAAGTTTATTTCGACCTCTCATCCACCTGCAGATATAGGTATTGCCTGCACAAGGATGTGCCTTGAATCTGTGGTCTTTTAGACATCCATGTTCCAAAAAAACCTCATCCGCAAGCAAGGTGACTTTTCTCTTTATTCTAATTCTAAGAAGTATAAAAAAAAAAACTGGGGCAAGTCCCTTTTTTAACTAAACAAAATACAAGATAATACTAACACTACAAATACAGTTAGACTGCCCATACACCGTTGAAGGTCTAAAGACAATCCAAATGTTCAAGCCTACTATCAGCTGGCAGCGTACCCAGCATGCTGGCGGCATTACCACGCTGAATGGCAATGCTTATGCTTTGAGCCAGAAACACGCCATTAATTTTAAATAATTGTTGTACAGACTAATGATATTTTGGTTATTTTCATCAATACAAAATTATTTCCTTGTTATCCGCTGTCCTACAAAAGAAAAGAACGGTAATTTATCCTCCCTAATAACATCTATATATCCATTTGTAAGTACAAAATATTATATCATAGATATTGGCAATGACATCAAGTAGATGATTATTTACTTTGCTCGCGTTTTCCTCGACCAGGGACATTTCCTTTTTCATTTCTGTCGAACTGAGTTCCAATCCAAATAAATAGAGTTGATACTTCGAGATGTCGAAAAGAATACAGTATTCCAACTTTATATATTTTTCCTTCATAATAGGCATGATGACTAATATTTTTTATTACCTCATAAAAAAGCTGATCATAAATAGAGCACATCAACAAAAACAAAATTAAAATTAGTTCAAAAATAAATAAGATAAAAGCATTTTAATTTCATGCTAGACAGAAAGCGCATTATACTGAGCTGTGACGTCACGGCTCTGGAGCGCCATACAAATGCTTTACTAACATACGCTTTGCGAGAAAGGGATAGAACATCCCCTCTCTATCCCCACCTAAAACTTTAAACGCTCATATCTCAGAGATTTATCAGCCAATTCAAATTATTTTTTCAGTATGTGTAATGTATTTAGTAATATTCAGCGCTAAGCCGATTATTCGTAATAAATGAAACATGCCTATTCTGGTAGTGAATAGAACAAAAGATAGAGTGTTTTTTTTTATCGTACAATGTAGATCTTCGAAATTCAAGATGTGCCAAATACTTTTTAACCGACTTCAAAAAAATGAGGTTTTCAATTCGACTGTATGTTTTTTTTTAATTATAAAAAAAATTGCGGCTGGCTGGATTCGAACCTGCGCAGTTCGGGTAAACGCCCCGAGCAACGCACCGCAGCCATACCGTTTGGTACTAGCAGGAGCTTTTTGGTTTAAGTTTGTTTACAATGGATCGCATTAGGGACTTAAGAAAGGAGACAATTTCTTTTGTTTGAAAAATAGGCCACCCACAAATTATAGCATATAGTAATGAAACTCATGTCGATTTGTTCCTCATAATCTCTAGATTCAGTGGTAATATTAGCTATATCCGATCTAACCGGAGTATTGAGAAATCAGTTAATGAATCTCACAATAACCTAAAACCTCACAATGAACAATTATATTATTATTATTGTGCTGATAATCATTATCAGCACGAGTAATGATTACTTGCGATATTGTATGGCTAGGCGGAATTTAAAAAAAGACATTGTAGGTAACAAAATATTATTATCATAATAATAATTAAATAGGTAACCCACTCAGAAATAGATTCTTTAAACCTTCGAAAAGTGACAGCAAAGCTATACATTATCTAGCACATGATGCATTTTCGCGTATCGTAGGTATTGTAAAAACACCAGAGAACATATTTAGGACATACGGAAATGTTCCTACGTTAGACCCTAATACGGAAAGTAGAAGCAGCACGCTTATAATTATACATAGTAAGTGCTGCTGCTGCCCTGAAAATACCGGGCACAGTAAGAGTAGGCATAGAGGTTGGTTGTGGGATATTCTTGCTGTCTTCAATATCCATAAGACGAATTGCCACAGCTCTGTTACCATCTCGTAGCCTCTGCCTGCTCACAGTGCTGGAAACTTTCAGCCACCAAGCCATACAGACTTGTTCTGAGCGTTCTATCTGCACAAAAAGGGATGGTTAGTATATAAACGTTTATTTATTGCACTCTATACAGGAGTACCTAGGTACTAAATAGCAAACTAGAAAAAAGATATACTAAACAAAAATACTACTTAATACTAGATATACTAGATATACTTAATATCTTTATTTTCAATGAGTTCACTAAGAATTTTTGAAATTACCTGATTATTTTAAAACTGCAAAATCAATATTCCTTTCTGCAGAACAAGAACGCTGTGTTTGGTGTGTTCTTAAAATGGAACATCCACATGGAATGTAAATATTTCTATAGGTACCCAAATCTTCTTATTGCATCAGGAGTATGGATATTTTCTTGCAAAATTAATAGTAGCAGTATCTGCAAACTGCTAGTTGATTTAGCTGTAAATAAAAGCAGGTAAGTTAAAACAAACAGGGATAATAAAGTTAGTAATATTATAAGCAACACAAGTACGGATACCAACATGGTTTGAGACGTTTAAATGCATTGTTATCTATACCTCCTTCATCTTTTTAGAGGCGATGTGTGTATGTATGTTCCCTAAAAAAAGGCTGGACAGATTTTGACGGGAGTTTCAATGGCAGATAGCTGATGTCATAAGGAGTGTATCATCTACGCGGGTGAAACCGCAGGGCGCAGCTAGTAATAAATAAAAATCAAATGGTGTTCTTAAGTAACGGCATAATTTGTGAACGTCTGAACCGATTTGACTTTTTAAAATGTTTGTAACCTTCAGGGAAAGAAATATTGTCGAAGCCGAAGGCCGAGTCCTACGCGTACGAAATCGCGGGCATCAGCTAATACCTACTTAAATAAAAACTCACCTCGCAAGAAATCCACACACACACAAACGGCACAAATCAAATAGGTAAGATCTTTGGGAAAATCTTCAGTTGTCTCGGACAGTAATTATGTCTTCGCACAATTGTCTACGCGTTGAAATCTTACTGCACAGTATTGACAACAATTTTCTGGAGTAGACGCTGTACATTGTACATGTTGATTTATTGTAGTTTCATAATGATACGGAAAAAATTGAGAGCACTATCAGACGATCACGCGATTTGAAACAAACGGAAAGTATGAATAGTGATGTGTGGTGCGAGTTATATCACTATTCACATATTATCATGAACGAGTTGACGAGACCAGTTTTGTGCAATTCGAATCAAATCTGTCAACAGTTTGTTACTGCGCCTGACACTGGTGCAAGACTGAGATCGAGTCAACTCAACTCAATAAACTGCTCCGTGTCGGTGCCAGGCCAGCTGGATGCGCTTAGCGATGTGACTGCGCTTAGCTATGTACGAGCGATTTGAGTGGGTTATTTGACCCGAGCGATGTTCAAACCAATAAAAAAACGAAAGCAGTGCGTGTCACATGTTCCTCGGTCCACGTTCAATCAACGGAGTAGTACCAACTAGCAGGACCTATTCGCGTTGACACTTGCATCGAGTTAGTAATCATTCCAGTGTCAACTCATACAAATACTGACGAGACACATCACCAGAACCCACTACCACCGGTTCAAGTTGACTCCAGTTGCAACTCGAGTCAATAGCACGAGTTACTTAAGTAATTCGAGTCAGAAAAACTAAAGTATGAGACATCACTAGTATGAAGTAACTTGAAATAAGTCATAACTGCTGTCAATTTCAAACCAACAAACGTCAAGATGGCGGATTTACGTTCCATTCCTCTATAATTTTAAGAAACCATAGTATTACGGTTTCGGTAAATCAATATTAGTAAATATTTAAAACTAGGATTAAAACATATTCAAGCCGCTAATTATAAGCGTCTATAATACCATTAGCGACTATTGTATAATTATTTTTACTTAAAAGCCGATTACTATGGCCACTGTTGTAAAATATGGTCTATTTATTTTTGTATATAAATTCCTGAGCATGCATCCTTTTTCGTATTAAAAACGTTCCGGTCAAGTGACTATAAGGGAAATGAATGAATTGTGGCTAAAATCAAAACAACACATTTTATTCTTGATATTATTATTCCGGTTTCATTTTTCCCTTATCTTTCGTCCGAATGGTACAAAAAATACGACAAATTTTATAGTGCTGGTCCCATCAATATATGCTAAATTAGGTGGGCCTAAGAAAGAAAAATTTGGTGGGCCCAGGAAAAATTATCTTCTTTGAGACTAGAATTACTATAGCTTTAAATTTTAAGTTCGGTTAAAGTTCACAACGTCCATTTATAACGACATGTTGGGACATAATGTCTAGTCTCAAATTCTTGTTATAAAACGTAGTCAACCGGAGGTAGTAGTTTTTAGAAATAAAAAAAATTAAAATATAATAATATGTATTCTGTGGTTAAATAAGTTTGTCTAGTCTCAAACTTCTTAAGTCCCAAATGCGGATCGCATTGTAAACAAAGATTATCTATTTATTTTCTAGCTCATCGGTTAGTCCTTTATGCTACGGTACGGATACGGTGTTCGGGGCGTTTAGCCGGATTGGAATACTGCCAGTCGTCAATTTTTTTTGAATTGTTTATTACATTTAAAAAGTATTTCGTAGAACTGCACATTGTACGATAAATAAAAACACTTTCTAGCTTTCGTCTCTATACATCCCTTCTTAATCACCCCGTCCTAATCTATAAAGCAGGAATTCTGTATTTTTTGTTGATATCTCGCAGTATCAACTATTTATTTAACAGTCCAACAGAAATGAAAAAGGACATGGGTCGAAGATCCATTGTAAACTAACTTTAACCAAAAAGTGTGTCTATTCCATAACATCACAACCTTATGTACTGCAATCTATATTTGTTCTAGGCTTCTAAAGATATCTAGTTTATGGCGTATACTTCTACCGACGCATCTTTGTGACTTCGGAAATAGAGTACTGCCAAGAAATACTGTATTTGAGGTAACTTCAACATTGCTTGACGTACTTTATAGGTCAAAAAGTTCGCATCAATACTTTTTGGAAAGATCACGAGGACAAAAAAGGTCCTAGTTGGATTAAATATAGCCAGGGCTTAGAACTTCTAACCTAAGCCAAGGATCATCATCACCAGCCAGAAGACGTCCACTGATGAACATAGGCCTCCCCCTTAGACTTTCACAATGAACGACAGCCTGTCATTTACATCCACTGGATGCCCGTGATATCGTCCGATAGGTATGTCCATCTAGTGAAAGGCCTACCTAATCTGAGTCTTCCGGTTCGTGGTCTCCACTCAAAAACTTTACTTCCCCATCAGTTATCGGTTCTTCAAACGATGTGGCCTGCTCATTGCCACTTCAACTTGCAAATTTTTGTAGCTATGGTGTGACTTTGGTTCTTTAGCGAATATCCACGTTCTGGATTCTATCGCGCAAAGAAACTCCGAGCATAGCTCTTTCCATTGCCCACTGTGTGACTCTGAAGTTTTTCTGAAAAGCCAACAGTTAAGGACCACGTCTCAGTACCATATATCATCACTGGCAACACAAGACTTTTGAACGAGAAGAGGAGTTTTGGCGCCAACGTGGAAAAAAACATGTCGGTTCGTTGGATTATTTTCCTAAGCTTGTGTATTTTCGAGTGATAATGTGTACTAAATGGTGAATTATTATTCATTAAGTGCTCGTAAACGTGCTCGAGTGTGGGAAAGTGATATAACGAGGTGAAACGTGTCTTTTCGTGTTGTTTCCAAAACTCCATAGGAGCCTCTTGTAAAGTCTCCACCACTTTACAGGGGCATGTGTTTGACTTGACCACGACTTACTTAGCTTGACTGTGACTATGACTTGTTTGACGCTATTAAGACTAAATAAACTTTTTAATATTACGGCTAAAGGACATTGAATCCACGGTAATGAAAATTGTAAAAAAAAAAAGCAGCCGCGGAACAGCTCGTGCGGTGTGAAGTGGTTCTTACAGTTCTTTATATCATAAATCTCTGATGTGATGCTGCTTTTGGTTTGCAGAAGTCTTTAATGATGCAAGTAAGTTAAGGCTTATCTACACAACTGTTAGATTGTCGTCGCACTGGTTCCGACGTAGATCTTTACGAGCGCAGTATATGAGGCGCAACATTCGCTGTTTACTGCCAATGCGAACGCACACAATAGATCAATACAGATGGATAACTGTCGAGGGTAGGGTTGCCAGATGGCCGGGAACCGCTGGGATTCTCGCTTTCTTTTTATATTTACTTATTATTAAAAAATCTTCAAACAGCATTAAAGATATACTAGTGCTATAACAAATTAACATATTTAAACAATTTCAATTAAATATATCTTATATGTATATCATAATATCCATAATATATCAAACCATCCTCAGATGCTATGACTGACAGTTCCATAGAAATCCTGGATAGCTGAGTATTTCTAACAATCACGGGCAAGTCGAGGAGTACCGCTCTGCCAAAAAATGTGACCATATGACGATGCGCGCAACATTGTATATTTACATTGTATGTCGCAAGTTTGTCATAGTCATGATCATTTGAACATAATTTTGTTTTGCACGTGCGTTTATCTGTAAATATTGTGCGCAATGCGCGTTCCTTACCCCCGCAAAAACTGCCAGAAAATTATATATTTTAGTAAATATGTACGATTTTTTTAATGTACTTACCTCCTTTTTTTTTTGTAAGTGCCCGATTAATTTGACCGTCATGTCAAACCAACTGTGGTTTTTTGGTGCAACAATATATTATTATATAAGCAGTATTGTTTTGTGTAAAAAAAAAAAAAAAAACATATTGGCATCTCCTGGCAACTCGCAGGTCAGAAAGCACTAGATAGACAGATATATCTTTACATCCTTTTCTTAAAAATACTATAAGCAGCTTAAAAGTTTTGGCCGCCCTAACTTTTACTGTCATCGTTTACTCAGAGTCGGGTCTCTGTTCTTTTTATTTTGTGTAAAAGTCACCGGAAGTCTGTTTAATGTGCACTTGTGGGAACAGTTAACTTTCTAGGACATATGGCAACACTAAAAAGAGGTTGAAAATTAGAACGACGCGCGACGACGACGGTGCTAACATTTGAGGTGTCGATAAAAAGTGGCAAGAAAGTATTGACTTAAGGAAACTCCGCGCCTTTTCACAGAACTTTGACTCCCCAAATCTTTAAAAGTAAACGGTTTTGTTTTATTTTGTTATAGTTAAAAGTTTATACGAATAATAGTTAAGAAATACGCTTCAAATAATTTAAAAAAAAATTACCACTTTGGCGAGCCCAACTATTTCAGAAAGGATCAGCATCATCATAATCAGCTTTTTAACAGTCTACTGCTGGACTTTTAGCCTACTCCCGAAAGGATGATTGGGCCATATCCGCCACGCTGGCCCAGTTGCGGGTTGGTAGATTCACATACGCCATTGAATTCCTTCTCCGTACGTATGCAGGTTTCCTCACGATGTTTTCTTCACCGAAAGAAAGTGCTTAATAAAAAAGTGACGTATCAGATACTTTCCCCTCAAAAGACCTATTTAACGATACATTACCTATATATATATTTTTTATTTACCTATACGGAACCCTAAAAACGTGGTAAAAACACTTATACTATCGTTTCTACTAGTAATTTTCGAATCCGGCTCTCAAATACATCCTTATCCGTTATTTATTCTTTATTCAAAAAATATGTCCGCTCCATGTTACCCCGGATTATTTACCAAATAAGAATTCCCGAACATTGCGAATACAAACACTCAACGAAGGGTGCGGTTGGGCGAATAAATATTTTATACAACCAGCTTATTCTCAAACATTGCACGGATATTTACAAAAAACATTCATAAGTATTGTGTAATATTGCAAAGCAAAAAAAAAAAATAAGGCTACACGATACAATCACAGAACACTAGATATAGCCATAGAAATGGCAATTATTTTTTGTCTGTATATTTTAACATCACTACTATATTATAATATACTAGCTGCGCCCCGCGGTTTCACCCGCGCAGTGATGAAAAATGGTGATGGTGATGATGATGATGAAAAGTAACCTATATCACTCTCTGGCTCTTGAACTATACCCATGCAAAAAATCAGGTCGATCCGTTGTTCCGTTGCAGCGTGAAAGAGTAACAAACAAACACACTTTCGCATTTATAATATTAGTATGATTTGCTTTTTTATACAGAAAAAACTGAAGTATGAGATAGATAGATAGAAACTCTTTATTGTGTACACCAGAAATAAAAGATATTAGAATAAAGATTAAAAAAACTGGTCGTTCATTACTTTAGGAAAAGTGGAAATAATTTTCGTCGAATTATGTTCTTCAAATAATAATAATCATCATAATCAGCCAGAAGACGTCCACTGCTGAACATAGGCCTCCCCCTTTAACCTCCACACTGAACGAAAGCCTGCCATCTGCATCCACTGGATGCCAGCGACTCTCACAATATCGTCGGTCCATCTAGTGGGAGGCCTACCTACGCTGCGTCTTCCGGTTCGTGGTCGCCGCTCAAGAACCTTTCTTCCCCATCGGTTATCGGACTCATCGGCTTCAAATAATGCGCACATCAAAATGTGTTTGACAATATATATATTTTTTTTTTTTTTTATTTAAACGCGTGATTTCCTGTCATTTAAGAATTGATAGACTTTATCACCTCATCGAACTTTTATGAACAAGGGGGTAATTTCATTTATGTAAGTATATACGCACACTAACTGAAACCATTTTGCTAATCACATATAGTACAAAGTTTATTGCACTGTTAGCAACTGCAAAATATATTTTAAGATACATTCTTACACAAAATTTGCAAGCAGGTATACCCTGCAAAAATATGTTTAAAAAATAAGCAGTCATATGGGGACTGCCGCCAGAAGTGAAATCTAATACGTCACATTAGCATGTCGGTGACGCGAACCCATAAGTTTTGCCCTTACCAACAATCGCTCAACGCGGCTAAAGAAGTTAACACTACAAAAATCCAACTCAATGGGCACGCAAAACAAAAATAGAAAACATATTTTCAAACAACAAACAAGAAAGATCAACTCAAATTCTAAATAAAAAAATTGGCAAAGGCTATACTACGCCTCAATTTGTATAATTCAAAATTCTTTATTTAAAAAACCGCACATCAAATGCCTATTTCTAATTAAGAATTGGCCAATTCTAAAATTGCGTCCACGTGTTGCTTGCGTAATACCTCAGATGCGTAATACGAAGAAATTGACATTGGCATTACATAGCGAAAGTAAACGTAACCTAGAATAATTTACATAAAATTATGGACTCTACCGCTGTAGTCATAAAGTTCAATATGGCTTGGCTGATTAGTCAGTTGATAGCTATACGTCACTGGCTATCGCGGTCAAGCATTCCTTTTTCAAATCGAATTTATTTATTAGTGATGTCACTTTCGATGAAATAGCTGTCTTTTGGAGTGGAAACGAAATGGAGAGTGATCCCACTATGCGAAGAAAGGTTTTGATAACATAATTTAAGCTTTGGAGAGAAAACCGTTGGGCCTTTTTGTAACTGAACTTTTGGGAACTTTTAATACTACGGAACACTGAATGTGCAATAAAAGTAAGTACTTTTTTTTTGT
This sequence comes from Agriopis aurantiaria, assembly GCA_914767915.1. Taxonomy (NCBI): domain Eukaryota; kingdom Metazoa; phylum Arthropoda; class Insecta; order Lepidoptera; family Geometridae; genus Agriopis; species Agriopis aurantiaria. The sequence goes on from OU612003.1 coordinate 3,564,881, forward strand.
AGAAAGTCATGCCGTATACTTTGTGTATTTTTATTTTGGAATTATAAGGCCATGTATAGGTTTTTTTTTTTTTTTTTTTTTAAATTTAGGCTTGCGCTTGGCCGCAAACTCACCCGATGAAAAATGATGACATGTCGTTCACACAAACTGGCTGACACAGAATTCGTTTTCGTTCATTCTTATGCCAACTTGTGTATCGGTTCTCATGACGCTTTTCTCGACTCACACGTTGGCCGCAAGAATGAACGAATGAATACAAAGAACATAAAAATACTTTAAAACACTTGTAATGTTATTTTTAATTTAAATTTAATTTTGATTGTAAATTATAATTTATTTGCAATTTTTTTTTCATAAATGTTTAAAACGTGTAAAAGAGATAGCTCTGGTTGTTGAGCGCAGCCTTCTGAGCATGAGCTTTAAAAATTGCAATGACTTTATTGTAGTAAGAGCACTTAGCCGATGAAAAAAACAATTGCCTAAATGAAGATCATACCACTATTTTAATTGTTTACAGCACGTCACTATCGTTTACGCTGATTGGCGCATGATTACATCTTCATTCAGAAATGGAACGTAATCGAAATTTGAATTCCGAAGTCGTTAGTCTTAATTGCGGCGTCTATGTGTCAGTCAACGTTGACTTTGATTTAATCCTAACACACTTTTCGCTAATATGTCTGTGTTTACTATTTAGTCTGGAACTAACCTGACACTAACAAAGGCGTAATGCTTAGAATAACTACTCAGAGAAGGTAGGTTTCCAAACAACGCCTTCTCAAAACGTAAGCTACAAATTCGCTTTGTAGCTTACGTTTCGATTGGTTAACGATTTAAGCAAGAAAATTAATGAATTACCTGTGGAATGTCACACCATAACTCTTATGCTGCTTTTCTGATTTGTTGTGGTACGATTTCACCGCGCAAATTGTCATAGTAAATTTTTTTTTTTTGGAGCCATATATGACACCATTTGTATGGCTTAAATTTTGCGAATGTACTTGGTTTCTTTGTGTAGTTATTCTAAGGCGTAATGGTTGAAAAATAGAGACAACATTGAAGACGAAGTTACACAAAAGTACAGCCTTTGAGTATAGATACTGATACTTAGGTATAGCTGTGCCTAAGCTTTATTCTATACTAGCGGTCCGCCCTAGCTTTGCACGTGTATAGATTATAGCCTATGTCACATGAGGATAATGTAGCTTCCCAACAGTGAAAGAATTTTTAAAATCGGTCCTGTACTTTTTGAGCCAATTCGTTACAAACATACTTACATACAAATCTTTCCTCTTTATAATATTAGTATAGATTATAACTTTGTAAATTTTTAAGGCCCTTTCACATTTGACGTAAAAAGTAACCTTTTTGCCCTTCTAAGAAAACGGCAGGGGGACAGAATGGAAAAAAAACTGTGAGATCTGTCCTCGCGCCGATAACAGGGGGACAAACTGAACTCCCCCCCTTCTGATGCCCCCCCCACGGGGACAGAGCAGGGACAAACCGGAATAATCCCTAAAACCAGACTAAAACTGGATTTTGGATTTTGGATTTTCAATTTCAGTAATAAATATTTTAACTAATTTTTATTGAAAATACAAACAAATTTTGACAAGACTCAACCCCGATGTACCGTTTGCACCATTGATGTTGCAAGTCAATGGTGCAAACGGTACGAGGTGAAAACGTTAGTTGCGGTTACACCATTAATGGTGCAAACGGTACAAAGTAGTTTCGTTTGCACCATTAATGGTGCAAGTCAATGGTGCAAACGGTACATCGGGGACTCAACATATCATCTTATTACCTCCAATTTACAAACGTAGTTTTCGTAAAACTCCCGCAGGGAAAAGTATGAGAGTGGATTTCGTTAAATTACTGACATAAAATATATAGTTTTAATGTTATGGCTTGCTTGTTTTATATTCATTCGTCTTGACAATTACGGCTTTATTTTTACGTTTTATGTCCGAATATCCGTAGATAATTTTTGAAAGATTGTATATTGCAACACGGCTCCTTAGCTATGCTCGAACTATAAAAACAAGTCTTGGATTTAGTTAGTATAATACAAAATAATATATAGTCTGAGCTAAATTTAAGTACCTTAGTATAGGCTGCATGGTTCTGATGTAAATTATGCAGTTTTTTTTTCTTTTGTGTTTTATATGCTTTTATATTGCAAGATTTTGGAAACGACTAATTTAATATGACAATTGTGACGAATACATAATTACAATAAATATATTGCCAACCGTAGCGGTAGGTACGCAATAAAACTAAATTTTGCGCGTCATTTATATGTAGGTACTTACATAACAACTATTATATTATCTGTAACCCAAGGTGAACGCACTGCGAAAATTCTCTAAGCATTTCCGATGCCATAAAAACAAAATAACAACATTTTAGTCTATTTTATACTTTAACGACCTAATCTAAGGTTTAAACTAGCATGCTTATAAGACTTGGCAGTTCTGTAAAATGTCTTGATCCTTGAACTGATGATCGTTAAACAATTTTCGGTGTCAATGCTCGATCCGGTGAGCAACTTTGATTTTAGAGGCCGAATACTTGCAAAGGAAGTAACTAAACTAGCTTATTTAGCTTGTTATTTGTTTACCTAGTTATTTCATTAGCATGGCTCTATACCAACTACATAATTTTCATCATCATCATCATCCACAGCCTTCCTAATCCCACTGCTGGGTATAGGCCTCTCTCCTGCTATGCCATCTGCCTGGGACTTGTTTAAAAGTGAAAAGAAATGTTATTTAAATAACTACGGACGCAATGTAATGTAATTTAATCTTTCTTAAATCTTTATATAATTTACTAGCGGCCCGCCCCGGCTTCGCACGGGTATAGATATATAGCCTATATTAATCAGTGATAATGTAGCATTCAAATGGTGAAAGAATTTTTAAAATCGGTCCAGTACCTTTTGAGCCAATTCGTTACAAACATACTTACATACAAATCTTTCCTCTTTATAATATTAGTATAGATAAATTAATAAATTAATTGGATATTATTTATAATTATGATTATTATTATTTTTAACATGAAATTCTTGCCTGACTTATAATTATTCACACTGTCAATAATAAAATTGTTTATCTGTTTTTCGGTCCTGTGCTAATCGGGTCCAGGTTCGACCCGTGATAGTGATAATACCGTCGACCCATCTTGCAGCTGGACGACCATCTAATTTGAATAAATATAAATAAAGAATACAATATATGACTTAACGACAGGGACTAATTAAGGCTGTCAAAACGGGATTGAAAGTGTGTATGAAACTCCTAAAGAGCGATGGTGGCTGACCGGTAGCATGCTTTAGCGGTGCTTTACAATCTGACGGCACCCGGTTCGATCCTTGGCACTGCACCAAGGACTTATTTAGTTTAGTATCTACATAAATTAGGTGCAGTTTCGATGCCATCGCTTAAAAACGGTGAAGGAAAACATCGTGAGGATACCAGTATGTCCAAGAACCTTAAAAAGTTCTAAGACATAAATGACATTCACCAACATGCACTGGGGCAGCATGGTGGATTAGAACCCACGCTCTCTCTCTCTCTCTCTCTCTCTCTCTGTCTGAGATAAGGTTTGAGCAGCAGTGGCAAAATGCGGTGTTTCCTCGTAGTCAAACTATTAAGTCAAACTGGTTTGACTATGAGGAATGCTTCCCCGTGGTCAAACTTTATTGATATTGCACCGCACGCTGTTTATGCATGCAGTTTATGTACAGTCATAAAAAAGTCAATTGCGGTATTGCTCATAGGCTGAAATAATGATGATGATGATGATGATGATGAAACTCCTAAAACTGTTGTTGTTAAAGCAACGCTTATCATCATACAGAACTAGTGTCAAATAATAGATCACTCTTTCACACTAATATTATAAACACGAATGTTTGTGTGTAAGTGTGTGTTTATCCACACTCAATACCGTAACAGCTGCACGGATTTTAATGGAATTTAGTATTGTGCTAGTTTACCCTAGATAAACACGAGGGTGAAAACCCCGGAAAATGCATGTTTCAGTGAGATAGTGAGTAAAACCGCAGAGCTCTGCTAGTGGACAGTACAACTGGTGCAAACCAGGTCAAACTACCAAAACTGGGAGGGTACTTAACCTTCCGTATAATTATTTCAGGCAGGGCTGTCCCATTATCATTGTCACCTAGTACCGGCTAAAGTCCGTCATGTACTTTTGAGTCAGTATCTAAGACTACTGTTTTTATCAAAAATTTAGCCAAGAGGTATGAGATAACATGATAAGAAAGGACATATTAATAAAAAAGAACTTTTGTCTCGGACAGGAGCATAATAAAATCATTTTACAACACATTTGCTCAAAAGTGCACTTACGAAGCCTGTATACATCGTTCGAAAGTTAAACATTACGGATCATACAACGGAGCGTGCGGTAATGAATTTGTCCGCACGCTCAGATGTATAGCACCGTGCGTGTGATTTACGGTATTTTTTTAATTTCCATCATAATTACATAAGAAATCCACAAAAGAGTTTCATATTACGAGAATAAATAAGCTAAATGATCAAACCTCCTTGGAAGCGCTTTTGCTCAATACGTTTGTCTCAGTTTAATACTAAAGAGAAAATGAGACGAAAGATGTAGTTCTAATTTTCACCACGTGATAGTGGCGCTATTTGCATGTTCGCGCCATTTTCTTATTATATTATAGAAACTATTGTTGTGACTGATATTAAGTTATAAACAAAAATTGTTTCATTTGTAGCCTTTTTTTCTCACAAATGTGTTGTAAAACGTTGTATGGCACACGTGCGGATTGGTTATTACAAACTCGTGACTATGGTAAGCCCTCGACTTCGTCTCGGGCTTACATTCGTCTACTCGTTTGTAATAACCAACTTTCCGCACTTGTATCATAAATAACTATTACACATTTACTATATCAAGTGTCATGTCATTGTAACCACAGCCATGGACTGAATTGATGCGTGTCATCTACGTATTTACTAAATCCAAGTTTTTTGACATCAGCAATAAATTGTTAAAACCTGAGTGAAAGAAAAAAAACATTTCGTTTAATATTTCACTGTAATATATTAGCTAAAATATTAGGTTAAAAACCAAGCAAAATGCCCGTTAGTAAAAGTATGACCGTAGCTTATTGGAAAGAGCACTCGGGTGTAAACCCGGATGACGTAGATTCTTATTCAGCCAGTCGTCAAATTTTTGACTCGTCTACCATTGAATGGCGCCGTCATTTTATGGTTAACACTGAGAAGTAGCAGAGGCAGAGACAGACAGCATCCGGTTCCCTGCCCTGCTTTAAGCGCAAATGTAAACCAGGCGCCGGCTTGGCGCCTCTCAAAGGTTTAGCATTTAAATAGTAAATCCTGGAGTGTGAAACATTTTATAATACAAAAATACTTTCTAACAAAAATGATCATAATTTACGCTTTTTATTCAGATTTTGAGAATATAATGCTGATGTAGAGCTAAAAAATATTTTAACCGAATATGAGAATTATAACCATGTGGAATCTAACTCACTGTTTTAAAGTATACTGCGTCCCAGCCATCCTTCAATTACGTAGAGCTGCGGACTCAAGGGAATGGCGTGCCAGCCCTGTCCTTGACCTTTCGCAGGTTTGGTACTTTTTAGGTAGCTTAGCGCTGGACGGGTCCTTTATCCGGAAAATTCAGAAAAACTACTAAATGATGTTTAAAAAAACAGTACAGTTAATTTTTCATTTAGTTAGCTGCACTGAATGAAAGTATTTAGTTTTCTTGGATAGTTTTCGTTGCAAAAATAATATTAGCAACTCGCAGTTAGTACGAACTAACTTTTGACTAAAACCTTGAAGCAGCAAACCTTTTGAACCTCATTTTAACTACCTTTTGATTTGAGTAGTTTGAGTAGTATGTTAGTGGCCAAACGTAGATCTAATCTACCTAAAAAAGCAATCTTTAATAATTATGACAAAATCCTCGCTTCCTGGCCATGCCACAAACCCAAAGGAATAGCGAGCGGTGGCCATGACCTTGACCATTAACAGGTTTAGGGAGTTTTGGGAGTTTTTAGATATCCGTGCGTGAATTTACGCTTGTTGGACCAACCCTGAAATAGCGATAATATCAGTTGTATCTATTCGCACCGCAATTGATTCGCACCACGGTGTGTATCGCTGTTATCGCTAAAATGCTATAATTAAATGGAGCCGTTCGCACCGCGGTGTGAAACGACCACTTTTTTCATACTTAACCGGCCAAGTTCTACAAGTATCCATAGGAGACGGTGCCTGCTTACCATCAGGCCGTCTGCTTGTTTGTCACCAATGGTATAAAAATATGTTCTGCAGTTGGTGTCTGGCTGATAATGATGATGAATTGCCAGGTGCCTAGCCTATGCCATAGTTACTTCCATCCACCAATAACCGGAGCGTACCTGAAAGCAAAACAAACATAACTGTAAGCCCATTAAAAACTGAAACCTGAAAATCTCATACGTTATTGTTAAGAGAATTACTGTGACATCTCATTCGTCATTCCATTATGAGCTTTATTCCGTTGTGTTAGTGTGCGTCATTTAGGCCATTAATATTCATTGGGAGTGACGTCATTAGGTCATTGGCTTGTAAATAGAGATAGGTAGTTTAGTAACAATGAATGGTTCTTTCTAATTTGGCAAAGTAATTTTTTCGTAATTTTTTTCTGGGACAAGGCATTTTGTGTTATAGACGACATTTCGACAGTTTCCATAAAAAAGTATTTTAGTATTTATTACGTTGGCTCGACTTTTTCGTACTTTAACTTTTTTAACTATTTCGCTGCAGGGCAAATGTCTCCTTTTCCTTTTATAAATTAGAACTCACTAGCACTTCCTGCCAAAATCTCTTGGATGAGTCCAGATTTTCTCATTATGTGGAGAAAATGCCAAAATAAATTATTCATAATAAAACACTTCAATAACAAGTTTACAGGGACGCTTAAAACTTGTTTTTAAAATGATTTTTTTGCTGACCATCTAGGACCAAAGTGCTTGGAAAGACAAATCCACAATGAACCCAAACTAGACGGGGTTACTTCGTTTCTTTTAGGAGTTCCTATGGCTACCTTCTGTCTCCATCTTCAGACCAGCTTAATGGTACCATAACATTGCGTTGTCTTCGGCGAACTTGCATAAGTCATCATCATCAGCCAGAAGACGTCCACTGCTGGACATAGGCCTCCCCCTTTAACCTCCACACTGAACGACAGCCTGCCTTTTGCATCCACTGGATGCCCGCGACTCTCACAATGTCGTAGGTCCATCTAGTGGGAGGCCTACCTACGCTGCGTCTTCCGGTTCGTGGTCTCCACTCAAGAACCTTTCTTCCCCATCGGTTATCGGTTCTTCGAGCGATGTGGCCTGCCCATTGCCACTTCAACTTGCAAATTTTAACAGCTATGTCGGTGACTTTGGTTCTTTGGCGAATATCTACGTTCCGGATTCTATCGCGCAAAGAAACTCCGAGCATAGCTCTCGCCATTGCCCGCTGTGTGACTCTGAGTATTTCCAAAAGGCCAACAATTAAGGACCACGTCTCAGTACCATATGTCATCACTCAACAGTACCATATGGCAACACACACTGGTCAAAGACCCTTGTCTTGAGGCACTGTGGTATCTTGGACGAGAAGATGTCACGCAATTTCTCGAACGCTGCCCATCCGAGTTGGATTCTTCGGGCGATCTCTTTGCCTAAGTGCATAAGTACCTTGCATAAGTAGGTATGTCAAATTCCAGCTCAATCGGTTGAGGATAGTTGGTCTAAAATTCAGTTGCAAGATTTATCCCAACATTCGTACTAACTGGCTTATAAAAATCACGCAGTACATTTTTAGGTTAAACAAAACAGCATCAGCCGTAGATTAGCAAATCAAGCGTTCTATTCATAGACCGGAGTGGAATGGAAAAACAAACCGCGGAAAATAGATTGAGTACGATCGCAATTGAAGCGCCATCGCTGAAAATAGCGTAATGAGTGTGGGAAAATTTCGGAATCTGTTTAACCACATATTTTCGATTAGATTCTTCAAAAGGACTGTTTTTGTGTTTTTTTAAGGGGCGATTGGGAGCAGCATTCATCTAGCGTTTCCCTGCCGTCACTTTTAGGTCATCTGTTCATCTTGTGGGTGGACGTTCTACGCTACGCTTGCCAGTCCGTGGTCTCCATTCGAGAACCATTCGGCCCCATCGGCCATCAGTTTATTAACAGTGATAAAATAACGTCAAATTAAAGTCAATCGTGGCGTTTAGATCCAACTCGTGACATAAAAGCGCACGAGCGATTCGTATTCCACTATGTTATTACTTGATCATTGTTAATATATACTCATCAGACAAAGGATGGCCACGCGTCGTGTCTCACGACTCACATTTGTATTAAAAAATATTACAATTATTAATACGTGACGAACACGAGGCCAATATGTCGCAAGGAAATCCTGGATAATGTGTTATGGAGTTTCCTCTACAGGGTTACGAACCGGAAGACGCAGCTTTGGTAAGATGGACCGATGACATCGTGAGAGTCGCGGGCATCTACTGGATTCAGATGGCAGGCTTTCGTTCAGTGTGGAAATCTAAGGGGGGGTGGGTGCCTATGGTCTGCAGTGAACGTCTTCTAGCTGATGATGATGATGAAACCTAAGGAGAGAACGTCTATAAATAAGCGGGTGTGTCTTAAAGTTTATTGTCAGTTATGGGCAAGGACGCTCCTTATACAGGGTTATGCATACAGACTATACTAAGCTGAAAGGAGGTCAGTGTACTAATCATTATGAAATTTTACTATGGGACCAACCCACAACAAAAACAAAACAGCTGCTCCATAAAAAACGATCATTGACACTCGACAAAATGTATGGATCAGCTGATTTTTGCTTGCGATTTCAGGGTTGGTCTTGTCGGCAAATTTTAATAGTTTTATTGGTGACTGTGGTTCTTTGGCAAATATACTCGTTCTGGATTTTATCGCGCAAACAAACTCCAAGCATCTTGCTCCATTGCCCACTGTGTCACTGAGTTTTGGAATTTAGAGACGAAAAAATAAGGTAACGATGATGATGGTGAAGGTGCTTGATGATGGTGATGATTAATAAATTTACATATCTAATGACGTCAGATTTGTAGACATCAAAAGTACGGCAGTGTACAAGTAGTCTGTTCTATGCATAATATATTATGTCTGTTTTTTGGTATGTTACCCAAAAAGGAAGAAATACCCCAATATTGAAAACAAAAAGATGCAACAGAAAATATATCTAAATTATCGACACAAAATATAAAATACCACTTTTCCGCACATAAATCTAAAATAGTTTACTGGCAATACCACTGGTTACCGACTGCTTATGTTTATACCTAATAGCTGTTTTCATACCGTAGGTCACCTCACGTCTAAATCCATCTTTAAACACGGACAAAAATAGACGCATGCGCGCTTGCGTTGTTTTTGCGTTTCAATGCTTTTGGGAAAGAGTGCATTTGTGTAACGACTATGGCAGGCATGAAAAGGTCACCGTTTCATGGTTGAGGATGTGCTGAGGAAAAAACTTTTTTTTTCTATCTCGTCTACCATCTTATAAAATAGCAACACGAAAATTTATTTAGACTTTTTGCATTGTTATTTTTTTATCCATCTCAGTAAAAATAAAAAAAACTTTAAAGCGCTCAATAGTTCATGCGCGATTACTCGCGCTTAAAAGCACAATAGATGTGTGCTCTTAAAATCATAATATATCAAAAACCGAACGAAGCGCTTCATAGTCTGTGGAATGCGCTGCCTGAATGGGTGTTCCCCGATAGTTACAATCTGGGTGTCTTCAAATCACGAGTGAATCGGTTTCTTCTAGGCAAGCGTGCTCCATCGTTGACCGCATGTTGGCGGTCAAAACACACAAGCCTTTTATTAAATAACTAGCAAAGCACCCCGGCTTCGCACGGGTATATATTTTTTTTTTCTACACCTTGGGTTACATTATTGGACTTTTAGTAAGGATATATGTTTTTGCAAATATAATATAGCCTATGTCACCCGGGGATAGTGTAGCTTCCCAACAGTGAGATATTTTTTTTAATCGGTTCAGTAGTTTCGGAGCCTATTCAATGCAAACAAACATACAAACAATCAAATCTTTCCTCTTTATAATATTAGTATAGATTAATTTAATTCGTTTTTAACATTTGGTGAGGAGAAAGCTTGTATCCTAAATTAGCTGTGCCTTTTGGTTTCGCACGCATAAGTAAACATTCCCTCAGGAACCGTACATTTTTCTGGGATAAAAATCTCATTGATACTTTGCTTTGTTGCTGCGTGAAAAATGAAAACACAAATACACCTACGCTAATAATTATAATTAGTAGATATGATTATTTAGTATTATTTTGCCAAAAAACTAAGCATTGCCATACAACGTGGCAATGCTGCCAGCATTGCCAGCGGCTTATTAGATTAGTTTTAGTTTTAGATTAATTTTAGTTTTAGATTAGTTTTAGTTAAAAATTTAAATTTAAGATACTTTTATATTTTACCTGTAATTTTTATACTTTAGAGTGATATGATTAATAAAAAATCTGTTTCTGTAGAAAAGCGAGTAAAACCGCAAGAAGCAGCTTGTATTATTATTAAAACGTAAATACAACAAATCTTTCGCAAATGCGCGGAGTTTCTCGCTCGTTTGGCAGCATGTGTTTTCTAATAGTATGTATTTTACATGGTAAAGTTGGCAACACTGAACACATTAATCATTTCACAAGTTTCCCTCCAGATGTCGGTAGCTCTAAGTTGGCGTTTTGCGAAAGAAGGGGGTGGAAGAACAGAAATGTTTTTAGGTCAGTTCGAGATGAGATATTTTAAACCCAATAGGTATGAAAAATGGGCCTAAAGGTTCTCGAATGGAGACCACGGACCGGTAAGCGCAGAGTAGGACGCCCACCCACAAGATAGATAGACGACCTAAAAGATACCGCAGGGAAACGCTGGATGCAGGCCGCTACCAACCGGCCGTTTTGGAGATCGATGGGAGAGGTCTATGTCCAGCAGTGGACGTCCTATGGCTGAAATGACGATGATGATGAAGAAATTTATAGAAGAATAAAAACGCGATTTGGAGTTATTGGCTCGATATCTTTTGTTATCAAAGATGACACTGAAAAATTTATTGAAAGTGTACTGGGCCCTGATTCCGGAATTTTAAGACGCACGTAACGCGGCGCGTTAAGTTTACCTCTAAGAATTTGATGATGAATGAATTAGGGCCCTGTTAAAGAGATTTTATCACGAAACCATGTGAAATATACCAATACAATATTTTAAGGCGTAAGAAGTAAGCTAAAGTGGCGCCCAGAACCTGATTTCTGGGCGCCACTTTAGCTTACTTAAAATAAAAACCACACCTTCAGAGGTGTGGTTTTTTATACTTATCTTTTAGTATGCCTGTTATGTTTTTTTTTTAATGATTTTGTTTATCACTTTGCCCCTTCCATCCATGCATCCATTCACTTCCAACTAGGCATAGCGTGTCTTCCAAGGAACTACCACAGAACAAAGCTGCGCTCTTCACCATTTTTCGCGTGATAACATCAAAATTACATCCCTCTCCAATAAAATATCCAGAACCCTAAATAAGTGAACGAATAGAAGAGTTCCGTATTTGAAACATTCACAACTAAATTGACAAGACAGGGGGTAGATAAATAAAACAAATGGGGGTACCTCGTAAAAGGGCCGATGGGAGTTATATTTTCATGTAAGCGCCGAGTCTAAGGGAAGGCCCTTCTGTGTTTATATGGAGCGATTCGATAACAAACACTTTGTGGATGTTTCTGTTTTTTTTTTTTTATGTTTTGGCTCCAAACATATTATCTATTTAGCCAGTAAGTAAATGGCAAACAAAATAAATAGAATATAAGTAACAAGTAGTCGATGTTGTCATTCAGTCTGTAAAACAACCACAGAAAATAAAATATGCTGTCAAGGCTTTTTTGTAAAAAAAATGTTGTAGCCTGTTGCACCCATATAAACGAAACGTCAGTCATTAGAAATCAGTTAGCAACTGTGATGCGGAGTTCGACGCGATGATCTAAATAAGAATGTTCAATCAAGGTTCACTCATAATGCCTGGTAACAGATTATCCTTCTCATTTCCGTTCTATTTACTTCTCTTTCTTGTAAAAAAAACGTACTTAATGATGAGTTTTTGTTTTGTTTTTAGAAGTCTCGCTCGCAGACTGTTAGTGTCACGCTAGTCAATATAACACTTTGATTGACAATTTAAATATTAACAATGAAATTAATCAACAAATATTCCACTTTAATTATGCGTACTGTTAGTCTGTGGAATGCGCTGCCTGAATGGGTGTCTTCAAATCACGAGTGAATCGGTTTCTTCTAGGCAAGCGTGCTCCATCGTAGACCGCATCGTCGCTTTACATCAGGCGAGTTGGCGGTCAAACGCAAGCCTATTATTAGATTTAAAAAAAAAAAACAATTTTGATCAAAAACTACATTCATGAACGGAGTAATCTTGCAGTCGGGTCCCTTACTTACTTGTTACTTGTGTAGCGGGCATTTTCCGCAACTAGGCCACTCATTGGCCCATTTTGCGTCACCCGGTTGCAGCTAATTCAGCCACCCGGTCTCCTCCAGGAAAGCCAGCAGTCGGGTCCCGTACTAATTCAAACTCCGCATCAAAACGTTCCGAAACACTTCTCTCTAACCTTCACCCAGTAACAAAACAGAATGTGATACGAAAAGAGGTAAGATGGCTTATGACGTCACACAATCTCCATTCACAAAACAGGTTAATGCCTCGTGACGTCACATAATGCCTGGTGACGTCATATACAATCACCATTTCTCGCAAAAATGCCACACCAGAGCAAGATTCAAGATATCGTATCGCGTGCACTGAATAGCACTAAAGAAAGAATTGAAGCCACATTTTCTTTACACGCGCGAGTCTTGTGTAAAATGAAGTAAGTATTTTAACTTAAATTTTGAGCTTAATTTTGTGTGATTCTAAGTTTATCATAAAAAAGACGCGGAAAATACTGTGGACGAAGTACTAATATTCCCATACGTAAAATATCTACAGAACATCCCCATACAAATTTTAAATTTCGAACCACAATCTGTAATTTTTTATGATCGTAATGAACAGTTGAATGAATGTACTCACTACATTTTTTTTTAATAGAATAAGTGGCAAACAAGTTACGGGCCACCTGATGGTAAGTAGTCACCGCCGCCTATAGACACTTACAATACCCAGGGCATTGTCAGTGCGTTGCCTACCTATGAGGACTCTATTCACCCTTCGTTTGAAGCAGTCCAAATTATATTTCGGAGGAAAAACCGAAGGTGGTAAGCCAGTCTTATAGGTACAATAATGATATTTTTATCAGGTACTTTTTTACTGGGTAATGAGGCGAACAAGTCGCTCGCCTGATGCTTAGTGTCAACCTTTCCCACAATAGTTCAGTGGCACCCGGAACTAAGAACGTCACCATTCCCCAACATTGCCCTTGAACCCAAAACGTAATACACACTACTACTAGGCGGTTGAATAACTCGCAAATGTGTGGTAAGGTGTGGTAATCACCACTTTTAATATTTTATGTTTATTTATAAAGTACACGGAACCACACTCCACTATAATAGGGCCCTTATTATCTAACTTACATGATATTCCATGGCATAAACACGCGACGCGTTCATATGAAAATTTAATTACAAAATAGACTCTGTGCCCTTTATTTCTATGACCAAGTTATGACCACAAACTCTTAACGCGGCTGCGTCACGTTATCTGCATGAAATTGGCAATGTCAAGTTTGTTGATAGTTGATTGAATCAGGCATTACTTTGCGGGAGTCCATGTTTTATTTGTATATGACAAATATCTAGAGAAATTTTCTTCTACATCGCTTCGGGTAGAATAACCTTCACAAATATATCTATAGAGAAAAATAATTTATCCCATAATTTATCGCGATGAGGTTCGTAACGCGCTTGTTTTGAATAGTTAAAATAACGTGGAGCAAGCTGGCGCGTTTCGTGCGCGTTTTTCAAGAGATAGTAGTATCCAATCGGAAGACACGTTTGATTCATTTGACGCGTTTCAATTATGTAACCATGGTTACAGAGTCGTTAGTGACCATTGTTACTGTGTTAGCACTCGTTTTCAGCGTGTTACTGGCGTGTTTTGTATTTTTTTACGGAATCAGAGCGCAGTTAGTACTGCTCGCATGCTCGCGCAGTAAGAACGCGGCTTAAGTCTTCAATCTTTGATGTGTAGACTGCGAAGGTCCCAAAACACTTGATATTCTATACAAAGGTGGGATAAAGTAAGATGTTTGCTGCTCGATAAAGATTCTAGCCGTTTCTGGGGTAAAAATGGGCTGATGTATTAGACTCGAGTGGAGATGTTAATCATAGGCGTGTCTGTATACCCTGTATTGTGTAATATTTTGTTTACTAAAACTGAAATTGTATTAACTCGTGGTTAGCATACAGGATTATTTTTAAGGCTCTCTTGTTCCACTTTTAGCAATTTTAGTTATTCTAGTTTTAGTATGTCTAGTTCCATGGTATGTTAAAATTATAAAAACGGAAAGCTCAAAGGATTGGTTAGCTAAAGTAGCAGTGAGCTTGCCACATTTCTCGAAGAACCGATAACCGATGGAGTAGACGAGTTCTAGAGTGGAGACCACGTATAAGCAAACGTAGTATAGGACATCTGGCGGTGACGACTTGCTTACAAAGACGGGTCAAAATTGGATGCAGAGAACTGCCGACCGAGTTCAGTGACATCATCATCATCCACAGCCTTCCTTATCCCACTGCTGGGTATAGGCCTCTCTCTTGCTATGCGATCTGCCTCGGTCCTGTGCCAATCTAGTCCAGGTTAGACCCGCGATGATACATTATGATATCACCGCTTTATGGTTGATATTCCGAAAACCCGTACGAAGCGCTTTGAATCCACTTTTATTGTGCGAACTGCTAGTCTGTGGAATGCGCTGCCTGAATGGGTGTTCCCCGGTAGTTACAATCTGGGTGTCTTCAAGTCACGAATGAATCGGCTTCTTCTAGGCAAGCGTGCTCCATCGTAGACCGCATCGTCGCTTTACATCAGGCGAGTTGGCGGTCAATGTCTATTATTAAATGATTTAAAAAAAAAACCTTGCAGACAATGCACAGTAAATTTTTGCTTAGTGCAAGTGGCAGTGGAAGTGCTTAGTAGCACTCGCGCTGGTCCTGGCGTAAGTGAAGCTTCGTTTCCCCGCGCTACACCTTCCGCACCCCGCTTAACTCAGGCGACGCCTACTGCGCATCGTTCGAATAGTACGTGAGCGGCGTAAACGTGAGTCGTTTGAACTGGTGCAAGTACACTATTCGCGCAAGTTGAGGTGTTGCCCACACGAGTGGTTATTTACGTTGAATGCCACCGGCGCAAGTACTTGCGCTAGTACTTGCTCAGTTAGGGAGGCCTGTGTTCAGCAGTGGAGAGTTAAATGCTGTGATGATGATGAAGCTAATATAGAGCGTAAATATAGTAAAAACGCCTTAGTAACGACGTTCAGTAGTACGCCCTTGAGACTGGTCGACCATTGAACTTCTACATTGACACTTTAACCCCCATACGTGTACAATAAAAACAAATCACCAAGAGTTTCTAAGAAAAACACGCCTCAAATAAGAGCAGCTGTTTTATCTTACTAAGAAAAATTGTTTATATGACCCCTGGGATAATATGATGAAATCTAATCTTTTAAATCTTGTTTATTGGAACTTTGGGATAATTTACGGGAAAACGTTATCCATTGAGAATTTATTTTAATACCGATTTTGGAAATTGTTATTAAACCTCAATTCTTAGAATAACTACTCAGAGAAGGTAGGTTTCCAAACAACGCCTTCTCAAAACGTAAGCTACAAATTAATGGATTACCTGTGGAATGTCACACCATAACTCTTATGCTGCTTTTCTGATTTGTTGTGGTACGATTTCACCGCGCAAATTGTCATAGTAAATTTTTTTTATTTTTTTTTTGGAGCCATGTATGACACCATTTGAATGGCTTAAATTTTGCGAATGTACTTGGTTTCTTTGTGTAGTTATTCTAAGCCTCAATTATTTTTTATTCTTATTTTCTTTTCTACCTATATGACATGGATATCAAATGTATTTTTTTTTAAATAGTAGTTTATTTTATAGAAATCTTAGGCTCTTAGATTCTTGCACTCTAATGTGCAGTCCGTGGGTCATATACAGTGCATTGCATATAAAATGAATGTTGTTTTGCAGTGGTTATCATTTGACCATTTAGCAGACTAAAACTTCATTTGAAGTATCACGGTTACATTGTAACCTAAAAGTAAATTTTTGTACCGAAATATGTCACAACAGGCAAGTAACCGATTTTATCTCAATTCAATTACGGCCTACTCGATACATTGAAACAATTTGTTCGATTAGCATACATATGAATATGTATGGGACATCGGTATCATGAGTGCCATAAATCGATTCGAACTATAACCGAATTGAATTTATTCGCGTGACTGTTTAGTAATGGTGGGGCTCCAGTGCTACGGTTTGCTACGCGATGCTATACGTTACGGTGATAACAGAAGACAAGTTTAGTGTCATGCTTATATTATTCTTCTCTAAGTTTTTATATAATAAGACGATTTTATTAATTCAATTACGGCCTACGTATCGTACATTGAAAAAAAATTGGTCGATTATCATAGGTACATATAAATATGTATGGGTTATCGGTATCATGAGTGCCATAAATCGATTCGAACTATAACCAAATTGAATTTATTCGCGTGACTGTTTAGAGTGAGGTTCCAGCTAGGATGGGTAGCTGGGCAGCTACAAGCTACGGTAACAACAGAGTTTTTGGCCAACGTGAAAAAATACATTTCACCGCATTATATTATTTTCCTACAATTGTGTTTTCGAGTGCTTATGTGTTATAATGACAGTGGATTATAAAATTTCACATTCAGATTACTTATTATAAAGCGTGCTTTGTGAGAGATATATGTCCAGCAATGGACTTCACATCACATCAACAGCCATTACACGTCCACTGCTGGACAAAGGCCTTCCTCTTAGAGAGGGGTGGTGCCATATTCCCCAAGCTCGGCAGGCGGTTTGGGATCGCAGTACGTACACTGTGTACTAGAAAAAGTACACAATTCTATGAAAGACGTCACACCGTATGCAGTCCGTTTGTAGTCCATCTGCATCCAACGGACTGGATACAGCGTGTGGTCTTTCCGAATTTCATACTTTACTGGTCCTCACAAACTGAGTGCATCGGACCGGACTGCAAATGGATTTGGTGTGCTTGAGCCGAGCTCGAGGGGTGCGCGTGTTTAAGGTCTTTCTTGAAGTGGTACGCAGGAAAAACTAATTGGGAACCACTGCTCTGGTGCGTTACATATCTTGGCCGCATGAGAACTGTATGATTAGCCTTGCTCGTCACTGTGGATCACAAACTCCTATTGTACGTATAATTGGTATAATGTAATGTATAAATGCTAAGTACAGTATTCAATAATTCATGTAAAATAATGCATTCTGATTTATGTGAGTGTGTGTATATTGACGTCAAACATTTGTTATTATAATCAAACGTCCCCATAGACATGTATGGCATGAGTCACAGTGACTGTCGTAGTTTGGAGCGCTCAGCTGCTCAGTCTTAATAGATCAGCAACGTTCCTATCGTTTTAAATAGCTGTCGTGGTGACTCATTGGCAGAATTGATCGGTAACTACGTTGAGCCACAAGCCTACTATGAAGTAATAAAACAAATGAAAAACTACATGTGAATTACTATAGAAGGTTATTTTTATATCAAAAATATGCCAGGTGGCATCCCCTACATAATACTTAACAACTTTCGTTTCATGTCTTAATAATTCCTTTTTTTTGTTTTAAGCTTGGCATGATTAAAAAAAAAGATAGTACACACTCTAAAATATAACAACAGTCAAGTACCTATAATAAAAGTCCGGGGAGTCCGTGGAGTAAAAAAATAAAAAAAATAAAATTAATGGCCATGTGCGAGTTGTTGATAAATTTCTGTCAAATTAAGCAACGTATTTTGCTACTTAGTCATTAGTCATCATTCGTTCAATCGTCTCACCGAATCGAAATGTCACCTACATATTTTGAGGTCGGAGTTTTAAATCCATAATTGTTATATTATGTGGTGGTATGGAACCCTCAATGCGGGAGCCCGACTCGCACTTGGCCGGTTTTATTTGGTGAATGTAATAAGTTTTGTAAAAGGTCATGGAACAAAAGATGTGTATGCCGTGGCATCGTAGCTCCCAAAGAGTTGAACCGATTTTGATTAAACTTGTTTGAAAGGCGACTCGATCGAGAGTGTTCTTAGCTATAACTAATCAAAATCAGTTCAGCCGTTTGAAGATTATCAGATTTTTTACCGGGGAGTTTGAACATTTTAAATTTGTAATTATATAATAATCTGATTCATATTTATACTAGCTGAAACCCGCTACTTCGTACGCGTACAGCTCGGCCTTCGGCCTCGCTACTACAACCCGTTAGAGCCTATGTGTTATTCTAATATATAAGCTATATTATTGTAAACTTACATTAAAATCCATTCGGTAGTTTATGCGTGAAAGAGGAACAAACATCCATACATCCATACATACAAACTTTCACGTTTATAATATTAGTAGGATTATGAATGCGAAAATGTGTTTGTTTGTTAGTTTGTTGGTTCGTTTATTTGTTTATCTATCAAGCAGCCACGAACCAACGTGATTTTTTGCATAGTGATTTCTAGATAGAGGGCCGGAAAGTAACATCATCATCATCATCGTCAGCCAGAAGACGTCCACTGCTGAACATAGGCCTCCCCCTTTAACCTCCACACTGAACGACAGCCTGCCTTTTGCATCCACTGGATGCCCGCGACTCTCACAATTTCGTCGGTCCATCTAGTGGGAAGCCTACCTACGCTGCGTCTTTCGGTTCGTGGTCTCCACTCCAGAACCTTTCTTCCCCATCGGTTATCGGTTCTTCGAGCGATGTGGCCTGCCATGTGGTAAGTAACAAAGGATCTTTTATTTACGGGAAAAAAACTGTTTATGAGAGATTATCCCCTCGGGTGAAACCGGGTGAGGTACAGGTAGTTCAATAAATGAATGTTCCATTAATTTCGAGACGTATTAACATAAATTGTAATGTTTCGTGGAATCCTCGACCGAATGTAGAACGTCCGCCCATTATCTTGATTAGAGAATGGAAATCAGCCAATTTGAATGATATTAGCTTATCATCCGGTCAGGTGCAGATATACAGCGGCCCAGCCACACGAGTCACACGAGACGTTGCGCTAGCGGCATGATGAAATAAGTCTTGAATGCACCCTGTATATTTCTTCGAATCCAGGAAATACATGAATTCCTGTTTTGAGTTTATCATATGATGAGTGTATATAGAGTAATAAAACAAGAGGACTTGAGTCAGAGTAAGAGCAGTACCATCTAGATGGCGCTGCTCTTATTTCATACAAATTGTAATTAACGTTAAGGCCACATCACATTTTTTGACGAAAAAAGCAACGAAAACTGGATTTTTGGCGTTCTAATTCTATCAAATATTAAGATCTATAGACAATTCAATTTCTCTAATAATTACATCTGTATTTTTTATTGAAAGTAGCAGCTTCGAATTTTGGAAGAACTTAACAAAGCTACTTATAATTAGCTCCAATTTACATATGTAGTTTTTCGTAAAACTCTAGAAGGGAAAGTTTGAGAATGGATTTCGTTAAATTACTGACATAAAATAAACAATATTAATGTTATGGTTTACTTGTTTTATATTTATCATGAAAATTATGGCTTTATTTTTTCGTTTTATGCCCGAACATCCAAATACCTACTTAAACTTTAACGATGCATTTTACAACTAATAGTGCTCTTAACGCGAGCAAATAAGTAAATGCAACTGAATAAACTCGTACTAGGTATTCTGATTGCTGCGTATTATCGCCCGTAGTCACCAGTATTTTGTTGACCTACCACAATGCAATCACACTCTTGCCCAGACTCATTTAGATAGTAAAGTCAAAACACCGCCACTGTGTGTCACGTTTAATAAATAAAGAACCATCGCCGGCAACACGATCTTGGCACAACGTCAAGAAGTTCATTCAGACAATCTGCCACTTCCGCGGGATTGCAGTGGAAGGCAGTGAACGAGCTTCGGAAAAAACAATCGACTTACCTACAGCGTTATATTTTCTACTAAGTAAATATTCGGGACATTTTTTCACACACGGTCATCTGACCCCAAACAAAGCAAAGCTTGTGATATGGCTGCCAGAGACTGATATACATACATACATAGTTTTTTAAATACATACCTAAATAGATATTAACAACCAGATATAGAACAAACACAAATGTTCATCACATATATGTTTGTCCTAGGTGGAAATCGAACCCACGCCCCTAAGCACAGAAGGCAGGTTTACTACCAACTGGACCAACGGGCTATCTAGTAGTTTACGATATTTCTTCATGATTCAGTCAATAAGTGTATTTAGATTAAGTATGCCAACAGCGAAGGCACTTCTACTCTAGTCATTTAAATGAGTCTGTGACGTCACATACCAGGCATTATGCTAACGAAATTTGCACGGTAAGCACCCTCTTCGTTTCACCTGTAGCACAAAGCCACTATTGCATGAAACTGGGGTTTAGGTTTTTAAGAATAAACCAAACAGGTTTTTTCGAGAAGTTAATAATGTTGAATTGAATTGAATGTTTTAGTGTCCAAGTTGGTTACTTTATACTAGTAACTTCACCTAGTCTGTGCTTTATACATTTGACTTATTTTTTATTTCTACTTAAATTTATTTATTTTGTGTATATGTTTAAGTCTTTATTTCACGGACTTTAAACGTGAATGCATGAATTTAAACGCCATTAAAAATCACAAATTTGGTGAGTTTAACATTTTCTGTTAAAATATGCT
Organism: Agriopis aurantiaria; assembly: GCA_914767915.1. Taxonomy (NCBI): domain Eukaryota; kingdom Metazoa; phylum Arthropoda; class Insecta; order Lepidoptera; family Geometridae; genus Agriopis; species Agriopis aurantiaria. The sequence goes on from OU612003.1 coordinate 3,585,973, forward strand.
TAAAACACGGGTGCACTTGCGAGTGTGACCGTCTTGGGAGGAGCTAAACTAGGCGTTATGACATTTCGATCTCTAGTTTTCTATTAAATAAATAAATTGTTTATTTTTGTTTCTATCGGTGTAAATAGATGCAAATATCTAATAGGATTGTAAAAATGCAATTAAAAAGAAAAAGCTTCAAACACCTCTGTGGTTTTGTGCTATGGAAGATACGTGTTGTCCCTCGTAACATGACCACACATTCGTAAGCGTACTCTTATATAATTACATAAGAAACTTCGCTGTGTATCTCGCTCGAAACACTCCTTCATGGTCCAAAGTCTAGAGCTTACTACGAAATTCATAGTTCTCTTTACAAGTAGAAAGGTTTCAACAATCTAGATACAATCAATCAATAATAAATAGTCAATCTAGATCTCAGGTACTGACTGTTCCTACACAGTGAATCCTCAATGGACTGTTTACAAACAAAACTTGTTTTCGTTTGTAGATCTCGTTTATTGCCGTTTACTGTCCACTAGTGAATTGGAGGAAGAAATGCTTTTGATGCGTTGGCACTGTTGAGGCAGCGCCAGATCTCAAGGAAGTCAATTACTACTGCAATTAGCTGACACATTCGCGCTGGCAGGTTTGTAAAAACTTGTAATGAGTAAAAACGGGAACCTATTACTAAGCCTACATTGTCTGTCTTTCCATCCGTCTGTCTGTCTGTCCTACCTTACGGCTGTATTTCTTGAACCGTAATAGATAGCCAGTTGAAATTTTCACAGTAAATATAATGTTACGGCGGATTAACTAACAAATAATAAAAAACGCCTAAAATTAAAAACAAAATGGGGGTCTCCATACAACAAATGCATTTTTTACGTATTTTTGTATTATCTCCAATGACAGCTTACATCAATGATTAGCTCTAATATAAAAACGGTAATACGTAGAAGCGTCAAACTTGGTATGATTATAGTATACACTTTAAAGTATAACAACAAATTATAATAAATAATGGCCAAGTGCGAGACGGTGACAAATTCCTATTCATTACCAAGTTATAACTGGTAATTTCATTATTGAATTTTGTGGTGGTACAGAACTCTCAGTGCACGAGCCCGACTCGCACTTGGCCGGTTTATTTATTTAGGTATATGTTTGTGTTTGACCGCCAACTCACCTACAATGGAGTACGCTTGCCTAGAAGAAACCGATTCACTCGTAATTTGAAGACACCTAGATTGTAACGGGGAACACCCATTCAGGCAGCGCATTCCACAGATTAGCAGTTCGCACAATAGAAATGGAAGCAAAGTGCTTCGTACGGGTTTTTGGAATATCTACCAGACGGTGACGATTTTTTGTGCCCGCTCTGGCAGTTCGATAGAAAAATAGGCAGTAAGTAGATCCGACGCACACTCTCCAAAATGTATCCGATAAAAACCCGATAGACTACATAACCGGTTCCTTCCAAACAATTGTTGTTTCAAGACTAACCAACCTCTGTGTATTTGTCTCCTTTCTTTTGTGGAAAAACTGAAACAAACCTCTCTGCACAATGAAATATTGTACGCACACCTACAAGATATGTGCCAATTACTTTAAGAAAGGTCAGTTCAATTTTCGTATATACAGGTCAGGGCTACGCAGAAAGGGTGTACAAAGCCGAAAGGATGTCATTGTACCCATTACTATGAACAACTTTTAATACTTGACCGACACTAAAAGCGCGAAAATAAAATCAGGAGTTCCATAGAAACATGTCAGGTTAGAACACATTTTTTTAAGTGTACCTGACTCACCATGACCAGTACAATTTCGACGTAGTAGGTAGATCCTGATGAGGGTGATATTTTTTTCGCGATTTCAAGGTTGATTCCATAGTAAAAGTTATTCATATTGATGAGAATAATGACCTCCTTTCGGCTTAGTACACCCTTTCTGTATATACGATATCGTACAAAAACAATAAAGTGGGTTCTTCAAATAACGGTTACATTAAAACTTTTATTAGTTTAAAATATATAGGTGAGTATGTAAAAGAAATATTGTTAATTAAATGTAATGTAATGTATTTATTCCAGCCCTGAGTGTGTTGCGTATCTGTAAAACAATGGTCTCATAAACAACTATGTAGATAAGTAGGTGTCATTAATAAGTCCTAGTGACCTGATTACATGCAATCATTTCTCACTTCACATACTGGCAAGGAAAACGTATTTTATAACGCCATGAAACAATTAGTTGTGATAAAACTGTTGCTCAGTAGATCGCTGCTTTTAGGAGTTACGTCGTCATCATCATCATCATCATTTCAGCCGTAGGACGTCCACTGCTGGATATAGGCTTCCCCCATCGATCTCCAAAAGGGCCGGTTGGAAGCGGCCTGCATCCAGCGTTTCCTTGCGGTCTCTTTTAGGTCTTCTGTCCATCTCGAGCTACGTGATATTTTATAGTCCTATAAAACCTTATTCTACCAGAACATCAATAGTAGATTTTAGATGTGCATAAAAATAGCCATATTAGCTGAGACATTTATTAGCCCGAGCCGCAGGTGAGAGTGCATATTAAAATTGAGGATGAAAAGAGTTTTATGCACTAGTTATACACTCGGGTTTTCACTTTAATTGCGAGAAAATGAAACAGTGATATAGTAAGTAAATTTTAAATAGTTATATTTATGACCGACTTTAAAATAGGAAGGGGTACTCATTTAGTTTGTTTTTTTTTGTTCCCTCAGAAATCCGTTAAGTATTTATGAACTGATTTGGAAAATTATTTTTTATTTGAAATGATATACTTTCACATTGGCCCCCTTTTAAGTCCCGGTAAATTTCATTAAATCGGTCCTGTAGTTTGGCTTTTTAATTAAAATCACTGGAAAATTCGATTACAAATACCAATCAAAATTGCGTATTTTACTAATTTTGAAGAAGGGTTTTTAAATTGATAATTATTGTTTTTCAAAAGTTATGTCTGGGTCTTTAATAATACCCTGCTCTACGGGTATTATTAGAGATACAGGTAGACTTTTCACAAGAAATATACTGCATACATCTTTGAAATGTTGACGTGTAAACATTGAAAATGCAATAAGTAGTGGATAAAAAGCAGACTTATGCACTAGAGCAGGGGTGGCCAAGACGTCGACGGGATGTATTTGCAGTAGCCCGCGAGAGTAGACCCGCCTCGACTCGACTCTCAGTCGGCGTTGTCACTTATTTTATTGAGTCATAATATGTATACTCCCGCCAGTTATTCTACTGTCACATTCATCATCATCATCATTTCAGCCGTAGGACGTCCACTGCTGGACATAGGCCTCCCCCATCGATCTCCAAAAGGGCCGGTTGGACTGTCACATTGCCATACCTAAAATTAATTTATTTTTATTTTATTTAAACGTTACTGGTGGTAGAACACTTAGGTTATTTGAATTGTAATGTAGACTGCATACATCAAGTGTTTGGCCACCCCGGCACTAGAGCATAAGTTTAGACCGCTTACAACGCACATAAAGAAGACATTTACGAGATTGCGAACATTTAAAAAAACAGATAGTTTTTTGTGGTTTTATATCAGCAATCACCATCACTATCACCTCAATATCTATATCTATCACTATCAGCCTGTATGTATCTATACGAAGTGAACATAATTACTTAGTACACTTTCAAATAATTTTGTAAGAATTATCTCTACATAACGTTCTTAAGGAAAAGCTTGGAAAACCACTCCCAAAGCAAAATTTAATTACGCAATCTCATCAAAGTCCCCTAACTTAATTAACGCCCTATTTTCACAAATCATTTCCTACAAAAATTTCTTCTTACGAAAAATATACCATTTCGCTGTCCTATTGCCATACTTGGCTTGAACTAAATTAATATTATATTTTTGGGTAGTAATGCGACCGGCATGGTGGGTACACTGCTAACTGGTAGTGGCCTTGAGCATTTGGGTTGTTTTTAGACTGTCAACGTTTTATGTGCAATCCAACTTTTATACAGGGTCAAATGTAATTAATGCAAAACATCTTAAGGGCGACTTTGGTGCATCAAGACGAACAACTTTTGTTCTATGTGCAAAAAAATCCTTAGTTCCAAAGTTTCATACAAAAAATTATTTAGTCCCGACAAAATGTATGAAATAGCTGTTATTTTAGGGAATTTCATGTACTTCTAGAACAAAAGTTGTTAGTCTTGATGCACCAAAGTCAGCCATCTCATAATCCCACTGTTACTCACTCGTCACACTCCCTCCCCACACACACCCCCTCCACGTGGGTACAACTTGCCAGTCACGACACTCGATCACGTCTACTAACTGGGTGTCGACGGTAACTCCGTATTTTTTCTGCCACGCTCTTTTGGCTTTTGGTGCAAAATACAAGTTAATGCGTTTAATTCAAATCAACACAAATCATGTTCATTTAATTAAACCTAGCTCTTATGAAATAGCGTGCAGCATTAAGTTCACATCTAGATCAATATCTTTGGCAGTTTTTTTTTTTTTAATAATTCGGGACATTCGGGACCCTTTTTTAAATAACAAACCCAAACAGTACAAATAGAAAAAAATTCAGGACATTATCTTTAGAAATAAAATTGTAAATAGTTTAAAGCAATAATAATCGTTATGTTAATATGTTTTATGGAGAAACAGCCAATATTTTTTAAATTGTCCCGATCTCCTCTGCCTTTCAAATAAATATCAAAATGAGGTTGGGAATTTACAGGGTTATTTTTAATGTAGGAAAAATCTCTCGCATGCTGCTTCCCCAGATCAAACTTAACAACTTTCGTTTGTAAACTTTTCTCAAATGGTAATTAATACTTTAACCAAAAACATTTTTTTTATATGTTATAGCTTTGTACTAGCCAAATGCGGCTTGGTACGCGTCGGGCTCGACCTTAGAGGTCGTTAGAAAATACTTGTGCAAAATTTCATGCTTCTAGATCCATCTGTTTAGGCTTTGCGTTGTCTGATGTGAATTTAAGATTTTTACAAAATAGATTTTGTGAGTGTAATAGTTCTAGGCTTCTAAGCGAGTTCCTTCTCATTCGAGAGCGTGAAAAGTTATTGCCATTTCAGAGATAAAGAAACAAATATTTTTTGTTAAAAAAAGGGGGGGAAAAAGAGTTTTCATTAAAAAAAGTGTTTTTAGTGTGTATTGTATTTTTTTTTAATCTTTAAAAAAAAATGTGACTGTTATTCTTAAATTGTGAACATATAGTATGAGTTAATTTACTTGAAATAAATATATTAATAAATAATAATAAAATAAAAAATAAAATAGTTGTGAAACAAAAGTTGGAAAGTTCATTGTACGTTAATCGTAAGTTAATTGTACGAAACTGCGAAGGGTCTTTAGTTTATTAAAAATAACCCTGTATACTCACTTTGAAATATTAATTATTGCCCTGAATAACCCACTGATGGGTTTCTGCATATTTGTTTCTACAATTCTCGAATGTCACTTACTAGCCCTTTTTCGACGGGGAAATCGTCCAATCTTTTCTTCTGCATTGGGGGTGCAGCTAGGTTATGTAGGATTATACCGACTAAAGCCCTCGCTTTGACCAGCCTTAATTGCTTGACACTGCGCTACGGCTCGTCCCGAGACAACTGCGTGTTGTCTTAGCCCCTCCACCCACGACAACGTTGGTCAAACAACGTTGTCGTTCTCTCCCTGAGCACGCTTAAGTGGAAGGTCAGAGCCCCAACTTGATCATCCCGAGCCCGGAGGTTATAGTTGCCTCTTATACCTGCTATCTAGGAGGTTATACCTGCCTTAGTCGTTTTTTTTTCTTCATAAAAACCGCATATTCTTGTACTCTACATCTCACATATAGGATTTCCCGCGTAAATTATTTTCTCCGTAGAAAGAACGTGACGCGTCCCGTTATCTCTCGATAAGCAGACGTTCCAAGGGTTCCAAGATACCAGTAGATGATCGATGGACGCTGATCATAAACTGAACTGTTATATTATTTATAGCTTTCGACTTTTATTACTGTTGTAGCCACTGGAGCAATAGCACAGATAAAGCTGTAGGCTACTTTGACCACAGAAAAGAGAAGTAAACGAAAAAAAATTATCTTCTGTGACTTTGACAAATTTATTTTTATTGTCTTCCAGATAAATGATAATCAATTTTAAAACCTGACTTCAATATTAGTAAAATACGCAATTTTGAATACGAATTTTCCAGTTATTTTGATTTAAAAGCCAAACTAATACTTAACAGATAAAAATATTTTTTAGTATATATTGGTGTCCTTCTCTCTTCCATATCATTTAGCTGTGCCCGACGGGGTCCACAATTGTAACTGAAATATTTTTCTACCACCTAAGAAACATTGTGGAATGCTGAAATAAATGAATATGAATATGAATATGAAACTACTGAACCCATTTTAATGAAATTTCTATGGGACCACTCTAAAAATATATCCTTCCAATGAGTCAAATTATTTATTGCACAACTTAAAAAACAGAAAATTTACGAATATTTAAATAAATAACCAAAGACTAAAAATATCTAAAACTAAGTAAAAGCTTAAACTAAAAATAATATAAAAGAGTACTGAGGTATCAAATATAAAAAAATATTGAAGTTGGTTAAAAAGCTGACCATAAATAGAGCCATACTAAAACAATTTTTTTTAATTTTTTTTTACCTATACTGTCCCACTGCTAGTCAAAGGTCTCCCCCATTTCCTTCCATAAACGTTGGTCCTCCGCTACCTCTTGCTAACCTCTCCGGAATGAGTCGAGATCGTCACGCCAGCGTTCATTGGGCCTGCCTTGACTGCGCCGTCCGTCGGGCATCCACTGCGTGACGATCCTGGCCCATCGGTCGGGATCGTAAAATGTATTTAAAATTCAAAAAAGATATAAGGTACACTCGAATATAAGATATAAGAAACCCACTACCGGCGTATTACACAAAAAGCAGTCGAATTGAGCTTCTTATATTAAAGTAGTTTGAATACGTGACTTCGTTGATTAAACTGGAAGTACCAAAACTTTAATACTGTAGATCTATCCAGACTAACTAAAATAACACATCGCAGACAATCGCAGAAATCCTAGATCTTATTGCTTTCTAAAGTCTTTGTGTTACCCAACCAAACCGATTGTGAGGCGAAATTTCGTTCCCAAGTCGAAGGTAACGTCGAATTTCAAAGAATTTACCCGTTGGGAGAGCTGATATCACAGGATGAGTTACCTGTAAAGAAAAGATGGGGTAGAATTAGATAGGTAAACATAGAGCAGGGAAAATATTATTTAAGCCGCAAAGATTAAATCTTACAAGTAAATGAATTAGTTATTACTGGTAGAACAATTCTGTTGTAGTTTTGTTATGATTTTTAGGGTTCCGTACCCAAAGGGTAGGAACGGGACCCTATTACTAAGCCTACGATGTCTGGCTGTCTGTCCATCTGTCTGTCCTACCTTTAAACGGATGTATCTTTCGAACCGTAACAGAGAGTGACTTGAAATTTTCACAGAATATGTAACGTTACGGCGGAAAAATTATACGGTTAAAAATGAAAGGGAGGTCTCCATACAACAAACGTATTTTTTAACGTATTTTTGTATTAGCTTTTTGTAAAAACGGTAATACGTACAAGCGTCATATTTGGCATGACACACACACACACAATACATAACACACTCTATAGTATAACTATAAATAATAAATAATGGCCAAGTGTGAGTTGGTGACAAGTTTCTGTTCATTACCAAGTTATAACTGGTAATTTCGTTATTGAATTTTGTGGTGGTACGGAATCATCTGTGCGCGAGCCCGACTCGCACTTGGCCGGTTTATTACTGATAAACGTTGGCAAAAGTAGATAAAGACGTGCAAAATAACTGAAACTTGTTTTAATTGGTATTGTTACGTATAAACACTTGTAGAATTTGCGTTTTACAATCTGATGGCACCCGGTCAACCCTGTTCGATCCTCCAGGGATATTTAGTATTTAATATTACCAATTGTATATACATATTTAGTATTTAAATAAATTATGTACCGTTTGAATGCCATCGCTCAAAAACGGTAAAGGAAAACATCGTGAGGAAACCGTTATGTCCAAAAATCTCAAAAATTTAAAGACATGATAATCATTAACATGCACTGGGCCAGCATTGTGGATTATAGCTCATCTTCTCTCTTTAAAAGAAGACCTGGGTTCCAGTAGTGGGAATATGATAGACTGATGGTGATGATGATGTTTTATTCAGCTTTTTGCTTTTATTGCAGCTATTACAGCAAATAAATGCTAGGACGGAGTTTATAACGCATCTTGTGTTGATACTTTGGCCACAGAAGACATAATAGATTGCTTTGGCGCCGTCACATCTTCCTGAGACACAAGGTAGGGCTGGTGGGGCTGCCAATTCGGCAGAGCAGCACAAGCGACGCAGATATGCTAACCTTGGCAGTGGTTACATATTTAAGGCGTTTGGGGTCGAGACATTGAGCTCTTGGGAACCGGCAACTCACCTCACTTTCAAAAATATTTCAGAGCGCCTGGCCAATATGCAGGCGTGTTTCTGGCTCAACGCATAAACATGCCCATTCAGCGTGGTAATACCGCCAGCATGCTGGGTACGATGCCAACTGATAGTGGGCTTGAGCAATTGGATTCTCTTTAGACTTTCAACTGTCTATGGGCAGTCTAACTCGTTTAATTAATAATCTACTTTCAGATTTATGTAAACAAATTACTCCATATAATATTAAAACAAAATTAAAATCCTACTTTTTAACAATCTGATGTAATTGCCTCGCTCGCTGCCAGTTGTGTACTTACTTAGATATTAAAACATTATTATATAGTAAATCGGCGTAGACTAAAACTCCATAATTATGGCATTACTAATAAACCTTAGTGGTTTTTAAATGCTGTTTTATTCTATTTGTATTCTTTTATTTTTTAATTTATAATTAAAGGAAAAAAAAAAAAAAAACTGTATTTGTAGTGTTAGTACTAGCTTGTATTTTGTTAAGTTAATAAAGGCACTTATACCTCCTACTACTAGGCATGATTGACCACATTATATTTTCCCTGACATTGCACACCGCCAATGTCACCGGCCGTGACATTGTGTGAAGTATCAACAGTAGCCCGTATGTCGCGACTGGCAAATCGTATTTTAATGCGAAATCAATGAAAATACAGAGGTGAAAGAAACATAGTTACCGATTAAATACGTGTTTAATGTAGAGTCTGACCTTATTTCGTGAAATTTTGTAGTTATTTGGTTTAATGATGCTGTTAGCGTAGTTTCTCAAAGGCATTAGGGCGAAATGGTAGAGACGGTACACTTGCATAACTCGGCGTACGCACTTTTAAATATTTTCTAAATTAATTCTTCCTTATTTTCTACAAATAATCTTAGGAATTTACAAAAAACTGAGATCACTAAAGTATTTGAATGATTATTAGGATTACACACATTTTTTTTAAATAAAAATATCTTCATCTGTTGAAACTGTATGAAGTTAATTCCATCCATCGATGGGGAAAACGGGTGTTTTTTAGGAAAGTTTACGATTTTTTTCTATCGAGCCTATTTTCTTTAATCGTGTATCGGTGAAATATTTCAAGAATATTTATTACACATACAGAGATAATGTCAATAAATCGATATTAAAGGTCTAATTTTGAATATTCGTGAGGATGAATCGTCAAATTTGATGAGAAGCCTTCTCACCTGTGTAAAACAACTTTAGTTTAATCATTTAATGTATAGATGAACTAACAACACCATTATAATGAAACTGTATTGGCGAAGTTCACACGTGTTCGTTGACAGTTGACAGTCTTTTGTCGACTGCCAACGAACACAGTATATAAGTGGCGGTTGCATTGCAATCACCCTCTTTTCTTTGCTCGAACCTCGAAGCGATAACAAGTGTAAACGAATTGTGTGTAAAACAGTTTAAAAGGTGATTTCTTGGCTGAAAAGCTAACAAATCAGAATCGGGATTAATAAGTTACAGATGTCTTCTTATTTTCCCATGTCCACAGAGTGTAATTTGTCTTTTGTTAAGTGGTTCAAAACCTGTTTGCTAGTCATGTTTTTTTTTAGAGCCCTAATTAATAGTTATTGTACAAAGTGGCTGTTTTATTCCTTGCGTTTTCTTGATTATAATTTCTTTACTAATGATTAATTTAATACTAATTACTAAATAACTGTGCTCATGTTAAAAGTTCTTCAGATTATATATCCGATTAGTGTACTTATTGTTATATATGCAAATTTCTGCCGCCGATTCTGCGGCTGAGCCTGCTGTCGAGCCTGCCGCTGAGCCTGCTGTCGAGTCTGCGGCTGAGCCTGCTGTCGAGCCTGCGGCTGAGCCTGCTGTCGAGCCTGCGGTCGAGTCTGCGGCGAAACATACAGTGGAGCCTGCAGTGGAGCCTACCGCGAAGTCTGCGGCTGAGCCTGCTGTCGAGCCTGCGGCTGAGCCTGCGGCTGAGCCTGCCGTCGAGCCTGCGGCTGAGCCTGCTGTCGACCTGCCGTCGAGCCTGCGGCTGAGCCTGCTGTCGAACCTGCGGTCGAGTCTGCGGCGGAGCATACAGCGGAGCCTGCAGTGGAGCCTGCCGCGGAGTCTGCGGCTGAGCCTGCTGTCGAGCCTGCGGCTGAGCCTGCTGTCGAGCCTGCGGCTGAACCTGCCGTCGAGCCTGCGGCTGAGCCTGCTGTCGAGCCTGCGGCTGAGCCTGCTGTCAAGCCTGCGGTCGAGTCTGCGGCGGAGCATACAGCGGAGCCTGCAGTGGAGCCTGCCGCGGAGTCTGCGGCTGAGCCTGATGTCGAGCCTGCGGCTGAGCCTGCGGCTGAGCCTGCCGTCGAACCTGCCAGCTGAGCCTGCAGCGGAGCCTCCAGTACGCAGTTACGTAAGAGACATTGTACGCAGTTGCGTAAGATCCGGTGTACGTAGTCGCGTAAGAGCCGATGTACGCAGTTGCGTAAGAGACATTGTACGCAGTTGCGTAAGATCCGGTGTACGTAGTCGCGTAAGAGCCGATGTACGCAGTTGCGTAAGAGACAGTGTACGCAGTTGCGTACTGACTTAACTAAACCAGATTCGGTTTTAGTCTGATATGATGTGCTTTTCAGTATGCAGTTGCATTCTGATATTATGTAACATAAAACGATAGTATAAGACTTCAAAATAAGATTGTAAAGTACACATTTAATTAACACGTATGTCTATTATCATATAATACATGACACGTATACACGAGGACGTGTAATTGAGTCTGATGGCCGAATGTAAAACAACTTTAGTTTAATCATTTAATGTATAGATGAACTAACAACACCATTATAATGAAACTGTATTGGCGAAGTTCACACGTGTTCGTTGACAGTTGACAGTCTTTTGTCGACTGCCAACGAACACAGTATATAAGTGGCGGTTGCATTGCAATCACCCTCTTTTCTTTGCTCGAACCTCGAAGCGATAACAAGTGTAAACGAATTGTGTGTAAAACAGTTTAAAAGGTGATTTCTTGGCTGAAAAGCTAACACCTGTTCTCGAAATATGCTTCAAATTTGACGATTCATCCTCACGAATGTGAGGTTTTGTATTATATTGAGTGGAGCAAAACTATGGCGCTAACACACAGTTGCGTTTCGCTACCTCTATTTTTGAGGTTTTTCTCATATTTTTCGAAAAGTATAGCTGTAATGTAAAATGTACCTTTACGGTTCCAATCATAATTATTAAATCTGTATATTAATATATTGTAGACAGCATGTAAATAGGTATTTAAATGCATCCAGAAACAGGGAGTACAGCACAAATCAGTGTTACTTTAATAAATTTTTTCTATCGTTCGAAATGTTCATAATCGTGTTTCGGTCTTTACGGTTTCCTGAATAAAACATTATATTTTTTATATCATACCATTTTTATAATTGTAAGCTAACCATGGAATAGACGTATAATAAATAAAACTCAACATTATCAACAGCCAGAATTCGCCCACTGCTGAACATAGGCCTCCCCCTTTAACCTCCACACTAAACGACAGCCTGCCTTCTACATCCACTGGATGACCGCGACAAAAACAAAAACAAAAAAACTCGAATAAAACGAAGCGAATAAAACTCGAAAAACCAAAATTGCTAAAAGTAGGAAAAGAGGGGAATGGAAGAGAGTAACTAATACAGATTACAAATCACGAGTGAATCAGTTTCTTCTAGGCAAGCGTGCTCCACCGTAGACCGCATCATCAACATCAGGCGAGTAGGCAGTCAAACCAAGCCTATAATTATTAAAAAAAAATATAAGAGCAATAAAAAAAATTGGTTGGCCGCGTCCACACAATCTGCTCAATTCCAAATCAGCAATTAAATTGTTTTTCTTCACCGAAAACCCCCGTGAGGAAACCTGCATACGTAAGTACGGAGAGGAAATTCAATGGCGTATGTGAATCCACCAACACGCAACTGGGCCAGCGTGGTGGATATGGCTCAATCACCCTTTCGGGGATAGGCTAAAAGTCCAGCAGTGGACTGTTAAAAGGCTGTTATGATGATGAATCTTGTGATATTTGTTATGATTTTGTGTTTTTAAAAATGTTATTGATGTCATTAGTGTAAATCGTTTTTGTACGGTGCTAATTTGAAAAAAAAAAAAAATGATGAATAAAATTGTATAATATCTTGTGCATGGAATATACATATTATGATGAATAATAGTCACAAAATAAACCAGAAACTATCCAAACATTCCAAACAAAGAAAACCCTTCACTACAATACATAAAACTACATGTAGGTACAATACGGCATTATTTATATCCAGCAAGCATTTCACGGTCGATGGAGCAACGACCTCTAGCGGGAATATAAATTTTTCATGCGTTTGTAGGAAAACTTTGGGAAATTCCATGAGTGTTGCTAGTCCATGCTTGTACAATTTAAAAAAAAATTACATAATAAGCTTTCGTTTGGCCATGGAATAGACATATAAGTAACTAAAACTCTAAAAACTTGCAAAGTAAGAAATGAGGGGGAAGAGAATTACTAATATAACTAATACAGATTACAAATCAAGAGTAAATCTTTTTTTTTTTTTATTATAAGTAGGCTTGCGCTTGGCTGTCAGCTCGTCTGATGTTAAGCGATGATGCGGTCTACGTTGGAGCACGCTTGCCTAGAAGAAACCGATTCACTCGTGATTTGAAGACGTAGATTGTAACTATCTGGGAACAGTATTCAGGCAGCGCATTCCACAGACTAGCAGTTCGCACAATAAATGTGGAATCAAAGCGCTTTGTACGGATTTTCGGAACATGAACCATAAAGCGGTGACGATTTTTCGTGCCCGCTCTGGCAGTCCGATAGAAAAAAGAGCAGGAGGGAATTAGATCGTGCAGATCGATTGTGTGTTTATGTAAGCGTTCTTTGATTTATGTAATACGGCGCAGTCAAGTACCAGCTGGAAGCTTAAGATTTGGTAGACCGGCGTGCCATAGGCCATAGGCCTCATAAGGCTGATGGGTGACAACAAACTAGTCGCCAAAAAAATTCAAAAATTGCCCCGCCGTAAAATAGTTTGTCTATTTTCTATTGGATACATTTCGGCAAGTGTGCGCAAGAGCTTAAATACCTTATTCCAACTTCCCCCTTTTACTAAAGGACAAATAGAAAGACTGCACACTACTACCTTCCACGTGAAAATTCTAAAGATTCGTACTCAACGATTTGGGTCGTCATTTATGATACGTACTGCCCAAGAATGGAACTCCCTGCCGTCCTCCTTGTTTCCTGAGAACTACAATCTAGGCATCTTCAAGACTAAAGGGATTGATTTCTTCTAGACCAACGTGTTCCATTCTCAGCCACACCATCGCTTACCATCAGGCGAGTTGGTAGCCAAACGTAGATCTTATACATATATAAAAAACTATATCACTTCGTAAATTGGGTTTGTCTACACGGATCCCGGGATCAGAATGAATTGGCCACGGATCCTGGAGAGTTGTATCCACTGATACCGTGACCCGTTTCTTTTAGGGTCTCGTTGACACCCAGTGGGAGCGGAAACGTTTGACCGCCAACTAGCATGGCGATGAAGCGGTTTACGATGGAACACGATAGTCTAGAAGAAACCGATTATTTATTATTATTTCTTAGAAACTATTCTTATGATTTTTTATTATTTTTCAGTTATTTACATATTCTGTTAAATTAGTCACAACAAAAAAGTAAAGTACTTTGTCAAGTTTTGGCAAGTTAAAGGTGTAGCATTTACCTACAATGCTATTACAAAAACAACTAAAACTACAGCGAACGATATAATAGTACAGAGATTCAAACACACACTATCTGTATTTTGTCTATTATTAATGAACCTCGAAACAAAGTGTAAACGATAACCCTACGATGCTTCTATTTTGAGACAGAACATTACGCAGAAATCCTTACGCACGAAGGCCTATGACCCTACCACAATAAAAACTGCATAACGCTATCCGGGCTAAAATTGTAATGTCGATGCACTCCGCACTCCACTTGACCTTAAAATAACTACAAACAAAAACAGAACTTAAACCTACGACATAGAATACAGTCCGATCAAAATGAGAGCAAATAATGAGACCTTTTCAATTTCAGGTCCAATTGCCATTGAAGACTACTAAGATTTCTAAACGAACTAACTGAAATCGTCTGGTCCTGTAAAACAAACTTTAATGTCATCATTTTAAATGAGAATTTCCAGTAAGTGACTCCGCAGGAACCCCTGGAACTTGGATAGTGCCCTTTACGACGGCAGCAATTTTTAGAATTCAACTTATTTGCTCTGGAATACCGCTCATATTTCTTTGTCACCTCAACCTCTGGTAAACCCCAAACGTCTAAACAGCCTATACGATTGATACGGAAGAATGAACTGAAAATGTAGACGGGTTAGGTCTATAGTGTTGTAAATGAAGGTGTGGAAGCGACAGGAGAGTGTCATGACATTGCATTCCAGGAGATGCGAATGACTCTACGATGACAACGTCCAGACAAGGGCACACTTGCTCATGCATGAGTTATCACGATAAACAGATTCGTATAGTTTTAGTTTTGATTTGTTGTGTCTGTGGACGTAGACTTATGACACTGTTGTCAAATGTAACCAAGTAAAGTACATTTCTATAGACATGGTATATGCTTTAACTAGCTTGGATAACAATGCTCCTCAACCAGGTGTATTATTTACTAAAGAAACAAAATGTTTTGTGATATTTAATGATTGACAGCTTTTGATGACATAATGGTACTGAGACGTGATCATTAACTGCTGGGCTTTTGGAAAGACTCAAGAGCCGTACAGCATGCAATGGAGAGAGCTTATGGAATTTCTTTGCGCGATGAAATCCAAAACGAGGATATTCGGCAAAGAACTACAGTCACCGACATAGCTGCGAAGATTTGCAAGTTAAAGTAGCAATGCGCAGGCCGCATCGCTCGAAGCACCGATAACCAATGAGGAAGAAAGGTTTTTGAGTGGAGACCATAAACCGGAAGACGCAACGTATAGGTAGACCTTCCACGAACCACTAGATGGACCGACGACATAGTGAGAGTCACGGGCTCCACTGGATGCAGATGTCAGGCTGTCGTTCAGTGTGGCGTGCTAAGGGCGTTGCCTATGTCCAGCAGTGGATGTTTTATGGCTGATCGTGATGATAAGTTTTAGGGTTCCGTACCCAAAGGGTAAAAACGGGACCCTATTACTAAGCTTACGATGTCTGTCTGTCTGTGTTTGTGTCTGTTTGTCTGTCCTACCTATTAGCAGCTATATTTTTCGAACCGTAATAGATAGCCAGTTAAAATTTTCACATAATATGCAATGTTAAGGCGGATTAACTAAGAAATAATAGAAAAGTCAAAAAGTTATAACGAAAGGGGCGTCCCAAAGTCCCAACACAACAAACGTATTAATTTAACGTATTTTTGTATTAACTCTAATGTAAAAACGGTAATACGTACAAGTTTCAAACTTGGTATGATTATAGTACACACTCTAAAGTATAACGACAAATGATAAATAATGGCCAAGTGTGTTTTTAGCATTTTTTTAAAGCATTGCCATACAACGTGGTAATGCTGTCAGCATTTTGGGATCGCTGCCAACTAGTAGCGGCTTGTTATATTAGTTTTAGTTTAGATTAATTTTAGTTTTAGATTAGTGTTAGTTTTAGTGATAAATTTAAGCTAGAAAATAACTAGAAATGAATAGATTTTAATTTAAGTTATATGTTTATTTACGGGATATTTACCGTGGTAAGGTTGTGGAATGAACTCCCCATAAATCATACCGTAAATAATCATAAACTTTAGTGAACAACCGTGATAGTTTAAAAGTGTATTTTTTTTAATTTTTTTTTAGTTCATTACCAAGTTATAACCTTAACCTTACCTGGATGACCTCATTATCATTTCACCGGATCGAAATGCCATATCTTAGTAATTTTTGAAAGCGCGAGCCCAACTCGCACTTGGCTGGTTTATTTCAAAACCACACCGACAATAAGTGCGTAATTTGTTCGGCATTCTGCACAAAAATAGACTAAAGCAAAGTTGATTGAAATTAATGTCAAAAGGTCGTTGTCGTTGTGGATATAAAATACGGGTAAATGAATTGGAAAATAGCTGTCTAGACGACATCGGCAGACGGTTATACTCAAAGTTTATAAATAAGGCATTTTACTAGCAGCTCTCTGTCTGTCCGTTTTCAGATTTTATCAATATAAGAGTTGTAATTATACACTTTTAACAGTAGGATTTTAACAGTAGGTACATATAGATCGAATGCTTTTAACCGATTTTATTGCTTGTATTTTTTTATTCCTGACGTTTCGAACACATTGCGTTGTTCGTGGTCACAGGTTCCAGGACCAAGAAGATTATTCTAAGACCAAATAAAAGAGAAGGCAATGTCATGTCGTACAGAGAGGAGAAAACGCTGGCAGAAGACCGTCAAGCCTGGAAGTTGCTCCACCGACAAGAGCTACGCTCTTCAATGTTGAATGAATGAATGCTGAACAAAATCCTTCCTCTTAGAGGGGGGTGTTACCAAAATCCCACGCTTGGCAGGTGGCTTGGGGATTGCAGTACGTTCACCATGTACTAATATGACGCTGCTGCCTATCCTCCGGTGGTTCTTGTCGTAGTTTTAAGACAAAAAGAAACGACAAGATCGAACATGTCGGGACAAATCCAGACGGATGGTAACCCAATTATTTATTTATTTTTATTTATTTAATAATAGGCTTGCGTTTGACCACCAACTCGCCTGATGTTAAGCGATGATGCGGCCTACGGTGGAGCAAGAATTTCATGTAGCCCTGCTATACACTCGTACTGACCTGAATAACAATATTCACTCGACATTCAGAGACGAGATCAGTATGAGAAAAACAGACCCCGAGATTAATTTATTTCTACCAGCATTAATCAGGTCTCTTGGTCTTTTAGTAACCTGATACAGACGATTTCAACATTATTATTGTATTGAAATCAAATCGACTTAATAAATACTCCCGGGTCAATTCTCGGCGCGGCCAGATCAATGATCTTTATCTTGCCGGTAGGGGCCTCATTTTTGTACACCAAAATTGTAACAATCTGAACAGTTGTAAGAATAATAAAGATAAAAATTATCCATAAGTACGCCCAGTGGTTACCAGCGAGAAAATATGCTTGGGAACCGTAATTTTATTCGGGATAACAAGTGATCGTAACTTTTATCCCGGAAAAAAATTACGATTGTCGCTAGCTAGGAATGATGACAAAGATGTTTTTTCGTAGTTAACCATCACATATCATATATCATAAACGTTTTTTTCTCTCCAGAGTCAAAATTATCTACCAAATTTGCACCAATCCACTCGAAGGTTTTTCTGCAAATCTTTGAGTTTGTGCGGCACCCATCTTGAACAGTGCTTATGGTGGGACAGTAGCATGAATGATGGTTTTCAATGTTGCTGATCCAATACCAAGTTCACGTTCAAGCTCTACGTATGTAATTCGTCGGTTCTCACGAATATTTTTTTCCACAGCTTGCACATTTTCTTGAGTAACTGCGGTTGGCGGCCGTCCTGTCTTCGCCTCATCTTCAAAGCTAACCCGTCCTCTTTTAAATTCAGCAAACCAATTAAAAACGGTTGCACGTGAACACGCAGACTCACCAAAAGTCGTGATTAAAAGTTCAAAACATTTTTGAGGCTTTAAACCTTTTTTAAAGTCATAATAAATCATAACATGAAAATCACGTCGAGTGAGCTCCATTGTTACGGCAAATTCCCGCCAGATTGAACCACAAAAAAAATAAAAGAAATACTAAGATTTTTTGAGTGTTCCATTTTTAAATTTATAAGTAAATAACCAGCCTTTACAATGGTGTATAACTTGCCAGTATCAATCAAATGACCATGGAGTATCTAATTTCTTTTGGCATGCCCCACGTACATATATTTTTGATCGAAATCCCATTACACTAATTATGAATATTCCGTAATGATTGGGTAAATTTGAAGGTAATTTAATATAAAGGCAACTTTGAAGTAGAAAAAAGGAGAGAGAAAAGTTTCATCTGTCATAATATAGGCAAATTTTTTTCCCGGAAAATATATGGTTTATATAACTTCACACTAATCATACTAATATTATAAATGTGAAAGTTTGTGAGTAAGTATATCATTGTCCGCACACAACTCCGTAACCGCAAAACGGATTTCAATGAAATTTGGTATGGAAATAGATTATGACAAGAAACAAGAATAACAAGAACTTTTGAGTGATTTTTTCCGGGATAATGAGTAATGACATTTTATCCCGGTAATAGAAAATAAAATCGTAGGGCGGTGTTAGTGTAATAAATGAAATATTTTGTGTGTAAGTGTCCATATTTTTATCCACCCTCAACTCTTTTTTAATGAAATTTGGTATAAAGAGAGATTTATTCCGGAAAAAATAATGGTTTCTCCAGGATAGCGGTTTAATCCGCAGGGTGTATTTCATAACAAACCTCCAAATTTTAACAAAACTATGACATCGTGAGCAAACCTTTATGTCCAAGAATCTCAAAGTTCAAAGACATAATTATGACACTCACTGTTCTGGGCCAGCATTGTGGATAAGGGGCCATCCTCACTCTCTCTCTCTCTCTCTCTCTCTGAGACAAGGCCTTAGTCCCAGCAGTGGGAATATGATAGGCTGAAATGATGATGATAATGACTCGTGTTAAGGCAGGCCTGGCGCACTTAGGTATGAAGCTACAAATAGCCGACTTGTCGGACCTGCCGCGCGATGCACAGATATAAAGCGACAAGAGTTATACGCGATAGATAGAGAGGCAATTTCTAGGTTAATAAAGCTGTAGGTAGTTACCGCTCGCACATCCTAAATTGCACTTTATTGTGTAGTAGCAAGAGTCGCTACTTATTTAAATGATTTTGCGGAGTGAATCTTCTGTACTTGTACTTATAATTATGTATTCTGTGTTCAAGGTCTAAGATCCAAATTTAACTGCAGCGGTATAAATCACACACATGACTTCAACATAAATTGTTCACTCGTTTATATCACATTAAGTTTATCCAAGTAGTACAGGGCATAAAATTTCAGAGTTGGCCCGTTTCCACGTAGAAGTGAATTCTCTATGAAATGTTTCACGTGAGGTCGTGAGCGCAACGAAGTGTGAACTCTTTAAATCTTTTAAACATTCAAGACTGTGTGTAATAAAACGGCCAAGTGCGAGTTGTACTCGCGCACCGGGTGCGCGCGAGACTTAGTTACGTAACAACCAAGATTTTATTTATTTATTCAAAATATATACGTGAAAAAAATAAAACTATTACTCAAATAAAACATTAATTAACCTGGATATGCAATACGTACAAATATATGTGGTGTTGTTGCTGATAATTTAGAGCATTTAAATTAAAAGCGTTTTTTTTATGTGCGTTTTTATTTTCAAAATTCTACACGATTACTCGGCTTTTACATTATTTTTATATTTTTCACTACCTATAGTATGTTTTTATTGTAAACAGTAGTAGTGTTTAAAAAAACACTTTTTGCTTAATTTTGGAATTAGTCGCCCTCTTAATATTTTTTTTTTATATTTGGTTCGTGTTCGTTAACGCAAGTCCGACACGTGCTTAGTCAAATTTTAGTAGTTGTAGATAAAATACAGGACTTGGACCTTACCTTTTTGGGTTAGGTCTCAAAGTTCTTTGTCAGCATCACAGTTGCTAACTGATTTCGAATGACTGACTTTTCGTTTATATGGGTGCAACTTGCTATAACTTTACAAAAATACCTTGAAAGCCGTTTTAGTTAAAAAAAAAATCTGTGGCGTTAACTATAACTATGATTTGTATGAAATAAGAGCAGCGCCATCTATCGTCATTTACATGGCACTGCTCTTACCTAACTACCACTAGGTGACTAGGCACTCTGAAGTCTAAAGTTCTAAACTATAGCATCGCTAACGCATGAACTGATAAATGCCGTAACTCATATATTTGTTACATTTTTCTCTGTATTTATTACATTTCTACGACAAAACTTGAAACCGATCTTGAAGAAATATAGCTAGGAAGTAGAGAACATTTTAAAGACCGAGCATGGAAACACTATGTAATAGGCATGATGACTAATATTTTTTTATTACCTCATAAAAAAGCTGATCATAAATAGAGCACATCAACAAAAACAAAATTAAAATTAGTTCAAAAATAATTAAGATATAAGCATTTTAATTTAATTCAATTTCATGTTAGACAGAGAGCGCACTATAGTGCGCTCTCTGTGTCTCTCTCTCTCTCTGTCTCTCTCTCTCTCTCTCTAGCCGTGACGTCACGGCTCAGGAGCGCCATACAAATGCTATACTAACACACGCTTTGCGAGAAAGGGATAGAACATCCCCTCTCTATCCCCACCTAAAACTTTAAATACTCATATCTCAGAGATTTATCAGCCAATTCAAATTATTTTTTCAGTATGTGTAATGTATTTACTTATATTCATCGCTAAGCCGGTTATTTGTAATAAATTAAACATTAGGAATCATGCCTATTATGCCCAGAAATTCGCAAATTCGCGAGAAAATATACCAAATAGAGTAGAACCACGGGATATAAATCTAGTTTGTAAATAAGTCTATAGTGTAGTGAGATTAGTCAGCATAACAGTTAACAGAGCGAGTAATTGATAGAGGCGACAATATCTCAAACGCTGTTAGCATATTAATGTACTAAGATGATGCTTGCGGCGGCTTACTAATTGCGACCTATATCGTCTCTGTATCTATAGTTGGAGATTTCAGTGGCGCTAGAGTAGCTTTTACCTTAGTTATGGTTATATATAACACTAGCGGCCCGCCTCGGCTTCGCACGGGTATAGATATACATATAGCCTATGTCACCCGGGGATACTGTAGCTTCCCAGCAGTGAAATAATTTTTCAAATCGGTTCAGTAGTTTCGGAGTCTATTCAATGCAAACAAACAATCAAATCTTTCCTGTTTATAATATTAGTAAAATTAATTATTCGTAATTATTAGTTATTATTTGTTTTTTTATTAGTATTTTTTTTTTCTCTTTATAGAATTTCGTCATCTGAAATCACACTAATTAGCATATGTATAAATTCTTTCGTACCCGTCATGTTTAAAAATTTATAAAAATCATTCCCTTGTTCAAACATGTTTTAATTTTAACAAGAAGACGAAAAAAACAAGGCAATATAAAAAAATATCACAACATTTAACTTAAAACTCACTTAGTTCTAGCTTGGCTTTACTTTGTTCTAGCTTAGTATACACAAGCTTCTGCCCCAAAGGACTCGGGTAATTGTCACGCTGCATTCTAGAGACGTTGCAAAGCTTTCTAATTACTTACCCGCATATGTTTTGCAAAAGTTTGCCTTCTGTGACTCTATGGAATGCAGTTACACAAATTAACAACTTGACTTGACTTGACTTCTTGGGTTAATGGCCTCTGCGACTATATAGTCACAATTTCTGCCAATGTCCGTTTCGTGGCAGCTTCATAAACGGTATTATTTGACGCGAAATAAAAATATGCTCGGTAAATTAACAACTAAACTTGTATATAAATATGATAAACTTAATATACTGTAGTTTCCGAGTGACATAGACAGTGCAGTGTTTTTTTAAGTTTTGGCTTTAGACAATTTATCCATTTAGCCAATTACTTATAGATTTTTTTGTAGGAGATATTTACAAGTTATAATAGATATCGTGAAATAAATATGACAGTCAAAGTCAAGAATCCGACCGCACCCGTTACTTGAGTAAACAGAAGTTTTTCACTATCTATACTATAATATTATAAAGAGGAAAGATTTGATTGTTTGTTTGTTTGTTTGCATTGAATAGGCTCCGAAACTACTGAACCGATTTGAAAAATTCCTTCACTGTTGGGAAGCTACACTATCCCCGGTTAACATAGGCTATATTATATTTTCAAAAAATAGGGATCCTTATTAAAATTCCAATAATGTAACCCAAGGTGTAAAAAAATAAGATTTACAATTTTGACTTTGCGTGTTTGACAGTTCTAAGACAGGACAACGTCTGTCAGGTCAGCTAGTATAAAATAAAGAAAAAGTCCGAAGATTTTGAACAAAGTTGATCTACTGCTGTATACTTTAACGTTGCAGTTCTGTATATTCTGTGGCAACGATGCTGTTATTATCCCAAGTCTAAATAAGACGTTCAAAATTAAACTTTGCCGCTGTTTTCATTGTGCAAGACGGCAATGATAACTTTTCCTCCCAATGTTGTCCTTTACAGTTTCGCTTGCAGTTGAAGGTTTCATTTGCAAACGAAATTTTACAGATTTTGAATACAAACGATGAAGAAATAGAATTGCATGCTGATCGTTTTTATAGTGTTATTGAGAAAGAAAGAAGAAAGAAAAGAAAGAAAATAAATTATATTCGACAACTGTTGTTTTTTCGTCTGTTTTAAAAAAAAAAAAAAATTGAGCTGATTTGATGAAAGATGTTGATGGTAGGTATTTAGAAGCGTAATTAGAAGCAAGGGCAAAGGCCCTAATTACCAGCATTACCATTCAACTTGCCAATGCTGCCAGCAACTTAGCCACCTCTCCTATCACCTAGCTGCTTTTACATTCGTTTTTCTTAGTTTAGTTTTTCTCTCTCTTAATATACTATGTCTCGATATTTGTCCAGTCTATCTAAATGTTGCATAAAACGCGTGCGAAGTGTACAAACTTTACCTAATGTCATTGGAATCAGTTCAGTAGTTAGAACCCTGTACAAACATATAAAGAGAGATCGTTTTCAGCGACAAAACCGCTACTTGAGGCATTAGCTGTATTTTTTTTTATCTGTAACTTATATTTCTTGTGTGCACAATAAAGAGTTTCTATCTATAAGTAAAAAGTTTACCTCTTGTGATTAACAGTTTAAATTTTGTATTTTTCGACGCCTTATTTATATAAAACTGCCAAAAGACGCTTTGGTATTAGATTATTCAAAATTATAAATTTCGTTCGTCTGAGAACTCACTAATAAATAAAAATGCAAAAATTCAAATGAATATTAAAATATAGATGAAGCATATCTGCATATTCATAGCCAAGCTTACGAATATTAAAATTTTGTTGCGAACCAAAAATAAAAAGGTATTGTACCTATTATACAAAAACAGTTGGATTGCCCATAGACCGCTGAAGGTCTAGAGACTATACAAATGCTTAAGCCCTCTACCAGTTAGCAGCGTACCCAACATGCTGGCGGCATTACCACGTTGAATGGCAATGCTAATGCGTTGAGCCAGAAACACGCCAGCATTTTGGTCACGCGTCGCATTAACCAGGCGCACTGAAATACTTATGAAACAAAAATGTTTTCTCATACGACACCTTAAAGACAATTGAAGCTGGTTGCACTTTACTTAAAAATTAATGTTAATCAAAGCACAATAACCACATTTGAAGCTCTATTCACGTCTAATTCAAGTTAGTGTATCCAAGTACTTAAATCCTCACAGCTAGAGGAAACGCCGTAATAGTTAGCGCAAACAGTTGTTCTAAACAGTTAGCGTAGTACCTACAACACTGTGTTGTGTACGTGCGTCTGCCCATCCATTTGTAGCACTGTATGTTTGCATGGATGAATCACTTTGACGTTCGGTTACTTAGAGAAACGTAGGTGAGGTCCAGGTTTATCAGAGTATTTCAGTTAGGTATATTTCGGCAATACAAGCAAGAATTTCAAAAAACTTATACCTACCCGAACGTTTCCAAATTTTCTATCGCGCCCTATCGTCAGTCTTATATAGCTATTTTCTAGTTAACTATTGTATATTTTAGATTCTACGCAACAAGTTTTAGCCGTATATTGAGCCTTTTAGGGTCGAAAATTTAGGTCAGTGAGCGCAAAAATATTTTTAAAGATTTATCAACTCGTCTGGTCGAAGCATCTCGTGACCAAAATGCTGGCCGATATCTTGCACAACGTATTGGCATTGCAATTCAACGCGGCAATGCAGCCAAAATTTGGGGTACGAAGCCTGCTGGCAGCGGCCTGCTGGCTGTTTTCACAGTTAACTATGGCGCAATTCGCCATTTCTGTATTGACATCTGACGTGCTACTGCCTAGACGACGGAAATCGAACTGAATTAAGTTGGAGCATTGATCCAAATTATATCACCCACATACACGCATAGTACACCTGGCATCTAACCTGTTATAGTTATGTGTATAAAAAACATAAAAAAATTAAGAAAAAAACGGCTCGAATTGAGAACCTTCCTCCTTTTTGATGTCGCTTAAAACTAGTACATTAAAGAATTTATGTAAAACAGGCATACAAACGTAAGGTACATAAAAATCTATACTAATCTCCTGGTCATATCCAGCCACTCACAAAGTAAAGGAAAAACTTCCCTGAAAAATCAGTTTCTAACCTCCACAAAACAAGATCCTACTTCCTATTGTCAACATCAATTCTATCCTAAACAGAACTAGAAAATCGCATTCGTAAATTGCGTTCCAATTCTGGCCAAACATAACGGGGGTTCCTTTTTAATCAATTAAGCGGAAAAATCCTTAACACATGACGTCCGCACTCTAAAACCCTAAAGCGATTGGCGTGAGTACCCAATCCCAGGATGTGCGTATGGTACAAAGTAAAGAAAACTGGGCCAATCTTGATGATAGGAAACCACAATTTCTTACTTTTTGATGGGCAAGTATTCTTTTTTTAGAAGAGGTAGGTACAACCCCTTTTATTTATTAGTGGGGGGCAAGAAGAACAAAAACCCCGTTGTCCACCATAGGGTGCAATGAATGATGAGCGTGCAATGAATGCAATGATGCATTCATTGCACGCTGAATGGCAATGCATATGCGTTGAGCCAGAAACACGACAGTATTTTGGTCATGCGTCGCATTCACCGGGCGTTCTAAAAGATTTTTGAAAATGAGGTGAGCTGCCGGTCCCCAATGGCCCAATGTCTTGACCCCAAACGGCTCAAATATGTAACCACTGCCGAAGTTAGTATATTTGTACTGCTTGTGCTGCTATTCTTTATTGTACTTAACTTTTCTCTTTATTATTTATTATTGTAATAGGCGATCAAAAACTGGTTTCTTTAAATCTACAGAGCCTTGAGCCTCGCCGTAGAGTGGCGTGCTGGGCATTTTTTTACAGGCTGCATTTCGGTGAGTTAGACGAAGTTGGAGCTACACGACCTAATCCTTCCTTCCCGCTTCTACAGCAGGACAAGTCGGTGAACACATAAATACCATCCCTACATAGTCGACATGCCACCGGTTTGAAGTAGCCGGTTTGCCTCCACCTTCTAAACGCGAACCGCTAGGGACTGGAATGCTTTCTCACTTTCCTTGTTTTCTGAAAACTATAATCTGGGAGTCTTCAAGGCGAGTGATTAAGTACCTTCTAGGTTTACAAGCTACATGGCGACTACGTTGCTTCCCATTAGGTGAGTTGGTGGCCAAACGTTAAAAATGATAAAAGTATCATTAAAGCGGAAATAAACTAGATTATATTCATCTAAGAAACAGCTATGAATACTCCATCTGACTTGAACCACACGCCTCTGCATAAGAGTCCCAAGTAGAACACTCGGACCTACAAGATTGCTTTTCGAGTGCCATTACACAAGGCTCCCCGAATGTGGAGGTTTTATTAACCTGAGTTTTATTTTATATATGTACGAAGAGTTGTGAGGATTGCCTGGGATGGATTTGTTTTGGACGAGGGTTAGCTAGATGGAAGTTGGAGAGGTCACGTAGGTTTTGAGAGATGGGCGTTGGACATCCTCATATTGTTAGTGTGAATTTGTGCCAGTCAGGAAATAAAGACCATTCAGAAACTATAGAAACACGGAAAAGTATTTCCGAAAAAACTTATATTGTTTGACTGCGTCACAGGATTGTCACACAACGGGCCATGGAGAGAGCTATGCTCGGAATTTCTTCGCGTGACAGAATTCGGAATGTGGATATTCGCCTAAGAACCAGAGTCACCGACATAGGAAGTGGCATTGGCAGGCCACGTCGCTCGAAGAACCGATAACCGATGAGGAAGAAAGGTTATACCTATATCATGGAAGTGCATAAAAATAACTGGTCCGTCATATTGGATTTTGAATGACGTTATTTAACTTAGCATGTATTGTTATCCAAACTAAACAAGTATACAAAATTTCAGCACAATCGGTTGAGGATAGCTGGTCTAAAATTCAGTTGCAAGACTTGTCCCACACATAACTTGTAAAAACTAAAATTCATCAGGTCATTTCACTGAAATCAGTTCAGCCGTTTGGGAGCTACGATGCTACAGGCAAACACACAGATACACACGTTAATGTTATAGCACGTTATACTGTTTGCGTCGGGGATCAAAGGTGATTAGATGAGGATGATATTTAGTCCCAAGTAGAACACTTAGACCTACAAGATTGCTTTTCGAGAGCCATTAAACGAGGCTCCCAAATTCAAAAGATCTCCAAATACAATATATATTTGTAGAGTGGTTTGAATGCTGAGGTGATATAACAATCACTTCTAATTGTTAATACCAGTTCGAAGCGACATAAGCCTTTGGAAGGTAACCACGAACGCTTTGTTAGCGCCGTGATTGACGATTGACGTGACTTTGCCGCAGTTAGCGACTGAACCGCAGGCGTTTATCGCGTTCGGAACCACATCGTTAGAGTTGGTAGAGTCCATGCATTTGAATGTCGATCTTGAGTGAAATATGTATTTGCATCCTAAGTTCCAATGATGATACCACTTGACTGCTCATCCTTTACCCCGCCGTAATCCAAGGATACAAAAATTTCAGTATAATCTTTTTCGAGCGGGCCAATCCTAGGCGCGAATTGAATGAATGACTTTTGAGTCTCCAATCACAAACGTTGAATCTCCAATCACAAGCGCCATTCGTTACATAGTAAGTTGAGAGCAATTGCTGTTTTAAAATTACTTAAATCAATGGTTGAGTCTTAGAATAACTACTCAGAGAAGGTAGGTTTCCAAACAACGCCTTCTCAAAACGTAAGCTACAAATTCGCTTTGTAGCTCACGTTTCGATTGGCATTTTAAACGATTTAAGCAAGAAAATTAATGGATTACCTGTGGAATGTCACACTATAACTCTTATGCTGCTTTTCTGATTTGTTGTGGTTTGATTTCACCGCGCAAATTGTCATAGTAAAAATTTTATATTTTTTTGGAGCCATATATGACACCATTTGAATGGCTTAAATTTTGCGAATGTACTTGGTTTCTTTGTGTAGTTATTCTAAGGGTTGAGTGCATGTTGAGTGTAAACTTTTGTGTGGTATGTGTGTGGGTGGCTAGATATAGTGTCATCTTTAACCACGTTGTCATTTATAAATCGTCAGAGAGGGTATGTCAAGTGTCAACTCTTTGCCTAAATTGCCTTGTTTTACTAACAATTTAATTTTTTCTTAGTTAATCCGCTGTAACATAACATATTCTGTGAAAATTTCAACTGGCTATCTATTACGGCTCGAAAGATATAGCCTTTCATTGGTAGGACAGACAAACAGACGAACAGACAGACAGACAGACAGACAGACATCGTAGGCTTAGTAATAGGGTTCCGTTTTTACCCTTTGGGTACGGAACCCCAAAAAAGATAAACGAACGTCATTTTGGAAACATCATCATCAGCTTAACATCAGGCGAGTTGGCAGTCAAACGCAAGCCTATTATTTGAAAAAAAAATACGAAAAAATTACTCTCCACGCCACCTTACCATATCTCCTTCTTTTCTAATCTGATGTTTACTATCCCCATGGTGATGTAACTTAGTAGAAAAAAAAACCCGCGGAGACGGTCTTTTCTACTAACCAGTAGAAAATAAGAGAACAGTGTCAACTGAAACTCATTATTATCCCGTAAGTTCTACTCATAGGAAAGGCAATTATCCCATTGTTGCAGCTGTAGGAGAACTTTTTCTTTCATATGAGCATCCTCCTTGGACGAATAATTAAAGGACATGAAACGTCACACCGCTTTTTAGTTGATATTCCGAAAACTCGTACGAAGCGCTTTCCGGAATGCCGGAGAGAAAGTACTAGTGATTGTACCTGACATTATTGTTGAAACTGTGTGTGTGTCTTTAAATTTATTTTGTTTAATTTAATTTGACGTTTACCTAATTGATTGTTTTGACATTATTTTAAATTTTATTTGTGTGATTTTATTATTGTTAAATTATTTAATTATGTTATGGGTTTTATAATAGCCTGAAATAAATGAATTTGAATTGAATTGAATTTCTACGTTTATTGTGCAAACTGCTAGTCAGTGGAATGGAATGGATGGGCGTTTTCCGGTAGTTGCAATATGGGTGTCTTCAAATCACGAGTGAATCGGTTTCTTCTAGGCAAGTGTGCTCCATTGTAGACCGCATCATCGCTTAAGATCAGGCAAGTTGGCGGTCAAACGCAAGTCTATTATTAATAGTAAAAAAACAAAAAAAAATACGTATATTGCCAAGATTTACTACTACAGTATATATGTTTATCTATGCTACTACTCACTTTCGAGTAGTGTAAGGATCATTAGGCCCTCAAAAACTTCCAACATGGGCTATTATATACTTCTGCATATAAATTTGTTACAGTTTACGATAGATTTATAATAATGCAAAAAAGTGTCCTGGCTAGTACATTTCGATACATTTTGGAAATACCTACAAACGAATTGTAATTTTAATGCACAGGTTGTCAAATACTACTAGATTAGTACGAAACAACATAAACTTATTCAAAAATCTTAAATCAATACGTAATGGAAGTGGATCTCCGTTCGTAACATGAATGATAAAGCTTGAAATTTCATGTCCAGGGCTTATTCGTCCACCGTTTTTCCTTTTCTATTTCCTTCCTTTGTCTACTTTGAGGTTGTAATCTAACTTGCCCGGTGTACCACAGATTAATAATAGTTAGTAACGACTCTACTTTTATCTTTGTGTTAGTGTTTTTTTCAAACTAGGTGCGTATCGCGGTTTCACATGCTGTTTTCTCGGATTTCCCGCATCCCGTATCGTTCTTCATTTATAGCGTTGGAACCGCTTTGGAATTAGTGATTTTTTTAAAGTTCAGGATTGTTCCCTCAATAAAAGTTCTTTATAAAGTACATATCTTTTTTTAGATTAGAAACGGGGTTACCATTGCGTGTAACACTGCTTAATGTCTAATGAAAACTCAGTTATATTGCTACAAAAGAAAATGCTTTCGTAAATAATTTGTCACAATATCAAAGCATATTTTCCGTCACTTTCATCGTTTTCCGTCAGTATTCACCATTTTCCATCTCGACAAATGGCACAAAAATACTCATTGGCCGTAGGAAATTTGATTGAGATTCAATCAGTCCTTTCGAATTCATAAAAAGAATTTGGAGGGCCTTTTTCAATTCTCCTAAAAGGTTGGCACCATTAATTTTTGCTTCGAATATTTTAATGGATGATACTCCATTGTTATAGGTTTTCAGTTGTTAAATGAACTTTTGTTACAGTATATTAATACAACTTTAAACTTTTGCGAGTTGAACACATGTTTTAAGTGAGGGTAGAAGCACAAAACACCCGCTCTTCTCGCCGGACTCACCCGCAGTTTTCAGTCAGCTCGTGACCACGGCCATTGTAACATGGTCGAAACGTCGAGCGAATGCTACTAGATAAAAAAATGCGCGATATGTCCCGATTAATATTTAAAACAATTTACTTATTGTGAGCCCATGTTTTTTAGCTCTATAATCACTGCATTAGATTTAAAAACATGAATAAAAATACGTCGTTACCCGAATACCCAAGAAGGAGGATAATTTTTATCCGGGCATATGTTTGGTTTAAGGATAATAATTAATAAATATTCAGGACATTTTGCATAGATAGTCCGGTCATCTGGCAAACTAATCTTGGACATAGCTTAAACTATGGCTGCCAGAGACTGATATACATACATAATTATATATTATACTAGCCGTTACTCGGGACTTCGTACTTGGTATCTTTAATTCGGCCCTTTCGCAAAACTATTTCTTAGTGGGCGTCTTGATTCCATTAGGTACGTACTTCAAAACCAAACATTAATATTGATACAAATAATGCGTATAGTTTGTTATCTTCGTCTGACGTTTTTTGCTGCTCCAGCATTTTATTTTAAACTAGCGACCCACCCGCCCGGCTTCGCACGGGTGTAACTTACGTGCGAAACCAGGGCGGGGCGCTTGTTACATATATAAAACTTTCGTAAAAACTTATCTAACTGATGGTGAAAACCGCATCAAAATCCGTTGCGTAGTTTTATAGATCTAAGCATACATAGGGACGGACAGACAGCGGGAAGCGACTTTGTTTTATACTATGTAGTGAAGTGATACGAGGTGTTAGAGAGTACAGGGGCCTAACGGACAACTGCTATTACAGGCACCTAATCCGCTCAGTTGGAAAATCACGTGACCGCAAACCGTATCTGGGCGCGATAAGGTTTGCGGTCGCGTGATTTTCCAACTGAACGGATTATCTATCTATCCCTGTTTATCTATCTATATAAAAATTTATCCCTATGTACCTTGGTCACGCCATAACTTGAGAAAGACTTTACCGATTTCAATCATCTTTTTTTTACTTCAAGTTTTCTAAAACTCTGTAGAAGGTTCTTACGACAAGAAAAATTGCGCAAAATATTTGGAAAATTTTACGATTTTAACTTCGCACGTTTGACAGTTCTAAGACAGGACAACTTCTGTCGGGTCAGCTAGTTGCTTAATAATGACGTATAGTTGTCGTTATTTAGAGTGGGTGTGATGATACATAGAGTGTATCATTGTATGGACAACTAAGTAAACCAACCAAAGTCAAGTAATTTCGACGTTTTAGGGAGTTTGTCGTCAATGCACTTACTACGTATAACTTCTGCATTTTTAGTTCCATTTTAATTCACAGCCGTCGTTCGTCGGTTTTAAAAATTCAATATTTTAATCTCGAATATTGATTGTCGAGCATTTACATCACAAACAAAGCGAACGAATGAATTGTTTTTATTTTGTTTGACGAGGGATCAATCTGTCGCAGTGTTGGAAAGGGGATTTAATAAAATAGGTGTGTTTTTACTAATATTTTTTTACCTGTGATTTATTTAGCAAGAGACAGGAAAATATGGTCAAAACTGGGGAGGCCTACCTACGCTAAAGAGGCGACATCTACACAGGACTAAATCGATGAATTGACATACGAAATGACATGCAATATAATAAAATAAGAATTGACGGAATGAAATAAAGACATATCATCATCATCATCATCAGCAACATCATCAGCCAGAAGACGTCCACTGCTGAACATAGGCCTCCCTCTTTAACCTCCACACTGAACGACAGCCTGCCTTTTGCATCCACTGGATGCCCGCGACTCTCACAATGTCGTCAGTCCATCTAGTGGGAGGCCTACCTACGCTGCGTCTTCCGGTTTGTGGTCTCCACTCCAGAACCTTTCTTCCCCATCGGTTATCGGTTCTTCGAGCGATGTGGCCTGCCCATTGCCACTTCAACTTGCAAATTTTAACAACTATGTCGGTGACTTTGGTTCTTTGGCGAATATCCACGTTTTAAATTCTGTCGTGCAATGACATATATATACAATGTAATAATAGGGGACTTGATGAGATGACTAAATATATTTAAGAATGAGACA
Organism: Agriopis aurantiaria; assembly: GCA_914767915.1. Classification (NCBI taxonomy): domain Eukaryota; kingdom Metazoa; phylum Arthropoda; class Insecta; order Lepidoptera; family Geometridae; genus Agriopis; species Agriopis aurantiaria. The sequence continues at coordinate 3,618,242 of OU612003.1, forward strand.
GGAAAAGGCAGGTGCCGTTTCTCATCCTATAGATATGTTCTCCCATCCACAAATAGATCACATCAATAGCCCAGTTTTTTTTTTTAATTCTTGTTGGTACAATAGTTTTATATTCCATTTTATACACATTGCATAATTGTATTTTTATATTCAACAGGGTCTCTTTTGGCTTCGGCCCCGCCAATGCCTACCAAATGTCCGGGCTAGACCCGAGAATGTTTTGAAACTAATAACAAACTAAAGAATGTTGAATTATGATTCTAACAATATGAAATAATATAGATAGATAGATAAACTCTTTATTGTTCACACTACAAATTTAATACACACGATAAAACAGCTTAAACACTAGTGCAACAATCGGCGGCCTAATAATGGGTGGGGCTTAGAATAACTACTCAGAGAAGGTAGGTTTCCAAACAACGCCTTCTCAAAACGTAAGCTACAAATTCGCTTTGTAGCTTACGTTTCGATTGGTATTTTAAACGATTTAAGCAAGAAAATTAATGGATTACCTGTGGAATGTCACATCATAACTCTTATGCTGCTTTTCTGATTTGTTGTGGTACGATTTGACCGCGCAAATTATCATAGTAAAATTTTTATATTTTTTTTGGAGCCATATATGACACCATTTGAATGGCTCAAATTTTGCGAATGTACTTGGTTTCTTTGTGTAGTTATTCTAAGGGGTGGCTAACATAATAATGGGTAGGTGAATAAAAGCTATTTTATTTACTTTTCCTATAATTTATTAAGGGATATAGCCAAACTTTTGGCGGAGGCGACGGGTTACAATTCTGGCGCCTACTTTGGCCAAAATCTCAGCATTGGCATTCTAGCTACTTATCTTACTTTGAAGGACTTGGAATTCAATGATGCGATTTCAGGGTTGGTCCCATAGTAATAGTGATTCATAATGATGAGTACAATGACCTCCTTTCAGCTTAGTACAATCTATATGTCTACATTGTTTTTTTTATACTTAGTACTTACAAATTACTTTAAGTCAAGGCCTCAAAGTCCAGTGTTTGTCGCAGAAGGTTCTTCAAATTATGGATACATTGAATAGCAAGCTAATGAAGAAGCCTCTTAGTGAAGAGAAAAGTGGTTAGAATGCCAATGTTGAGTTTTTGGCCAATAATATAATAACAATGTGATTACTGATTTATCTATCAGAAACATAGATATCCAATTTACCTACATCAACCAATATCATATCAAATCCCCATCCAGAATCAGGTAATAAACATCAGAGCGGGCAATTTACCTATAGTAAGCCGCTTTGCTGCGTTCATAGTTTTCAGTGCTGAGGACGCTTTAAACCAGTATATTCGGACGATGAGATAAATATTATTTCTGTAAGGTTCTTTATGGGAAACGTAACTGAAACCTACTTATGATGCCTCTATTGTTACAATGGGTTACGCGGAAACGGTGTACGAAGCCGAAAGGGGTCCCCTGTACAGGTATCCATATGCAACGGTGACTGCTTACCATCAGGCAGCTAGTCTGCTTGTTTGCGTACTACAGCATAAAAAAGAAACAACGTGATGCTAGTTTTAAAACTGTTGTAGGTCATTGACTTATATACAGGGTTATTGGCCAAAACCTCTCGCACGCAGTTTCCTTACAGCATACCTAACAATTTTAGTTCAATAACTTTTAAATCATTGGCTATTTTTCTGATCTACTAACACAAAAACAATAGTATATTATACAACAAGTGCATAAAACAAGCCATTTTGCCGAGACATTTTTATCAGTCCGAGGCTAGGGCGAGGGCATATATTTTAGGCGATATAATTGATTTTGTGCACTCGGCTTTTCAATTTAATTGCGAGGATATTAAACAGTTATGGATGCAAAAAGCAGGCTGTCGTTCAGTGTGGAGGTTAAAGGGGAGGCCTATGTTCAGCAGTGGACATCTTCTGGCTGATGATGATGATAATGATGAATTTAAGTACCTATTTAAAATTTAAAATTACAAATTAATACATTATCATTTCACAAAAAAAATATTCCTATCCTGATCTATGGATGTTGAGAAAGATCCTACCGCGAAGGTGGAGGCTTCTGTACAGCAGTGAACGTCTTCTGGGTGATGATGATGATGATGATGAAATAGTCGGTGATGACAAACGAGTTTCACTATAATTTTCATTCCAATCCAGATAGCATTCGTAAAGACAGCTCTTAGTCTATAACTGAAAACCTGCGAGATCCCGTTAAATGGAAATTTCGCTTAATCCCTGCTAAATGCTGGATGTAAAAGTACATGTAAAATTAAACACTAAATATACATCGGTAGGTACTTAATTGGTTTAATTTAGCTTCGCTGATTGCAGATCACTTAGTGCTTTTACTCAGCGATTTGTCAGATATTCCCAGAATAAAAATTATCCTATGCCCGTATTTATAATCACTTTTCAAGGTAAAGTTTCAAGGTTAAACTGGTATGCCGTCTTTGGGAGTCCGCCATATTGGATTTAAAATGACGTCATTTACCTAACCATGCATTATCATCCAAGCTAAACGTCTATCCAAAATTTCAGTGCAATCGGTTGGGAATAATTGTTTTAAAAATCAGTTTGTAAGATTTGTCCCACACATACATAAAACTAACAGGGGGCTACCAACACAGAAAAGATAAGCAAATAGAACGGAAACGAGAAGGAAAATCTGTCGCCAGGCATTATGACAGACCCTTGATAATTTTTTTTTTTTTTTTTGAACCTTGATTGATCATTCTTATTTATGTCAACGCGTCGAACTCCGCATCCAAGAAACATGGACCTTTTGGGTTAGGTATCAAAGTTCTTTGTCCGCATCACAGTTGCTAACTGATTTCGAATGACTGAAGTTTATATGGGTGCAACTGGCTACAACAAATTTCTTACAAAATTGCCTTGACAGTGCTAATTTAAACAAAAAAATATATCTTTTCTGTGGCTACCACAACCTCAAAAACATTCTTATTATAATCGTATCTTTGTCTCGCTCTCTTGGCTAATGAGAGAGCAAAACAAAACAAAATAAGAATGTTTTTCAGGCTGTGGTGGCCCACCAGGGCAAGTTAAATAAAAGTTTGTAAAATATTATCACCACACCTTGACGTCCAGTTCCCAGCTGTGGCCAAAAATGTGGCCCAAAACTGTTGAAATTGCAGGAAAAGTAATAAAGTCAACAGCTGACCGTTTAACAATCAGGGATTGGAATTGAAACATGAAATAAATTAAACGAGCGAGTCGTCCGCTTAATAGCTCATTCCGTACCGTGCGCCAGTAGCTGGGGGCATCATACAGTATTGACAGTAAGGGTTACCAAAGTAACCCATTGTTGTTGTAGTTGGGTTTGATGTGTTAGATGTAAGTTGTTGTTTGTACTTTATTCTTAAAAAATGCGATATTTCTCATTTTTTACCGACTTCAAAAAAGAGGAGGTTATCAATTCGACTGTATGTTTTTTAGGGTTCCGTACCTCAAAAGGAAAAAACCGGACAAGTACGAGTAGGACTCGTGCTCTGAGGGTTCCGTTAGACGGAACCCTCAGAGCGCGAGACCAAAAAAAAACTAACTGAAGTTAAAATATTGAAAGACAAACTTAAGTTTGTAGTTTTTTTTTACTGGGCAAGTGCCTTTAATAACTAAACAAAATACAAGCTAAAACTAACACTACAAATACAGTTAGACTGCCCATAGACCGTTGAAGGTCTAAAGACAATCCAAATGCTCAAGCCCACTACCAGTTGGCAGCGTACCCAACATGCTGGCGGCATTACCACGTTGAATGGCAATGCTAATGCGTTGAGCCAGAAACACGCCAGCATTTTGGTCACGCGTCGCATTAACCAGGCGCTCTGAAAGATTTTTGAAAATGAGGTGAGCTCCCGGTCCCCAAGGGCCCAATGTCTCGACCCCAAACGCCTCAAATATGTAACTACTGCCGAGGTTAGCATATTTGCGACGCTTGTGCTGCTCTGCCGAATTAGCAGCCGCGCCAGCCCTACCCTGTGTCTCAGGAAGATGTGACGGCGCCAAAGTATCGACACAAGTTGCGTCCCATACAAGGGGCCGCCCCAACCTCCAGGGCACAAGTGTCATACCGTCAGGCCTCTTTCCATCGTCACGCGCAAGACCACTCGGTTTGAGCACAGCTGCGACATTGGCGGTGGAAAGTGCCCTGCGTATGATGTCGTTCAGGCTAGCGTGTCGGCCAATACGACCAGCGCTTCTCGAGCAAGAGAGACCATGGTGACCGAGCTGGTCAACAGCAGTACCACACTGACAGCGATGGGCCTCACAGCACCTCGCACCCAAGCGTAAGCTGACAGCTAGACGAAATGCGGTTGGATCTAAAAGGCTACCTGTGTTAAAAGAGGGCATGGCTTGCAACCAAAGTCCCGATTCCCAAACAGAGACAGCAAGAATACGAGCGCGATCTGCAATACTAGGACACGTATCTAGTAGCGATTTCCATGCTAGTTCGCAGATCGGCCGATCCCACAGTCTCTGGGAAGACAACTTTGAAGTTTGTAGTTGACAATAAGGTTCTTCCATACATCCCAACTACAAAATGTAAGTTTGTAATAGCAAAATAATTATTTTTAAATACCTTCAAATTTATAACTTTCGGATTTATTCCTATATATGTACTACTCTCTACGAGGGAGGCCTTTGTTCAGCAGTGGACGTTTACAGGCTGATGATGATGATGATGATGTACTATGAGACCTTGCCTCTTGCCAAATTTCATGATTCTAGGTCAACGGGAAGTACCCTATAGGTTTTGATTCCCCTGTGAAATCGCAAAATATACGACATAAAAGAACCCTAAGAGCGCGAGACCAAAAAAAAAACTAACTGAAGTTAAAATATTGAAAGACAAACTTAAATTTGTAGTTGACAATAAGGTTCTTCCATACATTCCAACTACAAAATGTAAGTTTGTAATAGCAAAATAATCATTTTTAAATGATATACCTTCATATTTATAACTTTCGGATTTATTCCTATATATGTGCTATAAGACCTTGCTTTTTGCCAAATTTCATGATTCTAGGTCAACGGGAAGTACCCTATAGGTTTTGGTTTCCCTGTGAAATCGCAAAATATGCGACATAAACGTTCATATCTTTTGATTTCGTTGACTTACAACTTTTATTTTTTTACAGCCGAAAGAAACCGTAGACCCAAGTATTTAGTATAAATTTCAACTTGCTACCTTTACGCGTTCTTGAGAAAAACGGTCTTGACAGACGGGCAGACAGACAGACGGACAACGAAGTGATCCTATAAGGGTTCCGTTTTTTTCCTTTTGAGGTACGGAACCCTAACTCACAACCCTCCCTAACCCTCAACTACAAACTTAAGTTTGTCTTTCAATATTTTAACTTCAGTTAGTTTTTTTTTTGGTCTCGCGCTCTGAGGGTTCCGTCTAACGGAACCCTCAGAGCACGAGTCCTACTCGTACTTGTCCGGTTTTTTTTGTATGTATGTTACGCGATTACTGCGCCAATTTAGAATTGTTTTGGATGATTCTTTTTTTGGTTGGTAGGTCATATCTCATAGGTGGTCCCATATAAATTTTATCGACATTAATTCAGCGCTTTTCTACTTTTTCGTTTCAGTTTGTAAATGTAAGTATAGTAATGAAGTCAATTCTTTTTTTTTACCAAAAATTATTTTTATATAAAGAAGAAAGTGGTGTTCCTAATTCATTTATTTTTGTTGTTCCTGTAATAAAAATCTGATATTTTGCACTTTAAACTTTAATTAATCTTTGTACATACACAAAATCTTTACATTTCAATACTGTTTCCATCAGCGCAACAAATCGTATGATTGAGTCGTTTTTAGCACTATTTCTAAGCTAAGTGTTAACATGAACAAGTGGCAACCGGAGGTTTCCCTCGTTATCCTGCAGGTACCGTATATTAATTTAGGATATAAGATACCTATATTCCAAATTACACAACCACATATTCCGTATTTATAATATTAGTGTTATGCAGTATAATTTTAATTACGTTGGCGTATAACAATGTAGACTTCGCAATTAGACGTCTGCAAACGATTTTGGGTCGCCTGTGTGCGTGCTATCGTCCCGTTGCTACCATAGCTATCAGTGTCCTTACTGAAATTATACGCTTGTAGGGCCCTGAATTAATTATAATCACAATTTAGAGCCGAGGTCCATCTCGACTGTATGGACTATCTCGTTACGTAACGTGACCCATATTTTGCAGTGGACGTCTTTTGGCTGATGATGATGAGAAGCACTTTCCTTATCTAGCGTAATATACTGATGGACCAATAACACAAAAGTAGGATGCATGTATGCAATGAAATTAAAAATGTACACCTATCAAGTTTTGGCACATCAAAGTTGTTAAAAATTAGATTGCCTAGGCCTTAAGTAAGTACCACTGTAGTGAACAAAACATGCACATTTTTAATGCACATGCAATGAACATTGCAGACATTTCGAACGTAATTCTGTATGCTAATACGGCTACAATTACTTTAGCACATGTTTTTGAATGGTATTTATGGAAATGACCGATGAATTAGAGCTTGGGTGCAGTGATTAACTCTAAAGAGTACCTAACTAGTAATCTATATATATCATGAACCATGATCTATATATATAAAATTGAAATTCACTACTCACTCATTCACTCACTCACTCATCACGAAATCTCGAAAACTACTTGACCTACGAAGTACTTATTGGATGTAGAGGTCCGTTACGAAAGGATTTTGCGAAAGGGTCGAATTAAAGGGGGCAAATGGAGGTTGAAAGTTTCTATGGAAGTCCTTTGTTTTTGATGTTAGGGACATGACATTTGGTATTCAGGTTACCTACTGGTTTAACATAAATAAATACTGTAAATTTTTTTCCGAAAAAGACAGATTAAGGAGGGGAAATGGGGGTTAACATTTTTTGTTGACAGTTTTGTAATTACGAAGCTGACATTTGGCAAGTAGATTACTTATAGGGTGTAGAGGTCCGCTAAGAAAAGATTTTGCGAAAGGGCTGAATTAAGGGGGGCAATGGAAAAATAAACAAATAAAGTTTTTTTTTGTTTAAAATGTACATATACAGCTTCGCTGACAAGTATTTACATAGTGTCTGGTTATAATGCTCAATCTCAATTTCAAGTGTTGCTAAACAGATCGAAGTCGCATGTTTACGAGATACTTTAACCCTGTGAAAGTATTTTGGATATTTATTCTCTTTTTCGAATAAAGAAAGTACAGCTGGACAAAAAAAGGATAGCTAAAAATCACACTGGTTCATGCCAGGCCACAATAAAAAAAGTGCACGCAAATTCACGCAAGAATTATTTGCGTTCGAATTTTGAAATAACGAATAGAATCGACGTATCGTGCCAACCGTACGAAATGAATTTTAGTAAAAACCAACAGCCATTCTAAAAATGCCTATTCTAAAAATAGTTTTCGATGAAAATTAAAAATGAAAATAAAAACATTTTATTACTGCATAAACAATAAAATATTTACAGAGATATTATGCTAAAGTAAATTAAATAATTATTTTTATACAGAGATTTTTGTATCTTTTAATGAATTATCTAACGATCCTTATACTAGGCACAGCCTGTATCATGAAGACCTGTATACGATTACAAGTACCTATTAGGTAAATCTCTGCTGACTTAATGAAATAAACCGGGCAAGTGCGAGTCGGGCTCGAGCACTGACGGTTCCGTCCCACACAAAATACAATAAGGTCATCCAAGTAAACGAATTACCAGTCATCATAACATCTATACTAATATTATAAAGAGGAAAGATTTGGTTGTTTGTTTGTTTGCATTAAATAGGTCCCAAAACTACTCAACCGATTTGAAAAATTCTTTCACTGTTGGGAAGCTACACTATCCCCGGGTAACATGGGCAAAATTATATTTTCAATAAAAATAGGGATCCTTACTAAAACTCCAATAATGTAACCCAAGGTGTAAAAAAAGATTTAAAATTAACTTTGCGTGTTTGACAGTTTTAAGACAGGACAACGTCTGTCAGGTCAGCTAGTATATTAAAACTTGGTAATAAACAGAAATTTGTCACCGACTCGGCCATTATTTATTATTTGTTCTTATACTTTAGAGTTTGTACTATAATCATGCAAAGCTTGGACGCTTGTACGTATTATCGTTTTAACCTACCTAAGGAATAACATTATTATTAGTGAGATAATGGCATCGATTCTGATGTACTCTAAACTAAACTAAACTAAATTTGACAGCTCTAAAATTGTTGCCACCCTTCTCTCACATATTAAAATGAAAAGAGAGGCAGAGAATTTTAGTCCTGTCAGATTGGTTTAGTTTAGTGAGAGGTATGACAGAATCGAGGCCATTGTGACGATGACCACTTATTAACAGATAATTATTGATCACAATGTCAACGACCGCAATACAAAACTTTAGACGTGTTTTAGTTATTAATGTTTATAAACATAAGATAACCCGCAATCAAATGTCAATGATCCATTAACTGATTCTCAAACTGACCTATGTTTACATTCATTCATTTACTATATCGATAACATAATTCTGTTTCAAATAATTTTATACTATCTATCTGTTTATCATTTTAACTAAATAACAAGAGATTCTATAAATATAAATTAAAATTACCTTCTATCACATAATCAGCCATTAAACGTCCACTGGTGAACAAAGGCCTCTCTCTTAGAGAGCTGTTGCCAAATATGACAATGCAAAATGACCTTGACCTTTGCCATATAAAAATTTGAATGAAAATTTATTGAAGCTAAAACAAGTCAGACTGAGTTAGGTTGTATAACTTGTATAACGAAATCTTGATTTAGGCAGGGCTGAATTCAGATCTCTGGAGGCCCTGGGTCAACAATGGAGTGGAGGTACCTTGTTATTTTTCGATAGGTTAAACGATTTGTTACATTGAAGTGTTTGAATAATTTATTGTGAGACAAATCAAGTTATTTTACGCATATATACTGCACTAAGCCGAAAGGAGGTTATTGTATTCATCATTATGAACAACTTTTAATACAGGTACCAAATATGAAATCGCGAAAAAAATATCAGCTGTTCCATAGAAATCCGTCCATTCACACTCGATAAAATTTATGTTACAGCCTTAGAATAACTACACAAAGAAACCAAGTACATTCGCAAAATTTAAGCCATTCAGATGGAGTCATATATGCCTCCCAAAAAAATAATAAAATTTTTACTATGACAATTTGCGCGGTGAAATCGTACCTCAACAAATCAGAAAAGCAGCATAAGAGTTATGGTGTGATATTCCACAGGTAATCCATTAATTTTCTTGCTTAAATCGTTTAAAATACCAATCGAAACCTAAGCTACAAAGCGAATTTGTAGCTTACGTTTTGAGAAGGCGTTGTTTGGAAACCTACCTTCTATGAGTAGTTATTCTAAGGTTACAGCTGTTTTTTTTTTCGAGATTTCAGATTTGGTACCCGTAGTAAAAGTTGTTCATAGTGATGAATACAATAACCTCCTTTCAGCTTAGTGTAGTCTATTTGCAAAACAGAATTTGATTTGTCTCACAATAAATTATTCAAACACTTGAATGAAACAATTTTTTTTACTTCTAAAAAATAACTAGGGATTTCCTCTCCTTTGTTGACCCAGGGCCTCCAGACCTCTGAATTCAGCCCTGCCTAAATTAAGATTTCGTTAAACAACCTAACTCACAGTCTACCTTGTTTTAGCTGCAATTAATTTTTGACTAATTTTAATATATCAAAGATCATTAATTCATTTACGTTGCCTTCATTATGTAGATAGTGGCTTACTTAACATGCAAGTAGTGATGTGCGCGGTTAATTTTTGCAATATCGATAACGACTTGCCCAACATTCGATATCTGGGATCGAGTGGGAGCTATCGTGTTTCATAACGAGTGTGCTCACCTTGTGAGGCAAGATTGTTACATGTTAGTAGGGCTGGTTAGGGTTGGCACTGAGGAATGTTAATTAAATTAAAGTTTATGATTATTTAATTTCACACTAAAACTACGTTTTATATTACACTAGATGCGCTCGCGGTTTCATTAGCGTGAACATTTCCTCCGAAACCGTATTTATTTCTTGGATAAAAAGTACCTTCTGTCCTGTACCGTAAAAGTACCCTGTCAAACGCCGGCTCCTGAACTATATTTATTCAAAAATCACACCGATCCGTTGGTTTCCTGCTGAAAAAGGAACACAATAATAAAAAACAAACACACATTCGCGTTTTTAATATTAGTATCTTTTAAAAATAAATTACATTACTTTTTATTACATGTATTTAACATTATAATAACTGTGCAATATAGAAAACATTTTGTCATTCATTGAAATCAATCAAATCTTGTATTACATGAAAATTTGCTTAAAATATCTTATAAAGCATAATAAAATAAAATTATACAAAATATTTTTCAACACCACTCGAAGTGGACTAATATAATTGTAATGTTGACTGTGATCGAAAGCTCGAATTAACGGGTCCTTAAGTAAATGCCTAATTTATAAAATAATGCTATTATTAGTATTATTATTATAATCTTCACAGAGACAACCCTAACCATGTTTTAAATGTTTATCTGGACTTATCAAGTATTATTTAATTTAGGTAAAAATATGTACCTTTCGCTCGACGTTTCGTCGCAACCCTAACCATTTACAAATGCATTTCAAATGACGTTCCGTTGCATAAATCTAAGAAACCTTCAAATAAATACTTTTTAAATCTCAAGTCGTCTGTATGTGGCCAGTGTGCGATCTCGAATTCGTAATTCGATTAACTATCTTATCGAAACTTTATGCCATACCATATCGATTTTTGCCCACGACAGAACATAATACCTCCTACTAGATGCGCACGGGTACTAGTGGACTTTCTCTCAGAAGGCGTTTGGAGTCAAATAACTAGAGGAAAAATAGGGTGTGAAAACCAGTATCCGTTTATCATATTCAAGTTTGACGCTTCAACGCCATACAAAAAATACATTTTGTTTAATTTATGGGGTTGGTTTTTAAGATGAAATATGCTTCAAATTTGACGATTCCTCATCACGAATATTCAAAAGTAGATCTTTAAAATCGATTAATTGACATTATTTCTTTATGTTTAATAAATGTTTTTGAAATATTTTATTCGGATGTGTTCACCGATACACGATTAAAGAAATTTGGCTCTATAGAAAAAATCGTGAACTTTCCTAAAAAACACCCGATTTTACGTTCCCTTCAATGGATTGAATCAACTTCATTCTGATTCTACACAAAATATTTTTATCAAAAAAAATTGTGTCTTATCCTAACAATCATTCAAATACTTTAGTGGTCGCAGTTTTTTGTAAAAGTTTAAGATTATTTATAGAAAATAAAGAAAAAATTAATATTGAAAATATATGAAAGGGCGCACTCCGTATTACCATCATACAAGAGTACGACGTCTACCATTGCCATTTATGTGGGACTACCTCGAGAGCTTCCTCTACATAATAAAAAAAAACCATACGTAACTAGGTCATAATTATCGTGTACTTGGTGTACATATATATATAAATACTAGCTGTTGCCCGCGACTTCGTACGCGTAGACTTTCATATAAACTTTCAACCCCCTTTTGTCCTCCTTAATTTGGCTCTTTCTCAAAATCCTATACATCGGACCTATACACCCCATAAGGAATCTACTTGCCAAATGTCAGCTTCGTAGGTCAAGTAGCTTTTGAGATTTCGTGATGACGAATCGTCAAATTTGAAGCATATTTCATCATTTTTTTTTTTTTTTTTTTTCGTTTTTTAAAAAACGGACCGTATTGAGATCCTTCCATCGCGCGTCGGTTAAAAAAGTTTAGTAGTTAAGTAAAGTAAACCAGTGCTTCTTTCTGCTGGGTTAAGCAATTACAGAATCGTTTTACTTTGCAGAACAATTTTCCTGCAATATCAAACGTAAAACGTTCCTTGACACCAATAAGTGAACCTCACTTGAAAACTTTAGCACGGAATGAAGTTAACTTAGAATAAAGGTAAATACGAAGCGCTGAAGTGTTTTCACTGTGTACTGACTGTAATCACCTGATGTTAGGGTACGGTTATGGTGCACAAATTGGCAAAAAACCTATATTTTATTTTATTATAAATATTAAATAATTCATTTAATCCCAAATCCAGTTATTTAAATTAACAATCATATAATAATTACCAACGAACAGTTTTCTAGCAGCAAAAATAGTTGTGCCAATGGGCCCCAAACTAGGCAAAGCCTGTATCTTGGGCGCCCTATAGCCAGTTAACAGCTTCTGTTAATGCGCTTATTGTCTTATACTTACAGTAGAAATGTAAAGAAAATTTATATATAATCTAAGGCTTGCGTTTGACTCGTGAAGATTGGGATTGCAGTTGATGAGATTTTTGTGACCGTGGCCGTCGTCTTAAGAAGAAAAAACAAAACAACTTCTCTCTCTCCCCTCTCCTTCCCCATCTCTTATTAATTTCAACTTGCACGATCTAATTTCCTCCTGCCCATTTTTCTATCGGACTGCCAGAGCGGGCACGAAAAATCGTCACCGCTTTACGGTTCATATTCCAAAAACCCGTACGATGCGCTTTGATCCCACATTTATTGTGCGGACTGCCAGTCTGTCTAGACTGAATGGGAAATTCCCCGAAGGTACGATCTGGGTGTCTTCAAATCATGAGTGAATCGGTTTCTTCTAGGCAAGCGTGCTCCAACGTAGACCGCGTCACCGCTTAACTTCAGGTGAGATGGTGGTCAAACGCAAGCCTATTATTTATAAATAATATAAATAAACTTTTTTGTACCAAAAATATTGTTTGGTTGATTTAATCAGGCATTACTTTGCGAGAGGTAATCTTCAAAACTGTTACTCTGACTAATCTCTAGCGTATTTCCGGCACAGGTAATCTTTGTTAATGATATAAATTTAACCTAATCTGCAACAAAAATAAATTTATTCTTGAACAAAAAATTCTCGTACCTGATACTCATCATCATCATCATCAGCCGTAGGACGTCCACTGCTGGACATAGGCCTCCTGTCCATCTTGTGGGTGGACGTCCTACGCTGCGCTTACCGGTCCGTGGTCTCGTTGCGCGACTTTGAGCTTGTTTATGAAGCCCATATGAGACCACGTTTCAGTGCCGTATATCATCACTGGCAACACACACTGGTCGAAGACTTTCGTCTTAAGGCAATGAGGGATTTTAGACGAGAAGTTTACCCAATGCTGCCCAGCCGAGTTGGATTCACCGATTGACCTCTTCCTTGAAGTTATACCTGATACCTGAAACTAATTTGTACTACCTTATCGAGCGTTTTTAACTATGGAGGTTCGTATCATGTTGAAAGGAACGATGTTTTTGAGGATGTGTTATTCATCTCGTTGGTATAGTAGCTATGTGTATATTATACTCGCTTTTTTAATTTATAAGCTATATTAGTTTTGCCCAGTTTGCTCTAACAATCTCGGTTGCTTTGCTCGTAGAAACAAACTATTAAACAAATATTCAAAACTAAATATTTAAGTCACACAAACATAGGTACTCATCTAATCGCACTTACACTCCATTTACACGCACGCACGCGCGCGCACACACACACACACACACACACACACACACGCACGCACACACACACAACACAAAGATATTAAATTTATAATATGTATGTTCCTTAAGGTATGTGTTTTTAATTAATATTTAATTTAAATTATATATAATTGTTACTGTTCCCAGTTTTGGGGAAGACACTGTCTGCTGCAACACAGCTCACGCTAACGCAGCAGGCAGGGATTCTACCTGTATTTTGTGCTTCTTATATAACAATAAATAAATTTTGTATTTGTATTTTTGTATAAAAAAAAACTGTTTTTTGTCTTCTTTATAGTTTTGATAGTTTTCCTTTTATCGTTTACCCTGCTGTTGAATTTACTTGCTTTGCATAAATATTTTGTTTGCGTTGCTTGCCTTGCTCCTATTATTTTCCTTTTTTTTTTTCCGCTTCGCTTGTCACTGTTTCACTCCACCGCTACAGCGATTGCATTCAGCGCCTCATTCCCAGTAATGTTGCTGCATTCACATCGACTGAAATAGATTACGGACCTCTCAACTTCTGTAAATTCAAATTTTCAAATTCAAAATATTTTATTAATGACAACTAAATATCCATTGGGTTGGTACAAACAAAACTTCAAAACTATTGTTAGATAAAAATACAAAAAATCATACAAAACTAACAATATTTATATATATATTTTTTTTTTTTTTTTTTCACGCTCCCTCGGAACCTCTGCACTTATAACGACTGAGTAAGAAATAATTTCCTACTCAGCCATCACCCGCACAAAATGCTCGAGTATAGGCACGTGAAAATCTTCTGCCACTATTTTTAAGATACTGTTCCGACTTCCCCGCACCCTCCTCATCAGTGATGCCACTTTCTTTCGAATGACGGCATGAAAGCCATCTGCTTTTAAAAAAAGCTATCTGCTTTTGTTAAGCTTTGATATAAATAAAGCCCAAAAATAATTAAACATAGCGTACGTAGCTTAATTATAGGTTTAAATATGTGTAGTTTTGAGCTTTTCAAAGAGTACCTACAGTATACCCGAACAAAAGTAAAAAAAAAATATTTGTGTTTTTCTTTATTACTGTTTTGGCTTCACGAGTTTTGTGTTATTTATTCAATCAAGTTTTCATAACTTAAGGTAAAAACCATCAGCTCTAGCCGTAAAAGAAGTCTTGGCCCAGTTCTAGTCACGTCTAAGCAAACTGGTGGAAGCTGCTAGTGGCTTCTATGGAATTCTAAAAACAACACGCAAAGTCGTTTACAACATTTATTACAACATATGACTTTTACAACATTTTTCTTTAAAAAGTTTAAAAAGCTTTTATGCCTTTTCGCACTTTTGAACAAAACAAAACAAATGAGCTTTATTCGATGGCAATATTTTTTTATTACATAACTGAAAGATGCAAAATGAAGGTTCTTTTTTCAAATGAGAGTTCCTTTTGTGGGCGCTTGTAAGACTTCCGGGCTGGGTATTATGTTTTATTATTATAGGGATGCGAAAGGTTAATGTCGATAATAATATTATCGATATTTTAAGTAGGTAACTTGACACTTGACAGGTGGCGCTAGTAAATGTCTATTTTACAAGCGAAAAAAATATTATTAGTATTCTATTTTGTCTAGGTATTTTACAATAGCATAAACGCTAGTTACACAATTTGTTTAAGTGGCAGTTTATAATAATTTAAACAGATTCTCATTTAAAAGCATTTTGTAACTAATGTAATGTGTACGCATGCCTGGCGCACTCCTCATTTTAGATGAAGCTACAAGGAGCCGACTTGTCGGACCTGCCACGCGATAGATATAGTAACGCGACAAGAGAGTAACGCAATTGACAGAGAAGCAACTTCTAGGTTAATTTAGCTGTAGGTAATTAGCACTCGCACGTTCTGAATTGCACTTTATTGTGTAGTAGCAAGAGTTGCTATGACCACAGACGACTGATATGTCGTCTGTGACGTGAGTTTTCTGTGAGGCCTGCAACCCCTTTTTATGTTTTACAAATGTGCGGGCGACGTTAGTCAACTCGCCCGTGCCATCCCCAGGACAGTCGTCCTTCTAAGACTAAGAGAAGTCCACACCACTCGCGAAGCGTTGCTTAGAATGAATGAAACATATACTGTGTCTTAGTTATTATGTAGAATAATTTTTTTTATTTAAAAAGTTAAAATACATTAAAAAGACGAGAAGACCCTTTATAAAATCTATATATTCCATGATAATATTTACCATGTTGAGTGTAAAGATATAAATATAAACTATATCCAGCGCTAAAAAAAGAAATTATAAATAATAATAACATTCTTTTAAATGTTTTTAAAAAAAATATAAATTCAAATAAAACATAATTTTTTTAATAATTTTTTAACCGTTAACTCAATTTCTTCTAATTCCTGATTTGGGTGTTGAATTGGTTTAAAAATAACCTTAATTGGTATATAAATTAAAAAAAAAACCTTATAAGATTTATTATCAACCTGTCTATGTAATATTAAAATTTGTACTATTGATTGAACTGAATTATCGTGCTACAAATCCATTTATTTTGCCCTGCACACCTTACACAAATTAATATCTTTTAGGAAAAAAATATATAAGATGAATGAATGAGAGAAAATATAATTGAGAACATAATCCCGTCTCTAGCTCACGTAAACCAGTAATCATTTACAACAAATTAATTAATTTCCCTTAGAGCTGACCCACAATAAAGATGTTTATCGACACCGGCCTTCCTTACTCCCTCACCAATGGCTATTTCATCCCGAAGGATTATTAGGCATTATATATCTACCCATTTGCCTTTACACCTGTTTGCCCTTCCCTCCGAAATGTTTTCATTAAACTTTGTTAATTTTCCCTTTTGCTACAGTGCGTTTTAGTAGCAGTGATGAGAACAAATCCAGTATAAATAAGATGGCATCATCACGTTTTGTAGCCATTTATAATATGATTACTTAATGCCCAGTATATATTTTCATTAGGTATGTGACAGTTCTTATCTTTTGTCTATCTATATATAGGTACATAATAATTAAAAATGAATCCCTATTTACCTTGGTCACGCTATATCTTGAGAACGACTTTACCGATTTCATTCATCGATTTTTTAAAGATTTTTAATACTGTGTGGAAGGTTCTCATGGAACGAAAAATAAAGAAAATTGCGCAGAAAATTGGAAAATTTCAGAAAACTTAACGACGATTTAAACTTTGACAGTTTTAAGAAAGGACAACGTCTATCGGGTCAGCTAGTCTATACTAATATTATAAAGAGGTAAGATTTGATTGTTTGTTTGTTTGTTTGAATAGGCATTGAATAGGCTTCGAAACTACTGAATCGATTTGAAAAATTCTTTCACTGTTGGGAAGCTACACTATCCCCGGGTGACATAGGTTATATTATATTTGAAAAAAAAAGAGGATCCTTACTAAAAACTCCAATAATGTAACCCAAAGTTTAAAAAACTAAGACTTACACCCGTGCGAAGCCGGGATGCGTTGGTAGTCATACTAATATTATAATTATGCGAAAGTGTGTTTGTTTGTTGGTTTGTTTGTTCCTCTTTCACGCTGCAACGGAACAACGGATCGATTTGATTTTTTGCATGGGTATAGTTCAAGAGCCAGAGAGTGGCATAGGCTACTTTTCATCATCATCATCACCATCACCATTTTTCATCACTACGCGGGTGAAACCGCGGGGCGCAGCTAGTAATATATAAAATGCGATGTGTGTATTTATATATGTTTCTTATGGACTCCGAAACGGCTAAATTGATTTTGATGAACGTTTCAGGCAATCTTCAGATTCGCCCATAGAGTGATCCTGTGAAGTTTGGTAGTGATGTCAGCTGACATACTTTTTGCTGTTTCATGGTTGGTCCCGTAATCCCATGGTATAAGTTGATTATGTTGACGAGTACAATGACCTACTTTTGGCTTAGTACCAAAGTATATTTTTTACAACGGACTAGGCACGCCACGGACTGGTAAGCGCAGCGTAGGACGTCCACCTACAAGATGAACAGACGACCTAAAAGAGACCGCTCGATGTAGGCCGCTTCCAACCGGCTCTTTTGGAAATCGATACGGGGAGGCCTAAGTCCAGCAGTGGACGTCCTACTGCTGAAATTATGATGAACACTAAACTAATTCTAAACTAAAGAAAATAAAATAAAAAGTACATAATGTTTCTTTTTCTTAACGTGCCATTATATTCTTAAGGTAAGAACTTATATTCTTTGTCCATTATATTACACTATCTCATTATGCTCAACCTCATTAGGTCTTCCTAATTATTTTATCGCATGTTACACGATAATTAAATAGACAATTTTAAGAATGGAGATAGGTTAATGTAAGATAAATGAAGATATTTCACTACAACACCGCTAGAGTTGCAGGTTTTCGTAGAAGGTGATTTCTACTTACCATCAAGAGGACCACAAGCTTGTTTGCC
Organism: Agriopis aurantiaria; assembly: GCA_914767915.1. Lineage (NCBI taxonomy): Eukaryota > Metazoa > Arthropoda > Insecta > Lepidoptera > Geometridae > Agriopis > Agriopis aurantiaria. The sequence continues at coordinate 3,636,337 of OU612003.1, forward strand.
GATCTTTTTACCAAAATTTTTTAATTACGTATCAAAGAGTGAAGAGCGATGGTGGCCGAGTGGAAGTATGTGCGCTTTAGAAGCTGACGGCATCCGCTTTGATCCTTGACCCTGCACCAATAGTAACTTAATAAATTATGTGCATTTTCGATGCCTAAGCACAAAAACTGTGAAGGAAAATCGATCATCGTGAGGAAACCGGTATGTCCAAAAACCTCAAAAGTATAAAAGCATATGATATTCACCAACATGCTCTGGGCCAGCATGGTGGATTAGGGTCCATCCTCTCTCGCTGAGAGAAAACCCGAATCCCAGCAGTGGGAACATGATAAACTGAAATGATGACGATGATGATGATAATGATGAGTGTGTAAATTTTAATGTAATGGTCAATGATATATTCTGTTATATATGAACAAAAATTATGCTGTTCGTCGGTAAGCTCATCACTTAGAACGACTGGATTGATTTGGCTATTTTAGTCCAAATTACATTTATATGGAAAGAAGCATTCACAATCTACAATTCTATATCTATCAGCTTTCATCACTTCCCCGTATTGTTCTTCCAAAATGGGTTTCTTAGCGAAAGGGTTATTCCTTTGATGAGGTGTTAAAAGGGGTGGCTCTTGGAAGTTTTTTTAATAATCTGCGTTGAGGGAGCTTAACGAAGGCAATGATTGGTGGATAATAGAAGCTTATGGACGCTGTTAAGATATTACTTTGAAGCTTTGGTTTCAAATTATACGGGATTGTTTTAATTGTTTTTGGTAACTAACCTTCAAGTTATTGAATACAGTGGGCTTAGTGTGAGTTTTTCTAGTTGCGTCAACGTACACGACCGCGTTAGCGTAAATCACGATTTGTATGAAAAAAGAACAACGCCACCTGGCGCCATGTAGATGAAACTGCTCTTATTTCATAGAAATCGTGGTTTACGCTAACGCGCTCGTGTACGTTAACGCAACTAGAAAAACTCACACTAGGCCCACTGGAGTCGCGGTTTGAGACATTTTGACGACTGTTGAAAAGTCGCTGGCATCCAGTGCATGCAAAAGGCAGGCTGTCGTTCAGTGTGGAGGTTAAAGGGGGAGGCCTATGTTCAGCAGTGGACGTCTTCTGGCTGATGATGATGATGATGATTATGAAATGTATATTTTTTTTCACTGCAATGTATCGTGTAGAAGCAAATAAATTGCATTCAAAAAACTAGCACAATAATTTGTGGTTAACATTCAGATTTTTCAAGGTTTTTTTTAAAGCCTTGGTAGCCTGTTTGAGAGACCACTAGATTTGAAGGCGTGGGGTCGCGGGTTCAAATCCTGGGCCCGTACCAATGAGCTCTTTGGAGTTTATGTACGGATTATCATACCAGTGGCTTTTCGGTGAAGGAAAACATCGAGAGAAAACCTGCATACGTACGAAGAAGGAATTCAATGGCGTACGGCTTGTGAATCCACCAGCCCCGCTACTGGACCAGCGTTGTGGATATGACCCAATCGCCCTTTTAAGGGTAGGCCAAAATCCAGCAGTGGACTACTCTTCAGTTTTTAGATTTTACAGCAGCTGTCAGAGCTTTATATGGAAGACAAAATAAAAATAACGTTAATGGAAAAAAAGGGGGTTGTCTGTAAAGTCGGTTTACGGACGATAATTTTACGTGATAACGCTTAGGCCGATCGTGCCTCTCTATCGCTTGTTCCGCCCTCTCGCTTGCACGCGCGCCTCAGGCGGAAAGTGACAATTTTTCGTGCGTGCAGCCGGCGTCCGTCGTTTTATAAGACGTTATCACGTCAAAAGGGATATTAAAAAACAGCTCACAGCTTAGATACATGTTTAACGTCATTTATGATCAGGAGAGATTTATGTTCAAACACCTAGCTAGCTAATATAGTTTATGTAAAAACGCGAACAAAAAAGTTTACTTGAAAATGCATTAAATTAAAATGCTCACCTCTTTCAGTAAATAAGATATATGTATTATATTTTTATTGTTGACTAATATGCTTTCGCTTGGTCTACGATAAAGCAAGAAACCGATTAAAAATATTGTAAGATATATTATATACTCAAATCCTAAAATTATGTCACCGTATTTATCATTAAATATGCAGGAACATAATATCGACACCATTTTGTTTCGGAAAGACATACGTAATATGGAGCAGTAAATTTTACGGGACATAAATTTCAACAGCTGACAATATATGGGCGTTATTAATGCCTTAGGAAACAGACACTTCAACGTGTTGTCTCGTATGACGTATAAATTGTAACTAGTGTTGGACATTATCATGGAAAATTTATGTCTTTAGGACTTTATCGATAAAATTTCATCGACTATTTGTGTTTAAAATGTATGTCGCTTGGTTTTTTGTGCTACAAAGTATTTCGTCATCATCAGAATTTCTTGTTTCCACTGCTGGGTTACAGATCTTCTCTCAGAGAGAGAGGATAGACCCTAATCCACCATGCTGTCTTAGTAAAAGTTGGTGAATATCCATAAGTATGTGTTGGTGTATGTGTGTGGTGTGTTAAAATATTCCGAATACTTGAATAGCTTCTATAGATCATCATTTCAGCCATAGAACGTCCACTGCTAGACATAGGCCTTCCCCATCGATCTCAAAAGGGCCAGTTAAAGAGGCCTGCATCCGGTCTCTTTTAGGTCGTCCATCCATCTCGTGGGTGGACGTCCTACGCTGCGCTTACCGGTCCGTGGTCTCCATTTGAGAACCTTTCGGCCCCATCGGCATCTGTTCTGCGTGCTATGTGCCCAGCCTACTGCCACTTCAACTTGCTAATCTGGTGGGCTATGTCGGTAACCTTCGCAATAGTTTCTATAATAGAGCCATATAGAATATAAATTTTAGGTTTTAGAAACTATATCTACTCATAGCTCAGTTTTAGTTTTTTTTTGTTATTTTTTAATATTTCCGTATTAAAATAAAACACAATTATCAGAATCATCTTAGAATCAAAAGTTACTGTCAAAATAAAGTCCCTTAATGTCTAAAATCTATCGACAATAATAATAATATCTACTGCACCATTCCCAACACTACCAAGCTTGTGCAAGATTGGCCTTAGGTTATGCAGCAAGCACGATGTCTGAAACAAGCTTCCAGTTTGTGCTTAGATAATGCCTCGCTAGTAGCCCGGAGAAATACATACGATAGAACAGTAATAGGCAACTTGTACCGTCAGATCTAGATCAGGTAATAGGTATATGCGTTCATCATCATCATCGTCATTTCAGCTGTATAACATCCGCTGCTGGAGATAGGCCTCCCCTATCGATCTTCAAAAGGGCCGGCTGGAAGCGTTACTGGAAACTTATTCAAAAACGTCATTTTAAACAATGCCTAGGTATTGTAGTGATAATGCGAAAAAAAATTTTTCGTGATTTTTCCAAAACTACATAGTAGTACAGCCGGTAGTCAAGTATCCACCACTTTACTAGGGCATGACTTGGACTTGACCGTAACTTAATTTGCTGGACTCTTAGTGGGACTATGACTTGTTTCAATATATTTTACAAAACTTGAAAATATTTCAATACTTGACACCGGGAAATGCACAAGACGTGCGACGCCAAAATCCACTCAACAGAATAGATAGAATAAGAAAAGCCAAAAGAAAGTTTTATTGTCTATAAAACCGAATTCAATACATTTCCGGTAACATTATGTATGTATGTATCATGTGTTCTATTGCAACACGAGTACGAATTAACTATATCTGTATTATACGATTGTCATGATTATGTGTCTGATATTAGTAGTGATACGATAATTATATTTATATATTATCAGTGAGCTATATCACACTAAATGCTAAAGTTTGTTGTGTGTGTGTGTGTGTGTGTTTTTGTCTGCACTCAACTCCGCAACGGCTTTGGATTTGAATGAAATTTGAAGTACCTTATGCCCTGAATTAACACTTAGTTCTAGTTTTAGTTATAAAACTAGACCACCGTAGACCGCACTATCGCTTAACATCAGGCGATTTGGCGGTCAAGCTCAAGCCTATTATTTATAAAATAAAATAAAAGTTTAAGGTAGTTTTTATTTTACTTGTAATTTTTATTGAATAAATAAATTGGTACAATTATAAGTGAGTGAGCTTATAAATAAGTTTTAGAGGTATAACCCAATTGTATCTACTTTTAAATTCCTAATCAATTCACTACATAGTATAAAACAAAGTCGCTTCCCGCTGTCTGTCCGTCCCTATGTATACTTAGATCTATAAAACTACGCAACGGATTTTGATGCGGTTTTCACCATCAGTTAGACAATTTTTCACGGAAGGTTTATATATGTAACAAGTGCCCCCACCTGGCTTCGCACGTAAGTTACACCCGTGCGAAGCCGGGCGGGCGGGTCGTTAGTGCTTTTATAATCCTAATTGTACCGTTAACCCGTATCGTGAACCGTTTTGTTTCAAAGCGATCTCAAAAAAAATGGTAGGTACTGTATTTTGTTGTAAAAATATATGTTACAGCCATAGTGATTAATTAGCAATTATACATAATGGCTAGACATTATGTATAATGACTAAGCTGTGTAGATAAAGTAACAAATTATTTACTTTAGCTAGATACTATTCATAATAGCTAGTGGGTAGTATCTGGATTAATCACTTTGGCTGTAACATATATATTAATACCAATAAAAATTTGTTAAATTAAATCACCCCGTCTGCTAACCATAAAATATAATTAAAACCAGGACTAGCCATTCCAATATACCACATTAAAATAAAAATCACCATTTGACTGTAATTTTGCATAACACCTATTTATAAAATATATGTAAATTTGTGTTAAGCTAAGTGTAAACTTTAGGGTTCGTCTGAAAACCAGCGCTGATAGTCCTTGACTATCACCATTAATGCTGAGACGGACCCATTCGACACTGATTGTATCCTGTAGATATAAGTTTTTGTAAAGGTGTCGAACGAAAGTCACCGATATAGCCCACCGGATTAGTAAGTTGAAATGGCAGTGGGCAGGGCACATATCACGCAGAACAGATGGCCGATGGGGCCGAAAGGTTCTGGAATGGAGACCACGGACTGGTAAGCGCAGCGTAGGACGTCCACCCACAAGATGGACAGACGACCTAAAAGAGACCGCAGGGAAACGCTGGATGCAGGCCGCTTCCAACCGGCCCTTTTGGAGATCGATGGGGGAGGCATATGTCCAGCAGTGGACGTCCTACGGCTGAAATGATGATGATGATGATGATGATGATGAAAGGTGTCGAATAAAATTTATTTTCTTTCTTTCTTTCTTATTCATTATTATCTATACTAATAATCTATACTAATATTATGAAGAGGAAAGATTTGATTGTTTGTTTGTTTACATTGAATAGACTCCGAAACTACTGAACCGATTTGAAAAATTCTTTCACTGTTGGGAAGCTACACTATCCCCGGGTAAAATAGGGATCCTTACTAAAACTCCAATAATGTAACCCAAGATGCAAAAAAAAGGTTTACAATTTTGACTTTGCTTGTTTGACAGTTCTAAGACAGGACAACGTCTGACAGGTCAGCTAGTGATTTTTAATAAAATGCGTTCCTTCCGCCCAAATTGTAAATATTACTCCAATTTTGTAACAAAAGTAAAATGACAATACCTTTAATTAATCAAAATTGAATTTCCCCTAAACCCCATAAAACAGCACCCTGTTAATTACGTCTCCGTTATTTCACAATGGCAACACTGATTACCCATTCCGATTCCTAATTTGAAATTTACGTATCGTCCGGCTGTTTCGCACCTAATGGCCACATTTAGGTGCGTACTTGTTTATTTGGATTTCAAATTAAGAACACCTGTTGGACTTGCCGTGTTTATACAGTGTCGGTTCACACTGGTGTTAGTTATTTTAAATATTTCTCAACCACCTTCTTTTTGATAATGCAACGAACTTAGGTTTAACTAAGTTATATAATATTTTTTATACATTAGTTTTTATAATGTTATATTTTATTATGAAATCCTTTCAATGACGTATACAATTCACATGACATTTTTTTTTATTAACTCATTAAAAAACTGATCATAAATAGAGCCCATCAACGAAAATAAAATTAGTTCAAAAATAATTAAGATATAAGCAATTTAATTTCATACTAGACAGAGAGCGCACTATACTGAGCCGTGACGTCACGCCTCAGGTGCGCCATACAAATGCTATACTAACACACGCTTTGCGAGAAAGGGATAGAGCATCCCCTCTCTATCCCCACCTAAAACTTTAAACGCTCATATCTCAGAGATTTATCAGCCTATTTAATTCATTATTTCAGTATGTGTAATGTATTTAGTTATACAATACAATACAACTTTATTACACACCGAAAATACAAATGAAACTTAAAGTAACATAAAAACAAATAAACGGCAGTATAATGGGCGGCCTTATCGCCTAAAGCGATTTCTTCCAGGCAACCTTTGTATGGACAGGTTATATTCATCGCTAAGCCGGTTATTTGTAATAAATTAAACATTAGGACACATGCCTATTGTAGTTGAAATGTTTATCTGCTTAAGTATAATCATATGCACAAACAAAATTGTAATAATAAAACCGGCCAAGTGCGAGTCCGGCTCGCACACTGAAGGTTCCGTATCACCACATAATTCGTTAGCTACTAAAGTACAAAACAATAGAGCAAAAAGACAAAATTCTATCAATGCCCAGGTGGTCATCCAGCCAATTACCGACCGCGTATTTTTTTTTTCCAAAAGTTTGCCAGCCTTTGGAAACTGTTCCTTCTCAATAAGGACGGGTATAAATAAATAAATAAATAAATAAATAAATAAATATTCGGGACATTTTTTCACACACGGTCATCTGACCCCAAACTAAGCAAAGCTTGTGATATGGCTGCCAGAGACTGATATACATACATATATAGTTTTAAATACATACTTAAATAGATATTAACAACCAGATATAGAACAAACACAAATGTTCATCACACAAATGTTTGTCCTAGATGGGAATCGAACCCACGCCCCCAAGCTCAGAAGGCAGGTTCACTACCACCTGGACCAACGGGCTATCAATGTATGAACAACAATACTGACAAATTGTTTTCTTTTTCTTTTTTTTACTAAAATAATATCAGCCCGCCTAGTGTGTCCAAGCATTACGGATACGGAGGACAGAATTAACAGATAATTTGTTTGTATAATGCAAATTGCACGCCTGTTCAGAGTTGCCAAGTTTGCACAGTCTATAATGAAGTGGTCTGAACCCACGACTTTTAGTAGGTACTGTTTTGTATTTGGTGGAAGGGTTAGGACTAATAGCTATGATTAATATAAATACTTTAGAGCAAGAGTCCGTAAGTATGGGTGCAAATATTGTGTAGGTCCTGAAACATAAGATAACCTGACGAAGAAATCACAATATACATGTTATCTGTGTGATAACAAATTAAAGTCAAATGAAAAAAGAGGCTGTCTGTAAAGTCGGTTTACGGACGATAATTTTACGTGATAACGCTTAGGCCGATCGTACCTCTCTATCGCTTGTTCCGTGCTCTCGCTTGCACGCGCAAAGGGCAGGGCACATATCAAGCAGAACAGATGGCCGATGGGGCTGAAAGATTCTCGAATGGAGACCATGGACCGGTAAGCGCAGCGTAGTACTTCCACCCACACGATGGACGGACGACCTTAAAGAGACCGCAGGGAAACGCTGGATGCAGGCCGCTCCCAACCGGCCGGACGGGGAGATCGATGGGGGAGGCCTATCTCCAGCAGTGGACGTCCTATGGCTGAAATGATGATGATGATGATGAATAGCAAAAGTCCCAATCGTAACTCTAGATGGCGCTCTTTTCAGCAATGGTTATGTCTACATTGGGATCACTTTATTCCTTTTGTCTCACTCACTGTGTTCCTAAGTCACGTACGCCTTTAATGTTGGGGAATGAAAATGTTACAAGATTTTATGGTGGAGTAAAATTTGTGGGGGAAATAAAAAGAGCTGATTGAAACAGGCTGTTATCTCTAACCCTAATAAAGTTGATACTAAATGCCAGGATGAATAAATCAAATGACATGAAAAGGGCAAAACAAAAGAAATCAGGTGCTCCAGTGAAGTGTGTTATTAATGTTGCCTATTAGTGCGCGAAAAGGCACTTTAACTAAAGATTATTAAAAAAATCGCGTAGTAAGCTAATAAAAGCGTGTCAGCTAAAAAAGAATAGAGACTTACAAAAGCATATCTTTATATTGCTCACAGAAGTGTTGACCTTTTCAGAACCCTCTATACCCTAATTTATCAAACAGAATCACTGTTCAAGTGTCTCTAAAGTATCTAGACAGAATCTCGTTTCGAATCAAATTAAAACTGCTTTGTAAACGTGTCCCCCTCTTCTGGTAATAAATTGTTTACAATTCCTCGTGCACAATAGAAAAGGAATGGAATCACAACAATTACACTCAAGATCAAAGGAATTGCTTTATCCGTCGCGAGCAAACGCTCATTGTGGCGTTTTAAAATACAGCTTTTTGACGGAATATCAAATTGGATGAGAGCAGTAAGGGCACTTGGAGAGTAAGTAAGCTTTTAAATTAAGCAAAGCAACTTAAGATAAAATTCATGTAGGTAATCTATCATCTATTATCAGAGACCACGCAGTCTCCTGAAATAAGCAAAGGTAATTCTGGTATTCTGGTAAAGTGGAGCTATGTAGGTCATTAGCTAAATTAATTCATTCCCAAAGTGGTATATATCGACTGGGTCAATTTTCAACCTTCGAGGGGTTTTCAAGATTCCTTGATGAAGTCAAGACTCCTTGAAGATCCCTAAGACTCCGTGGTATGTAATGTAGCCGTGTAATGTAACCTATATATGGTACCATATATAGGTCTACAAAATGTAATTGGAAGTCCACAATCCTACTCCTATAAATCAAGTGATCAGTGTAGCTACAAAATTGTGAGTAAATATACCACTAGGTAGTGCCACCATTTGAAAGGCAGCTGAACAATACAGTATAACAAACAACTTCAAATAAGAGCGCCTGTAGACCTCATGCTTTTTTAATGTGAGTGTTGTTTTTTTTTAAAAGTGCAGAATCAATTTCGCTTAAACTTATAAAATATATGATCACCTCTGAAGTGTGTCCAACCAAACAAAATAAACATCAAAATCAATTCATATTTGGCGGAGTTATCGCGTAACAAACATACCTACAGTCGAATTGAGAACCTCCTCCTTTTTTGAAGTTGGTTAAAATTGTGTCCATTTGAGATGTGCCAAATATTTCGAAGTCTTTTTACATACTTTTTCGGTTCTACGATTGGTTTTGCAAAATTCAATGTAGACAAAACATTACTAAAATATGCTAATGTGGAAAGACTCATACTGTTTTTACATTATGACGTCGTCATTATGACGACAACACAAGGAAACCTCGTCTTTTTGAAGTGTTGTTTGCTAATTTATGAGTTACGACGTGTAATCTTGTTTCGTTACTCAATGGAAATTAGGCTTCGTTAGCTTGTTTAGTTTAACACATTTACCTAAATACTTAGGCGACATTTTTGGTGATTTAATTTCTATTTACAGTTAATTTAAATGTAGCACGAGTAGAGTATCAGAAATGAGGAGATCCGTAGGTAGGGTGAAATGCACAATTCACCCCAAGTGGGACGTCAGTGCAGGACTTTTCACTCCCATCTTGAATAAGAATAAGAGGAGATCCGAAGATGAACGAAAGTCACCGACATAGCCCACCGGATTAGCAAGTTGAAGTGGCAGAGGGCAGGGCACATATCACGCAGAACAGATGGCCGGTGGGCCGAAAGGTTCTGGAATGGAGACCACAAACCGGCAAGCACAGCGTTGGACGTCCACCCACAAGATGGACAGACGACCTAAAAGAGACCGCAGGGAAACGCTGGATGCAGGCCGCTTCCAACCGGCCCTTTTAGAGATTGATGGGGGAGGACTATGTCCAGCAGTGGACGTCCTATGGCTGAAATGATGATGATGATGATGACGAGTAGAGTATACTCTAAATTAATAGCTAGCTTTTAGCTTGAGCACAGAAAAATTAATCCGCCATCTTGGAGCGGCGGCCATATTGAATTAAGTGTGATGACACTCAAATTATAGTTTTTTTTATAAGTAATAGGCTTGCGCTTGACCGCCAACTCGCCTGATGTTAAGCGATGATGCGGTCTACGGTGGAGCACGCTTGCCTAGAAGAAACCGATTCACTCGTGATTTGAAGACACCCAGATTTCATACTCTTCAAGCCCTTTCATTTGATACCCTTATTAACAGGGTTAACAAATTAATTCCTATGTCCACTTTTCGACTCCATCATCAGAAAAAATTCAATCTAAGAATAAATCCAAATAAACAATATAAATAATAATCTATACTAATATTATAAAGAGGAATGATTTGATTGTTTGTTTCTTTGTTTGCATTGAATAGGCTCCGAAACTACTGAACCGATTTGAAAATTTCTTTCACTGTTGGGTAGCTACACGATCCCCCGTATACATAGGCTATAATCTATACCCGTGCGAAGCTGGGGCGGACCGCTAGTAAAGAATAAATCCAAAGAATCAATTTAAGAATGAATTTAATGCAAGAATGTTGGGTCTCTTTGTGTCTTTTATCGCGTTTACAACGGGGAATATTTTGAAAAACTGTTCGATCTGATGAAAGCTTCGCGGTTATATCACCGCACTAGCCGCACCACCGCCTGAAAGCTCATCCATATATCCATATATATGTGGAAATCGTACACTGCGCGATAATTTTTTTTCCTCACACTTGTAATTTTTGGAATGAGCCTGCGGCATTTCCTAGTAATTATAACATGGGGTTCATTAAAAGGGCTGTTAATGGAGTCTTTAAGGGTCGGCAACGTATCCGCAATGCCCCTGGTCTTACAGGTATCCATATGTGAAGGTTATCGCTTATCATCAGGCGGCTCGTTAGCTTGTTTGCCTTTTATGGCATAAAGTAAAAAATAATAAAAAAGCGGCCAAATGCGAGTCGGGCTTGTGCACTGAGGGTTCCGTACCACCACAAAATTCAATAACGAAATTACCAGTTATAACTTAGTAATGAACAGAAACTTGGCACTGACTCGCACTTGACCATTATTTATTATTAGTTATTATATTTTAGAGTCTGTAATATAATCATGCCAAATTTGACGCTTGAACAGATTACGATTTTTACATTAGAGGTACCTACTACAAAAATACTTAAAAAGATACGTTTGTTGTATAGGGACCTCCCTTTCGTTTTAACTTTTTGACATTTTTCACATATTCTGTGAAAATTTCAACTGGCTATCTATTACGGTTCGAAAGATACAGCCGCTTAAAGGCAGGACAGACAGATTGATAGACAGATAGACATCGTAGGCCTAGTAATAGTGTCCCGTTTTTAATCTTTGGGTACAGAACCCTGAAACTATAAAAAAAACTAATATAGTTTGACACGTTCGTGCAAGTGAAATAAACTGGGTGTGTTTCCCCATGATACGGATATCATTTTCCCGAAAGGACATATTCTATTATAAAGTGAAATCCATTTGCCTCAAACTGTCATGAATAAAACCGTCAACGTAAGGTCATAAGAACCGACCAGCTGACATAATGTCATTTCAATTTCACGTTCCATTGCGTTACGTTACTAGGAAATGTGAGGACATCGAATTGAGAAATAAACTTTGGGGGAAAACTAGAAAGTTTTATAAATAAACCGGCCAGGTGCAAGTCTGGCTCGTGCAACTACTGTAGTACAAAAAAGTAGTGCAAAAAGTCTTCATGGAAGTCTTTACGCCGAGGAGGTCACCAATCCAAGTACTAACCGCGTCTGACGTTGCTTAACTTTGGTGTGCTTTGGTGAACAAAAGTTTATCACCGACTCACACTCGGCCAGTATTTAATACTTTTTGTTTACTTTAGAGTGTGTACTATAATCATGCCAAGTTTGACGCTTGTATGTATTACCGTTTTTACACTAGAGCTAATACAAAATTACGTTTAAAATAACGGTTATTGTTTGGGGACCCTTACGTTTTTACTTTTTAGGGTCCGTGACCTAAAAATAACAACGGAACCCTTTTACTAAGCCAAACACTTGGCCAGTTGTTATTATTAGTTGTTTTACTTCAGAGTTTGTACTATAATCATGCCAAGTTTGACGTTTGTACGTATTACCGTTTTTACATTAGAGCTAATACAAAAATACGTCAAAAATACGTTTGTTGTATAGGGACCACCCTTTTGTTTTTACATTATGACTTTATTATTTGTTAGTTAATTTGCCGTAACGTTACATATTCTGCGAAAATGTCAACTGGCTATCTATTACGGTTCGAAAAATACAGCCGTTAAAATGTAGGACGGACAGACAGATAGCGTAGGCTTAGTAATAGGGACTTGTTTTCACCCTTCTGGTACGGAACACTAAAAACAAAAAACAAATTGAAATAAAACTACAGGGAAAACTAAAAATTACGAGGAAAGACGCAAGGTTCAGCGCGGGTTCAGTTAGTAAAGATTTTAAACTAATAAAAGACAGGTAGGTCGTAGGATAGGTTTCTTCTAGGCAAGCGTGCTCCATCGTAGGCCGCATCATCGCCTAACATCAGGCAAGTTGGCGGCCAAGCGCAAGCCTATTTATAATTTAAAAAAAAAAAAAAACTTACCTTTTAAATAATTGGACTATCCAATGCTTTTGGAAGCAATCCTGAAACAAACAAAAATATTTCACTTAAAAATAAGGCATATGGAAAAAAAACTCGTTATAACGTAGCAAAGTCACGCGGTTTTACCCGTTAATATTTTTTGGGGTAAAAAATTGCTTGCTTATTTGTTGCTTACTTATTCATCAACAGAATATTTACTGTTAAACCAAAACGCAAACTATTTAAATAACAATTTTTTTTTTTTTGTATATGACAAATTTCCAGTGTATTTCCGCTTCTACCCGCTTCCGCTTCTTCTTTTCTAGAAGCGGAATTACACTAGAAATTCGTCATAAACAAATCAAAATGGACTTCCGCAAAGTAACTCCTGTAAACAACAAAATAATATGTATTCTATTTAATTAACTACTAATAACTACTTATATGTTAATTCAGGACATTAGTATACTGTAGGTTATACTAATGACCACAGTAGGTCAATTTGTTTATTTTACAATTATAGTCGTGTCTATCTGTTAAATATTTATATTAATAACAAGATATCAGGGCCCCGATTCTACTAAAGAAATTGTTATTAAATTGTAATAGTTTCAATTTTATTTTTTAAATGATTACCTCACAATTAACAGTTTTTAATATTTTTTTATATTAAGTTATAATATTAGGTGGTGGTATATGCAAATTTTGAGGCAATCATTTAAAAAATAAAATTGAAACTATTACAATTTAAAAACAATTTCTTTAGTAGATTCGGGGGCCTGAACTATTGAAATTGTTTATTTTTAATTAATAAAAATATATAAATAATATATACAGTATTTTATGCCATCTCTTTAGATTTGTACGCCTACTTCCAAAGCAAAACATGTTACAAAGTGACTAATATTATAACCCCCCTATTATGCTTGTGTTTTTTTTATGTGTGTATGATTTACTCGTGTTTTGTGCAGATAATCTTGTGTGTCTTTATAATTATCCCTAATTTCAACTAAGTTCGTTTTTATCTGTATACTAGCTGAAACCCGCTACTTCGTCCGCCCCGCCCCGCCCCGCCTCGGCCTTCGGCTTCGCTACTACAACCCGTTATAGCATATGTGTTATTCTAATATATAAGCTATATTATTGTAAACGGTAGTTTTTTGCGTGAAAGAGGAACAAACATCCATACATCCATACATACAAACTTTCGCGTTTATAATATTAGTAGGATTATGATGAATTTTTAATGTAATTCCGCTTCTACGTCGCTTCGAGTACAATAAAGATTTTGGGACAAATTATTTTAGTTAATTAGTTTTAAGTTCGTTTAAACCTTTACGGTGTTGAATGCTGGCCAATAAACACACTTAAATACAAACTTTTGCGTTTATAAGTATTGGTGTGACGTAATTTTTTTCAATGGTGCGCACTAGCAATAAGCACACCAATGTGAACTCAGTTGCAATTAGTACACACCTTCACTAAAGTAGGTAGTTAAAAAATTCTTCAGAATTCTTATTTGATATTCTGCAAAACTTGCCTCGTAACTTCAAAGCCAAAGACTTAACTTGAAGAGAAATCGCTTACTCCGAAAATGCGGAAAACTCTTGCAGAAGACAAACAGACAAAAAAAGCGACTCTTCTCTAAATAAAAACGCTTATTTCAAGCACTTTTTTTCTTATATGCCTTTACTATATAAGTTAGGGTATCATTTAATAGTCTAGCGAACTAAGGCAACGTCTACATAAGTGATGATATTTGTAGTACATTTTTATCGTCTAACTTCGTGTTATTTGCCGATAAGCAAGATGAAGTTATAAAACTCAGAAAGTTTAGAGATTGTCTAGGAAAGATAGTAAATTTACGCAAAGAAAATCATACTGAAAAGTTTAAATATTCCTTGAGTTATCCTCTGTAAAATTATTTTAGTAAGTTATTAGATAAAACTAATAGAATCTGCTGATAGAGAATATACATTTTACAGGTGATTATTAGCGTGATATTTACCGTTACAAAAATCCCGTTAACATACAGTGTAATATGTTACATGTTATTTTGCTAAGCAGAATTGCTGTCAAGATTCCTTTTCAAATTGCATGGCACTTGACAGGTGGTTTGACAGTACGATAGAATGTAACGTGATCCGTAAATATTGAATATGACGTCACAGAACTAAATAAAGGTTTACATTTTGCGGCGAAAACATATAGCTGAGTGCTAATATGAAAACTAGTCTGTAAGTGGTGGTTGTCAAGTGCAATGCTATTTGAAAAAGACTAGCAAATAAAATAAGATATATTTTAGTAAAACCTTAATGGAACATGTGAAGGAATTATATATTTTCTTCATCAAATATCGCGTGAGGATTCATTATAAATTTTTATAAGCCCGGCTAGCACTCACGATGATGACCGACCGAGACGACGGCAGCGCGCGCTCTCCGCCGCCGCGGCCGTGGCATCGCCAGTACGCGGACGACCGTCTCCTGCTCGAGCCCGACCGACCGAACCGGTCGATCGTCTCGACCGATAAAACACCATCGTGAGTGCAAGCCAGGCTTATAATAATTTGATATATTTTCTGCTGGTATCGATAATCTATATCTATACTAATATTATAAAGAGGAAAGATTTGTATGTAAGTATGTTTGTAACGAATTGGCTCAAAAAGTACTGGACCGATATTAAAAATTCTATCACTGTTGGGAAGCTACACTATCCCCGGGTGACATAGGCTATAATCTATACCCGTGCGAAGCTGGGGCGGACCGCTAGTAAAATTATTAATTCAAGAAGAAAACAAAGTCAAAAAAATACGAACACAATCGTACGAAATATCATCTAACAATGTGAACTCAGCCTAACCCCAGCAAGTTGGTGAAAGAGCCAGCATTAGGAGGCGTCATTTATCAGCGAGACAGATCAGCCGAGCCTCTTAGCGATGACAAATGTTAGGTCAGGTAAAAACGAGAATGTTTCAAATTTTCACTTAACGGTTTCTTGATGACATCTACCCATTTTTCTGGTATTTCGTAAATATGAGATCCTTTTGCTAAAGCTGTATAACCCTTTTGATAAAAGATAAGTGCGGATTTTTTGTAGCGTTTTGAGAAGCGTTTTTATTATATTATTTTACTAGCTGTTTTCCGCAACTTTCAACCCCCCTTTTGCTCTCCTTAATTCAGCCTTTTTGCAAAATTATTTCATAGCAGACATCTACAAGATACTAATTGACTAGAATATACCTGCCAAATTAATGTCAGCTTCGTAGGTCAAGTTGTTTTTAAGATTCCGGAATGAGTCAGTGAGCGAATGAATGAATGAATGAATGAATGAGAGATCTACTAAATCCACAAACTAGGTAAAGCTACTACATTAAACCAAAAGGGGTCCATTATACTCATCATTATGAGCAACTTTTACTACATACATTATACATCTTTGACCAAAACTAAATGAATGGACGGGCCCAGAGTAAGCGCATTTTTGAAGATTACAAAATGAGCGCCGGCACTCACTTCGTTTCAGTCGGTCTTTAGCCGTAGGAGGTGCAACACGTGACTATTGTTACATGATAACGAAACATCTGACAAAATTATGCCTTCGTGTGCTTTCCCGAAGTGTAAATACACAACAAAAAAGCGCTATCTATCTTTTGTAACAAATATACTGTACATGGTTATAATTAATTGTTGAAGTATATGTCCGACGGTTTTGACTCGTTTTTACTGAGCAAGTTCAATGGTTCATCATCATCATCATCAGCCAGAAGACGTCCACTGCTGAACATAGGCCTCCCCCTTTAACCTCCACACTGAACGACAGCCTGCCTTTTGCATCCATTGGATGCCAGCGACTCTTGCTATGTCGTCGGTCCATCTAGTGGGAGGCCTACCTACGCTGCGCCTTCCGGTTCGTGGTCTCCACTCAAGAACCTTTCTCAATCAAGAGATTTCCTTTTTCAAGAGTTCAATGGTTATGGTCCGTCTATTCATTTTATTTTGGTCGAAGTTATACATACAGACTGCCAGTATAAAGGATGCGGCGGACTGGTCGCGTTCGCTAACGTCTTCGAATGTTCTAGACTTCCGCAACTCTGATAATACAGGGTTACGCATACAGACTGTACTAAGTCGAAAGGAGGTCGTTATGCTCATCATTATGAACAAATTTTACTATGGGACCAACCTTGACATCGCGAAAAAAAAACATCATGATGATGAATGATGAAACAGCTGATATTTTATTCGCGATTTCAGATTAGCTCCCATAGTAAAAGTTGCTAATAATTATGGGAACTATGGGCCCCTTTCGGTTTAGTACACCCTTTCTGCGTAACCCAGTATATCCGGTAAGATGTAATAAAATCTTAGAGTATACGCCTACATACGTAAGTTTAAAAGGAATACTAGAAATCCAATTTTCACTCTTCTTCACAGGTGTATTATTATAAGCAAAATAAAATATATATTTCGCTGAGTATTATACATCTGACAGTTCTGTTAGTTATCGTTCCTAATCAAAAGAACTTTTTCATCAAAGCCACGGAAAGTGAAATTGGACACTTTTAAAATGGCCAGCGGCTTACGCCGCCTTTGTCGTGAAAATTGGGAATTATTATGGGGTTTATACGTAGAAATGTAAGCATTAATTTTTCCGTGAGCTTATTACGGGCATTTGTCTTGATTTCTTTTGCTATTGTGTTTCTTTAGCGACTGTTTCTTTTGACGACAAGGCACGCGTGAAAAATTAATTGTCGTATAGGAAGTAGCTTTTTTCTTTTGTTTTGTCTCCAAACATATCGTCTATTTTGCCAGTCAATATAACTTTCAAATCGGCCTTTTTATATATGTATAGCGATTACTCCGGCATCGTAAACCAATTTGCGTGTTTAGTTTTTTATTATAACTAGAAGATGCTAGAAGAAACCCGAGGTGGTTTCACAAAATTTCATTATTAGGGTTCAGTTTTTAAACCAGCTCAAATAATATGGATTTTTGCAAGAGCGCTTACTAATTTCGCGATAACAAACTACAATACTTTTGTTTCGTGTTTTGTTCAAGTCAAAACAAGGAGGTATTCATGCATGGATGTGTAATCGTAACTATAAATAAACTAGTAGTTCGCCCCGAACAGAGTTAAAGAAGGTTTTAGGTAAGCATCCCATTATCATAGGTGTTAAAGAATATTTTGATGCAGGTGAATAGGTTTAGGATAGGATTATGTTCACTTGTTAGTAGTAATATTATTATTATTAGTAGTAGTTTTATTAGTTAAACCTATTTATTATCTGTTTGTAAAGAACTGCAATATAAGATTAGACATTAAAATATAACTAGCTAATTGTTAAATGTTTAGGTCTACCTAGTTATAAAAATAATATTGTATGTTCGTGATGGACAAAATTGTTGAAACTAGTACTTACTTTACCATCCATGTACACAGTCTATGCAATAAATATTTTCTGATTCTGATTCTGGTTACAAGAAAAATTCTAAAATAAATAATCTTTAAAAAACCGACTTCAAAAAACCATATAACACAAATATTTTAAGTCAATATGGCACTACAAAAAACAAAATAATATTTACAACACATTTGCTCAAAAAGTGCACTTACGAAGCCTGTATACATCGTTCGAAAGTTAAACATTACGGATCATACAACGGAGCGTGCGGTAATGAATTTTACCGCACGCTCAGATGTATAGCACCGTGCGTGTACTTTACGGTTTTTTTAATTTCCATTTTTTGTATTTTTCTCGCAAATGTGTTGTAAAACGTTGTATGGCACACGTGCGGATTAGTTATTACAAACTCGTGACTATGGTTACATTCGTGTACTCGTTTGTAATAACCAACTTACCGCACTTGTATCATAAATAACTATTTTCACGGATTTTGAAGTCAGGCGGGAACAACTACATTTTTTTTTTTTATAATTTAAATCTTAGTTTGATTACAAAATATACTTCCCGCCCGACTTCAAAATGTGTGTAAAATATTATTTTATTCTTAACTTAGAATGTTTGTGTTTTATGGTTTTTTGGATTTGGTTTTTTAAAAGATAATTTATATAATTGCAAAATAAACAACTTGACCTACTGCCGCCGTAACGTTTTTTTGATACTAAAAATTATAAACTAAAAACTAAAAATAAAAATATGAATTTGTTCGTGTGGTAAATAAAGTGCCTACTAAGATATGCTGAAGCACTGCATTGTAAATGCCACGTAAATGGTCCTCCATCAAAGTACCGACCAGACCACACGTTGCAGGGCTACGTCACTAGAGCTGCTAGGCACTAATAGTAACCGCGTCACAGTTAATGCAAGAGATATACCTATTAGGTTATTGTAACTGCAGTCAGCTATGAAGTAGGAAAGGAAGCGTACTTGGCCTAGTTGTTGGTTGTGCAACCGCAATCACGCCGGTGCCAGTTCGAAGCCGAGTGAGCGGTCCAAGGATGTTGGTGAACTATTGTTCGGATTTGAGAACGCCGATACTGTGTTTTTAGGTACCTCTAGGTAGCCTCTAGGCTTTTAGGTGCTATCAATATAATATACGTTTGGCCACCTTGTACAACATAATAAATTAATGAAAACCACCATATAGGGAAAAGTAGAAGGAAAGAGAGGACCAGGAAGACCAAGAAGTGTAGTTTTAGACCAAAAAAAAGGGCAAATTTCATGTCATAAGTTCAGGGAGGTGAAAACGCTGGCAGAAGACCCTCAAGCCTGGAATTTACTCCTCTGGTAGGAGTAATAGTGTTCCGTGATTTACTCCACTGACAAGAGCTACGCTCATATTGAATGAATATTAATATACTTACCAAATATTGGAACCAATATAAAAAATATATGGTTAATATACCTAAATTATTACCTATACATAGTAGAGCAGTGCAAAATTTTAGATTATTTAAATAGTAGCAAAGTAGTTTTGGCGCCTATTGGGGTTATTTTATTAACTTTGCATGATTATAGTACACACTCTAGTAAAACAACAAAGAATAAATACTGGCCGAGTCGGTACAAATTTCTGTGCACCACCGGTTCTCGTACGATCACCGAAGTTAGCAACGTCAGGCGCGGTCGGTCTTGGATACCCATCCACAATTATACACATACTGAAGTACAAAAAAAATATAAGGAGCTCGGCTGGTTTGTGTATAGGCTGACAGGGGCAAATGCACAATACACCCCAAGCGGGATGTCAGTGCAGGTCTTATCACCCCCACCATGAATTAGTACGTCACATACCTCAGTACGCGAGCCCGACTTGCACTTAGCCGGTTTTTTGTATTGAGTCATTACTGTTCTAAAGTTGCGACAAGTCACTTTCTTGTTACTTAAACCATAATACAAGAAGTTAAGTGCATAATTTTTAATATCTTATGACGAATCGCCTTATGGCTTGTCTGTTAACACGTTTTGATCAAATTGCTGTTGCAGTAAAGTTAATGTTGCAGTAATATTAGGTATAGATGGTTAATGATTGGATAGGTAAAGGCCACCGTGCCTTTCTATACCTACAAACATCGATTATAAACACATGATCTTTGGTCTAGTACAAAATTCAAGATAGATAAATGTATACTATACCTTCGACCGAAATAAAATTAATGGACGGGCCACAACCATTGCACTTGCACAGTAAAAACTAGTCAAAACCGTCGGACATATACTTCAACACCTAATTATAACCAGCATGTATGTACGTAGCGGTTTTTTGTTGTGTATATTTTACACTCCGGGAAAGCACACGAAGGCATAATTTTGTCAGATGTTTCGTTATCATGTAACAATAGTCGCGTGTGCACTTCCTACGGCTAGAGATCGACTGAAACGAAGTCAGCGCCTGCGCTCATTTTGTAATTTTCAAAAATGCGCTCCTTCTGGGCCCGTCCATTAATTTTATTTTGGTATACATTTATCTACACACATTAATTCTATATTTCTACAGGGTAAGGCGGAACTAAGCCGAAAGGGATCTAAAATCTGATTTTCAACATCAGGGTGGTAGCTAGCCAGTCGAGCATTAGTAAGTGCCCTATCACCATTTCTTCACGGTGTTTCCTTCACCGACAGTTGAAGCTCAACCTTATCATTATCATTTCAGCCATAGGACGTCAACTTCTGGACATAGGTCTCCCCCATCGATTTCTAAAAGGGCCGGTTGGGAGCAGTCTGCATCCAGCGTTTTTCTGCGGTCCCTTTTAGGTCGTCCGTCTATCTTGTGGGTGGACGTCCTACGTTACACTTACCTTTCCATAGTCTTTATTCGAGAACCTTTCTGCCTATGTGCCCTGGCCAATGCCACTTCAACTTACTAATCCGGTGGGCTATGTCGGTAGCTTTCGTTCGTATACGGATTCCTAATTTCTGATTCAATCTCGTAGAGAAACCCTGAGCATAGCCCTCTCCATAGCTCGTTGTGCGACAAAAACCTACCTTAAGTTGGTGGTCAAAGGCAGACTTCATCATCATTATCAGCCAGAAGACGTCCACTGCTGAACATAGGCCTCCCCCTTAGCCCTCCACACTGAACGACAGCCTGCCATCTGCATCCACTGGATGCTTGCGACTCTCACGATGTCATCGGCCCATCTAGTGGGAGGCATACCTACGCTGCGTCTTCTAGTTTGTGGTCTCCACTCAAGAAACTTTCTTCCCCATCGGTTATCTTAAAGATTTTTTATCGCGACTTATTCGATAAAAAAATCTTTCAAGCATTTACCACATTTCCAATCATTACCACCTGAATAAAAAGCTATCTGCATTTCCCAGCCGTTCGATTTACATCGCCCGAATGGAGATTGAATAAAAAAGAAGCTCCCAATTCGAGATCCTTTCATAGATACAGATGATTGATTTGGCTTCCGTTCTATTACTGTCTAGTTCATTCATTAAGTTTTATTATTCTTTTTGTAGTCGCTCGTTTCGTTCGTTCGTCTCCTTTCAGATTTAGATGAGGCTATATTTCAGACGAATTTCTAACGTGTATAATTTAATTTATCTATCTAGTCATAATAAAATGAGCGTTTTCTGGAAACTTTAAACGATGTAAAGGTAATTCCTGGAAGTCACAAACATTCGGAATATTTTATATCGGAGTATCGATCTTTCATCGTAACCGTTAATCGGGTTTTCGACTTTTAATATATGCGTATTAATATAATGTAAGCGTGACCACACGAAAGAAGTGAAAACTACATCTCTCTCGCTCCCTTAGTCGACTCGAGCCGACTTTACCCGAACGAGTATCTGAGCGTGACGATCACGCGAGTTCAGTGCTTTTTCGCTATCCCAAAAGTGCCCAAAGTGCCTAAAGAAGTTTACACTTCAAAAAATATTTACGCTGGACTTTTAGCCTACCCCGAAAGAGTGATTGGGCCATATCCACCACGCTGGCCCAGTGCGGATTGGTTCACATACGCCATTGAATTCCTTCTCCGTACGTATGCAGGTTTCCTCACGATGTTTTCCTTCACCGAAAAGCCAGTGGTATGCAAATCCGTACATAAGCTCCAAAGAGCTCATTGGTACGGGCCCGCGGTTTGAACCCGCGACCTCACGCTTGCAAGCGGTCTCCCAAATGGGCTACCACGGCACATTGACATAATGTGGGGTGTCTGGTCAGACCGGCTCTGCCAACATGGAAGTTATATAACTTCTTTGTGTATGGGAAGGTTGATATACGCCTGGAGAATGTTTGAAGAGAATATTTCAACTTTTGATAGATCAGCAAAGTTCAATTCCTTTTCGATTTGAATTTTAGATGGGTGACTAGAAGCGGTTTATATGGTACAGGGTGCGATGAGTCTGACGCTCTACTAATTATCATTTTTACATTAGAGCGAATACAAAAATACGTTAAAAATACGTTTGTTGTATGGGGTCGCTGTCCGTTTCGTTTTTTTACTTTTTGATTTTTTTATTTTTTGTTCGTAAATCCACCGTAGCATTACATATACTGTGAAAATTTCAACTGGCTATCTATTACGTTTCGAAAGATACAACCGTTAATAGGTAGGACGGATGGAGCGACGGACGGACCGGCAGACCGACGGACTGACAGACTGCCGGACGGACGGACGGACAGACAGACATACGGACATCGTAGGCTTATTAATAGGGCCCCATTTATACCCTTTGGGTATGAAACACTAAAAACTATAAGATATAGTAAATCTCAAGCAAAACTCAACCTTAAATTATTAGGTAACTTAGCTCCCCTACCTTTAAACATAAATTCCTATGCGTCATTTATCCCATACCTACTGAAGAGAGATACTCCTAAGTCTTTTATATAGCCCCTCATTCTCCCTAATACGTCCTCAGCATTTTTCTTCCAAAACTGGCTCTGGTAACAAGATTAATAGTCAGATTTCACGGGGTGTTAAAGCGAATAATTTCGAGTGATTTTTTTCGAGGTTTCTCCAGTGAAGTTCGGATGGAGACTTCCAAATGAGGATCTTGGAGGTCGTTTATTAGATTTTGGGCTTCTGACGTGTTATCATTGAGACAGATTTTTAAGACAAATTGTGGGATTTCGGTTTTAAATCTCAGCCAAAATATCATATCTGACAATAAGTTGTCAAAATAGTTTTAATCGTTTTGAACGTAATTAACGCTATTAGTGTTGGGCTACGTGATCTGGAATTTTGATAACTTTGAAACTAAAGTCGGAAAATGTGTGACGAAATATGCGACAAGATAAAAAACAAAACTTTTCACAAAACAATACAGTTTCTAGTATATTGTTGCACTAAAAAACCAAAGTTGGTTTGACATGAGAAAATATAAAAATTTATTAAATTTTTACCGGCCCTTTAGGCGATCGATGAGATGGAGGCCTATATCGAGCACTTCGAGCAGTGGACGTCCTATGGCCGAAATGAAGATGTTTCTAAAAAAAATAAAAAAAATGTACGCGTTGGCTAGAAAACCAACTTTTTTTTCTTCGGCAAAAAATCACAATAATTACAAATACCACATCTCTATATTGTTACATATAGGAAGCACAAAATACAATTTTAATATTGCAGCTACAATCCTCCTGAAAACTAAGAACAGTAACAAACAATTAAGTTAATAATCTTCATCCACAGCCTTCTTTATCCCACTGCTGGATATAGGCCTCTCTCTTGCTATGCCATCTGCCTCGGTCCTGTGCTAATCGAGTCCTGGGGTGCAAGTACCGTTCTTTTAGCGATCGTCAAATTGACAGTTGAGGTCGTCAAATTCGATAATATGCCATTTTTTCAGTACTCGCTGTGATCGATTCTATGGCATTTTAGCGAATTTGACGATCGATAAAGAACGGTACTTGCACTGCAGGTTCGATCCGCGATAGTAATAATATCGTCGACCCATCTTGCAGCCGGACGACCAATAATTAGTAAAACACAAACAAATAATTAATTGTTTTCTGGTAGATCAAGAACAAATAAAAGAAACAATAGACTCAGTGGAGTCAGTAGCTTAGACTGTGCCTTGTCTGACATTGAAAGAATTATTATATTTTACTAATCATTTATACTTCTATACTAATATTATTAAGAGGAAAGATTTGATTGATTGTTTGTTTGTTTGCATTGAATAGGCTTAGAACTACTGAACTGATTTGAAAAATTCTTTCACTGTTGGGAAGCTACACTATCCCCGGGTGACATAGGCTATAATCTATACCCGTGCGAAGCTGGGGCGAACCGCTAGTTACTTATATAAGTAGGGGGAAGCTTCCTGAAAAAGGTTGTTGCTTCAGGTGTTGTTGTTATTGTTTGTTGTTTAATTGTCAAACAACGCACAATGCTAATAATCTTGTATATCTCTGTACCTGTGTATTGATATATAAACAAACAAACAAATTTCTTTATTTTGATTTATATTTCGTTTTACATAATGTGATTTTCATAGGCTTCGGAACTAGTGGGACTGTGTGTCAGGTATAATTACTTAGTTATAGTATTTTAAGACGAAAGCTTCAAATTTGACGATTCGTCATCACGAATATTCAAAAGTAGACCTTTAAAATCGATTAATTGACATTAGTTCTTTATGTTTAATAAATGTTCTTGAAATATTTTATTCGGATGTGTTCATCGATACACGTTTAAGAAATTTGGCTCGTAAAAAAATAATCGTAAACTTTCCTAAAAAAACATCCGTTTTTACGTTCCCTTCGATGGATTGAATCAACTTATAGAAACACATAGAAGATATATCCATTAAAAAAAAATTGTTGTTAGTCCTAAAAATCATTCAAATACTTTAGTGGTTGCAGTTTTTGTAAAAGCGTAAGATTATTTGTAGAAAATAAAAAATAAATAAATATTGAAAATATTTCAAAGCGCGCACGCCGCATAACCGTCATACAATTTACGGTTCTCTACCATTTCGCCTTCAGTGCCATTATTGCTTCGAACCACAGTAACAAACTAGAAAAACCATCGATGTTTATAAACCTTCTCATCCAAAGTTCCAAAGGCTTTATTAAATAACACAGTCCATTTATACAGAGAGTACTAAAAGCGAATCTCCCGTCCCATTTCCCTTCGTAACTCAGTAATCGTTGTATTATGAAAAACGCTTTTTATCAGGGACTTTCAGAAACACAATTTTCTTTTGTGCAACTTTTTTTTTATTACGTCGCCTTTTCCCGGGGGAAATTGTAACGACGTATAAGCAAATGGCAATGTTGCCATGTACGTATTGTAAAGGAAATGTGTAATTTTATTGAAGGTTATAGGAATTCGTTATTGTCGTGTTTTCGTTCAGCTGATTGATGTAGGTGAAATATTGCTATACTACACATTATTTGATTAAAAAGCTTCGTTTTTTACATTATTATTTTTTTTTTGAACAGGCTTCCTTTTGACTTGAGTAAGTAAATATGAAAAACAAAAATTGTTCCAAGTTACTACTGGAGAAGTCGGATAAAAAAAAATCCGTGGTATTGGTAGTATCTGGTAGTCATTATGGGCCTCTTAAGCAAGCTCAAAGTCGCACAACAAGCTATGGAGAGGGCTATACTCGGGTTTCTCTACGAGATCGAACCAGAAATGAGGAGATCCGTAGACGAACGAAAGTCACCGACATAGCCCACCGGATTAGCAAGTTGAAGTGGCAGTGGGCAGGGCACATATCACGCAGAACAGATGGTCGATGGGGCCGAAAGGTTCTGGAATGGAGACTACGGACCGGTAAGCGTAGCGTAGGACGTCCACCCACAAGATGGACAGACGACCTAAAAGAGACCGCAGGGAAACGATGGATGCAGGCCGCTTCCAACCGGCCCTTATGGAGATCGATGGGGGAGGCCTATGTCCAGCAGTGGACGTCTTATGGCTGAAATGATGATGATGATGATTCAGCAGTATTGAACGTGCAAAATTTAAAATTATTATTTAGTTCCATGACAACACAATTTCACTTTCATATATTATCAGTATCAGTATTCATTCACAAAGGCATTTATTCTAGAACCAAGAGTGCTACGTCCTTTCTTACTAGATTTCAACAAAAAAAAACAACACTAGATCTTAGAAAAGACAGTGGAATCAAAGCGCTCGAGTAGCGATAACGCGATCGAGTAAGTAAACGCGACTGGAAAAACTCACACTTAGCACTTTGATTATAATATAGATTATCTTTTCAGGCATCTATTCATAAACAAAAGAAAATAAATGCGGTCCATTTTTAAATTTCGAGAATTTCAGAAACAATTTTAAGCTCATCGTTTCTGTATATATTTTCGTTGAGAGTATATTTAACGATGAGCTTACATATTATAAGATCATTGAAACTTAATATGAAATTATTTTCGTTCGTTCGATTGTTCATCAATCATTCATTCGATCATTCAATTGGCTCGCCGCCACGATATTTCATTATCGAGTTAAATCGTCTTCTGTACAAAGTAATTGATTCTACGAATCCCTGATTGTGGCTTTTAACTTATTAATGACTATTGTGTTCAGAGGTCTAGAACTTTGAATTTGCCCGGTAGAGCTCGGCGGTAGAGATTGTTTCTAGTATTTATCCATTCTATGATTCCATCCTATTTATTTAGTTTAGTGTCTTAAACGTCAGCGATCTAAAATGTAATAATTTTTTAGGTTTTCACGATTATTACACATTGAAATTGTAAACGTTTAAAGTTTCAATGTGTCAAGAAAGTTTAAAAAATAAATGTGTTGCGTGTTTTACATTATTGACGTTTCGAACACTTTGTAGAGTCTGTGGTCAATAAGTAGACTACATGACGAATGTCTACAAAAATATTATGAAATTATTTACAAAGTACCGCCAATGATTTTTAATCAAAACGTGGCTATGAACGCAGAAGGCACTCACGGTGTCCAGAGGTCATGCAGTTTTGCGCCGGGCTTGAGATTTTATTACTCTAAAGTGTTTTTTATTTTTTATTTAGATACTAGCTGACCTGACAGACGTTGTCCTGTCTTAGAACTGTCCAACACGCAAAGTCGAAATTGTAAATCTTATTTTTTTACACATTGGGTTACATTATTGGAGTTTTAGTAAGGATCCCTATTTAAAAAAAATAAAATAATATAGCCTATGTTAACCGGGGATAGTGTAGCTTCCCAACAGTGAAGAAATTTTTCAAATCGGTTCTGTAGTTTCGGAGCCTATTCAATGCAAACAAACAAACAAACAAACAAACAAACAAACAAACAATCAAATCTTTCCTCTTTATAATATTAGTATAGATAAATTTACCACAGAGGTTTAATGTCACTCATTATATTTAATACTAGCTGACATGACAGACGTTGTCCTGTCTTAGAACTGTCAAACACGCAAAGTCAAAATTGTAATTCTTATTTTTTTACACCTTGGGTTACATTATTGGAGTTTTAGTAAGGATCCCTATTTTTTTTGAAAATATAATATAGCCTATGTTAACCGGGGATAGTGTAGCTTCCCAACAGTGAAAGAATTTTTCAAATCGGTTCAGTAGTTTCGGAGCCTATTCAATGCAAACAAACAAACAAACAATCAAATCTTTCCTCTTTATAATATTAGTATAGATAAAATGTATGCATTAAATCAAAAAGATACTGGCTCAAAATAAAAATAGTCGGAATAAAACCGGCTTGGTGAAAATAATTGTAAGTTTTAAATGTTTGAGGAGAAGATGAATTAAACTTTGTTTTCATTATATTGAGTTTTTATTTTGAGTAGGTATATTTTATCATGGTAGGTAAATTGGTAGTTGAAAAAAAAAATATTTATGATACAAGTGCGGTAAGTTGGTTATTACAAACGAGTAGACGAATGTAAGCCCGAGACGAAGTCGAGGGCTTACCATAGTCACGAGTTTGTAATAACCAATCCGCACGTGTGCCATACAACGTTTTACAACACATTTGCGAGAAAAAAACAAAAAATGGAAATTAAAAAAATACCGTAAAGTACACGCACGGTGCAATACAACGGAGCGTGCGGTAAAATTCATTACCGCACGCTCCGTAGTATGATGCGTTTCATTACCGCACGCTCCGTTGTATGATCCGTAATGTTTAACTTTCGAACGATGTATACAGACTTCGTAAGTGCACTTTTTGAGCAAATGTGTTGTAAAATATATTACGCACCTTGCTAAAGTGAGTAATGTACTCGTGTTAATTCAGTGCATTAATTACGCATTAATTACTCACTTTGCGCTAGATGCAACAATCTACTATTCTGCACAATTTCAATCCAGCAAAGACTCTATTTGCAGTAAACATCTCCTTTATCTTGTGAATACCACCCACAGCGGATAGCATAGCAAATTACGAGCACATAACCCATAAAAGTAAATTTTTAATTTGGTGTACACCACACAAAGAAAATGATGTAATGT
Source organism: Agriopis aurantiaria (assembly GCA_914767915.1). Classification (NCBI taxonomy): domain Eukaryota; kingdom Metazoa; phylum Arthropoda; class Insecta; order Lepidoptera; family Geometridae; genus Agriopis; species Agriopis aurantiaria. The sequence goes on from OU612003.1 coordinate 3,664,910, forward strand.
TATGGCGGCCGTAACGCGCATTGAATTTAAATAGCCACTTGTTTTTATACGGTTATTGTTAGAATTTAACGGCGGATATGGCGATTTGTGTAAAAATTGGGTTATAAAACAAAAGGTTTGAGGCGTGCAAACGTGTATTTGACTTGGGTTTTTTTTTATATATTGACTTATACTGTTGGCCTTTTGGCCTCTACAGCTTGACCGGACTAGTTAGCGAACGCACAGTGCGTTCGGCATAACTTGGTGGTTTAAGTTTGTGGGCGACTAGCACAAGGGCACCTTGAAAGTACGAACCTGGGCTTGGGCCGTCGGCGGGAGTAGGAATCAGACTTGCCCAGGCATCCGGAAGGGGTGTGTCCTGGAGCCCTAGCGGTTTGTTGAACTGTTTGATTATTTGGAGAGAATCTAACCGATCTTCTAACAGATCCTGTGGGTCTACGATCCTGCCGGCGGGATCGCTGTGTATGTGTGTGCCTCTGGTAACCGACGCCTGTACCAAAAACTAAATATTTCCTATTGCAAGGAGCAGTCGGATCGGGGACTTGGGATATTGGACACTTTTTCTTTTTATAAACTTTTATTTAACTTTTTTTTTTAATTTAAAACACATAGTACGTTACATTTCAAGTTAGTAAGTTGTCTCAAAATCTATGTTAGATTTATCCAGACAACTGGTTCTCGGTAAGATATTTTTAAATCTAATTAATCTATATAATCTAAATACCTACATTGCACAAAAAAAAAATGAAGCGCGCGAACACACCAGACTGCTGTTGTTGTAGGCATAAGCGTAACTCGCCTTGTTAGTGTGGGTCAAATATTGCAACTGAATTTTAAAACAGTTATCCCCAACAGATTGAGCTGATGTTGCACACACGTTTAGTTTGGATGATAATGCATGGTTAGCTAAGTTACATCATTCTAAATCCAACATGGCGGACTCGTAAAGATGGCGGACCTGTTATTGTTATGCATCCCTATCAAGTGCAAACCATTTAATTTGATACCCGATATGGGTATCAAATTAAATGGTTTGCACTTGATAGGGATGGATCAAATTAAATGGTTTGCAGAGACGAATACGAAAAAAAAACCGGACAAGTACAAGTAGGACTCGCGCTCTGAGGGTTCCGTCCAATGGAATCCTCAGAGCACGAGTCCAAAGATTTTTTTTTAAATTGCTGAAATTGAAATATTGAAAGACAAACTTAACTTTGTAGTTGACTATAAGGTTCTTCCATACATTCCAACTACAAAATGTAAGTTTGTAATAGCAAAATAATTATTAATAGATATAACTTCAAATTTATGACTTTCGGATTAATTCCTATATATGTGCTATAAGACCTTGCCTCTTGCCAAATTTCATGATTCTAGGTCAACGGAAAGTACCCTATAGGTTTTGATTCCCCTGTGAAATCGCAAAATATGCGACATAAACGTTCATATCTTTTGATTGCTTGACTTGAATACAAAAAGTGTAACAACCTGTGAACCTACAATATTTTGTTATGGAATCATGTACCTAAGTAATAATAGGCTAAGTTTTTTGAGAAATAAATATAATATTATATTATATTATATTTTATTTTTTTACAGCCGAAAGAAACCGTAGATTCAAGTATTTGGTATAAATTTCAACTTGATAACTTTACGCGTTCTTGAGAAAAAGGGTCTTGACAGACGGACAGACAGACGTACAGACAGACGGACAGACAGAAGGACAGATAGACGGACAGACAGACGAACAACGAAGCGATCCTATAAGGGTTCCGTTTTTTCCTTTTGAGGTACGGAACCCTAAAAAACTAATAAACTTATTTCTAAAAAGTTTTTTTTTACATTAACAATTTTATTTGTTACCTACTGAATAATAGGCTTGCGTTTGATCGCCCCCTTACTTAATCTTAAGCGATGAGGCGGTCTACGAACAAGCACGCCTGCCTAGAAGAAATTGATTCACTCGTGACTTGAAGACACAAAGGTTGAGTGGGGAACTAAATGAAGAAAAAAAACGACTACATTAAATTTTTTATATACTTCAACACACAACTAAAAGTCTGCAGACTTCTTCGGTCTTTCAAAAATGCAGAGACATTCATATATATTCTCACTTCATATTATTATATAGTAAACGCTATTATATTTAATAGCGTTCACTGCAACGCCATTGAATGAACTATTGAAATTAAAGATTGAACGACAAAACGCATTGCAGTATCTCTGAAGCGCAGCCGTGCGGCGGCCATAAAGGAAATCAGTTGGAATTAAAGGTTTAAAAAGGATTAATTTCTTAATTATATGTATAAATTTTTGCGCGATAAAATCCGAAACGTGGATATTCGCCAAAGAACCAAAGTCACCGACATAGCTGTTAAAATTTGCAAGTTGAAGTGGCAATGGGCAGGCCACATCGCTTGGAGAACCGATAACCGATGGGGAAGAAAGGTTCTTGATTGGAGACCACGAACCGGAAGACGCAGCGTAGGTAGGCCTCCCACTAGATGGACCGACGACATAGTAAGAGTCGCTGGCATCCAGTGGATGCAAAAGGCAGGCTGTCGTTCAGTGTGGAGGTTAAAGGGGGAGGCCTATGTTCAGCAGTGGACGTCTTCTGGCTGATGATGATGATGATTATGTATAAATTTTAATTTATTTATGTATAAGTTCGATATGATTTCATGTATAATTTACTTGTGTTAATTAATAATAGAGTGTTATTATTAATTAACACAAGTTTGGGTTCTTATCATCATCATTTCAGCCATAGGACGTCCACTGCTGGATATATGCCTCCCCCATCGATCTCCAAAAGCCGGTTGGAAGCGGCCTGCATCCAGCGAGCTTTTCCCTGCGGTCTTTTAGGTTGTCTGTCCATCGTCGTCCTACGCTGCGCTTATCGGTCCGTGGTCTTTATTCGAGAACCTTCCGGCGCGCTTGGCCATTTGTTTTGCGTGCCCTGCCCACTGCCACTTCAACTTGCTAATCCGGTGGGCTATGTCGGTAACTTCCGTTCGTATACGGATCTCCTTATTTCCGATTCGATCTCGTAGAAAAACCCCGAGCATAGCCCTCTCCATACCTCGCATTGCAACTTTGAGCTTGCATATGAGGCTTATAGTGAGAGACCACGTGTCATTGGTTTAGGGACTTTATTGCCGTATGTCATCACTGGCAACACACAATGGGTTCCTTTGCTTTGTTTTAATGAATCACATAGGAGTGTATTTTAGTTTTTTATACTCTACTATTGTTCAGATTTCGTGTGAAATAGCAGATAGACAGACATAATTTATTTGTGGCAAAAATACAATATACAATGGTAAGTGAAACATTAATTTAAAAATAAATCTGATCTAGAGCTTATAATATTTTTACTGTCACAAAGCGGTTCCAACTCAGGCTTGGCATGGCTTTTATCACTTTGGAAACAATTAACTATCTCCATAATTTTGTATAAGAATTCTTTATTGACCGTTTCAATTAGTAATTTCGATGTGGGAGTTAGGACATGTGAAAATGCCGAACTAAACACTACCCACGTAGTAAAAGCTGGCTTTCAGGCTCACCCAAGTGTATTAATTATCGCTTTGATCACTCGGACGGCAAGCCGACTGTGTTAGCGGGAATTCTGCTAGTTTTACTCTCATCTTAACTAGTTTTTTTTTTCGAAAAACCTTGTATTTTTGAGGTTATTTTTGAGTTAGTCACTATATTTTGAACCCCGACGCAGGCGGTTAGAAGTGTAACGTGTGTATCTGTATGTCTGTCTGTGGCATCAAAGCTGCCAAACTGCTGAACCGAATTTGATTAATTTATTTTTGTTTGGAAGACTTTATCGAGTATACGTACTTAGCTATGTTTACAAGTTTTATACTTAGCGGAAAGGAATTGATTTAAATACTTAGTCAAAACACACAGGTCCTAAAACTGTTCAACGACATTATGCCTATTTACATCAATGTTCAACATAAGGTTAAGACCAATTTAAATAACTGGCTAATTATGGTAGGGTTCCGTTTTTCGTAGCTAAAGTCATATAATTTTGATCACAATCATCATAGTTCAGAACGCGGCGCACAGACGGACAGACGGACAGACGGACAGACGGACAGACGGACAGACGGACAGACGGACAGACGGACAGACGGACAGACGGTCAGACGGACAGACGGACAGACGGACAGACGGACAGACGGACAGACGGTCAGACGGACAGACGGACAGACGGACAGACGGACAGACGGACAGACGGACAGACCGACAGACCGACAGACCGACAGACCGACAGACCGACAGACCGACAGACCGACAGACGGACAGACGGACAGACGGACAGACGGAATGACGGACAGACGGACAGACGGACAGAACGAATTTATAAGGGTTCCTTGTCAGGCTACGGAGCCCTAAAAATAAAGATTTTTATTTATTAAGGAAATTACAATTTTTTTTTGTGTTTTTTATTTTTTATTCTTCGTCTCTTTCTCACTCAAAGCGGTAGGAAGTCAAGTAAGACATAAGACTTAAATGTGTCTTGTAAAGTACAAAACAACTTAATTATCGCTTAAAATGTAATAATGTGGAATACAAATACAAAGCATCAGACAGGCCGAGAGGTCATCAATCATTTTGTTCAGATTCTGGGAGACGAGACTAGAACGTTATTTTTATTTCATAAAAAATAATACTCCATTATTAATTAACACAAGAAAATTATACATGAAATCATATCGAACTTATACCTAAATAAATTAAAAACTATACAGATAATAAAAATACATAAAAAAGTTTGTAATTGCAAAAAAACTTCACACAGGTGTCTTAAAATAATCCGATGAACAAAATTGTTTTTTTTTTTGTGTTTTTTTTTTGTTTGAACACGAACCTAAACCCCTGGACGGATGTGCGATTTTCAAAAATATGAATATGATATTTAGTCATAGGTAGATGTTATAACTTTTAATTTAATTCATAATTTTTTTGTTAAATAAAATTAAAAACAATGATTATTATAATCTTGATACTAAACTGTGATACTAAACGTAAAATAATAGAGATTGTCCGTAGAGGGAGAAAGAAAGAAAGAAAAGAAAGAAAATAAATTTTATTCGACACCATTACAAAAACTTATATCTACAGGATACAATCAGTGTCGAATGAAAAAAAAAGAGGATAAAAGGAGAAAGCAATTGTCACATAGCCTAAGCAAAGAGAATGTAGGTAATTGACAAAGACTTTTAATCTTGAAAACTGTCAGCTGTCATTCAGATAGGTACCTACTTACAACAGACTAAAAAATCGCCTGACAAGAAAAACAAATCGTGCAATTACGCATCGTGATTAGTCCTAAACTGTCGGAGTAGCGTATTTCGGAACAACATACTTTCAGTGTATCGTCATTTGGTGTTTTTAATTTTAGAGTTCAGTAGTAGTGCTGTCTAATAATCTCGTATGTCATATTCAGCCCTCAAATGACGTCACATTGTAAGCCGCGGTACGGTTCGCAAAACCGCAACCAAACATAATTACCTATTCTGTGTGCTGATTGAATAGCTCAATTGCTGTATGGCAATATTGCGTTTGCGGATTGCAGGATTTGGTTTGCATTATAGCATTGTAGTGTCATGGAGCGCTAAAGGCTGCGTATCCATCAGAGATGTCCAAGGAAGATGAGTGGTGGGCAAGGAAAAAATCAACCAATAAGAAGCGAGGCGAGACGGAATGAAGCGATCCTATTGGTCGATTATTTCTTCGCACATTTCTGGTGAATACGTAGCCTTAATCATTGACCGAGTGAAGCGAAGTCTTCAAATCTATCGGGACCTTCGGTCAAATGAAGACCGGGACATATCGGAGTATGTATATTTGTTTGGCGATAATTTGACCGTTGATTTGATCGTCGTGAAGTTTTGTAGACAAGTATTTAAGAATATGAGCTAACTAAATGTAGGGCTTTTAAATATTTGAAATAACAAAGTATATTTTTTTAACGTTGATAAGTCCGCGTTTGGCCACCTACTCGCCTATTGGTAAGCGACGATGTGGTCGAAGATGAAGCACGCAGACTTAGAAGATACCTATTCACTCTGGCCTTGAAAAGGCCTAGGTTTATATCTCTCAGGAAACAAGGAAGCGGGCAGGTTGTTCCAATCTTTGGCCGTACGGATTAGAAACGTAGAATCGAAACGTTTGGTACGTATCCAAGGAAAATCCACAATGTATGGGTGGTAGTGGGCCGTTTTCCTAATTGTCCTGTAGTAGAAAGGGGATGGCAGGATAAGGTCATGTAGCTCCGACGCACATTCTCCGAAATGAATCCTGTAGAAAATTTACAGACTCGTTAAAAGAAAGTAGTATACCTATTAAAAGCGGCGAATGGCGTTTGTGGATTGCTGGCTTTTTAATAGCATTAAAGCATTGTAGTGACATGAAGCGCCTTTAATCATAATAATACGAGTACCAGTAGTTCGCCCCGAATGGTGACCCGCGACCTCTGTACCTTCACAATCCCTAAACCGAGTTTGTTCATATTTGAACTTTTTTATGCCACTGGTGGCAAACAAGCTGTCGGGCTGCCGATGATAAGGAGTCAGCGTCGTCTATGGACATTTGTAACACCAGAGGCATCACAACTACGTTGCCGACCCTTTAAGAATCTATTAACTTGCCTTTTGAAGATCCTCATGTTGTAGCTTTTCGGAAATACCGCGGAAGGTAGTTTATTAAAAGTTTTGCATGTGTGAGGCAAGCAAGATAGCGTGAGTTGCACTCAAATATCATTATGTGGATGAGCTTTCAGGCAATGGCGGCTAGTATACGATGGTACAATATTATAGCCAAGTGCGAGTTGGGCATATTATTAGATAGATAAACTCTTTATTGTTCACACCACAAACCACATATTATTGTGTGGTGGTACGGAACCTTCGGTGCGCAAGTCACGACTCGCACTTACCCGGTTATTCTGAGCAGTCGTGGAATAAACAAATGAGTAAACAGTACCAAATTGCCTGCCTAATTATAACTCGCCATCTACAAAAGCGCCGAACAACTGATGAACTGAATCCTGATACAAAGAGACTTTGTGCTTACAAGAAATTTCAACAAAGAACTACTTATCGGCGACTGGCTGCAGTAATGATATGCAAACTTTTGTCGCGAGTCTGTATGAAGCCTTATTCTGGAAGGCAAGATGCTTCTCACGGGTTTTCACGTTTTTTAGGGTTCCGTACCTCAAAATGAAAAAAAACGGAATAGGATTATAGGATCACTTCGTTGTCCGTCTGTCTGTCTGTCCGTCTGTCAAGACGCAACGTACGACGCTTTACGCGTTTTTCTCAAGAACGCGTAAAGGTATCAAGTTAAAATTTATATTAAATACTTGAGTCTACGGTTTCTTTCGGCTGTAAAAAAATAAAAGTTGTAAGTCAACGCAATCAAAAGATATGAACGTTTAGGTCGCATATTTTGCGATTTCACAGGGAAATCAAAACCTATAGGGTACTTCCCGTTGACCTAGAATCATGAAATTTGGCAAAAAGCAAGGTCTCATAGCACATATATAGGAATAAATCTGAAAGTTACAAATTTGAAGTTATATCATTTAAAAATAATTATTTTGCTATTACAAACTTACATTTTGTAGTTGGAATGTATAGAAGAACCTTATAGTCAACTACAAAGTTAAGTTTGTCTTTCAATATTTCAACTTTTCCGTTTCAGTTTTTGTTTCAGTTTTTTTTTTGGACTCCCGCTCTGAGGTTTCTGTCCAACGGAACCCTCAGAGCACGAGTCCTACTCGTACTTGTCTCTTTTTTTTTTTTGGCTACGGCCCCATTTGTTTTTGGGGCAATTGCCATTAACAGTGAGGGAGGTGATAGTGAGATTGTCTAAAACGAGATAATCCTGGTTGATGAAACTACCAACAGAAAATTTGTTACTTAAATTTACTGGTAATCTAATTCAGATTTGCTGAGAGCTTACTAATCTAGGCTGTCTGTCTTAGTAGAGTCTGGAGCTTCTCAGGAACATCTACTTAAGCTTAAGGATAAGAAAGTCATACAAAACATAATTAAATACAATTTCAAATGAACTAAGCCTAAAACCTAAAAGTAAATATTATATCCTAAACTAAACAAAACTAATCCAAAAAAGCCAAAAACGTTTCAAAAACGTTCAGTATGCTGGCAGCATTGCCACGTTTAATGGCAATTCAAATTCTTTGGCCAAAGTTGGCATGCATTCCAGTCACCAGTCTTCTTCATCAAACGCTTGACAGTTTGAAAGCGGCCCACCCTCTCGTAATTGTGTTTTGTTGTTGTAAATAAAAGTTAATTTAGGCAGCTATTTTGCATTTCACCCGAATACAACCAACGTAAAAAAAGCTCTAACCAATTTTTTTAATTTTTAAGTCTCAAAGTCCTTACAAACAATATTACACAAAGTGCACTTTAAAAAAAAATAGATAGGCTTTTGCTTGGCCGCCATCTCTCCTGATGTTAAGCGAAGATGCGGTTTACAATGGAGCACGTTTGCCTAGAAGAAACCGATTCACTCTCGACTTGAAGACACCCATTGTAAGTTGTAACTGACGGGGAATTCCGGCGAAGTCCACAGACTATCAGTTTGCATAATAAATGTGGAATCAAAGCGCTTCGCACGGGACCAATTTGGGTGTTTGTTCCAAAACACTTTTGATTCTGATTCGGTTCCGAAGTAGGAAGCACTTGCCATTCCAGAATAGTTCCATCCCTATTAGCGCGAAGAGTAGAGGGCGCTCCGGCCACTCCCTTATAATGAGGGCTCTGGACTAGATACCTACATAAATAGCTACACATTTTCTATTGTATGCTTTATAGAATTCCAGCTTGAAGATGGTGGAGGAAGTTACAGTTATTTTGTACATACATTATTGTAGTATATTCTATTGATATAATAGGTATATGTAATTATGACAAGACAAGGGCTCAAGACAAGGGTCTTTGACCAGTGTGTGTTGCCAGTGATGACATATGGTACTGAGACGTGGTACTTAACTGTTGGCCTTTGGAAAAACTCAGAGTCACACAGCGGGCAAAGGAGAGAGCTATGCTCGGAGTTTCTTTGCGCGATAGAATCCGGAACGTAGATATTCGCTAAAGAACCAGAGTCACCGACATAGTAAAATTTGCAAGTTGATGTGGCAATGGGCAGGCCACATTGCTCGAAGAACCGATAACCGATGGGGAAGAAAGGTTCTGGAGTGGAGACCACGAACCGGAAGACGCAGCGTAGGTAGGCCTCCCACTAGATGTACCGACGACATTGTGAGAGTCGCGGGTATCCAGTGGATGCAAAAGGCAGGCTGTCTTTCAGTGTGGAGGTTAAAGGGGGAGACTTATGTTCAGCAGTGGACGTCTTCTGTCTGATGATGATGATGTGATTATGATAATATTGTCAACTAAATACCTACCTAAATTGTTACCTCTAAGGTTACTTCGCACTCGAGCTCTTAGTTTGGAGCTCACCGGCCAAACACTACGATGTCTTACTAATCGTAGGGTACTTTTAAGAGATTTGTTTACTAATTAGTTCCTCTTTCTATGTAAGTTTCCTTTTGTGTGAATAAATTTATCTTATTCTAAATCGTAAATTAATCTCTTAAGGTGGTACGTTTGGTGGTGCGGGAAATTCAAATTTCAAACAGTTTTTTTTCCTTGTAGCAAGGCTGGGTTATTTTTTTTTAATGACAGTGTTTGCTCTAAGCCTCGGTTGTTCTTTACATTATCAAGTACCTACAACTATTTAACAGTAACGCACCATATTACTTACATTTGTTAATAAGACGTTTGAAACAGCAAAAATTTGTTTATTGACAAATGTAAGTAAAAATATGCATTAATAGAGAGAAATAACTTTGCATGATTTTGTAAACAATAGTCGATCGATCAGTCTTAACGATGTACCCATCAGTACAATGACCTGCTTTTGGCTTAGTACCAGCTCTCTATGTAAATATCTTATATCATAAAGATATGTAACAGACAGATCCAAATAACGGTTTAAATTTAAACCACTAGTCGCTAGTTATCCAATAAAAAATAATCAAGCCACTAGCCACATCGCAAGCAATTTTGTTCATCCCACAGTTGAAAATAAAACCAAACCTGACCTAGCCCAACACGCCGCAGATAGGGCAAGGGCATCGCACGCAGGGCGTGAGTGCAACGCCACTTGAGCATAGACGTGCGATCACAGAAGCGCACGTTGAATGATATACCTAAACTGTGGTGCATTCTGTGAAGCATTGTGGATTGTAGAACACCTATAATGAGCAATGTGAAACTACACATAATTTATTAAGGTTTTTTTTTTCAAATGTTACAGTATACAATCAAGCGACGGGCCTCCTGGTGGTAAGTAAGACATCAACAATACCCGGATTGGCGGTGCGTTGCCTACCTTTAAGGACTGTATTCACTCTTCGTTTGAAGCAAATGAGGTCATATTTTGAAGGAAAAGCGAAGGTGTTAAGCCATTCCACAACTTACAGGTGCGTGGCAGAAGCAATCGATCAAATCGAACAGTGCGAGACTTCTACGCAGCTATAATATTGTGTGGTTGGCTTTTCTGACGATGTTGGCCGGTTCGATGATAAAACCGCGATGGAGGGATGAAGTCAAAGCTTCTAAATAAGTCATTGGTGCAGGGCCGAGGATAGAACAGGGTGCTTTCTGATTGTAAAGCGCACCGCTCGGCCGCCATTGCTCGTAATAATTTATAGTAGGTATTAATAAATGGAATGCCCTCTGTATGCGTTAGCTCTATGACTCTTGACCCCGGCTCGTGACCAGTGCGCGATCATTGGCACTGAGCTCAATTGTACGCGTCTATCTCTCGAATAGGTAACTATTGTACGTATGTAGGTATATGTATACGCATTGTTGTAACTCTGTATGGACGATTGAAATCTTTGTTTTTGCAGGAAATTCTATCACTACCGACTGCCCACGGAAGGTAATATTTTTCATATAGTTTTTTTTAATGCGGATATATCCGCGTTTGACTACCAACTCGGCTGTTAGTAAGCGACGATGTGGTCGAAGATGAAGCACGCAGACTTAAGAGATACCTATAGACTCTGGCCTTTTTGTTCTTTCGAGTCGTTGTTCCGTTGACTCTGGCCTTGAAAAGGTATGTGAGGTAAGTATGTGAGAATGTCTATCTGTGCTAATGTGACCATCTGTAACCTAAACAGCTTGACGGATTTTGATAAATGAGGTGTCGATAAACATCTCTACAGTTCGGCCGCAGAGAGAACGAGTCGGACAGCTGTAATAACATTGTAAAAATTTCAATGAAAACCTTAGAATAACTACTCAGAGAAGGTAAGTTTCCAAACAACGCCTTCTCAAAACGTAAGCTACAAATTCACTTTGTAGCTTACGTTTCGATTGGTATTTTAAACGATTTAAGCAAGAAAATTAATGGATTACCTGTGGAATGTCACACCATAACTCTTATGCTGCTTTTCTGATTTGTTGTGGTACGATTTCACCGCGCAAATTGTCATAGTAAAAATTGTATATGACACCATTTGAATGGCTTAAATTTTGCGAATGTACTTGGTTTCTTTGTGTAGTTATTCTAAGATGAAAACATTGTCTTTAAAAAAAAACTTTCAGAGAGCCTGACCAAAATTCCTTGCCATTCGAAGACCGTTTAAGGTCTAAAGACATAATTCAAATGCTCAAGCCCACTACCAGTTGGCAGCGTACCCAGCATGCTCGCGGGATTACCATGCTGAATTGCATTGCTTATGCGTTGAGCCAGAACACGCTAGCATTTTGGTCACGCATCACAAAGGTCTCATTCTCAATTCTCAACTATGTAAAGACAAAGCAAACGTGAATTTCAAAACCATTAAATTTACTTATCAGAATACTCCTTCATATTGTAGAACGCTTTATTCCCTAACCAATAGTTTAAGCTTTGTTAAATTTATTAGCAATTTACATTTTAATATTCTATAATTTAATCTCGTGAGTTATTTTAATCTAGAACTCGTCTTAAGTATGATTAATTGAATTTTTGTTCATAACTGACAGGTCAATTTAATTTTGTTCCCAAATAATGTAAAGTCATGTTTTGTGTTCTACAAGTCATGCTAAGTTTTTAATCTAACGAGCCAGAACGATCCTCAAGCAGCGGTGTCAAAGTGGGTGGTATCGCTCCGCAGGCGTGAGATAGTTTGATGTAGAAGTAATGAAAACGGCCAAGTGCGAGTCGGACTCGCGCACCGAGGGTTCTGTACCACCACAAAATACAAAAAGTAGTGCAAAAAGACAACATCACGCCCAGGCGGTCACCCATCCAAGTACCGATCACGCTCTGCATTGCTTAACTTGGTAATGAACAGAAATTTGTCACCGACTCACCCTTGGCCATTATTTATTATTTATTGTCATACTTTAGAGTGTGTACTATAATCATGCCGAGTTTGACGCTTGTACGTATTACCATTTTACATAAAAATAAAAACATTAAGATTTTGGATATTTTCTGGTTATTATAGAGCATGGATCTTATTAGTATATACTATAATTTTTTTTTTTTTAAGGACATTTTGTCACACACTGTCATCTGACCCCAAACTAAGCAAAGCTTGTGATATGGCTGCCAGAGACTGATATACATACATATATAGCTTTAAATACATCTATACTAATAATATTATACAGAGGAAAGATTTGATTGTTTGTTTGTTTGTTTGTTTGTTTGTTTGTTTGTTTGCATTGAATAGGCTCCGAAACTACTGAACTAATTTTACTGAAAATTCTTTCACTGTTGGGAAGCTACACTATCTCCGGTTAACATAGGCTATATTATATTTTCAAAAAAAATAGGGTTCCTTACTAAAACTCCAATTATGTAACCCAAGGTGTAAAAAATAAGATTTGTAATGTTGACTTTGCGTGTTTGACAGTTCTAAGACAGGACAACGTCTGTCAGGTCTGCTAGTACTTAAATAAATATTAACAACCAGATATAGAACAAACACAAATGTTCATCACACAAATGTTTGTCCTACGTGGGAATCGAACCCACGCCCTCAGGCTCAGAAGGTAGGTTCACTACCAACTGGACCAACGGGCTATCAAATGTTGTTATGTGGGTTGGTAACTTTGTCGACGTAATGTTTGGATGGGTAAAAATTGACAGATCATTTTGATCTTTGTAGGGTTGGTAGAAGGTGCATTTTGAAAGCTTTCTGCATACTTAACTCAAAATTAGCACGGGTGTGGGTTGGTCCCTTCTTGCAGAAGTACGTCCAATTATTGTATTTGCTCTAGTGTAAATACGGTAATAATTAAAAGCGTCAAACTTGGCATGATTATAGTACACACTCTAAAGTAAAATAAAAATTATAAATAATGTCCAAGTGCAAGTTGGTTTCAAATGTCTGTTCACCACCAAGTAAAGAAACGTGTGGTTTTGTTCATAACTGACAGGTCAATTTAATTTTCGAGCGGTCGGTACTTGGATGTGTGACCGCCTGGCGTAATGTTTTATTTTTGCACTACTTTTTGTATTTTGTGGAACTGAACCCTCAGTGCGCGAGTCCGACTCACACTTTGCCGGGTTTATTATTTTCTTGTAAAAATATATTAAATCAACAAGGAACCAACCCACATTTAAGTAGTGTTGTAAGAAAGAACCACTAAGTTTTACCAAAATAAAACTGTGAATTAATCATGTTTTTCTTCAAAATTATATTGACATGCATAGAACACGGTGTTTTGCATAATATTGTAAAATTACTTTGTTAAAAATGTTGATACATTTTTTCGTACACACAATTTTCCGAAAATTGCTTTTACTCAAAACTATGATTGTGTGGATTGGTCCCTTCTTGCAGAAGTACGTCCAATTGTTGTTGTATTTACTTTTACACTGTCAATAAAAATCAGTCAACGCATTGTGCCGAATTACCTACACATAAAAAAACTTTTTAGCATTGCAAACTTCTAAGCTTTTTAGGCATTTTTGTTTAAATTCATATCTATATAAATTCGGTAACTGTCTCTGGACTGTAATACCCAGTTTGTTTACGTCGAGGCCGACCATTGCACAACTTTGTCGGTTCCTATTGAACCGGTAAAATTTCCTATTAGGTAGGGTCAGAAAAAAGAGATCTAAAACACGGAGATAGCGGAATAGTGTCACTGTGTTATGTAATACCTACTTTACACACTAGTAGCTAGACTTAAAGCTTACATTACAATTCCGGTGCGATTTCTTTATATCCGACTTCAAAAAGGAGGAGGTTTTCAATTCAACTGTATTTTTTTTTACAACCGTTTATTCAACTTATCTTTTATGTGTCAAATCTTGCAATTGAATTTTAAAACAGTTTTCCGGAACCGATTTAGCTAAAATGTTGCAAACCTACACGTTTATTTTGGCAATGGTTAGCGTCAATGGTTATGACGTCATTCAAAATCCAATATGGCGGATTCCCAAAGATGGCAGACCAATTATGTTTTATGCACCCCTATGATATGGGTATCAACTGAAAGGGTTTGCTGAGAGGAATACGAAAAATAAAATGACTCCAATATGACACTAAATTCAATATGGCAGGCACCCCAAGATGGCGGAGTTTTTTTTTTATATTATAGGCTTGCGCTTGGTCGCCATCTCGCCTGATGTTAAGCGACGATGAGGTCTACGATGGAGCACGCTTGGCTAGAAGAAACCGATTCACTCTCGAGTTGAAGACACCCAGATTGTAGCTGACGGGGAACACCCATTCAAGCAACGAATTCCACAGACTAGCAGTAATTCGCACAATAAATGTGGAATCAAAGCGTTTCGTACAGGTTTTCGGAATATCAACCATAAAACTGAAGATTTTTCGTGCCCGCCCTGGCAGTCCGATAGAAAAATGGGCAGGAGGGAATTAAATCATCTAGCATCATGATATGGGTTTCAAATGTAAGATTTGCACCTGCTTGTTTGGCACCTGTGGCATAAAAAAACAACACGAAACTTTGAAAACTACTTGAGCTACGAAGCTGAAATGTGGCAGATACAAAGTGTATGTTTGTTACTCCTTCACGCAGAAACGGCTGGATATATATGGATGAAATTTGGAATATAGATAGCTTATGTCCTGGATTAAACACATAGATATGGATGTTATGGGGTTAAGGATGATTATTTCACCATCATCAGTATTTTATGTTACCACGTGGATGAAACCGCGGGTGCAGCTAGTTATTAATAAACATCTACTAAAATTGTATTCAATAAAGTTTTATCTACTGCAACTGAAATTGTACCCAGTAAAAGTTATTTGTGAATAAAATTGTGGGCAAAATCGAAGTCACTCCGACTTTGCAAATTTATAAACCATTCCAAAATTTCTAGGTAGTTTTTTGCAGACTTTACGTTCTAAAAGTTTCTCATAAATATATCAGACAGCGAAGTTTCAGCTTTTCTTTTACAAAATACACGGTGGATACGTTTTATTCATCATATTTCATTGTAAAAAATGTTACACTTCCAATACTCCTATTTGAGATGAAAAAATAATTAAGAATGGTAATTGATGTACAGAAAAACAAACCACGGTTTCATTCATTATCATCATCATACATACATACATACATACATGCATGCTACCCACAATATTCTCCTTTTGACTTTGTGTCGTCGGGTAAAATATCTAATTATACAAGCTCCAAATCATATTGCGTCATCCAACAAGCAGCCAAGCAGCGTTAGGTCACCCACAATACCTAATACTTAGATCTAACCTAAGCAATCTCTAAACAAGTCTAGGTCTGGGTGCGCTGGATTGGTAGCCCACGTGGACGTTTGTTTCCTGTCCAACGAGGTTTGCTTTGTTGAGGTGGGGTTGTAGTGACAGTGTTTGGATGAGAATCAGCGGAAAGCGATTTGAATTGTTCAATTTGTTCATAGTGACAATAAATAATGTAAACAACGAGTTGGTGTCTGCTTCAAAACTACTGTGCAATTTTGCAGAACTTTTTAAAATTGCAATATAGGTATTTTTTTTTTTGAGAAGAAGTTATAGATTGACCAGTAACCCTTAAAAGTGGCAGTGGTAAAAGTGGTCTCTTTTGAGCAATAACTTTAAAGCTTAACCTTTGCTTCTTTATCCTTGACCCTTTATCCATTGATATTGCAGAACATTATTTATTTATTTTATTAATGACCACCAACATGATGTACGTCCTTGCTTAACATAACGGAGACAAGGCACAAGAAATAAACTAAACGCCACGACAATTATTATAGGTGCAGACTACATGCTATTAAAAAACGAGAGTTAGTTTTTGGAATATAAGTGAGTACATTATACATTAAAAATTCAATTAATTTTTGACTGAATAAAGGAATCCAAGAATAAGAGAAAAACATTACATAAGACGCAGTTTGATAGTTTGATACGAATATATAGTGTGAACCTACCCACGCCACCAGCGAATAAGTCCACTACATCGTCTCGGGAGAAAACACTGGCTAGTCTGTTAAAAGGGGCATTTTTGCCCCTTTTATTGATACTGTGTGTTAAAAAAACTACGTAGTCTTCACCTACATTTAAAACCTGATCCAACTAGATACCTTTTCTAATATTTTTATTTTTTAATTTGAAATTGTCTTACATAAAAAATTGTGTCAACAGAAGTATAAACTTCCGCAAAGTTGACTATATATCTCTCGCTCCTTCAGTCAAATCGAGTCGATTTTACCCAAAAACGTATCTAAGCGTGACGGTAACGCTAGTTTATTGGGTTTTCCCCATCCCAAAATGTGCCTAACGAGCCTAAAGAAGTTTTCACTTCAAAATTGTAACAAAACGGACGTGACGTTGCCTGCGAAACTACGAATGACAGCCAACCAGCCGCCATGCCACTGCCAAGCTCGCCAAGCCTTTGAGGGGAGTGTATATAAGCATAGATAAACATATACTATATAAGCCAGCCTGCCAGACAACTATCTCTCTTGCCGAACGCACTCTGCGTTCGCTAACTAGTCCGGTCAAGCTGTAGAGGCCAAAAGGCCAACAGTACAAGTCAATATAAAAAAAAAACAACTATCTCTTTGTTCATTTTGATTGCTGAATAAATGAAGTAGTCGCCACTCTGAGTGTTTTATATGTCATCCCATTTACAAAATATACTTTTAATTATTAAGTTTATCAATTAAATGTTCAGAGTCATTATTATGCTGAGATTTGTTTTACAAATAAATTATTTTATATTTTTCAGTTAATTTTCCGCCTTCAAACGTACAGCGCCCTACCATTGCATCAGAACTTCTCGTAGCGTTGTAGGTAATTATGACTGTAGCTTCCAGCTGATTACGCAATGAAAGCTCGGTTGGGAAGTGGAGCCAGTGGCCTCTGGCTTTGTGGTCTTACGGTCTTTTAGACGTTTTGTGAGGAATTGTGAATGATATTTTCTTTTTTCACAGTATTTTTAATGTGAAACATCTATTGGCACGCCTTGGCAGTAAATGCGACTCATGTGCCGTAACTGCAAATGACATGACGCTCTCTTATGCAATAATTTTTCACATCTGCCGGGCGTCCCGTGACAACCAACTTTTTATAACTACAAAGCGAAATGCTTTATAGTTATACTAGCGATCCGCCCCAGCTTCGCACGGGTATAGATTATAGCCTATGTCACCCGGGGATAGTGAGGATTCCCAACAGGGAAATAATTTTTCAAATCAGTTCAGTAGTTTCGGAACCTATTCAATGCAAACAAACAAACAATCAAATCTTTCCTCTTTATAATATTAGTATAGATGACGAAGAAATATGGCGTACTTTTAGCGTTTTTTAAATAGCAAACTTATAAGCTATTTCACACCCTAAAAAACGTTTAGTTTCCTTCCATAAATACTGGACCTCCGTCTTCTTCTGCCAACAACTCCAGAATGAGTCAAGACTGTCACATCAGAGTTTCTAGGCAATCTTGACTGCATCGTAAATTAGGGACCTATTTTGTAACGATATAGCCTAACGCAGGACTGAAATTAAATTTAAAAAATGTGACATTTACGAATCAACCTTGTGTAATATTCGTTTACATGTTTTAAGGGTTATGATATTTATTATATATGAATATAGAATATAATACTAATAAACATAACTGTATATATTAGATTATACAGATTATTATTAGATTATTATTATTATTTTATACCTTGTGTAATATTTATTTTCAAATGATTTAAATAAGGATAAAAATTACTTATTTCGACAAAACACGAGTGAATCATACACACATTTAAAAACGTATGCACAATGTGAGTTTAAACATAATACATTTAGCATTGTAACTTTTTATTCATCATCATCATGATCATCTGTGTGGATAACATCACCGGCCTTATAACATCAGCTATCTGCTAGTTAAAGTCTCGTCAAAATCAATCCACCCGTTTCGGAGCCCATATTCACATACATACACACATATTTTTATATTATAGATAAGCTTCCGCTTGTCTGAGGCGGCCTATGATGGACCACACACATGCACACTTGCCTCAAAGACCTATATTTACTCGCAACACACTTTTTCTTCGGGCAGTTAAATTTATGTGACCTTGTATGGATGTGTACTAATAATCTATACTAATATTATAAAGAGGAAAGATTTGATTGTTTGTTTGTTTGTTTGCATTGAATAGGCTCCGAAACGAATGAACTGATTTGAAAAATTCTTTCACTGTTGGGTAGCTACACTATTCCCGGTTAACATAGGCTATATTATATTTTCAAAAAAAATAGGGATCCTTACTAAACTCCAATAATGTAACCCAAGGTGTAAAAAATAAGATTTGTAATTTTGACTTTGCGTGTTTGACAGTTCTAAGACAGGACAACGTCTGTCAGTAAGTCAGTAAATATTAAATAAATAATAAATATTCAGGATTTTTTTGCACACACGGTCATTATGACCCCAAAATAAGCAAATCTTGTAATATGGCTGCCAGAGACATACATATGTCGGAGCGTTGAAGTTTTAGCATTCGGGCGCAACTACCGTCGGATAGTTTTTAAGGCTTAAATTATGTAGGTAGGCGTCACCTAGCTTTGTTTTGGTGGACTAGTGATGGAGGTGGCGCCATCACTGGTGTAACGCTGCAGTAACTTACTCTGCTGAAGTTCGTTGTGAAGTTGTGTCGTTGACAACCAATCAGAGTTTAGTAAGTTGGTATACCGTCCGGCAGAGGCGCTAGTGAGCGCGGCGCGGCGGACACGTGCGCGAGGCACGCTGGAGCACACTTATACATTGGTGTCTGATTTGGGATTGTCACTTTTTGAGGTTAGAAATTGGAATTGTTGGTTGGAGGGTGGTAGCGTTCGTTACAAGGCGGAACACCTTGTCCCCAAGTAATTTTCAAGTAATTTGGATATTGGATTAGTAATCATAGCGCTTTGAAATAAAAACTGTAACAATGTACGTGTGATGTCTCATTCTCCTCGGCCGCTATACTCACGCCATAGAAACAAGATTTATCTGATGAAGATCGGCCATCCACCGACCGGTGCCCCCGCCTTCACGCATCCAGGTTCGCCTCGTCACATATATATTTTTAAATACGTACTTAAATAAATATTAGCACCCAGATATAACAAACACAAATGTTCAGCTCATGAATGTTTGTCCTAGGTGGAAATCGAACTAACTGGACCAACGGGCTATCTTCATCATCACACCATCATCATCAACCGGAAGACGTCCACTGCTGAACAAAGGCCTCCCCTTCCACACTGAACGACAGCCTGCCATTTGCATCCACTGGATGCCCGCGACTCTCACAATGTCGTCGGTCCATCTAGTGGGAGGCCTCCCTACGCTGCGTCTTCCGGTTCGTGGTCTCCACTCCAGAACCTTTCTTCCCCATCGGTTATCGGTTCTTCGAGCGATGTGGCCTGCCCATTGCCACTTCAACTTGCAAATTTTAACAGCTTTGTCGGTGACTCTGGTTCTTTGGCGAATATCCACGTTTCGGATTTTATCGCGCAAAGAAACTCCGAGCATAGCTCTCTCCATTGCCCGCTGTGTGACTGAGTTTTTCCAAAAGGCCAACAGTTAAGGACCACGTCTCAGTACCATACGGGCTATCTTATTTCCTACTATGTCTGACAAAAAAGTATCAGAATCTGAAAGAACCCGCTACCCGCTTTCGTTTCGACCACACCCCAAACAGAAACTGTAACAAAACTATAGTTCTGAATCACCGGCCAGCTGTTCCCTTCGCAATATCTGATTTACTGATACCGGTGACAAACTAGTCATACCGGTAATTCTACTAATATATATTCTGAGATACCGGTATTATACCGGTTTAACTCCAGCCGGTATCTTGCGCAAGATTCGCTAAAATCAGTTCGTATTTGAATTTAAAATGCGTTTAGCTTTCACTGATTTTGTTTTGTTTTATGAACTCACTGAGGTGCCTATGTACTTAAATACAGAGTTACTGCTATACAGGGTTACTGGTAATCTACCTGGTGTCTTCAAACCACGAGTGAATCGGTTTCTTCTAGGCAAGCGTGCTCGTGCACGTACACCGTATCATCGCTTAACATCAGGCGAGATGGTGGTCAAACGCCTATTTATTTATTTTTTAATCTGTTAGCATCCTCGTAAGCGGCTTCAATATTATGTCAAAACAAACAACATTTGTTCTACGACTTCTACGAGAAGCTGACAGATCAATTTTAAGTATTTATCAGCGTAAGTAACGTCTCTGAGTGCGGCTGTTAGACAACCAATACCCAGGATTAAATAGCCTATGTGACAAACAACACAAACAAGCAAGTGATTTATACCTACAGCATAGTTTCAATTCAACAAACATTAAATCAAATAATCAAGGTTACGTTAATACAAAATAATATGTAAAATAGATTTAACAATAATTATTTTGATAAAACCTTCGCAGTATTAAATATACACAGTTTTATAGCCGAAATACATCCGAACGATATTTCTCTAGTGTTGTCGTATTATCGATGACATTTAATACGCAAAAAAATATTGTTTCTGAAATTCTCGAAATTTAAAAATGGACCGCATTTATTTTCTTTTGTTTATGAATAAATGCCTGAAAAGATAATGTATATTATAATCAAAGTGCCTAGTGTGAGTTTTTCCAGTCGCTTTTACTTACTCTCGCTACTCGAGCGCTTTGATTCCACTGTTTTTTCTAAGATCTAGTGTGTTTATTTTTTGTTGAAAGCTAATAAGAAATGGAAGTAGCACTCTTGTTTTTAGAATAAATGCCTTTGTGAATGATGAATGTAAAAATGCGTTGTCATGGAACTAAATAATAATTTTAAATTTTGCATGTTCAATACTGCTGAATCATCATCTTCATCATTTCAGCCGTAGGACGTTCACTGCTGGACATAAGCCTCCCCCATAGATCTCCAAAAGGGCCGGTTGGAAGCGGCCTGCATCCAGCGTTTCCCTGCGGTCTCTTTTAGGTCGTCTGTCCATCTTGTGGGTGGACGTCCTACGCTGCGCTTACTGGTCCGTGGTCTCCATTCCAGAACCTTTCGGCCCATTGGCCATCTGTTCTACGTGATATGTGGCCTGCCCACTACCACTTCAACTTGCTAATCCGGTGGGCTATGTCGGTGACTTATCGGTATATATACTGCTGAATATTGTTCCAAAAATATTTAAATTTAAGACATATTTATTCTCTGTACCTACCTATATTCAAGCAAATTAACGTATTTGAATTTGCTCTATCTTAATATTAACACAAAAAAGTCCTCAACTAAGAATGAATAAACAATCGATATAAAAAAATTGCTTGAATTCACGTAAAACATTCAGAAAGTCATTAATACATTTGAACACGTGCCAAAAATAATATCGATAATTTTCGCACGTCACTGCTTACAAGCAATAAATACAATCGTAAAATTCATATAACATATCGCTGATATTGGTTTTCGTCATAAACGTGGTACCTTTCCATAAATACCACTAAAATTGAATCTTATTACGCGAGAAATAAGAACGGTAGATTTTTTAGCTTTGCATTTTATATGAGACAAAGTAAATAAATTCCTTGCGTTTTTTAATAGAATAGATCGATGTTTGTCCACCAACTCGCCTGATGGTAAGCGATGGTGTGGCCTAGAATGGAACACGTTGATCTAGAATACATCTATTCACTCTAGCCTTGAAGATGCCTAGATTGTAGTTCTCAGGAAACAAGGAGGACGGCAGGGAGTTCCATTCTTGGGCAGTACGTATCATAAATGACGACCCAAATCGTTGTGTACGAATTTTTGGAATTTCCACGAGGACAGTGGTAGTATGCAGTCCTTATATTTGTCCTGTAGTAAAATGGGGAGAGGGTGGAATAAATTTTTAAATCTTAATAATAAAGAGATTTTTTTGCACAAAACCCAAGTAAATTATTGATATTTGAAACACATAATAGGTGCAATAATTTCAGTTACTTAGTATATATGTTTTGCTTAGTAGGCGTACAAATCTAGAGAGATGGCATAAACATTCCGTAAATATTATTTAATAGCTGCGCCCCACGGTGCCGTCCGCGCGAATCGTTTCGGCGGTTTAGGACCACAATTAAAAATGACATCTTCTTATAATGACCACTTCTTCAAATGATCACTTCTACAAATGACCACTTCTACAAACGACCACTTCTTGAAATTACCACTTCTTGTAATGACCACTTCTTGAAATGACCACTTCTTGTAATGACCACTATTTGACATGACCACTTCTTAAAATGACCATTGCCTAAGTGACCACAGACATGCATGCATACACATCGCTTTTATATAGATAGATAGATATCATACATCTTTAAAAAGCTATCAGTAAACCTTTTAAGGGTTCCGTACCTCAAAAGGAAAAAAACGGAACCCTTATAGGATCACTTCGTTGTCCGTCTGTCTGTCTGTCCGTCTGTCCGTCTGTCGAGACCTTTTTTCTCAAGAACGCGTAAAGGTATCAAGTTAAAATTTATTCTAAATACTTGAGTCTACGATTTCTTTTGGCTGTAAAAAAATAAAAGATGTAAGTCAACGCAATCAAAAGATATGAACGTTTATGTCGCATATTTTGCGATTTCACAGGGGAACCAAAACCTATAGGGTACTTCCCATTGACCTAGAATCATGAAATTTGGTAAAAGGCAAGGTCTCATAGCACATATATAGGAATAAATCTGAAAGTTACAAATTTGAAGTTAGATCATTAAAAATTATTATTTTGCTATTACAAACTTACATTTTGTAGTTAGAATGTATAGAAGAACCTTATAGTCAACTACAAAGTTAAGTTTGTCTTTCAATACAAATACAAATACAAATATCTTTATTTACCTTAAAAATGAAAAATAAATATACAGTTTTCTAGTAGACCCCGCACTAGGGCTAGCCTGTATCGCGGGAGACTGTGATCAATTACAATATTACAACTTTTTCCGTTTCAGTTTTTGTTTCAGTTTTTTTTTTTTTTTGGACTCGCGCTCTGAGGGTTCTGTCCAACGGAACCCTCAGAGCACGAGTCCTACTCGTACTTGTCTGGTTTTTTTAGTTTAGGTACATTTAATTTGTTTTTAAACCCACTCGGGGTTTAAAAAAACTAATATAAGAAAACATTTTAAATTCGTATTACTTCGTTAGGAATTAATTAAGTTGGTATTAAATATATGATACATTTTTACCCGGAAATATGTTGGAAATGTATGGGGTATGAATCAACGGTGCTTAGGCTTGGATACTGTGAAAACTGTGAAAGTGGCCAAATGATGGAACTAAAAATGTACAACAGATGACTGTGACTTCAGTTCACGAAATGCGATAGTGACTCCTCAGCTCATTGCTATAGATAAGTTTGTCGACCTCTCTAGCGTGTCTTTCATATTAAAAGACATAGAGCTAAAAATAGTCATATTAGTCAAACCCTGACTGTCAGTGACCGCATATAGGATGCGGGACTAGTCACGTTCGCTAAAGTCTACGAATATTCTAGTCTAGACTTCCGCAACTCGTATAATATACGGGGTGTTACATAAAGGCTAAACATGGATAGAAAAATATCTTACCGAGAACCAGTTGTCTGGATAAATCTAACATAGATTTTAAGACAACTTACTAACTTGAAATGTAACGTACTATGTGTTTTAAATAAATTTAAAAAAAAATAAAATAAAAAAAAAAACAAATAATCCAATACGTAGCATGCACATCATCAGCCATCAAACGTCCACTGCTGAACAAAGGCCTCCCTTTTAGAGAGGGGTGTTGCCATAATCCCCACCCTTGGCAGGCGGCTTGGGGATCGCAGTACGTTCACCGTGTACTAATAAGACGCTGCTGCCCATCCTCCGGTGGTTCTACGTAACTTCTGGCAACTGAGGGCAAATGAGGGCAGTGTTCAGGAAATCACTTGACATCTTCTCGTCAAATATACCACAGTGCCTAAAGAAAGGGGTATTTTTAATGGCAAAATTGCCTCAACACCTAAAGAGGCAAGAAAAAGAAAAAAAAGCAGTAGGTGTTGTCAGTGATGACATATGCTACCGAGAAGACAAGTGGTTCTTCTAACTGCTGGCCTTTTGGAAAAACTCAGTCGCACAGCGGGCGATGGAGAGAGCTCTACATGAAGTTTCATTCTCAAACACCGCAACGAGGATATTCGCCGAAGAACTACAGTCGCCAATATAATTGCCAATATTTGCAAGTTAAAGTGGCAATGGGCAGGCCACATCGCTCGAAGAACCGATAACCGATGGGCACGAAAAGTTATTGAGTTGAGACAACGAAACAAAAGACGTAGCATAGTTAGGCCTTCCATTAAATGGTAATCCAATATCGTGAGAGGCTCGGCCATCCCGTAGATATCTAATGAAATAATACCATTTTACCCGACTGCGCAAGAAGGAGGGCGTTATGTTTTTAGAGTCTATGTATGTATGTATGTATGATGGTTTCTTTGGCACGCTGTACAGCCTAAACGATATGTGAGGTGTCATTTGAAACGTATTAATAGTGGAAGTAATATATAGAGTACAAAAATCCAAGATGACGTCCTCGAACAAAAGGGGAAAATAGTAAGTAAACTGCTAAATAGTTCAATATTACCATCATAAATGAAATAATCAGTGGTGTAAGAGATAAAGCAGTGTGAAAAAGCTCTGTATCTTCTACGAGCATGGGTGTCCACTATACGGCCCGCGGGCCACAATGCGGCCCGCGGGCCACAATGCGGCCCGCCAAGGTTCCTAATCCGGCCCGCGAATGAGTCAAAAGTTGGGTAACTTTTAACTTTTTAGACGTAATTTTGTAAAGATTGGATATTCATATCTATATCATCTATATCAGTGTGCCTGTGCATGCAGTTACAAGTGAAACCTGCTGTGAATTCCGCCAAAAGGTTATAATTATACCCTTTCTACCATTATATTAGTCTTGATTTGCTCAGTTACGAAACATCTCTTGGCCCGCCATAATTACAAAGGTAAAAAATCCGGCCCGCCACAAAATTTAGTTGGACACCCCTGTTCTACGAGTATAGGTATAGATAGGTACGCAGCTTACCGCTGATACTTTTGAGTTACTTAGTACCTACTACTTATACAAAATACAATGCAGTCGGGTTATATATTTTTATAATTTAATTTACTTATTATTATCGTATTCCACTGCTATACGTTGACATTACCTGAAACAAAAAGTTTTTATTAATAACCAATAACGCACCCCGGCTTCGCACGGGTGTAATACATATTTTTTAACATCTTGGGTTACATTATTGGAGTTTTAGTAAGGATCCCTATTTTTTTTTTAATATAATACAATAGCCGGGAATAGTGAATTTTATAAACTTGTGATATGAATGTACTACCTATATATTTTTAGAATTGTTTGACATTTGTATTATTATTGTTATTTTTTTTTCATTCCTTATTTTTGTAATCTAATTAATTAATATGTTTGTAATTCAATCAATTAATTATTATTTTATTATTTGTTATATTCTTTCTTAAGTTAAAACTGTATTGACTTGTAGATTGCCATTTTATTAATAAATTTACTTATGACTTAGCTTAGATTCCCAACCGTGAAAGAATTTTTCAAATCGGTTCAGTGGTTTTGGAGCCTATTCAAATCAAACAATCAAACAATCACATCTTTTCTCTTTATAATATTAGTATAGATTAATATATTTTTACCAACAAAAAAGAACACATTTTATTTATATTACACCGGAATTACTCACGTAAGATTAAGCCGGTCACTCCTCCTATAGTTAACCCGGCTTCCGGCTTAATCTTACGTGAGTAATTCCCGTGTAATATAAATAAAATGTGTGAAAACCACTTCAGTTTCTATAATAAAAAAGAACACCCTTAATTTTCCACCCATTGAGGGGAAATATTTTCATATATTTGATTTACATTCAACTCAATAACAGGAGAACCGATTCGGATGGAATTTGGTAGTGTATTAGTTTATTAGTGATATCCCGTTGGTCCAGTTGGTAGTGAACCTACCTTCTGAGGCTGAGGGCGTGGGTTCGATTCCCACGTAGGACAAACATTTGTGTGATGAACATTTGTGTTTGTTCTATATCTGATTGTTAATATCTATTTAAGTATGTATTTAAAAAGATATATGTATGTATATCAGTCTCTGGCAGCCATATTATAAGCTTTACTTAGGTTGGGATCAGATGACCGTGTGTGCAAATATGTCACGTTTTTTTAAGCCCGTAGGAAGCGTTTTGATTTCACTTTTATTGTGTGAAGCGCTAGACTGTAAATACGCTTCCAGAACATGTTGCTCGATAGTTACAATCGGGGTCTTCAAGTCACGAGTGCATCGCTTTCATCTAAACAAGCGTGCTCTGTCCAGTCATTCCACTCCAACCAACTGAACAGACCAACTGAAACGGATCAACTAATATTCTTTCTCAACGATACAACTATTTGGTTGGTCCGTTAGGAATTCTAAATTTGTTCCACTCCAATCAACTAAACTGACCAACTGAAACAGATCAACTAATTTTATTTATTTGTATGCTAGATGTTAGTGCAAAAATTGTATTCATCAGTTTACCCACATCGGGCATTTAATATTTTCCTTAATAATATAATTTAGTTTTTCGATTCGTTTTTTTAATGATTGTTACTATTGTTACTTTTGTTTAATGTCAGTACTTACACCGTTATTTATAAACCAATTTGTTTTTCTGAAAGTATATATACTTGTAGATTCATCATCATCAACCAGAAAACCAAGTAGTACCTTTTGCAAGTAGTATGGTACTGAGACGTGGATCTTAACTGTTGGCCTTTTGGAAAAACTCGGAGTCACACAGCGGGCAATTGATGAGAAATGCTCGGAGTTTCTTTGCGCGATAGAATCCGAAATGTCGATATTCACCAAAGAACCAGAGCCACCGACATAGCTGTTAAAATTTGCAAGTTGAAGTGACAATGGGCAGGCCACAAAGCTTGAAGAACCGATAACTGATAGGGAAGAAAGGTTCTTGAGTGGAGACCACGAACCGGAAGACGCAGAGTAGGTAGACCTCGCACCAGATGGACCGCCGACATCGTGAAAGTCGCGGGCATCCAGTGGATGCAGATGGCAGGCTGTAGTTCATAGGGCGATGCCTATTAAATTGTTAAAACGCTTGATGTCAAATACTTTTCGGTTAACCAGGCAAAGCGCATTGTTCAAAAGTGGCTTCTATCCTTATCTTATGAAGATACTGAAAAATTGCTTAAAATTATTTTGTAATGTTATGTTATTTGTTTTGTTAATCTAGTTTTTTATTACTTGTGAGCTCTTGTCGTAGTTTTGTCGAATATAAGTATATCTTTTTTGTTAATTTGTTTTA
The DNA here is from genome assembly GCA_914767915.1 of Agriopis aurantiaria. Classification (NCBI taxonomy): domain Eukaryota; kingdom Metazoa; phylum Arthropoda; class Insecta; order Lepidoptera; family Geometridae; genus Agriopis; species Agriopis aurantiaria. The sequence goes on from OU612003.1 coordinate 3,692,848, forward strand.
TGGCCTCCACAAGACAGGCTAAATTATGTTACTTCTTAAGCAATAACAAATCCCTTAAAAAACCCTATGTTCAGCAGTGGACGTCTTCTGGCTGGTGATGATGATGTATTGTATCTCGATGTGTACAGCAGATAAAACGTGGACAGCTTGTTTATACTAATATTATAAAAAGGAAAGATTTGATTGTTTGTTTGTTTGTTTGTTTGTTTGCATTGAATAGGCTCCGAAACTACTGAACCGATTTGAAAAATTCTTTCACTGTTGGGAAGCTACACTATCTCCGGGTAACATAGGCTATATTTTTTTTTTAAATAGGGATCCTTACTAAAACTCCAATAATGTAACCCAAGATGTAAAAAAATTGATTTTCAATTTTGACTTTGCGTGTTTGACATTTCTAAGACAGGACAACGTCTGTCAGGTCTGCTAGTTACATATAAATGTTATACAAACATTTCTTGAATCATCTGTGCACACATACATACATTTGTTAGGCAGAGCCCTGCATTCCTAGGGTCATCACACTCAATCAACACATAATTCGAATCGTACGCACGCTGATGTCACTTCCTATTAAGTACATTGTGTGGCAGTTGCGTCATTTGCAAGGAAATAGTTAAAGACATACATGAAGCTACTATTAGATGGAGACCTCTCAGGATTTGTTTGCTCTTACATTTTTACAACAAAGCTTTTCAAGGTCTTCTTTCCGTTAGTTTCACTTCATGACTAGTGTTTTTAACCGACTTAAAAAGGTAATCAATTCTGCCCGTATTTTTTTATGTATGTACGTACGTCGATTTCGCCGGCATCTGTACACCAATATGCATTTTTCTTTTTTTATTACGTAGAAAAAATTCTCGGGGTGGTCTCGGTAGTTTTTAAACCAGCTCGAATAGTATGAATAATTTTGCTAGAGCGCCTACCAATTTCGCTACAATATTACAAACTGTAACTACATAAGTTTTGTTCAGGCGCTTTGTTCGAGTCAAAACAAGGAGGTATTCATTGATGTGTGCATGGATGTGTGAATAGGAAGTAATATAGTTATGACTAAAAAATTTAAAATAAATTATCTTTAAAAAAACTGACTTTAACCACAAATCAAAAACATTGTGCCACTAAAAAGAACAAAATAATATTTACACACGGATTTTGAAGTCTGTTTGTGATTTTTTTAAGTCGGGTTTTTAAAAGATATTTTAATAACGTATACTGTCCCACTGCTGGGCAAAGGTCTTCCCCATTTCCTTCCATAAATCCCGGTCCTCTGCCACCTCTTGCCTACCTTACCGGAATGACTCATGATTGTCACGCCAGCGTCTCTTAGGCGTTCCTTGACTGCGTCGTCCATCAAGCACCCGCTGTGTGAAGATTCTGGCTAAAAACGCAGGTAAACTGCATAAAATCTAAATAAAAAATTCTTTTGCACGAACCTTACAAATCATTTTGATTCCACTTTTATTGTACGAACTGCTAGTCAGTGGAATGCGCTGCCTGAAGGTGTTCCCCGATAGTTATAATCTGGGTGTCGTCAAAACACGAGTGAATCGGTTTCTTCCAGGCAAGCGTGCTCTATTGAAACGTACCCCAAGAGATGCTTGGGTTATGTCCTACCTAGCAGTGGGCAGGCGCTTCAAAGAAAGATTCTATGAGAGTATAAGTTAAAATTTAATCAAGAAAAAGGTGAAGTTACATGCGAGTTAGACTGAGGGTCGTGAGCTCGGAAGGTGGTGAGAAAATATGTTGGTCTCTTGTTAGGAGACTTAGCTTTAAGAGCGTAGGCGCCGATCGCCGCGTGGCTCGACGTGGCTCGTGGCACGTAGTAAGCTCAGCTGGGCAGCGTGTGCGGCTGGCGAGGATCAGCGTGCTGGGAGCGAGGGTCAGTAGCACTCGGAGGGCAGCCGGTGTATGGTCAGCGTGGCGGCAGCGAGAGTCAGTAGCACTCGGAGGGCAGCCGGTGTATGGTCAGTGTCGCGGCAGCGAGAGTCAGTAGTACTCGGAGGCAGCCAGAGTATGGCCAGCGTGGAGCACGGGCAAGGTTGCGGTGCCGGGAGAAAAACCCTGGAATGCGTTAAAGGCTACGCATCAGGAGTGGCACAATAAGAGCCGCTCGGTCCAGCCGCGTGAGTTCCACGAAGATAGTGGCAGATCGGGACAGGCGCCCATAAGTCTCACGGCGTGGTACCGGCGTTGCAAACATAATTTTGATCGGAAGGATCCAAGATACAGAATAATGCTTGAAGAGCTAATAACACAAGATGAAGAAAGAATGTGGTACAGAAAATTACTAAGAAATAGATTTTACACTTTTAAAACACAAAACCTAAACACTTCAACAAAAAAACTCACCCGATCATCTGCAATTCGGGGTTCGAAGTTTGATTAGGTTCAGATATAAATTTGCGACTTCCACTTGGAAACGTAGCGGCACCAATAGCCAGTGTTTATGGCCGGAGGCCTTTATATCATATTTTGCTTCTAGAAGCTACGTATTACCCAAGTTTTTAATATTATTTTGTTATTAAATGAGGGTTGATATTTGTTTCGTTTAAAGGTGAAAGCGATCTGACATTACGTCAGTCACTTTCATTCTGTCAACGATCTTTATGTCAACGTGGTGACTTTTTTATTCGTTAAGTTTGGCTGCTAGCGTATGTGCCATTTGCCATGAACGGAAGATATTTTTAGAACCGTTACACTATCGTAGACCGCATCATCGCTTCTTATCAGGCGAGTTGGCGGTCAAACACAAACATATTTAAAAAACAATTTAAAAAAATATATAGAAGTTCGTTTATCTAGACTAGAATTATCACAAACGCCAGTAAAATATGTTTCAAAATAAAACATTTTACTCAAGGACAAACGTCTTTCAAATAATAGCTTTCTCGGGGACCACTGAAATAAACCGCCGCGCCGAAACGAAATAATTTCGTAGCTCCGTGGCCGCAAAGGAAATGGTTATAGCAAACAGACTGATGGACGGACATAGGTTATTTATGTAGTGATACGATGTTTGAGCGCCGACACCGACAGACATTATGAATTATTATTATTATATAATAATCATTATAATCTTGACTCGCCCACTCAACTAGTGACAACGCGACATAACGTCTAAAGGGTCGGCAACGTATTTGTGATGCCTCTGGTGTTACAAGTATCCATAGGCGACGGTGACTGCTTACCATCAGGCAGCCCGTCTGCTTGTTTGCCAACTATGGAATTAAAAAAAAAAAAAAAAAAAAAAGTATCTCGGTGAAAAACCGAAAATAAGTAACTCGAGAGTGAATCGGTTTTTCTAGGCAAGCGTGCTCCATCGTAGACCGCATATTCGCTTAACATCAGGCGAGATGGTGGCCAAGCGCAAGCATATCTATATTTTTTTTTAAACTAAGCATTTTTTGGGTTGAAGTTAATATTTATTTCGTAATGGGTTCATTTCGTTATAAAAATACTAGTGCACTGCGTTTTCATAGCTGGCTAACAACTATAAATAAATCTATAAATATAATTTTTATGGTGGTATTTTTGTGGTATGCTTATTTGAGTGGTAATTTTTTAAGGGCTTTCCAATATGTGTAAGTTGGGGTGGGAGGGAGTGGAAAACCTATAGTTTTCGAGAAAAGTAAACTTATGTCGCCTTTCTGGTAAAAACAGCCTAACAGTTAGATTAGTGGAAATTCACTAGATTGTTAACTAGCTTTTGGCTGTTTAGCCTGGGTTGTGAGCAAAACATTTATCCTGTCACTCAGGGTGAATTTAGGTGAATTGTTATCTATCTCTATGTCTATGGATTATCTATTACCATAAAACCCATTACGATAAAAAATACGGCTCAGCTTTTCTCTAAAACTATAGGTTTTCTACTCCCTCCCACCCCAACTTACACATATTGGAAAGCCCTTCAAAAATTACCACTCAAATAAGCATACCACAAAAATACCACCATAAAAATTATATTTATAGATTTATTTATAGTTGTTAGCCAGCTATGAAAACGCAGTGCATTAGTATTTTTTATGACGAAATGAACCCATTACGAAATAAATATTAACTTCAATCCAAAACATGCTTTATTTTCTCAACATATGAAATCCCGGAATTTTTCCGACATATCCATTACCGGAATTCTACCGGGATTGCGATTGAAGTGTCTCTCAAGAGAACGGTATTCAGGAGAATCCTGTTCAGTGCAGAATACTACGTATTACTGCACGTCAAGTGTTGACATAACAGAACGGTGCGAAGATCCTGTTGTGTTAACTGCTTAGTTTGGAATCCCGGAAATCCGGACCCAATTCTGACTAAAATGGAATTAGCATTAATCAAACAGTTAAGAATGACAGATAATCAAACAGTTAAGAATGATAGATGATCAAACAGTTAAGAATGTAGATGATCAAACAGTACATATACATACAATACAGTACAATACATAGTCACAATCATGCCAAAAAATTACCGAACCAAAACTCGGCGCACGCTACGAACTGCGGCGTCTTTTTGGTTAGGGTAACCGCGATCCGACTACAACGCCGCGTGTGGCCAGAGCTACGATGACATAGCGGACAACTAACGTTGAACACTATGCAAGCGACATAACGTCTAAATTGGAGTAAAATATGTGGCATTGTAAACTATATAATCGATCCATGTATGTACAATGACGCTTGGACGTTTTTTGACTGTTTTCACTGAGAGATTGTGACTCTATAGGAATGTTATCTCAATGACCACATTTGACACTGTCGGTGACTTTGGTTCTTTGGAAAATATCCACGTACCAGATTCAATCGCACAAAGAAACGGCGAGCATAGCTGATGATCCGATGAATCTGATGATGTTGATGACATTGTTTGCAGTTGTGTGCCGCTCAATATTGAAGTGTGCGTTTGACTACTAAGAATATGTAATGAGTGCAATACGGGTTTACATCGTCTCCTTCAGTTTTTGGCAGGCCTTTTTCGGTGATCCAAACTATTTATATTAGGAAAGTACTATTGCATATAGTCCTTTGAAAGTCACGTTTGAAACTTCAACTACCAACGAACGATACAAACATGACTACAAGAAAAATCGTCCCAAACGTACGGAACCATCCACACATTCCCCTCACAAAGCAGCGCAGCCAACAAAATACACAAGTGCAGTGCACCTCGCGATTCAATTTCATCGACGACCCGAGAATCTCTAGAGGGCAGCTAGAGTACAAGCGCTTGGAAGGAGAGCAAGCGACAATATTCTATGAGAAATGGTTTATTTAGTTTATTGGCACACAAAACAAAATATGGTTTAAACAATATAAAACTAGTACCCCCTTATTAATAAACGTGGAGTAGTCTTGGAATAGTTACGCCGTGTTTTGTCTTTTTCTCTCTTTTATATTTTGAAACCAATCGAAAAAGACAAAAGGCGGTGTAACTATTCCGAGGCTACTCTACGTTTATTAATAGGGGGGGTAGAGTATACAATAGTACAACATTATTATGTTTCTATGCAGTATTTGGTTTTGTCTTAAAACAAAATTTTCGTAAAATAACAGAGAGGTGTAATAATAGAGACGTTATTGACTAAATATACCATAACACAGCATAGCTTACCTACGCATGCTCGAAATCGCTATTAAAGTCTTGGAATAGTTAAGCCAAGTTTTGTCTTTTCCTCTCTTTAAAATTTTGAACTCGATTCGATAATGACAAAAAATGGAGTAACTATTCCAAGGCACCACGTTTATTAAGTAACCGATTCAAGTTTGGGCTACTTTGGTTTTGACGAGTCTATAATAGGGTATTTATTAGTTTAGCCCGTTGGTCCAGTTAGTAGTGAGCCAACTGCGCTTTGGGGTGTGGGTTCAATTCCCACCTAGGGCAAACATTTATGTGATGAACATTTGTTTGTCCTATATCTGGGTGTTAATATCTATTTAGGTATGTATTAAATTAAAAAATATACATATATGTATGTATATCAGTCTCTGGCAGCCATATCACAAACTTTGCTTAGTTTGGGGTCAGATGACCGTTTGTGTAAAAATATCCCGAATATATATTATTATTTTTTAAACCCTACCAAAAACCCTCCTTTGAAACTATGAACGACCCCTAACCTAGAGTGTCAGCTCGGTATTACGGACATTTTGAGTTGTATAGGTACCTACATACAAATTCTAGCCGGATGCTTCACAATCGGCGAACTGGGAATGTAAGGGACCATACATGCTTGTAAAGTATGTGACAGTATTTATAGAGCTTTTAGTTAAAATGCTACTATCTTTGTACAGCTTTTAACTTCCGACGCAAAAGAAATATGTTTAAGTTTAACGTGTATCCGTGTGTCTATGTATCTGTGTATATGTGTATTGATGTATATGTGTATCTGTGTATCTATGTATCTGTGTATATGTGTATCTGCCAAGAATCCATTTTAGTATTTGAATAACTGCAAGAACGATCAATTAATGGATCCTTGGTATCTGTGTATCAGTGTGTCAGTGTATATGTGTATCGATGTATCAATTATTGTTATTAAAATTTAATTACGTGCTTAATTAATTATTTATAGTAATCATTATATTAAGTTCTTTATATTATTATTATTCTGTCATTATTATTATTGTTATTAAATACTCCGTCTTGTTATGTATTAATTCCTGTTCCTTTTCTATATATTTTAGTACTGTAAATTTAGTTTACATATGTTGTGTCCTACTTTATTCTATTTCCTGAATCCATTTTAGTATTTGAATAACTGCAAGAACGATCAATTAATGGATCCTTGGTATCTGTGTATATGTGTATCAGTGTGTCAGTGTATATGTGTATCGATGTATCAATTATTGTTATTAAAATTTAATTACGTGCTTAATTAATTATTTATAGTAATCATTATATTAAGTTCTTTATATTTATTTGACATGTATCTTTCTGATATTAATAAAATAACTATGAACTATCTGTGTATCGATGTATCGGTGTATCAGTGTATATATTATGTATCAGTGTATATGTGTATTTGTGTGTCTGTCTGTGGTATCGTAGCTCCCAAACGCCTGAACCGATTTTAATTTAGTTTATGAGTAGAGAGACCACGTTTCAGTGTCGTATGTCGGTACACTGGTCGAAGACTTCGATACGGCACATAATTGCATGCATTGGGCCAGCATGGTGTATTAGGGCCTATCTTCTCTCTCTCTCTCTCTCCCCCCCTCTCTCTCCCTCTTTCTCTCTGAGAAAAGGTCGGTTTCCCAGCAGTGGGAACTTGGATGGATAGACTGATAATGATGATGGTGATGGTGAAACTACACAATTGTCAAAGTAATATTAGACAATTTCACTACCCGGTGCTTTTGGCTCCACATTATAAACACATTTCAGACGACTTTACCTTGACGGCGAAAACAATTACTCCCCAGAATGTCCGCCAAAGAATTTTCCTGGAAACAAATTGCAGCCTTTGTGTTTAATGCGCAATAAATTTAAATAAAACGCACGTCTTTCGCAGAAACCGTAACTATTATTGTGCTAAGAATAACTTAAAGGGCTTAATGACTTTTCTTTTATAAACAAAAAAAAAACAGTTTGAATTTATGTAGTTAAAACATAGTACCAAAATTGTATTTATTGTGGCAGTAGTATTGTCAAGGATCCATACTATCTTCCTTACTATTGTATATTTTGTAATATGACAAATAAATAAAAAAAGGCGCTTAATCATCAGCCAGAAGACGTCCTCTGGTCCATTTTTATTTCAATACATTTTTCGTTCCTGCTGTCACCATTATTATTGTTATTAAATACTCCGTCTTGTTATGTATTAATTCCTGTTCCTTTTCTATATATTTTAGTACTGTAAATTTAGTTTACATATGTTGTGTCCTACTTTATTCTATTTCCTATGTCCTACTTGTTTAAATTGCATATAGATACTTAAAAATATATGTAAATTTGTGTTAAGTGTAATGTAAGTGTAAACTCAAGGGTTCGTCTGAAAATCGGCGCTGATAGTCCTTGACTTTCAGCATTAATGTCGAGACGGACCCATTCGACATTGATTGTATCCTTTAGATATCATTTTTTGTATAGGTGTCGAATAAAATTTATTTTCTTTCTTTTTTTCACTGCTGAAAACAGTGAGCTGAGCTGAGTGAGCTGAGAGTTAAAGCTGAAAGCTTTAACTTCCACACTGAACAACAGCCTCCACTGGATGCCGGTAACTCTCACAATGTCGTCGGTCCATCTAGTGGGAGGCCTACCTACGCTGCGTCTTCCGGTTCGTGGTCTCCACTCAAGAACCTTTCTTCCGCATCGGTTATCTGTTTTCTTTGAGCGATTTGGCCTGCCCATTGCCACTTCAACTTGCAAATTTTAACAGCTATGTCGGTGACTCTGGTTCTTTGGCGAATATCCACGTTTCGGATTCTATCGCGCAAAGAAACTCCGAGCATAGCTCTCTCCATTGCCCGCTGTGTGACTCTGAGTTTTTCCAAGAGGCCAACAGTTAAGGACCTCGTCTCAGTACCATATGTCACAAAAAAAGCACAAATAAGGTTAACCTCGGCAGTGGTTACATATTTGAGCCGCAAACAGTCGGACCCTTGGCCCTTGGCATTGGGCCCTTAGGGAAAGGGACCTCACCTCATTTAAAAAAAAACTCTTTCAACGCATAAGCATGGCCATTCAGCGTGGTATTGCCGCCAGCATGCTGGGTACGCTGCCAACTGATAGTGGGCTTGAGCATTTGGATTGTCTTTAGACCTTCAACGGTATATCGGCAGTTTAACTGTATTTGTAGTGTTAGTGTTAACTTATTGTAACTGTATTTTGTTTAGATAGCATGATATTTAAATTAATAAAATTGTTACGATTTAATTTAAGTCTAATTTTAATACATAAATTAGATATTTACGGTATTTTTATTCCGATTCTCTAGATTTGTACGCCTACTAAGATTTAAACATGACACTAAGTGACTAATATGTATTGTTAAAACACCTATTGTGCATGCGATTTTAGGGTTCCGTACCCAAAGGGTTAAAACAGGACCGTATTACTAAGCCTACGATGTCCGTCCGTCTGTCTGTCCTACCTATTAACGACTATATCTTTCGAACCGTAATAGATAGACAGTTGAAATTTTCACAGAATATTTAACGTTACGGCGGAGACAAAAAGGTCAAAAAGTTAAAATTAAAGGGGGGGGGGGGGGGGTCCCCATACAACAAATTTATATTTTAAACGTATTTGCATATTTAGCTCTAATTTTAACACGGTAATACGTAAAAGCGTCAAACTTGGCACGATTGTAGTACACACTCTTAAAGTATAACAACAAATAATAAATAATAGCCAAGCGCGAGTCTGTGAAAAATTTCTGTTCACTCGAGCGCCTGTAGCAAACTGCGTAGCAAATACTCCGATGATTGGAAGGCATTATAATAACCGGTAATTCGGTTACTTGGACAACCTTATTGTATTTGTGGTGGTACGGAACCCTCAGTGCGCGAGCCCGACTCGCACTTAGCCGATTTATTAAATGTGTGTGTGTGTGTGTGTGTGTGATTTACTTGTGTTTTGTACCATTGAATTATCATTATATTTAAAACCACGGTTCGGGTACTCCAGAAGCCTTCACCTATCGGCGCTTATCTCGGCGTTACGTCGAATTACAACAGTAATCAAATGCTGGACACGTTTAGGTGAAACAAAGAAAGTGCGAGTTATCGACACACGTGCGCACGCGACGGCGGACACACGGACGATGAGAACCGCGAACTGAGTTGCCAACTTGTTCGCTGATAGACTGCAACTTGGTAGAAAAATATTTATTGACTTTATAAACACGAAAGTTTGATTATTACCATTTGCCATCGAAATAACACAAAACCTCAGACACCAACTGATTTTTAATGATAAAATAAAAATATTAGTTTGCGTCATATTGTAAAAAAAAAAAAAGAATGTGTCAACTGTTTTAATCATATGACACGGGAATTACTTACGTATCATTAAGCCGGTTACTCCAACTATAATAGTCCACACACCCATACGTCGCGCGACACGGTCGCTTGCATTGTTTAGTACTCTATATAAATTCATACTGAGCAGTGGTTCGCGTGACGCGGCCGCTGTCACCGGTCGCGGTCGCCGGTCGCGGTCGCTGGTCGTGGTCACCAGTCGCAGTTACTGGTCATGGTCGCCAAGATCAGAATGCTACTATTAGTTATGTATCGTTACAATTTAACATTATTTTATTCATAAAATCATTTCTGTATCTCCTACATCTTAATCACCTCAACAAACATTCACGTCAACAAAAATAACCTCACAATTACTTACTCTATTCATAAACCATAAATCATGACAAATCACGTGTCTCCAATCCATCAGCACCTCGAACAACAAAGAAACTTTACCTCCACTACGAAGTAAATTACTACTTTTCCCCTTCAATACTGCCATTAAATAACTTCCAATTTCCACATCGCGTGTGCTACATCGATAAATGATTTGTAAACATTCCGATCTACTTCCGATGTTTCGTGACACATGGAAAAGGTGGTTTTTATATTGGATACGTTTTGGTTTTGGTTGTAGAAATCTTTTATGCATTGACTTCTTAGTGTTCAAAAAATACTTATTACGCGATAAAAAAGTATCAGTATCTATGAAATATCGAATAATCAACATTAAGAGTTAGTCTGGAAATAAGACACCAACGTGAAAAAATAACCTTTCGCTTCATTGTATCATTTTTCTAAGCTTGAGTATTTTTCAGTGTGAATGTTTAATAATAGTGGGTTATAATTTGAGTGTTTGTGAACATGCTTGACTGTGAAAAAGTGATAAAACGAGATAAAACATATCTCATCGTGATGTTTCCAAAACTGCATAAAAGCCATGACTATAATAATGATAGGGCATGACTTTGACTAGACCATGACCTACTTTGCTTAACTCTGACTGTGACTATGACATGTTGATGATATATATTAAAACTTGAAAATATTTAAATACATGACAGTAGCATATGCTCAAGATGTGCGACGCCGAAATCTCCTTAGGATGAAATAATTAAAAATAAACAGTTCGTATACCGTGACCACTTCATCACGTGACCGCTTCGTGCCGTGACAAATTACTCGGCTGTTTGTCAATAACCACTCTGTGCTACCTGACCTCGTACAATTATTTTATTGGTTCCTTTGTTTGCATAGAATTACCATGAAAAGTAAATGTAGAACACAATATTTATTGTTTCCTGTCGTTGAACTCTTGAATAAGTTAAAGTAGTTACTAATTAATAGTTTAACGGTAGTATAACTATTTGTGCCCAAAATTAGGTTAAATTTGCTTAAAATTAAGTACTTTGTTTAAAAATTATGCTAGCTACTTAGATTGTGTAAGTCTAAGCGCGAAAACACGAGTAACTGTTTTTTTTTTCTATATGATAGAAGAACTGTGTCCCAGCAACCACTAAACGATTGGCTGATATAGATATTATAGATATAATACAGAAGATTTTTTTGTCCAAGCTTCGTTTTATACAAATTTTATTGGTTTGGTTAGTATTTTGGAAAAACAACACCCTCTTCATTCTTGGGTTAATTAGTAGATTAGACAATATTTGGGGTCGACGCCATATTATTTCAAACGATGTTCCGCCATCTGTTTCGGCTTTCAGCAGCATGAACCACTTCGACAACGTTGATGTTGGGGTGGCACTGATCTGGTTTATTGAGCGCAATTAGGCTCCTTCTCGGGCTATTACCCTCTATTTAGCGAAGAGTAGTTTTTAGAAACATCAATCGTAACATAGACTGGAGAGCTTGGGACAAAGTTCGCTAGCTTTTTTGTCCGTGTGTATATCCACGCGTTAACGAGTGATCAATCAACCGGTTGCCTAACCGGTTGCGTGCTGACGCGTCGGTCGCCGATCGCGAACCGGCTTCATTCAGTAGTGCACTGGTTTCTTCAAAAGACCCAAGGGGTTACGACAACCACAAAATCATAGTTCTTTTAATTTTCCATTGAATTTTGTCTTGCTCACTCATTAGCTAAGAGAGCTAGACAAAGCTCAATGGAAGATTAATATGAGAATGATTTTGAGATTGTAATTTGTAGTACACCCACTGGTTAGCTACCGGCATTTTTAGCAAAATGCAGCGCAAGTGAGGAAAGTTAGCACGTGTACACGCACACAATCACACACTATAACTAATCGTGCAGACTCGTGTCGTCGTGCGGTCGTAATCCTTTCGGTTAGCCAAAGACATCAAAGCGACTATAGAGCGACAGGTAAATTTTTTTTGAGATGTGTACCGATAACTGTACTTGGTTGCACATTTTATTTACTAGCACTAAGTTACATTTTTGTTAAAACATATTGTAAAATGATGTCAATTGAAAGTTTCTCAAAAAAAAAGATGAAAATGTTTTCAAGGTAATGATGAAAAGGTTTTCAAAGTAATGATAAAAATATTTTTAAAGTAATTATGAAAAGGTGCAAGGTAATTAAGAAAAGATTTTCAAAGTAATTATGAAAAGGTATTCAAGGTAATTAAGAAACGATTTTCAAAGTAATGATAAAAATATTTTTAAAGTAATTATGTAAAGGTATTCAAGGTAATTAAGAAAAGATTTTCAAAGTAATGATAAAAATATTTTTAAAGTAATTATGAAAAGGTGCAAGGTAATTAAGAAAAGATTTTCAAAGTAATGATAAAAATAATTTCAAAGTAATTATGTAACTGTATTCAAGGTAATTAAGAAAAGATTTTTAAAGTAATGATGAAAATATTTTTAAAGTATGTAATTATGAAAAGATGCAAGGTAATTAAAAAAAAAGATTTTCAAAATAATGATAAAAATATTTTCAAAGTAATTATGAAAAGGTATTCAAGGTAATTATGAAAAGGTGCTCAAGGCAATGATGAAAAGATTTTCAAAGTAATTATGAAAATGGTTTTAAAGGTATTTACAAAAAGGTTTTCAAGGTAATGATAAATATGTTTACAAGGTACAGTCACATTTTTCTCCAAAACAGCTCAACCCGATTTTAATGCGTTATTTTTATTTGAAAGTTTTATTGCCGGTGGTTCTTAGCTGAGTTTTATCAAAATGTAAAAGATTTAAATGCTCTTGAGCTCTTTTTGAATTAGTCTTACGTTTTTAAATTCAAACTTTACTTATTTCTGTTTGCAGTTTATCCAGTGTTTTATTCCTGAAAGATCTTTTGTAAACTGTGGGCAAACAAAAAACCTAAATAAAACGCTCAATCAGCTGCAAGCAGATACTCGTACTTCGGCCACTGGTGACATTTAATTTACGGTGACATATCTGAATTATGCAAGTATCGATACAGTATCGAGTGAATAAATCTAATCGCTCGATGGTAGAGCGATGGGCAGAGACAACTAGTTGGCGAAGCTCCAAACGCGAGTGTTCAATGATCAGATTAGATAGCGCTGGCCTTTCCGAATGATTTTGCAGCATTTATCCCTAATACTTGATATCGAACGATTTTTGACCGAGCAAAACCAATACAAAGTATACGGGAATAAATCGGTGTTTGTATGTATGTATGTTTTTTGCGTAGGGATTATGGAAACACCCCTCTCTAAGAGGCCTTTGTTCGCCACTGGACGTTTAATGGAGAAGAAAGGTTCTTGTATGGAGACCAAGAAACGCAAGATGCAGCGTAGGTAGGCCTCCCACTACGATCGACGACATCGTGAGAGCTGCTGGCATCTAGTAAATGCAGATTGCAGGCTGTAGTTAAGTGTGTAGTTCTATGGGGGAGGCCATTGTTCTGCAGAGGGAGAGAAGTTAATTTCGATGATGAGGTACCAGGGCTATTCTTATGCGCGAGATTAGTGAGTTATTACTTGGTTGTTACCATTAGAAAGGACTCTCGCTGCGTCTTTTACTATTTATGTCAATGCAATCGAAGGATGCAATGGAGATAGCTATGCTCGGAGTTTCTTTGCGCGATAGAATCCGGAACAAGAGTGTTCGCAAAAAAACCAGTCACCGACATAGCTGCTCAGATTTGCAAGTTGAAGTAGCAATGGGCAAGCCACATCGCCCGAAGAACCGATGGGGAAGAAAATTTCTCGAGTAGAGACCACAAACCGGAAGACGTAACGTAGGTAGGCTCACTAGATGGACCGACGACATCGTGAGCGTCGCGGGCATCCAGGGAATGCAGATGGCAGGCTATCGTTTAGTGTGGCGTTCTAAGGGCGTCCTTCTTGCTTTCAGCAATGGACGTCGTCTGGCTGATGATGATGAATCAAAGTAAAGGCAGCTCATCAGCACCATCATCTTTTATAATAACTTACTGTGTCTATATTTATGGTAACCACGAGCGTCATCACAGACTATTTTGTGTCACAGATTGGGCTTCTTGGCTCAGATTAGGTAGGTATCATTATTGACACAGATTACCATTAAGCTCCATAACCTTGACTTACGTAACGCTCCAGTCCAGTTGGCCACTAATTGCCATCCGATAACGCGCTCCTCCGAGACGCATTTCACTTTACATAGTTTAACATTACGATTGTCGCTCATAGTTAGGTTTCAATGACCATCAAAAATAACAGCGGTTGGTTTGGTCAGTCCTTGGATGGGTGAATTGATTGCTAACGCTATCATTAAACGCAAAATTGTAGGTAGTTTAGTTATGCCATTGACTGTAATGACCAATGACGATCGATACCACTTGACTGCTCATCCTTTACCCAGCCGTAAGTCAAAGGTCTAAATTTTCAGCATAACCTTTTTCGAGCGAGCTAATCCTAGACGTGAACCTTTTTGAGCGGGCCAATCCTAGGCGCAAATTGAATGAATGTATTTTGAGCGTCCAATCACATGCGCCATACGATACTAATAATAAATAATAGTATCTGCAAGGTCGTTTCGACTTCCGAAGATTTTTAAAAGCAATGTGTCGCGGTCATTGTCCTTTTTGTCTCCGCGATAGTTTTGTCGCTATAGTCATATCTATAAAGAAGCGCGTAACACCGTGCGTGCACCTTCATTATTATATCCACATACTTGACTAGAACGACGAAACTGTCACGCAGAGACAAAATTCTCAGTGTGCGCTTGACATAAAAGATTCTGTAGCAAGTGTGAGAAACACATTTTTCGGCATATCAAATGCAGAAAACTTACATATTCCATTTCTATTCTGTCTCTACGTAAACAGCATGTCACTCAAAGTCACACTGCCCAACGATAATAACTTGGGTGAAAGACGTCCTTCTCATTACGGAGTCAGCATCCAAGCCTTGGTCCTCCTAAGCGGAGCCCTTTAGTACGTGTCGGGAATAAAAAAATGCGATGGAATAATCAGTTTTTAGTCTTGGAAGCATTATTTTTGCCGTAACGATTTTTGACTACTTTATTCGACCAAAGAGGTGAAATAAACTCAAATGATAAATTATGATGATTTAATTGAGTTGGTTAAAAATGAGGAATAGATGAACAGACTTGTCTGTGACTATAGCTGCAAACCCACTGCTGGTAATGCTGCTGGTAAACCCACGAGGGGTATAAATGCAATTATTCGTCTTTACGGCATTTATTCGGTAATAAAATGAATGCTGTATGTTTTTACAATGATATTATTTGTACAAACGTCAGGCTGATTGTAGAGTACAGAATAGATTTTGTGAGCGTCACTCTCATGTCTCAATGAAACTGATAGGGGACTGAAATTACATATTATACGTACACTTGTGTGCAACATAGCCATGAGCAGGCGGCGAGTTTTGCGCTCCATAACAAATAAAGCCAGGGAATCTGGTTTTCATGTTTCGAAATTTTCTGGTGTGTCGTAACTTCATCAAGGTTGTAATTTTAGTAATAACTTGATAACACCGAGTCGTAAAACAAGATATTTCGCCTTGTGTCGTGATTTTGGCTGCAACATTCCTGGGGGGTTAGACAAGACCCACTTTCTGTTAGCGTTAACGCATGCGGAAAGATGAAATTGTATGAAAATGACATTAGCTTGAGATAACATCTCTCAAGCTAATGTCATTGTCAATGTCATTTTCATACAATTTCATCTTTCCGCAGGCGTGAACGCTCACAGTGTGTGGCTCTTATCTAGATCCCCTGAGCAGCTAACAGCGCGCGCAAAGTTTAGCTCGCTCACGAGAGTTTTAAAACATCTATTGTATATTAGGATATAAACTTACTGCACTGCATTAATCTTCTCGATCCACACAATCGGCACTGAATTGGCATTTTCATCATTTCAGTCTATATATCTATATATTTCGTCTATATATATGGAGAGGGCTATGTTCGGGGTTTTTCTACGAGATTGAATCAGAAATGAGGAGATCCGTAGACGAACGAAAGTCACCGATATAGCCCACCGGATTAGCAAGTTGAAGTGGCAGTAGGCAGGGCACATATCACGCAGAACAGATGGCCGATGGGGCCGAAAGGTTCTGGAATGGAGACCACGGACCAGTAAGCGCAGCGTAGGACGTCCACCCACAAGATGGACAGACGACCTAAAAGAGACCGCAGGGAAACGCTGGATACAGGCCGCTTCCAACCGGCCCTTTTGGAGATCGATGGGGGAGGCATATGTCCAGCAGTGGACGTCCTATGGCAGAAATGATGATGATGAGTCTCTATATTATTATCATGTTCCTGGGACTCAGACCTTCTCTCAGGGAGAGAAGGTGGGTCCTACCCTACTCCACCATGCTGACCCAGCCAGTGCATGTTGGCAAATGTCGCATGTCTTTGAACTTGAGGAAAACATCGTGAGGAAACCGGTATGCTCAAGAACCCCTTTCTTGAGCATACCGGTTTCCTCACGATGTTTTCCTTCGCTGCTTTTGAGCAATGGCATCGAAACTGCACTTAATTTATTTAGGTAGGTACTAAATAAATCATTGCTGCAGAGCTGAATTTTGAGCCGGGTGCCGTCAAATTGTAAAGCGCACGTGCTACCGCTCGGCCACCATGGCTCTCAATTGCCATTATGGTTGTATCAAAAAGCCAAAACTGGGTGTCTTCAAATCAAGAGTGAATCCGGTTCTTCTAGGCAAGCGTGCTTCATCGTAGACCGCATCATCGCTTAACACCAGGTGAGTTGGCATTCCAACGAAAGTCTATTATTTATATAAAAAAATATAATAATAATACCTTTAAAATTCCCTATTTTTCCCTCAGGAAAAGTCACGAAGAGCTTGTTCTTACAAAACATAATTTACAACCTTCGAAAGAACTTCAGATAAAATCGAAGGACCCGAAAATAGGACTGCGGACTTCATAAATGTATAAAATACCAACTTTTCATTCGACTTTCGCCAGTTTCCCCCAAATTCTAGTCACGTATGGGATCCAGACCTGCCAAGCCGAACTTCGCTTCCCAATGATTTGTTTATATAGGTGTTCTTGGAATTAGGTACTAGTATCGAAGTGGCAGCTCTTTTTTCGTTAAGACTAAGTGGCTAGCCAGTATCGCTACATTGAACAAGTGTAGGTACTTAGATTGAAAAGTTTCAAGATATCATAAAAATCTCGGGAAAAGCCTTAAGGCGCTCTTTTCCCATTTTTATCAATATTGGTCATTCTTGTTCTAGTTCATTTGTCTACTACCATGGTAAGCTTAAAATTAAATAAGTGGTGTCACATCAAAATCGAATATTTTATCTAGGAATCCCAAGAGACCGAAACACGATTAAGGACATTTCGCTCGATATAAAAAACTATGAAAGTGGCACTAATTTGAGCTTTTCTCCCTGTTTTTGGATTCATTCAAATACCTATTTACTAAATGATGTCTACGATATCCTAATATACCTACAGATTTCATAATTAAGAAGGAAACGGTAAAGATACATTTTACGTTACAGTTATACTTTTAGAAAAATAGGAAAATACCTCAAAATTAGAAGTAACGAAACGCACGACTGTGTAAGCGCCGTGGTTTTGCTCCACTAAATGAGTAATTATTAGGCTCCACCTGTATAAAGGGTTATGCATATAGACTGTACCAAGCTGAAAGGAGGTCATTGTACTAATCATTATGAACAACTTTTACTATGGGACCACTGAAATCGCGAAAAATAATCAGCAGTTACATACATTTTGTGGAGAGTTAAGTTTGTCCGTTTTCTATGGAACAGCCATCGAGACACAAAACTTTTAGTCACTAACGTGCAAAAAAATATAACCAAAACTCAGCGCAATACGTATATTGCGCCGACTTGTTGGATTGGATAGTTGTAAGGCAACCGCGATCTGACTACAAAGCCGCGCGATGCCAGTGCTACAATGACATAGCGGACAAGCAACGTTGAACACTATGCAAGCGACATAATGTCTAAATTGGAGTAAATGTGTTAACCTAACCTCGGCAGTGGTTACATATTTGAGGCGTTTGGGGTGGAGACATTGGGCCCACGGAGACCAGCTCACCTCATTTTGAAAAATCTTTCAGAGCGCCTGGTTAATGCGACGCGTGACCAAAATGCTGGCGTATTTCTGGCTCAACGCATAAGCGTTGCCATTCAGCTTGGTAATGCCGCCAGCATGCTGGGTACGCTGCCAACTGGTAGTGGGCTTGAGCATTTGGATTGTCTTTAGACCTTCAACGGTCTATGGGCAGTCTAACTGTATTTGTGGTGTTAGTATTAGCTTGTACTTTGTTAAGACAGTAACTATGGCATTGCGAACTATCTAGAACTGGCTAGGTATGTACAACAACGCTCGGACTATTTTTGACAGTTTTCACTTAGGTAGAGATTGTGACTAAATGTATTTCTCGATGGAAACAGCGATAAACTTTGTTTAAAAGTGGGAAAACCTCGCTTTAAGGCGAAGGCAGCACCTAATAATAACATAACCGCCGAGTTGACGTGCCAGCTGACATGTGAACTGTTATTATGCACCAGTACGGCGGCAATCAAGCACGCTTAGGGCCGCAACAGGTGCGTTTACCCTACTTTATGAGCTATCGATTGCTACAATACTGTTTTATTCGCCAAGCGGACAAGTTCCTGTGGATATGAGTTTTTCAGCCGACTATGGCAAAGCCAAAATGTTTTTAGCTATCTGTATGCCTATAACAGAAGCGCCTGGATTGACACCTCATTCATCAAAATCAAATGAGTACTTACCGTCTTACCACAAAAGATTTAAGCACGCTTTAGACAAGTGCTTAGCATATTTTTCGCAGTGAAACAATTGCTAAACACTTGTCTAAAGCGTGCTTAAATCTTTTGTGGTAAGACGGTTAGTGTTTTGTTTTTTGGGCAAGTGCCTTTATTAACTAAACAAAATACAAGTTAACACTAACACTGCAAAAACAGTTAGACTGCCCATAGACCGTTGACGGTCTAAAGACAATGCAAATGCTCAAGCCCACTATCAGTTGGCAGCGTACCCAGTAGTAATTTGAAATAATGGCACACATTTTAAGATAAGTAACAATAACAAAAGCGAGATGACTGTTTATGAGCTCAGTCAAGTCAAGTGTCTTTCTTAGAAACTTCGGCACTTCAGAAGGTTAGTTTTCGAGACTGATTTTAAAAACAATTGCATTGTTAAACATGTTGTTGATGTCTAAATAAGAATATATTTCTTCGTAATAGTTTTTTTTTTATATTGACTTGTACTGTTGGCCTTTTGGCCTCTACAGCTTGACCGGACTAGTTAGCAAACGCAGAGTGCGTTCGGCATAACTTGGTGGTTTAAGTTTTGGGCGACTAGCACAAGGGCACCTCGAAGGTACGAACCTCGGCTTGGGCCGTCGCCGGGAGTGGGAATCAGACTTGCCCAGGCACCCCAGAAGGGGTGTGCCCTGGAGCCCTAGCGGTTTGTTGAACTGATTGATTATTTGGAGAGAATCTAACCGAACTTCGTAATAGAAAATGGCGGTTGCGTTATAAAGATCGAATGAATGTATGGGTTTTGTGGTAAACCAACCAAATTCAACTCATTTCTATGTTATAGAGAGTTTTTCGTTATAACAAACGACGGTATAAAGAGTTTACACTGTATAACAACAAATAACAGATACTGGCCAAGTGCGAGTCGGTGACAAGTTTCTGTTCATTACCAAGTTATACCAGGTAATTTCGTTTTTGAATTTTGTATCCTATTTTGAACCCTCAGTGCGCGAGCCCGACTCGCACTTGGCCGGTTTATTAACACTGTGGTACAACTCTCCAAAGCAACGTACCTACATACCTGCGTACTTGAGAACAATAGGTACCTAAACGACGCATACATAACACAATACCTACGTACTAAATTAATTAAGCCATTGATTCACTTCTTGGAACTAAATAGCAGACAGCCATACATAGCTGCTTATCCAATAACACTGGTTTGACCTTGCGTCGGTATAATTCTGATAATACCACTGCATACCAACTTAGGCAATAGAGAAGTCTCAGATTCTAATGGGACAGATCCCACCTGCTTACTCTGCGATACGCTAGATGTTCGCCGCCTTCTGGTCGACTGCGGACGGAGCGAGTCTATGAGAGAATATAATAATATTATGTTGCACGAGTTACGGCGTAAACCCTCGAGATGTTGGCATGTTTCAAGGTATCCTGGCCGTACCCACGTGTGACACGGCGAGGGCTTTGTATGCCATGGTCTCGAACGTATTAAATCAGCGTAGGGACTCTGGTCTTTTTTTGATTGTCTACGTTGCCACAACAT
This sequence comes from Agriopis aurantiaria, assembly GCA_914767915.1. NCBI lineage: Eukaryota > Metazoa > Arthropoda > Insecta > Lepidoptera > Geometridae > Agriopis > Agriopis aurantiaria. The sequence goes on from OU612003.1 coordinate 3,713,563, forward strand.
CCGATGCTGCCCTTTAAGCAAGGTATATTACACAATGTACTCTAAAACTTAGTTTTAGAAGAAGAAAGTGTACATATTTGCAATAAAAAAATAAAGAAAGTTGCTTTGAAAAACGGGGCTGGCATAATCGCATAGCGACTAAAGCCTAAAAAAATGATTTTTTAAAAAAGGCCTCAGATCAGACTAGATATTATTATGGTAACGAGCGGTGGCGGGTGGAACGCATCAGGCCTAAATCAAATGCCCAAATTCGAACTTAAAAGTTGTATTGAACTAAACTACTTGCCTACAAAGTTTAAATAATGATCGCATCAACGATACGCAAATTATTGTGGAACAAATATACAAACATACATAAAAACTCCGACTTGTCCCGTTATAATCAGCAGTGCAAGTACCGTTCTTTATCGATCGTCAAATTCGCTAAAATGCCATAGAATCGATCACAGCGAGTACTGAAAAAATGGCATATTATCGAATTTGACGACCTCAACTGTCAATTTGACGATCGCTAAAAGAACTGTACTAGCACTGCTGATTCCTCTCGTCGCTAAGTAAGTCAATTATGTGAAACTAAATGTTTTTTGTCACGAAAGTATCATCATTGGTCTATCCTTAAACATGTGATGATTTATGTAGACTCCGATAGACATCTGCGCTCATGGCTAAGTTATTCGATTCGGTAACCTTATCCGGTCACATTTTTGCCACAGATGCTACATCGCCCAAATAATGCAAAAAAATCTTCAATCGCAAGTAACAGATCTCAGTCGCAGTTAGGGTGACCAGCCGTCCGGATTTGTCTGGTATATACGGACTTTTAGTCCTTTGTCCAGATTTTGACCGACTTTTTAACTTAGGCAATGCACAAATACGAGTAAATTTTTATTAACGTCCCCTAAAAACAAATGAAAAATCTTTATTTTAAAAATTACCAATAAAATTAAAATGTCCGGACTTTTCTTGATTAATGTCCGGTTTTATGACAGGATGTTTCAAACGTTGATATGGTAACCCTAGTCACAGTGAGATCGCTAGCGAGTGCGGTGGTATGCTAAGGGCTTTATCTACCTTCCAATCATATAACCTCAGTTTATTATCTAACTTAACAAAATACAATTAAAAACTAAAAAATAATATTATCAAATATACAAACATTATACTACAAAACAAAAACGCTGTCGAGATCACCACCGTGCGGCAGGGTAGGGTTCCCAGAACACTGGCAGAATTGCCCCACTGTATAACAAAACTTTTGAGAAAAGTATGTGCCAGCTCTAGGATCCCCCGAGGCTAGGACCAGCCTTGTCGAAATATCCTTGCAAAACTTTTTGTGTCGGATGACCACGGGCGTCTAGGGTCTCCACAGCTTACCGGTGCGTTCCTATGGAGATCCCGGCACCCTCCATCTTTCACAGAGGCGGCCACCGAGGGGGTTTTAGTGGGTGCAATCTCACATAACCCGGCTTCACCCTTTACCCCAATGCAGCTGGGTATCTTTTAAAGATTTCCCCCCCGTCAACAAAATAAAGGTCACTCATAATGTGCGCTGAACTGTGAACCTCAGTTTGTTTTGACAACTAGCATGAACGGCGCCAAATGACATCACGGTTGAAAAGGTGACATTGTAATAAAACAATGGTCATAACATCATACAAATCAGAGAATTAATTGTTATCAAACACTCATTAAGTAAATGTTTTGAAGAAATTGTGAATAAATTATCTCACGATGTCAACAAAGGGAAGAAGGACACGAAAAAACTAGTTATTTAGAAGCCTTTATTTAACTTCGCTTGTCAGTATGGGTAATTTTTTTTTTATCTTTATTTTTATCGGTCAAATCTCGTAACTGAAACAGTTATCCCCAACCGATTGAGCTGACATGTTGCATACACATTACACGTTTAGTTAGGTTGGCAATGTATGGTAAGCTCAATAACGTCATTCTAAATCCAATATGGTCGATTCTCAAAGATGGCGGACCATTTATTTTTATGCTTGTTATCATGCATATGACTGCAATGAACGCAGCTTCAACGGAAGACCAACGCGTTGTTTGGTAAACTAAACAGCATTATGCTGAGTTGAGGCCATTTTTGTGACTGACACATGTCAATTGGTTATAATGTTGCTCGCCTGCCTACGTTTATTAATAAAGTTGCAGTTACAAAATAAATTGTATTCTTTCTTAAATATGAAGGGTTTGCTGAGAAGAATAAAAAAAAAGCTTGTTTTTTTTATTAATCATTTTAATTGCAGACTATAATTATGGCAAACAAGCGACGAGCCACCTGATGTTAAGTGGCCACCACCAGCTATAGATACCTACAATACCCGGGGCTCGAGTTGCCAACAACTTTTGTAAAGTAAAATAAATTATACCTCTCTGACGAGTACAAAAAAGTATTTACAATAAACATAAAGTATTTTTGAAATTTATTCATTTAAGTGATGGAAAATATAATGATATTCTTGTGCTCGTATAGTGCTAACAGACGCACGAACGCGGCTGACGGACCGCCGTCCAACCAACGGGAGAGAAAGAGTGAGAATATCATATTTCCCTCTCTTTATCTCCCATTGGTCAGACGGCGGTTGAGGTCAGCTGCGTTCGTCCGTCTGTTAGCACTATTACACAAACATCTCACACACACTAGCATCTCTGCTAGCATAGTGAAATCTTACAACAAGAATATAACGGTCCATTCTATGGACAAGACTTGTACTAACAATATGTATTCAGTATGAGTGAAAAATCAAGTGTTTTCTATACTTTTTTTCTTCCAAAAGTATAAAGTATAATGAAGCGAAATAAATTAGGATACTTAATTTTAAAGTATAGTTGGCAACCCTACCCAGGGCATTGTCAGTTTACGTTGCCTAATACCTACCACTGAGGACACCGACTACCTTCCAAGCAGTCCAAATTATACTTCGAATGAAAAACCGAAGGAGCAGTCATTATAACAAGCTCCTTACTGAACTGACGGAATTCTAAAGAGCTTTTTTCATGTTTTTTTATCGCGGATAAGACCGCGTTTGACCACGTCTTCGTTCGTCACTTACCAACAGGCAAGTTAGTGGTAAAACGCGGACTTATCTGCGTTAAAAATAAAAGAATAAAAACCTCACCTGAAACGACGATATGGTCGACAACCATTACTCATTTTGGAAAAAGTAAATGCGTTAACCAAACTCTGCACCCCAGAACTACAATCCCCAGGTAAAAATTTGTTTGCTCGTTTAATAACCCCATAAAAAAGGCCCCCGACCCTTTGTAACAAAGTCAAAGCTTGGCAAGCTTTTATCAGTAACAAATAAGGTCGGTAAGGTTGGCCGCTTTATCAGGTACTGATAACAATGGTGATAACGCGCGGAAACAGTTATGGACAATGTTTTATACGTGGGATGAAATGTTGATTTGTGGTCTAGGACTTTTTTACGCGTATTATAAAATACGACTTTGTTTTTTGGCTGTGTTCTTGATTTAAGAGGCGAACAAAATGAACCGTTCAATTTTAAGTATATATGTATTTTCGGGCATAAAACCGTAATTTTCAAGATAAATATAAAATAAGTAAACCATAACATAAAAATGTTTATTTTATGACAGTAATTTAACTAAATCCGTTCTCAAACTTTCCCTCCTAAAGTTTTACGAAAAACTACTTTTGTAAATTGGAGGTAACAAATGGATAATAAGTTGAGTTTTACCAAAATCTGAAGCCGCTACATTCAATCATACTAATATTATAAAGAGGAAAGATTTTATTGTTTGTTTGTTTGCATTGAATAGGCTCCGAAACTACTGAACCGATTTGAAAAATTATTTCACTGTTGGGAATCTACACTATCCCCGGGTAGCATAGGCTATAATAATCTATACCCGTGCGAAGCCGGGGCGGACCGCTAGTAAACAATAAAGAAGAATGTTTTTTTATCTATTTCAGTCGAAGTTTAGTTTAAAATCTAGTAACCATTTTAAAACAACAGCTGTTCATAAAAAGTGGATAGTCTAAATAATGAGCAGACTGACTTCTGAGAAGTCTGGAACTTATGTTGTTTTTATTGGATTCGCAGAATTCAGAATGCAGCCGAATACAATAGGTTGAAAGATTTTTATTTTGTTACACCACTGTTTAAATAGATCACCATCATCATCAGCCAGAAGAAGTCCACTGCTGAACATAGGTGTCAGTCGGGGCTGTGCCGGCGCCCAGCCAGTGTAAACATGTAGACACACGACACATCACCCAGGTGATGAAAGTGGAATATACCGACTGTAATACGCCGAAAGGTCAAGGTCAAGGTCATTATACAGGGTTACGCATATAGACTGTACTACGCCGAAAAAAGGTCATTATACAGTTTTACGCATCTGAACTGTACTACGTAGAACGGCGAAAAACTAATACAGGATTACGCTAGGAGTACTATGGTTTAAGAGCCCGCTTATCATATTTGATGATGATGATGATGACTTTGTGCTTGTGTTTATGTTATTTTGGGGGTTTTTATTAAAAATATCGAAATTAAAAGTTTAAAAAGCACAACATTCTGTTCTTTATTCGAATTATACTCGTAGTAGACAAATTAAAAAAAAGAACACAATAGTAGCACCCCAGGACTCCCGAAACAAAGGCCTGCGAAGGTCGACGCGAGGGCACGAGGGTGACCCGGCCGGTCTGCTGCGTTTTGTTTTTATTTAGGGTTCCTTATTTGGGAGACTAATTTACGGGACATAAAAAACACGCAACCGTTATTCAGTTTATGTTTTTTTTTTTTTTTTTATGAGTGACTTTTACTGTTGGCCTTTTGGCCTCTACAGCTTGACTGGACTAGTTAGCGAACGCAGAGTGCGTTCGGCATAACTTGGTGGTTAAGTTTATAGGCGACTAGCACAAGGGCACCTCGAAGGTACGAACCTCGGCTTGGGACGTCGCCGGGAGTGGGAATTAGACTTGCCCAGGCACCCCAGAGGGGGTGTGCCCTGGAGCCCTAACGGTTTGTTGAATTGAATGATTATTTGGAGAGAATCTAACCGATCTTCTAACAGATCCTGTGGGTCTACAATCCTGCCGGCGGGATCGCTGTGTGTGTGTGTGTGCCTCTGGTAACCGACGCCTGTACCAAAAACTGAATATTTCCTATTGCTAGGAGCAGTCGGATCGGTATTCAGTTTATGGGTACAACTAGATTATATATAAATAATAAAAACAGATTTCGAGTTTTAGTTATTCACGCCAGGATTAAGTACTTATGTCAAAACCATAAAAACGGTGAAGGAAAACATCGTGAGGAAACCGGTATGTCCAAGAACCTCAAAAAGTTCAAAGACGCATAATGACATTCGCCAACATGCACTGGGCACTAGCCGTGGCAGCATGGTGGCCAGCATGGTGGATTAGGGCCAATCTCTCTCTGAGAGGTCTGTTTTCCAGCAGTACGAACATGATAGGAATTGATAGCTAATGATAAAAAATATTATAATAGCGACCTACGTCAATATTATGATTTTTAGAAAACCGAAATAATGTTAGTAACTGAAAGCGCTTCTGTCTATGTTTGTATTGCAAAAAATACAGAGATGTTTTTAGCTGCTTATCGTTTTTATACTGAAAAAAAAATCTTTTAAAATATTTTTTTTTTTTTAAACAGGAACCTGCGATCCGAAAACAATAAATAATATTTTTTTAAACAGAACCCTGGGATCCTAAACTAGACGTGCTTGGCCAGTTTTTTTGCACTGTCGAACGCGGTCTGAATGGATAAATTAAGGCGTCTGGCTTCCGTAACAACACGAGTTAAAAGTCTTTGTTGATACTAGGTAATTGTAATTTACTTCGTTTTTTTAATGACTCATACCTATACTCCGTTTTTTAATCTTAGATATTTTATGTAAACAAAGGAGTTACCAGTGAAAAAAATTTATTTTGTAATGGTAGTTTACAATATTAGACCAAAAAGATATTTTATTAAGTTTTTCTATGCCTCTTATGATCAATCATTAAATAACAATCGTTTTGTACTACTTATTTTAGCGTAATATCTGTTCTATACAATGTTATGATAACAAAAAAAACAATTTTTGATAGAGAATATTTTATTAGACTGGTAGGACAGTAGTGGTTATAACATTTGTGGCCAACGTTTGATTTGACCTCTATTTTATATAATAGTGAACGCCATCTATTACAATCTTTTATTAAAGTTTTTTTATAAATTTTTTGAACTATCCGATGGGGGATACCCCATTGTACCGCGCGAGAGCAAACCCGAAGAAAATAAAAAGTAAAATATTGATCATAAGAGAAAAAAGTTTTGAGCAACTGGCATTTCACTTTGACAGTGACTTTTCATGACATCTTTGTTTACATAAAATATCTAAGATTAATAAACGGAGTATAGGTATATTGTCCACGACTTTGTACGCGTGGAGTTTCATTAGGTATATAAACTTTCAATCCCTGTTTGACCTCACTAATTCGGACCTTTCGCAAAATCTTTGTTTAGCGGACCTACCTGCCAGACTTCAACTTTTTAGGTCAAGTAGTTTTCGAGATTTCTTGAGAGTCAGCCAGTCAGAGAATGAGAGAAATGTCATTTTTATAATTATGACTGTCTCGATTTTTTAACAGACCTAATTTATCTGCGACATCTGAATTTTTTTAAGCAGATTCTAAAATATGTTTTAACTAGCTGCGCCCCCCAGTTTCACCCGCGTTTCATGTAGAATAAAAGTAGCCTTAGTTTCTCCATATTAATACTAGCTACCTATATGCCAGTGAAAGATGAAAACAATGCAACCTCCTTGGTAGCGACAGCAACCTTCTTTGACATATTATGCATATCAAAGGAGGTGGCTGTCAACATCCAAAGCTGTTTTAGTAAGAAATCGAAAAATATGTATATTAAAACACAAAAAAAAGTTGATCCGATCGCTACCAAACTTCACAGGTATACTCGCTGTGCTAATCTGAAGATTGACTGAAAATTTCAACAAAATCGGTCTAGCCGTTTCGGAATCCATAGGAGAAACATTTAGGCTGGTAGGTACAAGCATAGACATAGCATCATCATCAGCCCTGAGTGAACCACTGCTGGCTATAGGCCTCCCTTTGTTTATGCCACTCTCCTCGGTCTCTCGCTAGTCGCATCCACTCGTTCCCGACAGTACTTTTGATGTATCAGTCCACCTCACCCTCGGTCAGCCTGGGTTCCGCCAAACATACCAGCTAACTACAATTACATACAGCTAATATATATAGATAGCCCGTTGGTCCAGTTGGTAGTGAAACTGCCTTCTGAGCTTGGGGGCGTGGGTTCGATTCCCACCTAGGGCAAACATTTATGTGATGAAATTTGTGTTTGTTCTATATCTGGTTGTTAATATCTATTTAAGTATGTATTTAAAACTATATATGTATGTATATCAGTCTCTGGCAGCCATATCACAAGCTTTCAGATGAAAGTGTGTGAAAAAAAACCGGTCTAAACTTTTGCGGGATGTCGCTGGACTTGCGGGATTACAGAAAAGCGCGGATTACGTGTTACTCTGCGCGCGGCGGCACGTGGAAGCATTGCGTGCGTAAGGTTCGGGGCGCCTAGGCGAACGGTCTGAGGGCGCGGGCGCGAGGGAAAGTATTCCCCTCCCGCGCCCTTTGTTTACTGTTTAGGCTTATTTTTTTAATATGTCTAAAAGTATTAATAAACCATTTAAAATGTACCAAAACGCTTGTTTAATGTGGGTTAAAATCAAAACCGTGAAACGAGGTCTATTAGGTCTTTATTACGATTGATTTCAGAAGTCTAAGTCCACCCTGCTGGATCCCGCAAATACCTGAATCCATTGGAACTAAGATAATTCAGTCCCGCAAATACCTGGATTGAAATCATTTTGCGGGATTGCATTCCCTAATTACTTACAATACCCTACCTACCTATACCTACAAACTACTACCTAGAACCTATTAACCTATTAACTTTGAAAAAAACGTCCTTTGGCTTTAAAAAAAACTTGTCCTTGAAACTAATGACCTTGTCCCAGTAAAAATGCGACCAAGTTCAACTTCAAGTTACAAAAGAGACCGGTTATTTTGACCGGTCTTTGAAACTCTCACGAGGGGCCGGTTTGGACCTTTTTTGGCACATTGGCTTTCACTTTTATGTTGATATTGACATTATTGAGATAATAAATTTATCATTGGCAGCTAATTGGCAGCCTATACTAGTCCACTGCTGGACATCATCATCATCAGCTGGAAGACGTCCACTGCTGAACATAGGCCTCCCCCTTTAACCTCCAGAGTGAACTGCGTTGCATCCACTGAATGCCAGCGACTCTCACAATGTCGTCGGTCCATGTAGTGGGAGGCCTACCTACGCCGCGTAGACCTGCTGGACATAGGCCTCTCCACTCCACTCAACCCGATCTGATGGCGTCAGATCTGTAGATAATTAGATATCCTTAATTGGGGTTACCATAATAAGGTGTTATTTATTATCTTATCCACAGATTACTACAGAAGAATGTGTAATAATGTCGGTCAATATCATCATCATCATCATCAGCCAGAAGACGTCCACTGCTGAACATAGGCCTCCCCCTTTAATCTCCACACTGAACGACAGCCTGCCTTTTGCATCCACAATATCACAATATTGTGGTACGTTCTGATGCTTACTACTTTCTTCTCAAATTGTACCAAAATCTGTTTAGTTTGAAATGTTAACAATAGATGGGTCAAGATGAGATATTTAGCTTATGATGGTGATGATTACGGTAGGTAGTTAGATGTTTTTTTTTAATTCTGTTTATTCAAGATGATTATGACAATAAAGGTGATACAATTTTATTATAGAAACTGACGTGGTTTTCACACATCGTTGTTCACACATCGTCGTTTTCGTGGTTTTTTCGTGGTTTTCTTACGTGAGTAATTCCCGTGTAATATAAATAAAAAGGTGATACAATTTAAATTAAGATGATGATGTTGATAAGTGGCGTTCAGGGGTGGAAAATGCGTGTTCAAGGGTGGAAAATCCGTGTTCAAGGGTGGAAAATGCATGTGAAAATGCAAAAAGGGAGTCGAATCGTCTACAGCAGTGGGGTTGAGACCCATGTGGCCTCGTTGCTTCTATGAGTTTGACCTCTTGAACTGATTGCCCGATGGGCGTACCATGAATCACTGGCTTCCGAGCCATGAATTACCGGCAGACCGCCGTCACGAATGCAGCATTGCGCCGCTCACAAATTATCCACAATAGCATATTTATTCCTCAAATAGCGTCATTGCTTCAACCGAAGGGGGTAGAAATAGAACGGTACTGACCCCCGATCACCGTTTCACTGTGTAGACACGGACTCCCCGAGGTACCCTTCGAGTAACGCATACCAATGCTACAAGGCGAAAAAATTTCACTTGCATGATGCAGTATTTACTTCTAAATTTTATTTATTATTCATGAGTTTCCTCTTTTTGTACCTCAATATACTATTTCGAGATTTTTATATGAGTTTCGTAGTAAAATAATTTTTTTATACAGTAAATTCAGGAAGTTTTAGGAGATATATTTGATTAAACAAGGATAGCGACATAGATAAATGCCAGAGCGCGACAAGGACGGGACGAAACGAGATAAAATGATCATTACATTGGCGCCATCTTTGAATGGTTTGCAGTACTATTTTCCCGTCCTTTTAATTCCCCTTTTCTGCAATATTTGATTTTAATGTTTGAGGAAAATGTGTATTATTTTAAGCGTTTCCCTAATTTGTAAATAAGTAGCAATTTTATTAGGTGTTATAAATAAAAATAGGTTAAAATAAACATTCATTTGTCCAGAAATGTGTCACTAGTATTTATCTAAATAGGTAGCACTTATTTTCATTACGTATAGGTACTAATTGAGACCTACCTGATACCTACTCTTAGAATAACTACACAAAGAAACCAAGTACATTCGCAAAATTTAAGCCATTCAAATGGTGTCATATATGGCTCCAAAAAATATATAAAAAATTTACTATGTCAATTTGCGCGGTGAAATCGTACCACAACAAATCAGAAAAGCAGCATAAGAGTTATGGTGTGACATTCCACAGGTAATCCATTAATTTTCTTGCTTAAATCGTTTAAAATACCAATCGAAACGTAAGCTACAAAGCGAATTTGTAGCTTACGTTTTAAGAAGGCGTTGTTTGGAAACCTACCTTCTCTGAGTAGTTATTCTAAGTACCTACCATTAAAAACTCGGGAACATAATTAATTATACGAATCATAATATCAGATGACGTCATCAATCTGATCACACTGCTCCCAGCTGATTGCGCAATCAGTTAGAACTCTATATTATCATAGATAAATATATATACTACAAGTATTATGTACTAATTGATACCTAACTCGGGAAAATATTTATATGAATAGTTGTAGATGTGTGCGCTTACCTTGGCCTTGGCCAAAGAATAAGCTTGGCCATTCAACGTGGTAATGTCCAGCTTTTTGGGCACCTCACCTGGAGACAGCGACCTTAATGCAGTTTTTAGGGTTCCGTACTTCAAAAGGAAAAAAACGGAATCCTTATAGGATCACTTCGTTGTCCGTCTGTCAAGACCCTTTTTCTCAAGAACGCGTAAAGGTATCAAGTTGAAATTTATAGTTGGGTGGTTTAAATACTTGGGTCTACGGTTTCTTTGGGCTGTAAAAAATTAAGTTGTAAGTCAACGCAATCAAAAGATATGAAAGTTTATGTCGCATATTTTGCGATATCACAGAGGAATCAAAACCTATAGGGTACTTCCCGTTGACCTAGAATCATTAATTTTGGCAAGAGGCAAGGGCCCCGATTCTAGTAAAGAAATTGTCTTTAAATTGTAATTGTTGCTATTTTAATTGTTAAATAACTGCCTCAAAATTGTCAGTTTTGAATTTTTTCAGTTTTTTAGTGTGAATTTTTTTTTTAAATTGTCAACTTTGAGGCAATTATTTAACAATTAAAATCGCAACAATTACAATTTTATGACAATTTTTTAGTAGATTCGGGGGCAGGTCTTACAGCACAATCATGTAGGTAAAGGAATAAATCTGAAAGTTGTTAATTTGAAGTTATATCATATAGAAAATATTGTTTTACATTATTACAAAATGAGTGCGAACGGTTAAAAAAATAAATTACAAACTTATATTTTGTATTTTATTTATATTACACGGGAATTACTCACGTTAGATTAAGCCGGTTACTCCGACTATAGGATATATCCGGTTATATTTTGTAGTTGTTATGTAAGGTTCTTCCAACCTTATTGTCAACTACAATGTTAAGTTTGTCTTTCAATATTTCAACTTCAGTTAGTTTTTTTTTGGCTCGCGCTCTAAGTCCGTCCAACGGAACCCTCAGAGCACGAGTCCTACTCGTTCTTGGCCGGTTCATTCGGAAAAGTGAAGCAAGTGCTGAGTAGATCTTAAATGTATTGTTTTAATAAAATTTTAATGTTTATTAGTATAGTTTGTTTTCGTTTTCCTATATAATAAAGTAAAAAAAAGAGTCCCGATTTTATCCTTTGGATACGGAACCCTAAAAAGGCACACCAAATCAAAATCAATGCTCTATGAATTAAGTACCCCATAAGTGATGCGCCCACAAATCAGGGTTCTAATAAGGGTACCCTAATGTGGGTACCCCAATTTTTCAGGGGGTACCTTTTAGCATAAATATACGGGCCCCGGTATAGTTTCTGGTTAGTTGGGGCCGTTTATTGGCTATAAATGCTGGAGCACTTAAAGGAAGAGGTCGGCACGTTTTGGCGCAAAATATAAGAGGATGCAGATGAATAACCGACGTAAAAATAAACGTCTAAAACATTGAATTTAGCGCCATCTGTTGGCAATTTAACAACGGACATTCCCGGCTTCAATACGTCATCAAAATTCGCGGGGAAAACAGCTGTTGCATACATTTTGTCAGGAGTGCATGTTTTTTTGTATGGAACGGATGATTTTTTTCGGCGAATTTAGAAAAGAATTAGAACAAAAGTTGTTGGTTTTGATTTACTTAGGCCAACTCTTAAAACGATGCTGATTACCAGTACCAGTAGCCCATTATATATATAAAGGCAATATGTGTTTATTGTATGTCTGTGTGTATGTTACATATGGAATCCAAAACGGCTGGACAGATTTTTATAGAAAATGATCCATAAAAAATACGTATGTATAAATAATAAATGTTACGTTTGGCCTCCAACTCACCTGATGGAAAGCGATGGGGCTGAAGATGGAGCATTTTCATGGAAATTTCAGGCAATCTTCAGATTAGCTCAGCGAGGGAATCCTATGAATTTTGAAATTTAATATTTTTCTACAAAAAACAAGAAGAAGAATTGAAACCTATAGGTACATTGACATTTACATTGTAATCTCAGTCGAAGGAGGTTGCTTCTACGGGGGTATATAACGCGAGTGAAACCGCGGGGTGCAGCTAGTGTTATTCTTATAATAATGCCCAATCAGTTTTCTTTAATACCCAGTCTTTTGTATCTATAAAATTATCGAAAATGTGCCTGTCAGTCAGCAAATAGTCAGTTCTGACCGGGAGCGGTATATTAAACAACCGTATTGTTATATGTATAGACGTTATCTCAAAGAACCAGGGTCACCGAAATAACTATTAAAATTTCCAAGTTGAAGTGTTAATGGCCACATCGCTTGAAGAACCGATAACCGATGGGAAGGAAGGTTCTTGAGTGGAGACCACGAACCGGAAGACGCTGCGTTGGTAGGCCTTGATGGACCGACGACATCGTGAAAGCCGCGGGCAGTTGATGCAGATGTCAGGCTATTGTTCAGTGTGGAGTTCTCAGGCGAAGGCATATGTTCAGTAGTGGACTTTTTTCTTTTTTTTTCACATCGGTCTAGGCTAACTTTTGACCACGATCTCGCCTGGTGGAGAACGATGATGCGGTCGAAGATGGAGCACGTTTGCCCAGTAATAACCTATTAACCCTAGACTTGAACACTCCAAGATTGTAATGCTGCGGAAACACAGACAGGGGCAAGGCGTTCCATTGTTTTGCTGTTCTAATTAAGAAAGTGGAGTCAAAACGCTTGGTGCGAATAAATGGCATTTCGACCAAGTAAGGGTGACGCCTTGCCGTTCGTCTGGACATCCGGTAATGAAAACGTATTCCGGTTAATGATGATGATGATACGTTATCTTGAGACAAGTTGTGCCACGTGACTAACACTACGTTAAACTCTTTTGACTTGGGCCACATTTTCTCAATAAATTAGTGAAGTAACCTCTGTAGAGCACTTAAACGACGAACAGCTTTGTATGTTATGTACTCGAGCAATTAGATTGGTCCACTTATCTTTAACATGGACTTGGAGGCAAAACAATAGATATTGACAGACTTCAAGGAAAGGAAAATGTGGAAAGTACGTTTTCCAAAATTATTCCTTGTATATATTTATGCAATGACGATATGGGTTAGTATTAGATTAACTACATATTACCTTTGACTAAAATAAAATGAATGGACGGGCCCTAACCATTGAACTTGCTCAGTAAAAACGCTTGAGCATTTGGATTGTCTTTAGACCTTCAACGGTCTATGGGCAGCCTAATTGTATTTGTAGTGTTAGTTTTAGCTTGTATTTTGTTTAGTTAATAAAGGCACTTGCCAGGAAAAAAAACCATTACTATAATAGTCAATCTACGAATCTACGCGTTTCTGAGAAAAGGGTCTTGACAGACAGATGGACAAAAAAGAGATCCTATAAGGGTTCCGTTTTTTCCTTTTGAGGTACGGAACGCTAAAAAGAAAAAAAGAGGCCCTGCAACCTATTAGGATACGTGTTCTGAATGTTCCAGAACAGTCATTACCTAGAACATGGCAATAGAAAGAAGACAATAGCTGGCTGGAAACGAACGGATGACAAATAAACAGAAAGGCGGGCGGGAAAGCCGTGAAAGCTTCAGTGAAGTGCAAAATTAGCGGGAAAAGTAGTGAGGGTGAGAAAATGTCGAGCTGAATGTTTATTGGTTTATTATTTTTAATATTATGGCAAACTGAAACATACTAATTGTTGTGATATGAGTGAAACCAACGAGTGCAAGACTCGAATCGAATAACTTAATCAATACAACACTAATTATGTTATTCTGGGTATGTTTCACATAATCTGTATATTATATATATCTATACTAATATTATAAAGAGGAAAGAATTGATTTTATGTTTGTTTGTTTGTTTGTATTGAATAGGCACGGAAACTACTGAACCGATTTGAAAAATTCTTTCACTGTTGGGAAGCTACACTATCCCCGGGTAACATAGGGTATATTATATTTTAAAAAAATATTGGAATCCTTACTTAAACTTCAATAATGTAACCCAAGGTGTAAAAAAATAAGATTTACAATGTTGACTTTGCGTGTTTGACAGTTCTAAGACAGGACAACGTCTGTCAGGTCAGCTAGTATTTAATAAACCGACTTCAAAAGAAGTAAAATACGAAATATTAGTTAGAATACGATCGATTTAGAAAACGGTAACTGAGACTCGACAAAATGTATGGAACACAATGACTGTTTTACTATTTACTTACATCAATGATGGAACAGCAAATTTTTTATTCGCTATTTCAGTTTTGGTTCCATAGTAAAAGTTGTTCACAATTATGAGTAACACGAACCCCTTTCGGCTTAGCATTCCCTTTCCTTAGAACCCTGTAGGGTTTCCTGTAACCTTCACTAGGTTTTTCAGGGTTCCGTAACCCAAAGGTTACAATGGGATCCTATTACTAAGCCTACGCTGTCTGTTTGATGTGAAGATTGCTTACACGTATTATTGCCGATAGATGACGCTATAATCAATTTATTGCATTTTGTGGTGGTACGGAACCCTCAGTATGTACGCGAGCCCGACTCACACTTGGCCAGTTTATCGTGTTATTTAGCTTGATGCGTTTGACCTCTATCTCATTGTATCGATAATGCGGTCCTCGAAGAAGAGTTTCTAAATTTTGATTTTTAGAAACGTTACCTGAAACAAAACAAACAACCGTTTAACTTCAGTAAAATACAAAAGAAAATCACATAATTGCTCGCACAGGGTCTCCCGGGACCCCAATTAGTTTCAGAAGTTTCTGATGAATGCTGTTGCGCGAGTACTGTGCATCGTCTGCAACGAGCCACAACACTTTCTGCTTAGTGCCAGTGGCAGTGGAAGATGCTTAGTAGTCTCGCTCTAAGCAAAAAGTGCTGCAGCTCGCCCTAGACAACGCGCAGCACTCGTACAAGCACCACTCGCGCGAGTTTACTGCGCATAGTCACAGAAGACATGGCATAGTCTCCAACGAACTAAACTAGTAATGGAATTAAATATTAAACTTAATACAATAAATTAAATATTTTTACTAAACCTACAAACAAAACAACAGCACATAACGACAACGCAAATATAACTAATGGGAACTCATAAAAAACACTATCCAAAATCTTCTCTCAGACGACAGAAATTTAAAAAAAATGGGTTCCGTACCAAAAGGGTGTAAATGGGACCCTATTGCTAAGCCTACGCTGTCTGTCTGTTTGCATTTGGCCGGTTTATTACTTCACCATAACAAAGTTACAGAGGTACTTTTATTGTACCTTAGGAGTGAATTAGAACAATTCACCCGGAATCTGGATGTAAATGCACCTGGTCCGAAGCCGGTTACGGCCACCGGGTCCGACCGCCGGATGAGAGAGACGTGATCTCTGTACTGGGGCTAGGAAACTCACGTACTAACTATAAACAACTAAACATAAATTATATCTGTGTTATACCACAGTAGACATAGTAGTACAGGTACAGAAGATTCACTCCGCAGAATCATTCAAATAAGAAGTCTTGCTAGTACACAATAAAGTGCATTTCAAGACGTGCGAGCGCTAACTACCTACAGCTATATTAACCTAGAAGTTGTTGTGTATGGCGCGGCAGGTTCGACAAGTCAGCTGCTTGTAGCTTCATACCTAAAGTGCGGAGTCAAATTATTATAACGAATTTTGTTTCAGATTTAATTTAATTTTGTTTAGGTACGTTTTTCTCTTTTATGTAATTAATATTTGTTTTCTGGTTTGGCTAAAATTAGCATCGCAAAATATTTATAGAGAAAAAATAATGTATCCCAAAATCCTTATTTTACTCGAAGCGACGTAGAAGCGGAATTACACTAGACATTCGTCATATACAATTTACAAATAAAACTTGGACTTCCGCATAGTGACGCCTGATTCAATCAACTGCATATATATTTACAGATATAGTATATTCAGTTGAAAATTCTTCTCAGCAAACCCTTTCATTTGATACTTATATCATGGGGGTCTTAGAATAACTACACATAGAAACCAAGTACATTCGCAAAATTTAAGCCATTCAAATGGAGTCATATATGGCTCCAAAAAAAATTTACTATGACAATTTGCGCGGTGAAATCGTACCACAACAAATCAGAAAAGCAGCATATGAGTTATGGTGTGACATTCCACAGGTAATCCATTAATTTTCTTGCTTAAATCGTTTAAAATACCAATCGAAACGTAAGCTACAAAGCGAATTTGTAGCTTACGTTTTGAGAAGGCGTTGTTTGGAAACCTACCTTCTCTGAGTGATTCTAAGATCGTGCATAAAAAATAACTGGTCTGCCATCTTTGGGAATCCACCATATTGGATTTAGAATGACGTCACCTACCAAACCATGCAGTGTCATCTAAACTAAACGTTTATGCAACAGCTCAATCGGTTCAAATGCAGTTGCATGATTTTGGCCCATACAAGGCAATTTAGCAAAATTGAGAATCTTCGTCCATTTTAAAAGTCAGTTAAATAGAGCCATGTATTGTAGCATTCGTTGGAGCATAGAAACCCAACCGGGGTTTCTTTATCTAGGCACAGTTTTATCCACTATTCTAATTTCCACATTTTCCGCCGTTTCCATTGCTCCACACTCAGTTCGCACGCTCCAATTTTCAATGCAACACTGTGGAGCCACTCAAGTGCACTCGTACATCGGACCAGTGATTGGTGTTGCCAGTACGTGTTACGTAACCATGTCACTAGGAGAAGTTACATCTGACTGAACGTCTTCACGGATGTTAACTCACCATTATGCTCACTCCAGTCTCCAACAGAACCAACTGAACAGCTGATATTCGTTACAGGGCCCTTGGTCACGAATTTCGTCATGGCGGTTTTTGGCAGCTGTACCATAATTATTTACGAGATCGAATCAGAAATGAGAAGATCCGTAGACAAACGAAAGTTACCGACATAGCCCACCGGATCAGCAATTTGAAGTGGCAGTGGGCAGGGCACATATCGCGCAGAACAGATGGCCGATGGAGCCGAAAGGTTCTGGAATGGAGACGACGGACCGGTAAGCGCAGCGTAGGACGTCCACCCATAAGACGGACAGACGACCTAAAAGAGACCGCAGGGAAACGCTGGATGCAGGCCGCTTTCAACCGGCCCTTTTGGATTTCGATGGGGTAGGCCTATGTCCAGCAGTGGACGTCCTATGGCTGAAATGATGATGATGATGACACTTGTACGACCGACTATGTTAAGACATTAAAACTTAAACAGCCCGTGGAAAATTGCTCGGAAAAAGCAAAAATTCTCCCAAAAGCATTCAACGCAAAGCGAGTCTCTGTCAGGTCAAGTTTATTTTTCAAAAAGCTCTCTCAAAGAGAACTTTTGAAACGTTGCTAACTGAGAAAGCTCTGGAAGTACCATTTTCAATTTCGCTCGATATTTTGAACTCGTGTGAATGTGTTCTGTGTTTTTTATAGGTACCTTTAACTGAAGTTGGTAACTTAAAAAGCTTTTTGAGAAAAATAATAAAGTTGAAAACCATGTTGAAAAGTAGCAAGCGGAACGTATGTGCAGGACTTACCACCCCCATCTCGAATAAGAATGTTGAAAAGTACAATGTTCATCAATTCAGGCCGGCGCTGCCACCGCTAAAACCAAAAACCTCAAATTGCACAGATATAGACCCACCCATTAAAGACAACAATACGTCATTATTAAGCAACGTGCTGATCCGACAGACGCTGTCCTGTCTTAGAACTGTCAAACAAGCGTCAAACAACTGTCAACAATTTTCTGTGCAATTTCCTTAATTTTTCTTTCCATAAGAACTTTCTACAAAGTATGAGAAAACTTTAAAAAAAATTTAATGAAATCGGTAAATTCGTTCTCAAGTTATGGCGTGACCAATGTAAATAGGGATTCATTTAATTATATATAATCTCTAATAAATTATTATAGCACCGGCTTGCACTCACGATAATGTTTCTATCGAGCGTATTCCCTGAGGAAGGGGCTCTAATGGCTCCGAAACTGGTCGATCGTCTCGACCGATAGAAACATTATCGTGAGTGCAAGCCGGTGTGTATTGATTGATTGATTGATTGATTAACTCTTTATTGTTGTGTTATAATAATTTATAATGAATCCTCACGCGAGTTTTGATGAAGTGATTACTCTCTAATACCTCATATTTAAAATTAAACTAAATAATGGAGCAACAAATAATTCAGACGAAAATAACAGACTATACGCAGTTATTACGCGTTGTTATTTATGTCAATATTAAAGTTTGTTGTTTGTAAATGTTATACTTTTCTAGTAAATTCATAATATTATATATTATAATAGTAAAACAATATTGATTTTTCTTCTCTCCATTTAACGACAACTCTCAATAACGCATAAAATATATGCGCAGTTCCTTAAGTGTCGCTTTATGGAGTTTACACTGTATAATTATGATATTCAATACTATTTCGTAGACGAATCTCTAGTGTATATCCAGTTTGGCGTATCAAGTACAATAAGTAATTAAGGATCAATTATTTATGTTTCACTTTAGACAAAAGACAATATTTTATTATAGGTAGGTACATGGTGTATAATTGTATGTACAACAAGGTAAATCAATCAAAGTCAAGTAATTTCGAAATTTTTGGGAGTTTGTCGTTAAATCTAAGAGTTATATACTCGCTATATACACTGTATATAGGTAAATTATATTCAATAGGTACTGTTTCATAGTACGCTTCAAATCCTGCCGTCTTTGGTTTTTGTCGTCCAAAAAGTCAGATGGCCAAACACTTAAACTGATCATCAAATCCAAATTTTTTCGCTTCTAGAGTTAAAAAAGAGTAAAGTTCATAACAGACTTTTGGGTCAGAATTACTTCGCTCGGTAGAACTGAACTTAAATTCAACAAAAACGGGCCCAGAGTGGCGTAGGCGTTAAAAACCTCAAAACCTTAAATATTTCAAAGTCCGGTCTCAATTAACTGCGAGAATGTTTTACGGAAACGATCTAAGGAACAACATTTTGGCACACAGAAAATGAGAAGTAGGATAAGTCATACTAAAATGCTGGTCGGTATCTTTCGCAACGCGTTAGCATCGCAGTCCAACATTGTAATGGGGCCAGCATTTTGGGAACGATATATGCGGTTTACGTATTAGCTTATCTTATATATTTATATTAGTTTAGTTAAGTTTATTATCATTTCAAATATGTATATTTTTCACTATATGGGTCTCATAAACAAAGTTGCACAATGAGCTATGGAGAGGGCTATGCTCAGGGTTTCTCTACGAGATCGAATCAAAAATGAGGACATCCGTAGACGAATGAAAGTCACCGACATAGCCCACCGGATTATCAAGTTGAAGTGGCAGTGGGCAGGACACATAGCACGTAGAACAGATAGCCGATGGGGCCGAAAGGTTCTCAATGGAGACCACGGACCGGTAAGTGCAGCGTAGGACGTCCACTCATGAGATGGACAAACGACCTAAAAGAGACCGCAGGGAAACGCTGGATGCAGGCCGCTTCCAACCGGCCCTTTTGGAGATCGATGGGGGAGGCCTATGTCCAGCAGTGGATGTCCTACGGCTGAAATGATGATGATGATGAAGTAAAATGCGTATTGAATGTTCGTACTTCGCCCACTGATGTACTGTTTGCACTACTGGGATTCAAAGCCAAAACAATTAACAAGGAAAAATTAACTTTCTGAAGGGAACGGAGAAATATAATGAAGGGTCGAGGACAGGGGTGCGAACCGACATAAATAAATTGTTGTCGAACCAGCGGAGTGTTTTCAAGATTAATTTCTGGGAAGCCGTCTTGATCTCACAAAAGTACTGGTCACGTTTTAGGGTTCCATACGCAAAGGGTAAAAACGGGACCATAATAATATTACTGAGCCTACGCTGTCTGTCCGTCTGTCCTAACTTTTAACGACTGTATCTTTCGTACCGTTATAGATAGCCAGTTAACATTTTCACAGAATATGTAGGAAATGTTACGGCAGATTAACTAAGAAATAATAATAAGTAAGTAAGTCAAAAAGTAAAAACTAAAGGGGATCCATACAACAAACGTAGTATTTTTTACGTATTTTTATATTCGCTCTAATGTAAAAACGGTAATACGTACAAGCGTCAAACTTGGCATGATTATAGTACACACTCTAAAGTATAACAACAAATAAAAAATTATGGCCAAGTGCGAGTCGTTGATAAATTTCTGTTTACCACCGGTTTTCGTACGATCACCGAAGTCGGGCGCGGTCGGTATTTGGATGACCACCTGGCTGGGCATTGATCGGATGTTATCTTTTTACACTACTTTTTTGTACTTTGGTAGCCAACAAGTTATGTGTTGGTACGGAACCCTCAGTGCGCAACCCTGCTCGCTCAGCTTGGCCGGTTTTATTGATTTCACTTATATTTGGTCCAAGTTTTGTTTTGGAGATTTGGGTGACTTCAAGTCGGTTTTGTCTGAGCAAGCGTGCTAAATCGTAGACCGCACCATTGCAGTAGAAAAGCTAAATGAAAACATTTTAGTTTAATATTATATAATATTAATAATATTAATATTAATAATATTATAGCATCAATAAAATTACTTGATCATTTAGTTACTTAATTATAAAATGAAACTGGCTAAGAGCGTGTCAACAAGCATATTATAGTAGGGTTCCGTAGCCAAAGCCATAATCCCTATCTCTTCTTCTTCTCTATCTCTATCTCTTCTCTACACTTGAAGTCACTTTCCGCGTCTGTCTGTCTGTATGGCCGCTAACTCCTCCTAAACTACGCAACGGATTCTGATGCTGTTTTCAGCATCAGTTAGATACATTTTCACGGAAGGTTTATATATATATAACTAGCGATCCGCCCCGGCTTCGCACGTAAATTACACCCGTGCGAAGCCGGGCGGGCGGGTCGCTTGTAAAATTATAATTGTGGTCACATTCGTAGTTCCAAATTTGGTGTTACTATTTTATTATTTACTGATGGTATTTAAGAGGAGACCTATCAGCGTGGCAAGTTTCTTTGACTAACAGTTAAATTTTGCCACTTTGGCGGGCCATTATTTCGCAAAAGATACTTTTGATACAAAACTTTTGTATGTAACCCTTACCATAATTTTAAAAGACCACGATAGAGTGCAGTGAAATAAAATTCATGCAAATTTTCATGCACTAACTATTAGAAATTAGAAGGTTCTAAAGAATTATGACGGACGGACAGACGGAAGGAGAGAACGAACTTATAAGGGTTGCTTGTAGTACTATGGAACCCTAAAAAGCCTTTTTAGCGATTTCGAAGCTATTACTGTTCCATCATCATATCATCTGAGAATAAACGCGCTCCCAGAGTCGGTCGCCCGCGTGCGCATGACCATCGTTATATCTGAGCGTAAAGATTATGTAAGAGCGAATATGTTCTATAACATTCACCCAAAAATGTTACCGTTCGCCTGAACATTCGGTTAAAACAGCTTAATTACATTTGTAAAGACTACAAGTAAAATGAAATCATATTCCCAGTTTCCCAACTTTAAAATAAAGTCCTCAAAACCCATTTAATTTGCTTTGGCCATGCGCAATTCAAAAAGGGAAATTCCGGCTTGTTTCTACAACTTTCCTTCTCGAAATGTTGTAAATGAGAAGCGAATTTAATTCGACGATGTTTGGCAGTTGTTTTCGTGGTTGCCCTAACCTTTTGCGCGGAGAAACACGAACTTTCTATTTGGATTTTGACTACTATTCGTTCTTACATACTATAATGATCAACCTCGTGGAGTAGCCTTGGACGATCCGGTCAGTTTTTAGGGTTCCGTAGTCCTATAAGGAACCCTTATAAATTCGTTCTGTCCGTCAGTATGTCTATCCGTCTGAATTTTTAAGCAAGCAGACTGTTAGTTTTAATAAAGATTTCATATATATTTTTTTTAAATATATAATTTTGCTATAGAAACTGACGTGGTTTTCACACATTTTATTTATATTACACGGGAATTACTCACGTGAGATTAAGCCGGTCACTCCGACTATAGTTTCAGTGCCAAGCGAGACGCAGCCGCGCGCGCGCATTCACCTTGAAAAAGACTGCCTAATGCGGTTGAAACTATAGTCGGAGTGACCGGCTTAATCTTACGTGAGTAATTCCCGTGTAATATAAATAAAATATAATTTTGCGTTTATGGGGTAGTTATGGTACATGTGAAAAGGGAATGATTTTTTTTTCGCTGTACGCCCTTGTGTTTAATGTCTCATGTCATTGAATAGGTCTTTTAAAATTAAGGTAAGGTTTGGTACATAACTTATTTTATCAAGTGTATATTTTGTGAATTATGGCCCGCCAAAGTGGCAAAAAGTTTGTCCCCCCCCCCCCCCCCCCTAACCGTAAATAGCATCAACAACTGAGTGCCACTGTGGAACAGATGATTTTTTAATAAGGTTTGCGTTTGACACACTAGCGATGATGCGGTCTACGATAGAGCACGCTTGCTCAGAAGAAACCGGTTTGAAGACATCCAGATTATAAATATCGGGATTGTAATGATTTGGGCTGGCACCTCATTAGAGCTGACCGAATGATCAAACCTACCTAACTGGACAATCTGTCCAAGATAGTTATGTTGTATGATTATTTAAGGGATATTTACCGTGGTGTTTAGTGAACAACCGCGTTAGTTTAAAACAATGTTTTATAGTTATGTTGGTCAACAACTTCGAGAGTATCGAGACCAAGTTTGGAATCACGAAAAAAAAACAATCGATCCGTGTAGTCTTATACAAATACAAATATTTATTAATAACTCCAATGTTACATGTATATGGAGGTTCAGTCTTTTTTCATTTTTCATTCATCATATTTAACTACTTTCTGCTCACATCCTCTTTACACAGTTCATCTATACTTCAATGTTAAAATTAACAGTTTAAGAAGTACTGCTAAATAGTTTTCGCATAATCACTTTAAAGTTAAATAATTAAGGTTGATTGCATTCTCACATTCACTTGTCTTGCCTGCCAATGTATGGGTGTTGGTGGCATGCCAACTACAATGCTAGTTCGCCACTATTGTATGCTAAGCATTGTATCTTATAAACACCACAGAATATAGGTACTAGCAGTAGGGACATTTTGCGGTTAGTATCAAACAAAGACTTCTCTCTTTAAAATAAAGGGTTAAAAATGCTGTAATATATACCTTTCTTTCATTTTAAAAGCCCTATTGAATACGTCAATTATATTGAGGAAGTGTAATAAAAAAAAAACGCACTTTGAATGTATCCTTTTTGTATATATTATGACGTCATCTACCCAGTGACCAGAACTCACAGAAAACAGACTTAGCAGAATTTTATTATCAGTCTATTTTCATTTTCCTACTGCTGGGACGCAGGCCTTCTCTCAGAGAGAAGATGGGCTTTAATGCACCATGCTGGCCCAGTGCATGTTGGCGAATGTCATATGTCATTAACTATTGAGGTTATGGGACATACCGGTTTCCTCACGATGTTTTCCTTCGCTGTTTGAGCAATGGCATTGAAACTGTACATAATAATTTATTGACTAATTTATAGATCTAAAAATTACGGACATAATTTATTTAAATACTAAATAAGTAATTGGTGCAGGGCCGGGGATCGAACCTGATACCTTCAGATTGTGAACACATGCAACCGCTCGAGGCGTACAGGATGTAGGAATATAAATTAAAATTAAAATTATTTATTGAGAATAAAAACGGACAAATTCCACTAACATTTATCTCACAAACTGTTAAACTAAAATAGATTTCCTAGTAAAAATAGAAATAAAATTATAAAACTAATATAACAAATACAACAAATTGCATTAAAAATATGTCAACATAAAATTTGTATGTTATAAAAATTATCATCATAGTCATCGGCTTTTTTAATAAAAAAACATGCTTTTTTTTATAATTTTGTAATAAAATAAATATAGCGTTTTTAACAAATGACAACTCTGAGTTCATCATTATTGAGTTTATCATTGGTGGAGTGTCTGTGATGATTAAAAAGTTTCTTAGTTAGATGCAGTGGTAAACAAAGTGATATGCCACATTTCTTAGTTAAAAAAAAAAATATCCACTGAATCATAGATAGGCACGTTAATGTGGAACCATCAGAAACATCGTTTTTTTTTTAATTTCGTTAATCAGAAAGCATTGAATTTGAAGTCCGGTTAACTAGGTAGGTACCTACGTACGCAGTTAACGCGTGCATTTGTGCGCGTGTCAATACAACGAACTTACCTTACTGTTTCTTTCCTGTATTGGACAAACCATGCCATGTATATTTGTGTATAGTGTATTATGCTATTGTAACGTGAAAGGAAGCGATGCGTTCTGTTTTACCAAGCATTGTCTTTGAGATACGATCGAGATGTCCAAAATTCTGTCCACTAAACAACTTCATCAAATACTTCTACGTTGTGACGTGGATTATATTAGAGTTTAAAGTAGGTACGCTACGGGCTGCCGGAGTACACTGTTGGTTGATTGGCGACAGATTGTCAACTTGAGGGTGGTAGCTGACCAGCTGGGCATCAGAAAGTACCTTACCATCAAACCACCATGCTATGGTCACATAGATATATAAGCTAAAGAAGTAGCACAGAAGAAATATTAGAATAAGTACAGAAGATTCAATCCGCAAAATCATTTAAATAAGTAGCGACTCTTGCTACTGCACAATAAAGTGCAATTCAAGACGTGCGAGCGTATATAAGTTACCGAGATCGCCGAAGGCAACGGACGATCCAGTCAGTCTTTGGATGGGTGACCGCGGGAAGTATTTGCAACTGAACGCCACTTTGAGAGCAAATCAAATCAAACATTTATTTATTGAGCTTTTAAACTATACTTAGGTACTAAACAACTAATAAGTTACCTATGTTTTTAAAAACCTATATGCCAGTCACAGAATAATCCCTTTTGTGAAAGGGTTACGACAAAAGCGCTGAACTCGAGTGACCGTAATTCACAGACAGCGCCATCTCTTGTGGAATAGGTGAATGTTATCACTTCTGACTTGCAGTCCTACGACAGTTTTATTTTATTTACTGTCAAAAATCTCCTTACGGGTCAGTGCCACCGTTCTGTGTAACCTTATAGTACCTATGCTTATATTATACAATTAAATCATCTCAGGAAGAGCTTGTAAGCTGGTTCTTGCTCGAAGCTTTCAACTACTCTTGAACAAAGTCCAAAGTTATTTTACTCTTAATACTGTGAAAACTTATTTGTACTTCCTCAGCTCAGGCTAGTTTTTGATATATGGAAGGAAATCCATTATAAAACTATGGACTTTGGATTTGCGTCAAGAATTTGCCGCATTTATTGCACGCGGAACTTGCAGGAAGTCTTGTGAGACAATAATTAAAAGAACACTGTTTTCAGGGGACCGTACCCCTCTCTACAAATCTCTCGCTTTATAGACAGACAGACAGACATCGTAGGCTTAGTAATAGGGTCCCGTTTTTACCCTTTGAGTACGGAACCCTAAAAATATGTTTGTAATGTGCTATGATAGTTAACAAAATGTCAGGTTTTTTCACTTTTTGCAAATTCATAGTTAACAAAATGTCAGGTTTTTTCACTTTTTGCAAATTCCTAGTTAACAAAATGTCAGGTTTTTTCACTTTTTGCAAATTCATAGTTAACAAATTGTCAGGTTTTTGTCACTTTTTGCAAATGAATACTCTGCGATTTTATATCTTCAATAAATCTTGTGCACCGAGCGCCACTACACATAATATCAAGACTAGTAAAGGAAACTATTGAGATCTCGAAATGCCAGAATTTCAATCAAGGTGATGGTTTTCAACTCGCCAGTACGTGGAATCTAGTATTAGGTTGCCAATGTAAGCTCAAACACTAGCATTATCTAACAAAATACTCATAACTACATAAACCTGAAACCTTATCATTATTAATAAAACTGTGCAATTACCTTAACAATATATTTTATTCAGTTTCACAATTCTCTACCTCCATCTGACATCCATCATCCAAGTTTTCCCTCCATATTCCCTTTTTTTTTTTATCCGTGTCTCTTGCGAGCTTTCACCATAATGCCCAATCGACCATTTTTCCTCTTCCGTTTTTATGTCTTTAGCAAATTTTATTCCAACCATCAATAAATCTAACACTCGATTAAAGATTAAGTCTGCGTTAAAAATATTGTGTTCAAAATAATATACGCAGTGATACAGTGTATTTGTTTTTTGTGTATTTTGTGTATATTGTCGGGACTTAGGTTCGAGATCGAGTTTCAGTGATAACCGTAGCAAAAGACTAACGCTGGTTTCACACCTGTGCCGTGCGGGTCACCCGTACTAAGGGAAACGGGATCTACGCGGAGGCAAGTCCCGTACGGAACAATCCGCGTCGCTGTGAAACGATGTTCTAGCGCCTCACGTACCTATGTCTCCGCTCCGGGAGCCCGTACGGGTCTCCCGCACAGCTGTGAAACCAGCCTTAGAAAGAGGGTATAACGTTTTTTCTGCACCTAACTTTGTACTGTTCGACCAACCGCCCGTATTCTTTAGTCTTCCCGTGAACATGGTGCATGTAACTGCGCCGAAATTTTGGGAGGTCCATCCACAACCTTGTCACGGTAATCATATAACTCGCCCCCGTAGAGCGCAAATTAACTAACTGACACTTTTATCGAAAATGAGTTAAGAATGTCACGCTGATCACATTTTTTTCTTTGTTTTTCTATCTTACCATCATAGCTCTAGCTCTTCTCATGACTGAGATAGGAAATGTCAAAACTCACTAGTTGCATGAATATTCTCCACATAATTGTTTTATACAATAGATAATTGCAAGGGACAAAATAAGCCTCTTTTTCGTCGGGGGCTAAAATATGTGTCTGCAATAGGTAGATAGGTACTCCATAGAGGTTGAGTAAGTGAGGAACTGTGATAAGCCGAATGTCGACGGCGCGCGCCCGTCCTTTACGCGGTGGTCTAATTTGTGAGAGACGTTCTCATGTATACGTATAAATATGGCAATGTACGACCTCCTAGAAGTGTACTGCATGTACGTGAATGAATACAATTGTAATAATTAATTAATACACTACTTTAGGAATTACAATGTTTTTTATACTGTCTGAACTTGATGTAGTATTAATAATATCCAAATCGTTACAAATGTTATTGTAAGAGGAATACATTCGATCATTTCGATACATTGGTGAGTGTATTTCGATACATAATTTTTTTAATATGGGCAGTAATAAAATGTTATAATAATATGTATTAATATTAGTATTGTAGTAATATGGGTAATATGGGCTATGATTGGTTAAAGTGGGGTAGATGTAAATTATGAAAATCGCTATCTCTCGTAATTCTGACCGCGCCCATTCCCATCAGTGCGATGCGTAATAAGCAATTCGTGGAAACGCTCGGCAGATAACGCGTCCACCGAGCCAGTACTTGTTTTAGTGACGACTCTCCTCACTTGTTACTGCCATGTTTAACTGACTCCGCTCACTTGTTACTGCAATTTACTGACGAATTGCTGCGACTTTAATCTGTATGTAGTCATTAATATATACATCCACTTGTTTTGGATGGGGCAATCCATCCGGTCAACAATCATTTGGAGGATGCCGTTGCGACTGCCTCGCGCTCGCTGTCGTAGGGATGCTACTTTTTTGCGAATGATCGCAAAAAAGTAGCATACCATTTTAATTTAACAAAAAAACTAAACTATTCACTATCTAAAATCTATTCATATCAAAAAAAATGAATAGGATTGCCTTTCAGTACATGCAATTTCCAGGTTGTTACGAGCTTTCATTAGAGCATAAAGCAGCTCAAATATTGTAATCTAACTGAATTAAATTGATTTAAAACCGTCAAATTTGGTATAAGAGGCCGTTAAGGTAGTATTCCGATCTTGGCGACTACGACCGATGATAGCGAACGACGCCAGACGACGCTTCGCGCGACTCACTGCTCAGTATGAATTTATATGGAGTGCTAAACGTGCGACCACGTCACGCGACGTGTGGGTCGCTTGCATTGTTTTACGCGGTCGCCAGTCGGTCGGTCGCTGAGATCGGAATGCTACCTTTATTCATGACCGAAAGTTTGAGTGATGAGAAACATTCGTAGAGACAATATTGATTGCGTATTAAAGTTGGCCATTCAGTGAACGCAAAATAAAAGTAATAAAATACAAAAATACAAAAAATACAAAATATTTTATTTACCAGTACACTTACTTAACCTAATTTACAAGAACATGTGCAATATTTAATATAAAACAATATTTTTTTTTTGTTTTAAATAGGACCTCAATACACTATTTAATTAAAAAAACATTAGAATCGGTTCATAATAGGCCAAGAACGTAAATACATACAAAATTAACACAGTCGAATTAAAAACCTAATTAAGTTTCGGATTGGGTTTGTCATCATTATTTTTAAAAGGTATAAGATAAACATATTACATAATTAATACGTCACAAATTAACAAACTACTTAATTCTAATTATAATATAAACTAATCTAGTCAAACAGCCCGCCCCGGATCGTTTCTGGTGCAAAAGTGCCCATAACACTGGCAGCATTCCCACGCTGAATGGCAATGGCCAATCTTTGCACCAGAAACGAGCCAGAGCGGGAGTCGCCACCGTTATCTCGTATTCTGCGGCCAACTTCTGAGATCAAGCTCTTGGCCTCAGTGCCCCAACTGCCCATAGTTTCCACGGCAATGGGTACAAAATAATACTGTGGCTCCATTGCCGCGTACTTCTGCCGCTTTCTACAGGCGGCATCCTCCGCTGCTGCTGCCGGTGTATGGACGGTTCGACTCAGGTGTGTGGCTGCGACAGTGCTGACGCAAGTAGCGTCCCACACTAAGCACTTGCCGTTTTTCCATGGCACCAGAGTCAAACCGTCTGGTCGCTTACCATCGGATCTAATAAGACCCGGTGGCTCCAGAACACACGGAACGTTGGCAGAAATGAAGGCCCTTCGAACTATGTCGTTGAGGGCATGGTGTCGCGGAAACCTACCCATGCAGCGACGACAACTCAGGGCGTGGTGACCATCAGCCTCCACCATGGAACCGCAGGTGCATCTATGTGGTTCACACACCTTGCAGCCCAGTCGGAGAGCCACAGCAACACGCAGGGAGTCATCGTCCAATAAGGTGCCTAGGTGAGGTGAAGGAAGCGCGTGTAACCATGCCCCAGATTCTAAAACAAATTATTAAAACAAATTGAATAAATACAGGAACGAGGCAAGTTAAAAAGGTTTCATTACTTGTAGTCCCTGCACTAGGCGAGACGCCTGTGTCGCAGGGCCTACATTCTAGCGTTTACTTAGCATCAGTGCGGTGCAGTATCAATACATTTAATTTAGCATTTAGTTTTGAAATACAACTAAATTTAAATTAATTAGATTCGGAAAAAGATTAAGTAATAATTTTATTGATGCCTGAATGTATGATGACATGATGTGTATGTGTGTGTGTGTGTGTGTGTGTGTGTGTGTGTGTGTGTGTGTGTGTGTGTGCGAGCGTGTGTGTGCGTGTTTGTGTTTACACATACATTGATATTTGGATAGATTAGCGTGTTTTTAACGATAAGACCGCCTTTTATACCTTTTTTTACATAGAATAGATCTACGTCTTGCCACCAACTCGCCTGATGGTAAGCGACGTTGCGGCCGAGGATGGAACGCGTTGTCTAGAAGAAATCTATTCACTCTAGCCTTGAAGATGCCTAGATTGTAGTTCTCAGGAAACAAGGAGGACGGCAGGGAGTTCCATTCTTGGGCAGTACGTATCATAAATGACGACCCAAATCGTTGAGTACGAATCTTTGGAATTACTACGATGTCTTCAAAATAGTTACGTCAAACAGTTACCGAAGCCGTATCTAAGGCTATCTATCTTCCTTTAGTCTTATTCAAATTCAAAATCAAATTATTTATTTGTCAGAACATGGTAGGTACACATACATATAAAGTAGTATACACGGTCGTAAGAATGGAGACGTATCTCATATCCTTGCCTGTTACAGCGTACAAATGTTAGTTTTTTTATAAATATTTTTATTAGTTTTTGTTAAAGTTAAAAAGGAAAAAAATAAACAAAAGTATGTCTATGTTAGAATATTGTTGGAATTATATTTTGGTTTAGTTGTATTTTATACCTTAATTAGATGTTTATTACTACCTATGTAAGCTATTATTATTATTATTTTATTTGTTTATGTCTACATTACATATCAAAACATTTTTATCATTAACGAATTCTGAAATTTCATAGTAGCTTTTTTGTGCTAATAACATTCCAACATTTAATTCTCTGTATGTACTAACCAAATGTGATCTTTGTTGTCATAAAATAAAAATTTGAATTGAAAATTTGAATTTGAATAAGACTCTTGGCCCCGGAGTTAGTGCTTTGCAACCTACTTTTAAATTTAAATCTCTGCCCAGAGTCACACTCCAAATGTTTGTTGAAATTATTTTGGGTACTAGCAGCGGCTCACGGTTTCAATAATTTTCCAACAGGAGCCGTTCTTTTTTCGAGTAAAAATATATTTATGTATTGACCTAGAATATGAGCTACATTCATACCAAATTTAATCAAAATCCGTTCAGCCATTACTGTGCTAAGAGCAAACGAACACACACAAACTTTCGTATTCAACAATTACGTGGGTTTTTTTTTAACGCGAATAAGTCTGCATTTAGCCACCAACTCGCCTGTCGGTAAGCGAGAGTAGAAAAAACTTCAATTTAAATAAATCCGGGACCACTACTCAAATTATCGTAAAATAGCAATAAAGATAGACCATCGATAAACAATTACTAATGGCTCGTCTTCACCCCCATTAAAATGAGATAAAATCCTCAACATGAGAAGACAATTTCGTTAACTTTACAACCCCCTCTTAAGGGTGGCAAGGATAAAAGGACTCGCAACCTTAAGCTGTTCCAGAGTCCTTGAGACTTATGCCAGCCATGTAAGGGATCTGCTCTTATGTAAGTATTTTGCCCTTGACATAAGTGCTGTAGCTTCCAAGCTTCCAAGAGATTAATTGATGCACCTTTGAACAGGAAATAATTTAAACTTAAACACTTTTAAGGCGCTCTTTTCCGACTTTTGTAAATTTTGGTCATTTCAGTTTAAGTGCCAAGTAAGCCTACTTCCATGGTTAGCATAAAATTATAAAAACAGTGTCATATCAAAATTTAATGTTTTATTTAGGAATCCCCAAAGACCGAAACACGAATAAGGACATTTCACTCCACAGAAAAAAATTATTAAAGTAACACTTAATTGAGCTTTTCTCGCTGTACTTAATAAATTCTATCTGCGATATTTTAATATACAGATTTCATAATTATGAAGGAAACCGCGAAGGTACATTTGACATTACAGCTATACTTTTCGAAATATATTAGAAAATCCTCAAAATAGAAGAAGCGAAACGCACGACTGTGTATAAGCGCCATGGTTTTGCTCCGCTAAATGCTACTTTAATACAATAAACCAAGCCTTATGGTTATCTGTAGTAATAAGCATTGCTTAAAAGTGGTAAAACCTCGCCTTAACAAATTTTATCGCGTGTATTTTATAGTCCAGTAGCTGAAAGAATTGATTAAAAAGTGCTTTTATTGCTAAGTTCTTACCGGGCAAGTGCCTTTATTAACTAAACAAAATACAAGCTAAAACGAACACTACAAATACAGTTAGACTGCCCATAGACCGTTGAAGGTCTAAAGACAATCCAAATGCTCAAGCCCACTACCAGTTGGCAGCGTACCCAGCATACTGGCGGCATGTTGATTTTTTTAAGTTGAAAGATTATTGAGATTATTATTGAATGTTTATAATTGTAATTGTTGTAATTGTAATTGAATTATTTTTATCCTTTTTATTAATTAATTATTTGACTGCGTCACATATGTACTTTTATGATTGAATATTAATTGAAATATTTTAATGAGACGCGATTGTACTATTTTACTATCGAATTTATTTAATGCCAATCTGACTTGTAACTTTTGGGGTTATTAATAAAATATGTATTCTGTATTCGGCATTACCACGTTGAATGGCAATGCTTATGCGTTGAGCCAGAAACACGCCAGCATTTTGGTCACGCTTCTGAAAGGTTTTTGAAAATGAGGTGAGCTCAATATCTCGACCCCAAACGCCTCAAATATGTAACCACTGCCGAGGTAAGCATATTTGCGTCGCTTGTGCTTAAGTTCTTTACATTGTGTTATTGTGTTTGAACTTTACGTACTGCTTAATTAAGCTCTATTAAGAAAAGGGTCGTAATTTAATTAATAAATAAACGATCCCAATTATTTTGGGTGTTGGTGACACAAAGACGGTCGGGGGTGATTTTTATTGATAAAGGTTCCGAAGTCAGCTATTACGTAGTTATCTTGGCTCAAAGGGAAACCAATATTGCTTAAAAGCGTTGCTCCAATTTCCTTAACAATGATTACAGGCTTTATTATTATATTTTAAATATAAGTGAGAAGATACTTATCACCACTTATATAAAAATTCCAGCACATTGAGCAAAAATATACCGGCCAAGTGCGAGTCGGGCTCGCGCACTTAGGGTTCGGTTACATACATTGTATCAATTATATACTTCACAATGCCACATTTACTCAAATTTAGACGTTATGTCGCTTGCATAGTGTTCAACGTTAGTCGTCCGCTAAGTCTTCGTAATTCTTCTTAGTTCATCGCGCGGCGTTGTAGTCGGAACGCGGTTACCTTGTAACTAACCAAAAAGTCTGCGCAATTCGTAGCGTGCGCTGAGTTTTGGTGCGGATTTTTTTTGGCACGATTGTGACTCTATATGTATTGTATCTCGATGGTGCTGAGTTAGTTTAGTGCCTTCCACTAACTGCCTCTATACCTGAAATGTCTATTTATATGTCTATATATATATATATATATATATATATATATGTGCTTTTTTGCCACAAATAAATTATGTCTATGTCCATTAAACCTCCCGTAGTTAATGGACGAGCCATTTCGACTCTGATGACGATACAAATACTTCCTAAAACTATAATTTGTCTAATTCTTAACTATGATTTAATATTTAAAAAAAAATAAAAAATGGTTCATAAATAGTATTCTTAACTAGTTATGATATTTCTTCTTCATCTATATACTATATACTAATATTATAAAGAGGAAAGATTTGATTGTTTGTTTGTTTGTTTGCATTAAATAAGCTCCGAAACTACTGAACCGATTTCAAAAATTCTTTAAATATTGGGAAGCTACACTATCCCCGGGTAAAATAGGCTATATAATTTTTTATTTAAATAGGGGGATCCTTACTAAAACTCCAATAATGTAACCCAATGTGTAAGAAAATACGATTTTCAATTTTGACTTTGCGTGTTTGACAGTTCTAAGACATGACAACGTCTGTCAGGTCAGACTTTGCGTGTTTGACAGTTCTAAGACAGGACAACGTCTGTCAGGTCAGACTTTGCGTGTTTGACAGTTCTAAGACAGGACAACGTCTGTCAGGTCAGACTTTGCGTGTTTGACAGTTCTAAGACAGGACAACGTCTGTCAGGTCAGCTAGTAGCATGATAAAATAGAAGTAAAACTTTGAAAAGTATCAAATATACATCAACGTCGACAGAATTTGTAAAGTTATGATAAAATATAATGCGTCCCTTTTAGTTCAATGAGACTGATATATCGTCCTTTACTCTATTTACTCTTCCATTTTCATATTCAGCATAGCTTTTATCTTATAAATAAGTTCTCGTGTTCAAAGGTATGCACACAGAAAGAAATGAAATATAAGGCAATCGCTCCCCTTGAGATAAACACGCAGTACAAACGCGTACAGTAGCAGAGATTCTACTTTATTTTAATAGCCTCTTAATGATGGGTTTTTTATGGCTCAACTAATACCTAAGCATTGCCATTCAGCGTAATAATGTAGCCAGCATGCTAAAGTAGCTAACAGACGTGAGAGATTAGGTTGACGGACCGCCGTGTAGCCAACGGGTGAGAAAGAGAAATCACCCGTTGGTTGGACTGCGGTCCATCAGCCAACTCTGTCGCGTCATCGCGATTAAGTGATAAGTGGCTCTGTGCGCTGCCATGCAACTGGTAGAGGGCTTTAGCATTTATAATTTGTTTAGACGTTCAACGGTCTATGGAAAATCAAACTGTTTTTCTGTGGCTAAGAAGTTTAGATATTTACGGCCTTACTTAAAAACGTTACTTAAGTTAAGCAACGCTTAAAATTGCTCTGTCAACTTCTCGTTGAAGGAAATTGTCACATGTTAAAATGAGACAGAGCAATTTTAAGGATTGTTTAACTTAAGTAAGGCCGTTAGTGTTAGCTTGTATTTGTCTAGTTAGGCTTCTATTAACTAGATAAAATTTAATGCGGCAATACATGCCCGTTCAAAAAACCTTCCACTCGTATATAGCCCGGAGAATTCTACCTTATAATTATATTTAATAAGTAATTATGTGATGAATTAGCTATGGTATAATTTTCAATCTTTAGTCGTACATGTCAAAAGTAAGGATATGCCCATCTGAACTTATGCATCCTAGTAGGTATGTCAAGTTTTTGAAAATATTTCTATCTATAGACATTTTTACTATTTGCATCGATCTCAAGTCCGAAGATCGGAAACGATCACACGTGTGGTCAGTTAGTTAAACGCGAAATAAAATACATTTATTGTTTCGTCAACTGATCACACGAAGATTTTTGGGTGTGTTCAGTTGGTGAAATTAAAAATAAATTGCTTATTTGTTTTCACTGCCTGGATACACTTCCATTTTATAGTCAGAGAAACTAGCTTAATCTTACGTAGGTAAGTAATTCCCGTTAACAAAATATGTGCAAAAGCCATTGAGATGCATAGAAAATGTATCTCGATGGCAAAAGCACATCGGTTTCCATCTTCGACCAAAATAAGGTTTCCATAATGAAATCTTATGTTAATAGCTAGACAGTAATCATCATCATCATCATCATTTCAGCCGTAGGACGTCCACTGCTGGACATAGGCCTCCCCCATCGATCTCCAAAAGGGCCGGTTGGAAGCGGCCTGCATCCAGCGTTTCCCTGCGGTCTCTTTTAGGTGGTCTGTCCATCTTGTAGGTGGACGTCCTACGCTGCGCTTACCAATCCGTGGTCTCCATTCCAGAACCTTTCGGCCCATCGGCCATCTGTTCTGCGTGATATGTGCCCTGCCCACTGCCATTTCAACTTACTAATCCGGTGGGCTATGTCGGTGAATTTCGTTCGTCTACGGATCTCCTCATTTCGGATTCGATCTCGTAGTGAAAGCCCTCTCCATAGCTCGTTGTGCGACTTTGAGTTTGCTTATGAGATAATAGCTAGACAGTGGAGTTATGTAACTGTGTTTGTTGTATATTGAGCACTCGGTATCTTGAGGTAAAGGTGGATAAGGGCAGAGGGAAACTGTATCTTTTTACTTGAATAGCTTGAGTAATGACTGCTTTCCCTTGTCGTGAGACTTTTTGTTCGTATTCAAAATGTATGACGCGTCATTTGCGGTTTCAAAGAATTTGTTCTTGTAAATGAAGTCAAGCGAGTATTTAAAATGACATATTATATTATACATTTTAGTTACTTTTAGTGTTAGGCAGATTTGCTCGGTCAAACTCGGTGTGTACGTTTCACCTCACTTCACATAGTCACGTTTGTTTCTCAACGCTTTTTAGGTGAAGTGGCAGTGGGCAGGGCACATATCGCGCAGAACAGATGGCCGATGGGGTCGAAAGGTTTTCGATTTTAGACCATGGACCGGTAAGCACAGCGTAGGAAGTTACCCACGTCAAAATAAATGTTTTCTTTCTTTCTTTTACCCACAAGATGGTCAGACGACCTAAAAGAGACCGCAGGAAAACGCTGGATGCAGGCTGCTTCCAACCGGACCTTTTAGAGGTCGATGGGAGAGGCCTCTGTTCAGCAGTGGACGTCTTATGGCTGAAATGATGATGATGAATAACATCAACAAGTTTAGGGATAAAAAAATAAGGCGCATAAAACATGTTATTTTAATAAATAAATAAAAACAACCAGATATAGAACAAACACAAATGTTCATCACATAAATGTTTGTCCTAGGTGGGGATCGAATCCACGCCCCCAAGCTCAGAAGGTAGGTTCACTACCAACTAGAGTAACGGTCTATCTTAACAAAAATATTTTTTACGTTGGCGCTAAACCTACACCGTCTTATCACAAAAGATTTAAGCACGCTTTAGACAAGTGTTTAGCAATTGTTTCCCTGCCAAAAATATGCTAAACACTTGTCTAAAGCGTGCTTAAATCTTTTGTGGTAAGACGGCTAGAATTCAGTGTTACAGGTGTAACTGATAATCTTATTGAATTTCGGGTATATCTGACAGTTAGTAAATCGAGAGTAATTTGTATAGGTATATGAATTTCTAGTGTAATTCCGCTTCTACGTCGCTTCGAGTACGTTTTTTTTTTTTTGACTTCCGCAAAATAACGCTGATTAAATCAACTATATACTCGAGAGGCTTAGT
Source organism: Agriopis aurantiaria (assembly GCA_914767915.1). NCBI lineage: Eukaryota > Metazoa > Arthropoda > Insecta > Lepidoptera > Geometridae > Agriopis > Agriopis aurantiaria. Next base: position 3,750,557 of record OU612003.1, read on the forward strand.
GTAAACCAACCAACTCATCCGTAGAAACTTCCAGCCGGCAGCCCCATCCTAAACCAATCAAAACAGAACTGAAATCGGCATTTTATCGCTCAATACATTTGAGGCGCGAATCGAACGCAATCTCGTCGCCAATCCATTTGAGGACACTTCCATCAAAGGGATGTATTTCATTGAGGACACCTCAAAGGGGTCTCAGTGCTCAGTCCTTCATTGGGCGAAGGTCGGAAAGCTTAATCTGAACCCTCGGATTTAAGGAAGTGAGAGGTCTGTAATTCACTTGTGATTTTGACGTACAATCTCGCACAATGTTGCGGGATTATGAAATTAACATGGAGTCTGTTTTATTTGATTTATCTTGTAAAATGTATATTTTACCAAACCTACTCTGAAATACCATTTATACAAGTTACAAGGTTTTATTTAACTCGCACTGTTTATAAGTTTGTTTGTTTGTTTGTATCTGAAAGCTGAATAGAACAGAACCAGAACCTCCAACCAGGTTTGTATAGTACCAGTTCCTCTTAACCGATTTTGCTGAAATTTTGCATACAACAAAACAATATGCAATACCTACTCAATCATATTAATATTATAAATGTGAAAGTGTGTTTGTTTGCTGGTTTGTTTGTTCCTCTTTCACACAGCAACAGATCGACCTGATTTTTTGCGTGGGTATAGTTCAAGGGTCGGAGAGTGGCAAGCTATTCATCATCATCATCACCATTTTTAGGGTTCCGTACCTCAAAAGGAAAAAAACGGAAACCTTATAGGATCACTTCGTTGTCCGTCTGTCTGTCCGTCTGTCTGTCCGTCTGTCAAGACCCTTTTTTTCAAGAACGCGTAAAGGTATCAAGTTGAAATTTATACTAAATACTTGAGTCTACGGTTTCTTTTGGCTGTAAAAAAATAAAAGTTGTAAGTCAACGCAATCAAAAGATATTTGTGGTTAAAGATAGTTAAGGTTCTCGAATAGAGACCACGGACCGGTAAGCGCAGCGTAGTAAGTCCAATGTCCACCTACAAGATGGACAGACGACCTAAAAGAGACCGCAGGGAAACGCTGGATGCAGACCGCTTCCAACCGGCCCTTTCGTAGATCGATGGGGGAGGCCTATGTCCAGCAGTGGACGTCCTACGGCTGAAATGATGATGTGACACGAAATTGCGATTGCTTAATCAATCATCGTTTTAGCTTTACTAAAGCAATCAGAGTTACAGGACGAGCTTGGATTATTTGTCTTGAGGGTGACGCGTCAAAAAGCAATGTTAAGGTAATAAGAGCTTTTGGGCCATTTATCATGACGCTCTTTGGGGATCTTCTGAATATAGAGTTAAAAAATTCGGGTTCATTTTCTTTTTACAATATAATGGCCGTATAAGCAAATATTTCTCATCCTGTAATTTCGAAAAATGTTTTCACATTTATTTTTGTTTTTTAATAGGCTTGCGATTGACCGCCACCTCGCCTGTTGTTAAGAGATGATGCGGTCTACGATGGAGCACGCTTGCCTAGAAGAAACAAATTCAATCTTGATTTGACGACACCCAGTTTGAAAAAAAATAGTAGATAGGCTTGCGTTTGACCGCCACCTCGCCTGTTGTTAAGAGATGATGCGGTCTACGATGGACACCATTGCCAAGAAGAAACAAATTCACTCTTGATTTGACGACACCCAGTTTTTTTAAAATAGTAGATAGGCTTGCGCTTGGCCGCCATCCCGCCCGATGCCAAGCTATGATGCGGTCTACGATGGAGAAAGCTTACCTAGAAGAAACCGATTCACCGATTTGAAGACACCCAGATTGTAACTATCGGGGAACACCCATTCAGGAAGCGAATTCCACAGACTAGCAATTCACACAAAAAATGTGGAATCAATGCGCTTCGTACGGGTTTTAGGAATATGGGAATATCAACCATAAAGCCGTGTCAATTTTACGTGCCAGCTCTGGCAGTTCGATAGAAAAATGCGCAGAAGAGAATTTAATCATGCAGATCTGATGCGTTCTCCGAATACCTACCAGTAATTACCTACATTGATTGGTTTTGTGCTTTGACGAATAACTTTTGTGGTAAAAACAGTTTCAAATCGTTCAATATATTCTACCGACTTCGGCAATATTTATACCTTTTATAACATAAATCATATTCGAATTTCAAACAGCTCTCGTACACAGATCTTATCAAGAAACATTGTTCGAATCATAAAATTACAAACGAGTATTTATTTATATCGTGTCCAATATTCAATCAAAACATCCAGAGATGTTATAACCTCTCGAATTGAATGACAGGCAGTAAAAACGAGGACGCTACTCACACCGTAGCGTAGGGTGTCTTAATTTGATAGGCACGTGTTCTTATATTTCATTTATTACAAATAACAGGCTCAGCGAAGCTTATATAACAAAATAATTACACATACTGCAAAAATAAATTAAATTGGCCGATAAATCTCTGCGATATGAGTGTTTAAAGTTTTTGGTGGGCATAGATAGCAAATGTTCTGTCACTTTCTCGCAAAGCGTGTGTTAGTATAGCATTTGTATGGCACGCTCACGGCTTGACGTAATCTAGCTCACTCTGTCTAGCATGAAATTAAAATACTTAAAACTAATATATTTTTGAACAAAATTTTAATTTTGTTTTCTTTGTTGGGTTCTATTTATGATCAGCTTTTTAAGAGATATTAAATAAAAAATACGACACAATCCTATTGTAGGTGTTGAGCGCAGCGCTCTGTCGTAGGGCACAAAAAACGCTGCCTCCGTTGTGCGGACCGGGAAGGGTCGAGGAGACCGAGACCACGTGTAATATCTCCGTCTCGCTCGGGCGCTGGTGCCGATCCGCTCGTGTGCGTCAGCGCATGTGGGGTGCCTGCCGCTCCAGTGGGATTGTTCGTTGATGAACGAGTCGAATGATAGAAATAAAACTCTTGATTTTAAGGAGGTTTGCAAGAGGAGCTTGGGACGTTCACGTTGTTCTAATGTCGAAGTTGCTCAGACGTCTCTTCAATGTGGAAGTTGCTCTTAAACTGATCTGACTGAAACTGAATCCTACTTTCCTAGCGCACCGATTATTTCGTAGTGGTGCCTTTTGTTTCCCACCCGCTGTTAAGGGTGGTCCCTAGCTCCTCGCTCATTTATTCGTTTAAACTATCAAGAGAGACAAAGATGAATAGCTTTTGTTTACTCTACCTTTGCGTACACTTTTTTCCCCGAAATAGCGATAGAGACGAATCCTGACCAATTTTATTTGAGGTACCTAAATATTAAGTTAAAATTTATACACAAACTATGAAATATTGAAAACATCCTTAAAATTATAACTTAACTACAAAAACACAAATTAATGATCGCTAACATCCTCCCCCTCGTGCGCAGCATCGACTCCTGGTCTAGCGATTTCCTCCTCGTCCTCTCCTCTGTTGTAATCTGATGACTCGCAGCTCACTGACTGGCGTGCTCAGCATTCTGGCAATCGGTGTCTTCCACAGGAACGGATTGCTCGTTATCTTTCACAGGAACTAGCAGCACTATCTTGGAGCTCGGACGTCGCAAGGTGCCTCCAGTCGTGCGCACCTCGACAACCCTCGTGCGGCCATCTGGTCCGGGGTAGGTACGGACCAGTTCTCCTCGGGGCCAAGTGTTCCTCGGCAATGTGGAATCCACTATGAGGACCGTGTCTCCACATCGAAGGTCTCTAGCTTCTCTGGATTTTCCGTTGACTCTTCTCGGGATCAGAGTTGGTAGATACTCTTTCACCCATCTGCTCCAGAAGTGATCGGCTAGTCGTTGAGTCATCTTCCACGTTCGTCGCCCCTTGAGGTCGCAGTCGGTAAAGGTTCCCAATCTTGGAGCACCACACGACCTCCCGATAAGAAAGTGGTTGGGCGTAAGCGCTTCTTCTCCATCATCTATGGCCTCCACCAGGGGCCTTGAGTTGACAATGTGCTCTGCTTCTAATAGAAGCGTGTGAAGGACTTCTTCCTTCGGATATCTTTCTCGTAGAGTCACGGCTACTGCCACTTTAATGGAGCGCACCAGCCGTTCCCAAGCTCCCCCCATGTTCAGGGCCCCAGGTGGTATGAACTTCCACCGGACTCCCATCTTCTCGGCTTCAACGATGATGTCTTCTTTCTTCATCTCTTCTAAGGCTTCTTGAAGTTCCTTGTTAGCCTTGACAAAGTTCGTGCCATTATCACTGAAAAGCCCTTTCGGCATTCCTCTTCTGGCCGCCATCCTTCTTAGTGCTAGGATCATGGAGTCTGATGAAAGTGACGAAGCTAGTTCGACGCTGACGGCTCTGGTGGAAAGGCAAGTGAACAAAGCTCCCCACCTCTTTTCGTGTCGTCGGCCCACCGTGACTATCATCGGCCCAAAAAAGTCCACGCCAGAATAAGTGAAAGGTGGCTCGCCGTACTGCAGTCTCTCTTTCGGCAGGTCCCCGGTTGGTGGTACATATGGCTTCTTTCTGTAAACTTGACACCACTGGCACCGATGTGTAGCAAATCTAACTGCAGATCGTAGCCCCAGTACCCAGTAGCGCTGCCTTAACTCGTTGATTACAGTCGCGTGGTTCCCGTGATTGAAGATCTTGTGATAGTGTTCAATAAGCAGCTTTGTTATGTACTGCTTGCTGTCTAGTACCACGGGACGCCTGAAGTTCTTATCGAAACTTGTTGCTACGTCGATTCTTCCTTGGATTCGAAGCACGCCATCATCGTTTTCCAAGACAAGTTTTCCCAGTTTACTTGCTCGATTCAGAGATTTCTTCTTCTTGATGAAAGTAATGTCTTCCCCGAAACTTTCTTCTTGGCTTCGTTTCAATAAGAGTTTCTCGGCTCTTTCTAAGTGAGATGGCTCGAGTGCTATGAACTTTCGGTCTTGGTTCTTCGTCTTGATTAGGTCTAACTTCGTTTTCTTTTTCTTAGAAACATTTTTCCACGTTGGATCTTCTTTTTCTTGTTTTCTAGTGGCATTCACGAGCTGATTCTGTTTTTTACATATGTCAACGAATTGAAGTACTCTTGCAGTTGCCCTCAGTAGTCGGCTCCATTGGGAAAATCTTGCCGGGTCTGGAGTCGGATGCTTGTCCGTCATCTTAACAGTGGCAACTGAGAACTTTTCCTTTTCTTCACCCGTTGGCTCGGCCTTGAATGAACGCGGTTCTGGCCAGCGTTCTTTGACTTCGCTCAGGAATCTAGGACCAGTGAACCATCTGTGATATCTGCCAAAGTTCTCTGGAATGTTTCTCGTAGCGTCATCTGCTGGGTTCTGAGTCGTTGGTACCCAGCGCCATTCCTGAGGCTTTGAAGTGTCTTCAATCTCAGCGAGTCGATGAGCCACAAAAGGTTTGAAGGTTCTTGGATCTGACTTGATCCAGGACAAAACGGTGCTTGAGTCAGTCCAATAAGTTTTCTTCTCCAGCTTGATATCTAACTCTTCTTCCACTGATCGTGCCATCCTGGTTCCCAGCAGTGCAGCCTGTAATTCTAGCCGAGGGATGGAAACTGGTTTCAGTGGCGTGACTCTTGCCTTTCCAGCCAGAAGTGTAACTTTGTACTGTCCTTCGTTGACTTTTTGTCTCCAATAGATCGCGCAAGCGTAGGCAACTTCACTGGCATCGGTGAAAACGTGCATCTCTCCCCCAGTGCTGGAGTGAGTAATGAGCCTGGGGACGCGTAGGTCTCTCAGCAGTTGCAGGCTATCAAGGTAGTTCCTCCACGCTTCCTCAGTCGCTGGCATGATCTCATCGTCCCATCCTATGCCACTTCTCCAGATGTCTTGCAGAAGTCGCTTTCCTTGGATGAGTACTGGTGATGCCAACCCCATTGGATCGAAGGTTGACATCACAGCGCTTGTGACCACTCTCTTTGTTGGAGTCTTTCGCTGGTTTATGACATCTTCCTCGACATTATGAAGACTCGTTCTGAAGCCCAGTTCATCTTCTTGTGTGAACCACCGTAAACCCAACGTTTTTTCTTCTTTGGACCCCAATTCAACTTCGTTGCTACTCTTAACTTCTTGAGTGAGCCTTTTCAGAACCTCAGGTTGGTTGGAAACCCACCCCCGGAGGTGAAACCCGGCCTTTCGGTGAATGGTGTCCACTTGACTGGCTATCTTGACAGCTTTTACTTCGGTTTCAAAACTTTGCAGGTAATCATCCATATAGTGGTTGCGCACCACTGCGTGCGCTGCCTCGGGGTACTGATCTTTGAACTCGGCGGCATTTCTATTCATCACGTAGATCGCTGTGCTTGGAGAACAGGCAGCCCCAAAAATGACTGATGTCATCCGATACTCCTTAGGTGACCCAGTACGCTGATCTCCTCGCCATAAGAATCGCAGGCTATCTCGATCCTCTGCCCGGATCTTGACCTGAAGAAACATCTCTTTTATATCCGCTACCACAGCGATTGGATGTTGACGGAACCGAAGAAGGACCCCAAAAAGTGATTGAAGCAGGTCAGGTCCTGTCAGAAGTACGTCGTTAAGGCTCTTTCCCCCAAACTTGGCAGCTGCATCGAACACCACTCTGATCTTCTTCTTGGTCGGGTGTGTGACCGCGAAATGAGGGAGATACCATTTTCTCTCCGATATCGACGCGTGCTGTACCTCTTCGGCATACTCGCTGTCCAGGAGGTTCTGGATTTGATTCTCGTATTCCAGCTTCAGATTCGTGTCTCTGTCCAATTTCTTTTCTATGTTCTTCAGCCTGTTTTCTGCTGATTTGTAGTTGTTCGGCATTTTGTCGTTGTCGTTCTTCCATAGAAGGCCTGCTTCAAAGTGACCATTTTCCAATCTTCGAGTGGTTTTCTCCAAGATCTTTCGAGATATTTCTTCTGCGTCAGTACTTGGGCGTCGAGGCTGAACTCCCAGTGACTCCACAGCGAAGTGATCTCGAATGAGTTTTTCCATCTGATCTTCGCTGGTAGAGACGTGCGCACAGGTGACAAAGTTGACTTGTATCGAGGCTCCCCCGTCGGACCCGTGTAGCACCCACCCCAGACGTGTGAGGGAAGCTACGGGCTGATCTTTCTTCCCTTTTCGCGTAGACCTTGATACGATGAGCTCCCAATTGTCTTGTCCAATCAGCAGTTTGGGGGGCTCCCCTTCGTAATACAGCTGATCGGCTAACTTGCTGAGATGAGCGCATTCTTCGATTCTGTTTCTATCCACTCTCTGAGGCGTTAGGTGCAGGTCGTCAATTGTGCGCGCCCCAGTGACATCTCTTCTTGTTTTCTGGTGGATGCCTCGAATCATTGTGTTGAGCCTCATGGAGTCCTTCTTTGTGATGGTCTTCCCACCCACAGTCTCTAGTGACAAAGATTCTGTGGGTCCCTCGAGTCCAATTTGTTCTGCCAGTGAAGAATCCAGAAGGGTTACTGTGGATCCTTCATCCAAGAGCGCCAATACTTTGGCTGATCCTTTTGGCCCGTAAATCTCCACGGGCACCATTTTCAAATACGCTCTTCCAGTCTTTGTAGCGTTTACTGAGAGCCTTATATTGTTGGTAACTTCTTTCTTCTCCTCCTGCTTCGGTATGCTTTGTTCTAATGGCTTGTCTTCGTGAAGCAGGAGATGGTGCCAACGCTTGCAGAGCTTGCATGGAGGTTTCCTGCAGCTCTCTTTTCGGTGACGACTTCGCAGGCATTTGAAGCAAGTTTTCGATTTCATGGCGATTTCCCACCTCTCCTGGATCGAAGCTTTCAGGAACTTGCTACATTCAAAGAGCTGATGATTGTCTTGGCAGTGAGGGCACGTTGACTTATCTTTACCCTGCTCGGTCGTGGTATGAACAGCTTGCTTTTGGGAAACCTGTTTCTTCGTGACTTCTTCTTGTAGCGCGTATGGGCCACATCGATCAGCTTCTCTGTTCAAAAACTTAGCCATAAGCAGCAAGTCCACATCTTCTTCTGTAGTGGCAAAATCGTACCATCGAAACTTCTGCACCGCTGGCATCTTTTCAACGATACTCTTCAGCATCTCCGGCGAGTACAGGTACTGAGGTTTCTTCAGCCCCCGAACCGTTGCGACAGTGTTGTTCACAGCGCTCGCGAATACGCATATGTCGCGCGCGCTTTCTGTTATCTTTGGTAGATTCTTGATCTTTTCAAGTTCTGCGAGGATCAGAGCATCTGGCCTACCGAAACGACGTTGCAAAGCTTCCATGACGTTTTCCGGCAGGCACTCGGAATACAGAAGGCTCTTAACTGCCTCCCTCGCCGTTCCCTTGATTGCCCTCCTCAACCGTGCCATGTTCTGTACGGTTGAAAAGAGTGGAGCAGTATCTTCATACACCGTCTTGAAGGCCAGCCATTCCCCACTGGTGCCGTCGAATGGTGGCAGCTCATGTAAATACGCAGGTGGCGCTGCTGTCGTCTTCGGCACGGTGCTAATAGCCTTCATAATAGCTTCGGCAAGATCTTTGGTTCCACTGCGAGGTTCGTCTTCATGTTCTTTGTCAACGCGGCGCTCTGGAGAAAGTTCCGGAAACCGCCCCTTCCCGGACGCCTTCCTTATCAGTCCCTCCTCGGACTTCTCCGTATGTCCCTTCCCGGACATCTTAACCATCGTTGACTGAACCCATTCCTGGACATCCTCTTCGTGGTTCTCAGGCTCTTCTATAGTGGAATCTCCATCCTCATCATCGAGTTGTGCCAGTTCGAGTTGAATCTTGGCTAACTCCAGTTGTCGGCGCGCCAACTCAGCGCGTGCTTCTAGTTCTTGTCGCCTCTTAATTTTTATCGATGCTGATGCAGTACGACGAACTTTTCCTCTTGCTGCTGAATGTCTCTCGTCTGAGTCCAACTGGTTAGAAGCTCCCTCGACGGACTTCTCCGAAGACGTCTTCTCTGCGGTTTTCCTCACCGCAGTATCTGCCATGGACTCTTCTTCAGCAGCTCCATTACCTCGCAGTGTGACATCAGTCGCAGGTGAAGCAGAACGGCCGGTCTCGGAGCTGGTGGCAATCGGCGTAGCTGCCGGAGTCGGCGAAACGTCGGGTGTAGACTTGTGCCGCAGCTCGTTTTCGTTCTTCAAACCTTTCTGACTTCTGGTGAGTGGCATCGTGATCCTCTTGATGGAGCAGCAGTCGGCTCCGGATCCCCTGCAAGGTGATCGCAAGGATCCGGCTCGAAGGACCAGCTGTTGAGCGCAGCGCTCTGTCGTAGGGCACAAAAAACGCTGCCTCCGTTGTGCGGACCGGGAAGGGTCGAGGAGACCGAGACCACGTGTAATATCTCCGTCTCGCTCGGGCGCTGGTGCCGATCCGCTCGTGTGCGTCAGCGCATGTGGGGTGCCTGCCGCTCCAGTGGGATTGTTCGTTGATGAACGAGTCGAATGATAGAAATAAAACTCTTGATTTTAAGGAGGTTTGCAAGAGGAGCTTGGGACGTTCACGTTGTTCTAATGTCGAAGTTGCTCAGACGTCTCTTCAATGTGGAAGTTGCTCTTAAACTGATCTGACTGAAACTGAATCCTACTTTCCTAGCGCACCGATTATTTCGTAGTGGTGCCTTTTGTTTCCCACCCGCTGTTAAGGGTGGTCCCTAGCTCCTCGCTCATTTATTCGTTTAAACTATCAAGAGAGACAAAGATGAATAGCTTTTGTTTACTCTACCTTTGCGTACACTTTTTTCCCCGAAATAGCGATAGAGACGAATCCTGACCAATTTTATTTGAGGTACCTAAATATTAAGTTAAAATTTATACACAAACTATGAAATATTGAAAACATCCTTAAAATTATAACTTAACTACAAAAACACAAATTAATGATCGCTAACAGTAGGCTTCTCTTTTGATGTGACATATCTATTAGTGCGCTTTATCAGTAAAACCGTTTCTTAGTTCACATAATATTAAACAGCGTCAATCAAGTCATAGTCACAGTCAGAGTCAAGCAAAGTAAGTCACGGTCAAGTCAAACTCCTTAGTTTACATAATATTAAATAGCGTCAATCAAGTCATAGTCACAGTTAGAGTCAAGCAAAGTAAGTCACGGTCAAATCAAATTCATGCTCCAGTAAAACGGTGGAGGCTTTTACAAGATGCTTCTATGGAGTTTTAGTAACAACACGAAAACACATGTTTCACCTCGTTATATCACTTGTCCACACTAGAGCACGTTCACGAATACTTAATAAATAATAAACTACCATTATTACACATTAACACTCGAAAATACACAAGTTTAGGAAAATAATACGAGCCGTCATGTTTTTTTCCACGTTGGCGCCAAAACTATTTTGCTAACCACATTTTTTTTTTTCATGACCTTGGATTCAATTTCCTTTAGTCGTAATATTAAACAGTTTTCTTAGTCTTAATAGCGTCAAACAAGTCATAGTCACAGTCAGAGTCAAGCTAAGTAAGTCACGGTCAAGTCAAACTCATGCCCTTGTAAAGTGGTGGAGACTTTACAAGAGGCTCCTATGGAGTTTAGGAAACAACACGAAAAGACACGTTTCACCTCGTTATATCACTTAGCCACACTCGAGCACGCTTACGAGCACTTAATGAATAATAATTCACCATTTAGTACACATTAACACTCGAAAATACACAAGTTTAGGAAAATAATCCAACGAGCCGACATGTTTTTTTCCACGTTGGCGCCAAAAAACTGCTAACTACTACGGTGTGAGTGTTGCCCTCACTCATTCCAAGGGGATCCCAGTGTCAATTCCAAATTGGATTTGACACTCCCACACGTTCGCTGTGACGAGCTATCTTCTGTCAGATTTTAATCATAATTCTTTTACAACATTGTGAGACGTGATTTTATTCGATATTTACAGATATGTCGGGTTTTCGATGGCGAAGTTTACAATGTATAGATTTTATTTGGAATATTGTTTCGTCTGGTTATTACAGAGGAAACTGTACTGAGTGTCTTTCCCTATGAAATATTTCTCATTCTAGGTATATCTTCTATTTATATAAAAACAAAGTCGGGTTAGTTACACATCATAGAAAATAAAAAAACCAGAGAAGTACAAGTAGGACTCGCACTCCAAGGGTTCATGGACGGAACCCACAGAGCAGCAGTCCAAACAAAAAAAAAGACAAACTTAACTTTGTAGTGCACAATAAGGTGCTTCCATACATACCAACTAGGTACAACATATAAGTTTGTAATAGCATTTTTTTTTAATTATGATATAACTTAAAATCAAAGAAATCTCTTTTTTCTTTATATATGCTGTAAGAACTTGCCTCTTGCCAAATTTCATGATTCTAGGCAACGGGAAGTACCCTACATATTTTGATGGGAATCACAAGGGATTGTGAAATCGCAAAACATGCGAAAATATGCTACATAAACGGTCATATCTTTTAATCGCGTTGACTTAAAAATTTGATATTTCACAGCTGAAAGGGTTCTTGACAGACGCACAACAAAGTGATCCTATAAGGGTTCCGTTTTTTCCTTTTGAGGTACGAAACCCTAAAAATAAGACACTATCATCTAACTCAAAGAAGGTTGCTGACGCTATCAAGAAGGCTGCTTCAAGGGAGTATAATAACGCGAGTGAAACCGCGGAGCGCTAGTACTTGACAAAAAAACATTGATCTATACACAGATATAAACACCTCTATGGATCTATATATACTATAATAATAATATAATAAAAAGGAAAGATTTGATTGTTTGTTTGTTTGCATTGAATAGGCTCCGAAACTAACAAACCGATTTGGGAATTCTTTCACTTTTGGGAAGCTACACTATCCCCGGGTGACATAGGCTACATAATATTTTCAAAAAAAATTGGGATCCTAACAAAAACCCAATAATGTAAGGTGTAAAAAAAAAGATTTACCCCTGTGTGAAGCCGGGGTGCGTTGCTAGTATGTAATAAAAAACAATAACCCATCTCTATAACGTTTCAATTGTTTTGCCAAGACGTTCGCTAACAATTAACCTTGTAGGGTAGGACCATAATAGGAGCAGTGCAGCAGGATGGTGCTACGGTGTAAGATCCTCAGTTGGGAAATGATGAAGAGCATATATCATCGTATACTTACGCTGACTTCTCAACAGCTCATTTAACATTCCAGTCTGTTAGCCAAACTTCAATAATTACTGACTTTATTAATCCGAGTAAAGACGCGCTCAACTTTAAAGATACGTAATACTTTGAAGTTTTACGAGAATTTGGAATATAAATGACTTATTATTATAGGCGTAATAAGAACTTGGCTTAATATTTTGCGAGGGCGTCTTTTAGGGTGGACTTTTATAAGAAAAGGCTGTAGATATAAACAACATAACATATACTGAGTAGGGGACTCGTTTTCCTTTGTTTGCTGCCAGTGAAACCAGTGGTTTAAAGTTTGAACCACTACTAAAATATTACGCGCGGTATTACCGGGGAGAGTGGCATAAACAAAGGGAGGCTGTACCCAGCAGTAGGTCATTCAGGGCTGATGATGATGATAATTACTACTGACTGATAGTACCGCGGGTATTTTTTATAGTGGTACAATAACATGTTTTTATTTTTTGTTTACTGAATATCACACACAAAGGATGTACCAATTTTATTTATTTCCTATTTCACATGTACCAGAGCCACCCCTGAAACATCCCATCGCCGTCGTCACCGCGGCGGCGCTGGGCTCGCCCGATCCGACTGCTCCTAGCAATAGGAAATATTCAGTTTTTGGTACAGGCGTCGGTTACCAGAGGCACACACACACACAGAGATCCCGCCGGCAGGATTGTAGACCCACAGGATCTGTTAGAAGATCGGTTAGATTCTCTCCAAATAATCATTCAGTTCAACAAACTTTAGGGCAAAGTTTAAAAAAACAAGTTTAGGGCTCCAGGGCTCACCCCCTCTGGGGTGCCTGGGCAAGTCTGATTCCCACTCCCGGCGACGGCCCAAGCCGAGGTTCGTACCTTCGAGGTGCCCTTGTTCTAGTCGCCTATAAACTTAACCACCAAGTTATGCCGAACGCACTCTGCGTTCGCTAACTAGTCCGGTCAAGCTGTAGAGGCCAAAAGGCCAACAGTAAAAGTCACTTAAAAAAAAAAAAAAAAAAAAATTATATGTGTTTACATTGAGATCTAATAATACCTACCATATCTGTAATTCAAAGTATAGTATAGTATCAAATGTATAGGACCTTAATTGTAGATCGCCAAAAAAACAACAAAAACGTATCGCATAAAAAAAATCTTATCTTAACGGAGAACCGAATTATGATGACAAAACTGAATTTAACCCTTTTGATGGCGGAAATTGCACAAGGTAATTTTGGTTAACAATTTGAAGTTAAGCTTTTCTAGGCCCTCCCCACGACATATCCAAAATTTGGCTTTCTCGGTTTTTTTGCATTTCCAAATGTATATAATGACTGGACTAAGGGAGAAAAGCTCAAATCAGTGTTGGTTTTTATTTCTATCGAGATGTTCTTAATAGTGTATCGGTCTTTACGGTTTTCTAGATAAAACATTTTGAAATTACACCAATTTTAAAATTGTAAGCTTTTTTAAATAAAATACTCTTGGCCGCCAACTCGCCTGATGTGGTCTACGATGGAGAACACTTGCTTAGAAAACGATTCACTCACGATTTGAAGACACCCAGATTGTAACTATCGGGAACACCCGTTCAGGCATTGAATTCCACAGACTAGCAGTTCACACAATAACAGTGGAATCAAAGCGCTTCGTAATGGTTTTCGGAATATCAACAATAAAGCGGAAGCTAACCGTGGAAGTAGACAAACTAAATTGACCAATATTGTTAAAGTGAGAAAAGAGCCTTAAATAAAAATGTTTTACACATTTATAAACAGTGCGACCATTATCTACAGAGTATAGTGAATCTCTAGTAGGAACGTACAGCATCCCAATATATGAAACTCACTGCAGCTCGTCTACTGATTGGAGAAATCTCTCGGGATGTCGCAAAGTCGCGTGATCCGGCTAGCTTACGTTGGATACTGTCTTTATGGACTTCGACACAGATAAAATATATTCAGTTGGTGATCTTATTTTATATTTTTGTTTCACTCAAATAGTCAATAAAATGTTGGGAAGATGGGTGTAACTAAATTTTGTGGTGGTAAAGAACCTCTATGTGCAAGCCCGTCTCGCACTTGGCCAGTTTATTTAAATGAAGGCAGTAGCCATGCTGGCAATAGCCATAGACAATTTAAATTTTTCTGTAACGCAAAGGGATTCTCGCTAACTACGTTACCTCGCTGTGAGTGCCAATCTGTATCGGTTTCCGGAATATTAAATTTTCCGATAAAGCATTTTGCTTTGACGGCAGTCACGCTAAATCTATTTCTCTGCGCTTGACATAGACGGAGTTGTTGACGATAAAACCTTGATTTATATTTTTCATAAACAATTTTTAAAGCTCGGTGTTTTAAGGTAGCTATAAAACCGCTATCAAAATGTATTAACGTTAAATAAAACTTAATAACCATTGAAAGATCTACACTGAAATATATAAGGTATGTATTTCTTTTTATGTGTTTACCATAATAGTTATTTATGATACAAGTGCGGAAAGTTGGTTATTACAAACGAGTAGACGAATGTAACCATACCTTACCATAGTCACGAGTTTGTAATAACCAATCCGCACGTGTGCCATACAACATTTTACAACACATTTGCGAGAAAAAAAACAAAAAATGGAAATTAAAAAAATACCGTAAAGTACACGCACGGTGCTATACAACGGTGCGTGCGGTAAAATTCATTACCGCACGCTCCGTTGTATGATCCGTAATGTTTAACTTTCGAACGATGTATACAGGCTTCGTAAGTGCACTTTATGAGCAAATGTGTTGTAAACGTAATTTATATGATTTTTTTTTTATCCAAAGTTGTGAGTGTGTGGATTTTTGTTACAAATAATATATTTTAAAATAAAAAACAGAAATGAAAGGAGAAAGTAGGTATGTTATGTATGCGTTTGGGAAGAAGTTTAGAGAAAACACGAAAAGACATGTTTCTCCACGTTAAATCACTCGCCTACACTCAAGTAAGTTCATTAACGAACTCTTGATATATTGGAAATCGATTATAGAACATAAATCGACTTAGTTGGCATCACTACAATAGTCTATGCCTAGTTTTGACAGCATATCTTTTTACATGTTGCCTCTCTCTTCCTTGGGCGCAATATGGCGTAGGATGTAGGAAAGCTTTGCGAAACGCAATTAATTAATAATAAACGAGATCAACCGAATTTGGGGGCTTTTATTGATGAATTACAAAATAATACGAGTAAATAATAATCCACCATTATTATACATTAACACTCGAAAATAATACAATGAGGCGAAAAGTTTTTGTTACTTTGGCGCCAAACTATTTTTAAAGTTGAATAAATAGATAAGTATGTATATAGAAACTTGTTTTTTATGCACGCCAGAAATGAGTTGATTTTTGTGTAATGTGTTTTTTTATTGTTACAATATATATGATATCTTTGTCCATATTTTTCGATAGGCTTCGTTAATTCAGGTGAAGTCACCTGAATTAACAAACAGACAGTAAAAGTAACCACAAACCTACAATGCATTGAGGTCAGTTACACAATGTTACTCGCCACGAGTGAGATTCCTTTCATTCATTCATTCGCTCATTCACTACACATTCACTCGCGTGCCGTGAAAGGGAAAGTTCGTTATCTGTCTCGTGCATTCTAAATTTGAATTAGAATTTGTCATGATTGTAACGTGATACACAAAACAAAGAAGTTTTTGGCGCCAACGTGAAAAAAAAACATATCTCATTGTATAATTTTCCTAAACTTGTGTATTTTCGATTATTAGGTGTTCGTGGAAATGCTTTAGTGCTTAGATATAACGCGTTGAAACATATACTTTCATGTTTTCAAAATTCCGTAGAAGCCTCTTGTAAAGCCTCCACCACTTTATAGGGCATGACTTTGATTTGGACGTGACTGATTTTTAGTTTGGACATTTTAGATCTGACCTAATATGCATAATTTTAAATACATATATTATTTGCCCTAAACAATAAAATTACTTTTTTTTATATATAGTGTGAAAACCAAAACTAATAAAAACAATGGTCTTTTAACATCATAACTGGTTAACAAGATAATTATATTATAGAAACTGACGTGGTTTTCACACATTTTATTTATATTACACGGGAATTACTCACGTAAGATTAAGCCGGTCACTCCGACTATGCGGTTGAAACTATAGTCGGCTTAATCTTACGTGAGTAATTCCCGTGTACCTATCGCCGATATGTAGTAGACCGAATGAAACAGAAGATGGTCGAGTGTTGCGTTTCATACTTAAGTCTTAGAGAAATGAAGGTATTCCATATTAGGATACTATTCCATATTTGGTGACTTTCCTCTAATATAAATAAAAAGATAATTAAAATAAATAAATATTTCGGGACATTTGCACACACGGTCATCTGACCCCAAACTAAGCAAAGCTTGTGATATGGCTGCCAGAGACATTATAATTACAGATAATTTTATTATGACGTAACAGCGATGCGACAAACGTAAGATGTCGTTACGTTGTTACCACAGACCTTTAGCTTAATAGACACCGCGAGTACCTCAAGTTGTATGAAAACCCAGTGTGCACTGTGCAGAAATATTTGTACCGAATTATACAGTTGATAATAAATATATCTAACTAGATTAAATTATTTACTTGAAGAACTTGACTTTTAAAATAGTAGATACAGTCGACTCTGGTTAGTTCGAAACTTGAGGGACTTTTCGAATATTACGAAATATCGAGAGTTTGAAATATCACATGGTTCGTAATTTTCGAAAGAGTAACTAAAACTAAACTAACCAAACAAATTAGTACGGAAGTGTGTGTCATACTAATTATTACAATAACAAACGCTTATGAAACAATGATCCAAGTTTGAACTTGTCTCAAAATGTACATAATTATGTACCTTTATGCTTTATGTACTTTGAATTGTCGAGTGTTTGACGCCTATGAGTTCGAATTAACGCGTCGTTTTGTTACGTAGCGATGATATTTTTTGTTCGAATTACCGGGTGCTTAAAAATATACAGATATTTTTCGAAATACAAAGAAATGTTCTAGGGAACGAGAGACAACTGTAGATAGAAAATCTTTATTGTGCACACCAAAAATAAAATTTACAGATAACGTAAACATGTTTTGTTTGTTTTTTTTGTTTGTTTATTTGACCACGGCTCACCAAGTTGGATTGATCTAATTTACGACACGAAAAGTACGATGAACGTGCAGTCTATGCTATTAAAGATCTGTGGTTGTTACGTATCGTTATAATATACGAATGACGTAAGTTGGTACGCCCTGGTAATTCGAACTGATTTATAGGAAAGTAAAAATGGGTGTTTTCAAATCGAGAGTAAACATGTTCCTTCTGGGTAAGCGTGCTCTATCTATGTTAGTCTCAGATCAGACGAACAAAGGAGAAATGCCTTAGCACAATTATCGTTCATGCGAATGACAGATCGCAAATTTTAATGTGGATATCTTTCACCCACTTTTTTCATTAGACCACTAAACCAGTTGACACTTACGTTGGGTTCGCCAATCAGTTTATAAATAAAATAACTTTAATTTTTCGCGATTTAAACACACAGGCTCTTGCAAAGTACAAGGTTGATTGTAGCTGCGGTAGTTCCTACATAGATCAAACGAATCGTACCATAGCAGAAAGGATCAAAGAACATATCGCGGCCGTCAAAAATCGCCAGACACAGATGTCCGCTATTGCAGAACAATTGCTTGAGGCTGGATCCGGTCACATGATCGAGCTCCGCGATCCGAAGGTCCTCTCCACTGAAAGACATTGTTTTTCTAGAATAGTTCGCGAAACGGTTGAAATTAGAAAACATAGCAATTTCAACCGGGAAGATGGATTTAAGCCAGGCCCAGAAGAAGCGCGTTTTTGAAGATTACAAAATGAGCGCCGGCGCTCACTTCGTTTCAGTCGGTCTCTAGCTGTGGAAAGTCCGACACAAGACTACATGATGATGAAACATCTGGCAAAAGTATGCCTTCGTGTGCTTTCCCGAAGTGTAAAAACACAACAAAAACCGCTATCTATTTTCTGTAACAAATGTACTGTACATGGTTATAATTAGGTGTTGAAGTATATGTTCGACGGTTTTAACTCGTTTTTACTGAGCAAGTTCAAAGGGCCCGTCCATTCATTTTGGTCGAAGGGTACTCTAACATTTTCCGATACAGTCGGTGTGGTGTCGCAGTAACAACCCTGCGATTTTTCAAGATCAAGTGAGGGCAGAAGAGCTGCTTTTGTAACATGGTTCAAAAGTCGAGCTAAAGGTACTTATTATTGCGCAAATAAAATAATGCGCGAAAAGTCCTGATAAACAGTTTATAATTAGACATGTATAAACCAAAGCTCAAATCGCCTAACATTCTAAATCTAAAATCTAAGCCGCAACTTTGCTACACCCTACCTTTTGAACCAAATTTGAAACTCAAATACTAAGTTAGGTATAAGTAAACAAATTCACATAACATGCTGTAAGTTAAGTTAAGTTGGCCGCAGGGTGTGAAGTTTTGTTTCGGGTTATTTATGCATGTACTTCTCCTGCTTGGGCCGATGTGGCTTAGTAATTTCGTAAAGATTTTAATTCACGAGCTGGGGGAAATTTTCCTTTCCTTCCTTTTTGTGGTAGACTTGATGTTTTATAACAAATATTTTGAAATTAGCGTTTAAAGGCGAACAAGGTTTAGTGAGCTCTAGCAGGAAAATATAGGGAGGAAACCGGTATGTCCAAGAATCTTAAAAGCTCAAAGACATAATGACATTTGCCGACATGCACTGGGATAGCATGGTGGATTAAGGCCCATATCTCCCGCTGAGACTTTTCTCAACTTTGACTCTTTGAGCTTTAAGTCTCTTTTGAACTTTGAGTCTCAAGGCCTGAGTCCCAGCAGTGGGAACACGATAGGCTGAAATTATGGTGATGTTGACACTGCGATTTTTTCCGCAATTTTGGCCATTTGGTTCTTGTTTAATTGGCGATAAGTGCATGATTATGTGAAAGTAGTACGATGACAAAATACAATCAAAAATGGTAGAAAAGGAAGTTTTAGTAGGTCAAATTAGTTTGGAATGTACTGACCATTCGTTTTAATCAAATTCCCGTAACCAGTATAAAGAATATAAATAATTTTAATATATAGTTATAGTTTTAATTACCATGTTATCCGCACTATGACTATATTGACACAGCTGCACCACAAGTGCTAACAAACAACGCAAACAAATACCTACCTATTTGAGCTAGTATATCTAGGGACCGAGTATGCCTTTTTTTATTACAATGCGAGTTAAAAATTGTTAAATAAACTCATATTTAAGGCGACGCTCACTAGCCAGATTTATCTCTTTCGAACATTAAAAAAAAAAAAAAAAAAAAACGCTGAATATAAAAAAAAAACAATTGGCCATTATTTTTAAAATAACATTACACACGTTTTAAAGTTATTTTTATCTTGATATATTTTGTATTGGCGGAAGAGATCAAATAAAATTGATAGTTTGAGTTTTTTTTTTTCGTTCTAATCGCCATCCTATATATAAATAAAATAAAATAAGAAAATTGCGTTATATAACTTTTAAAGATATTCTTAAGAAAATGCGTTTTTTTTTAATTGTAGTTATTTTTTTATCTTGCAAAATGTTGAAAATTTGCGAAAGAGAAAGTTCTCGTCAGTGAGCCGGGTATTATAGGCGAAATTACCACTTACCATCAGGTGGACAACTTGCCTGTTTGCTTCTCTTTTCTATATACAAAAATTATAAGAAACTTTATATGTTAGCGCGTATGTTTTTCTGCACACAACTCTGTAACAGCTAAACAGATTTGACAGTGGTATTGAAGGTGCTAGTACCATGGATTAACATTTAGGCTATTTTTAAAAAAAAAAAATATGGTTCCTGGTGTAAAGCAGTTGAAACCGCGGGCTGCTTCTAATACTTACCTCAACTTTATCATTATCATAATCAACCAGATGACGTCCACTGTTGAACATAGGCCACCCCCTTAGACCTCCACACTGAACGACAGCCTGCCATCTGTATTCACTGGATGCCCACGGCTGTCATGATGTCGTCGGTCTATCTAGTGGGAGGCCTCCCTACGCTGCGTCTTCCGGTTCATGGTCTCCACTTAATACCTTTCTTCCCCATCGGTTGTCGGTTTTTCGGGCGATGTGGCCTGCCCATTGCCACGTACTTGCCATAGTACTTACCTTTTGCCGTGTGTGGTACGGTCGTGCGTGACGTCACCTGCCGGTGCCAACGGAAGACCAGCGCCGGTTGTTTACGACCGGCATCATGCTGAGTTGGGGCCGGTTTGTGACAAAAAATATAATAATTTCTTATTTAGTTTTATTTTTAATTTAATTAAATTTTTCCATGTAAATATTGTGTAATTGCATTTTTTGCCACAAATAAATTATGTCTATGTTTATATCTTTAACTCTACAATTCATAGCGAAAATGACTGACTCAATTTTATATCGATATATTCCGTTTTTTTTTCCTTTCGGTCCTTGAAAATGTGGATTACTTTAAAACAAATCGTGATAACGGGCACTTTGAAGTTTATAGTGCAAACAAATAACTGTTATTTAGATTAGTTATCATTGTTCTCAGTAAAATAAAGGGTATTGAAATCGTAGGTGTGTTGGACAAATCCAACATTTAATGAAATATTGGCAATGTCCTATTCCTAAGGGCATGGCCGAACATGGTACAAAATATTTTTTATGTTTGTTTGAAATACGAAATTAAACTGTATGCCTTTGTTTTTGCCAGTAGCGAATGTGAGCATCAAGACATAAACCAATCGTGATTTTTGTTGTTGTTGTAAATTATTACAATAAGCTTTTTTATTGTATTGGCTTGCGTTTGACACTGCCTTCTCACCTGATTTTAAGCGATGATGCTGATGCTGCAGTTATCTACGCTTGCCGAGAAGAAACGGATTCACTCGAGTAAGTTTTAAATTGTAACTATCGGGAAACACCCATTCAGGCAGGGCATACCACAGTCTAGCGATTCGCACTTAAGAGTGGAATCAAAGCACTTTCTACGGGTTTTTGGACCATGAAACGAAGTCGCCTTTTTGTGCCCGCCCTGTCCGTCCGATAGTAAAATGGGTAGGAGAAGGTTAGACCATGCAGATCCGATGCACACTCGCCGAAATGTATCCGGTTAAAAGGCCTAGCGAGCCTAGCGACTTTGCGCCGATGTTCCAACTACGTCTGAACTTTCGTTGCTGATGAGCTTGTATTGTGTTAAGAATACAACTGTTTTTTTACTAATCTCTAGTGTATTTGCTATTTAACGTCGCATTAAGTACAATAAGAAGGGATTTTTTGACAATAAGAAGTTGTTTTACTCTACAGAAATTCGTTAATGAATGAATGAATGATTGATGCTGTTGTTTTGAAGATGAACTCCCGCAAAGTAACGCCTGGTTCAATCAACTATTTAAGAATATAAACAAAGGAAAGTTCTAAAATTGTTGAGCAGTATTTTTTAACGAGCTGGTGCGGCTGCCAATTGGGCAAAGCAGCACAAGCGTCGCAAATATGCTAACCTCGGCATTGGTTACATATTTGATGCGTTTGGGGTCGAGACATTGGGCCCTTCTGGACCAGGAGCTCACCTCACATTCAAAAATCTTTCAAAGCGTACACAACATATATAAAAAATACATTCGAATTGAAAACCCCTTATTTAGAGTCGGTTAAAAATATCAGCTGTTCCATACATTTCGTTTAATGTCAATTAAATTTTTCTTTTGTACAGCAATTTTATTTTTAATTTTCAGGGTTGGTTTCATGGTAAAAAATATACATAAATGTTGAAAATGACCTCCATTAGGCTGGATACCACCGTTTCGTGTAACCTAAGATATCTTGGTACTATTGGAGTCGTGTCCTAAGCTAGAAACCGAGGCAATTGTATTGCAAAACTGCAATACGGTTTAGTGAGAGGTTCTTGGGAACAACGGAACACGAACGAAAGGTGGCAAGGCTGACAATTATTCCAGCGACTTGTCTGTGGAAACCTTTTTTTATATTTTACTAGCGGTCCGCCCCGGCTTAGATATATAGCCTATGTCACCCGGGGATAGTGTAGCTTCCCAACAGTGAAAGAATTTTTCAAATCGGTTCAGTAGTTTCGGAGCCTATTCAATGCAAACAAACAAACAAACAAACAATCAACTGTTTCGTCTTTATAATATTAGTATGGAGTAGCGGCCCGCCCCGGCTTTGCACAGGTATTTAACAAAAAAGTTAGGTAATTTTTTTACACCTTGGGTTACATTATTGGAGTTTTAGTAAGGATCCCTAATTTTTTTGAAAAAAATACATGTCTTATATCACTTGGGAATAGTGTAGCTTACAGTGGAAGAAACTTTCAAATCGGTTCAGGAGTTTGGAGCCTATTACATGCAAACAAACAATCAAATCTTTCCTCTTTATAATATTAGTATAGACTAGCTGCGTCCCGTAGTTTCACTGGTGGTGAAATAGTGATACTCTCCGGCCGTTGAACTATACCCATGCAAAACTTCAGGCCGATCCGTTACTCTGTTGCTGCGTGAAAGTGGAACAAACAAACCAACAAACTATTCGCATTCATTAGTATGATTCCTTTAATGCGAGTCGTAACACACGCGCCGCGGATTCCATTATGTTACGAGTATATCTTCACCAAAAAATAATTTACCATCGCACCCTTAAGGGTTGAATGGCATTAATGCCATTCAACTGCCAAGCCCTGCCGCGGTATGATGAATTCTTAATCACATATAACTTTGTCTAAGTGAACATAACGATCAAAAACATAATATACATAATATTATAATATATATACGAGTATATTTATTTATCTTCATATTCGAGTCAGGAAGATCTCAGTGGAAGGATCGGTGCACGCCGGCGCAACATAAATTCTTTACGCGCACCCGATCAGCAGCCGTTGTCATCACGTGCACGTCGCGCGGCGGCCCGTAGAGCAAAGCTAAAGCAGCTGCGCGCGCGCATTCACCTCTAAAAGAAGGACCGACGAATGCAGTTGAAACTATAGTCGGAGTAACCGACTTAATCATACGTAATTCCCGTGTCATAAATAAAATGTGTAAAAACCACAGACAAGTTTAAACGTTTTTTTTTATAATATAACAAATTTCAGATTTTTTTATTTTGAATTTCGAATTCCTTTTTTTTATTGGGCGTCTTATTGGCAATATCTATTTCTAACAGACAACCTGTAAATAGCCACAAAATAAAACGTCATAACAATGAATAAAGTCAATCATTCTACTTTTGACTATCAATAATTAGCAACGCTTATTAATACAGATGACCATAAGGCAATTAATATATTGTGTTAAAGTCGCATTTAGTGGAGCAAACCCATGGCGCATACAAACAGCCGTGCGTTTCGCAACTTCAATTTTTGAGGTTATTCTCATTTTTTTCGCTGTAATGCTGTAGCTGTAATGTAAAATTTACCTTTGCGGTTTCCCCCATAATTATGAAATTAGTATATTAAGATATCGTAGACATCATTTATAAAATAAATAAATAAATATTCGGGGCATTTTTTCACACACGGTCATCTGACCCCAAACTAAGCAAAGCTTGTGATATGGCTGCCAGAGACTGATATTATTAAATTATATTATGATGATATTATCAAATAGGTATTTGAATGAATCCAAAAATACAGGGGGAAAAGCTCAAATCATTTTATTTTTCTTCTATAGAACGAAATGTACTTAATCGTGTTTCGGTCTTTGGGGGTTCCTAGACAGATAATTAAATTTTGATATGATGCTATTTTTATAATTTTAAAGCTAACATTGAAGTAGAAACACTTAAAATAAAACGACCAATTGTAAAAAGTCTGAATAGAGGGCCTTAAATGTTGACAGGTTATAAGTTTTTAATTATGAATCTATTTTAATAGCTCAAGCGAGAATTTAATGTCAATAATACGATTTAGTGCTCTAATATGTAAATTATGATGAGTCTATTAGCTTTCATAATACCCTTACGCAAGTACTGAAGACAGCAAATTAACAATAAAAGCCTTTATCAATTAATCATGTCTCTGGCTTTTAATAAAATGACAGACAGACAGTCCGCTTTAATCATATTTATGTAAATACTAGTTGACCCGACACACGTTGTCCTGTCTTAGAACTGTCAAACGGGCGAAATTTTCCAACTTTCTGGGCAATTTTCTTAATTTTTCTTTCCGTAAGGACCTTCTACAGAGTAATAGAAAACTTTTAGAGAATCGGTAAAGTTGTTCTCAAGTTATTCAATATGGTGGACGCCCCAAGATGGCGGACAAAATTTTCTTATCTACTATCATGATATGGGTATCAAATGAAAGGGTTTCCTGAGAAGAATACTAAAAAGCTTGTTTTGAAAAAGTTTTTTTTTATATTAATAAAGTTTTTTTCCATTGCAACCGTACAAATACCAATCCAAAGAAAAAAAAAACATGGTTTCGAAAGTGGCCGAAGCGAGAATAAACACCTAATAAGGCCAACTAATAAGCATTTTTGTGTTGCCAGTGATGACATATGGTACTGAGACGTGGTCCTTAACTGTTGGTCTATTGGAAAAACTCAGAGTCACACAGCGGGCAATGGAGAGAGCTATGCTCGGAGTTTCTTTGCGCGATAAAACCAAAACGTGGATATTCGTCAAAGAACCAGAGTCACCGACATAGCTATTAAAATTTGCAAGTTGAAGTGGCAATGGGCAGGCCACATCACTCGAAGACCGATGGGGAAGAAAGGTTCTTGAGTGGAGACCACGAACCGGAAGATGCACCGTTGATAGGCCTCCGGGAACTAGATGGACCGACGTTATTGTGAGAGTCGCGGGCATCCAGTTGATGCAAAAGGCAGGCTGTCGTTCAGTGTGGAGGTTAAAAGGGGAGGCCTATGTTCAGCAGTGGACGTCTTCCGGCTGATGATGATGATGATGAATAGGCATTTTGTCATTTCGTAGTCAGTGACGAATCTCATTTCCAAAAAGGTGAAAACCATTTTAGGACCCCTCATTTATATTCTACTGTTGATGGAGATATTACCGTCAAGATAGCTTTAAATTCTGCCACTTTTATTATGTTGGGTAATACTAACCTGGTGTAACTTTTACTTAGCAATGTTATGATTATAAACTTAGCAATGTTATTATTATAAACTTAGCAATGTTATTATTATAAACTTAGCAATGTTATTATTATAAACTTAGCAACTTAGAATAACTAGACAAAGAAACCAAGTACATTCGCAAAATTTAAGCCATTCAAATGGTGTCATATATGACTCCAAAAAAAATACAAAAAATTTACTATGACAATTTGCGCGGTGAAATCGTACCACAACAAATCAGAAAAGCAGCATTACATAAGAGTTATGGTGTGACATTCCACAGGTAATCCATTAATTTTCTTGCTTAAATCGTTTAAAATACCAATCGAAACGTAAGCTACAAAGCGAATTTGTAGCTTACGTTTTGAGAAGGCATTGTTCGGAAACCTACCTTCTCTGAGTAGTTATTATAAGCTTAGCAATGTTATTATTATACACTTAGAAATGTTATTATTATAAACTTAGCAATGTTATTATTATAAACTTAGCAATGTTATGATTATCAACTGACTATCAACGACCGCTTTTGCCTAGATAAATAGAACCCTATTTTTACCAAGCTATATTTTTAATTAACAAAGTTGCTTAGTACTTAGTGGACCCATTCACGCGATTTTCGTTATGTAGAACGCATTTACCCATTCTCCTTTCCCCTGTCCAAAACTAATTTAAATAATAATTCTATACTCTACAGACAGCATTAGTCCTTCACTCACGATATTTTAGTCGAAAGTGAAAGTTGCAATGCAATCTGCGCCCGCGCACTAAATTGCAATTCGTCAACTGACACTAGAATGGAAGGTCAACGATAATTGCAAGACGGATAAATTATTCTAGAAACATTATTGCTTGTTGTTATGTACCTACTTAGTTAATAATATGGATATTTGTATAGAATTTACCGATACCGATAAGCGGGAACCAAAAGCCTGCTTTTGAAGCCTGAAATATATTATTTATAAAATTTAATTAACATGGATAGAAATAAAATATTAGACAAAAGAGCGAATTCTAAGTTTCCACTAATAGAAATAATATATATGTTTGGAACGCTGATATTTTGTATAGGTAGAAGATAGAAAACAAAATAATTATTATAATTGTAAAAAAAATTAGACTCAAAAGATAAGAATCTACACTAACAAAAAACAAAACAAAAAAAACAAATCACATAATTATAGTACCATGCCGTAAGACGCATTTAAGCAGGATATTTGGATGTGTTTTAAATAGAGAAAACGTGCTTACTGGCGTTACGTTTTGTTTTGTTATGGCCTTCTTGGGATATTTTAGCTTTTTTGGGGAGTTTTTTGCGTCATTGGAGTGTTTTATGCATTCTTGGGGTGTTTTATGATTTATCCACGTCCATTATCATCATAATTTTAGCCATAGGACGTCTATTGCCTCTCTTATTAATCTCCAAAAGGGTCGGTTGGAAGCGGCCTGCGTCCAGCGTTTTCCTGCGGTCTCTTTTAGGTCGTCCATATTATGAGTGGATTGGGCATCTTACGCTGCGCTTACCGGTCCGTGGTCTCCATTTAAGAACCTTTCAGCCCCATCGGACATCTGTTCTGCGGTAACTTTCGTTCGTCTACGGATCTCTTCATTTCTGTTTCTATCTCGTAGAGAAACCCCGAGCATAGTCCTCTCTATAGCTCGTCGTTTCGCGTCAGGTTTTGATTGTGCGACTTTGAGTTTGCTCATGAGGCCTATATTGAGAGATCACGTTTGAATGCCGTATGGCATCACTGGCAACACACAACGCCACATTGGCGCCATGAATTCTTTATAAACAGACTGTTGTTCATCCTGTCATCACTAATAGATAAAACAATTCCTAATTCAGCTAATAAAGCCCCTATATACATGTTTATTCTGATAGATTGAACAGCTGAACCACAAGGCCACCGAAACTAGAACAAACGGAAACTAATTATGAGATTACTTAGTAATACATAACGTGCGCGAATCACTTATGGAGCATGTTTACATATGATGGATTTTCACTATTATAAAAGGTTTTTATTAATCGAGAGAGAAAATAAACCGGCCAAGTACGAGTAGAACTCGCACTCGCGCTCTGAGGGTTCCGTTGGACGGAACCCTCAGAGCGCGAGTCAAAAAAGAAACTGAAGTTGAAATATTAAAAGACAAACTTAACTCTGTAGTTGACAATAAGGTTCTTCCATGTTGTGTATGTTCCATGTATGTTCCAAAATGTAAGTTTATAAATGTAAAACAACATTTTTTATATGACCTTTTACCTTTTTATATAACCTCTTGCCAAAATTAATGATTCCAGGTCAACGGGAAGTACCCTACAGGTTTTGATTCCCCTGTGAAATCGCAAAATATGCGACATAAACGTTCATATCTTTTGATTGCGTTGACTTACAACTTTCACCGTCTTACCAGAAAAGATTTAAGAACGCTTTAGACATGTGTTTAGCAATTGTTTCACTGCGAAAAATATGCTAAACACTTGTCTAAAGCGTGCTTAAATCTTTTGTGGTAAGACGGTTATTTTTTTACAGATGTAAGAAACCGTAGACCGTTTTTTTTATGTTGATGTTCACTTGTTTTCCCGTTACCGCTACCGCACTACCCGTAAACCCGAATTTATTTGAGAGCCTACTTTTAATCGCGGTGCGCGGTAGCAGGCCAACTTCACACCGGTCGGTAGTAGCAGGCCCCAGGTACTCACAAATCAGTTATGAATCGAGAACGCTTGACCGACTGCCAACAAAAAGAGGCTACCATGTCCTGTTGACACAGATAACGAAGCGCAGTTTATGTTATCTATCTATCTGGTCAAACAAAACGTTTTGTTATACGATTACGGATGACCCATTATCACATTATTATGACGTAGTTTTACTCGTAGATCTATATCTATATAAAATATACAGGGTTACTTTACTAGTAATCATTTAGCATTCTATTAAGGGCGGTTTCAATACGTTAATATGTATTTTTATTTGTTCTAAGCTTTTCGAAATTCGCAATAAAAAAATCAGCCGTTCCATATAAAAAAAATATTCATCAATCATTCGCGACAAAATATATGAAACAGCAGATTTTTCGTGAATTGTGATAAGTCGTAGAACAAAAGTTGTTTGTTTTGACGTATTAAATCCGCACTTAAGAGGATGCTAACTGGTTACCAGTAACCCTGTATATAGAAGCGAAATACTCTCATTCATTAGTCACTTATTCATTCGCTGATTTATTACGAAATCTCGAATAATACTTGACCTACGAAGCTAGCATTTGTCCGGTAGATTCCGATTCCTTATGAGGTGTAAAGATCAGATAAGAAAAGATTTTACAAAAAGACTGATTTAAGTGGGACAATAGGGGGTTTCTTCCCCATCGGTTGTCGGTTCTTCGAGTTCGGTTGAGTGGAGACCACGAACCGGAAGACGCAGCGGAGGTAGGCCTCCCACTAGATGAACCGACGACATTGTGAGAGTCGCGGGCATCCAGTGGATGCAGATGGCAGGTTGTCGTTCAGTGTGGAGGTTAAAGGGGGAGGCCTATGTTCAGCAGTGGACGTTTTCTGGCTGATGATGATGGTATGAAGTTTATATGAAAGTCTCCGTGCACGAAGTTGCGGGCAACAGCTTTTTTTATAAAAGAGAACAAGAAACTAAAATAATATTTGAAACTACTGGTTCTCTATCACCCAATAAAATGTCCGTTATTTAGTTTATGCACAAAATATCTATGAGTTCAATAAAACAGGTCGTTCCACCTAAATGTGGAATTTCCTTCCGCACAGGTATTCTGCAAGGCTACAAATTGGGTTTCTTCAAGAGAAATTTGAGACTGGCAATTTCTTACCCCGAAGAATAACCTGTGTTCCCTGATAGTTACAATCTGGCCCCCTTATTAATAAACGTGGAGTAGCCTTGGAATAGTTACTCCGTCTTTTGTCTTTATCGATCAAGTTCAAAATGTGAAAGAGAGAAGAAGACAAAACACGGCGTAACTGCTCCAAGACTACTCCACGTTTATTAATAAAGGGGTGGGTGTTTAAAAGTCTTTGATGAATTAGTTTCTTCTAAGCAAGCGTGATCCATCGCAGACTGAAGCATCGTTTAACATAATATTATGGCGAGATGACGGTCAAGCGCTAACAAATTATTCAATAAATAAAAAGTATCGGCAATGACTTTGGTATTGCAGTTGTGTCTATGCGGTGATTACTTACCATTGATGGCTTGCTTGTTTGTTATTTCTTCTTCCTTCTAAAACAGGTCCCAATTTTTATTTTTATAGAAAAATAAGCTTGCGTTTTGCCGCCAACTCGCCTGATGTTAGCAATGATGCGGTCTACGATAGAGCACGCTTGCCTAGAATAATCCAATTCGCTCTTGATTTAAAGATGCCCAGATCGTAAGTATCGGGGAACACCCACTCCCAAGCAGGGTTACATAAACATCTATACTTTACAACGTACCTACAGCTGTGTAGTTGGCATGGCCACGTGGACTTGTACTTTAACAGAAGAGAATGCCTGTGCTTGGCCCTTCCGTACTCTAAGGTCATAGCCTATAGACTTGACTATACATTTGATCAAGTAATAAATTAGTTTGATGAATCTGCATTGCACAATTTTTCTACCGTCTAGAGATGCTCACTAAGATAAAGAATTATAATTTATAACGGTTGAATGAACGGAGTCTGAATAATACATAGTATAGTAGTTTTTAGTTAGATTATGACCGCGCTATGAAACTCTACTTAATTATTTGTAAGAATTCGAATGGTTCGTACATATTAACAGTTACCCTATGGACCGTTGAAGGGCTAGAGACAATCCAAATGCTTAGCCCACTACCAGCATTGGCAGCTTAACCAGCGCTGAAAGGCAATGCTTATGCGTTAAGCCAGAAATACGCCAGCATTTTGGCCACGCATCGCATTACCCAGGCACTCAGATTTTTTTTTGAAAATGAAGTTGGCCGGTCGCCAAGGGCTCATTGTCTCGACCACAAACGGCTAAAATATGTGACCACTTCCGAAGTTAGCATATTTGCGCAGTTTGTGCTGCTCTGCTGAATTGGTCGCCGCACCAGTCCTGCCTTGTGTATCAGGAAAATGTGACGGTACCAAAGTATTGACACAATACATGTAGGTACATAATATCCCATCTTTCCTTTAACTCCGTTTAGCTTATAACTATCGTATTTCATGCTATGGCGTCGAAACAATGGGGCCGTGGGGAACGGGAGCCAAAAAAAATTCAAAGATTTATCTTCACGTCTGATAGACGCAACTCGTGACCAAAATGCCGGCCTCTACTTTGCTCAAAGGGTGAGCATCGCCATACAACGTGGTAATGGGGCCAGCATTTTGGGAACAGTTCCCACTGGTAACGGTTTAATAGAATGATAGTTAGGTTTTAATTTGTAGTTTGTCATTTTTTATTTTTTTTTTATGTTTGGTAGTAATAATTTTAGGTTTTAAATATCTGTGTTTAAAATATTTTTCGTGTAAATAAATTCGCATTTCACAATACTATTTATATGTGATTGCTCGTTGAATGTTAACACTAAAAACTATAAACTGGATCAAGTATAATGTACATTGCCTGGTCACCGGCCACAGCTAACTCCATCGCACATTTTTAAAATGCTTGTCTTTAAAAAAAGGCTCTATCGGAGCTCTTTCAGGCCTATACTTATTTAAATCATCACTTTAATACACTTGGTGCCGGGGCGTTAGACCTGGTGCTGGGCACTAGAATACGGCACCAGTATCCGCCCTAAGGATGGTCTCCTCTGCTCAAACCTCTGGTCTCGGGATAATCGAATGTAGGTGTAATGTAGTAGGGCTTTGACCATCCACTCAAGCGAGCCCCGGGAGAGAACGACAACGTTGTGTGACTAACGTTTTCGTGGAAGAAACCGAGACAACACGCAGTTGTTTCGGGAGGCACCGTAGCTCAGTGCTGAGGGCTCTGGTGTGCTCCTCTGGAGATTCCTGAGCCCTCTTATTAAGGGGTTTTAGTGGGTATAATCCCATATAAACTAGCTTCCCCTCATTGCAGCTTTCTTTGAAATCAATGCAATAAATCTTTGGTATCTTTGAAAGATTTTACCCTGGGCAAAAAAGGCATGAATTCAAAGCTGATGTAAAAACTTAAGTTCTTAATACCAAAATACAAAAGTAAAGTTGTTAACTTTCTAAATATTTGTGCAAAAAAAATTGGTCTACATTTTCATGCCACTCCGAAGACATTTTCATAATTTAAGAAAAAGTTTCCCTTGACATTGTAGCGATAAACTTGAATTTCAACTGTATAAAAACATTTACTTAACTCTAGCCTTGGACTCGAAACCTTAGTGGAATCCAGCATGCAAGCGGAGAAGTGGAGCAAAAACTGTTTCGTTACATTACGTAACTTTTTAATAAAAATACACTGATACTTTGTGATCAATGGTGGCTGAGCGGTAGCATGTGCGCTTCACAATCTAACAGCACCTGGTTCGATCCTCGGCCCTGTACCATTGGCTTATTGATATTACTTAAATGATTATGTGCAGTTTCCGATGTCATCGCTCAAAAATGGTAAACGAAAAAAAACATCGTGAGGTCTAAAAACCTCAATAGTTCAGACATAATGCACATAGTCCACTTACATCCATTGGGCTAGCATGGTGGATTAGGGTTCATGTGGGGTTCATCCTCTCCGAACGAAACGAATTGAATGCTTTAAAAAAAACTGTGTGTGGGTGCGTGGTGGAGGTTTTACTATAATTATGTTTCTATGAAGTTTTGGGTACAACGCGAAAATACATGTTTTACCTCGTCATGTCACTTTCCACACTCGAGCACGTCCATGAATAGTAATACATAATAATCCACCAGTAAAAGTGGAAGTCCAAGTTGAAGTGGCAGTGGTCAGGGCACATAGCACGCAGAACCGATGGTCGATGAGACCGAAAGGTTCTAGAATGGAGACCACGGACTAGTAACCGCAGCATGTCTACGGACTGGTAAGCGCAGCGTAGGACGTCCACCCACAATATGGACAGACGACCTAAAAGAGACTGCAGGGAAACGCTGGATGCAATTCGCTTCCAGCCGGCCCGTTTGGAGATCGATGGCGGAGGCCTATATCCAGCAGTGGATGTCCTACAGCTGAAATGATGATGTTTATAATAACAGTCGTAAATACACAAGTTTAGGAAAATAATACAACGAGGTAACATATTTTTTCTTACTTTGGCGCCTAAAATCCTTGAAGAGTGGTCTGATTACCCTAAGTACAAGCATCGATGTCACTTGTCAATCATAATGGCAACTCCTATGGTTTCTGTGATGCGTGTAACGAGCTTGTCGCATTATAGTAAACAGGAAAAGATTTACGCATGCCCCATGTTTGTTAATGTTACAGCTGTTTTTAGAATAGATTAGCTAAGGAATGTTTTGCTCTATGTGTGAAGCCAATTGCCTCGTCTACCGTGATACGAAGACAATTTGAGTAACTTAATCAGAATAGTCACCATGGGCAAAAACAACCTGGAACACATCATACTCATGTCCAACATGTACCTACCAGTCCACCTATCAGTTCCATCAAAATCATCAGTTCCATAGTACTCGTCCGTTCCATCATAATCATCAGTTCCATAGTACTCGTCCATTCCATCATAATCATCAGTTCCATAGTACTCGTCCGTTGCATCATAATCATCAGTTCCATAGTACTCGTCCGTTCCATCATAATCATCAGTTCCATAGTAATCGTCCGTTCCATCATAATCATCAGTTCCATAGTAATCGTCCGTTCCATCATAATTATCAGTTCCATAGTAATCGTCCGTTCCATCATAATCATCAGTTCCATAGTAACCATCCGTTCCATTATAATCATCAGTTCCATAGTAATCGTCCGTTCCATCATAATTATCAGTTCCATAGTAATCGTCCGTTCCATCATAATCATCAGTTCCATAGTAACCATCCGTTCCATTATAATCATCAGTTCCATAGTAATCGTCCGTTCCATCATAATCATCAGTTCCATAGTAATCGATAAACTTTTGTTTGAATACTTCTTTGATGAATGTACATGGAATACTATTTATTATGACCACAAAAATAGGATAATCAGTTTTTCCCATCTATTTTGGTCATAAATAAATAATATTAAATAAAAATTTGTTCTCAATATTTTTAAATATATGTATTAACATCGTAAAATGACCTGAGCACATTTTTCAAAAGAAGCTACCGTATGTATATTAAAGACAGCCATTTTATGGCCCTTAAGCATCGAGATACAATTTCTATAGAGTCACAATCTCTCAATGAAGACAGTCAATAAACGTCCAATCGTCATTGTACATCATTGTATCAATTATATACTTCACAATGCCACATTTACTTCAATTTAGACGTTATGTCGCTTGCATAGTGTTCAACGTTAGCTGTCCGCTATTTCATCGCGCGGCGTTGTAGTTGGATCGCGGTTACCTTGTAACTAACCAACAAGTCTGCGCAATTCGTAGCGTGCGCCAAGTTTTGGATCGTTTTTTTTTACACGATTGTGACTCTATATGTAATGTATCTCGATGCCCTTAAGTCAATGCTTACAGTGCAAGTGCACTAAATGCCCTCTAAAACGGAAAACACATTAACGTCTTAAATCTGAATTATCACGGAATTTTATCGCGGAAATTTTTAAGGATTGGTTATTATGGAGAACTACATGAAACACCGCAGCTTGAGTCATCATTATTATTTTAGCCAGCTTCAAATTATAATTCTAATTAAAAGTGGGGGTGATAAGACCAGAGGCCTTACGGACAACTGCTATTACAGGCACCTAATCCAATCAGTTGGAAAATCACGTGACCGCAAACCTTATCTGGGCACGATAAGGTTTGCGGTCGCGTGATTTTCCAACTGAGCGGATTAGGTGCCTGTAATAGCAGTTGTCCGTAAGGCCCCTGCACTGACATCCCGCTTGGGGTGTATTGTGCATTTGCCCCTGCCAGCATACACAAACCAGCCGAGCTCCTTAAAATAACGAGCTCGGCTGGTTTGTGTATGCTGGCATCATTATTATTTTAGCCAGCTTATTTTAATCCACTGCTGGACATAAAGCGTCTTCCAAGGCACGCCACATTTAAAATGTGAACAAAGTATGATGAAATTGTGATAGTATTAAGTCATGTTGTGATAAAAGTATAAGCAAGCACCATCAGGCGGGCGACTTGTTCGTCTCGTCACTTAAAGTTGCATAAAAAGACTCAGTAGAATTGAATAATACACATTTCGGGTTTAATAATTGAAGTACCAAAACCCCTAATGTAAACCACGCGTTACCAAAGAGAGCCACTAATCCAGTAACTGGCTTAAACCTATCCATAACATCTTAGCAAATGGTGCAACAACTATCGCACTAGTTACGTCACTCAAGCATTCACCTTAGCCGCATCGTGCCATCTGTCAAAACTTTACAAAGAATTATAACCCTTATTGTAATAACAGTAAGGTTAAACGAATTACTTTTCGTACCTTCTACTTATTAGCCTGTATACTTTTATGTGTTGTACCTTTATCTCTTTGTATGAGCCTAGTTAATTAAGAATGTCGTAACTTTTGGCCGAATGGTTCTTAGGTCTTGAGCCTATTACTTTTTTTTTAATTTGATTTTTGGGGACTCTACTGACCTAGGAAGAAAGTAATGTTTACGGGTGTTTAGTTTAAGTACATTTGTTTGTTTTGCTTGTCTCCTAGCTCAAAGATATGATAAAGAGAGATATGCTAAAGGTGTTCTCTTTCGCACGTTATCAAAATACCAAAGATCTTGTATATACCCTAAAATACCGATAGAGGCCAAAATACCGTTTCAGAATCTTCTTAATGTCATTGCAAATTGTTTATAGCTATTATTGTGTTGATATTTTGAAGGGTGGTTTAAGAGATAGAAAAGTCGAAACAACAGTTTTTTTCCTAAATGCGCGGGTGAGATATCCGCTCCATTTAGCTACTCAAATGTCACTTAGAAGTATGATTTGATACATTTTGGAGTGCGAGTTAGATTTATCTCTACTTTTTAATGTCAGAGGCTAAATTTTGCAGTCGGGTTTTTTGTTTAATTTTTATACTATGAGTACTTTTGTTCTTTTAAGGTTGAGCTTGAGACATTTTGTTTATTAAGCTGGTAAGTCGTCGTTATTTTTTTTTTTTCATTTTTGGAGAGTTTGGCTTTGCACTCCTGTTCATTTGCCAGTTTTATGAGATGTAGTATAACAAGTCAGACAGAATCAAGCAATAATTCACGGTCTAATTCAGGCCCTAGTAAAGTGGTGGAGACTTTACAAGAGGCTTTCATGGAGCTTAGGAAACAATTTGAAGTTATATAAGATGTTATCAGAAAAGTCACATTCAAAGTCGAGCAAAATATGACATATTGCGTACTTGTACTAATAAGTTGGTATTTTTTTGTAGTTTTGGCTTCGGTATATTGAATTTGTGTTGCAAGTTGTTATCGCTAGTTCGGAATGTAAACGAGTACAGCTGTTTATCGCATAGAATTCTACGGAAGTTCAATATATTTTTATCTGACTTATTTTCCTGTTGTAGTAATTTTTTATTGTACCTACATTTTTTTAATGTTTAGACTGGCATGATTACAGCAGGTTTTTATGTTCGGATTTTATTTACAACTAATTTAAATTAATAAGATTTAGTTCGAAGTTATTATGAGTTTTTAAAACTAAAGTTATATGATTATTTACGGGATATTTATTATCATATAACTTTAGTGAACAACCGTGATAGTTTAAAACAGTGTTTTATAAAACTAATCGCAAAATCACACTGCATATTCACAATAAACCTCTTTGTCAATTAACTGGCTGGAAAAAAACCTGAGCTAACTAAAACACGTGACGATTAAAAAAAAACAATTAATCCAAAG
Organism: Agriopis aurantiaria; assembly: GCA_914767915.1. NCBI lineage: Eukaryota > Metazoa > Arthropoda > Insecta > Lepidoptera > Geometridae > Agriopis > Agriopis aurantiaria. The sequence continues at coordinate 3,786,713 of OU612003.1, forward strand.
ACTAGTTTGAAATAAGAACGTACCTATTCAGCCAGCCAGCGCGTCAGCGATCGATATCGCACGTGTTGATAACACCGCCGGCAACAAAAAACCAAACAAAACAAAACACAAAAAGACTCGCACAAGATTCCCAAGCAGTTTTCTAGTCCACTGAACAACTGAACGCAGAGGGAGCACTGAACGTTTCCACACAATTTTTTACGAACCGGCGTTTTCCCGGTCAAAATAAGACGAAAAAAAAAGAAAAAAAGAGGATATTAAAATGGCGCGTTTTTGGCGCGCAATTGATGGTGTTGCAAGTTTTTGGATTTGGAACACAAATGAATGTTATTTTTGCTTTATTGCAGTAATATTGCAGCGTATTTCTGCCAGTAAGGAGCGATAGAGCACGGCAGACGCCTCCGTGGCGCAAGCTATACTGAGCGAAAAAAACAAACGTTACTAACTAGCCGGCATCGGTGAGTGAGAAACTGGAAAACTATGGCCATCCTGGTCGCTCTCGTTTCTTCAGTATACGCCCGTCTCTTTTGACAATACAGCCTGTGCATTCAAATTTTCCTGTACATTCAGCATAAGTGGCTGTTTAATAAACACGCTCGTTGCCAAAGTGCGTTTAGTGCAGAGTGACAGATGTCAGCTGGCCGAGTGAGGTTGTTTGTGCTGTCAAATGCCAGCTGTTTCTTCGACTCTATAAATAAATAGTAAGGAAGTTTTATCAACATGTAAAAACCACGTCAGTTTTAATAATAAAATAAGGAAATTTTAGTTGACGAGTAGTTGCGATCTTTTTATGTTTTCTGGCGTGCTCTACCGTTGTTAATAATTAATATACTTTAAAAACTTAAAAACGCGATTAACATACCAAAGGAACCCAATTTTTTTACCAAAATTACTGATAGCTATTGCAGAAGTCCATTATCAGAGATCGGGATATATTCACCTTGCACAACGCTAACCCAATTATAATTATATGATTATTTACGGCTATTTATTTTTTGTTTTTTATTAGGTATATCGGGAGCTCATTCCACAACCTTACCACGCTAAATATCCTGTAAATAATCAAATTACTTTAGTGAACATCCGTGATTGTTTAAAACAGTGTTTTGCTAAGACAATTTTCTATGGGTTGATTTCTGATCGATCTAGTTTTATCGGTAGCATATAATATAAGCATAATCCATCCACTGCTGAACTTAGGCCAACCCCCGAAAGGGCGATTGGGCCATATCCGCCACGCTGGCCCAGTTGCGGGTTGGTGGATTCACCTATTTATCGGTAGTCCGTTACGAAATTTCATTGCACAGGCTTTTCTGGAATAAATTGACAATTAATGGCACGCAATTAATTGACTCCTTACTACCATAGAGCACGCGTTGTTTCTCATATACAAACTTTCTGCTTTCCGCGTCTGTCTGTCTGTATGGCTAACTCCTCCTAAGCCACGCAACGGATTTTGATGCGGTTTTCACCATCAGTTAGATTAATTTTCACGGAAGGTTCATATAAATAACTAGCGACCCGCCCCGGCTTCGCACATAAATTGCACCCGTGCGAAGCCGGGCGGGCGGGTCGCTAGTATAAAATATTTTTGAACAAGTTTTTATTTAAATGCTTTAATTATTGTTTAAGGCGGCCATTTTGGAAATATTACAATATTCATCATTATCATCATCAGCCCAGTGATATCCCTGATGTGACATATCCATAGGCAACGGTGATCGCTTACCATCAGGCAGCCCATTAGCTTATTTAATCATCATCATTACCATCAGCCAGAAGACGTCCACTGCTGAACATACGCCTCCCCCTTTAACCTCAACACTGAACGATAGCCTGCCTTTTGCATCCCGGATGCCCGCGACTATCACAATGTCGTCGGTCCATCTAATGGGAGGCCTACCTACGCTGCGTCTTCCGGTTCGTAGTCTCCACTCCAGAACCTTTCTTCCCCATCGGTTATCGGTTCTTCGAGCGATGTGGCCTGCCCATTGCCACTCCAACTTGCAAATTTTAACAGCTATGTCGGTGAATCTGGTTCTTTGGCGAATATCCACGTTTCGGATTCTATCGCGCAAAGAAACTCCGAGCATAGCTCTCTCCATTGCCCGCTGTGTGACTGAGTTTTTCCAAAAGGCCAACAGTTAAGGGCTTATTTAATACCTAAAGCATTCAAAAAGAAAGAAAAAAGTAATGTCGTTACAGCGCGTGAAAATTTCCGTCGAGGAGAACTTTACTAGTTAACTATTTGTAGTGAGATCGTGCTCGTTCAACTTTTAGACGCTGTCCAGCTAAAACCTAGATTATCTCATTTTGGTAAGATCTCAGATCAGAAAAACAAAGGAGATATGTCTTAGCCTTCTAACTTTTGACATTTTGTAAATATATAGAATTATGTTTTCTGAAATAAATTGATTGAATTGAATTGAATTAGTCACAAACACAGGACGATTACAGGACGAGAGCACGGAACCAATCCAATTGCAGAAAGGCGTGAGACAGGGAGATGTTATCTCTCCGAAACTGTTCACGAACGCATTGGAGGACGTTTTCAAGCTCTTGGACTGGAACGGATTAGGCATCAACATCAATGGCGAATACATCACTCACCTTCGTTTTGCCGATGATATAGTCATCATGGCAGAGTCGCTGGAGGACCTAAATACGATGCTCAGCGACCTCAGTAGCCTTTCCCAACAGGTGGGTCTTAAAATGAACATGGACAAGACAAAAATCATGTCCAATGTCCATGTTGAACCCGTGCCGGTAGTCGTTGGGAACGATACTCTCGAAGTTGTTGACCATTACACCTATCTTGGGCAGATTGTTCAGTTAGGTAAGTCCAACTTAGGCAAAGAGGTCGCCCGAAGAATCCAACTCGGATGGGCAGCGTTCGGGAAATTGCGTGACATCTTCTCGTCCAAGATACCACAGTGCCTAAAGACAAGGGTCTTTGACCAGTGTGTGTTGCCAGTGATGACATATGGTACTGAGACGTGGTCCTTAACTGTTGGCCTTTTGGAAAAACTCAGAGTCACACAGCGGGCAATGGAGAGAGCTATGCTCGGAGTTTCTTTGCGCGATAGAATCCGAAACGTGGATATTCGCCAAAGAACCAAAGTCACCGACATAGCTGTTAAAATTTGCAAGTTGAAGTGGCAATGGGCAGGCCACATCGCTCGGAGAACCGATAACCGATGGGGAAGAAAGGTTCTTGAGTGGAGACCACGAACCGGAAGACGCAGCGTAGGTAGGCCTCCCACTAGATGGACCGACGACATAGTAAGAGTCGCTGGCATCCAGTGGATGCAAAAGGCAGGCTGTCGTTCAGTGTGGAGGTTAAAGGGGGAGGCCTATGTTCAGCAGTGGACGTCTTCTGGCTGATGATGATGATGATGAGTCACAAACACCTGTGACATAAGACAAAAGTCTTCGACCAGTGTGTGTTGCCAGTGATGACATACGGCAGTGAAACATGTTATCTCACTATGGGCCTCATAAGCAAGCTTAAAATCGCACAACGTGCTATGGAGAGGACTATGCTCGGGGTTTCTCTACGAGATCCAATCAGAAATGAGGAGATCCGTAGACGAACGAAGGTTACTGACATAGCCCACCGGATTAGCAAGTTGAAGTGGCAGTGGGCAGGGCACATAGCCCGCAGAACAGATGGCCGGTGGGGCTGAAAGGCTCTCGAATTGAGACCACAGACCGGTAAGCGCAGCGTAGGACGTCCACCCACGAGATGGACAGACGACCCAAAAGAGACCGCAGGGAAACGCTTGATGCAGGCCGCTTCCAACCGGCCCTTTTGAAGATCGATGGGGGAGGCCTATGTCCAACAGTGGACGTCTTACGGCTGAAATGATGATGATGATGTCTTAGTACAATTATCGTTTGTGTTCATGTATCCGTGTTTGCCATCGGTCTTCGGTTGGGAGCTGCTATTGTCGAACGCCATTTGTGTCCGTGTGGAAGCGGCGTCAACAAAAATGGTCTTCATGGACTCTACTGCCAACGTAGTGCCGGTACATTTTCCCGCTACGGGTCCATAAATGATACCTTCAAACGTGCGCTTGCTGCTGTTCTGGAGCTTGTGGGGATAGTTCGGGATGATGGCAAGCGCCTTGATGGCTTAACCCTGATCTCTTGGGAGCGGGGACGGGCTCTCATTTGGTGCGCTACATGCGTTGATACCTAAGCCCCTTCTCACCTCAGAGGGGCAATTCAAAGGGCCGGAGCCGCGGCAGAGGCTGCGGATCGCAGTCAAGCGTCTCTACTAACGACGCTGTAGCGGTCGTAGGCGTCGTAGCGTTTGTTGTAGCATCACTGTAGCAGAGGTGCTACAAATTACAGTCAAGGGCGCGTCTTCTTTCATTTACCTTTATATCAGCCCCCTGATTCTATTAAACAAATTGTCTTTAAATTGTAATTGTTGCGATTTTAATTTTTAAATAATTGCCTCAAAATTTACAGTTTTTAATAAAAAAAAATATTCTCAGTTATAATATTGGGTGGTTGTATTTTTCTAGTATAAAAAAATATTTAAAACTGTCAGTTTTGAGGCAGTTATTTAACAAATACAATCGCAACAAAACAAATACAATTAAATAACAATTTCTTTAGTAGAATCGGGGCCCTGATACCCGGGACTTCGACGCGTAGACTTTAAAAATTTTCAACCTCGCTTTGTCATCATAGGTACTAGCTGGTACATAGGCTGTACCTATTTGTACAAAATTTATCAAATACCTACTCATAGTATTATATAGGACAGACGCCGGAGGCTTGAATCGTAGCAACTGTAACAAAGGTTTCACCTAGTACCTCTGCTTATGAGCTACCTATGTATTTAAATGTGTTTCTATCTATCAATCTATCTAAGTATATATGTAAAAATGAATCTCTATTTACCTTGGTCACGCCATAACTTGAACACGACTTTACCGATTTCATTCATCTTTTTTTAAGTTTTCTAATACTTAGTAGAAGGTTCTTATGGAAAGAAAAATTAAGAAAAATTTAAAATTTCAGAAAACTTAACGACGATTTTAACGTCGTGCGTTTGACAATTCTAAGACACAACAACGTCTGTCGGGTCAGCTAGTAATAATATAAAAGAACCAAACCATTAGTTAGTGTTAACCCACCGGGCAAGGTCTCATCGCAGATCAATTTAACACATCAAAGGCCTCATAAGCCACAACATGGTAAACAGTGCAGGTATATGCTAAATCTGGGTGGAAGGGGAGGAGGTAATGGGGAGGGCGGGGACTAATTTGCTGCCGAAGCGCCTGATCGAAAACTGCGGTCAGAGTTTAATTGTCCTGGAAATTAATAGCGGCATATTATGCCGTGTTACCTAAAGAAAACTACCGAATTCGAGCGAATGAGTTGGTGTGGACATATTCGAAAGAAAACATCATCATCATCGTCAGCCGGAAGACGTCTACTGCTGAACATAGGCCTACCCCTTTAACCTCCACACTGAACGCCAGCCTGCCTTTGGCATCCACTGGATGCCAGTGACTCTCACAATAACGTCGGTCCATCTAGTGAGAGGCCTACCAACGGTGCGTCTTCCGGTTCGTGGTGTCCAATCAAGAACCTTTTTTCCCCATCGGTTATCGGTTCTTCGAGCAATGTGGCTTGCCCATTGCCATTTCAACTTGCAAATTTTAACAGCTATGTCAGTGATTCTGGAAAACGCAAAGCCCTAATTCTGTGTGTGCAAACCAAATGACACGCCGTATATGTTAACACGGTAACCAAAATTGCAAATAACACGGTAAATGGTTAACACAATGGTGACTGCCCCGGTGGCCCAGTTGGTAGTGAACCTGCCTTCTGCGCTTGAGGGCGTGGGCTCGATTCCCACCTAGGACAAACATTCATGTGATGAACATTTGTGTTTGTTATTTATTATTATTATTTAATTCATACAGAAACACCAACAGTACACATATTAAATAATACAAACAACACTTTTTTATACTTAATACTTGTTCGTATGTGTTGTGATACGAGTGAAACCAACGAGTGCAGGACAACAATTGATTTATTACAATCTACCTTCGAGTAGAATCGAATAACTTAATCAATACAACATCTTCCCCAAATAACTAGTAGTAGGTACGTACGTACTAGTAGTATGTATTTAAAATAATATGTGCGTATATATCAGTCTCTGGCAGCCATAGTACAAGCTTTGCTTTGTTTGGGGTCGGACGACCGTGTGTGCAAAAATGTCCACAAATTATGCGCGTCTTCCGATTGGATACCACATTCTCTTAATTGCGTAACACGGTAGCTTGCTCTACTGTATTTTGCCAATTCAAAACGAGCATTTTAGAACGGAAATGAGAAGGAAAATCTGACACCAGGCATTATGACAGAACCTTGATTGAACATTCTTATTTTTGTCAACGCGTCGAACTCGGCATCCAAGGAACTTGGACCTTACCTTTTTGGTTAGGTCTCAAAGTTCTTTGTCCGCATCACAGTTGCTAACTGATTTCGAATGACTGACGTTTCGTTTATATGAGTGCAACTTCTCCGTATATATATAGTAGTCTTTGCTAGCCGCAACAAATTTCTTACAAAAATGCCTTGACAGCCGTTATAATTTAAACAAAAAGTAAATTATTTTCTGTGGTTTTTGTATCTTCATAGTGATAGCAAACTTGACATTGACAATTCTATGCAGATAACGTAACGTCAATAAAGTGATGGCGTTACGAGTTTATATGGTCTAGAGACACAGGGCACAAAGTCCATTTTACAATTACATTTTCATGTTATGACGTCACGCGTTTATGGCAAGTAGTTCCATGTGAGATAGAGAATAGGGACCAAGGTCGAAGAATTTCGGTATGTTGCAACCAAGAAAGCGATCGGTTGTGACTAGACCAAAGATATATCGGGTAAAACCCCGGGGCGCAGCTAGTCCTCTCTATATAGATCTACCGTAAATAGAGCTGATCAAAATCCTAATAAGGCTGTAAATTACAAATGAGGTTCCTGAAAGATAGACCGTAGCTAAGCGCCTGATTGAAAACTGTGGCTGCGGAGTAAATGGCTACGAAATTAAGCCGGGCGTTTCAAATAGGTTGGAATGAAATGCCGATTTGTTAGCACAATACGGTTTGGTTAGAGGTAAGTATCAATTTTCTAATACTCTAGCGGGTGGCTAGTTATGATACAGTTATTTTCGTTTATTTTCTTCCGCGATCTAAAGCACCTGATAAAACGTCGCTGACCTCGCACCGCAAATTATCCTTTCCATTATTTTGGCAAGTAAATTTTATTTTTTTCCTATAAACCGCTGTGTGGCTATGTTTGTAACACAGGTAGACAGCAGAACGAGTGTTGCGAACATTAACGTGCTACACGCCGCAACTGTGTTGCGGTCTGGCGGCATGCCAGAGCCAAACTTGCACTAGGGAGCAATTACCAACTCCAATAGATATTAATTTCAATAAGATGAACTTAACTACCTAGTATAAGTATACATTTTGGCCGTGTTAGTCTCTAATGGTTTAAAACTGGTGGTGTTCTCTCAGTTTAACAAGACCTTATAAATCGGCAAGCTTTTTCTCGGAGCTTGCATCATTTTCTCACCGGATCAACTCGCCTTTCATTTTTTTTTATGTGAAAACTTTATTGTAAACTTAATTGTATTACTTATTTGAAACATTCATACAATTTACTAACACATAAGTTAAAGGAACTTCTTGACTCTGTTTTTCTGAGAACATAGCACAATCAACCTCTTAATAGTCCACTGATGGACTTATTAGACCTACCCCCGAAAAAGCGATTGCGCCATATCCAATAAGCTGGCCCCGTTGCGGGTTGGTGGATTCACATAGCCATTGAATTTCTTCTCCGTACTTATGCAGGTTTCCTCACGATTTTTCCTTCACCGAAAAGCCAGTGGTATGAAAATCATAAACTCCATAGAACTCATTGGTACGGGCCCGGGATTTGGACTCGCAACGCTTTCAAGACTAGTCGTCTCCCAAATAGGCTACCACGGCTAATTTCTGTAAGTTTTCTGAGATCATTAGGGAAAAATCTATTTTTTTTTTATATACAATTATACAAACATCTCTCAAACGATGCAAACACACGAAATTTTTCATCTCGCCCTCGTTTTTAACAAATTACAATTATTAGCAAATACATTGCCGTTTAGCTGCCCATAAATAAGATTTCATACGCATTCAAGCGGCAAAGCACAGGAAAATGGAGATTATAACCACAATTATGTTGCAAATTCGGGAAATTGGCCCGCTCAAATATGCAAAGGGCTGGCGATGGAAATGCCTCTACCTGTTGATTTTAGAGGCCAATTTCGGTTTAAGTGTTTTATCAATATTAAGACAGTTTATTGGGTCTGCTATTTCCTAGTTTCACGCCAAAATCGTGATGTGAGCCAAAACACTTTCTTCTTTTTTTTTCATTCCTCTGTGAGGATTTTGGCGTCGTACTTCTTGTGCCAGTGTCAAAAATTGAAATATTATCAAGATTCATTTTAATATTATAATACAAACTAGTCACAGTCAGATCGACCAAAGTAAGTCACGGTCTAGTCAAAGTCACGCCCAAGCAGCACACCAGCGCTGGTTGTTTACAAACAGGGGCTCCAGTATAGGTGATGATGAATTATGGGCGACCGCAAACCGTATCGGTTCACGTTCGCGTGATTTTCCGAACTGCGCTAATTTGAGAACGCGTTGACCGTAAGGCTCCTACGCCTTAGGCAATCGTGCTCTATCGTAGACCGCGTTGCCGACGAGTCGGAATCAAACGCAATCCCATTTTTAAATATAAAAAAAATATAAAAAATATGCATGTATGCACATGCACGTTAAAAAAATGTATCAAAAAAATTATCAATTCACATTTACAACCTAGCAAGCTATTTTACAAACATTCAACAGGCGAGTAACACCTTTAATTGTGACAACAAAACCGAGAGCAAAACTATTTCAAAATAGAATCAAACCAGAATAGATCCATACTTCCACCACCAAAATATAAACATACACATACTACCGAAATAGACGTACAACCACTACCGGAATAAACATACAATTCCGATCTTGACGACTGCGACCAGCGACCGCGACCAGCGACCGCGACCAGAGACCGCGACCGGCGCCTACAGCCGCGTCGCGCGACCCACTGCTCAGTGTGATGACATATGGTACTGAGACGTGGTCCTTACCTGTTGGCTTTTTGGAAAACTCAGAGTCACACAGCGGGCAATGGAGAGAGCTATGCTCGGAGTTTCTTTGCGCGATAAGATCCGAAACGTGGATATTCGCCAAAGAACTAGAGTCACCGACATAGCTGTTAAAATTTGCAAGTTGAAGTGGCAATGGGCAGGCCACATCGCTCGAAGAACCGATAACCGATGGGGAAGAAAGTTTCTTGAGTGGAGACTACGAACCCGAAGACGCAGCGTAGGTAGGCTTCCCACTAGATGAACCGACGTCACTGTGACAGTCGCGGGCATCCAGTGTATGCAGATGACATGCTGTCGTTCGGTGTGGAGGTCAAGGGGGAAGGCCTTTGTTCAGCAGTGGACGTCTTCTGGCTGATGATGATGAAACAATGTAAGCACCCACACGTCACGCGACGCGGTCCCTTGCATTGTTTAGCACTCTATATAAATTCATACTGAGCAGTGGGTCGCCGGTTGCGGTCGCCGGTCGCGGTCGCCGGTCGCTGGTCGCGGTCGCCAAGATCGGAATGCTACTTTAGATACAACCGCTACCAGAATACGTAACGGAACCTACAGTATATAATTAAATGTAAGATCTATTTTGGTCCAGAAATCCGAAGAGTGAAAGCGAGGTCTATTTTGCACGTAGAGGTGAAAGTGCATTCTAGGTTTAGTAGGGTTTCAATTTCAAATCAGACACAAGGGAGATATGGAAGGAGGCGTGGCGGGTGGGAACGCATCTGGCCTAATTCAGATTTTGTTAATTTTTGTTTCTGGTTTTGGTTAAAATATCTTTAACAAATTTCTGTTAAGTAAAACACATCCTTATTGTATTGATACAATGTTGAAGCAGAAATGCAAGAAAGAGATTCGACTTCTTACGCGGTCTCAAAATAACGTTAAAACAGCGCATTTCGGAAAATCACGCGAACGTGAACCTTAACGCGCTGAGATACGGTTTGCGGTCGCGCAACTTTTTTGGTCACCTAAACCGAATTGCTTATAACAGCTAGCCGTAAGGCCCCAGGGCTGTCTATTATTGATTGATTGATTAACTCATTATTGCTCATACAATAAATAAAAAATATAAAAATATAAAAAAAATATACTATTTTTATAAATAATATTTAAAAAATCTGTACTTTATTTGCTTTAGTTAAATTTAAAAATTTCGTACCGACTTCAATGGAATCTAGCCCTCTGGTCAAGTCCACTTTCGAACTTGTCCAATTCCAAAGTTATCAACTCCCTAATTCGTCCATTCCTAACATGCCCTTGTACTAAGTTGTCGTTGTACAAATTCCTGAGTAGTCCACTTCTGAATTCATCCATTTCGTTGTCGTCTACAATACATACAATACAAAAACTCTTTACTAAAATACCACAAAACAAGGATAACATAAACATTACAATAAAAACTTATTAGTCCACTTCTTAATTCGTCCATTCCATTTGTCTAGTAGATCTGTGATTTGTCTACTTCTTATTCAGTCTATTACTTAGAATAACTACTCAGAGAAGGTAAGTTTCCAAACAACGCCTTTTCAAAACGTAAGCTACAAATTCGCTTTGTAGCTTACGTTTCGATTGGTATTTTAAACGAATTAAGCAAGAAAATTAATGGATCACCTGTGGAATGTCACACCATAACTCTTATGCTGCTTTTCTGATTTGTTGTGGTACGATTTCACCGCGCAAATTGTCATAGTAAATTTTTTATATTTTTTGGAGCCCTATATGACACCATTTGAATGGCTTAAATTTTGCGAACGTACTTGGTTTCTTTGTGTAGTTATTCTAAGGTCTATTCCTAATAAAATTAGTCTTTCTTCGTTCCAAACAAGTTTTGTTCAGTAAAAGTTACGGCCTGACCAAGACATTAAAATCAGATCTCTTTAGTCGAAATCTTTTTCGCAGTCTTCTAAAACTTTGATAAGAATTATACGTATTACAGTATGACTCGGCTACTCATTTATTCAAGACTTAAAAAGAGATTACGACATCTAATTCGAATATAAATCTATCCCAAACCAGCCAGATATAAAGCTGACCCATTCGAAAGTACTATCTAGAAATACATAATTCCTTTTACCACATTAGGCATTGAAACCGTAAAATATTCTTATCGTCCCACAATGCCGTATTATATAGACCTACAAAATCGCGTCTGAATAGAGGTTTTTTCCTTCATATCATTGGGTCTAATCCCACTGGGCTAACACTATTTGCCATCCAAACTTTTCTTATTCCTACGAAAACTGTTTATCATATATAATTATCATGTTTCCAATACTCGGGCCTGGTCTCAGAGGGAGGATGGGCTATAATCCACCAGGCTGGTCCAATGCCAACTCGACAGTACTCAGACAGACATCGTAGGCTTAGTACTAGGGTCCCGTTTTTACCCTTTAGGTACAAAACCCTAAAAAAAACAGTCGAGAATCTCCCTTTTGAAAGTCGATTGAAAAATTGATACTGAAAACGAAAGGCTGATAACCACTCGATTCTCAGCGCGACGCTCCGCATCTCCATAAAAGAGACCTTATAAACTCTCCAGCCTAAAATTTAAGAGCTCACTGACTTTTAAACCTTTCGAAGGAGTTCTAAAAGCTTACAAAGACTACGTGAGATTCGAGCCTGGCTGTAAAGAACTTTATTCATCGTAAAATGCTAGTTCCTTTCATTGTCATATAAAGGTCTTATGACTTTTTAAACCACCCACTAAATTTAATCTTCAGGGCAGTCCCGCGCAAATAGTGCTTATACCTCATCATCATCATTATTATCAGTCTATTTTAGTCCACTGCTGGACATAGGCCTCTCTCACGGCACGCCAGCCAGCCTGATCGCGGGCTTGTCGTGTCCAGCCAAATATTTTTCTGACACACTTCAAAAAGGGTTCTGTTTTTTTATGTTTGTTACCCTGAAGTCCATAATTTATAAACCGATTTGGGTTTGTTTTTTTGTAAAGATTATCATCATCGTCATTTCATCCATAGGACGTCCACTGCTGGACATAGGCCTCCCCCATCGATCTCCAAAAGGGCCGGTCGGCATCGGCCTGCATACAGCGTTTCCCTGCGGTCTCTTTTAGGTCATCTGTCCATTTTGTAGGTGGACGTCCAAATCCGTCCAATGCTGCACCTACCACCCCACGGCCCACTGAACCCTCAGAGCGCGCGTCCTACTCGTACTTTTCCGGGTTTAGAGAAAACTTTGTTATTATTGTTGTGTTGTGATTATTTTTACAACAAACAACATATCTACAGGGTTACGCATTGTTTTTTTTTTCGGGCAATAATATAGGTCAAGTTTATTTTTATAAATAAATACTCTGAATATAAGAAAATATTATATATCATAATATATTTTATGTTATATTTTATTATATATCATATGCATTATTCAAATTCCTCATTCCAAAATGTCTAATAACAAACCCCAATTTCATTTGGCAAATGCATCCTCATTAATTTTCTATCTCCCGTAGTTAGTGCTGCAACTTCTTACATTCCTTTTTAATTTGTTTTTCTACGGGTCAAGAAATCCACTACAAACAAAGTTCGTCTTAAGTTACGAGATGAAAAAGAGGTTTCTCTAGTTATCAGTTTCTTTAGACAGGGGTGGATTCGGGGCTAGTTAGAGGTGTGTGCATAGATGGTATAGTTTGAAATCAAGCGTGCCCCCTCCCTCGACATTTTCGTACACCGCGTAAAAGCGCACTATCTCGCACAGCTCGCACTATAGCTGCTATCTATTCTCTAACTTCGATGTCAAAAATAATAGTGTATATATGAACATGTGTAATGTTTATGTTATCCTTGTTTTGTGGTATTTTACTAAAGAGTTATTGTATTGTATTGTCATTTTAACGAGTATTCGACTAGTTTTCGAAATAAAAAAACCGGACAAGTACGAGCAGGACTCGTCCTCTGAGGGTTCCGTTGGACAGACCATCAGAGCGCGAGTCCAAAAAAAAAACTAAAGTTGAAATATTGAAAGACAAACTTAACTTTGTAGTTGACTATAAGGTTCTTCTGTACATTCCAACTACAAAATTTAAGTTTGTAATAGCAAAATAATTATTTTTAAATGATATAACTTCAAATTTGTAACTTTCAGATTTATTTCTATATATGTGCTATGAGACCTTGCCTTTTGCCAAATTTCATGATTCTAGGTCAACGGGAAGTATTCTATAGGTTTTGATTTCCCTGTGAAATCGCAAAATATGAGACATAAACGTTCATATCTTTTGATTGCTTTGACTTACAACTTTTATTTTTTTACAGACAAAAGAAACCGTAGACCCAAGTATTTAGTATTAATTTCAACTTGATACCTTAACGCGTTCTTGAGAAAAAAGGTCTTGACAGACGGACAGACAGACGGACAGACAGACGGACAACGAAGTGATCCTATAAGGGTTCCGTTTTTTCCTATTGAGGTACGGAACCCTAAAAACTAATAAGTAGGTAATGTACATAACAGAAAATAAATCAGGTGTTATGCTGAGTTTATTCGATGTCTTCATTGGCCGTGTTCCGTTACATTTTATATATTAGATTTATCAGCATCAAACGAGCTTATCTGCCTATTTTTTTTACTTTTATCATTGTAAGTACAACATTTCAATCATTTGATGCGTACCTGCATTTCGTTAGCTGTGCAGTTAAAGTAAGAATGATCGTTGGCCGCCTTGAACAGAACTTCTAATTAGTCAGAACTTCTCAGAAATTTATACACAAACCCCTAGTAAGGTGCTGTATAAAAAACTTACACTAAATGATATATTTATAGAGCTGTTAAAACTAAAAACTAAGTTTTGTGTTTTGTATATTGATACGAAAAATATTTATAATTGGCTGCACGCTGAAGTTTCATCTCCTATTCATTTTAAGGTGGCAAATCAGCGAATTTCACACAATTTGGATTAACTTTTTTTTGTTACCTATATTCAAGGAAAATCAAGGACATGTCGAAAAAACTTGGTCAAAGCATTTTATTTGTACTGTCACAATAGGCATGTGTCCTAATGTTTAATTTATTACAAATAACCGGCTTAGCGATGAATATTACTAAATACATTACACTTACTGAAAAAATAATTTGAATTGGCAGATAAATCTCTGAGATAATTATGAGCATTTAAAGTTTTAGGTGGGGATAGAGAGGGGATGTTCTATCCCTTTCTCGCAAAGCGTATGTTAGTATAGCATTTGTATGGTGCTCCTGAGCCGTGACGACACGGCTCAGTATGCGCTCTCTGTCTAGCATGAAATTAAAATGTTTTTTTTATTTATTTATGAACTAATTTTAATTTTGTTTATGATGATGTGCTCTATTTATATGATCAGCTTTTTTTATGAGGTAATAAAAAAAATTTTCATCATGCCTATTGCACTGACTGCAATAACATTGTAAAAAACCACGATTCTGTAACCACAATTGTAAAAATTAAAAAACACAATTCTGATTCCTTTCGCTACGTTTTTGAACGTAAGACTGTATCAGGTAGGTACCTGAAATACTTCAGTGAAATTTTAAAGGAAAATATTTTGATTCAGCTTCCTACAATATTATTGCAGCTGTCAGAGCAAATAAATGCTTGGACGAATTCAGGCGGTAATATAACTTAGAATTTACCTACTTTCATGTTATCACTATAAAGCCATTATGAAAGAGCTTTTTTTACATAAATCAAAATTTTCAGCACGAAATTTCATTTACAAGCAGCAATTTTTAGTAAAACACACAAATCAATGGCTTTGGCCTTCCTCTAACAAAGCTTATTACACAAAAGAAGGTAGTTTTATGATTGCATACTTTTTAAACATGATTATGTATTCATATGGTAACACGAAGGAGAATTTATCATAAATGAGAGTTTTGGCGCCAACGTGGAAAAAAACATGTCGGCTCGTTGGATTATTTTCCTAAACTTGTGTATTTTTGAGTGATAATGTGTACTAAATGGTTAATTATTATTCATTAAGTGTTCGTAAACGTGCTCGAGTGTGGTAAAGTGATATAACGAGGTGAAACGTATCTTTTCGTGTTGTTTCCAAAACTCCATAGGAGCCTCTTGTATAGTCTCCACCACTTTACAGGGCCATGAGTTTGACTTGACCGTGACTTACTTAGCTTGATTCTGACTGTGACTTTGACTTGTTTGACGCTATTAAGACTATGTAAGCTGTTTAAGATTACGAACGATTTAATTATGTATACTACATTTGAAATAGTTTTCATGGGATATTCAGCGCGGTATTCTGGACGTTTGAATCCCCAGATCTCGAATACTTGAAGTAAGAGAACGCATGAAAGTTTCATGTAGCCCGTGTTTACTCTAAAGCCTTTCAGTTGTTCAAACACAGTTGTGGGGCCCGCATACTTTTCTTACTATTTGAGACATTATTCTGGACTTGTGCTTTTACAATATAAAGGACGGCAAAAGCCGTGGTAGCCTATCTGGGAGACCGCTAGACTTGAAAGCGTGAATCCGCGTATTCAATAATCCCGGGCCCGTACCAATGAGCTCTTTGGAGTTTAATTTAAATTTAATGAGTGAGACTAAAAATAAACAATTGCGCATTATCTTTAAAATAACAATGAAAAAAGCTCGTTTTTTTCAATCTTATTGGCTATCCTATAAAAATCAACACGAAAATTGCTTTATACTGTTTGCAATGTTATTGGTTTTTTAAAATCTTACTCAGTGATTTCTTACTTTTTTTTTAATACATGCGAAAGAGTTAGCTATAGCCGTTAAGAGCAGCTTTAACTCACAGCTTTAACTGCACCTATCAGCGATTATTAAAAAAGGAACGGAATACTGTCCATGCAATATTCCGTACGGTTCTGACTTGTAGAAGTCTGGTGGCGCGGTGTTGGGTCGATTTTCGCCGGCCTGCTGGCCTGCTTCCGCGCATGGTGTATGTAAGTTAGCGTGAGCGAGATAGCACGCGATCACCATTGCCACTTACACAATAAGGCCTCAGTTCAAATATCTGTTCAAAAACACAATAATGGTCGCACTACCCGCATTTCGTACTGGATCCGTTTTGAGTACGTGGATTGATTTTCAATGAGCTACATATTGATATGCGAGCGATGGCTGTTTTTCTGTAATACTGTAGATATGGACACGGATGTTTATTTAATGACCAAACCAGAAAACCTAAAAACAGAACAAGTCTTAGTCAGGCAGCATCGTCACCATAGATAGACTCTACCACACGCGTATTTCGAATCTCTCCAGTGTCAAGACTGGTGACGAGGCGCACGAAGATAATTTAAAAACTAGTCATAGTCACAAGCAAAGTAAGTCACGGTCAAGTCAAAATCCTAGTAAAGTAGTGAAAACTGAACATCGTCATTTCATCCTATCATTTATCCACTGCTGGGACACGGTCTTCTCTCAGAGACAGAGGATGGACAAGTGCACGTCGGTGACAAATTTCTGTTCATTACCAAGTTATAACTATAGTAAACGCATTACCATCGTCAGGTCATAAATCATTGTCTGTCTATCTCGCTCGCACTTACAGATCGTATGGTATGACGTTTATTGCTCGACGACTCAGTTGGTAACGCGGTGACTATAGTAATTTCGTTACTTGGACGACCTTATCATTCGAACGGCGACCATCAGCTCACCGAATCGAAATACCATATTTTACTAAAGTTATATGATTATTTACGGGATATTTACCGTGGTAAGGTTGTGGAATGAGCTCCCGATATTTCGGCGCAGTTACATGCACCATGTTCACGGGAAGACTCTCCGGGAACTTTAGTGAACAACCGTGATAGTTTAAAACATATTTTACTAATTTTGAAGTCTGTTTTTTTAAATTGATAATTATTGTATTTTGTGGTGATACGGATCAGTGTGCGAGCCCGACTCACAGTTGGCGAGGTTTTTTTTAACGATAATCATTTTCTTTACTTCATTTATACTAGTAAAAGTTTTAATTAAACGTAACAAACTCAAGTTAGTCACGGTCTCAGTTAGTCACGTTTTCACGATAAGATCAAAATAATCTTCATGAAAACTGATATTGAAAATGTAACAGCTATCATGATTGGCATGAATTTAATTCCAAATTGATTTTAATAATAATTATATTAGAGTTATAGTGTACTTTGTGTATATGTGCAAAATTTAGACACAGATTTAACAATGCACTGGGTTACGCGGAGAAGGTGAACTAAGCCGAAACGGGTCCATAGTACCTACCCATAATGATTATGAACAAGTTTTATTATTTATGAGTAACTCTGAAATCGCGAATAAAAACAGTTGTTCCTTAGAAAACGGTCATTGACACGCGACAAAATGTTATGGAACATGTATTTATAAATTTTCAAGTTTTTATAAAAATTCTTTATTAGTTTTTATTACATATCGTGGTTTTAAGACATGGTTGTGACCATGTCTTAAAACCACGAACCACATTCACAGTCAATGTTATAGTCATGGTCAAAACTAAAACACGTTCTAGTAAAATGGTGGAGACTTTACTAAAGGCTTCTATGGCGTTTTGACAAACACAAAAAGACATCTTTGATCTTTCACCTCCTTATACCACATCGAGTACGTTTTTGAACACATTATAAAATAATAACCCACCATTAAGTTTAAAAATAATCAGTTTCATTATCAGTCTATCCTGTTCCCACTGCTGGGACACAAGCCCTGTCTCAGAGAGAGGGAGAGAGAGACAACCCTAATCTACAATGTTGGCCCAGTGCATATTGGTGAATGTCATTATGTCCTTAAACTTTTTTTCAGGTTCATGTACATACCCACAGATATACACAACCAGATCGGCAATATATTTTAGTGAAAGAGACAACTTGATATGGCTCAGCACAAGTACGAAAAGGACATAAATAGATTTTGTTGTCCTTATCGGCGTGACCTGTTTTTGGTACCTCAAGTGTCAAAATCTGTAATAATCAGTGACAAACAAAACGGGTCTGAATTATATTTATTGCCTTTTTTTGGTGATTAAATGTGATAAATGCGTGTTTCCTCTGAGAAATAATTGTAAAAGATATTTTACAATGGTTGGTTGTAGCATTTTGGGCTGCAAGAAGCGCAGTGAGCGAAAATACGATGAAATATCATTTTACACGTAAGTAAACATATAAAGCTTGTAACGATCACCTAAATAAATTCAGGATATCAATTCGCAAATATTTTATTCATAATTAGTCAGTTTTTAGGTCGATTTGTGGTCTAATTCTATGAATTTTATCAAATTATTCACTTAGAAAATAAATTATGAATGTTGCCAGTTTATGAAAGAAATTACCCACCGCAACTAACATAAATTATTCGTTCTGCAGGTTTCCAACTGATCCTGTCACATTGCTGAAAAAAGCTGGCACATTGCAAGAAGTGCAAAATACCGACCCTTTTATGCCCATATGAATATGGTGAATGTTAATATTAAATATATACTAATGAGGCCACAGTTATGAAGCTGGAAAAGCAAAAGGCGATTTCGGCGAACCGATTCAAAAAGCTACGCGCTGTTCGTGAAATTTGTACTGTAAACATTAAAGAGTCTATTTATCTAATTATTTGGAATGTTATACATAATTCCATTCATGAAAAAACAAAACTGACCAAGCGCGAGTCGGGCTCGCGCGCTGAGAGTTCTTTACAATCACAAAATACAAAAAGTTGTGCAAAAAGACAACATCACGCCCAGGCTGTCACCCATCCAAGTACCGACCGCGCCCGACGTTGCTTAGCTTAGTGGTAAACAGAAATTTGTCTCTGACTCGCACTTGGCCAGTGTTTATTATTTGTTGTTTTACTTATGTTCACTATAATCCGCTAAATTTGACGCTTGTACGGATTACCGTTTTTACACTAGAACAAATCCAAAAATACGTTTAACGTTTGTTGCATGGGGGCCCTTCCTTTGCCCTTCCGTTTTAACTCTGACTTTTTTTTTATTTTTAATTAATCATAAAAAATCATGCTATGGTTACTTTACAACCTTTTTTCTAGTACTATATTCTAATCCTAACAAATAATTATAATAAAAACGCAAGTAAGTTTGTAACTTTCTGTCTGTTTTTTTACGAGGAATCGGCTAAGTCATGGTATAATAATATACTCCGCCAGGTATAGCAATTCGAGAAAAAATGTTTACGTAGGCGTCCCGCAATGATGTCATGATGTTAATTTACAACAGGTTCGAGAGAGATGACGATACACCACGTAACATCTGATTGAATAAAGTGGCAACTGGACAGTGACGTCATTGCGGGACCACTCCCAGATTGCTAGACCTTGTTTTCTTAGATCATGGGCTAAGTCAAATTTTGTCAGGACGATAGGGTGTGTCATGAGGACAGACAACGTACTTTTCTTCCCAGAAAATTGCAGGTAGCTCCGCGGGTTGCAGCAGATAGTGTATAAAATATAAATATTTAAAAGGTAGTATTGTTTCCAAAGTACTAATTGAAGATTCACTACCCATCATAGTAGGTAAATTACCCTAACTTATAGCAAATCATTTTAATGTGGCAACACACCTTGTTGAAGCGAGAGGCACTGAGCTAGCCACGCTCATTGAAAATCTATAGGTAGTAGATCTGTGTACATACCGGTTTCTTCATAAAAAACTTTTTTGGATTTAAAAATAATACAAAGTGACAATAGGTAATTATTTTTTTATCAGCCCATCGGGCAGGCTCTAGCCTTCAAGGCCATACCGCCTAGGTAAGTTTATGTCACTTTGGCGCCAAAAAAAGGCGTGTGTTCTATGGAAGAATTGCAAACCTCCTTGGTTTTTTAAGTTAAAAAAAAACCGGACAAGTACTAGTAGGACTCGTGCTCTGAGGGTTCCGTTAGACGGAACCCGACCACACGCGGCGCACCCGGCGCGAGACCAAAAAAAAAACTAACTGAAGTTAAAATATTGAAAGACAAACTTAAGTTTGTAGTTTTTTTTTACTGGGCAAGTGCCTTTAATAACTAAACAAAATACAAGCTAAAACTAACACTACAAATACAGTTAGACTGCCCATAGACCGTTGAAGGTCTAAAGACAATCCAAATGCTCAAGCCCACTACCAGTTGGCAGCGTACCCAACATGCTGGCGGCATTACCACGTTGAATGGCAATATTAATGCGTTGAGCCAGAAACACGCCAGCATTTTGGTCACGCGTCGCATTAACCAGGCGCTCTGAAAGATTTTTGAAAATGAGGTGAGCTCCCGGTCCCCAAGGGCCCAATGTCTCGACCCCAAACGTCTAAAATATGTAACCACTGCCGAGGTTAGCATATTTGCGACGCTTGTGCTGCTCTGCCGAATTAGCAGCCGCGCCAGCCCTACCCTGTGTCTCAGGAAGATGTGACGGCGCCAAAGTATCGACACAAGTTGCGTCCCATACAAGGGGCCGCCCCAACCTCCAGGGCACAAGTGTCATACCGTCAGGCCTCTTTCCATCGTCACGCGCAAGACCACTCGGTTCGAGCACAGCTGCGACATTGGCGGTGGAAAGTGCCCTGCGTATGATGTCGTTCAGGCTAGCGTGTCGGCCAATACGACCAGCGCTTCTCGAGCAAGAGAGACCATGGTGACCGAGCTGGTCAACAGCAGTACCACACTGACAGCGATGGGCCTCACAGCACCTTGCACCCAAGCGTAAGCTGACAGCTAGACGAAATGCGGTTGGATCTAAAAGGCTACCTGTGTTAAAAGAGGGCATGGCTTGCAACCAAAGTCCCGATTCCCAAACAGAGACAGCAAGAATACGAGCGCAATCTGCAATACTAGGACACGTATCTAGTAGCGATTTCCATGCTAGTTCGCAGATCGGCCAATCCCACAGTCTCTGGGAAGACAACTTTGAAGTTTGTAGTTGACAATAAGGTTCTTCCATACATCCCAACTACAAAATGAAAGTTTGTAATAGCAAAATAATTATTTTTAAATACCTTCAAATTTATAACTTTCGGATTGATTCCTATATATGTACTATGAGACCTTGCCTCTTGCCAAATTTCATGATTCTAGGTCAACGGGAAGTACCCTATAGGTTTTGATTCCCCTATGAAATCGCAAAATATACGACATAAAGGAACCCTAAGAGCGCGAGACCAAAAAAAAAACTAACTGAAGTTAAAATATTGAAAGACAAACTTAAGTTTGTAGTTGACAATAAGGTTCTTCCATACATTCCAACTACAAAATGTAAGTTTGTAATAGCAAAATAATCATTTTTAAATGATATACCTTCATATTTATAACTTTCGGATTTATTCCTATATATGTGCTATGAGACCTTGCTTTTTGCCAAATTTCATGATTCTAGGTCAACGGGAAGTACCCTATAGGTTTTGGTTCCCCTGTGAAATCGCAAAATATGCGACATAAACGTTCATATCTTTTGATTGCGTTGACTTACAACTTTTATTTTTTTACAGCTGAAAGAAACCGTAGACCCAAGTATTTAGTATAAATTTCAACTTGCTACCTTTACGTGTTCTTGAGAAAAAGGGTCTTGACAGACGGACAGACAGACAGACGGACAACGAAGTGATCCTATAAGGGTTCCGTTTTTTCCTTTTGAGGTACGGAACCCTAAAAAGGTAGAAATACGCATAAATAATTTAAATTTGGTAGCAAAAAGTACCGTAAAATGGTGTTTAAGTACAAAACATCGCTCGCTGTTCAGTTATCGTGTTCCTACAAATTAAAAACAACACAGTTGTAATTGATTTTACTCATTTCGTAGGCATTGAACTTAGTTACTATCGACATGCGCTGGGAAATATCGTTTATTGTTATTATTGTGAGTTTTTTGTATAAAATTATCGCTTTAGAGACTAAAATCAACGGCCTTACTTACATACCAAAGGTCCAGAATATGGCGTGCCGATATCTCACCAGCACATAAAAAAAACATTTATTATAAAATTACTGTCTCATTTTGATAAAATATGTTCATCGGTCGTTTTGCGAGGTTATTATTTTAAAATATTTAGAACAAATTGTTGTTTTAATATTTTTAGGGTTCCGTACCTCAAAAGGAAAAAACGGAACCCTTATAGGATCACTTCGTTGTCCGTCTGTCTGTCCGTCTGTCTGTCCGTCTGTCAAGACCCTTTTTCTCAAGAACGCGTAAAGGTATCAAGTTGAAATTTATACTAAATACTTGGGTATATGGTTTCTTTTGGCTGTAAAAAAATAAAAGTTGTAAGTCAACGCAATCAAAAGATATGAACGTTTATGTCGCATATTTTGCGATTTTACAGGGAAATTAAAACCTATAGGGTACTTCCCGTTGACCTAGAATCATGAAATTTGGAAAAGGCAAGGTCTCATAGCACATATATAGGATAAATCTGAAAGTTATAAATTTGAAGTTATATCATTTAAAAATAATTATTTTGCTATTACAAACTTACATTTTGTAGTTGGAATGTATGGAAGAACCTTATTGTCAACTACAAAGTTAAGTTTGTCTTTCAATATTTCAACTTCAGTTTTTTTTTTGGACTCGCTCTCTGAGGGTTCTGTCCAACGGAACCCTCAGAGCACGAGTCCTACTCGTACTTGTCCGGTTTTTTGTTATGACCACAAATAAATGGGATGTCTTTAGCGAGGTGCGTAATTTACTTTTCTTTCACCTGCACATCTAACTACCGTGATAAAATCTACAAACTCAAAAAAGATCAATTCATCTTTTACTTGGCCAATGTCTCTTGGCTATCAGAGGTTTAATGTCTCCCATTAAGTTTAATTTAAAATCGCTTAATGTATGCAGTACATCAGAAAGATACTGGCTTAAAATAAAAATTGGCGGAATAAAACCGACTTGGTGAAAATAATTTTAAATGCTTGAGAAAAAAAAAAATAAAAAAAAAAAAGATGAATTAAACTCATTAACTTGAGTTGTTATTTTGAGTAGGTATATTTTATCACGGTAGGTAGATTGGTAGTGGTAGTTGAAAGAAAAGTAGATTACGCACCTCACTAAAGTTGTTAATTTAGTGCCTTCGCGCAATGACACTCGTGCATTAATAACTCACTTTGCGCTCGGTGCAATAATCTACTGTTGTTTCAGTTATATGTAAGATTGAGATAACTGCACCGTAATTTTTTAGATTTTTAATAGGGTTGCTTAGCATAAGTAACTTTTTAAAACTTTATTATTAAACTAGCGGTCCGCCCCAGCTTCGCATGGGTATAGCTTATAGCTTATGTCACCCGGGGATAGTGTAGCTTCCCAACAGTGAAAGAATTTTTCCAATCAGGTTCAGTTTCGGAGCCTATTCAATGCAAACAAACAAACAAAATCAAATCTTTCCTTTTTATAATATTAGTATAGATAACAGATCAATTAATTGTTCTGTGTTAACACATTATTTTTCCGCAACAGAGCAATAGTTATATTGCTCTGTTGCGGAAAAATTTACAATTCTTGTAGGACTGTCCATTTCCGATACTCCAGTCAATGTAGCAATATAGTTATTAAACGCATTATCATTTGAGTCGTCAGGTCATAAATCATTGTCTGTCTATCTCACTCGTACCCACATATCATTGTCTGTCTATCTCGCTCGCACTTACTGGTCTTATGGTATGACGATTATTGCTCGACGATTCAGTTGGTAACGCGGTGACTATAAAATACTTTTGTTTCAGTTATATTTAAGTCCAAAAGTAAGCAGCAGAACGGAACGCTTTAATGTTGAAGACACAAAGAACAGTTTTTATTGGAGAAGAAGTGAGTAATCAAAGCGCCAGTGACCAGTAGAGTAACTTTATTTTTTTATGATTTTGCAAAGAAAAATTTAATTTGTGTATGTTTGTATTCTGCATTTAGGAGCTGTTCACGCATTTTCGAGCCTTCTGAGCTTTTTTCCAAACTCCTCGCTATCCAGCAGTGCGTTATCGATCGATAAATTTGCCAGTTGAGATCTACAATTTCGATAAAATGCCAATAAATGGCCCGTACTCGTTATTTTATCGAATTTATCGACTTCAACTGTCAAAGAACCTTGTCAGATACCCCCGCCCCTCCTCAAAATGAAATCCTGGATCCTCCCCTGCTTCTGTTTATATTAATGAAACAACACAAACAAAAACAAAACAGCAGTCTATTACTGCAATAGCGCTAAATGAAGAAGAAAAAAAACAGGGGCCGAATTTTATTGAGAACCTTTCTCCTTTTTTGAAGTCGCTTAAAAAAATCATCTGCAAGATTTAATTCAGAAGATGAAAATCAGGTAGGTAGTAGGTACCACTGACAGTAAGTCTACGGCCCGTATAAATAAACGGAACACAACTTTTTTTTTCTTAAATCTTGTTTCATGTATCACCCAAGCACCGATTTTGAGAACTGGTTCGCATGAGTTGAGGGCTGATTTTAGTTTATTAATCAATAGTGACCTTGAGTTTCGTATAAAGGCCTAAGTAGAGATTCGCCTGGATCCGGCTTTACTTGGGAAATAGGGCCTACGATGATCACGCTCCGGATTGACGGGTCGGATGCACCTGCCTGACACAACTTTGTGAAGAATTTCATACAAGTTGTATGCAAGCAATTTGTGTTAGGAATTGCTTTAATCTAGGAAATAAAAGTCCATAATCAGGCTCCAATAATGTATTGCAAATCGCAAAGAATCACTTTATCAAATAAGCTCAATAACTCGACCGTTAACGAGTTCTATATTTAAATTACAGATATTTATAATTACTCTAAAGAACATAAATTACACTTTACATCACTTTAAATAATAGATATCTACCTTAGTATTCTAACACACTTTAGCACTGTTCACAACGACTCGCTCTTGCCGACTGCCCGAGACCACGCACCGAATCGAACTAAGCTCTAACACAAGTATATTTTCACTGATTTACTACAAAGCACTTATCCAACAGCCCTTCGGCTACAAATCCACAGCTCAACTGTCCTGACGGGTTTTTTATTATTTTTTATATTGACTTGTACTGTTGTCCTTTTGGCCTCTACAGCTTGACCGGACTAGTTAGCGAACGCAGAGTGCGTTCGGCATAACTTGGTTGCTTAAGTTTAGGGGCGACTAGCACAAGGGCACCTCGAAGGTACGAACCTCGGCATGGGCCGTCGCCGGGAGTGGGAATCAGACTTGCCCAGGCACCACAGAAGGGTTTGCCCTGGAGCCCTAACGGTTTGTTGAACTGATTGATTATTTGGAGAAAATCTAACCGATCTTCTAACAGATCCTGGGGGTCTAGGATCCCGCCGGCGGGATCGCTGTGTGTGTGTGTGCCTCTGGTAACCGACGCCTGTACCAAAAACGGAATATTTCCTTTTGCTAGGAGCAGTCGGATCGGGAGTCCTGACGGCCACTGAACGAACCAATATATACTTTCCCTCTCTACTTCAATTAATAATCTAAGCCCACCTACTTCAATCGGTTTTGTATTTGTGTATTTGTATTTGTAATAACAACCAATATATTCTCTTTGCAACCAATGACAAGTGACATTGTCTTTGACGCCACTTCTCGGTTGGCATTTTTTTTGGTTAAAATTTTCATGACCGTGGATTCAATGTCCTTTATTCGTAATATTAAACAGTTAACATAGTCTTAATAGTGTCAAACAAGTCATAGTGACAGTCAGAGTCAAGCTAAGTAAGTCACGGTCAAGTCAAACTCGTGCCCCTGTAAAGTGGTGGAGACTTTACAAGAGGCTCCTATGGAGTTTTGGAAACAACACGAAAAGACACGTTTCACCTCGTTATATCACTTACCTACACTCGAGCACGTTTACGAGCACTTAATGAATAATAATTCACCATTTAGTACACATAAACACTCGAAAATACACAAGTTTAGGAAAATAATCCAACGAGCCGACATGTTTTTTTCCACGTTGGCGCCAAAACTCTTGACGCCACTTCTCGGCTGGTGTTGTCATTAAAAATAGTATTGCCATGAAAATAAAACCCAATTCTACTAATACTTTTAAAGAATAGCTAACATTTGTTTCCCTACCCTAACGAAAAGTTTACGAGCTGGACTGTGTTTTGTTGCATTTCAGGTGATGCCGAGAAATGTGATCCTTTCGAGACGTACACGATAAACTGTAACCGATGTATTTGCAGCGCGGACGGCGTCCCTTACTGCACTAAAGTCGCATGCATTGATATGGTACGAACTCTAGCTGCGCCCTACGGCTTCATCCGCCTTAAAGCAACCTCCTTGGTAGCGACAGCAGCCTCCTTTGACTTAGATGTTTTTTTTTATAGCGGCGAAGTCCGCGTTTGTCCACCAACTCGCCTGTTGGTAAGCGACGATGTGATCGAAGATGAAGCACGCAGACTAAGAAGATACCTATTCACTCTGGCCTTGAAAAGGCCCAGTTATATATCTTACAGCCACACTCAGAGACGTTACTTAAGCTAAGGAATACTTAAAATTGCT
The DNA here is from genome assembly GCA_914767915.1 of Agriopis aurantiaria. Classification (NCBI taxonomy): domain Eukaryota; kingdom Metazoa; phylum Arthropoda; class Insecta; order Lepidoptera; family Geometridae; genus Agriopis; species Agriopis aurantiaria. The sequence continues at coordinate 3,813,399 of OU612003.1, forward strand.
CTGTCAACTTCTCGTTGACGAAAATTGTCACACATGAAAACGAGACAGAGCAATATTAAGTATTCCTTAACTTAAGTAACGTCTCTGAGTGCGGTTGTTAGGAAACAAGTAAGCTGGCAAGTTGTTGCAATCCGGATAAATAAGTAAAATCGAAACGTTTGGTACGTTTTTTTATCTTCTATTTTATAATATACTAGCAGATCTAACAGACGTTGTCCTGTCTTAGAAATGTCAAACACGCGAAGTCAAAATTGAAAATCTTATTTACCTTGGGTTTTAGTAAGGCCCTATTTTTTTTAAAAATATAATATAGCCTATGTTACCCGGGGATAGTGTAGCTTCCCAACAGTGAAAGAATTATTCAAATCGGTTCAGTAGTTTCGGAGCCTATTCAATGCAAACAAACAAACAAACAATCAAATCTTTCTTCTTTATAATATTAGTATAGAAGTATAGATAAATAGGCTACTGTATGATTATTGAAATTTCATTAACATAGTAGAAATTGAAATCGGTTTTTTAAATTGATAATTATATAATACTAGCTGTGCCCCACGGTTTCACCCGCGTGTTAAAATCTTCGTTATAAGTTTTCTGAAATTTCCCAATTAACTGCGCAATTTTCTTAATTTTTCTTTCCGTAAGAACCTTCTACATAGTTTTAAAAAACTTTAAAATAAAAGAATGTAATCGGTAAAGTCGTTCTCAAGTAGGGATGCATTTTTCTATAAATAGATATAGTATCAATGCTCCCTTGCTCTTATGCATAGTAGGTATAAACGAAATCTTTACTTGATAGTACATTTTTCCTAATAATTTTCTTCTTACAGATGTTACTGAGACTGAAACGGAAAAAATCAAGGTCAACTACCATGAGCACCATTAACTACGACTTTAATGATATAAATCAAATACAGCATTATTAAACTTTTAATATTGTGTTACTAAAGAAACTAATAATATCAAACATCTTTACCTTTTTTAAAGCTGTGTCTAACGCATCGTTCACACTACAGGGGCCTTACGGGCAAATTATATTGCGGCACCAAACTAACGTTAAATCCACTCAGTTGGAAAATCACGCGACCGCAAACCATATCTGGGCGCGTTAAGGTTCACACTCGCGTGATTTTCCAACTGAGCCGATTTAACGTTAGTTTGGTGCCGTAATAGCAGGTGTCCGTAAGGCCCCAGGCGCACTTACAAGCGTTCGACGCGAAACCTTTTTGAATACATTTTATTCTCGCCTTTATTTCCAAGACACTAAAGTTTTGACAAAAACAAATACGAAATTGCCAAGGCATATCTTGGTACCACGGTTAAACAATTAAGATCTTAAGAGCAATTGAAATAAGGGTGAGAATAAAATAAAGTCAGCGAATATCAATTTCAACCATGAAACGTTGTCGCCTTTTCAAGCCCTGATCGTCCGATAGAAAAATAAGCAGGATCCGAAAATAATAAAAATCATGCAGGGGGCTTAGTCCCAGATTTGATAATTTTCGAAAACTTTTTCGTTTACGTTTTGTTCCATACATTGCTGGGCTGAAAGGTATTCGAAAACTTTTTCGTATTGGAGTGAAGCAATCTATACCGCCGATTTTAGTTCCTCCGCGTTTCCGCTGGAGGCGCTTTACTAAAGTGTATGGAACAATACGTAAACGAAAAAAGTTTTCGTTAACTATCAAATCTGGGACTAAGCCCCCTGAAGCGATGCACTCTGCAAAATGTATCAGATAGACCGATAGACAGTCAACTTTGCGCCGATGTTCAAGGCTAAGAAGCTCTTAAAGCTTTTTGGTACATATTTCTATGGACTCCAACGTCCCAAGCTGGAACTGTTAAAAAAAGCCCTCAACTTCAAATAGTTTGCTCCTAATGTCTTCAACTAAGGTAAGAGGGGTGTCACCCATATCAGCCAGTTTTTATCCAAAACAAATTGCGTAATCATTATTTATAGATATTCACGGAAAATTTGTTGATTGGCAATAATAATCTATTTTTATACTCTACTACTCTATAGTCTATGACGTGGCCGTACGTTATCAATACATGTTATTCATTTATCACTATTTTGATACATTTATACATACATCATGTTTACCACAGAGCCATCTAATCAATATTAAAATCGATAAAAAGATCAAGGTCAATTAAAAAAAAAAAACTAGTGGTTCGCCCCGAACTGAGACCTCACAACCCCTATATCTTCGCAACCTCTCAAATGATCATGCTCATATTTAAATAAAAAAATTGATTTGACAAAAATTATCAACATGTTTAATGGCATATGGTGACTACATATGGTGATGACATATGGTACTGAGACGTGGTCCTTAACTGTTGGCTTTTTGACAAAATACACAGCGGGATATGGAGAGAGCTATGCTCGGAGTTTATTTGCGCGATAGAATCCGGAACGTAGATATTCGCCAAAGAATCCATCCTGGCATCCAGTGGATGCAGATGGCAGGCTGTCGTTCAGTGTGGAGGTTAAAGGACGTCAGCAGTAGACGTCTTCTGGGTGATGAAGATGATGAGATCAAAGGAGAGCAAGTTATCGTCAAAAAAATATACAAAAAAAAACTACACAGGAGCGCTGACTTAAAAAAAATATATAAATAATGGGCTTGCGTATGGCCACCATCACGCCTGATGTTAAGCGATGATGCGGTCTACGTTGGAGCACGCTTGCCTAGAAGAAACCGATTCACTCGTGATTTGAAGACACCCAGATTGTAATATACAGAATAGAGCTATGTTTGGCCACTAACTCGCTTTATGATAAGCGACGGTGTGACCGAGGATGTAACACGTTGATCTAGAAGAAATCTATTCACTCTAGCCACTAGAAGATGCCTAGATTGTAGTTCTCAGGAAATAAGGAGGACGGCAGGGAGTTCCATTCTTGGGCAGTACCTACGTATTATATATGACGATTCAAATCGTTGATTACGAATCTTTGGAATTTCCACGAGGAAGGTGGTAGTGCGCAATCCTTCTACTTTTCCTGTAGTAAAAGGGGGAGGGTGGAATAAGTAGGTCATGAAGCTCTTGCGCACACTCGCCAAAATGTATCCGATATAAAATAGACAGAGAAGCTACTTTACGGAGGTGCTCGAGGCTTTGCAGTTTTGTGGCGACTAGTTTGCTGTTACCAATCAAGTACATACCAGGTACACATACGATTCGACGTACTTAAAATAGAAAGTTCATTCTGCATAAGTAGAAAATTTTCCGATTGATTCGATTAGCACTACCAATCTAGCACCACTAATCTAGTAAATTATCTTTGGCACTACTGAGCAGTGGGCGAAGTACCTACGAATATTCGCTACGTAAAAAGTTGATCCTGTTATCGGAGTAACCAGCCTAATCTGACATGAAAAGTTTCCGTATCATTTATAAACAATAAACAAGACAAGTGCGAGTCAGACTCGCGCACTGAGAGTTTCGTACCACCACAAAATACAAAAGACAACATCACGCCCAGGCGGTCACCCACCCGATTACTGTATAAGTACTGTCATGCCAAGTTTGATGCTTGTACGTATTACCGTTTGACACGTACAACAGACAACAGATGGACTAAGACGGCTACCCAATGGCAAGGCCCAGGGGGAACCCGGGCAATAGGAAGACCACAAGAAAGATGGGCAGACGAGATAACAGCCACAGCAGAGAACAACTGGACGGACAAAGCACAGAATAGACAAGACTGGGAAGGTCTGGAGGAGGCCTTCACCCGAAGAGGGGTCCTCAACTTTAATCAATAATTAATAACTAAACTAATATTGTATAAACTGAAAACTACCATCAAATATAATTTAATTTAATTTTTCGAACTGTAATACTATGCAATAATAGTAACTTAAATACTACCATCAAATTAATTTAATTTAATTTTTAATTCTACTACTATGCAATAATTGTAACTTAAATGCTACCATCAAATATAATTTAATTTAAAAAATAATACTAATAATAATATTGTAATAATATGCAATAATAGTAACTTAAATACTACCATCAAATATAATTTAATTAAATTTTTAATTGTAATACTATACAATAATTGTAACTTAAATACTACCATCAAATACAATTTAAATTTTTATTTTTAATTGTAATGCTACGCAATAATTGTAACTTAATCTTTAATACTAGGCACTGATTATTATTTAATCTACAAATTTCAATATTATAATAACCATTAAGTACACTTAAAAAAAAACAACCAAATGCATGCAGGTGTATTTATTTATAGGTTGAGGAAATAAAAGGCTATTTTATTTTTATTTATTTATTACTTATTACCGTTATTACATTAGTGCAAATACAAAATTACGTTAAAAAATTATTTTTGTTTGGAGCCGCCTTTCAACTGGCTATATTCTATTACTTACGTTTCAAAAGATACAGCCGTTAAAAGGTGGGGACGGACAGACAGACAAACAGACGGACGGACGGACGGACGGAGGGACGGACGGACGGACGGACGGACGGACGGATGGACGGACGGACGGACGGATGGACGGACAGACGGACGGACAGACGTACAGACGGACAAACGGACAGACGGACAAACGGACAGACGGACAAACAGATAGAAAAAAAATAGACAGCGTAGGCTTAACACTGTTTTAAACTATCACGGTTGTTCACTAAAGTTATATGATTATTTACGGGATATTTACCGTGGTAAGGTTGCGGAATGAGCTCCCGATATTTCAGCGCAGTTACATGCACCATGTTCACGGGAAGACTGAAGAATGCGGGTGGTTCGTCGAACAGTTAAAAAGTTAGGTGCAGACATAACGATCTACCCTTTTTCTTAGTCTTTTTCTACGGATATCACTGGAACTCGAGCTCGAACCTAAGTCCCGACAAAACACACTCACTGTATCACTGCGTATAATATTTTGAACTTGATCTTTTATTTTTAAGGCAACCTAATTCTGGATTCCACGCACTGGCGAGTTGAAAACTATCACCCCGATTGAAATTCTGGCATTTCGAGATCTCAATAGTTTCCTTTACTAGCCTTGATATGTAATGGCGTTCGGTGGACAGGATTTCAGGGTGGCTATTGGGTTCTCGAAATGTTTTAGCGTAGGCTTAGTAATAGGGTCCCGTTTTCATCCTTTGGGTGCGGCTAATAAGCGGTACCCCTAATTATTAAAAACGTTTTTATTTTTGGCATATCAATATACCTATATACCTAACAGATGATATGATCCTATCTGTATTTACTTCGCTAGTGATAAAACAATATAACCGATAAATAATAATAAACAACAATATAAAGCGGTGTAAAACTACTGTTGCATACAGAGCAGTACAAAGTGCAGTGTTGCTGTTGCGTAATTTATGTAAATTGCAGCAGAATGGCTAGCTTAAAAATTGACGGTGATTGTGCTCAAATTAACGACAAACAAATAGAATTTATAAAAAATGTTATTGAAAAAAGAGGCTTTAGAAACAACAAGGTTATCATTGAACCACTAGGAAAAGCAGGTGACAACTATATGGCCAATGTGAAAAAAATCAAAGTCGAAGATGGAAATGGGGGTTCCTTCAAAATGGTGGTGAAAGTAGCACCCCAAGATGAAATGCAGAGAAAGTTCAATAAAACAGAACCATTGTTTCGTAATGAACACATTTTGTACACGAAGGTTCTGCCAAAATATACCCAGCTTGAAATAAAGTATGATATACAACCTCAAGACCGATTGAGGTACCCTATCTGCTACGGATCGTCCGATGAAGTTCCCAACGAAGTAATCCTTTTAGAAGATTTAAACGAATTTAACTTCAAAATGCTGAGCAGATATGAACCTTTAAATAATGATTGTGTAAAATCTGTCATAAGAAACTTTGCGTTACTTCATTCTCTCGGCTTTGCTTTAAAGTATAAAGAGCCTAAATGTTTTGATGAATTTAAAAATGGTTTGTTCGATATGTGGTCAAATGTGGACAATATGGAAGACGCTGAGGCTTTATTTAAGGGTCTGGAATTTAATATAGTTAGTATATTAGAATCCGATTACCATAAAAAAGCTGTTCAAGGAGCAATGATTGGCTCTTTTCATACATTTGGAAAAATCTCTAAGAGTGACATGAACTCCAAACATTCGATCATACAACATGGAGATTCTTGGACCAACAACTTCTTGTTTAAATTTGATGTAAGTATTCCAATAAATTGTTCTAATTATGCAAGTACATATACACTACTCCCTATTTAACTTACGATTTTCCACTGTTTCTACACCTAGTATTAAAAAATAGCGTATGTAAAGATGTATCCATACTTACGATGCATACCGACAATTTTTTTTACAAATTAGTCAAAATCAGTGGGTCGAACGTGAAAATTTACTCTCGTATTTATAATGTGTTTATGTTATTTCACTCTAATTCTGCTCTAAAACTGCGAAAATGCTGTTGACCCCCTACTGAATGAAGTTCTTTAGGTAAATCCATACAAACGGAGCCTGATTTAAACGCCTGTGCAATAAGTATTAAATAAAAGTTGCTACAATTTTCCTTGACCTTCTATATTATATTAGTTATTGTCAACTTTTTTTTGTGCCTTAAAGATGTTTATTACCAACGAATTTTTCTTACAGGGCGATACAGTCTCTCAATCTATCCTTATCGACTACCAGATCTCTAAAGCAGCAAATCCAGTTGCTGATCTACTTTTTATGATATCCATCAGCACAGACCACGAATCAAGAAAAGAACACTACTATGAGTGGATAGACTACTATCACAGCGAACTTGACAAAGCTCTATCGAACTATGGCTTAAAATCCAACTTCGTATACCCCAAAGACCAACTTGATGTTGACCTTAAGAGGTATGGGAAAGTTGTCTTCGGACATTCTATTATCATGCTAGGAATGATCGCTTTGAAACCCGAAGAAGCAGTAGTAATGAAAGAAGCAATGCAACAAGCAGATATGGAGACGTTAGTGATACAATCTAGTTCCGCAAATTCAAAAGACCCAGAAACAGTCGCAACGCTTAGGAAGAAAATTGAAGACCTTATCGACAGCTACCACGACTTTGGGTTGTTGTGAATAAAAGAAATTTTAATTATGGTTTTGATATCAGGTGTAGATGTACATTCCATAGAAATATTCCAGTATACAAAATTAATTTCTAGTGTAGGTTGAAAATATTTTCACAACCTATATACCTTCAGATAAAGTTAAATAAGATTAAGAGAGACTTCAAATTCATGACCATCTACAACATATTTCCTTAGCAAAAGCAACAAATTTCGGGTGTTAGACTCTTTGCATCGTCTTCTTGTTTAGTTTCCTCTTGAACAAGAACCAGATGATTATGCCAAATGTTAAATCAAACACAGCAAATTTTAATCAAAAAGATTACCCGAAATCGCTAAAAACAATAATAATCTGTTACCAATAAATACCTAAAGTTTTTTATGACTCAGTGGTTATTGATACGTATTTCCAATATCAATGATAAGAAATGGTAACGTTTATCGAATCAATAATATTACTGTAGTGAAATAAGGCACAAAATCAAGGTCAACTAAGTACATCCCAAAAACTTTTTTGGAAACTATAATAAACACGTCAATCGCATCCATGTAAAGCTGTACCCAAAATATATCAGTTTGTTTCTAATTAGTGTACCTCTTCTATTTTAAAAGCTTTTAAGTAACTTGGAATGTATGCACATCGAATCTGCACGATCTAATTCCTTCCTGCCCATTTTTCTATCGGACTGCCAGAGCGGGCACGAAAAATCGTCACTGCTTTTGGTTGATATTCCGAAAACGCGTACGAAGCGCTTTTATTCCACATTTATTGTGCGAACTGCTAGTCTGCGCTGTGGATGCTGTGGAATGCGCTGCCTGAATGGGTGTTCCCCGATGGTTACAATCTGGGTGTCTTCAAATCACGAGTACCAGTAATCGGAACCAAACAGGCAGCGCATTCCACAGACAAGCAGTTCACATCGTAAAAGTGGAATCAAAGCGCTTCGTTCGGGTTTTCGGAATATCAACCATAAAGCAGTACCGATTCGTCGTGCTCTGTCTGGCAGTCCGATAGAAAAATGGGCAGGAAGCAATCAGATCATGGAAATCCGATGCAAACTCTCCGAAATGTATCCGTGGACCTAGACAGCAGCGTGGACCTAGTAGTATCCTGAAAGTATTATTAAATTGGACGCGTAGGACGTTCGAGAGCTTTTTAGTAATGTGTAAAAAAAAAAAAAAAAACGAATGGTAACAGTTCGCCTTTACAAGGCGACCACCGTCAAAGTCTCTCCATAATACCATGTGAGGCGCAAAAAAACTATGAATGAAGTTATTACTCAGCCAAGCAGATTGGCTTATACAGCGTTTTGCATTTCAACTGATTAATAAAACCGGCCCAGTGCGAGTCGGACTCGCGCACTGAGGGTTCCGTACCACCACATAACTTGTTGGGTACTAGAGTACAAAAAAATTGTGCAAAAAGACAATATCCTATCAACGCCCAGGCGGTCACCCATCCAAGTACCGGCCGCGCCCGACGTTGCTTTACTTCGGTATTCAGAAATTTGACACCGACGTGCACTTGGCCATTGTTTATTATCTGTTGTTATACTTTAAAGTGTGTACTATAATCATGCCAAGTTTGACGCTTATACGTATTACCGTTTTTACATTAGAGCTAATACAATTAATTCGTCGCTTACCAACGGGCGAGTTGGTGGTCAAACGCAGACTTATCAGCGTTAAAAAAAAAACGTTTATTGTATGGGACACCCCTTTTGATTTTAGTTTTAGACTTTTTAATTATTTATTCGTTAATCCGCCGTAACATTACATATTCTGTGAAAATTTCAACCGGCTATCTATTACGTTTCGAAAGATACAGCCGTTAATAGGTAGGACAGACAGACAAACGGATAGACAGACAGACATCGTAGGCTAAGTAATAGGGTCCTGTTTTTACCCTTGTAAAACCGACTCGCACTTGGCCAGTGTTTATTATTTGTTGTTTTACTTGTGAGTACGTTTACATATTAATGTTTTCATACTAGAGTGACGACAAAAATACGTTAAAAAACACGTGTGTTGTATGAGGAATCCTGTTATTTTTGTATTATTTCTTAATTTATTCCCCAAAAAATTACATATCTATTCTGTAAAAAAAATAACAATCACTGGATATTTATTACAGTTCAAAAGTTAAACAGACGCGGTAGGCACGGAACCCTAAATAGAATAGTAGTTACCTAGGGATTGTGTGATTAAAAGTGAGTATAATATATGTTGTTGGCTGATAATAGAGGGGAAAAAAAACAATAAATTCTTTAGTTTATCTCTATTAATAAAATTTAAATTTCATAATGCATTTTCTTGCTCTCGTTATAATTATATAAATTATCATAATATATTATTCTACTCGAACAAATACTCATATTTATACAGTTGAATAATTAGATAAGTCCAAATTCATGACAACTATCCACAAGACCTTCTAGTCTCTTTTTAATGATGGCTAGAGTTTCCGGGTCTTTAGTGCCAGCCGAAAGTCCCTCCATCATTTTCTCTGTATCAGCTGAATCAAGCCCCTCCCTTATAACTGACGCATCTTCAGACTTCAACGAAAGCATTGAAGCTAGTAAAATTGAGAGCCCAAAGTTTATTTTCCCGTACCGTTTCAGATCAACGTCTAGTTGATCTCTAGGGAAGACAAAGTTAGCTTTCAGGCCATAGTTTGCCAGGGACTTGTCCAGTTCATTGTGATAATAGTCAATCCAGTCGTGAAAATGTATTTTTCTAGTAACGTGGTCTGTGCAGTTCAAAATCATGTAAAGAAGATCTGCAGCCGGGTTGGTTGCTTTAGAAAGCTGATAGTCAATCATGATAGACTCCAAGAGAGTCTCGCCCTGCAACAAAGAAAAATAAACACATTAAATGCAATGCAGTTTTAAATTATTTGGCACTTGCAATAATTGTAACGCAGGTAGTACAAAAGTGTGTGTGTTAAAAAGATACATATATTTTATGAATTCAATTATTATAAGATGGTTTATGTGTTAAGGAAATAATTGAGACTGATAGGGCCATTTTGGGAAAGGAACACGTGCGTTGATTGACATACCATAATAATCTATACTACACTAATATTATAAAGAGGAAAGATTTGATTGTTTGTTTGTTTGCATTGAATGGGATCCGAAACTACAGAACCGATTTGAAAAAATGTTTCACTGTTGAGAAGCTACACTTTCCTCGGGTGACATAGGCTATAATCTAAGCCCGTGCGAAGCTGGGGCGGACCACTAGTAAATAATAAAACGGTAGGTAGAATGGTAGGTAGGTAGAGACTGCTGCTGCTGTAGAGAGAGGGAAACGCTGGATGCAGGCCGCTTCCAACTGGCCTATTTGGAGATCGATGAGGGAGGCCTATGTCCAGCAGTGGACGTCCTATGGCTGAAATGATGATGATGAGGTAGAATTCCTTAAGCAAATTATGATTATGACCAAATTACGAGTAATATTTTTGTAGCGTAATGATCTTTTTGTAAACCGAGGAATGATAATGAGGTAAGTATTATAAATATTATCAGTTGATGATATGTTCATTGTTTGTAATAGTTTATTTGAAGGTTTAATCTGAGATAACAATATTTGTGCACTTTGACCCTTATAAGAACTTTAAAAAAGACACAAGATAAACTTACATCAAACTTAAACATAATGTTGTTGTTCCAAGAATCACCTTGTTGTATGATCGCATGCTTGTTAGTTTTTTCGTATTTTGCCATTTTACCAAGATCTTTTAAAGCTGCCATTAGAGCTCCATTTATCGCTTTTTTATGGACATCATTGTCTACTATGGAGTAAGCATTAGCTTCCATTTGTTTAAATTGTTGCACAGCCTCTTCTTGACTATCCAACTGTCCCCACATATCAAATAAGCTGTTCTTAAACTCTTCCAATAACTCCGGCTCCTTATATTTCAGCACGTACGACAGGGAGTGAAGTAACGCAAAACTTTTTAATACAGATTTTACAGAATCAGGACTTAGGGGTTTAAACCTGTCCAGCATAATAAAACTAGATACGTTCAAATCTTCCAAAAGAATGACTTCATTGGGAGCATCTTCTGATGATCCGTAGCAAGCAGCGTATCTTAGTCTCTCTTCAAGAGGAACCTCAGCAGCTATTTCAAGTTGAGTAAACTTTGGAAGTACCTTCGTGTACATTATATGTTCGTTACGAAATAAAAGTTCAGTGTTTGTCATCTTTCTCAGCATTTCATGTGTTGGCGCTACTTTAGCCACCATTTTGAACGTACCCCCCTTACCATCATCGACATTAATTCTTTTCACGTTGGCTACATAATTATCTCCTGCTTTACCGACTGGTTCAATAGTTACTTTGTTATTTGTATATCCTCGTTGCTCAATTACACTTTGGATGTATTTTAGTTGATGTTCACTTATTTGAGATAGATCACCTTCTATTTTAAGCCCGGCCATGATGCACGATTGCACACAAATTACTGTGGTCCGAGAACTTTGATAAGCCGTTTTATAATATTTTGTTTTATCAGTAGTTGATAATGGATATGCTGGTGTAATTATAATTGGTAAATAAAAAACTAATGACTGACAGACTGAATGAATCGTCAAAAAGTGTTTTCAATACAATACAATATTACAAAAAAGTTCAAGGTAAATAAAATAAATATTAAGTGTGCTACTGAGAGTTTTTTTTTTTTGTAATAACAGATAAAAACAGTATTGAAAATGTTTTATATCGTATCTCTGTCTCTCTCAGCAACACACCTTTAATCAATTAGATTAACGATAAGATTTGAAACGGAGGTTTTGTTTAGCTTTGGTTGTATCGGTTTTCCACGATATTTGAATATATAGTAATATTTTGCTACTCATCCTTATAGGCAAATATCACAGCTAACAACCCAAATATATTATTATGTTTTGGCTAGAGTATTTAAATGTGGATTCAAATAAATTTATAGGATAGTGCATTGAGTAGTTATGAGAATTTAGTCCAGCTTTTTTCACTACTGTCCAAAAAAGAGTGTTGTGTTTGTATGAAAATGGAAAATATTTTTTTCGGCCGTTTCGCAGAATCCTTTCTTAGCGGATCTCCACACCCTACGCTACCTGTCAAATTTTAGCTTCGTAGGTCAAGTGCTTTTTGAGATTTCGTGATGAGTGAGTGAATGATTTTTTTAGATTTTTTTTGGATGCGTAGATGAATTTCGCTTTTATATTTATATAGATTATCATTATCTAGTGATAATGATAATCACTAGAATCATAGCAATCATAGTTGGTAATGATAATCACTAGAATCATAGTAATCATAGTTGGTAATGATCATCACTAGAATCATAGTAATCATAGTTGGTAATGATAATCACTAGAATCATAGTAATCATAGTTGGGTATCTGGGTATATACCTAGTGGTATATACTTGAGTAAATATAAATTCATTTCCTAGTATATTACTATTATTAAAGCCATGGTAGCTTAGAGTAGATAAAGTATTTATAAATATTATTAGTCGAGTGTTTTTAGAAAGTTGTACAAGTCTCTTTGGCTTGTACTCTTTCTTGAACAGACCGTTCTTGTAGATTGCAGTGTTTGTTCACCACGTTGTAGACATGATGGTACGGTGCATGTAGTTAGGTCGGGCGTGCGGGATAGTAGGGCGGGAAGAAATCCTTACTAATATTATAAAAGCGAAAGTACCTCTGTCTCTCTGTTTCTCTGTCTGGATGTTTGTCAGCTATTCAAGACGAAACCGCTAAGCAAATCTTGGCAGGATGATAGTATACATCATATGGGCGGATATAGGGTACTTATTCTCCCAGAAAATGCGGAAAAACTGGAAAATCGCGGGTAACACCGCGGGATTCAGCTAGTAAAAAAATCATTTTGAAATGTTTTAATCAAACTTGGTAATAGTTCTCGCCCTACTTTAAAATCCGTGTATAAATATTATTTTGTTATTTGTAGTGGCGCAATGTTTGTGTTTAGTGGTTTTTTAAGGCGTTTTAAATGATAATTTCTTTTTGCACGTGGTCTATTAGTTAGTTAATTGGCGTTACTCCAATTTTCTTAGTGTGCGTGAAAAATAAGTAAGGATGCAATACTTACAATTTTTACTTTAAGTGGTGTAGCGGTACATTGACAAAATTTTGTGAAACACGAAGACATTTGAACGATAATTGCACTAAAGCATGTCTCCCTTGTTAGTCTGATCTGTGTTGTTACCAGTCAAACTAACCTACAAAAAATAAGAATCACGCTGACAATTGTAATTATAATCTTTAGAATGAATTACTCAGATAAACAATTTTTATTTTATTATTCAGGTATAACACACGGAATTAGATTATTCCTACGTAAAAGACAAGATAAGCTATCCATGATCAATTTCATAACTTAAAAAACTACAAGCAAGTATTAAATATTATAATTTGAGATAGTAGAAAAATATACTGCTAAGGTTTGTTGTGAAAACTAAAACATATAATTAAAGTTTTGAAGTATTCATAGATGTTATGTGCTTTCGAAGCATTTTTAACCGAATTCAAAAAGAAGGAGGTTATCAATTCGACTGTATGTTTTTTTTTTTTTTTATTACAATTTTACGGCACCCAATTCGAAATTTGACTAGTGACATAATTTAGTACTTAAAAAAAATTATTTTATTATGTGCAATTTCGATGCCATCGCTCAAAAATGGTGAAGGAAAACATCGTGTATTATTAGTTTAACCTGTCTGTATCTGGGTGTCTATCTGGGGTATCGTAGCTCAGAAACAGCTGAACCGATTTGGATTTCGTTTTTTGATGTAAAATCTTCTTTAGCCGCGTTAAACGATGTGACAAATTTATTGGTTCGCGTCACCGATATCTTAATGTGACTTGTTACGCGTGCAGACTGAGTTTTAAGTTTTCACTTCTGTCGACAGTCCTCATGGCTGCCTTATTTTTTTGTTAGAAAGTTGACTTGATTTTTTTAGTTATATTTTATTTTATTTTATTTTATTTTATTTGGAAAACATACAGTGATAAATAACTAAATTACAGATACATTGTATAATTAAACACCATTTAGCAGTTTTCGCATATTGAAACAATTTTTGCACATGGAGATGAATAGAAAGATATTAATATTATGATACAATAAAAAAAACAAAATAGGTATATTATACTATTTTATGCTAACACAAGACAGTCAGGGAGACACACCAAACCAGCTTTTACTAATATGTTGTCTAATTGAACTCAAGGACGTATTGAACAAGTCAAAGTCGGGGAAGTCTTCCAGTGTGTTTACGGAGTTAGATGCTCTTATGAAGAAGGAGTTTTGCCTGTAATTAGTCGCACTAAAGGGTATATTTAAACATTTAGGATGTCTTACAGATATTCTGGGGACGTTTAAATTAATGTTAGAGAGGAGATGTGGAGAGTCAACATGACTTTGCGCTATTTTAGTTAAAAATAGGATATCAGCTATTTTGCGTCTCTCACGGAGTGGTAACATGTGATGTCTCCTGCATCTCGTCTCATAATCATTGTCATATTTTTTGCACTTGTACTGAAGATATCTAACAAATCTACGCTGGATTGATTCTAGTCTGTTGATATATATATCATACTGAGGGTTCCAAATATGTGAGCAATACTCGAGTATGCTACGCACATACGTACAATATAGCGTTTTGATAACTTTGATACTAGAGAATTGGGAACAGGATCTTTTGATAAATCCCAATTATGATTCAAGAAAATCTGTTCTGCCGTTTGAATATTATCAGCTCTTTTAACGGGGTTAAAAATATATTTATCTATACTAATATTATAAAGAGGAAAGATTTGATTGTTTGTTTGTTTGGATTGAATAGGCTCTGAAACTACTGAACAGATTTGAAAAATTCTGTCACTGTTGGGAAGCTACACTATCCCCGGGTAACATGGGCTAAATTATATTTTCAAAAAAATAGGGATCCTTACTCCAATAATGTAACCCAAGGTGTAAAAAATAAGAATTACAATTTAGACTGCATGTTTGACAGTTCTACAGAATGAATACTGACGCGATAAATATCGATTAGAGACTAGACGCTCGATATTTATCGACGATACTAGATACAGATAGTGGATTTCTGGATTTCAATCCAGCGAAATCCAGCGATCCGTATCACGATACGTGATACGCTATACTACACACTTGATAAATATCGTGATCCTGGATTATGATCCAAATATCGCGATACATATCGAGCGTATAGCATTCGCCTAAGACAGGAAAACGTCTGTCAGGTCAGCTAGTTTATTATACGGGAATAACGTAAGATCACGGTTACTCATCATCACACATCAGCAGCCATAAACATCCACTGCAGGACAAAGGCCACCCTCTTACTCAATTTAATGTTTCAACTGTATTTTGTTGTTTTTTTTTACACTGTAGCCAGCCAAATCTTCTATCCGACAGGAATCAAATTGAATACGTATAGGTACCTATTGAAGAAACTATTTAAAATGGCTAATAAAGTTCTGAGATATTAACGTTTAATATTAATAATGTTTGGGTCAGATTAGGAAGGGAAGTTTTGTCCTGTTCCCGCAAAGTAAGTATGGCCATGTATGGCGTGACTCGTGACGTCATTCGTAAGTATAGTGCACTCTCTGTCTAGTCGAAACATTAAAATGTCTTCATTTTGAACACATTACAATTTTGTTTTCGGAGATCGGCTCTAAGTTATGGTCAGATTTTGTGTAAGACAATTTAAAACATCTGCTCGGTAGCAGATTAGAAGACGTATTCCACAAAATAAAAACAAATCATCCTTGGGTGTTTGTAGACAGATGCCGCCACCGCCTGAAGGCTCATCAACACATCATAGATCAGTGGAAATCGCACACTGTGCGATTCATAAGATCTTACTTGCCTCACACCTGCAAAAAGTGGAATGAGCTACCTTCCGCGGTGTTCCCGAGAAGTTACAACATGGGGTTCTTCAAAAGGCGAGTTAATAGTCTTATAGGGTCGGCAACGTTATTGTGATGCCTCTGGTGTTACAAATATCCATAGGCGACGGTGACTGCTTACCATCAGGCAGCCCATCTGCTTGTTGGCCACATATGACATTAAAAAAAAAAACTTCGGTTATCTCTGAATCTAGGCAAACAATTAGTATTCAAAATGCTCCGTATACCTATGTTAAATCTAAATACAATAAAACACAATCTTAATGTTTAATATTTTAATAAAATCTGTTTATATTATAAACAATACTAACAAAACATTTATTTATACTGACCGGCAAGAATCTTGAGCAAAAAACGATGTAGTACGAGATATGTTGGGACAAGTAACGTACACCCTACAACCAATCGCACGGAATCGCATGGTCGAAATCCTATCATGCCTCATTCGGTCCAAAGAGACCTAAAAATCCGCTATAGATTTGTCATAATATTACGCTTGGCAAAAGATTTTGAGCATGTGGCTAGAAGCGAGCCGAAAAATATAAATTTATAATTATAACATTCCATTGATCAATTTTATTATATTTTATTGCTTATTATCGGTCAAGATCATAATTTAAAGATTAAACTAGAAATCTAACTGATTAAATCACACACATTTAAAATATATAAAATTAAAATACTTTGTATCATGTTTTGCAAAGATTTTTCATACTATACTAGATCGTTGATGTTTTGCCTAGTAGATGTACCAATCTAGAGAAATGCCATAAAAATACCGTAATTATAAAGTTTAAAAATCTATACAATAATGTTGAATTAAATTAAATAGTCAAAACAATTTCATGAACAAGTAACATATAGATTACCATATAGATACTTCTATAATTGCAAAATATATAATACTAGCGGTCCGCCCCAGCTTCGCACGGGTATAGATTATAGCCTATGTCACCCGGGGATAGTGTAGCTTCCCAACAGTGAAAGAATTTTTCAAATTGGTTCAGTAGTTTCGGAGCCTATTCAATGCAAACAAACAAACAAACAATCAAATCTTACCTCTTTATAATATTAGTATAGATGACTGCCGTAATTAAAATAAATAAAGATGTTTGCCAATGTTAAAACAAATAAATAATCTAAATCAGAGCTCCCAACAACACACCACTACTAACATTATATTCTACGTTTACAAAATACTACAAATTACACGTGCAGAAGTCCAAACTCAAGATAACTGTCGATAAGTCCTTCCAACTTACTCTTGAATAGCAAAACTGTGTCCATATCCTGAATAAGTATAGCCTGTATAGCATTCTCTGAACCCTCGTTTAAATTTTCGATTGTGGTATTTTCCATGGTTTCTTTGAACTTAGTAGCATCTTCAGCTTTTCTGATAATGAAAGAGGAGACCATTATTGATGTGGCTAGCATGAATTTTGCATATCTTTTCATATCAGCATCTAATTGATCTCTAGGGTATACAGAAGAAATTTCAAGACCGTAGTGCTTAAGAGATTTTTTCATCTCACTGTGATAGTAGTTAATGAATTCGTGATAGTGTTTTTGTCTTTGCTCGTGGCTGGTACTGTTGAACAGCATGTACATAATATCGAAGGCAGGGTTGCTCTCTCTTGCCATCTGGTAGTCGATGAGCACGCAGTTCTTTGGTGTTTCAGCCTGAAAACCATAAAAAACTATATTTTTAATAAGTGTACGTAAGCACATGATTATTTATTTTAACATGTATCTATATAAGGTAAATACTTCGGACAGAGAAACTGTTTTCCTGAAAAATTACTTTCTTTTGGTAGTATGTTAGTAAAGTGATGATCTCTTTTATAATACCACACAATTTCGTTCATAAGTAAAGTTGTTTGAAGGAAAGATCATTATTATGATGATTTCTTAGGTTTTGTAATATATTTAATTTTTAAACAAGCTACGTTAAAACATATATTTAAACCTAAAAATACTACTGCTAAAAATATTATATTTACAGAAAAAGAAAATAAATAATCCGTTTTTTTTTTTTGTTAGATGAACAAATCGCCATCGTGCGGTCTTTGTAGCGCCATCTTAGTATTTATTTTATAATAATGTTTGGATTGTTGTGTTGTTTTTTATGTTATTTTGTCTGTTTGACACCATTGCCATCATCTTTAAAATCGAAGCAAAGCATCGGCGTGTGTAAAAATAATTTTTGGGATCCTTTATCAATGCAATAAGTTATAACACAGGTTAATCTTTTATAGGGTAAAAATTTAATTTAATATTACAAAAAATGCGTCTGTCACACTGCGCTTCTAAGTTGCAGATGGTGAGAAGGATGCACATAATAATATCATCATGTTCTTGCACGTGCGCTTTTGTTTTTAGTTGAACATGTTTAACCACAGAAAAGAAAAGAAATAAATTGCACATAAATTGTTAATGAAATGTGTATTAGAACGACTGTCAAGACATTTTTGTAAGGTTGTAGTAAGTAGAAAGTTGCCAGTAGCACCCATATAAACTAAACCTCAGTCATTCGAAATCAGTTAGCAACTATGACGCGGAGTTCGACGCTTTGATCTAAATAAGAATGTGAAATATGAATGTTTTCTGTGGGCTTAACCACACCATCTGCAAGACATATATATGACGAGATCATGGTCTTTAAGATATAATAAACATTTTTTTACTGTAATTTTTATTCGTTTTATTGCGAAAACTGAAGTTGTTTTCAAACAACATCAGTAACGTATCAGTATTGCTCACGTAAGATCAAACTGTTTATTCCGAGTATAGTTTCATTATGAAAACTGATGGTGTTTGAAAACAACTTAAAATATAAATATAGATAAATAAATTCGAAAATATAAATAAATTCGTGAAATATAAAAAAATAATATATAGATTACTCACTTCCATTTGAAACAAAATGTTATTGGTCCATCCATCTCCTTGTTGTATGATCGAATATTTGGAATCAGTGTCAACTTTTCTAACTTCCGTGGCGTGGTGTACTATATTACTAACACTTCCTTTTATAAACTTGCTGTACTTTTCATCTTGTATTATTGCTAAAGTATTATCTTCCATCTGCGTGAAAAACATTTTGATATGATCACGCTTTCCCATCTCCCCCGTCATCATATCCTGAAGCTTTGATTTCAAATCTGCAAACATTTCTGGTTCCTGATGTTTCAATACATAAGACATGGAGTGATAAATTGCCAAGTTTTTCAACACAATTTTAACACTATCGTTGCTGAGAGGCTTGAATCTGTCTAACATGATATAGTTATCTTCCTTCAAGTCTTCTAACAAAATAACTTCGTTTGGAACTTCTCTGTTGGAGCCGTAACATTCTGCAAATCTGAACCATTCTTCTTTAGGCACACCAGCATTTTTTTGCAGCTCTCGAAACTTTGGCAGTACTTCTGTATAAATGACGTGCTCATTGTAGAAAAACATTTCTAAGTTTCCCATTTCTCTCATCATCTGAATCGTAGGTGCCAGCTTAGCGATCATTTTGAATGTGGCACCATTTTCAGTAATTACTACTCTTTTTACATTAGCGATGTAGTTATCACCAGCTACGCCGACTTGCTCGATAAACACATCTGGCCCTTTAAACCCTCTTTCATCCAGAACATTATCGATAAATTCAAGCTGTGGTTGGCCAATAGACTCAACGTCACCTTTAAAATTAAATCGACCCATATTGCTTAAGGTATATAATTTAAATAAAAATCGATTGAAACGAGCGCTCGTTTTATACACAATATTTTTATCTATCGTAGCTGACGATAAACAGTGTTTAATAAGTAATTTGTTGTTCTTATATTATAAGTACGTATAATTGAAATGATTAGATAAAAAATGGCTGCGAGTCTCTTTATTATTACACAAAAATCACATTTTAGACTTTCCACTACAATACGTAGTTGTTTAATTACTATTGCATTTTTGCAATTTATATAAGACATTTAGCAACTATACATGCCGACCGTGTTTTAAAAATAAATTTGTAGGTTGTCTCTATCGCTACTTCATACAGCTCTTGTATTCCACGCAGATTTTGTCGCAGCCATAAAATGTTTCCGTAAACCACACAACTCGTCATTACTCCGTTTAATACAATAATAACGTTCAAATTTAGATATCACTAATCAAATCCTGCACACGGACTTTGTATCATCATAGATAAACATGTATCATAAACGAAACGAAATGCGCAGGATTTGCAACCACTGTGTACAAGCCGATGGTTCCACATTAAATAGAGCCTGAAGTGAAGACCAGTCGATTTGCCGGTAGTATTAAGCAAGTAAGTATACCGCATCTCAGCTTAAAATTAAAATATTTATTGCAAATTGATCAACCACGTTCAGAAAAATTGCACTCGATTCCCCTCTTATAAATATCTGTTCGATCTTCCATATATAGGCCATTGGTTGGTTGTGTGAACTTAAATAAAGTAACTGCGTCATCGTTTTTTCTTAATCTTTCTCAGGGTGTATAACATGATACTTGAAGCAAATGTAAATGAACTAGGTAGTCTGCCAAATGTCTTTATGTCTGCGCCTAGCCTTTTCCGCGCCAATTGTTGCGCTCGCGCCTGACGATATGTTTCGGCTGCGTCACTTGAAAGCTAGTTTTAATTTCAAACTAGGCGTGTTCAGCCACAACATCGTTTTTAGGGTTCCGTACCCAAAGGGTAAAAACAGGACCCTATTACTTAGCCTACGATGTCTGTCTGTCTATCCGTTTGTCTGTCTGTCCTACCTATTAACGGCTGTATCTTTCGAAACGTAATAGATAGCCAGTTGAAATTTTCACAGAATATGTAATGTTACGGCGGATTAACGAATAAATAATTAAAAAGTCTAAAACTAAAATCAAAAGGGGTGTCCCATACAATAAACGTTTTTTTTTTAACGCTGAAAAGTCTGCGTTTGACCACCAACTCGCCCGTTGGTAAGCGACGAATTAATTGTATTAGCTCTAATGTAAAAACGGTAATACGTATAAGCGTCAAACTTGGCATGATTATAGTACACACTTTAAAGTATAATAACAGATAATAAACAATGGCCAAGTGCACGTCGGTGTCAAATTTCTGAATACCGAAGTAAAGCAACGTCGGGCGCGGCCGGTACTTGGATGGGTGACCGCCTGGGCGTTGATAGGATATTGTCTTTTTGCACAATTTTTTTGTACTCTAGTACCCAACAAGTTATGTGGTGGTACGGAACCCTCAGTGCGCGAGTCCGACTCGCACTGGGCCGGTTTTATTAATCAGTTGAAATGCAAAACGCTGTATAAGCCAATCTGCTTGGCTGAGTAATAACTTCATAGTTTTTTTGCGCCTCACATGGTATTATGGAGAGACTTTGACGGTGGTCGCCTTGTAAAGGCGAACTGTTACCATTAGAAAAATGTCAAGTTTTTTACACATTACTAAAAAGCTCTCGAACGTCCTACGCGTCCAATTTAATAATACTTTCAGGATACTACTAGGTCCACGCTGCTCTCTAGGTCCACGGATACATTTCGGAGAGTTTGCATCGGATTTCCATGATCTGATTGCTTCCTGCCCATTTTTCTATCGGACTGCCAGACAGAGCACGACGAATCGGTACTGCTTTATGGTTATATTCCAAAAACCCGTACGAAGCACTTTGATTCCACTTTTATTGTGTGAACTGCGAGTCTGGAAAGCGCTGCCTGAATGGGCGTTCCCCGATAGTTACAATCTGGATGTTTTCAAGTCCCGAGTAAATCGATTTCTTCTAGGCAAGGGTGCTCCATCGTAGACCGCAACCTCGCCAAGTTGAGGGACAAACGCAAGCCTATTCCTAAACAACAAAAAAAGAAACAAAGGATACTACTAGGTCCATGCTTCTGAAGCGCAACAGGTATGTTTGCAGAGGCACACATAGACGGTTTTTCAGTCATCATACGTATATGAATGGCCTCTCTGATGCAGCGGTTACGTAGCAGCGGTAAGGTGAATATAGAGGCAGGTAGGAATCGGACCGTTTTTTCGTGGCGTTTTAATTTCATTGGGCCCACCCTCTTTCTATCTCCGAGAAGGCCTGTGTCCTAGCCGTGGGAACTTGGTAGGCTTATTATTACGACAGTGATAATGATTGGTGAGTAAATTAGCACGTAAAACTATAGTTTATTTATGTATTTATTCATATTACTACAAAGACAGCATTATAATACGGAAACCCGAATTATCAAATTGTACATCATGAGTTCAACATATTTCTAATGAAATAAATTAAGTAATTATCTATCTAGAAAAAAGATAGCTAGTGTGTATGCCTATTAATAAATATGAATTACCGTATATTTAAAAATCGTAACAAAAAAAAAACAGAGTCTTCTAAAAAAATTTGAGAAGTGGGTTTTTCTATTTAAATTAATCCAAAACCAGAAAAACTGTCCACTAAACCCTCAACTCTAATCTTAAACATACGTCTAGACTCCTCATCTTTTATCTTCAGCGCATCTAAAGCTAGTGCTTCATCATGTCCATCTCGCTCCATTACGTCTTTCATTTTCTCTGCTTCTTCTGTCGTTTTGGTAACAAAACTAGACATAATCACACAATTAGCGAACAAGAGTTTGCCGTGTATTATTAAATCAGCATCTAGCCTATCTCTAGGATATACCAAATTAGCTTTTAGACCAAAATTGTGAAGAGCTTTGTCGAGTTCCTTATGATAATAGTCTATATATTCATGGAAATATTTTGATCTATGTTCGTGAGTTGTACTGTTGAAGAGCATGTACATCAGGTCATATACTGGACTGTTTTCTTTTACTATCTGATAGTCAACCAGCAAACATTCCACCGCGATGTTGTTCTGAAACAAGAAAATAAATATAAACAACACAGAAAAGAACATCTTTTACCAAATTTAGAAGACCTTGTTTTTTTTTGTCTCTCATGATTCAAATCATTTTTAGGTTTCCATACCCAAAGGGTGTAAATGGGACCCTATTACTAAACCTATTCTGTCTGTTTGTCTATCTGTCTGTCCATCCTACCTTTTACCGGCTGTATCTTTCGAACCGTAATAGATAGCCAGATACCGTCTTACTACAAAAGATTTAAGCACGCTTTAGACAGGTGTTTGACATATTTTTCACAGGGAAACAACTGCTAAACACATGTTTAAAGCGTTCTTAAATCTTTTGTGGTAAGACGGTTGAAGTTTACACAGGATATGCTAATGTTACGGCGGGGTCCCCTTAGACACAGAGTTTTTAACGTATTTTTGTATATGCTCTAGTACACTAGAGATAGTACACTATAAACCGGCCAAGTGCGAGTTGGGCTTGCCCACTAAGGTATCCATACCACCACAAAATACAATAATTATCAATTTAAAAAAACTATTTGGTCCGCTTAACGCCTACCAAAATAGCCAAGCAATTGCTACGCCGTCACATAATAAATATTTAGCAAGTGACGCTCGGTATAACATTTAATGAACAGAAATTTGTCACCGACTAGCACTTGGCCTTTATTTATTATTTTTTGTTATACTTTAGAGTGTGTACTATCATGCCAAGTTTGACACTTGTTCGTATTACCGTTTTTTTTATATCAGAGATAATACAAAAATTCGTAGATGAAAATTTTTTGATGATGGGAACTATTATTTTACTTTTTAAGAATATGTTTTTACTTTTTGACTTTTTTATTATTTGTTAGTTAATCCGCTGTAACATTACATATTCTGTAAAAATTTCAACTGGCTATCTATTACGGTTCGAAAGATACAGTCGTTAATAGGTAGACAAACGGACAGACGGACAGACATCGTAGGCTTAGTAATAGGGTCCCGTTTATACCCTTTGGGTACGGAACTATTCAACAACCAAAAATATGAAATTCTGTGGAATCATTAATATAAAAAACGTTTGACACATACAAATAACTTAATAACTCACCTCCAGTCTAAACATAATATTGCTGGTCCACGCATCACCGTGTTGAATCACTGTGTATTTAGAATTTTTAGCTAATTTACGAATTTTCGCATCTGATTTGCCCATACTTGTAACCGAACCTTTAATAATCTTTTCACATCTAGGATCAGTAAGCTGTATAGCTTGTGATTCGAGCACAGATGTAAAAGTATCTGTCTGTGCATTGTTCATATCTAAATTAGAAACCAACTGCTTTTGAAAATGAGCGTACGTTTCTGGTTCCAGATATCTGGTAGCGTACGATAGAGCATGATAAATAGCAAAATTCCTTAGTACTAATTTCACATTTTCGTGTGAGAGTGATTCGAATCTATTCAAGATTTCAAAATTGGATTCTTTTAAGTCTTCAAGCAGTATCACTTCATTTGGTGCTTCGATGTATGATCCGTAACATTTAGCGAACCTATAACGTTCATTTTCCGGTATATCTGCTGACTTTTGTTTCTGGTAAAACTTTGGTAAAACTTCCATGTACATGAGGTGTTCATTTAGAAATAATTGTCCAATGTTTGCCCCTTGACGTAATGCTGGGGTTTCAGGAGCCAGCTTTGCTACTAGCTTAAAAGTTTCTCCATTTTCTTTGACCGTTATCCTCTTCACATTTGCTATATAGTTATCACCGGGTTTTCCCACTGGTTCAACCGATACTATGGAGCCTTTAAACCCTTGTTTTTCAAGAACTTCACATATAAAATCAAGTTGAGGTTTTCTCGCACCCTGAAGATCACCTTCAAAAGTAAAATTAGACATTTTTAAGTACGCTGTGGAAAACTTTTTGACTAAAACTAAGCTAACACGTGAACTAGACTGTCTCTTTTGGCTTATAGATATCTTCTTTACATTATCATATTTATTGTTTATCTATAAGATAAAATGACGTTCTTTAATCGATTGATGGTTAACAACGATTAGATAATTATTGATAAAAATGTTACAAAATTATGGAGAAAAGAGTCATAAATAAAATACTTCTTAATTTTGTGTTTTTGTGTTTATGTACAAGGAAAAGATAAATCGATATTAATCATAGCATATCGGACGTTCATAGGAATCGGCATATGGTAGTTCCACGTATAGGGAAATTTATGTCTTGATATTCCGGGAAAATAAAAATAAATTTAGGCTCACAAGAACTCTCAAATAATATAACAGTGTATAAAAGTATGAAACGGACAATAATATTCATAATATTTCATACATTGCCTGGACGCCCCAGGCATTGTATAGAATACCGGAATTATACACATTAATAATAATAATAATAAGTTTTTTATTTCGTTTAAACACTGGTGTTGGTAATATTATTAGCGTACAAATATTTGCTTAGGTGTATAGTGGTGTACCTTTAGGATCACTATACCCTGCACTAGGTCTCGTTAGAGCCTGTATTGCAGTGTACAATTCCTTCTGGCCCTCTGGCCACTTTAAATGATACATTTGTGTCTACTAATAAGAAAATAGGTACTTAAAAAATACAAACAAACTAAAAATAAGCATCTTATCTTAATATATATACAAACATAAATGTACATTGCCGGTAACGTATACATCTCACGACTTTACCGCATAATCAATGGTTTCTGAGTTTAGGAATGCTAAAAACCCGAATTACAGGATTATTGACAATTGCCTAAACACTTCAACAAATACGTGGATCCTTCATAATTTGGAGGATTTGAAAACTAAATACCTGCAACTAAATAAAAAAAATACAGCAATAAACAACAACTCTGTGTCTAAGGGGACCCCGCTGTAACATTAGCATATCCTGTGTAAACTTCAACCGTCTTACCACAAAAGATTTAAGCACGCTTTAGACAAGTGTTTAGCATATTTTTCGCAGGGAAACAATTGCTAAACACTTGTCTTAAGCGTGCTTAAATCTTTTGTGGTAAGACGGTTTGTTTTAAAATATCTTTTTAATTTAAAATATTATTAAGCTTTTTATTTTTTTATTAATGTTAATAAAATCACCCAATATGCTCTGCTATATATTTCGAAGTAATTGTATCAGCAAAACTACTACTAAAGTTATCATTTTCAAAATAGAAAATGTTAGCAAAAAAGTTAGTATTATAATACAAACTCCTAGCTAACCAATCACAACAACGAATTCACCAACGGTTTTTGATTTAAAAAAACGCCTGCGGGCCAATCAGAAGAGAGAAATCTCAAACTCCCAAGGGAACAAATTCGAATTTTTCTACCGCTATCCCCTAAAGTAAATTGTCGTTTTTCGAATAGGTGTGATGAAAAAAATATGATTTTTCTTGTTACCTACTTATTATAGGATACATCATGACTGATTTGGAATTGATTGTACGCAAATAAGGCGAACTAGGTGTTCTGGAAAATACATAATTTATAATCTAGATAAAATTAATCGCTAGTTGAATTATGCAAGCAAATGGCGAGTTGCAAATTATTTTGAGTTGTTTGTACCTACGAATGAAAATACCTAGTATCCTTGTGCATTAATAATATAATATAACATTTCTGCACTGTTTTGGTTTTAAGTGTAAACAACATGTTTAGCATGATGCCAGTAAAACATAAGAATGAGATGGAATGAATGTTAATAAGTAGGTTAGAAAGAGTGCAAGGATAGAATGGAACGTAACAACAGTGTGAATGAGATGAATAGATGCGAGATATGTGTAAGTATGAAAGAGTAGATAAAGCTTAAAATGTATGAATGAGATAGTCAATTAAATATGTATAGTGTAAGAGAGAGATAGAAATAAAGATAATTTAGAAGGACGCCATTTGTTTCGATACACCTTCTTACATAAGCAAAAAATACGTCCTTTGTTATCGGTTTTGTAATGACTATAAGTAGTAATGTATACACATATATATGACATTACTACGTAGTTGAAAGAAAAATATATTATTTCGTTCTTTGTAGTGACACAATGTTTGTGTTTTGTGGTATTTTGAAGTCGGTTTTTTTAAAAGATAAATTATTTTAGATATTGTAATGAAACAACAATACGACCTATTAACACATCCATGCATGAATACCTCCTTGTTTTGACTTGCAAAACGCCTGATAAAAACTATTGTAGTTACAATTTCTAAGATCATAGCGAAACTGGTAGGTACACCAGCAAAATTATCCGTATTATATGACCTTGTTTTAAAACTACTGAGCCCAAAGAGATTTTTTTGTGGGACCACCTTGAGTGTTTCCTCTACAGGATAAAAAAAGAAACACGCAAATTGGTTTACCGATGCCGACGTACATACATAAAAAATACGGGGTGAATCGAGAACCTTCCTTCTTATTGAAGTCGGTTAAAATCAAAATCAAAATATATTTATTGCAGTTTGTTGGTAAACCTAGATGTAATACAGACATAATCTGTTCTTAAGAGCTCCGAAAACAAACTTGTCTCTAAATGGACGTGCAATATTAGCACTGGCATTCATAACTCACTAATTATAAGTTATTAGTATTGTTAGTTTACAAAGGAAATGTCTTAGTATAGTAGTTATGTCAAGTTAAATAGGTACGATGTCTACAATATTATAATGTCATTATTAGTTATTCAATACAATACAATACAATACAATACAACTTTATTTTATTCAATGTTAGTATTCCAATTTAATCATTAATAAATTGTTTTACGGTGTAATAGCACTTAGTCAGTAAATTTTTTTTCAATTTCAATTTGAACAGATTCATATTTAGATCTTTAAGTTAAGTTAAAACAAACATTTGCGACAGGAATAAAAATTGTTTTTCGCTAAGTATTTAGGTATCGTAAATCAGTCAAAGATTTGCACCATTACCCAAATCTACACCTCAATGGTTCACCTTTACCTACCACGATTTCACGTACTATATTTAGGGCACAATTTGTTACTCCGAATACATTTTACGTATGGAACTTACCGAGCAAACTCCTCAACAAACCACACTATAAAAATAAACCCTGTTTTTTGTACATAAAGGTTGAGAACAAAATGTATAGGCAAAAATTTCCAAGTATGTTATACACGGAGTGAGAAATTTCATTTTAGACGATTTTGCGATTTCTTTTACATGTTCCCTTGGGCCAGAGCGTTGATTTATCAGCGGGTATTCTCTCTTTTGTTCAAATAAGAATTGTTTTCTTTCATATGAATATATTCTTTACACTTGAGATTAAAACAGACTTCAGTAGATTTTTAATATAGTTGCAAAGAGTTGTAGAGCTGAAAATATCAAGAGAACCTATACCGAACATTGCGCCAATTACAAATACAAATAAGTTTATTATACTATAAAATTACATGCTAACCTTATAGTGTTAACACACGTATGGATTTGGTTGACGGACCGCCGTCCAACCAACGGGAGAGAAAGAGTGAGAATATCATACTTCCCTCTCTTTCTCTCCCGTTGGTCAGACGGTGGTTGAGGTCAACCAAATCCATAATTACGCTGAGAACAATGGTTGTTGAAATAATACTTGAAAAATGTGCGCGAGCGTGCCGTTGCATGAAAATTACGCTCTGCATTACCTTACGTTTACTATATGTTAATGCTACTAATATTATAAACGCGAAAGTTAGATGTATGGATGTATGGATGTTTGTTCTTCTTTCACGCTGCAACGGAACAACGGATCGACCTGATTTTTTTGCATGGGTATAGTTCAAGAGCTACAGAGTGACATAGGCTAGACTTTTCATCATCATCATCATCACCACTTTTCATCACTACGCGGGTGAAACCGCGGGGCGCCGCTAGTAATTTATAATTCATGAGCACAACTACTCACTCAGACCTGTGATGCAATGGTCCAACTGGCCGCAAGTAGTTTAATTTGTGTATGATGTATTCATGTTGCAGTAACCGAGCTGGCCGCCAATAACGTAAAACATTTAATACTACAGCAGTAACCCACAGGGTTACAAAACGCGCGGTAAAAACATGTTTAATTGATGAACATTGTAGAGCAAAAATTTTGGCTTCCTCAGAAACTAGGGAAGCCAAAATGCTGTTACCATAGACCGACATCATTGTTAAAATATAGGCCATAGCTTCTCTAGATATGCCAAGGAATAAGCATCTAAGCCATCATCCTGTATTCGTTCCTACTAGGTATGTTTAGAGAAAATATCGAACGGCCCCTGAATATCCCTCCATGCTCCAGTCCAGAGGCAGATATGTAGAAAATGCAACGTCGCTCGTTTCCAGACGAACGGGTTTGCTCAAAAGATCGCCCGAGACGGTGACACAAATATTTATGCGAGCATGTAGAAGATTCAATCTGCCTCGAGAATATGAACCGGAGCTTCCAAGCTGAGCGTTCCACCATAACACCAACGCACTATGCTTCGTTGCATTAAAGCAGATATCTTCAAACTACCTTTACTTAAATTTATATGATTACTAGCTGACCCGACAGACATTAGCTATGAATGCCCAAAAATATAACTGCTGTCTGGAAATTTCACATTCATCAAACGCGCGGACTGTCAAAGGCACAGAAGAGAGATTTTTTTTCGTTCTCCTTCTGTGGCCAAATGCACGAAGGTAAAATCTACGTTCAGTTTTCAGAAATTTTCCAATTTTTTGCAATTTTTTCTTTCCGTAATAACCTTCTATAAAATATTAGAAAACTTGAAAAAAAGAGGAATGAAATCGGTAAAGTCGTTCTCACGTTATGGCGTGACCACGGTAAATAGGGTTTTTTTTAAATATATTTAGATTCTTGGATATTTACCATGTTAAGGGGGTAGGGGGTCTAGACAAGAGCCACACACTGTTAGCGTTCACGCCTGCGGAAAGATTAAATTGTATGAAAATGACATTGACAGTGACATTAGCATGAGATAAATTATCTGAAGCTAATGTCATTTTTCCATTTTATCTTTCCACAGGCGTGAACGCTAACAGTGTGTGGCTCTTGTCTAGACCCCAAGGTTGTGGTATGACACAGCCAAAGGTGGTATGAGCTCCCGATATTTTGGCGCAGTTACATGCACCATGTTCACGGGAAGACTGAAGAATGCGGGTCGCACAGTAAAGAAGTTAGATGCAGACAAAACGATCTACCCTCTTTCTTATCGTGAAAATTCCGTGATAATTTAAAACAGTGTTTTACCCGTAGGTACTTACTAATAAGTTAAGAAAAAAATGTTCCTATCATGTTCCCACCGCTGGAATACAGGCCTTCTCTCAGAGAGAGAGAAAGATAGGGAGAGGGAGAGGACGGACCCTAATCCACATGATGGCCTAGTGCATGTTGGTGAATGTCATATGTTTTTAAACTTTTGAGGTTCTGGGACATACCGGTTTCCTCGCGATGTTTCTTACACCGATTTTCTATATTTGAGCGATAGCATCGAAACAGCACATAATTTCTACTAAAACTATCTGTTTTATTTCAATGTAACTACATAATTCACTGTCAAATTCAGTGCCTGTTAAAATGTATCTTATCAGTATCGTTCGTCAAATCGAGGAGTCGAAACAATATTTCACGTTTCCAAAGAAAATGCCGTAACAATACATCACTTTTTCACCACAAAAATGGACATTTCGCACCGGAAGTGAGCCATAACAAAGCGACCGCTGCCGGAAACGGACGGCCGCAGGATCAGTCGCCCGGAAGCGGTCGGCAGTGACGCGAACCTATTTCCGGTGGTTTCAGAGCGTCAAACTCGATTCTGACTGGTATTGAATAGATGTGATTAGATGTTTTGAAAGGAAAGTGCAGTCAGTTTAACCTTTTGAGGTACATGATATGGTTTATACCAATCGCAATGTTATGCTCAGAATTTTCATGACAAACACGACGAAACGGTCTGTGTTTGGGGTATGAAAGGTTGAGCGCGGTTTTTTTTATTGGAAAATTGGCTGTTCCTTGCATTTCGTTGAGTGTGATGAAGTTTTGCTGTGAAATAACCAATGAATTCAATGCAAAGATAAATATAATTTCATTATCATCATTTCAGTCTATCGTGTTCTCTTGGAATTCAGGCCTTCTCTCGAAGAGAGAGGATGAGCCCTAATCCACCATGCTGGCCCAGTGCATGTTGGTGAAGTTGGTCTTGTTGGTCTTTGAACTTTTTAAGGTTCACATGCTGCCAGAACAATAAGATTACTGAAAAATTCACCGTGGTAAGACCTAAATCCGCTTAATTCCGTTTTTTTATGCTATAGGTGGCAAACAAACAAACAGGCTGCCTGATGGTAAGCAGTCACAGTCGCCTATGGATACTTGTGTTAGCTTTTCAGCCAAGAAATCACCTTTTAAACTGTTTTACACACAATTTGCTTACACTTGTTATCGCTTCGAGGTTCGAGCAAAGAAAGAGGGCGATTGCAATGCAACCGCAATTTATATACTGTGTTTGCCGGCAGTTGACAACAGACTGTCAACTGTCAACGAACACGTGTGAACTTCGCCAATACAGTTTCATTATAATGGTGTTGCTAGTTCAATGATTAAACTAAAGTTGTTTTACACTTGTAATACCAGAGGCATCACAAATACGTTGCGTACCTTTAAGACTCTATTACCATTTAGCTTATTGGTAGGCCGTGCTCTCGAGGGTCTACGTTCTAAATATTTACGCGATCTTGCAGGACCTCTCCAGGTAGGGTAGTAGTCAGCTTTTATTTTCAACCCCTGTCGTCGTCACTAAACTGAACAAATTTCATTTTGACTAAAAACAGTATCGAGTAATCAAACATCCAGACACCTGGAATTTAATCCAGTCATCTGGATTCCCAATCTCAATAGATAATTAAACAATGGGACACAAAACGACAATTATACGAAAGTTTCAAAACAAAATGGTTGTAAAAGGGAACGAACAGGACAAATGCGACAATAGGTACAAAATGAAGGGACGAATTGACGCGTTTGCGAGAAAATTCCTTGCTGGATATTTGTTTTTCGAGTGTCGAAATTCTAGCATTGCCGTACCAGACTGTTCGTTGTTTACTAATTACAATAAACATAATCAAGTTTCGTCAAAATGAGATGGATGTAATGATGTTTTTTTTTTTTCGGAACGAAAAAGTAGCTCTGTACGGGTAGGTACATATTATAAGTAGAAATGCCATTTTGCATCTTGCTGAGTTGGAGCCGGTTTGTGACAAAAAAATATAATAAGCTCTAGTTAAGATTTGTTCAAGTTTAAATTATTTATCTTTCATAATTTATCTTTTTATTATCATTCATATCTTTCATCTTTTTTAATTAAGTAAGTAGAACAGCATAACAATGGAACGCCTTGCCCCTGTGTGTTTCCGCAGCATTACAATTTTGGAGTGTTCAAGTCTAGGGTTAATAGGTTATTACTGGGCAAACGTGCTACATCTTCGACCGCATCATCGCTTTCCATCAGGCGAGAACGCGTTGAATCAATTTCGATACAATTTCTAATATAGAACCACCTCTGAAGTATGACCTATCAAACAAAAAAAGAACTATCAAAATCAATTCATAATTGGCGGAGTAATCACGTAAAAAACATACAGTTGATTTTATAACTTCCTCTTTTCGTCGGTAAAAAATATAAAACATATAAACAACAAACAAGATATCATGAAACCTGAAATGAATCTGAGTAAGCATTATAGAGGCTGGTTTTCCCAAGGTAACTGTGATTCACGTTCCTGTTTTTCTAAAAGCTGATTCAAAAGTATTAACGAGTCATGAGTCACACAGTATACAGTGGGCTTTTCCTAGAGTTTTCTCCACTTTACTCACTCCCTGCGGAACAGCCGTAAGTAAGTAATACTTGAGTCACGCACAGGACTGAGTCATGGGGTTAGGGGTATTGGCCTGACCTTTTGCAAAACAGAAGCCTGAATAGTCATCTACAAGATTAAGGTTGCTAGCATAGAAGCTATCTTTTTCACAAGTCTTCAAAAATTTTGAAGACTTTAAATTGAATTTTAATTCAATTAAAGTGATTTCACTGGAATTGAATTAAAATTTATTATCTTTTAAAAAACCGACTTCAAAAAGCCACAAAACACAAAAATTCTAAGTTACTATGCCACTACAAAGAACAAAATAAAATTTTGTAATAATTTTTAACGGTAATAATGTTATTACCTTGTAAAATAAATAAAATTTATTGGTAATTTTCTTTAGAATGACTACCCATTGAAATAAAACACTTTTAACTCAGATATCAGTTCAGATCAGACAAACAAGGCAGATATGGAGATATGATATGGTGGCGTGGTGGGTGCGAACGCATCAGGCCCAAACCAGGCTTGATGCCTTTAGTCAAACCCACCCAGCACAGCGATCTTGCCCACCTTTTACAGGGCAAAAATAATCTTAAACAGCTTACACATTTTTTGGGGCATTGAATATCATGGAACTTAAACCTAATATTTTTTTAGAAAAAAAAAACATCCAACGAATCAAAACTTTTGAACCAAAAAACTGACCATAACGCCATGTGTACGCTTCAACC
Organism: Agriopis aurantiaria; assembly: GCA_914767915.1. NCBI lineage: Eukaryota > Metazoa > Arthropoda > Insecta > Lepidoptera > Geometridae > Agriopis > Agriopis aurantiaria. The sequence continues at coordinate 3,846,861 of OU612003.1, forward strand.
AAAATAAAATTAATGGACAGGCCCAGTAGAAGCGCATTTTTGAAGATAACAAAATGAGTGCTGGCTTTCATTTCGTTTCAGTCGGTCTCTAGCCGTAGGAAGTGCAACACGCGTTTATTGTTACGTGAAAACGAAACATCTGACAAAATTATGCATTCATATGCTTTTCCGAACTGTAAATACACAAATAAAACCGGGATCTATTTTTTGTAATAAATATACTGTACATTTTTATTATTAGGTGTTGAAGTATATGTCCGACAGTTTTGACTTGTTTTTACTGAGCAATTTCAATGGTTAGGGCCCGTCCATTCATTTAATTTTGGTCGAAGCGTGTACATATGTAATTTTGCTTTTTGTTGAATTTTAAAAGAGCGCAAATTTAATTTTGATAAAGTTTATATTCTCAGAAGTTATGACATAAAAAAAAACATCAAAATCAATTATAATTAGCAGAGTAATCGTGTAAAAAACTTGATAACCTCTTCCTTGCGTCGATTAAAAAGTTGTCAGATGTAAGGAAGCTGAATGCGAGAGGTTTTAGGTAAATTAAAAATAACCTTGTATATTTGTAAGCCAAGTTTATAGGTCAAGAGAAAACTGTTGGTCGTGTTTAGGCGTACAGTGTCCAATTTGCCCGCGCTATGTAGAGGCCTCCGAAGCCACACAGTGCCATATTGAAAACTTGATTAGACCACGTTCGTTTGCGCCGGTCTTGCCATTTCCGGTATCGCGCCAGAAACGGAATGGGTTTTGTGGTGATGGAAATACGACAAATGGCATAATTGCACTTGGGGTGTGTGACTTTGGAGTACACCTACATTAGGCATGTGTCCTAATGTTTATTTTATTACAAATAGCCGGCTTAGCGATGAATATAACTAAATACATTACACATACTGAAAAAATAATTTAAATTGGCTGATAAATCTCTGAGATATAAGTGTTTAAAGTTTTAGGTGGGGATAGAGAGGGGATGCTCTATCCCTTTCTCGCAAAGCGTGTGTTAGTATAGCATTTGTATGGCGCTCCTGAGGCATGACGTCACGGCTCAGTATAGTGCGCTCTTTGTCTAGCATGAAATTAAAATGCTTATAACTTATTTATTTTTAACTTATTTTAATTTAGTTTTCGTTGATGCGCTCTATGTATGATCAGCTTTTTTATGAGGTAATAAAAAAATATTAGTCGTCATTGACTATTCTACAAGAGCCGTTATTAACGCAAATGCCAACTAACGGTTGCCTGGAAGAGATTGCCGCCACTTGTGGCACTAGCTCGTAAGTGTTTTCTATCTGTTTGTAATTTTTATTTCTGGTGTACACAATAAAGAATTTCTATTTATCTATCTATCTAAATCAAAGACTTATATATATACCCTAAAGGGAACTTCCTTGATCTAAATAAACTGAAAGCTTTCCCTACCAAGGAGGTTGCTTCAAAGAGGTATATAACGCGGGTGAAACAGGGTGTAGCTCGTATTCCATAAAAAAATCTCCATAAAAAAGATGGGCAAGTGAGTTAAGTATAAAACGATATTATTCTCCAATCCATATATCTCTTTTCCCCAAGTCTATGTAACAATAAAGGGCATTAGCATATACTCTATCGGATCCTGTCGTATTCATGAATGCTGAGAGGAAATCTGTGTGAGAAGATCGCTTCAGGCCACGCGCCTTCACGGGAAATCGAAGTCTAATGTAAACAGGGTTACACAGAACGGTGAAACTGAGTCGAATGGAGGTAATTTTACTTATCATCATTAACTACTTTTACTATAAGACCAATCCCGAAATCGTGAAAGATGTTCCAAACAATTCATCGCGTGCGTGAAATCGAAGGCTAACTAATGCATACAGGGTTGCACAGAACTGTGGAACTGTGACGAAAGGAGGACGTTGTCCTCATCATTATGGACTATTTTTAATAATAATAATAATAACAAGTTGCCCTTCCGGTGCCAATATGCGGCAGCCATTATGGGGGGCCCATTTAGTGAGTGGCAAGTCATCACCTGCCTAAGTATTTTGAAATGAGGCATAATTGGCAGGTGCCGTACCTCATACCATAGATCTGTTATCCCATCCACAAGTTGTTCACATCAATAGCCTAGACGTTTTATATCCTATACTGTACAATAGTTTTATAATCCATTTTATACACATTCAATAATATTGTATTTTATATTCAACGGGGCCTCTTGATGTTGGCTTCGGCCCCACCAATGCCTACCAAATGTCCGGGCTAGACCCGTGTTTATATTGAAATAAAGTGAAATAATAATAATAATATATAACTTTATTATACACCGAAATAAAAAAATACAAAAATAGGTAACTTATAAATAATACAAAAACCGGCAGTATAATAGGCGGCCTTATCGCCTTAAGCGATTTCTTCCAGGCAACCTTTGGATGGACATAGCTGAGACAGGAGTATTTACTATGGGACCAAACCTGAAATCATGAAAAAATGGCTGATCCAGTTTGTAGGACATTTTTTACGACATATTTTACGAATAGGTTATCCCGTGGCATACTTTTTATCCCGGAAAATATTACAATACCCGTGAGATTGTACACGCGGGGCTGAGCTAGTCTAAAATAAAACTACTACAAATAAAATGAAAGCTTTCTATTTGAGCATCCCGGTAAGATGCTGAGACTCGCGTGACCGGATATGAACAAATCCATGCGTTTCCGGCTCAACGAGCAAGTATTACTTCCGGTAGACAGCCGCCCTTGGGATGGAACCCGGATTAAAAGGTGAACCCGAAAAATGTGTTATATTTGCTTTCTACTATAGCATAAGCAGCATTTTAATAGTCCACTGCTGGACTTTGGCCTACCCCCGAAAAGGCGATTGGGCCATATCCACCACACTGGCCCAGTAGCGGGCTGATGGATTCACATACGCCATTAAATTTCTTCAACGTACGTATGCAGGTTTTCTCACGATATTTTCCTTCACCGAAAAGCCAGTGGTAAGAAAATCCGTACATAAACTCCAAAGAGCTCCTTGGTACGGGCCCGGGATATGAACCTGCGACCTCACGGTTTCAAGTCTAGTGGAAACTGTTATTGTATTGTGCTTCTGTGATAACTGCGTGCAGACCGCTGTACCTCATAATCTGCCATAGAAATGTGAACTCATTTATTCCCATTTGTTTAAAAGTTGCTAAACTACATTACTGGATACATTTTAGAGAGTGCGTGCATCGGCTCTCTTTTTTTATGCCATAGGTAGGTGGCAAACAAATAGATGGGCTCCCTCCTTCGCCTAAGGATACTTGTAGTACTAGAGGCGTCACAAATACGTATTAACTTGCCTTTTGAAGAACCCCATGTTGTAGCTTGAAAGTGTGCGATTTCCACTAAGTAATTTATGATATGTAGATGACCTTACAGGCGGAGGGCCGCCAAAAAAAGCAAGCAAGTGCAATAATAAAATCACAAAGTCGGCATCAGATCGAACAGTTCATCAGAACACTCCCCGTTTCCAAAGCGATAAAATATAAAGAATGAACCAACGTCTCTGCGTATGTTTAGCGGCATGCAGGCATGATTTAATCTCCTCCTGCCCATTTTTCTATCAAACGGCCAACACACACCCGTGCACTAAAAAGCGACACTGTTAATGGTTGCGCCACCGTTTAATGTTTGGTATTCTGAAACCCTACTGAGACGTGGTCCTTAACTGTTGACCTTTTGGAAAAGCTCAGAGTCACACAGCGGGCAATGGAGAGAGCTATGCTCGGAGTTTCTTTGCGCGATAAGATCCGAAACGTGGATATTCGCCAAAGAACCAGAGTCACCGACATAGCTGTTAAAATTTGCAAGTTGAAGTGGCAATGGGCAGGCCACATCGCTCGAAGAACCGATAACCGATGGGGAAGAAAGGTTCTGGAGTGGAGACTACGAACTGGAAGACGCAGCGTAGGGAGGCCTCCCACTAGATGGACCGACGACATTGTGAGAGTCGCGGGTATCCAGTGGATGCAAAAGGCGGGCTGTCAGTATGGAGGTGAAAGGGGGAGGCCTATGTTCAGCAGTGGACGTCTTCCGGCTGATGATGATGATGATGATTCTGAAAACTCGTACATAGCCCTTTAATTCCACTTTTCTTGTGCAAACCACTATAGACTGTGGAATGCGCTGACTGAATGGTTGTTCTTGATAGTTACAATATGCATGTCTTCAAGTCGGGAGTCGGTTTCTTCTAATCAATTAGCATGCTCCATCGTAGACCCTTATCGCTTATCATCAAGCAAGATCACGCAAGCCTATTATGATTTATTTAACTTTCTATTCTCGGGACAAGCCCGGATGTGTCATCAATGGGGCCAAAACCAACACTGTTTTTTATCGCGGATAATTCTGCGTTTGACCGCCAACTCGCCTGTTGGTAAACGACGATGTGGTCGAAGATGAAGCACGCAGACTTAGAAGATATCTATTCACTCTGGCCTTGATCAGACCCAGATTATTACCGCTCAGGAACCAAGGAAGCTGGCAGGTTCTTCCAATCCTTGGCCGTATGGATTAGAAACGTAGAATCGAAACGTTTCGTACGTATCCAAGGAAAATCCACGATGTATGGATGGTAGTGGACCGTTTTCCTATTTTTCCTGTAGTAGAAAGAGGATGGCAGGATAAGGTCATGTAACTCTGAGATTATCTTGATAAATAGACTATGAATAAACTTAAGTTGGTATTTTTGTATTATATATAAATAATACAAAACAATATCAACATTAAAAAATTATACAGACAACAGTAAAATATTACTTAAGTAGGTAATGTAGACATCGCAGCCGCGGAATAGAAATTTTACTCCGCCCAAACAACACTTGCTGCACCATTCAACCGAAACATCCAGAAACCCTTAAATAAGCAAACATCCATAAATCCAACACTCCAATGCATGGAATGTCAGACGAAATCGGAATGATCATGTGTAATAAAAAAAGTTGCTGCAAGTACGAGCAAAATGACAGCGTAGAGATGCAGAATTGAACGCCCTTGCTCTTTATCTCTGGAGCGTCTGGAGCAGCTATGCCTGTCGTAAGAGCTGACTAAAAGGTGTAAGCAACATGTTTAGTATGATGCCAGTAAAGCATAAGAATGAGATGGAATGAACGTTAATAAGTAGGTTAGAAAGAGTGCAAGGATAGAATGGAACGTAACGACAGTGTGAATGAGATGACTAGATGCGAGATATGTATAAGTATGACAGAGTAGAGAGAAGCTCAAAATGTATGAATGAGATAGATAATTAAATATGTGAAGTGTAAGAGAGAGACGAAATAAATAGAATTTAGAAGGACGCCATTTGTTTCCCTACACCTTCTTACAAAGGGCCCCCCTTTGTAAGTCGTGGATGGTCAGATTTGGGGATTTAACCTCTTATTCAAAAGAGCCCAGGGAAGCCCATGACGTGGCGTGGCCCGCGTCATTGTAGAGGAGAGGAGGGGGTTATTCGAACATTCCAGGAGTGTTACCTCAGGTACTACGGGGTTCCACTTGGAGATTCCAGTGCCTTCCGTAAAGCACAGAGGCTAGCCACCGAAGAGGTTTGTGGGTGCAATCCCACATAACCTAGCTACGGCTATGGAGCTGGGCATCTTTTGAAAACTTCCCGGACTCCGTCACAAAAAAAAAAGTCAGCAAAAGTGAATACCAGGAGATTGTTTTAAGCCACATCCGGTTGTTTCCACATTCCTAGTGTAAAATCTTTTCGATTTGCGAAGAATGTGGTAATTTCGGTATTCCAGGGTTTGTCCCGTAGTAAAGTTAATGAATAGAATAGAATAGAATAACTTTTATTGTTTCAAACTGGTACATGAGTTGTTACAAATACATCAGTATCACAGTTCTACCCTCTTTGGGCGTACAATATTGTCATAGCCTAGATTTTTATTGTTGCCATTACACCATAAAAAAGAAAAAAAGAAAATTTATTAAAGAGGTATGCAAGAGGTATCATGACTTCCTTTAATACCCTATATTATTCCAACAGCTTGAACCCTAAGTTATTCATTTATTATATACTGGCGGTCCGCCCCAGCTTCGCACGGGTATAGGTTATAGCCTATTTCACCCGGGAATAGTATAGCTTCCCAACAGTGAAAGAATTTTTCAAATCGGTTCAGTAGTTTCGGAGCCTATTCAATGCAAACAAACAAACAAACAATCAAATCTTTCCTCTTTATAATATTAGTATAGACAAAGATTATATTCTAGAGGTATAGACTAGCGACCCGCCCGCCCCTGCTTCGCACGGGTATAATTTCGTTCGAAGCTGGGCCGGGTCGTTAGTTATATATATAAACCTTCCGTGAAAAAATATCTAACTGATGGTAAAAACCGCATCAAAATCCGTTGCTTGGTTTAGGAGGAGTTAGCGGTTATACACAGACAGATTATTATAGACAGACAGACGCGGAAAGCGACTTTATTTTATACTATGTAGAGTAGAGATTATATCACTTAACATAGTTTATTTTTCCCTTTAGTAGGTCGCAAAATTTTTATGCAACAAGGATACTAACTGACACTCCATTATTATTGTCAGTCAAGTCAAGTCTTTTCTATTTATTTCTGATGTTCCATGGTGGAACGCACGCAGTATTCCGTCCCCGTCCGCCGAAGGTGCAAACTTCTCTGTTACCACTCGGTGATGCGGAAAAAGGTGTCTTCTGAACGTGAACGTATGACTTCGCCCGCTCGAACGGAAAACTAGTTCGCTGTTTTACATTACTGAGGTGGGGAAAAGATATTTATAGGTTTGTTTTCTTTTGAGACGTGCAAGTACTTACAAAATGTTATTTGCTTTGTTATCATCAGTAAGCTAAAAATCTGTACAGGGTTACACGGAACGGTAAGAACGGAAAGAAGTAGGTAAGTAATTGTCATTAAAAATACTTTTTTTCTTCTTTATAGGACTGAAATCGGCAGTTTCATACATTTCGTTGGGTGTGAATGACCTTGCTATAAATATTTTTTATGGTACCTGGTAGGAGATCTAATTACGAAAATAATAGTACAATACTAATGCGGTCTGTAATTAGCGCGTTCCTGGCAGCGATGATGATGGCCAAAAGCGCAGATAGTGCAAGTCCATCACAGCGCGGTCAGCATTGCAGTCGTTGATAGACAAGCTGGAATAAAGGCCGAGACCGAAGGGCTGCAATGGTAAGCAAGCTTGGAAACCTTAGAAGCTTAGCTCAAGGCCATCATAGCGTATCGAAGGGCTGCAATGATAGCTTGGAAACCGTAGAAGCTTAGCTCGAGGCCATCATAGCGTGGCCGGCAACATTGTACATGCATTGCAACATGGTCGAAACTTCGACCGAAAGGTACTTACTTTTTTAAATTTATAAATAGGCTTGCGCTTGGTCGCCAACTCGCCTGATGTTAAGCGATGATACGGTATACGATGGAGCACGATTGCCAAGAAGAAACAGATTCACTTTCGACTTGAAGACACCCAGATTGTAACCATCGAGGAACACCCATTCAGGCAGCGCATTCCACAGATTAGCAGTTCGCACAATAAATATGGAATCAAAGCGCTTCGTGCGGGTTCTCGGAATATCAACCATAAAGCGGTGTTGATTTTTCGTGCCCATTCTGGCAGTCCGATAGAAAAATGCGCAGGAGGGAAATTTAATCATCAGATCTGATGCACACTCTCCAAAATGTATCCGATAAAAAACCGATAGACTAGCAACTTACCAATTTTTACCTAAACAAAATAATAAATAAAATAAATAAATAAATATTCGGGACATTTTTGCACACACGGTCATCTGACCCCAAACTAAGCAAAGCTATAAGTCCCGATAAACGCAGTAAAAACATAGATCTCATATCCAAAATTAGGAAAACAGTTTAAAGTAGCGAACAAAACCCGTAACGTCCGATATCCGAAAATGTCATCAATTTGAGCCAATAAATAACAAAAGAATAAACTGACCGGCTACCCCAAGCATTTATCGCGGGCAGTTATCACGTCACTGAGGTTGACAACCCTACCATTAATGACGTCAACAATCGCGCCACCCCTGACAATATAGTGCCACGCGCCAACACTTGCCACCCCTAACGTTGAGGCCAATAAATAGGGGTAGAAGTACAATAATATTCATCCGTAAAATGGTGGTCGTATAAAAATAACCGAAAGATAAATATTATTTTATGAAAGAAAAAAAACTACATGCGAATTAAATTCTAAATACGTTTTTTTTGTTTTTACTTTAAATAGCCTTAGAATAAACTTGTTTGTCATTTTTTTTTTCTGGTGATTTCAATGAATTAAGTACTGACATTTATTTCAACACGAATGGGCCGAAACGTCTCTATAATGCCACGGATTGGCAAGGCACGTCGCGTCATTGCCCGGAATGCTCCGGCACGTCGCGTCGTTTCCCGGGATCCATTCGTCGCGACATTCCATGGGATGCCGCGGCACGCCGCTAATCACGCATGGGTAACTTAATGTCATTAAAGGAATGTGAGTGCTAAGTAATTGAAACAAGGTTGAATCTAGCTTTGACCACGTGAGACGCCACAAAATATTTATAAAAAAATTATTTACAGGATCCTTTGGCATCCATCGGCATTCTTAGGCATGCCGAAGCGTTACGTGCTGCGACGTCCTGCACCTCGCCCTCTGAGCGCCGGCCCTTATCTCCCTCTAGCTGGAGTGCATTACTTACCGCCGGGTTCTTTTTCATAAACGCTCGAACAACTTCTTGCTAACAAGAAGAGTCACGCGTGAAAGTGAGACAAAAAATTAATTAATTAATCATGCGTTTATAAACTACAAATCCCTCTATTATTATAATTAATAGTTAGTAACACGTATTTTTTTCTCGGTTAACCCCTAAACGCCGTCGCGACGCGTGTCACTGCCTGACGTCACTGCCTGGGGTCACTTGGGAACTGAATATGTCCTGGGAACATTTATCGGATAAAAAATATTTAATGCTTCTACCCTATTAGGGTAATTTATGTTGCCCTTCTCTAGCGAAGTATTAAAACCATAGACCTACTACACTTAGTAGGTAATTGTACCGGCACCGGCTAGAGCTATATTATCCCTATTCTATATTTCAACATTTTAAAATCTTGATGGAGTGGGTGCGGAAAAAATACGTTTGTTATATGGGGGCCCTTCTTTTTTTTGACTTTTTTATTATTTGCAAGTTAATTCGCCGTAACGTTACATGTTCTTTGAAAATTTCAACTGACGGTTCGAAACTATTACGGTTTGAAAGATACAGCCGTTAGTAGGTAGGATAGACGGACGGATGGACGGACAGACAGACAGACATCGTAGGCTTAGTAATAGGGTTCCATTTTTACCCTTTGGGTACGGAACCCTAAAAACCACCAAATCTGATATAGTTACCGTTTTAATTATTCAAATGATGCTAACCTTAAGAGTCTATTACAATATTAAGTGAATTATTCCATAATACCAATCTCCCATGGAATTACCATGAAATTACCATGCGATGTTACACTTATTTACATACTATAATAAGAAAATTGTATACCAAGTCGCACGCGCGCTACCCCAACTTTTGGTGAAATCAACTTACAATAGGGTAACCAAGTTGTGAAAAAATTGGAATATTTTGAGAACAGATTGCTCTTTAAACTATCCACTGGTAACGGTTTAATGGTTCGTTTTTAGAACTTTCAAATTGTAATTTTTTATGTTGGATAATAAATATACTAATTTATTAACGTGATTTCGAAAACTAAAACAATTGTAGCCTATTATTTTGTTTCAGTAAAATGTTACCCAGTTTGTGAGTTCATCCCTTTTTTTAACATTACTTCTAATTGCCAAAACTGATTTAGATGTGTGCGACTAGATATATATATATATATATATATATAACTTGGGTAACATGAACACTTATATAACTTATAGCTTGAAAAATTAATTTAAATTTTTAATTTATTTGGTAAGGTAGAACGTTACTTAATTAGTTTTTTTTTTTTTATTATTAATATTGAAGCAGCAAGTGATAATTTATTTATAATGAGTTCTGTGTTTTTCCTACATTTGGGTGTATGTATTTAAAATTAAAGTATATATATATATAAGTATATCAGTCTCTGGCAGCCAAATTACAAGCTTTTGCTTAGTTTGGGGGTCCGATGACCGTATGTGCAAGCAAATATGTTATTTTTTTAGGGTTCCGTAGTCCTACAAGGAACCCTTATAAATTCGTTCTGTCCGTCCGTTCGATTTTATTAGAACCTTCTAACTTCTAATATTTTTTTCCAATATATTATGACTAAAGTAATGTAACATGATTGCAAAACATAAACGTGAAGTCACCCCACGTGGAGTCAAAGAGGGAAGTGCTTAGGACGCGTGATAAAAAACATTTTTTGTCCAATTCACACGGGAAGTGGTGCGGTGCATGGGAACTCGACTTTTGTGAGAATTTCGTTGATAAATCAATTATGGTTGATTCTTCACACCAAGTTTTTTTATACAACTAAGTAAAGTGACTATCTAATGGTTGATTGGATATAAATTGCCAAGATTTGCTGGAAAAATTGCAGTTTTAGTTCCATCCAACAGTTCAAAATCCTGTTTTTTTCTTCTAATAAATACAAAGAAAAAAAACTACGAATAATTATTTAGTTTATGGAACAAAAAAATATATAGACATTGGGCCTTTGGGTACCAGGAGCTCTCAGCTCACCTCATTTTCAAACATCTTTCAGAGCGCCTGGCGCGTGACCAAAATACTGGCGTGTTTCTGGCTCAACGTATAAGCATCGCCATTCAGCGTAGTATTGCTGCGGCCAGCATGCTGGGTACGCAGCCAAATGATAGGGGGCTAGAGCATTTGGATTGTCTTTAGACCTTCAACGGTCTATGAGCAGCCTAACTGCTCTGAGCAGCCTAGCTGTTATTTCCTTGCCCGATATTTTTTTAATTAAAATTGCTGATACCGATACTATCGAATAAGGTCTATCTATAAACATAAATTAATCTTACCAAAATTTAAATTAGTAATGCATAGCTCCGGCCCAAATCCAATGACCATCAAAATAATTATATTACAAACTACCAGTACAGATAAAACATAGAAAAAACAAAGAAAATGAAAATAAATTTACCAAACCCTAAAAGACATATCGTTAACAAAATGTTATTATAACCTAGACGAGTATAATTAGAAGACAAATCAATTATTAGATAGCCCGTTGGTCCAGTTGGTAGTGAACCTGCCTTCTGAACTTGGGGGCGTGGGTTCGATTCCCACCTAGGACAAACATTTATGTGATGAACATTAATTTGTGTTTGTTCTATATCTGGTTGTTAATATCTATTTAAGTGTGTAATTAAAACTATTATACATGAATGTATATCAGTCTCTGGCAGCCATATCACAAGCTTTGCTTAGTTTGGGGTCAGGTGACCGTGTGTGCAAAAATGTTCCGAATATTTATTTAATTTTAATTATGGAATAATTTAATCCGCTAGGTACTATTACCTTCATAATAATTATCCTTACTTCACAACTAAGTACATAGGTATACCTATTATTTCTATCTCTCGCATTATCACGTTGCTACCAAAATTACCAAAAAAAAACACCACAAAAACCCGAGATCTATTTACCCATCGTTATCAATTTGCATTCTTTCCCACAGACCAAGTTCCCAGGCCGATTCACATAGGAAACTATGTCGACCCTTGGGAACCGACCGACGAGTGTCCTTGTTTGACCTCCCGTGACAATGACCTGCCTGCGGTGCATGGCGAAACAAGGTGAGCATCTTTATGTGGGTGCGTGGGCGAATTAGAAAAAAAATCTTTTTTTAATCTACTTTCCACTTGAGGATTTTGGTGTCGCACATCATAGGCATTTGCCAATGTCTAGTATTAAAATTTATTTAGTATTTAATATATTATTTTATTTTTTTATTTAGTTGTATTAGACATCGTTAAATAAGCATTGTATGTCACGGTTACAGATAGTGGTCCCGGTCAAGTCAAAATCATTATTTGAGTCTTCTATGGAGTTTTGGAAACAGCTTAAAAAAAAACATAGTCGAATTGATAACCTCTTCCTTTTTGAAGTCGGTTAAAAACATGTTTCACCTCGTTTTATCACTTATGTACCCTCACTCAAACACGTCCACACTTAGTACTTAAATTACTAAAATTAATTTAATTTGTATATTTTAATGACATTTTATTTCTGATGACATAACTATTTGATGTATTATAATTTTTGTTTGTGACTTTAATGTGTGTGAAATGTGACGTTATAAATCGTCCACTGTTTTGCTGTATATGCTGTAATGAGTTATTATCATTACATTATCATTAGTAAATAAAAAAACACCATTATTATACATGAACACTCAAAAAGACACTAGTTTAGAAAAGTAATACAATGAGGCGATATGTTTTTTCACTTGTCAAAACAAATAATTGTATCCGAGAGAATTATCACAAAAAATGTGCACAAAAAGGAGATTTTTGGCACTAGAACATAAAAAAGAGTTTTAGTCCGCTTACGCCGGGCATAAACAAGAACTTTACGAGCATGAGATGATAAAATTTCCTTTCTAATATTATATTCTCGTTTTTCAACCAACTTCAAAAGAGGAGGCTCTAAATCTCGAATTTTGTTTCGTGTATGTTACGCGATATCTTTGACTATTGTGAACCTATTTTAATGTTTAATTTTTATTGAAGAGGATATTATTATATATCTAGAAATTTGTATGTAAATGGTGTAGGGTATTAGCTTAAGTATATTGTAAGGTAGGGTAGTTAGGAAACTTTAGTCTCGAATAAATGAAGTACGCTACGGACGTGTCGTCGTATTATTTACTAGATAAGTACATTCTGTGTAATACTTCTCAGTGGCGACGATTAAAAACAAGAATCCGCGTGTGTTTAACTACAATAAACAAGTTATGCAGAGTAAAATGACGATCGGCAAGATTTCCGAATTTAATGTGACGACGGATAACTGGCGATTATATGTCGAACGAATGGAACAGTTTTTTCTGGTGAACGGCATTAAACCCGAGATGCAAGTGCCGACGTTGGTGACGCTGATAGGGTCAGCGGGCTACGAATTGTTGGTGAACTTATGTACTCCCGAGAAACCCGCTACCAAAACGTTCAAAGAGTTGACAGACATTTTGGAAAAGCACCTACAGCCACGGCCGAGTGAACTGGCGGAACGTTTCAAGTTTCATCATCGGAAACAAAACAGCGGCGAGAAGATAGCCGATTACGTCGCTGAATTGAAAAAGATGTCCAAAACGTGTGAGTTCGGGCAGTGGCTGAATGAGAGTTTGCGGGACCGGCTTGTTTGTGGATTGGCGAGCGAGACGATACGTCAACGTTTATTTGCAGAAGATAGTCTGGATTTTCAAAAAGCCTACAGATTGGCGTTAAATATGGAAGCGGCAGAAAAGGATGCGGCCTTGGTGGAAGCTGCAGGCGGGGGCAGTACCACAGGCAGTACGTCGGCGCAGTGTCAGGCGATGACGAGAGCGGCCCCGATGACGTCACACGGCCGAGGAGTGTGGCGCGGTGCATCGGTGAGTGGCGCGGGCGTCGCAGGCGCACGGGACGCAGAGGCCAGTCGTGGCACGACGGGAAGAAGGAACGTGGGCCCGCGGCACGAGTGCCGGATCTGTGGCGGGAATCACGATGAGGCTTCGTGCAAATACAAGCGTTATGTCTGCAGAGTGTGCAACCGGGAGGGGCATTTACAAAAAATGTGTCCGAAACGGGGCACTAACACAAGCGGCGGCGGCGCGTACCGGCACAACTACGTCGAGGAAGCGGACGAGTTGAGTAGTTGCAGCAGCGAAGAGGTACATATCGTTAATCAATTATCGTTGGACGAATGTCCACCTATTATAATATCTCTCAGTGTAGACAAGAAGATTTTAAAGATGGAGTGCGATACCGGCTGTGCAGTATCATGTATTAGTTACGAGATGTATCTAAATCATTTTAGTAATATGAATATAACAAAGTGCAAACTGTCGCTCAGATATTACACGGGTGAAACCGTTCGACCGGTGGGCGTGATTAGGCCGCTCGTTAGATATAAAGATAAAGAGCGCTATCTTGAGCTGTATATTATAGACAAGGGAAAAACAATGTTGCTAGGTAGACACTGGTTAGCGGAACTGGGCATACAAATACCTAATGTTAGCTGTGTAAATAGTATCTCGCAGGATAGATTTAATTTTGTAAAATTCAGTTCCAGATATTGTGAAGTGTTCGCGGAGGGCCTGGGTCGGTTCACCGGCGGTAAGGTCAGCATCCACGTGCGCGAGGGCGCGCGGCCCGTATTCATGCGCGCGCGGCCGCTCGCGTACGCACACCGCGAGCCCGTGGAGCGCGCGCTCGAGCAGCTCGTCGCCGACGGCGTGCTCACCCCCGTGCAGCGCTCCGACTGGGCCACGCCGATCGTGGTCGTACCCAAAAAGGATGGTAACATCAGGATATGCGCCGACTATAAGGTGACCTTAAATAAAGTGTTAGACGTCGACCGTTATCCTCTGCCGCGTGTTGAAGACCTGCTGGCTAGGCTACATGGCGGGGAACGATTTACAAAAATTGACCTTTCCCAGGCCTACGCGCAACTTGAACTGGATGATACTAGAGAATACACGGTGATTAACACTCACAAGGGGATGTTTCGCTACAATAGATTGGTATACGGTCTCGCATCGAGTCCGGGTATATTTCAAAAGATTTTAGAACAATTGTTTGCGCGGGTACCGGATGTAGGGGTGTTTTTAGATGATATAATCATCACGGGGAAAAATGAGCAGGAGCATCTAGATAATCTGCATAAGGTATTCGATATTTTACAGTCGAACGGTCTCAGAGTGAGGAAAGACAAGTGCACGTTCTTTGCGGAGTCGGTGACGTATTTAGGGTACGTAATTTCTAAGAACGGTACACATACCTGTCCGGAGAAAGTCAAAGCTATTAGGGAAACACCGGTACCGACAAATGTTACGGAGTTGCGATCATTCTTGGGTATGGTTATGTATTACGCGAAATTTATAAAAAACTTGAGTACGATAGCGGCGCCATTGTATTATTTGCTGCGAGCGGGTGTTGATTTTGCCTGGTGTGACGAGTGCCAGACGGCGTTTGATAAAATAAAGCAATTACTGGCTTCTAGCGAGGTGCTGGTGCACTATTCTATTAATTTACCAACGATTTTAACTGCGGATGCTAGTGCTGTCGGCATTGCTGCGATTATTTCGCACGAAACAGAAGCTGGGGAGAGACCGATCGCCTACGCGTCGCGGGCGTTAAACAAGGCGGAACGAGCGTATTCGCAGATCGAGCGAGAGGCGCTCGCTATTATCTACGGGGTTAGGAAATTTCACCAGTATTTATATGGTCGGAAGTTCACGTTGAGAACCGACCACAAGCCATTGACTTGTATATTCGGCAGCAAGGTAGGTATACCGGTGATGGCCGCTAGTCGTATGCAGAGATGGGGAGTTTTACTATCGGGCTATAACTATGACATAGAATATATAGCATCAGCAAAAAATTGCGCGGATGCCATGTCACGATTGCCTGCGGGAAACTGTCATAAGGAGACCTCAGAAGTAACGTACATAAATTTTGTAGAAAAATTTTTACCCGTTTCGCATAGTGACGTCCGGAAGGCCACAGCCACAGACCCGGTACTCAGCCGGGTACTCTTATATGTACAGTCGGGCTGGCCTTTGAACTGTACCGACGACGATATTAAACCTTATCATAATAGACGGAACGAGTTGTATGTAGAGGCGAACTGTATTATGTGGGGCTACCGCATAGTAGTTCCGCCGTCTTTGCGACCGCAAATTTTGAAGCAATTACATAGTAGTCATATGGGCATGGTTAAAACTAAATCCCTGGCTCGCAGTTACGTTTACTGGCCTAAAATAGATACGGAAATTGAAGAAATGTGTCGGAATTGCGAGACTTGCGCTTTGGAGATGCCAGCGCCGGCGCACGCGCAGCCGCAACCATGGCCTTATCATGCACAACCGTGGTCCAGGGTGCACTTGGATTTTCTAGGACCTTTGCATGGCTTAACGTTTTTGGTGGTAATTGATTCTACCTCGAAATGGATGGAAATATTCGAGATGTCGCGTACGACAGCCACCGCGGTAATAAAAGTATTACGAAGCTTATTTGCAAGGTTTGGCTTACCTGTACAAGTAGTATCGGATCAAGGTCCCCCCTTCCAGAGTACGGAATTTGCGGATTTTTTAAAAAACAATGGCATTAGGCAGGCTTTTTCACCGGCACATCATCCATCATCAAATGGCGCAGCGGAAAATGCGGTAAAATTATGTAAAAGGGCCATTAAGAAAGCGATCACGGATAAAATAGATATAGATGCCGCTTTACAGACATATCTGTTAGCTTATCGGAATTCGATTCACAGCACGACGGGGGAGAGCCCGGCTTTTATTTTACAACGTAGACCGCTTCGCACACGTCTGGATCTTCTGCGTAGTGATAGGGCAGTGCTCGACCGAGTGAGCGAGGCACAACAGAAACAAGTAGAGTACTCAGGTGGTACTCAGCGTCAGTTCCAATCAGGCGAAAAGGTATGGTCTAGGAGTTACAAAGGGCGCAATAAGTGGGAAAAGGGCACGGTAATTAACGAATCAGGGTCGCGCAGGTTGCTTGTGAGAGAGGATAATGGTCGAGAAACTACTAAACACGTAGATCAATTGCATCGCAGGTCACGCATGTCCGATGTACCATTTCCGGGTGAGGTCGTAGTGGTCCCGGTCATTCAAGATAGTATAATCGAAGAGAGTGGCGCAGGTACACCTCAAAAATCAAGTACCAAGACCGGTACAGCAAAGATCACTACTCCTCCGTCAACTAAGCCGCGTTACTCGGAGGGTGAGCACGACGACGGGTTCAGCGCGCCGGCGGTAGATGCACCACAGTGCTCACCGAGGAGCCCGGCTTCCGGTACGCCTGGAGCGAGATCGCCGCTAACCGAATCGCCGATGAACCGTCCCAAAAGAGTCCGAAAACCAGTAGTTAGGTATCAGCCCTAGTTTCGGTTAAATAAATTTGTAAGTTCTTATATGTATTATTTTGTGTAGAGGTGTAGGGTATTAGCTTAAGTATATTGTAAGGTAGGGTAGTTAGGAAACTTTAGTCTCGAATAAATGAAGTACGCTACGGACGTGTCGTCGTATTATTTACTAGATAAGTACATTCTGTGTAATACTTCTCAAATGGTACATAAAAAAGAAATTACACATTTAAATTTGAAAAATAAGGGTTTAAATCTTGTTAATTCTTTTTTTTTTTAAGTATATTTACAAATAAAACGTGCGATTTGTTGACAGGCTTGGTTTTTTAATCGAGGGTAAACAAACATATTTTTAAATCGCTCTTTTCCTATTTTTAGCAATTATGGTCATTCTAGTTTAAGTGTGGATACCTCCATGGTTAGCTTAAAATTATAAAAATGGTACCATAACAAAATTGAATGTTTTATCTAGGAACCCCATGAGACCAAAACACGATTAAGTACATTTCCTCGATAGAAAAAATATATCAAAGTAGCACTGATTTGCGCTTTTGTCCCATTTTTTTTTGGATTTATTTAATTACCTATTTATTAAATTATGTCTGCGATATCTTGATATATAGATTTCATAATTATGAAGGAAACCGGTGAGGTACATTTTACATTACAGCTATACTTTTCGAAAAATATGAGAAAAACCCTAAAAATAGAAGTAGCGAAACGCACGACTGTTTGTAAGCGCCATGATTTTGCTCCGCTAAATGCGACTTTAATACAATAAGCCAAGGATTATGGTCATCTGTAGTAATAAACGTTGCTTAAAAGTGGGAATACCTCGCCTTAACTAGGGCGACAAACTGATAATTTGCGCAAGCGTACCAATGGCGTAGGAGGCTGGTATTTTTCGCTATTTTAGGGTTGGACCCATTAAGTACAATGACCGGCTTAGTACCACCGATCTGTATAACCCTGTGGATAGAGTTTATCACCCTATCTATTTATACCAGGGACACGTGTCTTTTTGTAAATATAATTGAGATACAACCCAATATTTTGTCGGATGTTCCCACAATATGATATTCTCGTGAGAATTTTTGAGCTCTGGGAAATTTTGAATAAAAGCTTATCATCATCATCATCAGCCAGAAGACGTCCACTGCTGAACATAGGCCTCCCCCTTTAACCTCCACAGTAAACGACAGCCTGCCTTTTGCATCCACTGGATGCCCGCGACTCTCACAATATCGTCGGTCCATCTAGTGGGAGGCCTACCTACGCTGCGTCTTCCGGTAAAAGCTTCTTTAGTGTATTGCTGGCTGAGTGACCTATATCACTCATGTCAAATATAAGGCTTGGCGTCTCCAGATTTTTACACGATATGCGATGCCGTTATACACACAAATTGAAATTGCGCGCTCTTAATTATACAGGGGTATAAGGAAAGGGTACGCTAAGCCGAAAGAGGTTCGTTATATTTTTTTTTCGCAATTTCAGGATTGGTCCCATTGTTTATTGTTTACTAACTAAAACGGCACACAACGCCAATTACATCAGTTAATCGAAAATTAAAATTGTACATAATGAAATAATATTATATAAAACAATGCAGTAAGAATTTAAAACTATCACTTAAAGTCAATAAAATAAATTCAACTTAGCCTAGCAAAAAATATGATAAGAACACATTATAAAAAATAAATAAATTCATTAAATTAAAGTACAATTAACTGGCACTTAATGTCTGATACCATAATATGGCATAGTCATAGTCAACCAATTAGTCAAGTTAGCCTACCACAAAATTAATTAAAAACACAATATAAATAAAATTCATTCAATGTCAAAAACAAAATTATTACATTGCAAAATAATAAAAGTTGTTCATAATTTAGAGTATAACAAAACCCTTTCAGCTTAGCATACCCTTTTCTTATAACCCTGTATTAATTGCAGTCAGAAATGTATGTGTTACTGCAACCTCTAAATTATGCCATTATGCTTGGTTAAAGGGTGTCTACAATTACCTCTCCGGGCTGGCAAAGCACCGTCAACAGCGGTGGTAATGCAGGTGTCCATAAGCGACGGTTTTTGCTTACCATCAGGGGGACCGCATGCTTGTTTGTCCCTCTTTTAGTAAAATAATATATGTTTTTGAAAAATCATCAAATCCCTTTTTTGCAAATTACAGTTAAAACAGAGATTGAAAATCCTCAAATCTTTTTTCTGAAGAGAACAAACAAAACGTTATCTATGTAAGTATTTTTTAGTTTTTGTTAAAAAAAACATTGGAGCAATTTCGATTAAATTTGTTTGGGACCACCTCTGTAGTAAGACCTACCAAACAAAAAATAATCATCGAAATCAATTCATAATCAGCGGAGTGATCGCGTAACAAACATACAAAAAAAAAACAGACGAATAGATAACCTCCTCCTTGCATCGGTTATAAATAAAAATGCAATTAGTGTGAGAAAATACATCAATAATTATACAAAAAAGCTCACTAAGTACTTTTAATCGAAACTCCCTACTGGAATCGCCCACGACGCGTGCCGATTCACCTCAATGACATTTCCCACCACACCCCGTTAAAATATTCTCACAGATTCACATGAGAAATTTTCAAACCTTGGGAATATGGGACCAATTTTTCAAAAAATCGGGTAAGGCAATGGCGGCTTTGTGTATGTAGAGATAAGAATGAAGGATTGCATTTGAAGGTCAGAGTTATCGATTGTGTGTTTATTTATTTGTCCAGTCCTCAGAACTGATAGTGCTGTGCAGATTGTATCGTATACTTACGATATCGATATTGCAACAAAATACATGCGCATTAGTGTTGAGCCCGCACCGTAGCTCACACATTTTGTCTCCCGAGAAGGTGGAAAAACCTTAAAAAGACTGGGCGTTTGTGACTGATATCGGTATCTTTATCCCACCGATTTCTTGCTTGGCTGATTAGGGAGTTAGGTGTTCGCTCGTCTGTAAGACACTGGAAGGTGCCATAGACTCGCCTGTCCTGCACAGCCGTATGTGCAGTGTATATACCCGATGATTATACCAGCACAGGCCCGTTTTAGAAATAAGCTCTTTTCCACTGGCTTTAGGCGTACAAAGTTGCTAGACCGTAGACCGATGTGCCGCATCATTCGTGGTCTCAACGCATTCAACGCAATTAGATTTTCATACCTAATCATACTGTAAACTTATACAATGAATGAACATTACAATTTTAAGACATTATGTATGGGTCCACAAGCAAGCAAATAAAGACCGACTTTGACTTTTTTAATTTCTTTTTTTCTCTTTAACGAAATCGACGAAAAAGTGACAAGTTTCAAGTCTCGGTCGTTATGGAAACTAAGTTCGGAATTTTCTTTCAAAGAATTTCTTCTTACGGTTTACAGTTTTTTTTTCATAAATAAAGTGTATTTGAACTTTTTCGAATGATTATTGTTGTTTTTGTAGTTTTCATCCGTGTAGTGATGAAAAATGGTGATGATGATGACGATGATGATAATGGTAATGATGATGATGATAAGTAACTTATGTCACTCACCGGCCCTTGAACTATACCAATGCAAAAATCAGGTCGATCCGTTGCTCTGTTGCTGCGTGAAAGAGGAACAAACAAACTAACAATCAAACACACTTTCGTATTTATAATATTAGTATGATTAAACAATTGATAAACGTGATTTAACCCTTTTAAAAGTATCTACTTAAATATTAACCGCCGTAACCGTATTTTAAACTCATCAATTTGTGTTTTCCCACGGGTGTAGGAAAAGCTCCCACGGGTCAGTCTAACGGTTATTATGCGTCCGTAATAAGTTCAGCGTTTGGGAAATTACGTGACATCTCGTCCAAAATACCAGAGTGCTCAATGACAAGGGTCATTAACCAGTATGTTGCCAGTGATGACATAAATATGGTACTCAGTCGTGGCCTTTTGGAAAAACTCAGAGTCACAGAACGGGCAATGGAGAGCGCTATGCTCGGAAAGCTAAGCTTGTGCTGGCTATGTTTCTTTGCGCGATAGAACCCGGAACGTGAATATTCGCCGAAGAACCAAATTCACCGACATAGCTATTAAAATTTGCGGGTTGAAGTGGCAATGGGCAGGCCACATCGCTCGAAGAACCGATACCGACGATCCGGCAGGCGCAGCGTAGGTAGGCCTCCCACTAGATAGACCGACGACATTGTGAGAGTCGCGGGCATCCAGTGGTTGCAGATGGCAGGCTGTCGTTCAGTATGGAGTTCTAAGGCGGAGGCCAATCTTTAACAGTGGCGGTCTTCCGGTTAATGATGACATTTAAAAATAATAACAACCGCGGTCACGGGAATTTAGACCAATTTTCCACTCTTAGAGGTGATGTTTTTTGAAAATTTAAATAGTAGACTAATTTTGAAGCATTATTTTTTAATAAATAAATTAAAAAAACATTAAAACCTGATTACAATCGGTTGTTTACAAGCTATCGCGTAACATTCAAACAAAAAAAAATACAGTCAAATTGAGAACCTCCTCTTAGAAGCTGGTTAAAAATAACTGAATAACTGAAGGAAGCTAGACAATTCTGAAGTTTAAGCTAACAGATCGAAACTTATTAAAATTGTTGCTGCCGCTATCTAATAAACTGCACTGAAAGATACAGCTATCATCACTAAATAACTACAAATTTTCACTTCATCAAAACTCGCATGGGGAATTCGAATTTCAAATTCAACTAAATAATAAAAAAATAAAAATAAAAACATACCTACTAAATATTTTGCATCATTTAGACACATTTAATTGACGTAACTGTATAAAAAAAAGCTAAGATTTTTTTTATCTTTTTCTCGCTGTTCCCGTTCACACGCTCAAGTGGACCGTGTGAAACGGCCTTGCCCTCAACATTGACCCCGTGTGCTCGCACCGGCACAAAAAACGGAAACCAGGGAATTAACAGCTTACAAGGTGATAAATATTTGATTTATCACCTTGAAAGAAAAAAGTTTTTTTTAATTTATTAGTTGGAAAATAATATAATAATTGTTTTAAACATGTTTTGGTGAAAATAAATCTATCTCTTTTTTCTGTTAAATAAACAAGTACAGTAACTGAAATATTTCAAATGTACCTAAAATAAAGTTGTTTTTTTTTGTCGTGACCAATTAAAAATCACGTTACTATCATTTTGTTCCTTACATCTTCAAAATGGTCTTAAATCCACTCCTTGCTAAATATTTAAATTTCATGTTCACATAAAATTGCCACAGATAAAATAATTCCCACGTGCCTGGAATTCTGTATCCCACGACCACAGGGCGTGAAAGTGACACCCTATCCCAACAAACTGTTAAACTGAATGCCACTGAAAAACATACCTTGACTCATTTAAATAGGGGATGATGAAATAAAAACTGTTGGTAAAGGCATGTTGGTAGAATGCCAACGGAAATTCTCATGGCATTTTTCGTGGGACCGCAAAAGGTTGAATGGGAATTGTGGTATATATTGCAGTGTTTTGCACTGCGTCCGTCATACCAAGTTATGCCGAACGCACTCTGCGTTCGCTAATTAGTCCGGTCAATCTGTAGAGGCCAAAAAGCCAACAGTACAAGTCGATATATTAAAAAAAAAAACAAAAAAAAAAAACTGCTTTCGTCATTTTGATCGTCAATGTCGTAGAGTATGTATGTAACTTTGTTTAGTTCATCAGTCATACTCTAATGGACGTTTGGTTTTCATACAAGCTTACTAGTGATATTTTTCGAATCTACTTGTCCGATTTTGATGAAACATGGTAATAAAAAATTCTAATTTGAATCGGATATGTTAATAATTATTCGGGGATGTTCTCGATTCGTTCCATTTCTATACATTGCTAGGCATTGTATAGAATACCGGATTATACACATTGCCGGTAACATACAGTACACTGATTACTCCGACTTTTTTTTTTTTGTATTATGTAGAAGATGCTTTTGAGGTTGTCTCACAAAAATGTGATTAAGTTGGCACGCTGCTGTGCTGTGACTCTATGAGAGACATAAAAGTACTGTTTCACAATGTTTTGTGGTCTGATCACTATCCTGTAATGATGTGTTGTGATTCAAGGCGCTTGCAGACGATGCGAAGTAAAGCCAAGCCGGAAGACCAGCGCTGGTTGTTCGCAACCAGCATTATGCTGAGTTGGAACCTGTTTGTGGAGGAAAACAATTTGTAATGTGTGTGTTTTTCATTACTCGCACGAGACGAACAATGCGCAGTGGGCGTCGCGTGGTAGCTCGGGGAAACGAAGCTTCACTTGCGCAAGTACCAGCGCGAAGTGCTACTAAGCACGTTCACTGCCACTTGCACTAAGCACACCGTTGCAAACGATGCGTAGTAGGCACTTGCAACATGTACTTCCTAGTTGTAATACGCATTATCTGCAAGCGCCTTTAGATATTGTTGAGCTAGGTCTAAGATATGTAACCGAGAATGTGATAAAATATTTTTAAATCAAATAGCTGAAAAAACACGTTTTCCGAGTAAACGAAATTGCGAATTTACTAATTTTGAAGTCGGTTATTGATAGATATTTTAATTACTATAATAATTCATTTAAAAAAACGACAATTTTTCTCTCCATTTCTTTGCTCAAAAGGTCTATATAATATACAACGTGGTAAGTAATGGGGCCAGCATTTTGGGAGCAATTCCCACTGGTAGATTAGTTTTTTGTTGTTGTTAGGTTTTATTTATTTTTCTATAGGTTTTTTTTCTAATACCTAACTATTTAAAATAAGTTTAATCCATTTTAAAAAAAGTCTTCACTTCATCATTTCCCTCTCCTATTTTCCATCAAGCTCCCATTTTTCCATCTTTCACCGTATTTCCTGCAATCGCAATATTTTCCTTTCAATCATATTGCAAACGAAGCCTCGAGTTCAATGCAAACAGCCTCGCTGCGACAACTGAGAGTCCTAGGATTCCGTGCCCAAAGGGTGTCAACAGAAACCCTATTACTAAGAATACGCTTTTTGTCAAACGTCTGTTTCTGTCTGTCAAAGTAATTTTAAGGAGGGTGTAGCCCACACACGCTAATGCATACACTGGGATTTCCTCGCCACCCAGTCTCGCTCGAGGTCTGCTTCTCTCCACTTTTCACTTTTACTTTTTGTTTATTTTCAACATAGCTTTGCTTTAGGATTAGTTAGGCTATAAGTACTTATGTAGTGCAATCTATCTATTCTATTTGCTGTGCCAACTTACTCGTATACATAGTTTATTGTTTCTGGTAATGTCCGCACCCGAGCCCCAAGATACAGGCCCTGTGCTTGTTTGGGGCTCACCGCCAAACCTGTTTAGATATAGTACCCGCTGATGTAAGTAGTTTAAGTTTCCTTACAAATTTTTATTGTACTACTTAGTATTTTTTGGTAAATAAAGATATATTATATTATTATTAAACTGTACTGAGCCGAAAGGAGATCATTGTACTCATCATTATAAACAACTTCTGCTATTGGACCAAGCATTAAATCCCGCAAAAAATATCAGCAGTTCCATACATTATGTCGTGTCAATGGCCGTTTTCTATGGACCTTTATTTTTATTATATACCTTTTCGTTTTGTATAGAATAGAGCTACTTTGGGCCACCAACTCGCTTGATGGTAAGCGATGGTGTGGCCGAGGATGGAATACGTTGATCTAGAAGAAATCTATTCACTCTAGCCTTGAAGATGCCTAGATTGTAGTTCTCAGGAAACAAGGAGGACGGCAGGGAGTTCCATTCTTGGGCAGTACCTATCATAAAATATGACGACGACCCAAATCGTTGTGTACGAATCTTTGTAATTTTGGTAAACGCAATTGGAAAATCTCGCACTAGGCACTCTGTTCGTTTCAGTGATCTGTTAAAATCAACTAAGCAAGCTACGCCACCAGCGCAAATTTTTTCGGTAAACACATTACTCAAATTATATTGTGTGGACGGAACCCTCAATGTGCGAGTCCGACTCACGCTTGGTCAGTTTTTATTTCTATTTGTTCTCCGATCGTGGAAACTTAGCGGGCAATAAACAAGTTTGAAATTATACGGCAGGTGAAATACTGAGAAAAGTAGACAATAAAAAATGATGTAGAAATAAATGAAAAGCATAGACGAGAAAAAAAAACTATATCGATAGGGAAAGTCTATTGTAGTATCATCATAGCCAGGGTTATACTGGTTATATGTACTTAGTTCTGGAGTGTCATTATATTTTCTACCCTATTATCCAGAATTAGGCTTATGTTTTTCAGGTATGCATCTATATATCATCAATATGTTGAAGTGGCAATGGGCAGGCCACATCGCTCGAAGAACCGATAACCGATGGGGAAGAAAGTTTCTGAAGTGGAGACCACGAACCGGAAGACACCGCGTAGGTAGGCCTCCCACTAGATGGACCGACGACATTGTGAGAGTCACTGGCATCCAGTGGATGCAAAAAGCAGGCTGTCGTTCAGTGTGGAGGTTAAAGGGGGAGGCCTATGTTTAGCAGTGGACGTCTTTTGGCTGAAGATGATGATTATGATGATCTATAAAAAAAATAAAAAATAAAAAAACTTTGTAGTTAAGTAGTTCTTTTCAATATGGATGTAATGGAAGTAATGTAATGGATCAGATGTAATGGAAAACTGCAAACTGTGTTTCAACCCAGACCAGAATTTTAAATTGTTTTCTATTAACATTAGAAGTATTGGTTGCAATTTTAATAGTTGTTTGGTAGCACTGAGGCGATTAGAAATTGTTTTTGACGTCATTGTTTTAACGGAATGTTGGTTGAACGGTACTTCATTTATTCCTCAACTACCGGGATACAATTCATTCAAAAGTGAAAAAAATCACAATCAGAACAGCGGTGTTGTGGTATACGTCAGAGAAATCTGGAATGCGTCAGTTACGGAACTTTCCGTTGATAATGCTCAATGTTTAGCCATTCACATCGAAAAAATTGTTAAAATCCTTGCTATCTACCGCTCTCCAGCCTGTAGAAATATTGATAATTTCTTGTCTTCCATTGCTTCCTGGATGTCTAATTTTGGTAGTCTCCCTTTGATTTTTGCTGGTGACATAAACGTAAATATTCTTGAAACCAGCAACCCCCAAAACTTAGAATATCTTTGTTTTATGGAGGAATGTGGCATGGTACCCGCTATTACTGAACCTACGAGAGATTCGTCGTGTCTGGACCATATCTATGTTAGCAGATCACAACTTAACCAAGCTCCTCTTGGCGTTGTCTGTAGGTCAGTTGTTACAGACCACTACCCGGTTATGATTGGCATAAATCTTAAGAACAGAAAACACCCAAGACCAAGTCGTATCACGGTAAAAAGAGACTTAGAAGCAATTAAAAAAGAACTCTCTGAAAATAATTGGAGTTTTGTTACTAATATTGGTAATATGAATGATGCAACTAATATTTTTACAAAATTCTTGACAGAGATCGTAGTTAAGCATACGCGTGAAGTTCGTCTTAGTAGAACACAATACGCCCTTAAGCCTTGGATTACTCCAGGTCTCATAGGTTGTATGAGACATCGGGATAAGCTTCATCAGCGTGCGAAACTCGATCCTTACAATAGTGTACTGCAGATATCTTATAAAAGGTATCAGAATTTCTT
The DNA here is from genome assembly GCA_914767915.1 of Agriopis aurantiaria. Classification (NCBI taxonomy): domain Eukaryota; kingdom Metazoa; phylum Arthropoda; class Insecta; order Lepidoptera; family Geometridae; genus Agriopis; species Agriopis aurantiaria. The sequence continues at coordinate 3,873,607 of OU612003.1, forward strand.
CGTAAACCTTTTACGCAAGGTGCGAATAGAATACGAAAGGAAGGAATTAGACAAACATAAAGATAATCCCGGAAAGCTCTGGAAGTCTATCAAATCTGTCTGTAGTTTATCCACGACGAATAAACAGGTGCCTACCGAATTGTTATCAATCCAAAGCTCTGATGATCCACTACATTCGCTGACTTATGTAACGATCATTTTTCTACAGTAGGCCAACGACTAGCAAATCAAATACTCACTGACATTAATCAAACACAAAATGGTTTAGCAAAAAACACTGGTACTCAAAATACGTTCTCTGAATCATTTTTATGGGTCCTACGGACTGCGAAGAAGTTGAAAGGCTGATTATGGGACTACACAATGGCAAAGCCCCGGGTATAGATGGTTTGACTAACTCACTTATTAAACATATTAAAGACGAAATCGTAGTGCCACTAACTCATATTTATAACTTAAGCCTTTCAAGTGGAACTTTTCCAGATGCTTGGAAAATTGCCTCTGTTAGTCCAATACATAAAAGTGGTCCGAAAAATTGCATAGAAAACTATAGACCTATCTCGTTATTAAATACTTTCTCAAAATTGTTAGAAAAGTTAGTCAACAGAAGTTTAACAAAGTTTTTAGAGTCACGTAACATAATATCATCAAGACAATTTGGTTTTCGGAAAGGTAAGAGCACAGAAGATGCGGTGTCATTATTAACTTCGACGGTATCGTCCAAGTTAGATAAAAAACAGAGTTGCTTGGCAGTATTTTTAGATTTAACTAAAGCATTTGACACTGTTTGCATCCCGATTCTTTTGGAGAAATTAGACAGAGTTGGTATTAGGGGAGTAGCCTTTGATTGGTTTAAAAGTTATTTAATGGATCGCAGACAACGCGTCAAGATTGACAATATTTTTAGCAGTATACAAGCTATTAGCTTTGGGGTACCACAAGGCAGCATCTTAGGTCCTACGCTTTTTAATTTGTATATCAACGACATCCATGATATGCACGTTGAAAATGAGATCATTTGCTATGCTGATGACACTGCCATTGTATTTCATGGTTCAACTTGGGCGAGAGTATTCGAGTATGCAGAATTAGGTATGGCCAATGTTTCTGGATGGTTGCAGAGAAATCACTTGACGCTAAATACGAAAAAAACTGTGTATTTATGCTTTCATAAAACAGTTGTTTCAGCACCAGTATCACAACCAAACCTCCTGCTTCATAAAGCCTCCTGCGACAAAGGATCTTGTACCTGCGAAAAATTAATCAGATCCAAAACCATTAAATATCTGGGAGTTCTACTGGACGAAAACTTAAATTTTAAAAGTCATATAGTTGCTCTATCAGGTCGGATACGGAAAGTTATTGGCATTATGAAAAATCTGCGTGACGTTGCACCCCCTGACACGCTTATGTCTGTATATTTTGCATTGTGTCAGTCCCTCTTAAACTATTGCATTACCTGTTGGGGTAGTGCAGCTATTACCTTCATTATACTTGCCGAGAGGGCGCAACGATCAGTGTTAAAAGTTATGATGAAAAACCACTGAGATACCCAACTACAGATGTATTCAGAGATAGTGGAGTACTAACCGTGAGGCAGCTATTTATACTCCAAATTTCACTCTCCGTACATAGGTCTGTGTTAGCTGCTTCTGACTTTGATGGAGTTGTTAAGAAGAGAACACACAAATTACCTTTTCCGCAAGTACAAACAAGTTTTGCCCGTCGATTTGGTCAGTTCGTTAGAGCGCATGTTTACAACGTCGTGGATAAGCATTGCAATTTGAAAGAAAAGACTGTTTACGAAGCCAAAAAGACACTTTTTAGGGTTCCGTACCTCAAAAGGAAAAAACGGAACCCTTATAGGATCACTTCGTTGTCCGTCTGTCTGTCTGTCTGTCTGTCCGTCTGTCAAGACCCTTTTTCTCAAGAACGCGTAAAGGTAGCAAGTTGAAATTTATACTAAATACTTGGGTCTACGGTTTCTTTCGGCTGTAAAAAAATAAAAGTTGTAAGTCAACGCAATCAAAAGATATGAACGTTTATGTCGCATATTTTGCGATTTCACAGGGGAACCAAAACCTATAGGGTACTTCCCGTTGACCTAGAATCATGAAATTTGGCAAAAAGCAAGGTCTCATAGCACATATATAGGAATAAATCCGAAAGTTATAAATATGAAGGTATATCATTTAAAAATGATTATTTTGCTATTACAAACTTACATTTTGTAGTTGGAATGTATGGAAGAACCTTATTGTCAACTACAAACTTAAGTTTGTCTTTCAATATTTTAACTTCAGTTAGTTTTTTTTTTGGTCTCGCGCTCTTAGGGTTCCTTTATGTCGTATATTTTGCGATTTCACAGGGGAATCAAAACCTATAGGGTACTTCCCGTTGACCTAGAATCATGAAATTTGGCAAGAGGCAAGGTCTCATAGTACATATATAGGAATAAATCCGAAAGTTATAAATTTGAAGGTATTTAAAAATAATTATTTTGCTATTACAAACTTACATTTTGTAGTTGGGATGTATGGAAGAACCTTATTGTCAACTACAAACTTCAAAGTTGTCTTCCCAGAGACTGTGGGATCGGCCGATCTGCGAACTAGCATGGAAATCGCTACTAGATACGTGTCCTAGTATTGCAGATCGCGCTCGTATTCTTGCTGTCTCTGTTTGGGAATCGGGACTTTGGTTGCAAGCCATGCCCTCTTTTAACACAGGTAGCCTTTTAGATCCAACCGCATTTCGTCTAGCTGTCAGCTTACGCTTGGGTGCAAGGTGCTGAGAGGCCCATCGCTGTCAGTGTGGTACTGCTGTTGACCAGCTCGGTCACCATGGTCTCTCTTGCTCGAGAAGCGCTGGTCGTATTGGCCGACACGCTAGCCTGAACGACATCATACGCAGGGCACTTTCCACCGCCAATGTCGCAGCTGTGCTCAAACCGAGTGGTCTTGCGCGTGACGATGGAAAGAAGCCTGACGGTATGACACTTGTGCCCTGGAGGTTGGGGCAGCCCCTTGTATGGGACGCAACTTGTGTCGATACTTTGGCGCCGTCACATGTTCCTGAGACACAGGGTAGGGCTGGCGCGGCTGCTAATTCGGCAGAGCAGCACAAGCGTCGCAAATATGCTAACCTCGGCAGTGGTTACATATTTGAGGCGTTTGGGGTCGAGACATTGGGCCCTTGGGGACCAGGAGCTCACCTCATTTTCAAAAATCTTTCAGAGCGCCTGGTTAATGCGACGCGTGACCAAAATGCTGGCGTGTTTCTGGCTCAACGCATTAGCATTGCCATTCAACGTGGTAATGCCGCCAGCATGTTGGGTACGCTGCCAACTGGTAGTGGGCTTGAGCATTTGGATTGTCTTTAGACCTTCAGCGGTCTATGGGCAGTCTAACTGTATTTGTAGTGTTAGTTTTAGCTTGTATTTTGTTTAGTTATTAAAGGCACTTGCCCAGTAAAAAAAACTACAAACTTAAGTTTGTCTTTCAATATTTTTACTTCTGTTTGTTTTGGTTTTTTTGGTTCCGTCTAACGGAACCCTCAGAGCACGAGTCCTACTCGTACTTGTCCGGTTTTTTTTAAGTTTCTGAGTTCGCTTAGCTATATGGAGACGGAGCATTTATTGAAGATCCCATCTTAAATGTACCTACAATGTAAAAATAACATTTACCATAATGAATTACAACACAAAATGTAAAAATAATACTAACATACATAATATATACATATACATAATCAATGGGACCTATTCCTGTAATATTAATAGAGATATATAATTATAAGTGTATTCATACATGTTATGTGAATTACCTACAATATTTTAACTAGAGGTGTTAATCTAAGGAAAACCGGATCAGGTTTCCGCGATACAGGCCTAGCCTAGTGCGGGAATCGCAGTTATCTTCCGTACTTACCCAACTCACTCATAACCATAAGCCTAAAGCCTTACGGTTTCTTCCTAGAGTTCTTTTGATGTATATACCTTATTTAAGCCTATGTTTATGTAAATAAATATATTTTCATTTTCATTTTTCATTTTCAATACAATTTTTAAGTTCGAATATAGGTCATCCACACATCATAGATCAGTGGAAATCGCACACTGTCCGATTCACTCGATCCTTCTTGCCTCATACCTGCAAAATGTGGAATGAGCTACCTTCTGCGGTGTTTCCGAGAAGCTACAGCATGGGGTTCTTCAAAAGGCGAATTAATCGAGTCCTAAAGGGTCGGCAACGTATTTGTGATGCCTCTGCCTGCCTTACAAGTATCCATAGGCGACGGTGCAGCCCATCTGCTTGTTTGCCAATTAAGGCATTAAAAAAAAGGCAAAATCGTTCACAGAATTCCGAAGATTGATGGGTCGCGAAGTCACAGTTTGGGGCAAACGTATTAAAAAATTGTTGTCAAGGAATTTTTGTAAGAAATTTGTTGTAGCCAGTGGCACCCATATAAACGAAACGTCAGTCATTCCAAATCAGTTAGCACCTGTGATGCGGAGTTCTACGCGTTGATCTAAATCATCATCATCATCTTCATCAGCCTGTAAACGTACACTGCTGAACAAAGGCTTCCCTCGTAGAGAGGGGTTGATCTAAATAACAATGTTCAATCAAGGTTCACTCATAATGCCTGGTAACAGTTTTTCCTTCTCATTTCCGTTCTATTTACATCTCTTTTCAGGACTATTTCTGAAATGTAAAATAGCACTCAACTCTTCATAGAAACACTTAGTAAAGCAAGCAAAAGGTAAAAGGTAGCTTAGATTTTAACATTTAAATGAAACAAGGTAATTATAATATCTGATTTGTTGGAAAGAAAATTACACAAGTTTGCATTTAAGGCCCTCTTTTCCCACTTTTGGCCATTTTGGGCATGCTACATGTAGTTTGTCTACTTCCAATTATAAAAATGGTGACATAACAAAATGTAATGTTGGATCTAGAAAACCGTAACGACCGCGATTAATCACGATTAATGACATTTCGCTCGATAGAAAAAGAATATGAATGTAAAACTGATATGGGCTTTTCTCTTTGCTTTTTGAATGCGTTTAAATACTTATTCACTAGATGATCTCTATGTTATTTTGAGTTTTATTTTTTAACTATTTTCAATGACCTATTAATGATACGGAACCATCAAAGCACAAGTCATGCTCGCACTTTAATTTTGATATTGTATTAATTAGATAAAAATGAGGAAAACCTGTTTAGTAGATCAACTTCCTTTACGTTTCAAGTCGTAGTAATACTTTCGCTAAGATACGAGTAAGACGACTGTGGAGAATTTTCCGCGCTCTTTTATCTGATTCTTCTGTTTTGCACCGAGAGACTTGACCCTTAATATACAGATTTCATAATTATGGAGGAAACCGAAAAGGTACATTTTACATTACAGCTATACTTTTCGAATGATATGAGAAAAATCACAAAAATAAAAGATCCGAAACGCACGACTGTGTGTAGTGTAAGCGCCATGGTTTTACTCCACTAACTATACACTCCTGCTGTTTAATATCACCTGTAGCGAATAAAGTAAATAACATCACGGCGGATTATTTATCGGTACATAAAACACCAATCAATTTCGCCCGAAGCGAAAAATGTACAAAGGTTTCAATGACACCTCTTCAAAAATTCAATCTATCAAATTGCGTTGTTAATCCTAAATTCTTTCCGCCCCTTCAAACGGTTAAAGTAACGGCGGTGTTGCCATAATTATTTAAAATATAGCTTAGAATCGCCGGATTTTTCGTACATAATATAGATTCAATACAATAAAATCAGTAAAATTATAAAAACCAATTTTTAATAGCATCACATAAGAAGCAAGGTTCTCAGAAAAGATATTATGTTCTGCGCAGTGGCGTAGCTACCGGAGGGCTAGGTGGTGCAGTGCACCAGGGCCCTCAAGCTCAGGGGGCCCTCGGGCCCTGACCAGAAAACCACAAACTGATCTTTAGGGCCCGATTTTTTTGAGTTGGGGGGATTATTTTTAAGTTATGTGATTATTTACGGGATATTTACCGTGGTAAGGTTATGGAATGAGCTCCCGATATTTTGGCGCAATAACATGCACCATGTTCGCGCGAAGACTGAAGAATGCGGGTGGTTGGTCGAACAGTGAAAAAGTTAGGTGCAGACAAAACGATCTACCCTCTTTGATTATTTTTGTTTTTTCAATACCCATTTTCAGGCAATACTTTCTACCTGGCAACATCACAACAAGGCATTTCCAATATAAAACGAGGGGTCCATAAATTAGAGGTCCACTCTGAAAAGTCAATTTCGCTGAACTCAGACTCCTGATCACAGTTGAGACACTTTTACACTTTTATCTTTGAAATAATACCTCTGGGATGATTCTCGGACAATAGACATCATCTCTCTTACCAGTTACTCTTATTGAAATAGGCGTAAGTGTGACAAGCGCAGTAACAATGTCCAATGAGCTAGAATTGTTACCTTCATTTGGTGATAGAACCTGTTATTTTAAGAAAATGAATAATTTATATTAATAGAATTAAAGGATTCTTAAGGTTTAATTGTTAAGCTTTGATTAAAAATATATTAAGGTCAAAATGAAGTAGATAATTATTAGTCAAGTTCTTTTGAGATACTTGACCTAGGCGCTTTGAGTCTCTTTTTATAAGCTGTGTGAAGTAAAGTGGGTTGAAAATTAACGATCTCTTATACCAAATTTGGCGATTTTAAATAAATTTTATTCAGTTAAATTACAATATTTGAGCTGGAAAAAAATACATGTCACAGATACATCTGTGTTTGAGTTTATGATTTGGTTCAAAACAGGATAGAATAAACTTTCCTCGATCAAAAACAAAATCTGAACAAAGTCGAGTTAGTAATTTTTTTTCGTTTTATGCTCTACTGAAAGCTCGTAACAACCTGGAAATTGCATGTACTGAAAGGCAATTTTATTCAAAAAAAAATTATTTGGATAGATTTTTGATAATGAATAGTTTCGTTTTTTAGTGGAATTAAAAGCGTAAAAAGGTCGCGAGAGTTTGCGCGCGCCGCGTTCAGTACCGCGCCAGGCGTCATCTAGGTCGGACCTGTGTTGATTTTTGTCGTTGCACTCCCCCCGCGGGCGTCCTGATTCTTGCGTGGCAAAATACATCGTCGCTATAACTTGGCGGGGGCTGAGGGAGCGTTTAGTTGCCTACGCGACTCGGATAACCGGCCGTTAACGGTTTAATTTAATTTTTATGTCATTTATTACGCCAGGGGCTTCGTTCGCGCTGTGAACAAAAGTTAGCTAGTGCTCTACTCAGCGCTTATAAGCAGTTTATTTATTGCGTCTTAGTATTTAGAGATATTTTTCTTATGCCATAGGTGGCAAACAAGCTAACGGGCCTCCTGATGATAAGTGATCACCGTCGTCGCGATACCACCAAGGGCATCTATGGCAAGGGCAGATATGTTTGATGTTGAATTTGTCCGTTTTTATTCTCAATAAATAATTTGAATTTGAATTTTGAATTTGAATTTGAATGTTGCCGACCTTTGAAGACCTTATCAAGTACCCCACGTCATAGCTCAAAGTCGCACAACGAGCTACTGGGCCAATTTAAGCGTTGCTTAAAAGTGGTGAATCTCGCCTTAAATTTAGAACTATCCGATTAGAAACAAAGGATTCAAAATTTCAGTTTAAAGATTTAACAAAAGCTTGTTTTATGTTCCTGTTTCAAACAAAGCGCGAGCTTAGATTTTTAACAATAGCCAATGTAACAAAGAAGGTTCTGGGTTATTAGGTATGATATCCATTGTATTTTAGCTGCTATATAGAATTCTAGATCTCCTGACTGGCTATTGGCTAATGCAGCTGACTATGCGTAAAATTACTTTTCACCGTTAATATCACAATAGTAGATAAACAAGTGAAGAAAAAGGAATTTAATTTGACCGAGATTCTTTTTTTACTGAGCGAGATTCGAGTTATGTACTTCTACAATTTCGTCGTAGTTATAGTAAAAAAACAATTTACATCACTTGAGAAAACTACATATTTCAAACTCGGACAACCAATGCCATCTTCGTTAAAAATGTATTCATATACGTAAAATAATGTATTATTTAAGCCCCATTATTTAATTATTTAATCATTTTTAGGGTAAAAACGGGACCCTATTACTAAGCCTACGATGTCTGTCTGTCCTTCCGTCTGCCTGTCCTACCTATTAAGGTGGTTTGATTCACAAATAGCGGGAAATTCAAATTCAAACAGTTTTCTTGTCCTTGTAGCTAGGCCGGGTAATTATTGTAAACGATCATTATGTTACCGCAAATTGATTATTATTCTTTACAAAATCATGTAAAGCTATTTATCTCTAATGCACATTATTACTTACATTTGTGAATAAACTAATTTTTGCTGTTTCAAACGGTTTATTGACAAATGTAAGTACTATGTTGTGTTACTGTTAAATAGTTGTACATTAGAACAACCAACAATTTGCGCAAACACTGTTATTTAAAAATAATTACCTGGCCTGGCTACTAGAACCAAAAAACTGTTTAAAGTTTGAATTTCCCGCCATAGGTGAATCGTGCCACCTTAACAGCTGTATCTTTCGAACCGTAATAGATAGCCAGTTGAAATTTTGTAATACATAATATACAGAATATGTAATGTTACGGCGAATTAACTAACAAATGATAAAAAAGTCAAAAAGGAAAAACGAAAAGCCCCATACAACAAACATATTTTTGTATTTGCTCTAGTGTAAAAACGGCAATACGTACAAGCGTCAAACTTAGCATGATTATAGTAAACACTCTAAAGTATAACAACAAATAATAAAAAATGGCCAAGTGTGAGTCGGTGACAAATTTCTGTTCATTAAAAGTTATACCGAGCGTCACTTGCAAAATATTAATTATGTGACGGCGTAGCAATTCGGTATGTAAAGTTTTTTTTGTATTTTTTTTATATTTTTATTTCGTAGATAAGGCTATTTTAAGAAACTAATTTCAATATTTTTGTTTTCTATTGAGTAGTTATTTTACAATATTTTTTTGAAAATTGAAATTATGTGACATCACCATATAGCACAAAATTTCGTTACGTTGAGAAGCCTAAAAAAGCACCCCATATTGGCAGCCTTGAAAAAAACCAGACAGTCAAACCACAGAAATGAAAAAATATTCTATTCTGTGTGACGAACAGTGTGTCAAATGTATAATATTTTTATTCTTAAAAGTCACAGAAAATAAAATGCTACAATGTGACGTCATTTAGAGGTCAATGAAAGTCGAATGATTTCTTAGTTTCATGTTAAAATAAATGGCATCTTATCGTTTTAAAAGGTCAGAGTAGAAAAATAAGGGTTAGTAACATAAAATCTCGAAATGGTTTTGGAATTGGCATAGGTTAATTTTTTTTAGCATACCGAATTGCTTGGTTATTTTTGTAGACGTTAAGTCGGACCATTTTTTTCTAAATGGCTTATTATTGTATTTTGTGGTTGTACGAAACCAGCAGTGCGCGAGCCCGACTCGCACTTGGCCAGGTTATTCCTTAACCGCTTATTTCGCCAGCAAAGCAAAATATAAAAAAAATACAAAGATGGTAACTTCGAATACAGAAAACATTTTTGTCCGAACGCGAGAAGTAACTTTTGTCATTCCGTAATAAGTATTATTCAAATGCGAGCTGAGGAAAGAAAAGTCGCATAAAAATTTAAAAAGAAAACGGTAGTATATAAAAGAAAACGGTACCCATTCGTTCTTCAGAGCTAACTAAATAGCTGTTTAAGGGTCCTTTTCCAACAGAGATGTGCTAGAAAGATGAGCGGTGCTCGAAAAAATAATAGCAGCCAAGTGCGAGTTGAGCTCGCGCACTGAGGGTTCCGAACCACCACATAAATTGTTAACTACTAAAGTACATAAAGTAGTGCAAAAACATAACATCGCGCCCAACCGGTCACTTTGGTGACTCGACCGGTGGTATATAGAAATTTGTCACCGACTCGCACTTGGCCAGCAATTATTATTTGTTGTTTTACTTTAGAGTGTGTACTATAATTATGCCAAGTTTGACGTTTGTAAAATACGTAAAAAAATACGTTTGTTGTATGGGGACCCCCTTTCGTTTTTACTTTTAAACTTTTTTATGTTTGTTAGTTAACTTTAGGAAGTTAATGTCTCAAGTTTAGGAAAATAATACAATGAGGTGACATTTATGTTTTCACGTTGGCTCCAAAACTCCAACAAGAGTGAAAGTTGACGTTGTGTTGCAATATTATGTTTTATAATAAACTAGCGGTCCGCCCCTGCTTCGCACGGGTATAGATAGCCTATGTCACCCGGGGATAGTGTAGCTTCCCAACAGTGAAAGAATTTTTCAAATCGGTTCAGTAGTTTCGGGGCCTATTCAATGCAAACAAACAAACAAACAATCAATCAAATCTTTCCTCTTTATAATATTAGTATAGATAGATAATAGTTATAATAAACTTTAAATCACTGTTAAAGATTATTGAATAGGCATTTAACCATTATAGGCACCATACATAGCTATTGTTATCTATCATGTAAGCTCTGGTATAAATGTTTTTTTCTCAAACATGTTATTAAATGTGTCCAATAGACTTGGGCTTTATGGTCTCAACCGTTGCTAGAGTAGTTGATGGCCAATTTTGGTTCCATTATATATATTTTTTACGAGAGTACAAAGTTTTCATATATAAGATTTGCTTACGATTTTCCATTAAAAAAAGCGAATGCACAAAAGTTAGGAGACTTAGGAGCTAAAACAAATGTTGGCATTTCCAGATGTGTTCTGTTATTGGCTTACATTATAAACAATAGACAAATGTGGAAATATATTTTCGAAGTTTGGTTGCTAGACAACGTTATATGTCCCTACTGTAACAATTATGCCAGAATATTTATGTAAGTATGTACGTGAACATCCACGCAATGTTTGAGAAAAGTACTATATAACCCTTGGCTGCAACCAGGCATTCACAGGCTAACGTGTATGTTGGCCTCGTAGCTACGTTTTGGGCTACACCTTCATGTTCTTTGTCGGCCGCTACAGTTCTGTAATATGAGGCTGCTAATCGGTGTCTGATATATCACCGATAATCCGTTCTGGAAATTGATAACTTTTTCCTATGAAAATGTCAGCGAAATAATAACGAATTCAGACTTAAACCTGTCATTATACTTAGATCCTTTAATCCTGAATTGAATTTCATCAGCGAGTTGGAAAATGTACACAAAACTTCAAAACGAAACAAGGTCCCACCGAGATTTGAACTCGGATCGTTGGATTCAGAGTCCAAAGTGCTAACCATTACACCATGGGACCACTAGTACGGGAGGTGAAAGTTCGGATCAATTCATCAGACGAGCTCAATGCGCATGACAATACTTTCCCTCTTTCTCGCGTAGCACTCCATCGTAGCGACATAGGCGAATTTATACGTAGACCCTAGTCCCGTACAATGACCTGGGTGCTAAAGAAAAGCGTTCTTTGTAATGTTGTGTTTGGAGTATCAAGAACTTTAAAGCACGTGTTGCAATAAGATCCTATTCTTATTTTAATCGCATTGTATTGAAATTGCCTTGAAATCGTTTTTTTTTTTGTGTAGTTATTCTAAGACAAAACCATTTAAAAAATGCGCTTGACCGCCACCTCGCCTATTGCGATCTATGATAGATCATGCTTGTCTAGAAGAAACCGATTCACTCGCGACTCGAAAACTCCAAGATTGTATTTATCGTGGAACAATCATTCTGGCAGCGTATTCCACAGTCTAGCGGTTCGCACAATAAAAGTTGAATCAAAGAGCTTCGTACGGGTTTTTTGTTAATTTTGTGTCCTTTTTAAGGTTCCGAACCTCAAAAGGAAAAAACGGAACCCTTATAGGATCACTTCGTTGTCCGTCTGTCCGTCTGTCTGTCCGTCTGTCAAGACCCTTTTTCTCAAGAACGCGTAAAGGTATCAAGTTGAAATTTATACTTAATTCGTGGGTTTATGGTTTCTTTCAGCTGTAAAAAAATAAAAGTTGTAAGTCAACGCAATCAAAAGATATGAACGCTTATATAGCATATTTTGCGATTTCACAGGGGAATCAAAACCTATAGGGTACTTCCCGTTGACCTAGAATCATTAATTTTGTCAAGTGGCAAGGTCTTACAGCACATATAAAGAAATAAATTTGAAAGTTGTTAATTTGAAATTATATCATATAAAAAAATATTGTTTTAAAATTACAAACTTACATTTTGTAGTTGTTATGTATGGAAGAACCTTATTGTCAACTACAAAGTTAAGTTTGTCTTTCAATATTTCAACTTCAGTTAGTTTTTTTTTTTTTTACTTGTCTGGTTTTTTACTTTATTATTTCACAAAATGTCAATGCTACGCCGTCAAGCTCGCAATTTATTTCTCTTTTACAACCCTAAATTTCAAAATAAATTTCAAACTTCATAACGCAAGCTGCAAAGAGCATACTCTAGAAACTGTAGAGCATTTCTGGAGGATAACTCAATTTCACCTGGATCCAGCGTTTCTCGCACCAGCACTTAGACAAGATAAAATTAATCTAAAGGTCTGTACAGACCGCGAGGTTCATATTACTGTATTCGCTATTTGCAATTTAAGGCTCTCTTTTCCCACTCTAAGCAATTTTGGTCTTTCTAGTTTTAGTTTGTCTACTTCATAGTTAACTTTAAAATTATGAAAATGGTGTGATATCAACATTTAATGTTTTATCTAAGAAACCGTAATACCGAAACACGATTGAGGACATTTCGCTCGATAGAAAAAATATTATAGTTACACGGTTTTGCTCTTTTCACCCTGTTTTTTTAAATGGATTTATTCAAATATCATTATGTTTTTCGTCAAAACACAACATATCGAGCGACAATAAAGATCGTCAAAACCTCAGCATATCTGTGGGGCTGTTGTGTATGGGTGTATGTGTAATAAATAGGTTATTTAATTTTGTTTGCAATATCATAATAATTATACAGATTTCATAATAATGGGGGGAACCGTAAAGTACATTTTACATTACAGCTATAGGTACTTTTCGAACAATATATGAAAAACCTTAGATATAGAAGTAACGAAACGCACGACTGTGTGTAAGCAATGGTTTTGCTCCATAAAATGCTCCTTAAATACAATATAATAGCCTTTATGGTCATCTGTAGTAATAGGCGTTGCTTATAAGTGGGAAAACCTCGCCTTAAGATGGGACCGAAGATGGGGACGGGATTATGTTATATTTTGAAACCTTTGTTATTGTTCTGTTCTTGTTTGACCGCCATGTTAAGTGATGATGCGGTCTACGATGGAGTACGCTTGCCTAGAAGAAACCGATTCACTCGCGAATTGGAAGACACCCAGATTGTAACTATCGGAGAACAACCAGGCAGTATATAGAAGTTATTTAATAACGTTATTTTTTTGTAACGTTAGTATGGTATCGCATCGAAATTAATGATATTTTAACTGACTTCGAACAGGAGGAAGGTTCTCAATTGGGCCCGTAATTTTTTATTTTTTTTTCAATCATAATCGTCAAAATTCTCAGTTGAGATCGTCAAATTCGATGAAATGCCCTTTGATCAGTACTCGCTATGATCGATTCTATGGTATTTTGTCAAATTTAACGATCGATAAAGAACGGTACTTGCACTGCTGTTCACCTTTTACGAGTTGAGTGAAAACCGACATACACACTTACACACAAACTTAAGCACTTTTTACAATAAAAACCAATATTTATTAATTATACACCAAAAATACTTAATATGAAATTTAAGCTAACAGAAATGAAAACATACGATTGTATAATGGACAGCAATATCGCACTTAATGTAATTAGTATGATTAATAATTACATGAAATTAAATTATATTTTTAGTACCTTTTCGATATTGTAACTTTGATCAAATCGGTTTTGAAAATTGAGACAGTAACCGTCTCTATACAATCTCTATAAAAAAAAAAAAACAAAAAAAAAACACAGGCGAATTGATAAACCTCCTCCTTTTTGAAGTCGGTTAATAATCATGGACTATTCACCAAAAATTAATTCATTTCTGATGTCAACTACAGAAAGTGTATTCCCTTCTCCGATTTTTGTTAAATTCTATAAACTTCTGCATTTAGTTATTGGTTTGGACTTTGGATTTTTTGACTACAAGACGTCCAGAACTAAACGCATTTTTAAGTTTCTTACTTTGCTTTATAGTATAACAGTATGTATTTGTTTCCTGATAAGTACATACTATAGAGGCTCACAATCTTACTTTGTGATAAGTTGCTACCATGCTATGCAATACTTAGTTTTTGTTATTATACTTCTTGGTATGAAGCATAGTTTTTGCGATTATTTACGCAGTATGTCGCAGATCGATACCAAATTAAACATGAGAAATAAGGCATGTTACTCTGAAGATACTTTATTAATAATGATACTTTTAATCAGTTTGATTAAGTTTATATTGAGTTTATCTTGGTGTTTTTATGGTGAAACTGAATGTTGGTTTCCTACATTCATAAGTATATTTTTTTTGTTCTTAATAACATTTCAAGATTATATATTTGCAACAAATCTGTTGATCTTCTTTTCTGTACATCGTCGTTTGGTAATTCTGTCGGGTCAACTAGAAAAAGCAAATACAGGATTCTTCTCATTCAATATTATATACAAATCCATCGTCGACGCTGTTGAGTCCATCAAAAACTCAATTGATCCATTGGTATGTTATACATTAGTCATTACTTTTGATTATCATACTTAATAGTATACCTAAATGCGAAAAGTTTGTTGGTTTGTTTGTTCCTCTTTCACGCATCAACAGAGCAACGGATCGACCTGATTTTTTGTATGGGTATAGTGCAATGGCTGGAGAGTGACATATGCTACTTTTCATCATCATCATCATCATCACCATTTTTCATCACTACGTGGGTGAAACCGCGGGGTGCAGCTAATACATGATATAATGTGACTAGATTTAATAATATTATATTTGTGTAATATTAGAATATATTATTTTTATAATTGCCCACACTTAAATAATATATTCGTTACATAGATTTTAAAGTAAAATATTTATTTATATTAGCTTAGTATTATAAATATGGTTTATTAATCATTGTACAACTATTTAACGGTCTCTTATACCAAATTTGATGGTTTTAAATCAATTTTATTCAGTTAAATTACAATATTTGAGGTGGAAAAAATACATGTCACAGATACATCTGTGTTTGAGTTTATGCTTTGGTTCAAAACACGATAAAATAATCTTACCTTGATAAAAAAAAAAAAAAAACTTCGTTTTATTCTTTAATAATTTTTTGGTTTTATGCTCTAATGAAAGCTCGTAACAACCTGGAAATTGCATGTACTGAAAGGCAATTTTATTCAACATTTTTTTATTTGGATAGATTTTTGATAGTGAATAGTTTCGTTTTTTAGTGAAATTAAAAGCGTAAAAAGGTCGCGAGTATTTGTGCGCGCCGCATTCAGTTCCGCGCCAGGCGTCATCGAGGTCGGATCTATGTTCGTTTTTGTGGTTGCACTCCCCCCGCGGGCCTCCTGACTCTTGCGTGTCAAAATACATCGTCGCTTTAACTTGGCGGAAGCTGAGGGAGCGTTTTGTTGCCTACGCGACTCGGATAACAGGCCGTTAAGAACATTTTTTTTGTCAAACATTGTATTTACTTATCTCAAACCGTTAGTTCAGCGTATGCCGATAAAGAAAGCAATCAGCTTATTTTTCTCCTATATGTTTTACTAATACCTACGGTTATTTAATATAGAAAATTAATTGTTATCATTATAAAACATAGCCTATGGCACTCGGGAATAATTTAACTTTCAAACAGAACAGGGGTGCAAGTACCGTTCTTTTAGCGATCGTCAAATTGACAGTTGAGGTCATCAAATTCGATAATATGCCATTTTTTCAGTACTCGCTGTGATCGATTCTATGGCATTTTAGCGAATTTGACGATCGATAAAGAACGGTACTTGCACTGCTGAATTTTTAAAATCGGATTAGGTGTTTCCGAGTTTATCTCTTACAAACAAACATACATTAGTGTAGATGATACTTCAAATTGGTGTGATGGCTAATTTTCAAAACTGTTCTGTTATTCGCAAAAAAATCAACAAATTTTCGCAGGAAATTTAGTTTATTTTATTCTAATTTGTTTATATTATTTTAAAAACTAGTGACAATACTTAAGTTACATTTACCACAGAGGTATGGCACACTTGCAATTTGCCATAACCATAAAAATATGCCATAAAAATTACATAAATATGTAATATAATAATATATAATATATGTAAATTTTTATTTCTTTAACACGATTTACAAAATATAATGTAATATATATGTTTGTAAACAATAATTATCTTATATAATAATGTTTATACTAAACTATAAAAACAAATAGTGTTGTTATCCAAACTGATTTGGTTTTCAAACGGCCTCTACTTTGCTCAAAGGGTGAGCAACGCCATACAACGTGGTAATGGGGCCAGCATTTTGGGAACAGATCCCACTCGTAGCGGTTTAATAGAATAAAGAGTTAATCAATCAAACAATCAATCTTTGTAATTTGTAACTAATTCAGCTTTTAAAATCGTAAAAACTCTGGGGAAAAAAAACACATATTTGTCTTTTATTCGGGATACGTATGTACCGATTATAGCTCTTTTTTTCGGTACATCACCATCATCTCATACGCACTGAGCCAGTGCATCCGGCTAAATTGAATCACGTTTGTACTTCCCGAAAAATAAAACTTACTAAATAAATTATAATTTAAAGTATAATTTGCATTTTTTTACCGGGCAAGTGCCTTTATTAACTAAACAAATTACAAGCTAATACTAACACCACAAATATATACAGTTAGACTGCCCTTAGACCGTTGAAGGTCTAAAGACAATCCAAATGCTCAAGCCCACTACCAGTTGGCAGCGTACCCAGCATGCTGGCGGCATTACCACGCTGAATGGCAATGCTTATACGTTGAGTCAGAAACACGCCAGCATTTTGGTCACGCGTCGCATTAACCAGGAGCTAACCATAATTTGCATTATTTTATTTTCAGATATTATGTTCTCTTTTATTCAATATCCCTTTAGTTATGATTTTCATCTACTCTCAAGTGGCAAATTTATCACAGCAACGTATTTCGGTAAGTGTCTATAATATAATTTTATTTGGTGTTTCGAAGTTGGTAAGACCCAGACTATAATAGGTATATTGTGACTGTGAAACTTGTAGCCTATGTCTTCTGTGCTGTAGCTCGTGTTTTGATTTGTCTTCGGATTTTTTTTTAGGGCGGACACTAAAAATAACCGGACAAGTATAAGTAGTACTCGTGCTCTGAGGGTTCCATTGGAAGCAACCCTCAGAGCACAAATCAAAAAAAAAAACTAACTGAAGTTGAAATATTGAAAGACAAACTTAACTTTGTACTTGATAATAAGGTTCTTCCATAAATAACAAATACAAAATGTAAGTTTGTAATTCGTAAAACAATGCTTTTTGTATGATATAACTTCAAATTAACGACTTTCAGATTTATTCCTTTATATGTGCTGTAAGACCTTGCCTCTTGCCAAAATTAATGATTCTAGGTCAACGGGAAGTCCTCTTTAGGTTTTGATTCCCCTGCGAAATCGCAAAATTTGCGACATAAACGTTCATATCTTTTGATTGCGTTGACTTACAACTTTTATTTTTTTACAGCTGTAAGAAACCGTAGCCCCAAGTATTCAGTATCAATTTCAACTTGATACCTTTACGCGTTCTTGAGAAAAAGGGTCTTGACAGACGGACAGACAGACGGACAGACGGACAGACGGACAGACGGACAACGAAGTGATCCTATAAGGGTTCCGTTTTTTCCTTTTGAAGTTCGGAACCTTAAAAAGGACACAAAATTAACAAAAAACCCGTAAAAAGCTCTTTGATTCAACTTTTATTGTGCGAACCGCTAGACTGTGGAATACGCTGCCAGAATGATTATTCCGCGATAAATACAATCTTGGAGTTTTCGAGTCGCGAGTGAATCGGTTTCTTCTAGACAAGCATGATCTATCATAGATCGCAATAGGCAAGGTGGCGGTCAAGCGCAAGGCATTTTTTTAATGGTTTTGTTTTGTTCATGGCTGTAAACAAAAAAAAAAACATGGACATTCGCTATTTAATTCTTATTGCTATTATTTAGTCTTTTTTTATACCTCTTTTTTTCAGGCTAATGCGTTGGATTTAAAATTATCGACTGCTATGGTAATTATTGTCTTATTAGAGACAGTTTTACCAGCGTTGGTTGCTGGCATGGTCACATCGCAAGCAAACAAAATAAAAATCATACTTCATGAGAAGTTGGCGTTTCATAGAGAAGGTGCGATTTTACTACTTTACACAGAAATTTACTAGCAAACAGTGCAAACGGGAATTACTCACGGCTACTCCGACTATAGTTTCACTATAGATAGCCTGTTGGTCCCGTTGGTAGTGAACCTGCCTTCTGGGCTTGGGGGCATGGGTTCGATTCCCACCTAACACAAACATTTATGTGATGATCATTTGTATTTGTTCTATATCTGGGTGGTAATATCTATTTAACGGCCTCATATACCAAATTTGACGGTTTTAAATCATTTTTATTCAGTTAAATTACAATATTTGAGCTGTAAAAAAAATACATGTCACAGATACATCTGTGTTTGAGTTTATGATTTTGTTCAAAACACGATAGAATAAACTTTCTTCGATCAAAAAAAATCTGAAACAAAGTCGAGTTAGTAATTTTTTTTCGTTTTATGCTCTAATGAAAGCTCGTAACAACCTGGAAATTGCATGTACTGAAAGGCAATTTTATTCATAATTTTTTTATTTGGATAGATTTTTGATAGTGAATAGTTTCGTCTTTTAGTGAAATTAAAAGCGTAAAAAGGTCGCGAGAATTTGCGCGCGCCTCATTCAGTACCGCGCCAGGCGTCATCGAGGTCGGACCTATGTTCGTTTTTGTCGTTGCACACCCCCGCGGGTGTCCTGACTCATGCGTGGCAAAATACATCGTCGCTATAACTTGGCTGAGGGAGCGTTTTGTTGCCTACGCGACTCGGATAACCGGCCGTTAAGTAGGTATGTATGTATTTAAAAATATATTATGTAAGTAATACAGTCTCTGGCAGCCATATCACAACCTTTGCTTTGTAGGGGTCAAATGACCGTGTGTGTAAAAACAATGACCCATTTTTTTACTATAGTTCCTTATTTCTCTCGACGAATTGTACGGAATAGCTAATTTGTTTATTGTTATCATCATATATGCCACAGTAAAGTTGTCCATAATTATGAGTACTAAAAGCTCCTTCCGTCTTAGCATAGTCTTTCAGTGTAACCCAGAATAACATTTTTATTTTCAGATGCCACGAAAATGAAAGAAATAAAAAATATTACTCAATATGTAGAGTCACGACCTATGAATTTCTATGTTTACAAAATCATTCCTCTGAATGCTGATCTACTTGGGATGATTTTCAACTTTTGTGCTACATATCTCATTGTGATTATACAGTTTGCGCACTTGTATTAGATAAATAATTAAGCATATAACAATAGGCATGATGACAAATATTTATTACATCATAAAAAAGCTGATCATAAATAGAGCAACAAAACACATCAACAAAACAAAATTAAAATTAGTTCAAAAATAAATAAGATATAAGCATTTTAATTTAAATTAATTTCATGCTAGACAGAGAGCGCACTATACTGAGCCGTAACGTCACGCCTCAGGAGCGCCATACAAATGCTATACTAACACATGCTTTGCGAGAAAGGGATAGAACATCCCCTCTCTATCCCCACTTAAAACTTTAATTACTCATATCTCAGAGCTTTATCAGCCAATTCGAATTATTTTTTCAGTATGTGTAATGTATTTAGTTATATTCATCGCTAAGCTGGTTATTTGTAATAAATTAAACATTAGGAATCATGCCTATTAGGTATGAGGGGGTTCATCTCCCCCTATTTTAAAATAGTGATTTTTATTTTTATCGTGTAAAAAATTGCGTATATTGGTCTACTTAAAAAGGTCTTTGTTTCTAGATATGCCACAGATACAAAAATAATCTTATTTGATTTAATTGATTATTAAACTTGATTTAATTAATAGGTAAATAAGTAAATTTAATTTAGTTTTATTAAACTTGATTTCATTAATGTAATAATTAAATGCATTTTATTTTATCAATTCAATAAATTTAATTAAAAGATATTTGGATCAAGTTTATTTAATTAATTATTATATCAATTCCATTTAATTAAATCAATTTTAATTTATAATTATAAAATAAAATTATTTTATTAATTGACACAATGACATGTATTGTCATGTCTTAAAAAAATCGAATTAATTATTAGTTAAAACCAAATTGGTTTTATGAATTAATGATTCAAATTGATTTTGTAAATTATTCCATCTTATTGATTTATAAATTACTAAATCAAATTGCTTTCTTAATTTAATCCACAGCTTTTACTATGGGACCTTTATTTTTTAATAAGATAATTTAATGGCCCGTCATTAAACATAATACGTTTTAGGTGCATATATTTTACGTAAATTCTTTCCATCCAATGGTTGCCTGGAAGAGATCGCTTTTAGTGATAAGGCCGCCACTTGTGGCACTAGCTCGTAAGTGTTTTCTATCGTGTGTGTTGTATCTTTTTTTTTTGTTGGGACAATTAATCTGGAAAGCAGGTTTTATCGTATAATTATGACTAAATAGCGTAATTTGGACTAGGGTTTCGAAATTATCGATGTTTGTTGTGGGTTTAATTATTATAAGGTTTTTCCCCACAAATAATTCAGAGTTGTATTATTTTACTAGCAGTACTCTTACTTCTTCTGTGCTAGTACATAAGTAAATCATTAAATATAATTGCACTTCATAGAGTTGTTTTATTTTAACTAATATGTTGTTTACTTGTACTGAGTAAGTTTGTGTAAAGCTGGTTTGATGACTATTTGAGTGATGAATTAATTATTTTACCTATTTAGATATTGACTAGTAAAAGTTTAGTCTTTAGCCAGAAGAGTGCTGGGTGGATAGACAAGAGCCACTTACTGTTAGCGTTAACGCCTACGGAAACATGAAATTGTATGAAAATGACATTAGCTTGAGAGAACATCTCTCAAGCTAATGTCATTGTCAATGTAATTTTCATACAATTTCATCTTTCCGTAGACGTTAACGCTAACAGTAAGTGGCTCTTGTCTAACCCTCCTGAACATAGGCCTCCCCTTTAACCTCCACACTGAACGACAGCCTCCCATCTGCATCTACTGGGTGCCCATTACTCTCATAATGTCGTCAGTCCATATAGGGATGCCTACTTACGCTGTGTCTTCCGGTTTGAATTGGCAATGGGCAGGCCACATCGCTCGAAGAACCGATAACCGATAGGGAACATAGTGTAGTGCTCTAAAAATATAGCGTAACTGTGTGACGAATACCTGCTACTCTTCTTTTGTATCTCTTGTCGGAGGCCAAGTCCACCTACCTGGGTCTCTTCAAGACAAGAGTGAATAGGCACCTCATGGGCAAGCGTGCCCCGTCTTAGACTGCATCGTCACTTACCATCAGGTGAGTTGTGGTCAAATGCTAGCTCATTTCATCATAAAAACAAATTAAAAAAACTTCGGGTCGCTGTGCCAGCGGAGTTTTTTTAAAATATTTATTTTGCCTCCCTGTAAATCTAAAGTACACACAATCACACAAACACTTCCAAACTAACAACTTCCACACGGGCACTAATAATGAATAAATGGTACAATTGCATCAGCATCCTGGCTTCTCTGGAACCAGGTGAAGCCAAGATACTGTTGCAATAACCTATATTATTACCATAGGGCGACAATGCTCGCCGCTGGACTTCGTACCGCGCACATTCCGACAACACATGATGTACATCCGCCAGCGGAGTAAATAATAAGCAAGTACACAATTTTTACCCAAGTGTACCGATTTCGAGATATGCAGTTCAAGTACCGTTCTTTATCGATCGTCAAACTCGATAAAATGATATAGATTCGATCATAGCGAGTTCTGCAGTGCAAGTATTGGTTTTTATCGATCGTCAAATTCGATAAAATGCTATAGAATCGATCATAGCGAGTACCGAACAAATAGCATTTTATCGAATTTGACGATCTCAACTGTCAAATTTGACGATCGATAAAGAACGGAACTTTCACTGCAGATTCGCCAAAATATGGGTGTAAAAAAAACTTGTAATCGTAATTCAATTCTCCCTGTGAAGTACCTACTTAGTAGCAATACATAGAATCACTTAAGGCGATTAGAGACGAGAACTCAGTTAATCTCATTCCCACCTCTGCTGATTTAATTAGCGGAGTCTTAACAGAATAATATTAACAGATTTTTACTCTTGGAGAATTCCAGAATTACGGTTGCAATTAGACTTAGAGTTAACATTATTCTGTGACATTATTCTGGAATAAATTAATTTAAAAATAACTTTTACAAAACAAGCTTTTCGTACTCTTCTCGGCAAAACCTTTCTTTTGATACCACTATCATGGAGGTGCATAAAAAATAACATTAATCTTTAGGAGTCCGCCATATTGGATTTAGAATGACGTCATTTAACTAACCATGCAGTGTCATCCAAACTAAAGGTGTATGCCAAATTTCAGCTCAATCGGTTGATGATATCTACTTTAAAATTGAGTTGCAAGATTCCACCCGAACAAACATAGTTACATACATTGATAGTTAAATAAAAACTAAGCATAAGCATTGCTATTCAACGTGGTAATGCCGCCAGCATGCTGGGTACGCTGCCAACTGGCTTGAGCATTTGGATTGTCTTTAGACCTTCAACGGTCTATGGGCAGTCTAACTGTATTTGTAGTGTTAGTTTTAGCTTGTAATTTGTTTAGTAAATAAAGGCACTTGCCTTTAAAAAAATTAAAACTTGTAAAAAGAGAGTGGGGCTAGTAGTTGCATGCGTTCATAACTTAGATCAAAGATTTATAAGGGGAAAATCAATGGAAAATCATATAAGGTTACACGGAACGGTGGTATTAAACCGAAAGGAGATCAGTGTACCCATCGTTATAAGGAACTTCTACTATGGTACCTATGGTTTTTACTATGGTATGGTATGATATGGTCTTCGACCAGTATGAGTTAGAAGACGTCCATTGCTGAACATAGGCTTCCCCCTTAGACCTCCACACTAAACGGCAGCCTGCCATCTGCATCCACTGGACGCCCGCGACTCGTCGTCGGTCCATCTAGTGGGAGGCCTACTTACGCTGCGTCTTCCGGTTCGTGGTTTTCACTCAAGAACCTTTCTTTGCCATCGGTTATCGGTTCTTGGAGCGATGTGGCCTGTCCGTTGCCACTTCAACTTGCAAACTTTAATAGTTATGTCGGTGACAATACAATACAATTCTTTATTAATAACTCCATAGTTACAAGTCAAACTTCTCCAGTACACTTTCTACAACGATGTATATAAACTTATGTAAAGATCATATTCTTATAATACTAATGTGTAAGTCAAATTAAATAATAAATTAAGCAATTAAAATTAATTATTTATGGATGGATCCATTAATATTTTAGGCAGTTTAACATAGTCATCAAAATTATCGCAGGTCCTATAATGTAGACAGACCTCTCTGACTTCACGAGCTTATGGAAAGGTGTTACGAGCTGTTTGCTCCTTTGGTACTCTGGTTCTTTGCCGAATATCCGGATGTTGCGGATATTGTCGCGCAAAGAAACTCCGAGCATATATCTCTCACCACTGCCCGCTGTCTGACTCTGAGTTTTCCAACGAGCCAACAGTTAAGACCAAGTCAGGCCAAGTCTCAGTAACATAAGTCATGAAGTGGTACCATCTGTACTACAAAATAATTAATTTCCATCCATAAATTCAATCGACAAAACAGCGAATAATCGCGGCCATTCGATTCGTCGTTCGCCGCAAATTGATTGCAATCGAGTGCTATTAACTCGAACAAATATCGTGGCCGAGAGTCACACCGAACGACAGAGCGTTCAGACATGCAGCAAACGCATATTGGGCATGGAACATTGACATTCTCTGGAATGGACATCTGTATAAAGCTACGCGCACATTACGCCGGGCTGCAGTGGGCCGGGTCGCAGTTGCTTTCATACATTTTATATGAAGTAACGCACATTATGCCGGGCCGCAACTAATAGATTTTTGCGATGCGACCCAGCCCGCTGCGGCCCGGAATAATGTGAGCGTACCTTTAGCCCACAGAATAAATTTGATTAAATAGAGACTCATTATTGCCAACCAATCACGTTCCCACTGCTGGGACACAGGCCTTCTCTCAGAGAGTGAGGATGAGCCCTAATCCACCATGCTGGCCCAGTCATCATCATCATCGTCATTTCAGCCATAGGACGTCCACTGCTGGACATAGGCCTCCCCCATCGATCTCCAAAAGGGCTGGTTGGAAGCGGCCTGCATCCAGCGTTTCCCTGCGCTCTCTTTTAGGTCGTCTGTCCATCTTGTGGGTGGACGTCCTACGCTGCGCTTACCAGTCCGTGGTCTCCATTCCAGAACCTTTCGGCCCCATCGGCCATCTGTTCTGCGTGATATGTGCCCTACCCACTGCCATTTCAACTTACTAATCCGGTGGGCTATGTCGGTGACCTTCGTTCGTCTACGGATGTCCTCATTTCTGATTCGATCTCGTAGAGAAACCCCGAGCATAGCCCTCTCCATAGCTCGTTGTGCGACTTTGAGCTTGCTTATGAGGCCCATGGTGACAGACCAGGTTTCAGTGCCGTATGTCATCACTGGTAACACACACTGGTCGAAGACTTTCGTCTTAAGGCACTGAGGTATTTATGAGGTAATACTTACACGCACATAATTATAGTACACACTCTAAAGTAAAACAATAAATAATGGCCAAGTGCAAGTCGGTGACAAATTTCTGTTCACTTGCGCGGTCGGTACTTGGATGGATGGAACTGCCTAGACGTGACATTGTCTTTTTGCACAACTTTTTGTATTTTGTGGTAGAACGGAACTATCAGTGCGCAAGCCCGACTCGCACTTGGCCGGTTTATTAAATTACATTTTTATGATTCAGATTCAGATTTTTATTAGCCTTACAACAATGATTCGTTATACTACGTAGGTCAAAAAAATTAGTCTTAAAATCAAATTATGCACAATTAAAATAATTTATAAAGTTATATAAAATTAAAATATAGGTGCACATAATTATATTATTTTAATGTCATTTCGTTAGAGCAATGAAATAATATAACCTGTTATGTTATGACGTCACGCGTTTACGGCACGGAATCTCATGTAAGAGAGAATAAGGGCCCAGGATCCGCTGAGGTCAGACGTGAAGCTTGAAAATAAATCATACGATGGCGTTGATTCTGGTGTACTCTAAACTAAACTAAAATAAATTTGACAGCTCTAAAATTGTTGCCACCCTTCTCTCACATATCAAAATGAAAAGAGAGGCAGATTTTTGTCCTGTCAGATTGGTTTAGTTTAGCACTCACTAAACTAAACCAATATAGTAATTTTTAAACTTTCGCGATTTGAACACATGTTTTAAATGTTTATCGGGACTTATCACGTATTATTTAATTTAGGTAAAAAATATGTACCTTTCGCTTGACGTTTCGACCATGTTACAATGGCCGTGGTCACGAGCTGACTGATAACTGCGGGTGAGTCCGGCGAGAAGAGCGGGTGTTTTGTTCTCCTACCCTCACTTGATCTTGAAAAATGGCAGGGTTGTCACTACGACACACAACACTGACTGTATCGGTAAATGTCCTAGTACCTACACCGCGGTTTGTACACTTGCTTACTATGGGATTCCACGACGCCGCTAACTTAAATCCATCTTCCCGGTTGAAATTGCGATGTTTTCTAATTTCAACAGCTTCACGAACCATTCTAGAAAAATAATGTCGTTCAGTGGAGAGGACCTTCGGATCGTGGAGCTCGATCCAGTGACCGGATCCCGCCTCAAGCAAATTTTCTGCAATAGCAGACTTCTGTGTCCGGCGATTTTTGACGTCCGCGATATGTTCTTTGATCCTTTCAGCTATGGTACGCTTCGTTTGACCTATGTAGGAACTACCGCAGCTACAATCGACCTTGTATACCCAATGTTAAACCAATATGACAGAATCGTCGCCAGTACCACTTGATTCACTCTTCCCTTTGAAATAACATTCAAAATACTTACACGTACCTATACTTTTCTTATTAGAAACAGCTATTATTACAAACAGCTTTTGTCTACGCAACACCTGAACACACTCTATCCAATGACTTGTCGTGTAGCGACTTTATTTGACGAAGTCATTTGTAGCCTATTCAGGATTGTAATGTACGTCAATGAATGTTGTGGGTGGAATTAAAAATAACATAGCGCGACAACCAAAAATAAGTAAAGATAAAGTAAATAAAAAAGTAATTAATAATTTCGTAGTAGTTGCGGTAGGCAACAATGACATTTTTGAACGAACGTGAAAATGTGGGCACGAGGCGTAACCAAGGCCAGCATACGTGAGTCCATAACGTTCTGTTGCCACAAAGCCTGTATATTATGTTTCTGAAACACCCGTGGATATTGACGTGAAAATATACTGAATCTATGTGAAAATATGATTTCGGAAACAAAATTTGAAAAAAATAAAAATAAAATTGTAACACTACCTCCGTGGCCCGTGCGTAGAACTTTTTGTGAATTAACATAACAGCAAAGATAAGTGTAATATAGAATTATAAGTATAAATCAAACGAATTTGTACATTGGAATATTGTACGCACAACAGAGACAAAAATATAAAGAGAAATTTAAGAAAATTAAGAAACTAAGCGGATTAGCAAGTTGAAGTGGCAGTGGGCAGGGCACATATGACGCAGAACAGATGGCCGATGGGGCTGAAAGGTTCTGGAATGGAGACCACGGACCGATAAGACCGCAGCGTAGGACGTCCACCCACTAGATGGACAGACGACCGAAGACCGCAGGGAAACGCTGGATGCAGGCCGCTTCCAACCGGCCCTTTTGGAGATCGATGGAAGAGACCTATGTCCAGCAGTGGACGTCCTATCGCTGAAATGAAGAAACATACTGAAAATATATTGAGTAGCAAAAGTTAGCTATCAGTTACTTCAGCTTAGCAATTTTCTTTGAAAAGTTCTTCAAAAATAATTCTTAAATTCACACTCAGTTATTTTTATCTACAAAAAAGTTAAAAAATGTGCGAGCAATGTAGATATGGCGGGGAGGTGGCACGTCATATCTTCGTTGACAAAATTCTCACACAAAACGCACAACTATGGCACCGAAACTATTCAACGGGTGATTAATGTGGAGGTACTTTTTTCAACAAAAAAAAATTGGGACCACTTATGATTTATGGCCTACCTAATATTAAAGGAATCATCAAAAACAATTCTATATTGAGGGAGTAATCGCATAACAAACATACAAAAAAAAGAACTTACAGTCGAATTAATAACCTCCTTTCTGTTAAAAATGACGCTTCATCCGTCAAAAAATTCATAGACAATAAGCAAAGAGAACTGTTAAAAATGACGCTTCATCCGTCAAAAAATTCATAGACAATAAACAAAGAGAATATAAATACTACGTGGACAAAAAGTACCTCTAAATGAATCACCCATTACTTACCAACCCCGTTCTCCTACCGCAAACCCTTATCTCCCACTTCTTTCCCTTTTCTCTCACCCTCTTTGTTACCCAACAGTGCAAGAGAGGCCGCTTCAAGTTGAAGTCAACAGCTTTTGAACTATAATTAAATTCTATTGTAGTTAGAAACTTGAGAACTTAGCGTCTACACACTTTGACCTAAACAATGGGTCTTGGAAACTGCGGCACGATTTTTTTAGTTTCATAGTCGACTTATTAAAGCTCTTTATAAAAGGAGCGCAGGGACAAAAGCTCTATATGAAGCCGTTTTTATAAAATATTTCGGGGGTACAAAATAAAAATTGTTTGGGTTCCGAAAAACAATTTTAAAGTAAGGGTTTTTTTTTTTTAATATTAATACGAACGATTTAGCACGCGCAATGAATTAAAAATAAACAAAAATAGTTTTCTCAATCCAATGATATAACAAAAAAAAAATGTGATTATCTCTACATAATCTATACTAATATGATAAAGAGGAAAGATTTGATTGTTTGTTTGTTTGCATTGAATAAGCTCCGAAACTACTGAACCGATTTGAAAAGTTCTTTCACTGTTGGGAAGCTACACTATCCCCGGGTAACATAGGCTATATTATATTTTCAAAAAAATAGGGATCCTTACTAAAACTCCAATAATGTAAAAAAAAGGTATAAAAAAAAAGGTTTACAATTTTAATTTTGCGTGTTTGACAGTTCTAAGACAGGACAACGTCTGTCAGGTCAGCTAGTATAAAATAAAGTCGCTTTCCGCGTCTGTCTGTATAACCGCTAACTCCTAAACCACGCAACGGATTTTGATGCGGATCTCACCATCATCATCATTATCATCATCCACAGCCTTCCTTATCCCACTGCTGGGTATAGGCCTCTCTCTTGCTATGCCATCTGCCTCGGTCCTGTGCTAATCGAGTCCAGGTTAGCGATAGTAATAATATCGTCCAGTTCATCATCAGTTAGATAATTTTTCACGGAAGGTTTATATACATAACAAGCGACCCACCCCGGCTTCGCACGTAAATTACACCCGTGCGAAATCGGGGCGGGTCGCTAGTTATATATAAGCTAGTTGTTGCCCGCGACTTTGTACGCGTATCCTTTCATATAAACTTTCAACCCTCCACTTGTCCGCGTTAATTCGGCCCTTTCGCAAAATATTTTCTTAGCGGAACTCTAAATCTCATAAGGAAGCTACCTGCTAAATTTCAGCTTCATAGGTCAAGCAGTCTTCGAGATTTCGTGATGAGTGAATGAGTGAATGAGTGAACATTATTCTGTGTACTGTTATGTACAGTAAGAACTTGAGTCACTTTCTAATGCAATAATTTTGCTATATCTTGCCCACAGATCTACTACCTATAGATTTTCAATGAGCGTGGCTGGCTCAGTGCCTCTCGCTTCAACAAGGTGTGTTGCCACATTAAAATGATTTGCTATAAGTTAGGGTAATTTACCTACTATGATGGGTAGTGAATCTTCAATGAGTACTTTGGAAACAATACTACCTTTTAAATATTTATATTTTATACACTATCTGCTGCAACCCGCGGAGCTACCTGCAATTTTCTGGGAAGAAAAGTACGTTGTCTGTCCTCATGACACACCCTATCGTCCTGACAAAATTTGATTTAGCCCATGATCTAAGAAAACAAGGTCTAGCAATTTGAGAGTGGTCCCGCAATGACGTCACTGTCCAGTTGCCACTTTATTCAATCAGCTGTTACGTGGTGTATCGTCATCTCTCTCGAACCAGTTGTAAATTGACATCATGACATCATTGCGGGACGCCTACGTAAACATTTTTTCTCGAATTGCTATACCTGGCGGAGTATATTATTATACCATGACTTAGCCGTTTCCTCGTAAAAAAACAGACAGAAAGTTACAAACTTACTTGCGTTTTTATTATAATTATTTGTTAGGATTAGAATATAGTACTAGAAAAAAGGTTGTAAAGTAACCATAGCATGATTTTTTATGATTAATTAAAATTAATAAAAAAGTCAAAGAGTTAAAACGGAAGGGCAAAGGAAGGGCCCCCATGCAACAAACGTTAAACGTATTTTTGGATTTGTTCTAGTGTAAAAACGGTAATCCGTACAAGCGTCAAATTTAGCGGATTATAGTGAACATAAGTAAAACAACAAATAATAAACACTGGCCAAGTGCGAGTCAGTGACAAATTTCTGTTTACCACTAAGCTAAGCAACGTCGGGCGCGGTCGGTACTTGGATGGGTGACAGCCTGGGCGTGATGTTGTCTTTTTGCACAACTTTTTGTATTTTGTGATTGTAAAGAACTCTCAGCGCGCGAGCCCGACTCGCGCTTGGTCAGTTTAGTTTTTTCATGAATGGTATTATGTATAACATTCCAAATAATTAGATAAATAGACTCTTTAATGTTTACAGTACAAATTTCACGAACAGCGCGTAGCTTTTTGAATCGGTTCGCCGAAATCGCCTTTTGTTTTTCCAGCTTCATAACTGTGGCCTCATTAATATATTAATGAGGCCACTATTTAATATACTATATACACAATATTTAATATTAACATGCACCATATTCATATGGGCATAAAAGGGTCGGTATTTTGCACTTCTTGCAATGTGCCAGCTTTTTTCAGCAATGTGACAGGATCAGTTGGAAACCTGCAGAACGAATAATTTATGTTAGTTGCGGTGGGTAATTTCTTTCATAAACTGGCAACATTCATAATTTATTTTCTAAGTGAATAATTTGATAAAATTCATAGAATTAGACCACAAATCGACCTAAAAACTGACTAATTATGAATAAAATATTTGCGAATTGATATCCTGAATTTATTTAGGTGATCGTTACAAGCTTTATATGTTTACTTACGTGTGAAATGATATTTCATCGTATTTTCGCTCACTGCGCTTCTTGCAGCCCAAAATGCTACAACCAACCATTGTAAAATATCTTTTACAATTATTTCTCAGAGGAAACACGCATTTATCACATTTAATCACCAAAAAAAGGCAATAAATATAATTCAGACCCGTTTTGTTTGTCACTGATTATTACAGATTTTGACACTTGAGGTACCAAAAACAGGTCACGCCGATAAGGACAACAAAATATATTTATGTCCTTTTCGTACTTGTGCTGAGCCATATCAAGTTGTCTCTTTCACTTAAATATATTGCCGATCTGGTTGTGTATATCTGTGATCTTGCCAGTGCGCTCTTTGGCAGAACCATAGACAAAGGTTAGTACTTTTGTCTATGGCAGAACTTTCATTTTATACGTTTATTTTTCCCTCAAAATATCACTAAGATACTAAGCGTTTCCATTCAAATTAATCAAAGAACCTAAAGTTCGCCTCTATTACTGGAGCACTTAATATCGTTCCAGCAGCTTGGAGCCAGTGCTAAACGATCCAGCACTCGCCGAGAGTTTTCAAATCCTCTTAAAGCGAGCCACTTTGTAAGTTTTTTTTCTGTGGATAGGAGACTAATCGAGTAATGAAGCCGGAATAAGTTTGGTATAGATAGGGGATGTCGTTTGCTTGTGGTTTATTTAAATTTGGACTAAAGTGAAGAATTTAAATGTAACTATATGCCAGATTTATAAAAAAGTACTACTACGTAGAAAAAATAAACCAGCCAAGTGTGAGTCGGGCTCGCGTACTGAAGATTCCGTACCACCACAAAATACAATAAGGTTGTCCAAGTAACCGAATTACCAATTAATATAACTCCTTCCGATCGTCGGAGTAGAGCAGTTTGCTACAGGCGCTCGAGTATAATAACTTGTCAGAAATTTGTCACCGACTCACACTTGGCCATTATTTATTATTTGTTGTTATACTTTAGAGTGTGTACTACAATCGTGATAAGTTTGACGCTTGTACGCATTATCGTTTTTACATTAGAGCTAATACAAAAATACGTAAAAAAAAAATACGTTTATTGTATGGGGTTTTACCCTTTCGTTTTTACTTGTTGACGTTTTTATGATTTGTTAGTTATATAATCCACCGTAACGTTACATATTCTGTTTCAACTGTCTATATATTATACGGTTCGAAAGATATAGCCGTTAATAGGTAGGACAGACAGACGGACGGACAGACAGACAGACAGACAGGCTTACATAATAAATAATAGGTTCCCATTTTTACCCTTTGGGTACGGAACCTTAAAAATTACAAGAAAAAGACACCACACCTTAGAATAGTAGTTATTCTAAGAACCACACTTTTTTCTATTTGACAATTGGCTTGTGTTTGATTGACGATGCAGCCTTCATGGAGGAAAGCGGGGGCTAAACTGGCTACCACTCTACAAGACAAGGACTTAAAAGTAACCACAGATCCATTCTCATCTACAAACTAATAACGAGTGTATCGATACAACGACGTTTTTGTCTCATTATCGATATTATTTTCCCATCACTAGCTCAAAGCCTCATTAGCATTCGCAAATAGTGAACTGGGAATTCCAGAGATTAACTAGAAATTGGAGATATCAGTCGTGCCATGGACTAGGTAACAATAGACACCTTATATATTTAACAGGCTTTCTTTACATTTAATCCGTAAAGAAAATTTACAATTTCTATTCTTGAAGCTTCAAAATTTGGCCATTGCCATAAATTTCAATTTCAAAAATAATAATTGGTGTTATTATAGCTCTTTTGCAGATTCAGAATCAGAATCAGAAAATCTTTATGGTATAAACTGTGTACATGTGTACAATATGTACATGGATGGTAAAGTAAGTAAGTAAAAGTATCAACAGTTTTGTCCATCACGAACATACAATATTAACTATTATTTCTTATAACTATGTGGTGACAGAGTCTGAAAAATCACATACTTAGAGCGTAGAAATGCCTTCTTATGCTCCATACAAAAAAAAAAAATGCTGTCTAGTCTATCCAATTGTAGTCGACGGTTTCCATTGAGACGCCAGATTGAGTCAAAGTTATTTCTTTTAAATCTCGGAGGTTTTTATTATTCCAAGCAGAATCGAAGCTAACGAAGCCTTAGGTCAGCGTTTTATGACATCGCGTTAGGTTTTAGTACGTATTGGATCGTAACTTGATAGGTACTGAAATGGTGCTAAGATTAAGCGAGTCGAAAATCTGGATTACAAAGTTATCAATAAAAGTAAGCTGATTCTATTTTGCTACACAATTTACGACCAAAGAACCAGAGTCACATAGCTATTAAAATTTGGAAGCTGAAGTGGTAAGGGACAGGCCACATCGCTCGAAGAACCGATACCCACTCTTTTGTCCAAAGATTATACAGTAGCTCAAAAGTATTACACAATCTGAAACCAGAAAGCAAATCGGTAAGAAAAAAGACTACAATTTTAATTCCAATACAGACACCCTAGTTAATCCCTTTCAGATGAAAAGCAGCGAATTTTAATACTGGAGCTCGGTTTATTAATGCAGCTCTAGAATAGGGTTGTTAGTTGTGCAGCACCAGAAAATATATCAACCGAGTTTTGGCGCCAACGTGAAAAAAACATGTCGCTACCTTTGACCAAAATAA
Organism: Agriopis aurantiaria; assembly: GCA_914767915.1. Lineage (NCBI taxonomy): Eukaryota > Metazoa > Arthropoda > Insecta > Lepidoptera > Geometridae > Agriopis > Agriopis aurantiaria. The sequence continues at coordinate 3,906,967 of OU612003.1, forward strand.
AATGAATGGACGGGCAATAACCATTGAACTTGCTCAGTAAAAACGAGTCAAAACCGTCGGACATATACTTCAACACCTAATGATAACCATGTAGTACACATGTTACAAAAAATAGATAGCGGTTTTTTGTTGTGTATTTACACTTTGGGAAAGCACACGAAGGCATAATTTTGTCAGATAATTTTATCATGTAACAATAGACTCGTGTCGCACTTCCTACGACTAGGGACCGACTGAAACGAAGTAAGCGCTGGCGCTCATTTTGTAATCTTCAAAAATGCGCTTCTTCTGGGCCCGTCCATTCATTTTATTTTGACCGAAGGTCGCTTCGATCAAAATAAAAAAAATCCTAAACTTGTGTATTTTTGTTTCGTGTGTGTAATAAAGTTGGATTATTATTTATAAAATGTTTTGGGGCATTTTTGTTAGCTAACTTCTTATTATTAGCCAAATACTTATAATTAATAAGCCAACCATGTCTCATTAGCCAACCTCTTTAAATAGATTGTTGAGAGACAACTTTGTACGTAACTTTTGTAAGGTAACCTCTTTTGTTAGCCAACCTCTTTTGTTAGCCAACCTCTTTTGTTAGCCAACCTCTTTTGTTAGCCAAACACTTTTGTTAGCAAACCTTTTTTGTTAGCAAACCTCTTTTGTTAGCAAACCTCTTTTGTTAGCAAACCTCTTTTGTTAACTAACCTCTTTTGTTAGCAAACCTTTTTTGTTAGCAAACCTCTTTTGTTAGCAAACCTCTTTTGTTAGCAAACCTCTTTTGTTAGCAAACCTCTTTTGTTAACCAACCTCTTTGACACAAAAAATACAAAAAGGTTGTTAAATATTATTTAATAAACTTTTTGGGAGTTCCATCTTATTTGATAACCCTACACTACTGCAAAGCTGAGCTCGCTATACCTGGTTTGAAGCGAGCCTTATTTATGCAGTTTGGTCTGGACGCTCCAACACTTTGCCTAAACTATAGCTATTTGCTTTGAAGTATCTACCAAGATAGAGTAACTGCAGTTTACTACATAAATAATAATATCCCAAGCAATGTGCACCTAACTGAAATCATTATAAAAGGCGATGTGTGTGTGCGTGTATGTATGTATGTTCCCTATGGACTCCAAAATGGCTAGACCAATTTTGACGGGACTTGCACTGGCAGACAGCTGATGATGTAAGGAGTAATCCACGCATATGAAACCGCGGGGGGCAGCTAAAATTTTATAAAATTTAATAAATTTAAATTAAAATAAATTTTAAATTTCATTTTTTTTTTTTTTTTTTTTGTAAAATATTAAGACGTAATTGTGTATGCAAAACTGCACAAAATAATTACTTATTACCCAGGAAATCGGTAATCACTAGAAGAAAGAAAATAGATTTAAAAAAATATACCTACTTAAGTAGATTTTATTGTATGTATGTATTTATCGCGTTTGTATTATATGTGTGTATGAATATACAGGGTTATTTTTAATTCACATAAAACCTCTTACAGTCAGTTTCCCTACATAATACCTGGCAACTTTTGTTCCATGACTTTTCACAAACCTTAATAAGCTCCCCATTTTTTTTTCCTTGTTATATGTTGATGCACGTTGCGGCTGTTAATTTTTGCTTAGGCCTCTGCATTCTTTCTTATTTGAGACTTCGTAAGGTTATTGTCATTTAGAGGCCTAATTTAATTTTTTGTTTGTTTTTTTACTAATTAATAAGTACATGTACTGGAACAAAAGTCATTCGATGTGATGTAGGGAAGCAGTCCTACAAGAGGTTTTAGGTTGAATTAAAAATAACCTTGTATATATTTATTCAACGATTCACAGCATGTTTTATAGTTATTTAAGCTATAATATATCCCTTACAAACATAATTAATCTCAACCCAAATAATAAAACTGAAAACCTAAAACTATCTGCCTCAAAAGCAAATGCCTCTCTTGATAAAATAGTGTACCTAAATTATCTGACCTTACCTCATAACTTAAGAACACTCACATAAACCTTCTTGGATATTCTCCTAAAATTCTGTCAAGAACATACAACAGAATGAAAATTTCAGCCCGGATTTTGGACATTTTCCGGCTATAAATTAAAGAGCACATACTTTACTTTACTATACTATATAGCTGAAGAGGCCGCAGTGCCAGCTTGAAATGTAGCAAGGATTATAAACAAGAGATGATGTGGCAAAAATCTGTTTAGATTACACATCACTTAACCCCATATTTATAGACGCTACCTCTCCCTATCTACAGGTTTAAGGTGCTAAGTCGTGATTTTGCATTTCTAGTCGATAAAATAAGATAATAATCTTAGAATAACTACTCAGAGAAGGTAGGTTTCCAAACAACGCCTTCTCAAAACGTAAGCTACAAATTCGCTTTGTAGCTTACGTTTCGATTGCTATTTTAAACGATTTAAGCAAGAAAATTAATGGATTACCTGTGGAATGTCACACCATAACTCTTATGCTGCTTTTCTGATTTGTTTTGGTACGATTTCGCCGCGCAAATTGTCATAGTAAAATTTTATTTTTTTGGAGCCATGTATGACACCATTTGAATGGCTTAAATTTCGCGAATGTACTTGGTTTCTTTGTGTAGTTATTCTAAGATAATAATATAATAATAAGTTAATTTAAGAGTCAACTTATTATCTCAGCTTTTATTTTTATTATTAACTAGCTGACCAGACAGGCGTTGTCCTGTCTTAGAAATGTCAAACACGCAAAGTCAAAATTGAAAATTTATTTTTTTACATCTTGGGTTACATTATTGGAGTTTTAGTAAGGATCCCTATTTTTTTTGAAAATATAATATAGTCTATGTTACCCGGGGATAGTGTAGCTTCCCAACAGTGAAAGAATTTTTCAAATCGGTTCAGTAGTTCCGGGGCCTATTCAATGCAAACAAACAAACAAACAATCAAATCTTTCCTCTTTATAATATTATTACTAGCAGACCTGACAGACGTCGTCCTGTCTTAAAACTGTCAAACACGCAAAGTCAAAATTTTAAATCTTATTTTTTACACCTTGGGTTACGTTATTGGAGTTTTAGTAAGGATCCCTATTAAAAAAAATAATATAAAATAGCCTATGTTAACCGGAGATAGTGTAGCTTCCCAACAGTGAAAGAATTTTTCAAATCGGTTCAGTAGTTTCGGAGCCTATTCAATGCAAACAAACAAACAAACAATCAAATCTTTCCTCTTTATAATATTAGTATAGATAAGTATAGACTAGCTGACCCGACAGACGTTGCCTGTCTTAGAACTGTCAAACGTGCGAAGTTAAAATCATTATGTTCCTGAAATTTTCCAATTTTCTTAACTTTTCTTTCCGTAAGAACCTGATACAGAGTATTAGAAAAAAAAGATGAATGAAATCGGTAAAGTCGTTCTTAAGTTATGGCGTGACCAAGGTAAATAGAGATTAATTTTTATATACATACATAATTAGATAATGGATCAATCTTTAGTTCCCTTATCAAAATTACCTCAGTAAAGGATGTCCATAACGTCATGTCCAATTTTGTCTTTATATGAGGTATGACAAGGGAACCTCGAGAGACAACTAACAATGCCAAACATGACGGCGGCCGGCTTAGAGGAGCAAAAAGAGAACCTTAGCAACGTGAGCACTCAAGTTGAGGATTCGAGTGGCTTTTATTGCGTTTATGAATAAGACCTCAAATTGATAATGATAACCTTTTTTGTCAGTCGAGAGTTGTGGATATACGAACGGTTTAACCGCCCAAATAACTACTGCCACCTTCCAAGCAAACAAGAGTAACACAATCTTTAAGCTAGGTTGTACCGCTTAAGGCCATAATCAAGAGGAGGTTTGGAGGTTCAAACCACATAAAAGTTTTTTTTTTTTGTTTAAATTAGAGCGACTGTCAAGGCCAAGGCATTTTTGTAAGAAATTTGTTGTAGGCAGTTGCACCCATATAAACGAAACGTCAGTCATTCTAAATCAGTTAGCAACTGTGACGCGAACAAAGAACTTTGAGACCTAACCCAAAAAGGTAAGGTCCAAGTTCTTTGGATGCGATAAGAATGTTCAATCAAGCTTCTGTCATAATGCCTGGCGACAGATTTTCCTTCTCATTTCCGTTCTATTTACTTCTCTTTTCTGTCGTTCTAACTCCCAAAAGGTCTTAGCCAACCCACCGTAGCTACTTACTCGTAGGTATATTGAAAACGTCGAATGCGAAGCGGAGAGGATCTACTGGTACTACTAAATGGATTCCTGGCCTTTGGTCAAGCCTAGCTTGTCTCGTTGCTAAAACGTAAATAAAAATTAAATAATGGTTTTCGAACGCTATGCTAAAATGCCAACGGTCAAAAGATATTTTCACCCGTATAACGGTTCAAAGCAACACAGCGGTGCACTCGTACAAAACATAAAAAATACGTTCGTGTGCAGAGTGCAAATGATCAAAATATGTAAAGGCAGGAATATCCAGAGGATAGTTTGAAGTCGACATCAAATATTCCCACCAATAGGTATTTAAAACTATGGATATATAACTAAAACCTCAGAACACACAAACATAAGGGAGGGATTGATTGATTAATTCTTCATTGTTCACACCAAGAAATTTGATAGGTACAGAGGGAAAAATCTTTATTGTTCACACTTTGATAGAGAGGAAAAAAAAACTAGTGCATGCCTAGTGGCGGCCTTGTCGCTAAAATCGATCTCTTCCAGGCAACCTTAGGATGGAAAGGATTTATAGAAGACGTGAAAGCTGGGGTGTGCAATAGAGTATAGACTCTTTTATTTTTAATAACTTTTTTTTAAACTTAAAAGAACTTAAAATTCTTATATAAAAAAAAAAATACTAATAGATATGCAATTAAAAAGATTATACAAGAATATACATTGGATAACATTGGTAACTAGTGCTTTATATCTGTGCCCTATGATTACTGTAGAATATACATAAATATATGTAATTATTTAATAGTGATTATATATAATTATGTAGATATGGTAAGGTGGCGTGGCAGGTGCGAACGCATCTGGCATAAATCAGGCTTGATGCCTTTCGAGTAAGTCGTTCGCTCGTAAGTCGAGCTTACAGACCCGCCATTTTGTTTGCATGTAGACTATTAGTTAGTTTTTTTTTTTTTACCGACTTCCAAAAAGTGATATCAATTCGGAAAGAGATTCAAAGAGGCGGTTATCAATTCGACTGTATGTATATTTTTTTTCATTTAATCCCAATTTCCCAGTTATTTCAATTAACAATCATAGAATAATTACTAAAGAACAATTTACTAGCCGCAAAAATAGTTGTGCCTATAGGCCCCAAACTAGGCAAAGCCGGTATAGCACACAAACACGTTATAAATAAATAAAAAATTAATATTTTTATTATTTTGTAAGTTGTGTTCTTTTTCTCTTTTTGGCTTTATAAATATTAATTTTATATAATAATTCTAAATTCTAAATTATGTTTTGTATTTTGCATGACATAACTGTTTGCTTTGGCATAATTGTACTGTTATAATAAGAGAAGCCACTGGCACCCGACACACAGTCCCAGACTAGTTCGGGAGACTATGGAAAACCACGTTATGTAAAACTAAATTTATGTCAAAATGAATTACTTTTGTTTTTGTTTGTTTGTATCTTGGGCGCTCTATAGCCAGTTAACAGCTTCTGTTAAATCTGTTAATACGTTTAAGTTTGTACGCATTGTTTTATAATAACAGTAGAACTGTATCAATAAATATTTAACATCGATTAACCATGGCGTCGCTTACCTACTGCATGCAAACAAACGTCACCAAAGCAAACACACTATTGGAAAAATTTAACCGTTGCATTTCCAAATTAATTTAATACCTACGTTAAAAATTATTTCAGTTAGTTCATTATTATCGCTCCAAGTGATAAATAAATAAATAATAAATAAATATTTGGGACATTTTTGCACACACGGTCATCTGACCCCAAACTAAGCAAATCTTGTGATATGGCTGCCAGAGACTGATATACATACATATATATTTTTAAATACATACATAAATAGATATTAACACCCAGATATAGAACAAACACAAATGTTCATCACATAAATGTTTGTCCTAGTTGGGAATCGAACCCACGCTCCCAAGCTCAGAAGGTAGGTTCACTACCAACTGAACCAACGGGCTATCTGATCTATCTGATCTGAGTATCTGAGTGCATGAAACAACATAATTTTACTACGCACATCTTTCTTGTTTATCTGATTTGAGCTTAACCCTGTATAAATGTATGCTTGAGGTACTTAAACTCATCTCTTTATGCGAGTATGCTAATTTTTAACACTGGTTTTTCAATTAACCCTTGGGTTATGCTAATAAGTATTGACATGGCGTGTTGGGAGCCCTGGTTTACATCCTTATTAGGTTATATAGTGTGTTTTCGCCCTAATTTTCACTTTTACGAGCGTAAACTAATTATTTTATCCCTTTGTGATTTCATAAAATATTTTAGGTGTAGATTTTGCGTTACATGTTTAATTTTGACCCAATATGGAGTGTTTTTTCGGAATTATGTATGTTTGTGCGCTTTACAATCTGACGGCACCCGGTTTGATTCTCGGCTCTGCACCAATTACTTATTAAGTACCAAAATGTTGTGTGCAGTTTCGATGCCATCACTCAACAACAGCAAAGGAAAACATTGTGAAAAAACCAATATGGCTAAGCTAACTTCAAAACTTCAAAAATAATGTCAAAAATGTATAGTCAGTTTTATGTTATATCAGATATAGTTAATAAAATAAATTGTAAAAGTTGACAAAGGGCTCGGACCAAGGCGTCCGTGGAGAAGCAAAAAAAAAAAAAAAACATGCACTGGGCCAGCATGATGGTTTAGGGCCCATCCTCTCTGAGGGAAGGCCTGTGTCCCAGCACTGAGTACATGAAAAGCTGATAATGAAGTCAGATATTACCGGAAATTATTCTGGATTAGTTTACACGAATAGAGCATTTTCAGTAGGTAAGTATTGTATTATGTAAGGAAGGAAGTGCATTTTGTGTATTCAATGCATCTAACAGTCGCACTCAGAGACGTTACTTAAGCTATGGAATACTTAAAATTGCTGTCAACTTCTCGTTGACGGAAATTGTCACACATGAAAACGAGACAGAGCAATTTTAAGTATTAGGTATTTTCTAATCTAAACCTAAACGATACGGCAATGTGGTTTTACCCATAGAGATGTCATACTCGTTAAAAAGGCACTAAAAGCGTGGCGACATTTTTGATTATATTTTCAGCGTTTCTATAAACAATCAAGAAATAGCAAGAAATATTTTTTTTAAATAAAATTACTCAGTTAAAGCGAAAAGCAGTAGTACGTTTGGTGAAGATGAATAAAACGTTTCACTTGCTATCTTCTGACGTCTACAAAAAGAAAATACATTTATGTTTCATACTTCACTGTCTTTGTGGAAAAATATCTTGTAATACCTGGAAGTGTTTCAAGAAAACTAGAGGCACTATTAATATTTTGTTTGATGGTTGGAGAATGTCAGAGATCCGTGGAACTATTTAGGCTGGTTTCACAGTTGTACGGTAGACCCTTACGTCAAGTACGGCAAGTCCCGTACGGAACAATCCGCGTCGCTGTGAAACGATGTTTGAGCGCCTCACGTATGTCTCCGCTCCGGGAACCCGCACGGGTCTCCCGCACAGCTGTGTAGCTAGCCTTATTTTAATCAAATCAAATCAAATCAAATAATTTATTTGCTAGAATACATTACATTAAAAGGTCTTAATATTATATTTATGTCACTTTGTACTCAGTCTGCAAGCAGACGTGCAAATGCTCATTTTTATACTAAAGAATTTAAATATTTTAGAAACGAATAATAATAGAATTATTTTTTTTTGTCATATTACATGTTTTAAATGTTTATCGGAACTTATCACGAAAAACATGTGTTCAAATCGCGAAAGTTTAAAAATTACTATATTATCTCACATTTAAAAGTTTATCAAAAATTTTATTAGGAACTGTCTTGGACGAATCTGTACCACACCACACTAAGTACAATATGGAATTCGGGTTCGATTATTTTCGTTTTAATAATACAATAACAGATGGCGTGGCCGGTGGCGCCGAAATGTTATCGAGTGGAGACCAAGGACCGGTAAGCGCAGCGTAGGACGTCCACCTACAAGATGGACGGACGACCTAAAAGAGACCGCAGGGAAACGCTGGATGCAGGCAGCTTCCAACCGGCCCTTTAGGAGATCGATGGATCGAGGCCTATGTCCATCAGTGGACGTCCTACGGCTGAAATGATGATGGTAATGAATGATGATCAGTAAGTCGATTGCTCGAAATGGTTATGTAAACAATCTATTAAAAATATGGACAATCCCCATTATGTAAACTAAAATACCCACAGAAAAGAGAAGTAAATAGAACGGAAATGAGAAGGAAAATCTGTCGCCAGGCATTATGAGTGAACCTTGATTGAACATTTTAATTAGATCAACGCGTCGAACTCCGCATCACTGTTGCTAACTGGTTTCGAATGACTGATGTTTCGTTTATATGGGTGCAACTGGCTACAACCTTAGAATAACTACACAAAGAAACCAAGTACATTCGCAAAATGTAAGCCATTCAAATGGTGTCATATATGGCAACAAAAAAAAAATTACTATGACAATTTGCGCGGTGAAATCGTACCACAACAAATCAGAAAAGCAGCATAAGAGTTATGGTGTGACATTCCACAGGTAATCCATTAATTTTCTTGCTTAAATCGTTTAAAATACCAATCGAAACGTAAGCTACAAAGCGAATTTGTAGCTTACGTTTTGAGAAGGCGTTGTTTGGAAACCTACCTTCTCTGAGTAGTTATTCTAAGGCTACAACAAATTTCTTACAAAAAACGCCTTGACAGCCATTTTCATCCAAACAAAAAAAAACTGAAAATACCTAATGTACAAAGATAGACTCCTACGTCCATTTAGTGCACCTCACGTCCTGAATCTACGTGCACACACGATTATTTTTTCACGCTAGTGCCTGGTTCACATGTGCAATATACATACAGAGCACACATAAATAAAACATTTACAGCTTGCATCGTAGTGTTGCCATACGAACGAATGATATGAACAAGAACTGTCTTTCACTTACTTCCTTCCAGTTCAGATCTTTGAAACCTATCGCTTATTACCTTGGAGAGTTGGTTATAAAATGAAATTTCTACTGGTGAACAAATAGGCCTTAACAAAAATCTTAGTTTATTTTTTCATTCTTTTTGTAATAATAGTGGCTTAGTGGCGAGCAATCGATGAGTGAGTGGTGGTGTATCTCTATTCCATGGGGGGGTTTTTTGGCGCCAACGCGGAAAAAACATGTCGGCTCGTTGGATTATTTTCCTAAACTTGTGTATTTACGAGTGTTAATGTGTACTAAATGGTGAATTATTATTTATTAAGTGCTCGTAAACGTGCTCGAGTGTGGAAAAGTGACATAACGAGGTGAAACAAGTCTTTCGGTGTTGTTTCCAAAACTCCATAGGAGCCTCTTGTAAAGCTCCACCACTTTACAGGGGCATGAGTTTGACTTGACCGTGACTTACTTAGCTTGACTCTGACTGTGTTGACGCTATTAAGACTACTTAAACTGTATAATATTACGACTAAAGGACATTTAATCCACGGTCATGAAAATTTTCAGAAAAAAAAAATACTATTCCATGGGGCTAAATGAGACCCCGACCTCTGTGGCATTGTGAACTATATAATTGATACAATTAATGTACAATGACGCTCGGACGTTTTTTGACTGTTTTCACTGAGAGAATTGTATCTCGATGACCTAGATATTAAAAAAATACGATCGTGTTGATTCTTCTTGAAAATCATTCACTCATAGGTGTCGCATGACTAGGCAGTGCTCAAATAAAAGCTGCAACTTGGCTCCCTTGAACGAAATAAAAGTAAATTTTTAGTTCACATGTGGAAAGGAACTTCTCGCATGTCTTTTGTTCAGTCTAGAATACATAAATGTCTAAATTAGAACTAGAGATTCGCCTAATAAAAGACTGCGTAGATATAAATCCACTTATAAAGTTTTTCACCATAATTCAATACTGAAAGAACAATTCAATATCTTTGTAGTAAAATCCTAATCATGTTAAATGCTGTTAAGTGTTTCTATGTATTTATTCAATTTGCACGAATAACAATATACTTAGTTATAAAATTTTAATACCTAACAAATTAACTAAAACCACAAAAGCAAGTAAGCCTACCTACTATAACATTATCGTCTAATATCGACGTCTAATAAACAAACAAAAAGAAATTTCAATGTTTATTAAATTAAATAAATGTTTCGTGACATTTTCAGTTTACTTAAAATCACTTAAGAAAAAAGCTAATTTATGCAAGTCATCATCATCATCATCATCAGCCAGAAGACGTCCACTGCTGAACATAGGCCTCCCCCTTTAACCTCCACACTGAACGACAGCCTGCCTTTTGCATCCACTGGATGCCAGCGACTCTTACTATGTCGTCGGTCCATCTAGTGGGAGGTCTACCTACGCTGCGTCTTCCGGTTCGTGGTCTCCACGTATGCAAGTGTTTAACTGTTATTTCGCGTAGTTTTTTAGCTCGAAGGACCATAATTTTTTTCTAAGGTGGCACGACGGTGATATACGCGAACTGCGATACATCGAATAGCTATCGACTTTGAAATAAATTTTAGAAATTGTCTTCCAGAACACATAGCAAGTAAAACCCAGCGGTATTCGACCAGGCGCTGGGCAACGGGCGGCAGATGGGACAAATAAATATAAATTTTTAGCCAGGCTCCTGTACTGGCGCATAACGCAATGCAGTAGCCACTGCAGACAACCAGTATGGACAGTTCTGCTAAGCTCTTGGCATGAAGTACAAAGGGCACATCGCATCGCAGCGCCAGGATAAACAGTACCTACTTAAAATAAACCAGCCAAATGCAAGTCGGGCTCGCGCACTGAGGGTTCCGTACCATCACAAAATTCAATAACGAAATTACCAGTTATAACTTGGGAATGAACAGAAACTTGTCACCGACTCGCACTTGGCCATTTTTTATTATTTGTTGTTATACTTTATAGTGTTTACTATAATCATGTTAAGTTTGACACTTGTATGTATTACCGTTTTTACATTTGAAATAATACAAAAATACGTTTGTTGTATGGACCCCCTTTTGTTTTTACTTTTTGAGATTACTATTATTACATTCCTTAGTCAATCCGCCATAACATTAGATTTTCTGTGAAAATTTCAACTGGCTATGTATTACGGTTTGAAAGATACAGCCGACAGACATCGTAGGCTTCTGTCCCGTTTTTACCCTTTGGATGCGGAACCCTAAAAACGTAATATCAATTCGAAAATAAGGTCATGACTTTTAAACTGCTGGACCGATTTTAATATCTCATAATACTGACTAGACAAATTTAACAATGAAAATAAAAAAGGTGTTGTTTGCGAAGTCGGTTTACGTACGATAATTTTACGTGATAACGCTTATGCCGATCATGCCTCTCTATCGCTTGTTCCGCGCTCTCGCTTGCACGCGCTGCTCAGGCGGAACGTGACTGTGACAATTTTTCATGCATGCAGCCGGTGTTCATCAATTTATAAGACGTTATCACGTCAAAAAATCTCATATAACAATTAGAATAAACGGGTACATCCCGTTTGGTAAGACTCCCATTTGGTAAACCACTTGAGATACCTACTAAAAAGTTGCGTTTCGTAACTATTTTATTCTTCATACATTTAATCCCGTTTGGCAAACCATCACTTTTGTACGGTACAGTCGGGTCCAAAAATCAATTAATGTTTTTATTTCTTAAAGCGCCAATAAATGCTATAAAAAAGACATTGCCAAGTATCATAGTCAAAGGATGCTTTGTGCACTTTGCAAGATCGCTTTTGTGAAAAGCACAGTCGATCAGCTTATTACTACACCAAGAGTCTCACAACCATGTCAAACTATGCATGGCTCTTGCTCATTTGCCCAGGGAGGATATTGGCAACGGCTGGCTTTATATCATGAGTCAAAGGTAAAAATTAAGCTTTTATTTATTTTGTTATTTTCACGATTTCCATGTGTTGCAGACTAAACAAGCACTTCGTACATTAGAAAATAAGTGGTTTTATTTACTTTTGGTTTAATTTGTTACAGCTATAACGATGAAAATATAAATAAATTCAATGATTACTTCGTGGGTCAGTGGTTGGAAATATGAAGATATGGTGGATATTTGGTGCTGCTACAGGCAAAGACACCGTACAACAAACCTCATGGAGTCATGAAATACAAGATTTATCAGAAAAATTTGAAATAAGCCATCAATACTATTAATTTTCAAAACATTAGTAGAAGATATTGAGCACTATGAACATCAACTACAGAGGTACTTCTATTATTTATAATTAATAGTTTTTTGTTTACACGTCTCTTAATAAATACTTGGAAAACGCAATTATAAATAAAATAAAATTTCTTCTAGGATTCATGATATGGGAGAAAGTATAGCAAAACGAAGAATATGACATAAGAATTGAGAATATAAACGAAGTTTACCAAAATAAATAAATAAATGTTTGGAAAATTGCTATTAACTATATCAAAAATTACCTCCATCACTCTATGACTGATTTTTAAGGTCATATTTATATTTTCATTCGTTTGTACTCAGCAAAGTCCGATTTTAGAAAAGTCAAATCTGTGATTGTTGTTTAATTTATAATACATGCTAATAATCAGTGTTTTTTTTGAAACTTATTTATAGATATTATGCCAGTTTACAGTGCCTCTACTCCCCCCCCCCCAAAACACCTAGCAATTCCATACATTCAACTCAATTTTTCGATTTGATTGCTTCGAACCTTGTCAGAATGCCCCCCCCACAATTAAATCCAAAATGCCCCCCCCCAAATGAAATCCTGAATCCGCCACTGAAGTTAAGATGTTTAGTAAGTCGCATTTGACTTTCGTTTCCCTACGAAACATAATTGTTTAGTTTATTAGGTATTTACCTATACTCTGTCTTTTGTTGTTTATTTGTTAAGTTAAGATGTTTGGTAAGTCGCATTTGACTTTCGTTTCCTTACGAAAAATAATTGGCTAGCTGTTGGTTTTGAGTCAAATCTGACTATCTGTGATTTTTGAGAAAAAGTAATTGATGTTTATTTATTTATTTATTTAATACTTTATTGCACACTTACAAATTAAGTAGATATGTACAATTGGAGGACTTAATGCTAAGCATTTTCTACCAGTCATCCACCAGGTTGGAACAAATTGGATGTTGGATGTTAAGTGTATTGTCAAAACGGAATTTTTGTAGTAGTTTAGTATCTACATTATAAGTCAAATATGACTTAGTAATGTATTTAAATCTATGATAATATGTGTGTTTATTTGTACGTTTACTTAGACTTAGTTGCTTGTCTTATGAAAAGTTTTAATCTTTTAGATTAAAAATTAGCATGATCTGTGATTAAATGTTTTATTTTTTTTAATTATTGTGTTATTTCTTTTTATCCTGACTGTACTAACTTCTACTGAAAGTTTACCAAATGGGATATATTACATATAATTCTTTAAAAGGTTACCAAACGAAACTTCTTGTATGGAAAAGAGAATAGTTACCAAACGCAACTTTTTAGTAGGTATCTCAAGTGGTTTACCAAATGGGAGTCTTACCAAACGGGATGTACCCGAATAAACGTATATGACCTTAGTATTTTATTATGTTGTAACAAATGGAAGGCACGGAATTCTAACACCCGGTCTGGCAATTAGATCTAGTAACAACATGGATGAATGTAGGTAAATTTCTTGAACAAATAATTTTGAATTTGAATCCTAAACATAAATGTGGGCAGATTACAAATGTTTTACAACTTTCACTTAATAATTCAGTTACTAAAACTACAACAAAAAAACTTAGAGATCTATGTGGTCCACACACACATCAGAAGAACACCGTAATATAATATTTTTGAAGTTGCTTTACTGTTAATAGTACTTACAACTGTGGCTACAATAAATATAATCCAGTTGCAGTAAAATTGTATAATGGCCTATGCCGACAGAAACAAAAAAGAAACATGTAAAATGCTTTTAGTTAAATTGCAGCTAAAATATGCATTTTCAACACTTGGCTTTAGTTTTATTTACTGTTTTTTGTTTTGTTTCATAAATGCATTACAAGTGTTTCAAGAAAATAAGCCTTTGTGTGTTTAAAAAGTTTTACAAGAAAAAACGCAGGTACTAAAAGAATTATAGTAATTTTACTTGTCTAATTAACCTTTCTTCTTTTATTTTTTATTTTTTCTAAGTCTGCGTGCTTCATCTTCGACCACATCGTCGCTAACCAACAGGCGAGTCGGTGGTTAAACGTGGACTTATCGGCGTTAAAAAAACCTTCCTCACTGTCCAGAGCATTATTTATCTCTTTCGCATATTTTCAACATTTTTGAAGATACATGAGCGCGTGCGCAAATCTTTTCCCACGTTTAGCAATTTTGGTAATTCTAGTTTTAGTTTGTCTATTTGCGTAGTTAGCATAAAATTATTAAAAAAAAAATCAAAAAAATTAAAATTTAAAAAAAAATTATTATAGATTTCATAATAATGGACGGAACCGTAAAGGTACATTTTCCATCACAGTTATACTTTTAGAATAATATGAGAAAAGCCTCAAAAATAGAAGTATCGAAACGCACCACTCTGTTTGTACTAAGCACCATGGTTTTGCCCTACTAAATACGACTTTAATACTATACATATTAAGCCTTATGTTCATCTGTTCTAACAAGCGTTGCTTAAAAGTGAGAAAAACTCGCCTTATGGTCGTCAGACATCAAACCTGACAACAATTAAAAAGCAAGGAAGGGTATATATAAAATCCTTGTTAAAAAGTTTTGCGCGTGCTTGTTTGACAGTGACAGTTCTATCAACAGGACCACAGATTACGCCACCAATAAACCCACAAACCGGACAATCTCCAGAATATTTGCCTACTCGACTCTAAACAAGACATTGGCAAGTTGTGGCAATACCGCACGAAGCCACGAAGAAGAAATTGAATTTAATTGAATTGTCTGGGTTCATAGTGAGTCTTTGATTTGGACAAAAACCTAAATTCACAAGGAAACAGTATTCTGAAGCTGCGAGTGGTGGAACTAGCCCACTGTTTTAGACGCTTAATAACAGATTTTTACTCAAATATAAATTTAATTAAACTGAAAATTAGGGCTCTTTCACACTTGTACAGTATAATTGCTCGTGGCACCTGCGGACCCTGCGGTCTTTATATTAAATGTAGAATTGCGCGGTCGAGCCGCTGTTTCCGTCATCATATTTTATCTGCGGCTTGAGAATTTGTGAAAATGTTGGTACCTAATTTTGGCCTAGATTTTATTCTTTGATAGCCTGTTGTCCAGTTGGTAGTGAACCTACCTTCTAAGCCTGAGGGCGTGGGTTTGATTCCCACGTAGGACAAACATTTGTGTGATGAACATTTGTGTTTGTTCTATATCTGGTTGTTAATATCTATTTAAGTATGTATTTAAAAAACTATATATGTATGTATATCAGTCTCTGGCAGCCATATCACAAGCTTTGCTTAGTTTGGGGTCAGATGACCGTGTGTGCAAAAATGTCCTAAATATTTATTTTTATTTATTTTATTCTTCTTTTCTCATGAGAAAATATTGGCGTCGCAGGTCTTGTACATTTGTCAGTGTCAAGCATCGAAATGTTTTCAAGTTTAATCTTCAAAGATAATTAGACATATCATCAAACAATTCATAGTCACAGTCAGAGTCAAGCAAAGAAAGTGATGGTCAAGTTCAACTCATGCCTTAACTTAGTAAAGTGATGAAGATTTTACTAGAGGCTTCTATGGAGTTTTGAAAGCAACACGAAAAGACATAGAGAAAAAGACAGAAAGAGAGACAAAAGACAGAGTATTCACAGTTGTTTTATATCAAATAAGAGAAAGCCTCTTGCTCTGACAGCAAGTGATGCCAACGGAACGGACAGAGACAACGACATTGTGTCAGAGGTAAAATAACTGTGAAAGATCTATATTACACCTCGTTATATCACTCCACACTAAAACAGGTTCTGGAACACTAAATAAAATAAATGTGTTTGATAAAAAGTTGATGATCCCAGCAAAATCCACCAGATAAAAAAAATATACCAAATTTAGTAACTGTCTTACAATGGGTATGAAGGTGCCTTTATTAACTAAATAAAATACAAGCTAACACTAACACTACAAATACAGTTAGACTGCCCATAGATCGTTGAAGGTCTAAAGACAATCCAAATGCTTAAGCCCACTATCAATTGGCAGTTTGTCTTAGTAATTGGATCCCGTTTAACTCTTTGGGTACGGACTCTAAAAAAGACAACATCGTTAAACTGCTTGTAACGATTTTTTTCCTTCTAGGTGGCACCCACTTTAAATCTCTACGTAGACACGGTCACGGTCGGCATCCTGGCTCGGGTGTCATATTTCACTTCAGATCAAGACATGCCAAAGTCATAAATTTCATCAAAAGTGGTTCAGTAGTTCGATTTTTAAATCATAATTTTAAACGAAATAGCGTATTTTACTAATTTTGAAGTTGTTTTTTTTTTATTTACAATTATATTATGTCATCAACATTTGGATTTGGGTTAAAAAAATATTAACGATTTTTTTTTAAATTAAATTGAATTTTAAATTTGGGTTTAATTTCGCGTATTTTCGAATTGGTCACGGGTTATTTTTTTATAGTTTCCTCATACTGTTAATACTTAAAACATTATAATTATATACTTGAAATACCTATATAGAAACATTACACCCACGTAAACTACTAATATTTGTATTTTATATATATTAAACCTATTAATATTTTATACATTTTAAACATTATTCCTACTGAAACAAGTTATTAACATATTTTAAACATTATACCTACTCACCTACTCAAACTGCATTAATAATTATACTTACTTAAACTATTAACTTACTGAAACTAAATATTTAAACTTTTTACCTACTTAAAATATTGAAATTTTGACCATTAGGTATATCTACTCGAACTGTTAATATTTAAACATTATACCTACTCAAACTGTTAATATTTAAGCATTATACCTACTCAAACTATTAATATTAAATCTTTATACCAACTCAAACTGCATTATACTTACTTAAACTATTAACTTAGATACTAAAACTAATAATATTTAAACTTTATACCTACTTAAAATAAAGAAATGTTGACCATTATATCTACTCAAACTGTTAATATTAAAGCATTATACCAACTCAAATTGCATTATATTTACATAAACTATTAATATTTTTCAGCGAAGAGCAAATGCGACAGCATCAGGTGTAAGAAAAAATTCCGCAAGAAGGAAAAAGAGTTAGGAATATGTCTCAAAGACGGATGTAGGTGTGCTGAAATAATATAATTAATATTATGTCTACTAATAACTGTAACTTGAATTTGGAAGGAAGAACTGAATCTCACGACACAGGACCCACCTAGTGTGAGATACAGGGCTACTTTATTTGAAGTAGGTATGTAAACATTTCTCACCTACCCACTAACTCTTATTTTGTTTTTTTTTAATCTTTGTACCTATTTCATAAGCTTGTAAAAATTTTGAGCAAATAAACGTTATTTTATTTATTTATTATTATTATTATCACTAATTATTTTTTAATTAATTTTATCTTCTAACTATTCATTAATTATTATTACTAACCCACTTATTGTATATGGATTTGTTAATTTTTGGTAGGTTGTTATGTCACACCTATTATGTCAAAATGTTTTTGCGAGACTTAAGTTTAGGCTGTGAGTTTAGGCATATTTATGTCTTTAGTGAATACACGACCTAAAAATAAGGAAACTACACATGAAAATGTTAGCGTTCGTATTTTTTCACCAACTATTATCCTATTTAGCTTACAGCATGTGTGATATTTATGGGACTGGAGGCATTTGGCGCACCAACGATGCGCATCGCATTGCAATTTGCGCTACACTACGCCAACGCTCTGTAGGAAATTATTTGAAAGACGCAGAAGATCGTGTCCAGTGGAGAATAAACACCGGCCAAGTGCGAGTCGGACAAACAACTACGTTTGGGCAACAACTCGTCTGATGGTAAGCGTTGGTGTGGCCGAGGATGGAACACGATGATCTAGAAGTTTAGTATGTATAAATTTTGACTTAACATTGCTAGATTTTTTTTTTTGTATTTTTTTTCATGACCTACATACATGACGTAGGTATATACAGCGTCCTTCAGTCGTAATAATAAATAAGTTTATATAGTATTAATTAAATAGCGTCAAACAAGTCACAGTCATTCAAAGTAAGTCTCGGTAAAGTCAATCTCATGCCCAAGTGGGGGAGGATTTACAAGAGGCTTCTATGGAGATTTGGAAACAACACGAAAATACATGTTTGATCTCGTTATATCACTTCCCACACTCAAGCAGGTTAACGAGCACTTAATAAATAATAATCTACCATTATTACATAATTTAACACTCGTAAATAGGTACACATGCAAGTATAAGAAAATAATACAACAAGCCGACATGTTTTTTTTCCACGTTGGTGCCAAAACTCTACTAGAGTTGTTTTTTTTTGTTAAAATTTTCATGACCGTTTTCAAGGTCCTTTAGTCGTAATAATAAACAGTTTACATAGTCAGAGCCAAGCTAAGTAAGTCACGGTCAAGTCAAACTCATGCCCCTGTAAAGTGGTGGAGACATTACAAGTGGCTCCTATAGAGTTTTGGAAACAACACGAAAAGACACGTTTCACCTAGTTATATCACTTCTCACACTCGAGCACGTTTACGAACACTTAATGAATAATAATTCATAATTTAGTACACATTAACACTCGAAAATACACATGTTTAGGAAAATAATCTAACGAGCCGACATGTTTTTTCCACGTTGGCGGCAAAACTCCGCTAGAGTTTGGAACATTTCTGTGTTGCTAGAAGTACAACCTCCTTATATTTTTTTCATAAATCAAATTCAGAAACAATTTGTGTATTATAGTCCTTTCATGTTTATTTTACTTTATTTCTGAAGCAATCAGCAACATTTCCGGTCGTCTATTCACGGAACATCGAGCCAAGTTCGTTCCAAAACTTTCCCAAAGCTTATTTTGTTTCTAAATTAGTTTCGTTTTTATTTCCACTCAGAAACTTCCGTTATTATAGTTTACAAGTTAATTATTGGGACTTTTGAGAGTTTAATAAGCGAAGTTCCGTTTAAGGAAATAAGGTCACAATTTATTTAACAAATTCCGTTCTTAGGAGCAAAATTTGTTTTTATCTTGTAGTTAGAAAGTTAAGTGTGAAATTCTCGAAGGAATAGGACCATTTATTTTAGTAGAAGTTTGGGACAAGTGCTCGATTTGTTAAAAATAACAGGCAATGAAAAATTACCTATAACACTGACACTTTGGTATGACACTTGTTCCCTGAAGGATTCCTCTTAAAATTAACATCAAGTCTAATTGAAAGCCCAGGGGCCTTACAGACAACAGCTATTACAGGCACCTAATCCGCTCAGTTGGAAAATCACGCGACCGCAAACCTTATCGCGCCCAGATACGGTTTGCGATCGCGTGATTTGTCAACTGAGTGGATTAGGTGCCTGTAATAGCTGATGTCCGTAAGGCCCTTGAGCTTCTTAGTATGATAAAGCTAAATTGTTCCTCTATTCGTATTCAGTTTAATCCTCTTATCAATATTTCTAAGATCAATACAAATTATAGGCAAAATTCTTACTTGTGTCGAGTGAGCAATACATTTAACTCCACTGATAAGCGAATAGGCTTACACTTATTCTGTACTAGCATTACATTGGCCAGGCGGTTGTTGAGCAGTGAATTCTTTCACTAATTTGTTTATTATCTGTTTTCTTTTTTAATTTAATTCTGTTTTCTTTTCATTATGTATTTATTGTATCCTCAGTGTTCATTCTTAGATATTATTATTACTATATTTCTATCCGTGATGACATGGAACTGGCTTTGTGTATCTATTTAAATTTATTTATAAGACATTTGTAACCAAGCTGTTGGTCGTTCTTTCAAGCAAAAAATATTTAATAAAATTAAATAAACGCTCACGTTATGAGCGCTGAATGGCTGATATGAACAATAGGCTGTCGTTTAGTATGGAGGTCTAAGGGGAGGCCTATGATCAGCAGTAAACGTCTTCTGGCTGATGATGATGACATACTTGTAAAAGCAGAATTGCTGGTTAAAGAATGTACTAAAAGCGTTCAACTATTTGTAGCAATGAAATGGAGCACACTCTACAACTATTTAACTTTATTTGCTCAAGTCAGACTAGCACTTAGACTGATGAGATATTAAAACTTCTAGAACGGAGATAAAATGCTATTTACAAAATAATTTTGAATTCTTAGCTGTCTGTTAAGTTTCTCGCTAACGTCGTAAAACATTATATTTACCTGAGCTCTGTGTAAGGTACAATTATGTTTTTCTTTAAATAATCTTAATTTTTTACAAACAAAGATCAATATTATGTAATTACATATAATAATAATTTCCGATTAATAAATAGGCTTACTAGAAAGCGTTCGACGCCAAAATCATCTCCAAAAAAATATTTACTGACTAAAAATTTACACAAGGACATGTGGATTGGACTGCCGTTGCTTAAAGTAGTAAAATTATAACCCTTCTAGTTGTAGGTATATAAACATAACTGCCATGACAATAGTTGGTTTTTATTTATTAATGCATATATTTTTGTTCTTATTGCTAGTTAGCCATTAAGTAGTTTGTTTGAAAGGTGACTGGATCGAGATTGTTTTAGCTATGACTCAAGAGAATCTGTTCAGCCATTTTAAGATCATCTGCACGTTTATCGGGGTTAGTTAAAAAGTTTCAATTTATAGTTGTTTATACAATGAAATGGTTGTATGACAGGCTTTGCAACAAAACAAGACAAAACGCAGCGAGAGCGAAGATAATTATGACGATTTTTGGTCAATTTAGAACGAACATCGTTCTTGATTATCAAGGCTGAAAATACAAGATTACGGCTGTCCTTCGCAAAAAATTACGTTTTGTGACCAAAAAGCGGGACAACTGGCAACCCTACTTCTTCGCTACGAGACAGAAAACACAGCTGTAACAATAAAGCTTTATTTTTAAGATTATTCAAATGAGCGCGTATTTATTCAGAAGAATAAATTGTCACTAGGCAAGCAGCAAGTTAATAAATAATTTATGAAAGAAACATCTCATCTGTCTGTGTTGTTCTCATCTGGATTGGCGAGGAATTTGGTTCTTATTTATCACTTCTCGTTATATTTTTACGCTTAACATAGCGTACTAATATACTAATAAGTATAATTGGCTACGGAATAAGTATGGCTTGTCATATGACGTTATTTTGTTAACGTGCCCGGCCTGTGACTAACTTGTTTGACGATATAATATAGAACTTGATAATAATTTAATACTGGCAAATGCATAAGAGTGCGACGCCGAAATACTCACAGAGGAAACAATATATTATAGTATTGGAGTTTTGGCGCCAACGTAAAAAATAACATGTCATAATGATTTTCTTATACTTGTGTATTTTCGAGTTTTTTTATTAGTGTGGGTGAGTAATATAACGAGATGAAAGATGTATTTTCGTGTTGCTTACGAAACTCCATAGAAGCCTCTATTAAAGTCTCCACCACTTTACTAGGGCATGATTTAGATTTGACTGTGACTGTGACAATGTTTTTTTTACGATATCTAATAAAACAAGAATAAAGATTGAAAATATTTCAATACCTTGACACTGGCAAATGCACAAGACGTGCATCACCGAAACCCTCAGATGAATAAAAAAAAAGAAAAATGAATCGATCTCCTTGCAGAATGTGCACTAATGCACAGACTTTTAATTTATGTCTGTGCGCTAGTGTAACTAATGCAAGCTCTGTAAGGAGGTCGATTCGATAATTTTTTCTATATATTTTTTTTCTCTGATGGGTCAAATTTCTTCAAACCACGAGTGAATCGGTTTCTTCTAGGCAAGCGTGCTCCAATGTAGACCGCATCATCGCTTAATATTAGGCGAGATGCTGGTCAAACTTGCGTATGCCAGTTATTTATAAAAAAAAAAAATTAAAAAAAAAGTGGACTGTACACTGTTATCGAGACAGTATAACCTTGATGTACGTTATAACTAGGTACCTACTATAAAATTTTGATATTTTCAGATATTTATAAAATATAAGATATTTTTAACTTTATATAGATTATCCACAAGAAATGTCACCAATCTCATTATCAGTTGCATAAATCAACACAACAGGTGATCTGGTAATTTTAAATATTACACTTCGGAGTTCAGACATAATATCAAACCAAAAAACAAAATTGTTGCAGCTGTCAGAACAAATAAAGGAACGGAAATAATATAAGCCAATTAGGCTCCATGAGGTCACTTATACACAAACAAACACACACCTAACCAAACATACATACACCTGAAAAACACACTACTCGTTCTCGTGCAGTCAATGTAAAAAGCAACTAACCGCAATGACAATGAAGAATGCTAACAGAGTTAAACCTGAGCGACTGTGACCTTTAGCTGTAGTTCCTTTGTTTCCAGTTTTCAATCTGAAAGACATCCCTGGAGTCCGGATTATCTTTGGCTTCATCCGTCGGCTCCGTCGCGAGACAAGAAGAGGTTTGGTGCGTGTAGCAGCGATTTATAGATAATAGGCTATAATTATATTAGTAATTGTAGATAATCAAGCAGACAATGGTTTGATTTGTTAAAAATATTATTAAATGTAATAAGAATATCGTAGATTTTTTTTAAATCGGCCTGTAAAGTTCTGTGATATTAGCGTTTAAAGTTTGTGATTGGATTAGAAACACTCTGTCCCTTTCCCGCAAAGTGAGTGTCAGTACGGAGTGTGTATTCCCTACTTACCAGTGACGTTATTTGTAAACTGAACCTCTTTGAACTATTTTAAAGAGGTTCAGTTTAACTTTATGCACTAGTGCACAATAATATAAAAAATTTGCTCTAGATCATAAAAAGCAGCGTTTTTCTCCCATACCGGGCATAAACAAGAACTTTACGAGATTATAAAGTGAAAAGTATATATTTATGTATTATTCTTTTTTTGGCATTTGTACCCACTCTACCCCCAATCATACTGAATGGTACAATGGGTTCGATGAGCTAATAAGTAAATCAAAACTTACAATCACTCTCCTACAAAGATTCATAACCTCACTACACGAAATCGGACAGGCCAGAATTTTTGTTTGATTGCGTAATCAAACAGTACGTATTTAGACTCTGTGATCCGACAGAAAAGACTCTTTATCCAGCTTTTTACAATCTACGGCGATTGCTAGAGCCAAAAAAGACATGTTTCATAATTTTCCCGCGGTGACTCGGCACCGACCTGCGCTCAGAATTTGACTTTATAAAACTTCAACAATACTTTGTCGTACAAATACTGCTATGTAGAATTATGCTTTGTTACTATCTCCTCTGGCTTTTCACGAGTTCACTCTATCATTTGAAGCCCTAAGCTCTAATGTAATTGGCTCTACTATAAGTGATACTACTCTAATTGACGTTACTCTAATTGATGCTACTCTAATTGACGCTACTATAATTGTCGCTACTATAATTGACGCTAATCTAATTGATGCTACTCTAATTGATGCTACTCTAATTGATGCTACTCTAATTGACGCTACTCTTATCGACGCTACTCTAATTGACGCTACTCTAATTGACGCTACTCTAATTGACGCAACTCTAATTGACGCTACGCTAATTGACGCTACTATAATTGTCGCTAATATAATTGATGCTACTCTAATTGACGCTACTATAATTGTCGCTACTCTAATTGACGCTACTCTAATTGACGCTACTCTAATTGTCGCTACTATATTTGTCGCTACTATAATTGACGCTACTCTAATTGACGCTACTCTAATTGATACTAATATATTTGTCACTACTCTAATTGACCCTAATCTAATTGATGCTACTATAATTGTTGCTACTTTAATTGACGCTAATCTAATTGATGCTACTCTAATTGACGCTAATATAATTGATGCTACTCTAATTGATGCTACTATAACTGTCGCTACTCTAATTGACGCTAATCTAATTGATGCTACTCTAATTGATGCTACTCTAATTGACGCTACTCTAATTGATGCTACTCTAATTGACGCTAATATAATTGATGCTACTCTAATTGACGCTACTCTAATTGATGCTACTCTAATTGACACTAATCTAATTGATGCTACTCTAATTGACGCTACTCTAATTGATGCTACTCTAATTGACGCTACTCTTATTGTCTCTACTTTAATTGATACTACTATAATTGTCTCTACTCTAATTGTCGCTACTCTAATTGACGCTAATCTAGTTGACGCTACTTTAATTGACGTTACACTCATTGACGCTACTCTAATTGACGCTACTCTAATTGACGATACTCTAATTGACACTACTCTAATTGTCGCTACTCTTATTGTCTCTACTCTAATTGACAGGGCCGGATTTAGGGGAGGGCAACCGGGGCGAAAGCCCCGGGGCCTCCACAAACGGGGGGCCCCCACAATAGAGACTTCGGAAAAAAAAATCTTTCAAATTCCAACTAGTTAACTAAGTTAACACTAGTAAGCATCTTTTCCTTTGATATTTGTTTTTTTTTGCTCTTTCACCTTTACCTACAGCCTACAGTACTTTATACATACATGATTATTTGATTATATTAATCTTAAATAACAGATATCATTGATCTATATTTGTTCACTTCAATCAGGCAATCAGATCAGTGAAATATCAAAATCTCAAATGGCCCTGATAAGCACTTCCAATTCACTACCCATCTTGAGGGAGTACCCCAATCGCTTAATGGCTGAGTGGGGTGGTACTTGCCCGCAACCTCGGAGGTTGGGTATTCGATTCCGTGTCTCGACAATTTTTTTTCTTATATATATATATATATGTACATATAAATTAATTGCAGTATATGAACAATCGGTGTTCTTCAATTCTTAAATAAATCAATTATTATTGACTAATTGGTAATTTTTTTCATATTTCTTTATGCAGCAAGATATGCAGTTTGATAGGCAAATAATTATTATTGTGACACAATTAAATGCCATCAATTATTCACGAACTTAGAGCGCTCATTTTCAAAACTGAAAATTATAAAAAATAGGCTTCGAACCATGATGGGACAAAACCGTCTATCGAAGCTTTCTCTCCTGAGCATTGAAAGCGATTTACTCCGAGAACTGGATTTCAACGAAATCATCAACGATTTTTCGGCGAAAAAAGCTCGAAAGGTTCCGTTCGTTAACCCTAAAATTTAATTTCAGTTAAATCTTGTTTCCGTTTATATTTATATGTGTTTGTTCAATACTAAGGGAATCTACTTGGTTTCACAATAAATTATTTATTGAAAAACTCGACTGAAAAAAAATTGTTTACTTTATTTGGAAAATAATTTGGGGCGAGGGGGCCTCCGCTCCTTTGTTGCCCCGAGGCCTCTGAACCTCTAAATCCGGCCCTGCTAATTGACACGACTATAATTGTCGCTACTCTAATTGACGCTAATCTTATTGATGCTACTATAATTGTCGCTACTCTAATTGACGCTAATCTAGTTGATGCTACTCTATAGTTGGTTTTACGCTGATTGGCTGCTCTAAATGAATTACCAAACATATTGTCACGTTTCTAACTCACTGTCATAACTGACTGATAGGTAGATTTAGTAAACCCTAACTGTTCTAGAACATAGCTTCTGTAAACAGAAAATCTGGAAAAACGTAAAAGCCAGCTAGGAAGGAACTTTCACATTTATATTACTAGTTTGATTTGATGTAGTTTAAGTTAAATAAAGCTTGCAAAAATGACGCAATCTTACAAATCTCAATTTCGACCATATCTTGTCTATTCGAGCGCTATCAACGTACAATGTATTTTAGGGCCATCCCAACTTTATCCGATGCAGTCGGTTTACTGCAAATGATGAGACCACTGTCGACAGTTAATACTCTAATGGCTGCAGTTATATCTCCTATCATGAGGGAGACAATGTTGCATTTCATGTCGTAAAGTTATGAGGTAGACTGATGGATTTGGCTCAAGTTTTGGTTCAAGGTGATCTCAATTTGACCTCAAGAAAGAAATGTAAACGCAATTTTGATTGCCCTTACAAAATTTTGTCACTACAAACATTTATATTACCAATCCAAATCCTTACTATTTATTTATTTTTGTTAAAATTTTCATGACCGTCGATTCAATGTCCTTTAGTCGTAATCTTAAACAGTTTACTTAGTCTTAATAGCGTCAAACAAGTCATAGTCACAGTCAGAGTCAAGCTAAATAAGTCACGGTCAAGTCAAACTCATACCCCTGTAAAGTGGTGGAGACTTTACAAGGGGCTCCTATGGAGTTTTGGAAACAGCACGAAAAGACACGTTTCACCTTGTTATATCACTTCCCCACACTCGAGCACGTTTACGAGCACCTAATGAATGATAATTCACCATTTAGTACACATTAACACTCGAAAATACACAAGTTTAGGAAAATTATCCAACGAGCCGACATGTTTTTTTCCACGTTGGAAAAAAACCCAAATCCTTACTATACTGGCCAGGGTTGCCACCTGTCCCGATTCTGCCGGGACAGTCTCTATTTTGATGATATTGTCCCGGTAGCCCATAATTTATCCCGTTTTTTTTGTATCGCATCGTTTAGATGGCCTATAATTCATTGCGTAAGGACGATTTTGGCACCGACAGATTGTGTCGACCTTTTTTAAATTAATTTCATAAGGACGATTTTGGACATTTATGACCGACCAACTTATTGTTATATTAGAATTAGGCTAAAATCGATTTCCAATATTAGCTCAGACATCTAGTGAATGAAGAGATCCGTAGAAAAACGAAAGTTACCGACATAGCCCGCCGGGTTAGCAAGTTGAAGTGGCAGTGTGCAGGGCACATAACAAGCAGATCAGTTTTATACCATCTCTCTAGATTTGTACGCCTATAAACTAGGCAAAACATGATACAAAGTAACAAATATTTTAAACCACCTATTGTGCATGCGTTTTAAATGTGTGTATGATTTACTCGTGTTTTGTGCAAATAAATAATCTTTATCTTTATCAGATGGCCGATGGGGCCGAGAGGTTCTCGAATGGAGACTACGGACAGGTGTCTTGTGGACACCCACAAGATGGAGAGACGACCTAAAAGAGACCGCAGGGAAAGGCTGGATGTAAGCAGTTTCCAACCGGCCCTATTGGAGATCGATGGGGGAGGCCTATATACAGCAGTGGACGTCCTACGGCTGAAATGATGATAAAAATTATGAGTTACTAATGACGCTACTAAAAGAATTTTGTTCTCTGAATTTTCTAGTTCTGTTTTAGTATGATCTAGCCTGACACGAGAATGTGCAAGTACCTCCATTTTAAAATTTGTCTTCGTTCATAGCCGTACTAAACATCTGACCTGGAAACTGTCAGTCATATAGAAAAGAGATATTCAGTATTAAATGGAAGGTACATGCAATAGTGCTCTCCATTTATCTCTTACATTTACGGTTAGGACAGGTGTGTAATCAAGGTGGGGTATTTTTTTTTAAATAATGTTTGTTTACATGTCATTGTATTCCTGTCGATTGTGAACTGATTTTGACGATTCTATTCATCATCATCATCATTTCAGCCGTAGGACGTCCACTGCTGGACATAGGCCTCCCCCATCGATCTCCAAAAGGGCCGGTTGGAAGCGGCCTGCATCCAGCGTTTCCCTGCGGTCTCTTTTAGGTCGTCTGTCCATCTTGTGGGTGGACGTCCTACGCTGCGCTTACCAGTCCGTGGTCTCCATTCCAGAACCTTTCGGCCCCATCGGCCATCTGTTCTGCGTGATATGTGCCCTGCCCACTGCCATTTCAACTTACTAATCCGGTGGGCTATGTCGGTGACTTTCGTTCGTCTACGGATCTCCTCATTTCGGATTCGATCTCGTAGAGAAACCCCGAGCATAGCCCTCTCCATAGCTCGTTGTGCGACTTTGAGCTTGCTTATGAGGCCCATAGTGAGAGACCACGTTTCAGTGCCGTATGTCATCACTGGTAACACACACTGGTCGAAGACTTTCGTCTTAAGGCACTGAGGTATTTTGGACGAGAAGACGTTGCGTAGTTTACCGAACGCTGCCCAGCCGAGTTGGATTCGCCGATTGACCTCTTTCTTGAAGTTGGACCTACCTAGTTGGACTGTTTGTCCTAGGTAGACGTACGCGTCAACAGCTTCAAGAACTGAGTTCCCAACTGATACTGGGGTGGGCACAACATGGATATTTGACATGACCTTTGTCTTGTCCATGTTCATTTTAAGGCCCACCTGTTGGGAGACTCGATTGAGGCCTTCGAGCATCATGCTGAGATCTTCCATCGACTCTGCCATGACCACAATATCGTCGGATTCGTTATTACAACGATTCTATTATGTTTTGTTTATTTTTATTTATCAAGATGGACTTTCCGCTGTCATACCTCGACCTATCTGGTAGATAGATAGAGAAATCTTTACTGTTCACACCAGAAATGACATACATAAGACAAAAACAACAAAAAAATCTAGTTAAACTATTGGAGGTCTTATCGCTATAAGCGATCTTTTCCAGGCAAACTTAATGCCTTAATGCTGGTAGACCTCGTATATAATATGCCATAATGATAAGTACTCGAAAATACTTGACGATACGACTTCTCATACGCGACGCACCCACACGCGTTCCACGCGAAAACTGCTCTGAATTAGTGGACAAACATAAAGTGGTTTTCTCGTACTCTAAATAGTGCTAAAGTTTTCGTAAAAACAAACACAAAATTGCTAAAGTATGCACAGTACTGTCAAAATAATAGACATGCGAGAGAGACAAAACGGTTTCCGTCTTACCACAAAAGATTTAAGCACGCTTTAGACAACTGTTTAGCATATTTTTCGCAGTGAAACAATTGCTAAACACATGTCTAAAGCGTTCTTAAATCTTTTGTGGTAAGACGGTTAATGTTTAAGCAAAAGAGATTTTAAATTCGAATTAATGTTTCGATCTATACGACAATCAGAAGTAGATTAAAAACGAGTTCCAAGATTCCATAATTAAAGTTAATAATTATTTCTAAGGTTTTCACGATAATAAAATTACTCATTGTAATTAAACAGTTTTAAGTGGTTTTATCGCGCTACTTAATTTAAATTTACGATGTTTTGAACACTTTACAGTCAATTATTCCCGTTTTTCACCACTCCACTTGTTCATTTTTTGTTAATCATCAACATTTTTTTTTAATCATTAATATGTCGTTGGTTACAGATAAACTAGATGATGGATGTATATAGATAGAAATGTTACAAAATGTATATGCAAGTAGCCGACAATGTTTTTATTCAAAACTTTTTCCTAATAAGTAAGTTAATTAGGAACAAATGAATATAACAAATAGGTGTTATAATAGTTATGACTTATGCCTTATCGTAAATTTTCATCAGCTATTTCACTGTACTTACCTATAAAATATGGAAGATCCTATTGGTTTTTTTTCTCGTTGGTCAGTACCCCCTTTTCGCATTCCCTTGATCCAACCCTGGTTAAGTCGTAAACTTTTTTATGGGAACGTAGTCATGCCTTTTCATATTGGATAGTAGGTACGTGTAAGAGTATTAAAGTTAAATAATATTGGTACTTTTAGGTGGGTATTTATTTACAGGTGAAGTTAATAAAAATTGACTCTAATCAATTAGGTTCTATACTTGATCAATGATATGATAAAATAAAAATATGATATGATAAAAATGTACCGATGTGTTTAAGCCGGGCCAGAATAGTTATTTATGATACAAGTGCGGTAGGTTGGTTATTACAAACGAGTAGACGAATGTAAGCCCGAGACGAAGTCGAGGGCTTACCATAGTCACGAGTTTGTAATAACCAATCCGCACGTGTGCCATACAACGTTTTACAACACATTTGCGAGAAAAAAAGGCTACAAATGAAACAATTTTATTATTTTGTTTATAACTTAATATCAGTCACAACAATAGTTTCTATAATATAATAAGAAAATGGCGCGAACATGCAAATAGCGCCACTATCACGTGGTGAAAACTAGAACTACATCTTTCGTCTCATTTTCTCTTTAGTATTAAACTGAGACAAACGTATTGAGCAAAAGCGCTTCCAAGGAGGTTTGATCATTCAGCTTATTTATTCTCGTAATATGAAACTCTTTTGTGGAATTCTTATGTAATTATGATGAAAATTAAAAAAATACCGTAAAGCACACGCACGGTGCTATACATCTGAGCGTGCGGACAAATTCATTTCCGCACGCTCCGTTGTATGATCCGTAATGTTTAACTTTCGAACGATGTATACAGGCTTCGTAAGTGCACTTTTTGAGCAAATGTGTTGTAAAAATCTTTTTTGCACATTAACCTTAGTGAAGACAAAAAAGCTTCTATTTTATTTTAAAGAAAGCAGTAAAATGCTTTTAATTAAATTTTTATGTAAATTTCATTTGACTGCCATTTTGAATATATTACAATATTGGGTATTGCATATTATATTGTCGCCAGAATAAGAATGCAAGTCAAGCCATGTCATATAATAATATAGTATGTAAGAACTTAGCAGTTACTTTTATCGGATACTAGCAGGATTACTCCTTAT
Organism: Agriopis aurantiaria; assembly: GCA_914767915.1. NCBI lineage: Eukaryota > Metazoa > Arthropoda > Insecta > Lepidoptera > Geometridae > Agriopis > Agriopis aurantiaria. Next base: position 3,937,870 of record OU612003.1, read on the forward strand.
AACTTCAGCTATCTGCCAGTTAAAGTCGCCACAAAATCGGTCTAGCCGTTTCACACACATCGCCTTTTGTATAATAGATAGATATATAGATGTAGATGTATCTGTCTCTTCCGGGTGAAAATTTCAGATCTCAATATCTTCGACAACTCCTATGGCAACAGCCGCTCTGTAGTATTCTTACCTACCATGCTTGATAAGTGTCAACCTATTCTGTGGTGCCAACCCTCAGAAAAAGAACTAAAGCATAGAAGTAGTGCATATTTAGCATAAACGAATCAAACATGTTAGACTCTTTACTCTACTTGCCAAAATAGTTGTTACCAGAACGAAACAGATATATTTTTGACAGGGCGGAAAATTGCAGGGTAATTTTATGTATATAGAGACATATAGAGACCTGTAAAAGGCTCCAAAGGCATATTATTTGACAAACGGCTTTGTACGCTTTGTAAATCACGTGATGGATTCTAGGCTCTTTATTACTTATTCTGTTGTGCCAACCATTCAAAAGTTAATACCTAACTGCTGACGTTTACAAGTTTGCGTACCGTCACAACTTAATTTTACATTGTATGTAAAACAATCAGTTTGTTTATTCCAACACAACTACTGAACAATTGTTCAATTACCGCTTTGTTCAAATGCATTCATTACACTAACTTACGTCTACAATTTTTAGGCCATATTACATTCAAAATTGAACTTTTCACCGCATGACATAAGGTTACGTGTTGTCTTTTCTACGCGAATGAAAAGTTGTTGATAGACTATTCGCAAACTGTAGTTGTTTACACAGCTGTTGTATATTTATTTCATTGTGGTTATTATGTATATATATGGGTCCGAAATAGATATTTTCGTGTATAGTATATACCGTTTGGTCGGATATAGACCAGCAAAATGCTGCCCATTTTGGTATTACTCGTCGCTTCCGTAAGTTTTTTTTCAATATTTATTAATAGCAGTTAAAAATACTAAACCATATAAAAAAAAATTTTTTGCTAGTGTGAAATTTATAATCAAAAGAAACTCGTGTAAATTGGAAAAAATATGATAACCTTCCTCACCCTTCCTTCCTATTTTTACCCCTTTTTACTCTTAAAATAACTACACAAAGAAACCAAGTACATTCGCAAAATTTAGGCCATTCAAATGGTGTCATGTATGACACCAAAAAATATATATAATTTTTACTATGACAATTTGCGCGGTTAAATCGTACCACAACAAATCAGAAAAGCAGCATAAGAGTTATGGTGTGACATTCCACAGTTAATCCATTAATTTTCTTGCTTAAATCGTTTAAAATACCAATCGAAACGTAAGCTACAAAGCGAATTTGTAGCTTACGTTTTGAGAAGGCGTTGTTTGGAAACTTACCTTCTCTGAGTAGTTATTCTAAGTTTTTACAATTTTTTTGTAGTTCAACTTGTTAACTTAATTAGCTTAGGTATATTTTTCAGTTTAATTAGTTTTAAATATAGGTTTTTGTATATGATGATAGACAGTGAACATTATGTTTTTCATATTTTGGTATTAAGATCCTGCAAAAGTGAGTGAAATAAAAAATATATTTAATACTTAAATCATAAAAAAACTTATGATCAGCGTGTTCGCTATTTAAACAAAAGTGCATAACAGACGAGAAAATCTCTAACATGGAAAGTCCTAAATCTTGAGCAATGAAAACGGTTTTTCGGATGACAGCTACTATGCCGCGGAAACCTGTGGGATAACTGTCATTTTGGGAAACTGGAATTCGAGTAGTACTTGAAAAGGATAACACGGCGCCAAATTATCATGACTAAGGAGTACCAAATCTCAAAAAGTAGGTTTATTAGGTTTATTTCATTTTCAAGATTTGGAAAGTTGTATTTGCCACCTAAAGAAAATAATTTTCTCTGAAGACTATAAAAATCCACTTAACAGAGAAATATGTGATTCATAACAGTAAATTTTCAACAGTGCCCGAACCGGGAACATTTCACTACATGTGTTAAGTTTCATAAGTTTGCTAGATTGCACAGTCTGTGAGATACTTAAAAAACGATATTGGTGGATGGCCCAACGGTTGCCAAAAGATGGCGCCAAAGTCACTATTTTTAGAAATACTTTTAGACCTTTGGACAAAACGTCTGAAATGAATTAATCAATCCTAGGTTTAATGTGTATTTTTAATAACGTCTTTAAAAGAAATACAAATTATTTTCAATGTCTTGCGGTATACATTTTGGGTGTACTATTGTTATAAAATTTTCATTATAATTTATATTTTTAATGAAAGTAAGCAAAAAGCTTTATTGCAGGTCTAAAGTCGTGAACACACTTCGCAATGAGAAGTTTTGCACAATTTACCTCAAAAGCCGCTGGGGTCTCTTTGACCCTCGAGTAATTTCGTAGCTTTTATGACCCCAAGCACTAATTACAGACAAACCCTGTTGGATAATTCCGACGATTATGGACCCAGCTATAATGGCTAAATTAGGCTTTTTCCAAGTTTTATCACTATGATAACAAACTGTATTTAAAATTTTACTTATTGTCCAGCTATCACATTTTTATATTAGACAGATCATCATCATCATTTCAGTCATAGGACGTCCACTGCTGGACTTAGACCTCCCCCATCGGTCTCCAAAAGGGCCGGTTGGAAGCGGCCTGCATCCAGCGTTTCCCTGCGCTCTCTTTTATGTTGTCTGTCCATCTTGTGAGTGGACATCCTACGCTACGCTTGCAAGTCCATGGTCTCCATTCGAGAACCTTTCGGTCCCATCGCAACTCATGCATAGTTAGCTAAATGACGTCATTCTAAATCCAATATGGCGGACTCCCAAAGATGGCGGACCCCCATTTTAATGAACCCACATGATACGTATAAAAGGGGTTGCTGAGAAAAATACGAAAAGTTTGCCATTAAAAAGATTTTTTAAACCGACTTCAAAAAAGAGTAGGTTATCAATTCGAGTGTATGTTTTTTTATTTATTAATAATTTTGCTTTTTACAGAGTGCTCTTGCAGCCCCCGGTGCAATCCAAATTAGCCAGGTCTCTTCCAACAACCTCTCGTACAGAGATAAGTAAGTATAACTACTCGTTTTTTGTTTTTTTTGTTTACAAACAATACAGTTTATAGTATATTGTTGCACCAAAAAACCACAGTTGGTTTGACATGGTGCATACAATCACCGCGCACTTACAAAATAAAAAATATAAATAGGAAGGTACATATCAAAATTTTCATACATAATTATTTACTAAAATATTTATAGATCGAAGAAGCAGCTGTGTGTCATCCCTAAGCCACTATAACTATGAAAATCGTTATCTGTTATTCTGTTATCACCTTCGACCAAAATAAAATTAATGGACGGGCCATAACCATTGAACTTGCTTAGTAAAAACGAGTCAAACCGTGAGTGATACTTCAGCACCTAATTATAACCATGAACAATTTTGTTACAAAAAATTGATAGCGGTTTTTTGCTGTTTTGTTTTGTTACTCTTCGGGAAAGCACACGAAGGCATAATTTTGTCTGATGTTTCGTTATCATGTAACAAAAGTCGTGTGTCGCACTTCCTACGGCTAGAGACCGACTGAAACGAAGTGAGTGCCGGCGCTCATTTTGTAATCTTCAAAAATGCGCTTTTTCTGGTTTGGTAACTTTTTTGCAAAAAAGTGTTTGTAATATAAGCCGTTCCTTACAAAAAAATATGTATGAATTGTATGAAACAGCAGATTTTTTTCGCGAATTTTGATAAGTTCTTGAACATACGAGTAAATTGTTTGTTTTGACGTATTGAAGCCGACCTTAAGAGGATGCTTACTGATTACCAGTAACCCTGTATGATATCTGGAAAAGTTGCAAGCTTTTTGGTGACTCAAATAAGTGATAAAAAACAATATAAAAATTAAAATATTTCGTTTATTTATGATTTATACCACAAAATGTTCGTGATTAATTTAAATAAATAGTCGTATAATAATATTTTATACCATTCCCCCACTTGTTTTATTCACTGAAAACAGTAAATAAAAAGCATTTTGAATCAGTTTTTTAACAAATATTTTGGTGTTAGAATTTAGAACACACTAATATATTCGACCTCCATGTCAAAGCTATACAACCTCCATCGCAAAAAATACTCGATACAAACTCCAATTTTTATTTTTCTCGTAGTCATGGTATAAATATAAAGTATAGTATGTAACTCTTGAATAAAACGGATTTATTTCGAGGGCAATGAATCACTCGCGTCCCTCAGGATTCTAACACATGAATCCTGATTCAATTGTTAGTTGATCCAATAATCATGAACCAACTACGCGAAGTTTTAACTTCGCACGTTTGACAGTTCTAAGACAGGACAACGTCTGTCGGGTCAGCTAGTACTATTAAAATTCTTAATTTCTGATGGGCCCTAACCCACCATGCTGGCCCAGTGCATATTGGAGAACGTCATATTATTATGTCTGAACTGTTAAGGTTCTTGGACATATCGGTTTCCTCACGATGTTTTCCTTTACTATTTTTGAGCGATGGCCGAAACTCCCACAAGCTTTATTTTAGGTACCAAATCATTAGTGCAGGGCTGATGATCCAACCGGGTGCCGTCAGATTGTAAAGCGTATATGATACCTCTCAGCCACCGATGATGACTTGGGCTTGCCCGTGACCTTTGCTTGACTTGACTGTCTGAGTTAACTTAAACCAATACCGCTGACCGTCCCACTAGATGGACCGACGACATTGTGAGAGTCGCGGGCATCCAGTGAATGCAAAAGGCAGGCTGTCGTTCAGTGTGAAGGTTAAAGGGGGAGGCCTATGTTCAGCAGTGGACATCTTCTGGCTGATGATGATGATGAGGAATACCGCTGAACAATAAGGTTTTATCAATAGAGACGTCATACTCATTAAAAAAGCACTAATAACATGGCAACTTTTTTACTACAGCTATACCTTACTCCACCAGTGATGACAGGTGGAGTAAGGTTTTAACAGAGTGATGGCCGAGGCAAGGTAAGCGGAGCGTTGGTCGTCCAGCTGCAAGATGGGCCGACGATATTATTACTATCGCGGGTCGAACCTGGACTCGATTAGCACAGGACCGAGGCAGATGGCATAGCAAGAGAGAGGCCTATAAAGGCCAGTGGGATAAAGGCTGTGGATGATGATGATGATGAAGGTGATACCTACATAGGACCCATAGAACATTACAACCGTCCCAGTATAAGTATTTCACTTTCTAAACACACCACATGGTATTTTTGATTATTTTCCATACTCCAAAATCATGCTTCGTACGTTTGCGTCGTTGCCAGACACAGGATGGACTGAGTTCACACAAGCTAATTAACTCGTGTTTGTATGGCCACACAGACCTCGGTAAACCGTATCTACCTCAGTTAATATATAACGTCATTGCCGCTGAAGCCAAAATCCAACTATTCCGGCTTATTCCCAGCTTTTTTCAGCTCACTCGTAGGACGTGCTTTTGAGGCTTTCGACGATGGTGACATCAACATCAATGAGCTGAACATCGGCGCAATCCTGAAGGAACTCTCCCAGCAGGGCGGCAACCAGGCCCTCGCTAACGGTCAAGCTGTCGCAGTCCTCGGAGAAGTCTCCACTGGCAGACCCGGAGACGCTTGTGCTGCTGCTAACGTAAGATCTGATAAACTTTCATTTCTTTTATAGCTGATTGCTGATTGTGACGTTTTATATTTTCTCAATATTTTTGTGAACAGTGCGAGTGTGTTTGTTTGTAACCAATTCATTAAAGGCTTAACGGATTTGAGTGAGATTTGGCATGGATATAGCTTATAGATGATTGGATTACCAGATAGGCTAATATGGTTTCTGTGTGTGTGGCGGCTGCTAGTTTGTACGCCGTACCTGGATAGGATATGAGATACGTTTCCATTCTTACGACCATGTATGCTACTTTATACTAACATACATACATACATATTACAGCTTGGCAAAAGAGTAGACATTAATTGGTGCGCCACTATCGCAAAATAGTTCTAAATACTAGCAACCCTGCAGTACATCTGTGGAAGATGATTGGATGAAATTCTTTCACTGACGCATTTTCCACAGCTATGTCAGAATAAAAAAAAAAGTTTCTAGACTTTTTTGCCAAGCTGTATGTGTCCGACTAAAATCAGTCTGTTCAATCCATGAACCTAGTATCTAAGGACAGCGTGAAAACTTGAACAGCGTGGTCATTTTATGTTGGTGTGCGTATCTAGAACTGCTTGAGTGTGCGTGAGTAGGGAAGTGACTGCTAGTGCAGATCTATCGATAAAAAGGTACACAAATGCCGTGATGCCATTGTCTGTGCTCTTGATAAAGATGTTAAAACCTTCAGTGCTCGCCGAGGAGTTGTAGGAAGATCTTCCATCTTGACTCCACAAGCTTCTATTCTTTTCCGTTTCCTCGGAGTCAGTTCCAGGTTTTCATTTTTTTGGTCACAATGTTTCCTTTTCATGACCACTGACGGCTAATAATATTTGGGATATTCTTCAAAGATCACCGGTACTGCAGCAGAGTTAAGTTTTCTAATTGATAGGCCCGTCATAAAAATGGATGGAGTCGGGCGTGTTTTGTTGGCTCCCAATTTTCACGCCTTACAGCCTTTATCCACTGATTTCTGATATCCGGACTTTTTGGAAAACTACAACAAAATATTTAATTTTCATTAATTTGGTTGACCATGACACACTATTTATACAAAATATCATACATTTGAAGCATTGATAATTTAAAAAAAAAAAAAAAAAACAATAATCGATAGAATACGTATTGATGCCGATAATATTAACGTATCGTTGATTTTGTAAATGGCAATATTCCTTTAATACCATTAGTAATAAAACCGGCTACGTGCGAGTCGGGCTCGCTCACCGAGGGTTCCATACTACCTCAAAATACAATAATAAATTAATAATCAATTTAAAACAGCAACTTCAAAATTTAAAAAATTATACAATTTCCATTCAGTGAAAGAAATAAGGCCATCCAAGTAACGTTGCTTAACTTGATAATGAACAGAAATTTGCCGCCGACTCGCACTTGGCCATTATTTTTTATTTGTTGTTATTCTTTAGAGTGTGTACTGTGTACTATAATCATGCTAAGTATGACGCTTCTACATATTACCGTTTCTACACTAGAGCAAAAATAAAAATACGAGTGTTGTATCCCGGACGGTTTTTTTTTTTCTTTATTATTATTTATTAGGTAATCCGCCGTAAGTCCTAACATTACAATATATTCTGCGAAAATGTCAAGTGGCTATCTATTACAGTTCGAAATATACAGTCGTTGATATGTAGGAAAGACGGACGGACATACAGACAAGACATCGTAGGCTTGGTAATAGGGTCCTAATTTTGCCCTTTGGTTACGGAACCAAAAAAAAAATTTGATGGAACACTTAGCTTAAGCCCAGCTAAGGGGTCTATCGTTACGAAATTTCATCAATATCCGTTCAGCCGTTTTTACGCAGAGTAGTAAATAACGGTCAATGTTTCTTTTATTTTAAATAAATTTAATATGTACGGAATATATGTATACGGAAGAGTATGATTAGTTAAATGTCGACCATAATATCGACAAAATTTGAAATGTGCAGTGGTACATCACTAGCAGAGATACGAAAAACAATGCATCTAAATTATATTAAATTAAAGCTTTAATTTATAACTATTTATCACTACGTGATAGTTGTATGACGACTAAGATGTATATTTTTGTGGTGAAATTAATATTTTGCTTTGAAACTGGTTATTTTACATAATAAATGCTACAATAGACTTACGCGTGAAATGATAGTTCTGGATCTTTTACTCCTCCTTTAGTTGTTCTTGATGGACAACCCACGGTACAACACGACATAATGTCAGTATGTAGAATAGTATTCCGTCTTTGAATCGATAATTAAGTTTAATTTGACTTTTAAATACGACGCGTCGCAATGTTATGGCCTGCTAGTGAGTCAAAAGTGGACACCGAGTGCGAGGTTGCCAATCTTACAATAGCTCTCTCGTGTACTCTACGTAACTATCCGTGTAACAAAAAGAGAAACATGACAGTGTGTTGACATAATGAACGTCGGAGTGGCAACGCCGCATGGCTCCGTCTATTATGTTCAATCGGTGCCGCGACAACACGTGTCAGTTTGAAACGAAAATGGGTGATTGTGCAACACTGAGTTGTAAGAATACCGCAAATAGAGTTGACCGACATCATCATCATAATCAGCCTTTTAACAGTCCACTGCTGGACATTTAGACTACCCCCGAAAGGTTGATTGGCCATATCCACCACGCTGGCTCAGTTGCGGGTTGGTGGATTCACATACGCCATTGAATTCCTTCTCCGTACGTACTCGTATGCAAGTTTCCTCACGATGTTTTCCTTCACCGAAAAGCCAGTGGTATGAAAATCCGTACATAAGCTCCAAAAAACTCATTGGTACAGGCTCGGGGTTTGAACCCGCGACCTCACGCGGTCTACCAAAGTTGGCCGACAAAATAAAGATATTTCTAAAACACTGTTTTAAACTATCACGGTTGTTCACTAAAGTTATATGATTATTACAACACCACAACCTTACCACGGTAAATATCCCGTAAACAATCATATAACTTTAAAGATGTTTCTTTTCACTTTTAGATACGAAAATTTTGACACGCTAGTTTTAATACAGTTTGGACCACTTGTGAAGTCTACTTAGATATAGGTCTGTGGTTCATGTTGTTAGCATCTAATGTATTGTGTAACAAGCCTAAGTTGTTATTTCTTATTTCAGTATGTGAACGCATATACCAGATACGTCGCGTCAGGTAACCCAGCCGGAGTCCGTGAAGCCCTCGGCGACTACATCCAGGTCGTCAGCGCCAACATTGACAACATCATAAAGCTGGTGTCCAACAAGGAATCTGTCAGATTCGCGGTATGTACCATAGACATAATATGTCCTCTTCATCTTTGCTCTTTTCTTCTAGGTCCGACTACGCAAAAAAGAAGGATATGATTTGGACTGTATATGTATGTACAGAGTCATAAGCTATTCTTAGCTGAAAGAAGGTCATTGTACTAACATTATGTGTTCATAATGTCATAACTTTTATCATGGGACTCGTCATTCAGTATAGTAGATTTATCTGTGCTATATTTATTAAGTATTCGTGGACGTGCTCAAGTGTGGGGAAGTGATATAGGCGGTGAAACATGTATTTTCGTGTTGTTTCCAAAGCTCCATAGAAGCCTCTTGTAAAGTCTCCACCAATTTACTAGGGCATGACTTTGACTTGACCGTGACTTACTTTGCTTGACTCTAACTATGACTGACTTGTTTGACTACATTTCATCAACCTTGATAGTAATACCTTGACACTGGCTCATGCACAGGAGTGGGACGCCAAACTCCTCACAGAAGAAAGTAAAAAAAAAGAAGTAAACAAAACAAGTTTGGATTCTTTTTTTGCAAAATCTTCGCTTTGTAAAAATTATGTTAAAATTACCAGAAACCTAATATTCGTGCATGAATTGTGAAAACAATCAATTGTACAAAGTAAATAAATACTACGCTTTACACTTAAAAAAACGCCGTCATTCATTTCTCTGAAAAATCAACAGTCAAAGTTTAAATAACAAATATAATTACGCAAATCACTAAAATTTTTACTTTTATATCTGGTGTACACAACTAAGAGTTGTTATCTACACAGAAACCGTTGCTAATAAAAAATCCATCAACTATTGCGTCATTAAATGAAATCTAATTTTATACTAATAATACATCGCTGTTCATATTTTGTTTTAACTCAGTGTGGCCCCACAAGGCGACTACGCAACACGCGGCCTAATTTTAATTCATTTTACTAATACTAACTAGAACGCGATAACAACAGCAGTGATAAAGTGAATCATGGAATCGAGGAATGAATCATCAAATGGTGCTGAGGATTTGAGTGACAACGACCAACAGAAACTGGCCATAACTGATAAACAAATAGAGAGTGACTGGTTTCTATTGACTGGGGAAACCTTGGGTACTAAAGACATCGAACGACTTAAAAAACTCTGGTTAATGTATGATGGTACAGAAATGGATCAGAATGATTTTGAAATATTGAAAAGTAGCTGGCAGCTGTTTACTTCGAACATAAATCCCTGTGAGTTTAATAAAATGAAAAGAGACTATCTTTTGTTGAATTGGACGGGCAAGAATTCGCGCTACTTTCAGCGATTGAGAAGGTACTGGCCGTTGTTCAGTACGAATATGGATTCCCAAGACTTTGAGTACTTGAAAGCAGACTACTTAGTGTTGAATTGGACAAAAATGAGTTCAACCCACTTCAAGCTATTTAAAAAAAACTGGTTATTTTTTGCTGAACGTCTGGGTTTTGACAACCAAGAAAGTATTATAAAAAGCTGGCTAGTGAAAAATATTTCAGCTATGGGATTCTATGGCATGAACATAGAAGAGAAAGTCGAGTATACCAGGATATGCTTAGAGCACGGAGCAGATGTGAATGCGGTGGATGGTTGGGGCTATTCGCTATTGCACACGGTGGCGTTCAAATTAAGCCCAACTCCAACAAGCAAATCCAACAAGCATGCACCTCTCATAGAGCTGCTTCTGAGTTACGGTGCTGACGTAACACTCAAGACCGTGAGGGGGGAAACGGCGCTTGATTTAGCTCGGATATACCACTATAAAGATCACGAAGAAATTGTAAGGCTACTGCAAACTGCTGCGAACAAAACTTTGACGAACAATGGTGTATCGCAAGCGCATGTAGCAATCGCAAAACTTGATGTACGAGATAACATGTACCACGAATTTAAGAACTCAACGAAAAATGATGTCTATAGAGTTAATAGCCAAAATGAAACAAAACTGCTGACACGACGTCAAGACGAAATACAGAAATGGTGGATTCAAACAGGTGACTCGGCATATTTAAACCAAGCGAGTAAACGTTTTGATAACATGAAAGCAGATATTGAGAACTTATTTCTGTCTGTCATCAATTATATGTACATTACAAAAATCCTTAGACTAGATTTAAAATTCAAACACACTAACAATAGAAATACTTTTAAAAAAAACTCTTTGATGCACCGAATTTTCAGTAAAATGTGCACGAAGATGTTTAAATTGTACGACCCGCAATTTGATACTTCAATTAATGTTAATGCTCCGATAAGAATTTCAAAATTTGCTGATTTTCAGTTTTCAATAGAAATCGAACCCGAGATGGAATGGGTTGCTTTGAAAATGTTCGTTGAGCATTGGGAAATTGAGTATTTTCTTCTTGGCAAGGCGGGTTCCAAAAGCATATTTGCTCTCGAAGAGCATCACGAAACTCCGATGAACATCCATAGAAGGATCTATGGAGGTTCATCGAATCATTTACAAGATTACGAGGAACATCTAAGTGAATATCAACAAGACCTCATCGATTCATATTCCTCATTTAATTAACGTTTTGGTTATCAGGGGTCACGTGACCCCACCACAAGTATTAGTTTATTTGTATTTTTATCGCGTATAACTCCGCGTTTGACTACCAACTCCCCTGTAATTGGTAAGCGACGAGGGGTTGAAAATGAAGCACGCAGACTTAGAAGATACCTATTCACCCTGGCCTTGAAATGCTTGGGATATGTATTGTACCTAATTGTACTAACTAAAATTCTAAGCTATACACATATAACATAAAAAAAATTATAAACACGCATGATCAAATAATCTACCTTCTTTGATCTTTTATTAACGAAAAATATAATTTATAAGTTTACTGGACTACATGAAAATTAACTTACTAGAAATTCAAGAGAAACTAAACTCCTGGTTTTTAAATTTTAAATAAAATACTTCAAGTAAAATACATAAGTTTAATTCAGAAGAAGAATAAGATTGACGAAATAAATTTGTGGTGAGAGTGAATGAGAAAGCTGGTCAGGGTCGACGTAGGCGAACATAATCACGACCAAATCGAAGACATTTTGAGAAATGGCCTCGTCAAAAGTGCCCGTAACTTGTATGAAAGCACTCATGTAAGTAGAAGAAGCGAAAGATGTGTGTCAGGAATCAAGATCGTAGCAAGTGGAGAGATGTGGTCTATGCCTACTCCTACCACTTCTTATATGCATGAAGCATAACATTTTTCACAAATTTTCCTTACATATATATTATATAAATTACCATTAAAAGAGTGTTGAAAATTATAACTAAGTCGCGGCCCTTAGTTCAATATTTTTTATCGCACTGCGTCGTCACTCTAAAGGCTATCGATTTTTTATCGCACTGTGTCGTCACTCTTATTGCTATTTTTAGTAAACTACTGTATATTTTCTACTTTTTTCATATATCTCTTCATCAAATTTAAGATGATGATAATAAATTTGGAAAAAATATATTTATAATTCGAGCCTGGTTTCTTTGGTTTCATTTATGTCCCATAATAGTTTTTTTTATTTTTTATATTGGATAGCTATGACACTCAGGATAATGCGAGCATTTTAACAATACTACTAATATAGTATAGGGTTCTTTCCGTTGACCTAGAATAATAAAATTTTGCAAGAAGCAGCTAACAGCACATTTGAAAGAAAAAAATCCGAAATGCTTCCCATTTTTATTTGTGCAATTCAATAATGAATTAATATAATATAAGGAATTGTTATTCACAAAGTAAACCTGGTCTTCTGAGCAGTGAGGGTTCACTTGGAGCGCGACTACTAAAAAAAATCACCAAGTTTTACCGTCCCCTAAATTTTGCTGGCCTGAGCCTACTCGGTCTATAGGGAAATCCGGTAATCCTTGCTGCATAGCCTTGTATGTTGGCGAAAAAATTTCAACTCGAGGGTGGTAGCTATGAACAACTATAAAGTAATTCTGTCGAATAAAAATTGTGCTTCAATCTATTTAAAATATGCTTTATTGAGTTGATCAGCATCCATTCTATGAATAATTAGTTTCTCCATTTCATTGATCATTTATCAATGCCATAACGATGATCCATCACACTGCATAACAGGTGACATTGGCCACCAGTAGCAGTACCATTGTAGTTCCAATAAAATTTATTTTGATGAGTTTTTAATGACTAAGATAAATCTATAGCAATTTGAATCTAGTTTGTGGACAAAATATGAAGTATATATGCCTCGCAGTTTATTGACCGATGAAGTATTTGATTTTAGAGTGGATCACGAGGCAGATGCGCCGGTGAAGGCAGGTCTTACCAATTTGACGCAGCATGGGACATCATCCTGGGACAGAACCAACAGAGGTGAGAACGCTTACAAAGAAGTTAATATTTTATTTTTACTGGCAGTTGCCGTTATTAACTAAACAACATACAAGCTAACACTACAAAAACAGTTAGATAGCCCATAGACCGTTGAAGGTCTGAAGATGATAATTACACACATATGTTCTGAATTCAAAGACATAGACATAGACATAGACATAATTTATTTGTGGCAAAAAAATACAATAACACAACATACACAGAAAAATTAAATTAAATTAAAAATAAAACTAAATAAGAACTTATTATATTTTTTTGTCACAAACCGGCCCCAACTCAGCATGATGCCGGTCATAAACAACCGGCGCTGGACGAAAGCGTAAGACGCCACCCACAAAATGGACAGACGTCCTAAAAGAGACCGCAGGGCAACGCTGGATGCAGAACGCTTCCAACCGACCTTTTTGGAGATCGATGAGGGAAGCCTATGTCCAGCAGTGGACGTCCTACGGCTGAAATAATGATGATGATGGCCTTCACTGCTATTACAGACTTTAAAGGGTTACGCGGAAAGGCTGTACTAAGCCGAAAGTGGCCCAAAATACGCATCATTCTGAACCATGGGACCAAACCAGAAATCGTGAAAAAATATTAACTGTTCCATAGTAAATGGTCAATTACACTCAATAGAATGTATGAAACAGCTGTTTTTTACAGCGATTTATAACGGACTCCTTTCGGCTTAGTGCACACTTTCCGCGTAACTTTGTAAAAGTGAATAGTGTGTGGAATATAATAAATGCAAGATCTTCCACAGTTTAGAGATTATGTCCAACTAGGTCAAAATGGGCAAGTGACCAAATTTTTATTTTGTGTCATAAAAAATTTGATCATAAATGGAGCTAACAACTAAAACAAAATTAAAATTTGTTATAAAATAAATAAGTTATAAGTATTTAAATTTCATGCTAGGCAGAGAGCGCACTATAGCACGTTATGGCGTAAGCCATGCGCGCGCCATGTAAATGCTATACTACTATACACACGCTTTGCGGGAAAGGGACAGAGAATCCGCCTTCTATCCCCACCAAAAACTTTAAACTCTTTTATCTCAGAGATGTATCTGCTAATTTAATTTACGGCCAAACGTAGATTATAACTATATAAAAAAGAAAAAAAACAGTATGTGTAATGTTTAGTCATATCCTTCGCTAAGCCAATTATTTGTAATAAGTAAAACCACATAAAAGTTTTTTTTTTGTTTAAATTAAGCGGCTGTCAAGGCATTTTTACCCATTTGCACCCATATAAACGAAAAAAACGTCAATCATTCGAAATCAGTTAGCAACTGTGATGCGGACAAAGAATTTTGAGACCTAACCCAAAAAGGTAAGGTCCAAGTTCTTTGGATGCGGAGTTCGACGCATTGACATAAATAAGAATGTTCAATCAAGGCTCTGACATAATGCCTGGCGACAGATTTTCCTTCTCATTTCCGTTTTATTTGCTTCTCTTTTCTGTGAGTAAAACATTAGGACCCATGCCTATTGTAAGGTGTTCGGAATGGGTTTTTTTTCGTGACTCCTATGCGATGTTACAGTTAAATCTTTGTTTTCAGCCTTATCGACGAGGAATTCTGCGTAGCCAAGCGTCTGTATTGCGCGTTTAACGCAGTCAGTAACAATGTCGGAGCTCAGGTCACGGCATCAGCGTTGCCACCTTCCGTCCAGGTCTTCGAACTAGCCAGCGGACCACTATCTGACGTAAGTTCATCATCAATATCCCAATCAATTTTAGCAGGTTTAGACGAAGCTGAAACTTGTCAAGTCGGTACCATATCGAGTAGTCCAGTAAAAATGGATTTTACATCAGGGATTCGTCCCTGTTTAAGGTTCATAATAAGTCTACAAATATGAAGCTGCAGGCTTTAGCTATAATAACATGACACCAAAGAATAGTTCATGAAAGGGGGGTTGCCACAATCCTCACGCTTGGCAGACAGCTTGGGGATCGCAGAGCGTTCACTATGCAGTACGAGGATGCTGCTGTCCATTCCTTGGTGGTTCTAGTCGCAGTTTTAGAACATTCTTCGGTCGCAGGCTGTCATTCAGTGTGGCCTATGACCAGTGGACGTCTTCTGGCCGATGATGATGAAAGAAGAGTTTAATGCTGTAAGATATGCATCACCTCATCACCTACATGAATTCAGCTCAAATCTCCGAAGAGAGGTTTGATTGGTATATTTTTTATTCGTTTAGATATTTTAATTGAATGGTCATTCTCATGTCTGTTTCAGTTCATGTCAAGAGTTGGAGCCAAGAGCAACGTTGCCCAATCCGGCGCCTCACTCAAACAAGCTTTGGCTTCAGCAGTCAACAGAGTCACCCTGTAAATGGAACCATAACCAAACGTATATATAACTCTAATATACAAAACTTTATAAACACTAAAATAGACGGGAGTAGAAGTATTCTTCGTGAATAATTTTACAATATATAATCATGTATATACTTTACATAAAGACATCTCAAGAGACTTGTTGTGCCGTCTTTTCTTGGGTATGTTGTAACAAGACGGTGAAATAGTAGGTTTTTATCGTAACTATGTAAATATACGTTTTATACGAAAAACAAACGACAAGGCTTTTTATTTCGGTTACGATTTTTACTTTGAATAAAGATGTATCCTAAATTACAAATACGTTTTATTTATTCCTTGGGAGTAAAGTTGCACATTAAGGCAAAATTGCTTTTAATGGACGAAAGTGAAAAATGTGGAATATTTTATGCTGTGAATCGAGGTGAAGTCAAGGCACGCAATGCCATTCAGCGTAGCTATGTCGCCTGCATGCAGGGTACGCTGCCAACTGGTAGTGGGTTCTATTTTATTCGACAAAAGTTATGCCTGGGTCTTTGTTAATATCCTGATGAATATGGGACCCATTATTAAAAACCCAGGAAAACTCCTTACATGAAATATATTACTAACTGAACCTCTTTTTTTTTAAGAGAACATTTTTATGTCCTAGTGAATAAAAAGCAAACTTATGCACTAAGTATAGCATAAAAACCAGGTTTAGTGTGGTTAAGTGGTTACATCGTGCATAAACAAGAACTTTACAAGCATGAGAAGTGAATAAACATTATCTCTACATTAAATTTGTTTTAGTAACATACCTACCAGATGTAAAGAGGAAACGCTTTACAGTACCTAGATATAGCTAGAGCAGTAGTTTGTCTCTAATCAAACGTCCGAATCGAGTGACGTAATGTACAATTTAATATATTAAAATATAATATTTTGTAATGCGTGAAATAATGGAGAGAGCTATGCTCGGAGTTTCTTTGCGCGATAGAATCCGAAACGTGGATATTCGCCAAAGAACCAAAGTCACCGACATAGCTGTTAAAATTTGCAAGTTGAAGTGGCAATGGGCAGGCCACATCGCTCGGAGAACCGATAACCGATGGGGAAGAAAGGTTCTTGAGTGGAGACCACGAACCGGAAGACGCAGCGTAGGTAGGCCTCCCACTAGATGGACCGACGACATAGTAAGAGTCGCTGGCATCCAGTGGATGCAAAAGGCAGGCTGTCGTTCAGTGTGGAGGTTAAAGGGGGAGGCCTATGTTCAGCAGTGGACGTCTTCTGGCTGATGATGATGAATGCGTGAAATAATTTTTAATGTTAAATCAATTTTTATCTTTTTCTTTTTATTTTCTCGATTGTTGCACGTGTCTGAGCTCATTGGTTTTGTATTTATTTATTATATTAGTATTGTATTGTATTTATCACTATTGTTAATTCTGCATGCTGCGCTAAGCGGCACATAACATCTATCTACTAAGTTTAATGTGTAATCTCAGTAAGTGAATGTTATATTCTTATGAGATTAATAAAGAATTCTGAAACCGTAATGTGGGCCAAACTATTAGCAAATTGTTTTAGTCTAAAATACTTAGACAATCTCACACTACATGCGTTGTGGGAAGTGGACAATGTGATACTAGTCACTTTAAGGCACTAGACATCCCGACACTAGACCCTTTAGGAAACCCTGAGGAAACCAGTCCAATTGGTACAGCAGATATTATTCCGACACTCCTGTGAATGTTGCCCTAGCCCACAGAATAAGTAGCACAAAATCCGTCACATGATTTACAAGGCGTAGCACGCCGTCTGTCAAATGGAGCCTTTTACCAGGTTCAACAGTGTACAGCCCTGTAATTTGCCGGGACAAAAATATATCTGTTGTGTTGTTGTGTAAAAACAATTTTGGCATATGAGTAAAAGAATGTAACATGTTTAATTAGTTTTTGCTATAAATTATCACTATTTCTATCATTGATATAAATAATGTCATTGACTTCTATGCTACTAGTCCTTATTATGTGCCTAAGCCATTACATAGCTCTGTGAAATAAGTAGCTTGTCAACATGTTTTAAATGGTTTAGGTCACAAAGAGAAAAAAAATTCGTTGCAAAGAGCTTATGGAAGACTTAAAACGCTCAGAATACAGAACAACGTTTATCAACGTTTTTTATTATACGTTGTAAAGGAGGATAAAATTTAACTTGTTAAATAATTTTAGTTAAAGTAATTGGTGATATTAGGTACAAGGCTATGAGGAAAACCAATGCGATCTATAAATGGGTGCATACAGAACAGTCTACCATTTAGTTTCCTTTAGTTTACTTTAGTTCACAAAGTTCCATAAATAATTTTATTTAACATAATATTGGTGAAAAATAATGAGAAACTTAATCATAATATTTGCCTTAAAACTGTGCATTATTAACTTAGGTTGTGGTGATGTGAATCCATGTAACAAAAAATGTAAGTTGTATCAGATCAAAATATAATTCCTTTAGAGAAATACGCCAAGTTTCGCAACACTTACGCCGTAGAAGTTTTGAAATCCCAAAAAGAGCTAAGCCAGTCATTAAGGTAGACTATCATCATAGACCGTTGAGTGTTTCATCATTCATTAATTATATTCATTGTACATCATCATTATCAGCCTATAATGTTGCTACTGCTGGGTCCCTGGGCTGGGCTTAACGGCCTTTTATAACAAATTTGACGGTTTTAAATAAATTTTATTCAGTTAAATTACAATATTTGAGTTTGTTCTGTGTTTGAGTTTATGATTTGGTTCAAAACACGACAGAATAAACTTTCCTCGATCATAAAAAAATCTGAAACAAAGTCGATTCAGTTTATTTTTTTCGTTTTATGCTCTAATGAAAGCTCGTAACAACCTGGAAATTACATGTACTGAAAGGCAATTATATTCAACATTTTTTTATTTGGATAGAATTTTGATAGTGAATAGTTTCGTTTTTTAGTGAAATTAAAAACGTAAAAAGGTCGCGAGAATTTGCGCGCACCGCGTTCAGTACCGCGCCAGGCGTCATCGAGGTCGGACCTATGTTCGTTTTTGTCGTTGCACTCCGCGGGCGTCCTGACTCTTGGGTGGAAAAATACATCGTTGCTATAACTTGGCGGGGGCTGAGGGAGCGTTTTGTTACCTACGCGACTCGGATAACTGGCCGTTAAATCCAATTAGTTCCCAGTTTGTACAATATCATTCTATGTCGTTATTTACCCAGTTCGTTTAATGGTTATTCTCAAATCCACCATGCTGGCCCAGTGCATGTTGCTGAATCTGACATATGTCTTTGAACTTTGAGATTCTTGGGCACACCGGTTTACTCACGATGTATTGCTTTGCCGCTTTTGAACGATGGCATCGAATCTGCAAATAATTTGTAAGTTTTAAATAAGCCATTGCTTGGCGGATGATTGAACTGGATGCCGTCGGCTTATGAAGCGCAGATCAGCAAAATAATAACTATCCACTAAGCCACATTGCTCGAAGAACCGATAACTGATGGGAAAGAAAGGTTCTTGACTGGAGATGAAACGGAAAACGCAGCGTAGGTGACCTCCCACTAGACGGACCGACGACATCGTGAAAATCACGGGCATCCAGTGGATGTATATCACAGGCTGTTGTTCAGCGTGGAGTTCTAAGGGGTAGACCTATGTTCAGCAGTGGACGTCTACTGGCTAATGATGGTGATATGAAAAATAAATGAGTTTTTTTTTTGTGTGTTGAATAAATTGTACTTCGATTCTAGGGACAGTGATACTTGTGGCAACTAATGACAAAGAACACTACCGCCTCAATGAATTATTTGAGCAAGAACTTGGAGGGTCCTACGATGTTGCCCGTGTCATTATTCTAAACCCTGATATTGTGAACAATTTAGGACTGAAGTCGATCTTGGATTTAGACTTTACGGGATTTGTGGCTTCAGTGTAAGTTTTGTTTTTTTCTCGTTTTACAAGTTTTCATTTAACGTGCCCTTTGTCTGCTCATCCTTTACCCCGTGCGATGAAAAGGTAAATAATTTTCAGCATAATCTTTTTCGTGCGGGCCAGTCCATGGCGCGATTTGAATGAATGACTTTTGAATCTCCAAGCACAAGTGGCCATTCGAAATACTTTTAATGGTTCTAGTCAAAAACTACTAAGAAAACATGCTGTGTCATCATCTTAAGAAAAGGTCAATGACTTTTAATCTGAGAGCCTAACTTAGGAGATTTTTTACAGTTTTATCGCTATAACTACAAAAAAAACTAATCTATCTATATCTATACATATAATTATATAAAAGTGAAATTCATATACTCACTTACTCGCTCATCACTTACGAACCTGACATTTGGCAGGTAGAGGTCCGCTAAGAAAGGATTTTGCGAAAGGGCTGAATTAAGGGGGGCAAATGAAGGTTGAAAGTTTGTATGAAAGTCCTTTGTTTAAGATGTTTTTTTTAACCTATACTGTCCCACTGCTGGTCAAAGGTCTCCCCCATTTCCTTCCATAAATGTTGGTCCTCCGCTAACTCTTGCCAACCTCTCCGGAATGAGTCAAGATCGTCACGCCAGCGATTCTTGGGCCTGCCTTGACTGCGCCGTCCATCGGGCATCCACTGCGTGACGATCCCGGCCCATCGGTCGTTTCTGATGTTAGGGAAAAGAAATTTGGTATTTAGGTTAATGGTTTAATATAAAATAAATAATGTATTATTATTTTTCCGAAAAAGAAGGATTAAGGAGGGGAAATGGGGGTTTGGATTTTTTGTTGACAGTTTTGTAATTACGAGGCTGAAATTTGTCAAGTAGATTCATTATGGGGTGTATAGGTCCGCTAAGTTTTTTTTTAACTGGGCTGAACTAAGGGGGCAAAAGGGAGTTGAAATTTTATATGAAAATCTACGCCTACGAAGTCGCGGGCAACAACTAGTGTTCAAAGTAATGTATAATGTATATATTATATGACTTAACAGCATTGTAAGTTCGAAGTTTCAAGCCCTTGATTTTTCTAATCTACCCGCTAGTAGACTTCTTGATTTGATTTATTGATAGAGATACGCCAACAGTGAACATTTTACACATTCTTAAAAAATACAAAAAAAATATACATACATAGATCTGATAAGAACACCTTTTACAGGCGTATACAACATTCGCCAAAAAAGTGGTTAGACACTAAAACTATATAATCGAATAACATAATTATATGATATTCTTAATATTATTTGTCTCTAGTAATAAAGTCTCTAGACTTTACTATTTTGTTTTTTAAAACATATAAAGAATCATTTAATACATCCAGATCACTCAAGGAAACGTTAAATTCATTATAGGTGCGACATAATCTGTGTGTAGGGGTGTTAAGTGCCAAATTGGTTCTAGCAGCTTGCCGCCAACCTAGAATTCGAGAAATTCTGTGCCTAGGATAGTGGTATGGAACCTTTAGAGAGATTTCTTTTAAAATAGATGGACAGTCAATAAATGCATGGATCACTTTATGAAGAAACGTTAGATCGCGGATTGTTCGCCTGTCTCGCAAGGTATGCATTTTAAAATAACATAGACGACTTTCATAAGGACTTCTGTGGGAAATGCCTTGGCTGGAGAAAGCCAGTGATCTCGTAAAAGCACGCTGGACGCCTTCGATGCGCTGAGAATGCACTGCATAAAAAGGATTCCATGCTATGCTCCCGTATTCCAGACAGCTGCGTACCATCGAATTGTAGAGTATAGTTTTCGTGAGAGGAGATCTAAGTTACCCCTAATAAAGCCAAGTAACTGTGCTGCCTTTTTACGGTTACGTCAATATGGGTTTTAAAAGAAAGCTCACTCCCCTCCTGAAGAGTAGCTCCATTTAACATGTATTTAGTATCAATAGGTAATTTCTTCTTCTTATAGGTAACTTCTTTTCTTATTCACAATATAGTGGGTACTGCTTTGTTTTATTAAGTCCAGTTTATTCTTTCCTTGCCTCCCCGATTTCACATTTGAAATGCTTTTTTGCACTTTCATTGTCATCGACCACGTTTCCTTTCCGTACTTTCCGTAGTAATGCTCCGACATCCTAAAGGAAAAAGGATTATTATGCAAAGCTTAACATTCACTAATTACAGATTACATTTTACAGTTTCGACCCAGACTGGAAAACCCATACAGTAGTCGTACATTTATACGCAAAAGATTTTTATGAACATAACTACAATGACATTCTAGAACGCAATTTCACACATGCTGGAGATGGATTAACTCCTCTAAGACAGATTACAGTAAATAAGTGCAGTAGGAAAGAAAACACAATATTTCAGAAAGAGTGCACTAAAAAACAGCATGAATGTAAAAAAGAAGACCAAGCATTGCTTCAAGAAAATTCTCAGACAAATCAAATTCCTCATATAGCGAAGCTTGTATCTAATACGGTGTTTGGCTTCCCGGCTCTACATGAGTACATAAACAAGTTCCCTGGAAATGATTTCGATGAACAAACTAAGCTATGCAACTCGTCAACAAATATTATAGTCTGTGGAAATAATTTTCCCACAAACCCTTATTTCCATATAGGGTATTATCAATTGAAACATAAGCTTGAAATACGGGGTGTACAAAAATGCGAAGAATTGAGAACTGATCCCAGAACTATAGCTATATTGGCACCAGCAGCGTTCAAAACATCAGAAACGATAGATACGACTACAATATTCTACGATGAGCATGATACATCGCAAGAGACATCAGATATGTTCCATAACTCCATGCCTTGGATACAATTAAAAACTGAAAAGATAAAATTTGCGTTACTGAAATTTATGCAAATGAACAATTGGAACAGAGTGGCTATCATATCTGACGACTCTCCAACGAGTAAAGAATTCGAACGAGAACTCACGACACTGTTTGATAAGGAAAATGTTATATATGCTTCTAGGTCATGCGTTGTTCTAAACTGTGATTTCACTGAGGTTAGTAAATATTTTAATTTATTTAGTTACTCACTGCTGAGCGTTGAGAATCGTGATACTCTCGACCCTGTAATAGATGGTGACAAATCTGCTTCCATCTCTGACGGTCTCCAGCCTGGTATATTGCGTCAGAGATTTTTGTACCGAGCTTGTTTGACACTTGGTCAGTCCATCTTGTTGGGCTGCGGCCCGGGGGTCTCTTTCCTAGTAATACCGGGTAATACGCAGCGCAGGTAGTCCTTTCACTAGATGGACCGACGACATCGTAAAAGTCATGGGCATCCATGAGAGTGGATGCAGATGGCAGGCTATCGTTCAGCGTGTAGTTTTAAGGGGGAAGCCTATGTTCTGCAGTGGACGTCTTTTAGCTGATGGTGATGATGGTTTGCACATAGAGATAGACCGTAGATACTACTTTTTATTCCGGAAAATGTGTGGTTCCTGAGCAATCATGTCCATAAACCCAAGGAGCACCACCAGTAAGTATTATTTTATCAATATTGCAGTTACTTGCACCTCTCATCAAGGTTAAAGCAAAACTAATAATAGCTAACATCGGAGAGGAACATGCAAAGGAACTGACGAAACAAGTCAATGGGATGCAGCTTCAAACGAGGTTATCCTGGATCTTCAGGGAGTGGTCTACCAATGCAGCACAAGCGGTCGATAAGGTAAGAATTAATAATTTTGGTAAGGCTGCATTCCAATGATGTTATATGTAAACTGAGGTAGATAGGGTGTCAGACGTTCTTCTCTTATGAATCATAGTCCAAGAACATTAAAGGTTTTTTATGTACGCAATCCAATTGGGTATACGATTCTTGAGAACAACTTCAATGTTTTGGATTGAAACATCGTCAATCGTAATGTTCTTGTCCTACTAAAAAACTTTAATTATCTTCTATCATAGTTCAAGAACATTAAAAAATAATATGTACGCAATCCAATTGGGTATACGATTCTTGGGAACATGGTCATCGTGACTTTTCAGGGCAAATGCCCTTATTATCTAAACGAAAATACAAACTAACACTACAAAAACAGGCAGCCTGCCCGTAGACCGTTGAAGGTCTAAAGACAATCCAAATGCTTATTACTAATACTTAAAAAAACATTTGTTAATAATTGCTTGGTAAGATTTCTGTTATTATTTTTTTGTTGAGAAAAGATTTTAGTCGGAAGGCTCACAGATCGTCTTCGTCGGACTTATATTCAATTTCACGTGCACATTCCAGCTTAGGTATATACACAGACTAGATAAAGCTACTACCCATCTGTGGGAATATGTTTCTTGTATGTTCCGTTATTGATGATTTCTAGTAATGAATTTGTAATTGTGGAAGTCTGCTGGTTAATTATGATTTTTAATTTATTTTCAGGGAATAGGCGACGTATTTTCTATAACGTTGGATTTTATTGATCCAATTCAAAACAGGCGAGAAAATCTTCATAATAGAATCATAGAGTACTTAGGAACATATACCCTCCACGATGATTTCATTGAAATTAATACAGAAAAATTACTAACACATCCAAAAACTTTTCATAGGTGAGAGCATTATTTTGTTTACTTCACTAAACGTATATAATATGGTTGAACAAATTAAAAAAGATTTTGGTGGATATAAATGAAAAAGGCATTTGGATCACAGTAATATAATCATCCATATATGTCGTTCAGTGTGGAGGTTAAAGAGGGAGGCCTATGTTCAGCAGTGGACGTCTTCCGGCTGATGATGATGATGATGATGAATATAATCATCATCATCATCATAATCAGCCTTTTAACAGTCCACTGCTGGACTTTTGGCCTACCCCCGAAAGGGTGATTGGGCCACCAATAATACCCCAGTAAATATAGCCTTTGATTATTATAATCATAAGTTACACATTTCTTTTATCCTTCAGAATGGAGTTCTTCAAATCAGTCCTTCTTTTTAGGGTTCCGTACCTCAAAAGAAAAAAACGGATCCCTATAGGATCACTTTGTTGTCCGTCTGTCTGTCCGTCTGTCGAGACCCTTTTTCTCAAGAAAGGTATCAAGTTGATATTTGTACTAAATACTTGGGTCTACGGTTTCTTTCGGCTGTAAGAAAATAAAAGTTGTAAGTCAAGGCAATCAAAAGATATGAACGTGTATGTCGCATATTTTGCGATTTCACAGGGGAATCAAAACCAATAGGGTACTTCCCGTTGACCTAGAATCATGAAATTTGGCAAGAGGCAAGGTCTTACAGCACATATAAAGGAATAAATCTGAAAGTTGTTAATTTGAAGTTATATCATATAAAAAATATTGTTTTACAATTACAAACTTACATTTTGTAGTTGGTATGTATGGAATAAGCTTATTGTCAACTACAAAGTTAAGTTTGTCTTTCAATATTTCTACTTTAGTTAGTTTTTTTTTTTGGACTCGCGCTCTGAGGTTCCCGTCCAACGGAACCCTCAGAGCACGAGGCCTACTTGTACTTGTCCGGTTTTTTTATTATGTAGAAGAATCCATCAAAGCTATCCACTTTTTTTTTTTTTTTAACAATCTCCAATACATAGCTTTTCTTTTTCGGACTCCTGTTGATTTGGCAATATCAATAATTTTGTCCGAGCGTTTATTTTAAAGTCAGTTATTTATATTGTTTTTTTTTTTTTCAGTGAATTCGCAAGTGGCTTCAGAAACTTTATAGAGGAACTTCATAAAGAAACCAGTACCAATGTGATCGTTACTCGGTACAGGGGTGATCACTCAAAAGTTGCCGGAGTTAAAATATCACCTTCAAACGAAATTATACATCATTGGCATGATGGTGAACTTTCCTACATCCGCACAGATGTAACCGACTGTACGTTCAAATCTAACTATTACATGAAGCCCTGCAATGATCATGAATTCATGTTTTTCACGCTTGTTGTAGCTGTTTTTGTTCTTATGCTCGTGGGGATCTTGTTCTTCTTTCAATCCGCTGAAATATTGTATTCCAGAATGTCTTGCTGAACGAAATAAATGCAGAATATTTTGTTTTTAAAGCGTCTTTAATTTTACAAGGCTAATAAAAAAAATTACTATCTGTATAGATAGTAATTTTTTTTTTTGTAATTTAGTAGTTTTTTTTTTTTTTTTTTTTTTTTTTTTTTTTTTGTAGGTATCTACATAGTATAAAATAAAGTCGCTGTCGCTGTCTGTGCGTCCTTATGTATGCTAAAATCTTTAAAACTACGCAACGGATTTTAAAGCGGTTTTCACCATCAGTTACATAATTTTTCACGGAAGGTTTATATATATAACTAGCGACGCGACCCGACTTCGCACGTAAATTACACCCGTGCAAAGCCGGGCGGGCGGGTAGCTAGTAATTATATAAATCAATTGCTGTTCGTTTGTCTCGCTAAAACTCAAGAACGGCTGGGCCGATTTTGATCATTAAATATTTGTGGAAGTTCAGGGAAGGTTAAACGATATGTAAACGGCTGGACCGATTTGGATAAAAATTTGTGTTGCTGGAGCGGGTCGTAGTAGCGAGGCCGAAGGCCGAGCTCTACGCGTACGAAGTAGCGGGTATCAGCTAGTTAAATACATATGTATATAAATATCCGGGACATTTTTGCACACACGGTCATCTATTTCCAAACTAAGAAAAGCTTGTGATATGGCTGCCAGAGACTGATATACATACATATACATATATTTTTTTTTAAATAAATGCTTAAATAGATAATAACACTCAGATATAGAACAAACACAAATGTTCATCACATGAATGTTTGTTCTAGGTGGAAATCGAACCCACGCTACTAAGCAATACCAAGGCAATACCATGGCAGGTTCACTACCAACTGGGCCACCGGGGCTATCAAGTCTCACCTTGAGAATATATATTTTGTGACAGATACAGAGTCCTTCAAACGGAATAATATTTCGGTTTACATAATTACAGTTAGAGTCAAGCAAAGTAAGTCACAGTCAAGTCAAACCAAAAAAGACCTAGTGAAGAGGTGGATATTTTACTAGAGGCTTCTATGGAGTTTTGGAAACATCACGACATTACATTCACTTGCCTAAACTGGAGTATGTTCAAAAATACTCAATAAACAATAATCCATCATTATTACGTTAACCCTAGAAATAATACAAGTTTAGAAAAATCATACATTGAAACGACATGCTTTTTTCACATTGGCGTCAAAACTCCATAAAGCTTCACTTGTTGCCAAGGGTTGCCAATATTTTTTTTGACTGATTATACCTTACATTTTCCAAAAAGGCTGCAACACATAATAATATACTTTTTTTATTTATGTCTGGCAAATCCTCGCGAGTCACGATTCGCTATGCGCGTTACGTAAGACGAAAATAATTTGGTGTTTTTGAATTGATCTGATGATGGAGTCAGGAGGTAGAAAATTTAACTCTACAATGACTACCAGTAATTAGATTGATCTGGCCGGAGAGCGAGCTCCTAATCGTTTATAATGCAGTCGTCCTCGAAACAAATTATCGGACGCGGCTGACGGACGCGACATAAAGGAATCTAGATAATGAATGTACACTGAGCTGTGCAAACTATCGGACGTAAGACGTGGACGTAACCTTGGGCTGACCTTGAGCGTTCGGACGTCCGACAGAAATCTGGTGCGCCGGTTGTTTATGTCAGCTCTTATTGTCCATTGAAAGACTGTGCACACTTATCAGTCGCGTCCGTCAGCCGCGTCCCATAGTTTGTTTCTAGCTTTACTTTTATCACACACACTAAGATAAACTGGCAAATCATGACGAACATACACACTAAGCACCTTAGATTTAGAGAAACATCAAAGCGCTTTTTCATGAATTCGACTACGTTTATCCAAGACGAAATAAAATTAATTATAATTTTTCAACCGAGATTTTTAATGAGCTCCTTCAAATACCTAATATCTTTCTTGTCGTGGAGGTCTTCTTCTTCTGAATCCTGGCGTAAGGTGGTGCGGGTCGGGACGTGAGCGCCAGGGAGGGCTATGATGAAGGAGCGTGTCTGAAACATGAGGACCTACTGGTATACTCACATACCAAAAACGTGATGGGGGATAGAGATAATTGCAATCACAGATTGGCATAAGATTAGATGCCGCGAGTTTCCCTAAGTCTTCTGTGCCTAACAGCCGAACTCAGAGACGTTACTTAAGCTAAGGAATACTTAAAATTGTGGTCAACTTCTCGTTGACGGAAATTGTCACACATGAAAACGAGACAGATAATTTTTAAGTATTCCTTAGCTTAAGTAACGTCTCTGAGTGCGGCTGTAAGTGTCGGATTCCCATCTGTTGGCTCCTTAGAAAAAGTAAATGGTAGTGTTATACCTACAATTTCCTCTTTAGTCGTCATTGGTCGTCAATTTGATCATCTCATTTGCAGCGGCACAGTGTGCCGCTCAATATTGAAGTGTGCGTTTATAGAACTAGTCAGAATATGTCGGTGTGTGCAATATGTGTTTATCTCGCCCCCTTCAGTTTTTGGCAGACTTTTTTTTCGTTACAGGCAAATAATAATAATAAACAAACCATATAATTATGATCAAAGGTTGAAGTAATGATCCAACTTCATTCAATCGATTTCCGTCATCTTGATAGTGATGCCAATACAGAAATTACAAATTGCGCCATAGTAATCCGTAAAAACCCTTCGAAAGCAGTTGGCCGTGTGAATGGAGTTAAACTACAACTAAATTGCTTTAGCAACGTAAAAAAATGCGGCAAAGCATTTTCACACAATGGGCTATGACAGGTATTTAATTTACTAGAAAAATCTGGCTTAGTGAAAATATTATTAAATGTAACACATAGTGAAGTTACTAAATTGCGTTAAAGTTCTGAGATATCGGTTCAGGAAGGGATACTCCGTCTCTTCCCCAAAGTGATTGGCAGTATTATGAGTATGTATGGCGTATGGTATGTATGGCCAGTGTGTATAGCGTATTTAAAACGTTTAAAAAAAATGTGCGCTCTCTGTCTTGTTATTTAAAACACCGGTGATCCGCTCTTTTTATGGCAAGTTTTTTTAACCCACTTCAATAAAAGTGAAAGGTTCTCAATTCAGCCTGTATCTTTGTTTTTATTATTTTTTATGTATGTACAGCGATTACGCCACCAATATCTTTACACCAATTTGCGTGATTCTTTTTTTATCATGTAGAAGATACGCTCGATGTGGTCCCACAAAAATGACATTATTTAATTTTTGCAATGGCAAATCACTATCAACTACACAATACTTTTGCCCCGAACAGAGAAGAAAGAAGAAGGTTAAAAGGTAAAGGAAGAAGGTAAAGAAGGTTTTTAGCACTCCACTATCATATCTGTTTCACAAACATTCTCAAATAAATGGACTTAAAAAAACCGACTTCAAAAAACCACAAAACAAAAACATACTAAGTTAATATACCACTACAAAAAAAAAATTACATGTATTTTGTAGTCGGCGGAAACAACTACAAAGTAAATTTTGAATTTATTTAACCTATGTTTGATAACCAAAATAAAAACTATCTTAAGTTTTAATTTATAACTAAAACTAATCTAAAACTAAAATTAATCTAAAACTAAGATTAAGCATTGCCATACAACGTGGCAATTCTGCCAGCATTTTGGGAACGCTGCCCACTGGTAGCGGCTGCTTAGATTAGTTTTAGTTTAAGATTAATTTTAGTTATAGATTAGTTTAAGTTATAAATTTAAATTTAAGTTAGTTTTTATTTTACTTGTAATTTTTACTGTTTGATAATAAAATTTTGTTCCCGCCATGTAAAATACTTGTAAAATTATTATTTTGTAATTTGTAGTGGCATATTAACTTAGAATGTTTGTTTGGTGGTTTTTTGAAGTCGGTCTTTTTACAAGATATTTTATTTACAAGATAATAAGAAAAATAAAAATCTCAGGATATCAGTGATATTTTTTAAGGAGTTATCTTTTTTTTTTTTATAATTAATATGCTTTCGTTTGACCACCATCACGCCTGATGTTAAGCGATGATGCGGTATACGTTGCACGTTTGCCTAGAAGGAACCGATTCACTCGTGATTTGAAGACACCTAGATTGTAACGGGGAACACCCATTCAGGCAGCGCATTCCACAGGCTAGCAGTTCGCACAATAAATGTGGAATCAAAGCGCTTCGTACGGGTTTTCGGAATATCAACCATAAAGCGGTGACGATTTTTCGTGCCCGCTCTGGCAGTCCGATAGAAAAACCCGAGAGGGGAGGGAATTAGATGGTACAGATCGTTAGATCTGTCCAGTTTTTTACGCCCATACAAATGCAAATCTGTATTGAGAATAAATTTGTCCGTAGTTACCTTCTTGTTGACAGATCGAAGATTCTGCAGCAGCTTCAGTGCAGACCTCTTCTCAGCAGGATGCGATACCTGGTACAGCCGTACTGATCTGTGAAACTGGAAATGTTACGTCATCAGCCAAAACTATCACTTTCACACATTTTCAAAATTTAAGAGATAAACATTAGCTAAGTAGGAAATAAATAATATAATTATCAATTAAAAAACAGACTTCAAAAAAGGGTATTTAAACGTATTAAAAATATAATTCATGCAGGTGTAATCCTAGAACTTTTTTTTTCATTATTTAATTACTAAAAACTAAAAAATAAAGTACCGATTTTCAGAAAAATACTAAATAAAAATATGGTTTTCCTTGATCACGTGACGTGGCAAACACTATATTATGTAGGTCGAATGCCTTATGACGTCACCCAAAAGTAAATAGGGGCAACAATTATAGAACTTAAATTAACAATTGTATGGCGAGAATAACTCATTTGCTTATTTGTGACGTCACTAATAATAAAATAAATAAATAAAATAAAATATCTTTATTTCAGGCATGGAACCCATATTGTTGTACATAACAATAGAAAATAGAAAATTAAAAATAGCTTAAGTTAAAATTAAATAAAAATATCAGTCATTTTCGGTTCGCACTCTGGTGCACTAATGTCACGTGGCCCCATAAATGCCAAATAAAGGCCCCATAAATGCGTTTACGCGGAAGTGAATTTTGATGGATTGATGCCGGATTGACACAAATACTGAAAATTGTGAGGATTAAATCACAAGATTGCTTAATTATAATATAATAAACCGTTTAAGATGGTTTCGTAAAATCAACCAAATACCCTATGTAACATTGTGATACCCGACGGCATTGTGAGAGTCGCGGGTATCCAGTGGATGCAAAAGGCGGGCTGTCATTCAGTGTGGAGGTTAAAGGGGAGGCCTATGTTCAGCAGTAGACGTATGTTCTTCCGGCTGATGATGATGATGATGACCCTATGTAAATTATATAAATAGTATGTAAATACGCAATTTCATTTACTTGGATGACAAAGGTATTTTTTATTTTGAACTAAAAACTTAAATTTAAAATTCCAAATCGCTTCATAAAAGACGGAGTTCTGAGGTAACAAATATTTAAATAAAAACTAATTGAGAACCCCTCCTTTTTTGAAGTCTGTTAAAAGAGAGGGTAGTGGGAAGTGACTGACCCGCTCCAGAAGGCACCACATGTCCTTATGCTGCTGCAGGAAGACCAGAGGCGTGATGACGGAGGCGTAGTAAGCTACTTCTCTGTCCAGCATGTCTGTAGCCTCAGACATGCCGTACACTGTCGCTCGGTATTTGTGAAGGAATGCCGTGTTCGCGTGATCTTTATCGAAACTGGAAACAGAATGTGATGGCAGCATTGTGTTCGCGTGATCTTTATCGAAACTGGAAACAGAATGTGATGGCAGCATTGTGTTCGCGTGATCTTTATCGAAACTGGAAACAGAATGTGATGGCAGCATTGTGTTCGCGTGATCTTTATCGAAACTGGAAACATAATGTGATGGCAGCATTGTGTTCGCGTGATCTTTATCGAAACTGGAAACAGAATGTGATGGCAGCATTGTGTTCGCGTGATCTTTATCGAAACTGGAAACAGAATGTGATGGCAGCATTGTGTTCGCGTGATCTTTATCGAAACTGGAAACAGAATGACATGGCAGTATTGTGTTCACGTGATCTTTGTCAAAACTGGAAACGTAATGTGAAGGCAGCATTGTGTTAGCGTGATCTTTATCGAAACTGGAAACAGAATGTGATGGCAGCATTGTGTTCGCGTGATCTTTATCGAAACTGGAAACAGAATGTGATGGCAGCATTATGTTCGCGTGATCTTTATCGAAACTGGAAACATAATGTGAAGGCAGCATTGTGTTCGCGTGATCTTTATCGAAACTGGAAACATAATGTGAAGGCAGCATTGTGTTCGCGTGATCTTTATCGAAACTGGAAACAGAATGACATGGCAGTATTGTGTTCGCGTGATCTTTATCGCGAAAAAAATATTAGTTGTTCCTAGAAAACGGTCACTACAAAATGTATGGAACAGCTGATTTGTTTCGCGGTTTCAGGGTTGGCCCCATAGCAAAAGTTGTTCATAACGATGAGTGTAAATGATGACCTCCTTTTAGTTTAGTACCCTGTATAGAAGTTAAAAGGTTCCATACTAATGTTGTATTATTTAAAACGGTCGGACAAACGTAAAGATGAATAGACAGACAGACAGACGGATAGACAACGAACTTATGAGGGTCCCTTATAGTAATATGGAACCCTAAAAAATCAAATATGACCGATGAGAGAGACGAACGGAAGAACGTAGATGAATCGACCCTACATAAGTGTAATAAAGGTAAGAAGATAATGATGATTGTGGTAATGATGATGATGATTAAAAAGATCAATAAATCATTATAGTCATCTTAAAGATAAAGGTAAAGATAAAAGAACAATATGAGAATTTTTGTGCTTTTTCATGCACATAAACAAAAATAGTCCTAAATCACGTTGTGCCGGTCAGGCGTACAAATGTCAGAGTGTGGCACTATGCTTACTATGGCAATATGGCGTAGAACCTCCTAATCACGTCTTTCGGCGAGGGCTGTACTGTGGAACAGCGGAGGTCATCTCCGCGTTTCTTCGTGTGTCTGAAGTTCCAGCGGTCTTCTGAGAAGTCTGTCTCGAAATCATCTTGCGGACAAATTGACGGACACTAGAAATCATTAACAATGAAAAAACTGAGGACATGGTCATCATTTAAACAACAAGGTTCAACAAGGCACTGTAAAAATTAAAATGTTTACTGCTGAGATTTCCGCGGCTGTATTTTATCGTGGTGTTAAATTTAATGACTCAATATCACCTAATTGTACAGGGCTTAATGACTTGGTGATGTTAATACAAAGGGTGATGAATATCTCACCCTTTCTTTTGTTATGAACATAAAAAATAAAAAATAAAATGGTAGGTACTTAATCAGGGTGTAAGGGAAACACTCCCAAAAACAAAGACTAGTGATGTGCTGGATATTGCTGATACGATAACACAAAAAGATTATACTATTTATTTTAAAAAAAGCAATTTATTGCAAATAAAATTTCACCTGACGCTAGAGGTCTACGAACGACCTGGGGGGTTAGACAAGACCCATTTGCTGTAAGCGTTAACGCCTACGGAAAGATGAAATTGTATGAAAGTGACATTAGCTTGAGAGAACATCTCTCAAGCTAATGTCATTGTCAATGGCAATTTCATACAATTTCATCTTACCGTAGTTGTTAAACGCTAACAGAAAATGGCTCTTGTCTAACCCCCCCTGCGCCGCGTGCACGCTTTACATTGCTGGTTTGCAACATTCTAAACCCCAAAAACAATACTAAAACAACAAGTATAAGGCAAATGGCTTTGGTATTCGCTTGTTTAGATAGTAGGTATAATATCAACGTTTAGGCTTTGAGAGCGTTTTCCTTACAATAAACTCAAAAATAATGTGGTCAGAGTAATACCTACTATAGGTAGGTAGACTCGTAGTCTGTACAGAAAGACAATAGACGTCGCTAAAGGGAACTGACAATATTTTCTATTTTTGAGAACTTGGGCATCTTACGTACGTAAACCCTTGTCCATGGCATGGTAACCAAGAAAGTTATGGAAGAAATTGTAAATAGGAAGGAAGGCAAACCTTTTTTTACATTTCTATTTCTTGGTCGTGTCGAACGATACAAGTGTTTATAACAATGAATTCAAACGTAGTACATATTTATACGTACAGAAGCCATGGTAGCCCATTTGGGAGACCGCTAGACTTGAAAGCGCGAGGTCGCGGGTTCAAACCCCGGGCGCGAACCAATGAGCTCTTTGGAGCTTATGTACGGATTTTCATACCACTGGCTTTTCGGTGAAGGAAAACATCGTGAGGAAACCTGCATACGTACGGAGAAGGAATTCAATGGCGTATGTGAATCCACCAACCCGCACTGGGCCAGCGTGGTGGATATGGCCCAAACACCCTTTCGGGGGTAGGCTAAAAGTTCAGCAGTGGACTGTTAAAAGGCTGATTATGACGGTGACATATTTATATCGATGGTTTATAAAGACTTCTTCAAATTTTTGGCCGCAGCGACCCCGCATGGGGGTTTTTTTATCTTGTATTAATGTACAGAGATAAGAACACTCGGGGCAATTGATTATCAAAACCAAGCTCAAGAAACAACCACGCCCGCTAAATGCAGCACTTTCGATAGATTCTCGTTGGCGATAAGGCAGCCAACAATATCGCATGGTAAGTGATAATCAGCCGCTCCATAGTCTTCGTACCTACCATGGTTTAACATTCAATGAAGCATAGCATACCATTACACCTAGCCAAAACAACACGTGACAAAATTTCGTATCCATCTTCGATCTTCTGGCACACTCATGTTAATTTCTCAGGTTTATTTGCCTAAGAATGGTAGATAAACATTACTGAAAGAGCTGTATCCCAAAAAATGTTGACACCAAACTGAACTGACTGATGACAGCTACCAGCTACTCTTTGGATGACAGGATGACAGACTAAGCTTCTGACGTGCTTCTAGCACAGAAGAATATTAGCTCTGTGATATTTATAGATTGTATAATAAAAAACTATGTAACAAATCCACGATGAAAAAATTCTACCGATCGTTTTTAGAGACAAAAATCCAAAGATCTTGTATATACCCTAAAGTCCATGCAAAAATCATAGTTTTCATTAACATAGCGTATTTTGTGAGATTAGAAGAAGAATAAAGCAAAGAGAATACAATAAGAATAAAGTATTTTGATGTATGTATTTTGACAAAACAAGACTTTAAAAATTATTATTCACCACAGATCTAATATCTGTGTTATTCACCTTATTACCTTCGACCAAAATAAAATGAATGGACAGGCCATTGAACTTGCTCAATAAAAACGAGTCTAACCGTCGGACATATACTTATAACCATGTACAGTACATTTGTTACAAAAAATTGATAGCGGGTTTTTTGTTGTGTATTTACACTTCGGGAAAGCACACGAAGGCATAATTTTGTCAGAGGTTTCATTATCATGTAACAATAGACTCGTGTCGCACTTCCTACGGCTAGAGACCGACTGAAACGAAATGAGAGCCGGCGCTCATTTTGTTATCTTCAAAAATGCGCTTCTACTGGGCCTGTCCATTCATTTTATTTTGGTCGGAGCCTAGATACAGATACACACAACCTAAAGGGAACGGTCCTTGTTAGCTGGCTCATCGAGCTAGAAAAGTCAGTACCTAAGCTAGCTACCTGTGCTAGCTACATACAAGGACGTCGTATACCCTAAAATCTATATACCAAAGATCTTGTATATACCCTAAAGGAACCTCCATGCTATATACCTACTTATCTGTGCTAAGAACCATAGAGTAGAGCAAAGAGTATGGAGTAGAGTCACAGAGAGTAATCAAAGCACAGATCACAGATCTACTACCTAATATCTGTGGCACAGATCTGTAAATCAAAGAGTAGTATAATCATAGAGTAATATATACAATTTATATTCTCTTTGATATACAATAATAAAGGGAGAGTTATATCAATGAACCCAGTCATATTTTTCAAAACAAAATTACGGTGAATATATTATATAATGATAACAAAATGCATGCCGTACTGCTGTTGCTTACAATATTTTTACAGATGGTAAGTAATTCTGAAACTAATACCATAAAAAACTAATTGGGCGTGAAATCATGTTCTCGAGTTCGAGTTCTCTTATAGTTGTAATGGTTTTTCCACAAATAAAGAATTGTCTTTGATCAAATTTTATAGCCCGCTAATTAGTGTCCTAACCAATGCAAATCCTCTGCTGTCCTATCCATACGGATTCCACATTCGAGCAGATAATGAACGTTACTGAACGGCCCGCTTTTATCAGGTACTAGCGGTCCGGCCCGGCTTCGCACGGGTATAGATATATAGCCAATGTCACCCGGGGATAGTGTAGCTTCCCAACAGTGAAAGAATTTTTCAAATCGGTTCAGTAGTTTCGGAGCCTATTCAATGCAAACAAACAAACAATCAAATCTTTTCTCTTTATAATATTAGTATAGATAATCGTAAACTGGTATAGGTACTTATACATACTTCACGCGAGATCTCAATCTCCGCCCCTCGCTTACATCGTTTGTCTCAAAAAGGAATTCACTTAGCTCCCCGAAAACAAGGCTAAAAGAGGTCTAAGGAGGCCAAAATTTATACCAGTAATAAAGTCTCGCGCACCTAACACCCTATTCTGCGCTGATGGGCTATTAACCATTTTTACGATGCAAATTTGTTTAGTCCAAACACTTAACCTTTTGGTTGCTTCCGCTCCGTTAACACGGCTACTTCATACACGTCGCTACTTGGATAGCTTGGATTATTTTCCAATACTATTTGGCTCATATTTTATGTGGTCAGATTTAGAGATACAACTTCCCAATAAGGATATCAGACGCTGCGCTGTCTTCGCTTCGTGCGCGTCGTTCATAATTTCATATAATTTCTCGAGCAGCACTTTTAACAACTTTAGGTATCGTGCACATACAAATGGCGACGAAAACTAGCGTCCAAGACAGTAACAACACCCTGACAACTTCTAATTTAATTTCGCTGTTTGCCCTGGGACTTCTTTCATGAAAAGCACTCCACTTCAGATTCAGAGTTCTTTGTCAATATAGAATAATTTTTATTTCCTTTGTTTTTCTTTAAAGAATCACTGGTTTGACTATATTTCCAAAACAACACAGTGATTGAATCACATAACAATAATACTTCACCGACCGTACATTCTAAATATAGGTACGGAAAGTGGAAGCGCAAAGCGCTGTTACCAAAGTAGTATATTTACGAGGAACCGCAAATATAATTATGATGTCATTTTCCGAAAGGTAATTTCGGCAAAGTGGCTATGCATACCTACCCACTTTCTTGTAAATACCTATATAAATCTTTACGATATCTACGGCTATCTTATAAAGTTTAATGATTCTTTGTCGCTACGGTATTTGTATGTACTCTTGAGTATTTTCCATAATCTGCTATATAAAAATAAGTCGGGTTTTCCTTCCTGACGCTGTAACTCCAGAACGCACGAACCGATTTCCACGGTTTTGCATTCGTTGGAAAGGTCTCGGGCTCCGTGAGGTTTATAACATATAGGTTTATAGTAGCGAGGCCGAAGGCCGAGCTCTACGCGTACGAAGTAGCGGGATTCAGCTAGTCTACTATATAAAAATAAGTCGGGTTTTCCTTCCTGACGCTATAACTCCAGAACGCACGAACCGATTTCCACGGTTTTGCATTCGTTGGAAATGTCTCGGGCTCCGTGAGGTTTATAGCATATAGGTTTATAGTAGCGAGGCCGAAGGCCGAGCTCTACGCGTACGAAGTAGCGGGATTCAGCTAGTCTACTATATAAAAATAAGTCGGGTTTTCCTTCCTGACGCTATAACTCCAGAACGCACGAACCGATTTCCACGGTTTTGCATTCGTTGGAAAGGTCTCGGGCTCCGTGAGGTTTATAGCATATAGGTTTATAGTAGCGAGGCCGAAGGCCGAACTCTACGCGTACGAAGTAGCGGGATTCAGCTAGTCTACTATATAAAAATAAGTCGGGTTTTCCTTCCTGACGCTATAACTCCAGAACGCACGAACCGATTTCCACGGTTTTGCATTCGTTGGAAAGGTCTCGGGCTCCGTGAGGTTTATAGTAGCGAGGCCGAAGGCCGAGCTCTACGCGTACGAAATAGCGGGATTCAGCTAGTGTGCGTATAAATTTTAGAGACAGACTATCTGTAGATGTGTAGACGAGCACGAATTTGTACGAGCGTAAATAAGTATCGGCTTCCAAAATCAAAGTACAGTACAGTACAGTATTTATATTTCACAAATTAGGATATTTTTTATAGATAATCAACTGAGTAACAGGCACTCAGCAGGCAGCGTCCACCTTAACAGGCACTCAGCAGGCAGCGTCCACCTTAACAGGCACTCAGCAGGCAGCGTCCACCTTAACAGGCACTCAGCAGGCAGCGTCCACCTTAACAGGCACTCAGCAGGCAGCGTCCACCTTAACAGGCACTCAGCAGGGAGCGTCCACCTTAACAGGCACTCAGCAGGCAGCGTCCACCTTAACAGGCACTCAGCAGGCAGCGTCCACCTTAACAGGCACTCAGCAGGCAGCGTCCACCTTAACAGGCACTCAGCAGGCAGCGTCCACCTTAACAGGCACTCAGCAGGCAGCGTCCACCTTAAACTTTAATTCCATGACGTAATTTTCCATGAAGCCGGCATTATATGGCAAAGTGGGGTTATATAAAGGGTTCTGATACCGAATGTCTTTGTGGTGTGAACCCTCAGACAATGGCGTCGATTCTGTCATACCACTCACTAAACTAAACCAATCTGACAGGACTAAAATTATCTGCCTCTCTTTTTCATTTAAATATGTGAGAGAATAATGGCAACAATTTTAGAGCTGTAAAATTTAGTTCAGTTTAGAGTACATCAGAATCGATGGCATTGTCACACTTGATGGACTGTGCAGCGTGACCTACAACCTGCACACTATATAGATGATCTGAATGAAGCCACGGAGAGTGCCATTGGGGTGGCAAAGTTTTGGTCTAAAAGCTTAATTTGAAAACAGAATTCACGAAACATCGACTCGAAATAAGAATAATTATTTAATCATTTTGGTTCTTCCATGCGTAAAATAACATATTTAAATCAGGGCACTAAACTTTACGCGGTTTAAAAAAAGAAGTAACGCAGGAGCAGGCTTTTGCTATAGTATAGGTAATACACGCTATAGGGAATCACCATTCCGTGCACTAAAGCTACTTCAAAAAGTAACTTTACAAGTAAAAAAATATTTCAATGAGCCGTAGGTATCTGCTTCTCTAAAGTTCGTAATTCGCGTTTGTTAAAATACTTTTATAAATTTTGTTCTGCCATCTCCGCGAAATGTTTAACTTTTTGCGTAACGCTCAATTTTTATAAACTCATTTATAGAAATGCGGACATTCGACTCTCGCAAAGAAAAAAAGTCCGAATTGAAAAAGTTTCCCCAGATATCTAATTCGAGTTTGGAACGACTTCTGGTTCTTTGTTTGATGCTTATTCCTTATTTACATACTTTGTATCTTGAATTTGGTAATTAATTTCGGACTTCAAAGAATTTGGGCCAATTTAAGTGGCGGAGGGACCTTTAGTAT
This sequence comes from Agriopis aurantiaria, assembly GCA_914767915.1. Taxonomy (NCBI): domain Eukaryota; kingdom Metazoa; phylum Arthropoda; class Insecta; order Lepidoptera; family Geometridae; genus Agriopis; species Agriopis aurantiaria. Next base: position 3,977,100 of record OU612003.1, read on the forward strand.
TTGACAGCTTTGAAGGTAGGGACTTGCTCGTTTTAATTTTGGTAAGTAATGAATTAATTTCAAGGGTATTTTCATTTTAACCGGCTTCAAAAAAGGAGGTGGTACTCAATTCGATTGTAATTTTTTTTGTTTGTTTACTCAGGACTCCTTCATTTATAAACCGAAAATATTTTTTTTACTTGAAATGAAATTTATTGATTTAGTTATACGTACATATATGCTTACTATCAGGCAGCCTGTCTGCTTGTTTGTCACACATGGCATTTAAAAAAGCAGTTTTTGTGTCGCAAGGGATGGGCTACTTGAGCAATGGTTCGGAGAGCCCAAAGTTAGAGACCCAGATCCGCTGTGTTTACTGTAACAAATTATCGGACGCGGCTGGCGGACGCGACATAAAGGTATCTAGATAATGAATGTACACTGAGCTGTGCAAACTATCGGACGTAAGACGTGGACGTAACCTTGGGCTGACCTTGAGCGTTCGGACGTCCGACAGAAATCTGACGCGCCGGATGTTTTTGTCAGCCGAAGCCACGTCTCAAAAGACTGTGCAGACTTATCAGTCGCGTCCATTAGCCGCGTCCGATTGTTTGTTTCCAGATTTATTTGTAACACTTTTCAGTGCGCGAGCGCATTAGAAAACATCTACTACGCCCACAATGCGACTCGAACAACGGTGTCTGGCATAGCCGAGTACCGGTCAGCGCTGACTCTGGACTGGCTGGCGGCTGAGGACACGAGGCAGCGTGAACTGGCTCTAGCCTTCGAGACCGAGGCGGCTCCATCGGTACAGGTAACCACAAAACTTACTAGCTTTCACGTAAGGTATAAATCAGACGCCAAAAACAAAACGAAGGACCAATTCTCCAAATGTCTAATTCTCAGAATGACCAATTCTCAAAACGGCCAACTGCTCATTTGGAAATACATACAAAGAATTGTATTGTTGATTCGAAATAAAAATACAAGAAGGAACATTTGGAAGTAAAAAATTGGATTTTTCAAAAAAAAAGTTTACCGTTTTGTTTTGATAACATGCGCTGGGTCAGCAATTCAGCATGTTGGATTAGAGCCCATCCCCCCTCTCTCTCTCTCTCTTAGAGATGGCTACATTTATGGGCGGGAGCGGTGGATGGCGGTAGATCCAAGTGGCGGGATCCACTTGGATCCACCGCCAGGCTCCACCAGTGCAAGCAATTCTTTTGTCCAACCACCAGTGGATCCATAGCATAGGTATTTTCTTTGCCTCTTAAATCCACCGATGCATCTAAAGATATATTTTTTTCCTAATGAATTCACCGATCACCACCTGGTTCCAATACCAGAGCCAAAGCAATTTTTTTCTGCTCTTTAATCCACCTGCTGAGGTATCAGAGTATAAACACAATATTAAGTTCTATATGTGTATTTCCAGTTCTGTGAACCTATTAAAAAAAAAAAAATTAAAAAAAATTTGTATGCCACTCCGATCAATCAGCGGTAGAACCAAAAAATGTTCGTGCGTCAGACAAGCGTAACAAATACCTACTTACGAGTCCTGTATTCCAGGTGATAGCCTCGGACTGCATCAGCTACCCGAAGCCTGCCTCAGGGAAGGTAGCCAGGCTAATGCTGGAACTACTGAAGTTAGTTTTAAATATACTGATCTCAGTGAATTTTACATATTTTGTTTACATAACATGGTTTCGGGTGGGACATGTGACGCGTATGCATCCCGAGTCCCGACCGATGGGCCAGGATTGTCACACAGGGGGTGCCTGATGCAGGAAGCAGTCAAGGAAGGCCTAAGAAACGCTGGCGTGACGAGCATGACTCATTCTGGAGAGGTTGGAAAGGGGTGGCAGAGGACCGGGATTTATGGAAGGAATGGTAAAGGACCTTTGTCCAGCAGTGGGACAAATAGATTAAAAAAAATATTAAACATAGAGATTATTAAGATATATAATTATTCGAGGATTCTCTTTTCTTTCTTTCTTTCTCAACAAAACATTATAGCTGAACAAAAAGCTTCAAATGTTCGTCAATGTTTTTCGCTCGCTCCTTTCTCTGTTTCTTTGTTTAGGAACCTAGAAGGCGACGAAGGCACTATAATCCCTGAGCTGATTCAAACCCTGGTCCGCGGGAAACTCCTCGTGGAGACTTCTATGCTGGAAGCGGAGCCGGACCTGGACTCCCTGGTGAATACTCCTGACGTGATGATGGGGGAGCCTCATACGACCTTCCCGAGGATCCTGGCAATGGTCTGGATGACCGCTACCGACCCAACGACGGTGAATAAGAATGGCTGGTGTCCTATCAATAAGGTAAGTAGGCAAACCCATATAAACCTCGTTGTATCTCAAAATTTATAGAAATCCCCAGAAAAGTTCTCGAGATTGCAAATATTAAAAAAAAAAAGCATTAAAATTAATCCCGGTTTTATTTGTGTATTTACATTTCGGGAAAGCATATGAATGCATAATTTTGTCAGATGTTTCGTTATCAAAACACGACACACGTAGACGACGTTAGACACGTGTTGCACTTCCTACGGCTATACAGGGTTATAAGGAAAGGGTATGCTAAGCCAAAAACCCTTGAATTTATACATTGTAACCATTATACCCTGAAAGTTTCAAAAGGAAAAGAGCATATTTTGATATTCATACAAAACTAAAAAAAAAAAAATCTGTTCTAAAATTGCACAACCCTAGCACGCGGTCTATCAGTACACGCACACTAGCACGCGCGGTTCGACACGCACACATCCCCAAGACGGGCGATGGGCGCCGCCCGCCCGCCCCGAAACTCCCCAGCGCCCGCGCTGCATCCCGCGACCGAAAACAAAATTGAACACACACCATTGCCTACTTGGAACCAAACCCACAAGTACCTAAAGCTTAATGATTTAATAATCTCTAAACTACTTACCTGGTCCATTCACAAGAACGGTTCGAAGTGGCGTCCTTGCATCTCGATGCAGAGGGCAGCGCGGCGACGAACTGCTTTTGTTGCCTTTGAGAGCATCCCTGGAGTAGTCCGTATGCTCTCAAAGGCGGACACAATTCGTGCACGCATGTCGTCCTCGCTGCTGCATTCATCCGCATGCACCATGCACTTCACGTGGCCCCATAAAAAAAAGTCCAGTGGAGTGAGGTCCGGAGAGCGAGGTGGCCAGGGAACCGGTCCTCCGCGGCCGATCCAGGTGGAGAATCTTTCATCCAGATATGCCCTGCAGTCGCGAGCATAATGAGCTGGTGCGCCGTCGTGCTGGAAGATCAGTCTGTAATACTCGGATAGAGGAAACTCTTCCAGCGAATCTTCTAGTTCCGTCCTTAAAAATCTTATGTAGTTTTCGGCACTAAGCCTACTCGGTAGAAATACCGGACCAATAAGGCGAGAGCCAACTATCCCCGCCCATACGTTGATGGCCCACCTTTGCTGGAAACTATTCTCTTTCGACACGTGGGGATTGTGATGAGCCCAGAAATGTTCATTGTGGATGTTTGCTATCCCGCCTCTCGTGAATGTGGACTCGTCCGTCCACAAAACTCTGTTCTCGAAACCGAGTTCATCGTCATTTAGCTGCTCCAGATACCAACGACAAAAATCTTCCCGAGGGGCGTAATCTCGCTGAAGAAGCTCCTGCGTGGGCTGTACGTGGTACGGGTGCTGGCCATCGCCACGGATTATCTTCCACGCGACCGGCTGAGAAATGCCAAAGGTAAGACCGGCACGGGTAGTGCTGCGTCTTGGGTCTTCCTGGAAGTATTCGAGCACACAGTCCTCCAGTGCTGTACGTGTTTGACTGGATGGTACAGGTCTTCCTTCCGAATGCGGCGCTCGAACAGAGCCCGTACTAAATAACCGATGGGTTAAATTACGAAAGCAGTGGTAAGAGGGTAACGCACGATTGGGAAAACGTTCTCCGTACAGTACCCGTGCTGCTGTCAGCACACCGTCACATTTTCCTACGCAAAGCATCATATTGTAATACTCCGCGTTGGAGTATTCTACCATTTTTAACTAAAACTATCACAAACACAACAAAACAAAGTAACGAAATAAATTAACAAGTAACAAAAGAAATTAACAAATAACAAAAGTAATCGCAAAAAAACCCGTTAACAAAAGCTGTCGATATACGCACTAATCGGTAGCCAGCAACAGACTGCATTCCTAAATAATCTAATTAAACAAAATACAAATTGATGAGCAGGTGAGTAGATTTTCCCGGTAGTTTCTCTCTTTCTTTCCAAAAAATGCCGCCCGCCCGCCAAAGACCGGCTTTCTTTTGCGGCTTTTTTAAACCGCAAGATACCAGACTGCTTTGGGGTGCAGCCGGGTTATGTGGGATTATACCCACTAAAGCCCCCCACCCCCCGGTGGCCTGCCTTGGTGCTTGACCGAGGGCTCCGGGATCTCCAAGGGAACGCACCGGAGCCCTCAGCACCGCGCTTCAGATCCTCTCGGGACAGCTACAAGCTGTCCTGAGACGCTTCCGCCTGCCACAACGTCAGCCATTCGACGTTGTCGTCCTTCCCAGGCACGTTTATGCAGGTGGTTAGAACCTCACCGCTAGCTAGCCCCGAACCCAGAAGTCCCCTTTTAGTAAGCACTTTCTAAAGGCAGGGGATACCGATGCCGTATTCTAATCCCCCGCCATCAGGGCAAGTCATGAGGCCACCTAAGGGCCTCCATCTATGCATACATCCTAGATTAATGAAACACCCACAACAACCGCGTCTTACATTAACGTCAGCTGATAGACTGTCTGATTCTGATAGATAGAATAAGCAATCGAGATTTACATATACATGTTATCTAAGTCATGGCATCACTCCAACGCGCAAAGCTCAAACATTGTCTTATCTGTACATCTTTTATTCTTTAATTGGGATTTTGCACACACGTGCGTATGCCCATATGTGTGCGTTTTATAACAATAAAGATGTACGTGTGCTCATCTGAGTGTCCCAGTACAGTGCGAAACAGTTGCCCAACTTACGACAAAAAAACTAATTACTATTTTTTATTATGCCAGACTGGCAGATTAGGCATTTGAACATCGGATCGCCTGATAGTAGGTAAGCGACACAGTAACGGAAGTTTGTAGCAAGCCTAGTCTGGAATGGGAACTGGCTCTAAAGTGAGGCTGCTCAAACACTGTTAGGTGCTTGGTGACAGATTAGTAACTTGAGTCAGGCGAGCAGTAGTAGAAAGTATCCTATCATGATGCTATGGTTTCCTCACGGTGTTTTCGTTCACCGAAAGCTCAAGTGGAAGTGGATCGCATAACCAACTGAGCTATCATTTCTTCAAAATGTTCATGAGTTCTCTTGTTACTTTTGTTTTTTTTTATTTCTCTTTTTTTTATTATTTTTTTCTCGTTCAATCTTATCGATTGATATCTGATCTTATCTTGGATTTTTTTTAGTCTGAGTTTATGTGAGTCCTGGAATCAAAGGGGTCTTGGGGTATTTAAGTGACTCGTGCGAAATAAATACAGTCATCGTTGAGACAGCGGCGGCGCGGCGCGGCGACATGTACCTACTCTGCTCCGACAGCAAAGTTGGGTTACTGCACTGCATTGTTTCTACATTTTGAGGAGTTTCGTGACCATTGACCTTTAGATCAGCTGATGCTAGGGTTGAACACGTAGTTTTTTCACGAGATCTTTGAAAGGCTGTATCTCAAAAACGATTAGGTTTTCCGGAAAACTGCCTGAACAAAAGTTGTTCAGAATGATGAGTACTTTAACGGGTTTTTGGCTTAGCATACCCTTTCCTTATAACCCTGTATAGAGACCGACTGAAACGAAATGAGAGCCGGCGCTCAGTTTTTTATCTTCAAAAATGCGGCTCTACTGGTCCTGTCCATTCAATTTATTTTGGTCGAAGACTGAGGGTTCCAAATATGTGAGCAATTCTCGATGATGATGATATTTATCGGGTATTTGTCGACAGGTAGCGAAATACCTGGCGATGACGAGTTCGCCGCAGATCGCGCGTCACATGCGCAACCTCGACCCGGTGATAGCTCGCGCGCGCTTCATCCTGGAGGAGTTCATTCAGCACGTCACCCCCAACATGTACGATAAGAAGAACCACCAGGTCGTCAGGGTTTGTTTTTTGATTGTTAAAAAGGCTGGCGCTGGAAAGTGTCTAAGAAGTTCCCCACTTGCCCGTTTTCTCGTACCACGAACAAGGCGACGCCTTTTTTGTTTTTTATTCATTTATTTCATAAATATACACATAATTGATCGAAATTAGTATCGAAAAACTAAGCTGTTTGTATCGATCCTTAAAATCCTATTACAAAATGAACCGTTTAATTTTAAGTATTTGTATTTTCGGGCATAAAGCGAATAAATGAAGCCGTAATTTTCAAAATAAATATAAAATAAGTAAACCATAACATGAAAATGTTTAATTTAATTTGAACAGTAGTTAGTTTTTTAAACAGTAATTTAACGAAATCCATTCTCAAACTATCCCTCCTAAAGTTTTACGAAAAACTACTTATGTAAATAATTGCAGGTTTTTTTTTAATGCCTTATGTGGCAAACAAGCAGACGGGCTGCCTGATGGTAAGCAGTCACCGTCGCCTATGGATACTTGTAACACCAGAGGCATCACAAATACGTTGCCGACCCATAGGACTCGATTAACTCGCCTTTTGAAGAACCCCATGTTGTAGCTTCTCGGAATCACCGTGGAAGGTAGCTCATAGCATCAAATGGATATGTTGAGTTTTACCATAATCTGAAGCCGCTACATTCAATAAAAAATACAGATATATTTAATACAGCAACTGAATTTTCTACAGATCTTATTACTCGTAGTTGTAAGAAAAATTATACTAAAAATCCAGCTTTCGATGCTTTTTTCGTCAAAAAATGTGATAGGACCCTTAACTAAGGAACACCAATCTAAGCAGTCTTAAGCATAGGTAATCTTCTGTTTCACCAATACATTTTTAATCATCATCATCATCATAAAGAAATGGTGTTTGGGCCATATCCACCACGCTGGCCCAGTTGCGGGTTGGTAGATTCACATACGTCATTTAATTTCTTCTCCGTATGTATGCAGGTTTCCTCACGATGTTTTCCTTCACTGAAAAGCCAGTGGTATGAAAATCCGTACATAAACTCCAAAGAGCTCATTGGTACATTTTTAATAGGAGACTCTTATGCTAAGAGTCGCCAAATTTTTTAACAGTTAGCTGTCTATGGTTTTGTTGTGAGTGAGTGAGTGCGATGATGTAAGTGAGAGAGCGCAGCGCTAAGTTGCTTATCCAAGAAAACAAGGTCTGCCACTCTGGGAGTGTTACCGCAATGACGTCACTGTCCAGTTGCCACTTTATTGTAACAAACACAGATACTAGGAAACAACTTTTTTAATAATCTATTAAATAAAATACAAAAAGCATTTCAATTGTCATTTGGTTTGTCCGCTCAAGCAAGTTAAGCACGAATTGAATATATTATACACAATTTTATCAAAACCACATTGATTATTGCCTAACGTCACTAGTTATCACCTAAAATTAAGTTAAACTTTGGCGAAACGTTTTTTTGGCCTAGGCAACTCCTAAATATTTAGGCATCTGATTTGGGCAACACCTAGGGTTAATGAAAACGGGCATAAGTGTCTAAGTTCCCGCTCTTTGAGTCCAAGTTCCTGCTTGTGTCGTTTACAATCATCTTACAATACTCCTTGTTTTTACAGACGACAGCTGTACATGAACATCACCAAGGCAGCCGTACAAGCTTCCAAATTCATGTGAGACCTAAGGTAGACATTCATCATTATCACCTTTGTCTACCTACCTAGGTACCTACCTTCTTTGGTATTCTATTGCGAGCGCCATTTGTTCCATTCTAAGGACATACGTAACCATGTACCAACCCAACAGGGGGACGCTCCCAGGAGAGTGTGGGTAGGCTATTTTCTCAACGGGGGGCAGTTGGGGGAAACGTTGCTATCCAAACAAAATCCTGTCTACGCCCGAGTTCCGGTCTACGCAAGTGTCATCCGCTGTAACGTTTTCCTGCCGCCTTAGCTTTGTAGTCTGCATTGTAGCCCTAGCACTAAAACTAAGGCTTACATGGAAACTAAATAAGGGGACTGCCACAATTCCAAAAACATTCTTAAACGTACATTGCATGTGGTCTCGCTCTCTCATTAGCAGAGAGAGCGAGACAAAGCTCAATGTAAGATTAATATAAGAATGTTGTGGTGTGGTACTCCCCCAGTTTTCATCATGATAATATTATGAATGCAAAATTGTTTGTTTGTTTCTCTTTTACGCAGCAAGAGAGCAACGTGATCTTTTACATAGAAATAGTTAGAGGGCCGGAGAGTGACATAGTTGTTTTGATCCCTTGTTTTGGTAAGTAGGTCCATGGGCCTTATTATGATTCTTTGATCGGGATCGAGATTGCATGCCGTCCCGTTCGTATCTATTTACTCGCACCACGCGCGTAAGTGAGATGGCACGCGATCGCGATCACGATCCGAATCATCCATAATAAGGTAGCATATATGAATATACTCACAAAACTTAACTGTCCTTCAGGGCAACAAATCTATTCATCAATGGTGTAGTAAAAAAATATTTTTTGCCAACCACGCCCCTGGGGGTTTCGTTTGGTAGTGTCGTTAACAAAGAACGAAAAATCTTGCGTATTTTTTTTATTACAACCTTTTTCAGATGCGTCAAAATTGGAAAAAGAGCACAACGGCGCCGACAGTGAAGCCTGTAATAACCTCGGCTCTCAGTGCGATCAATTACGATGACAACCATCATATCCTAATCAACAGTCCCATTTTAGAAGACGAGGAAATGAAAAGTGCATCAGAAGTGGTGCAGCTCTCAGTGTGTCTGTTGCTTTACGATTGGGCTGTGATAACACTGTCTTAAGGGCCAGCGCTCATACAGACGGCGGGCACGGCAAAGATTTTTTTTTCGTTGACAAATGATTTTTCAATCCTATTTCAATTAATTAAGCACTGACATTCATTTATTTCAACACGAATAGACCGAAACGTCTCACGTGATGCCGCGGCACGCCTTGGCCAGCCGCTGCATCACGCGAGACGCATAGGTAACTTCATGTCGTTAAACAAGGTTGAATTTAGCTTCGTCACGTGGGAGGCCAGTGGATCCTTCGGCATCCATCGGCATTCTACGGCATGCTGAAGCGTGTTGTGCCGCACCGTCCCGCGCCTTGCCGTATATGTGCGGGGGATGCTCGGGATCCTGCGGCATTCTACGGCATGCCGAAGCGTGTCGTGCTGCTCCATCCCGTGCCTCGCCGTCTGTGCGCCGGCCCTAAGAAACCTTGAACAGAATAGGTCGCTCTCTATCCTCAGGTTTCAGGAAGAAATCGCGATCTATAACGATAGATAGGCCGGGTATTACGATTGTTTTTAAACAGTTGTATAATCTTTTATTTATGTAGGTACCTACCTAATGGCTAGTGTAAACAATTCGAGAGTACATCTATCTACCTACAGTCCCTTACAGTTCTTATGGATATACTTTTTATTGCTCGCTCTTGACTACATGCTTAAAAACTAGCGTAACCACCGGCTGTCTTGCGATGAAAGCGATGACTTCCACGATTTGATCAAAGAAATGAAAGGACCTTTCCAGCTTTAGCGGGTAAAGTATTAATGGGCGCCCAGTTATAGTGACGTGGCAGCATAATAGATGTTTCTGTAGGTACTTTTTTAATTTTGCTATGATGGTACTGGGGCCTTGCGACTACCTGTTGCTATTCTGTTTAGATGATTACGAAAAGTTGCGCGATCCCAAACCGTATCTCGGCCTGGTTCGCATGATTTTTCATACTGCGCTGTTACGAGCCCGCGCTTAGAGGTAGCCCCCTATTTTTTTATTTTTTTTTAAGATTGGGCCTTCTTTGCCCAATAACCTTGTCTTGGTGCCAGTCTGTCTTTTTTGTGTGTTGTTTTTTGAGTAATTTTGTTGTAATTAGTGATTAAAGTTTCTGTTTATTTTCGTAAGTAAATAATACAATTATACATTTTAACTGCAGGTTTCTTTCTTGATTCTAACTAAACCATGACTAAATTAAATTGCCCATCTAAAAAAAACTGTCTGCGCTTAAAAGCGACGTTATCACGTTATATTGGCAAATGTATTCTTTGGCCAAGGTCATGGACGTATATTAATGGGGGGGGGGGGGGGGTTATAATATAGGGGTTACATTCCCTTAGCATAAAACGAAAAAAACGCGGAATATTAGACAGCTGGTATAGATAATCTGTGCCACAAAATAATATATGTTCTTTGCTGTAACAACGAAATATAGGTATGCGAGAAAGGGGCTTAGAATTCTGCTTTTTTTCTGCGTGAACTCCGGGCAAAATATTTGTAAATTATTACGTTTAAAATCTATTGAACCAAAGTTAATAAATGTTTCGTAGGACCACCTCGAAAACTTCTCTATTTACATAATAAAAAAAGGATCACTTAAATTGTGTCACACATATCAGAGTAAAATACAGGCCGAAATAAAGACAACATTAATTAAAAATATTTTTTTTATTTTATAAAATTAACGCTTACTGTAAAAGGACTCGGCTTCTCATAAATATTACCATAATTTCCATAAACATTCATACACTTTATGACTAAAAATGGATTTCATATAAATATATCAAAATACAATTCCTCTATATACTTAAAGGTTTTATATTATTTAATGATTCTATACAATTTATACAAAACTTATACAAAACAGTCTATTATGAGTACCTATACAAATGATATAGAAAAATAAATTGTTTGTATAAGTTAACGAGCAGTTACAGAAGGGCGATTACGCTTTACAGTCGCATTGAGATTGATTGAAATTGCGATCGAATATCCAAATTATTCATTTTTTTTTTTTTTATTATTATTATTAAAATAGATGGAATAGAAGGTTTGGCGCCAACATAAAAAAAAACATCTTGCTTCATTGCATTGTTTTCCTAAACTTAATATTTTCGAGTGTTAATGTATAATAACGGTGGATTATTATTTATTGTGTAAGAAAGATATATAACGCGGTGAAACATTATTTTCGTGATGTTTCCAAAACTCCTTAGAAGCCTCTAGTAAGGACTCCGCCGCTTTACTAGGCATGACTTTGACTTGACTGTGACCTAGTTTGCTTGACTCTGACAATGACATTACTTGTTTGACATAATACTTGACACTGGGAAATGCACAAAACGTGCGATGCCAAAATGGATGTACGCGATGCAATCTTACAGTCAAACGAAACGCGATTGAATTTTGACGTAAAGCATAATCGCGACCGCATTGTTTGTACAGCAATAATTTTATTTACATTAGATGGCTAAGTTAAACAAAATCTCAGACAGTAAGGACACGATGTTTTGTGAAAATGTGACACTGATCGACTCAAATTATGAAAAATCAACGTAAACTAACAATAAAACTACAAATTTAAACTTAAAAACGTTGATGATCAAAAAATGGCCTCCTTCATATCCATATGCTCATTGTTTTTAACCCGTTTTTATTAATTTTACTGTAACTAAAGAACTATGTAAACAAATTTTTGAAGTGCGTTCTAACTACTGAGGGGTCATCCATTAATCACGTGATGTTTTTTAGCAACTTTTACCCTCCCCCCCCCCCCTTTTTGTTTGGAAGCCGACTTGATCGATAATATTTTTATATTGGCATCGATTCTGATGTACCCTAAACTAAACTAAATTTGACAGCTCTAAAATTGTTGCCATCCTTCTCTCACATATTAAAGTGAAAAGAGTGGCAGATAATTTTAGTCCTGTCAGATTGGTTAAGTTTAGTGTCCATTTTGGCATCGCACGTTTTGTGCATTTCCCAGTGTCAAGTATTATGTCAAACAAGTAATGTCATTGTCAGAGTCAAGCAAACTAGGTCACAGTGGTATGACAGAATCGACGCCATTAGCTATGATTCAAGAAAATCTGTTCAGCCATTTGAAGATTATCACCATTTTTAAAGGTTTTTTTTAATTTTCTAGTTACAAGTTTTGGTGGCTTTGGCCTACTTCCTGGTCCTATTTTCACTTAAAAGTTTACTCTAGCCACAGTTTTTTCACTCGCACTTTTCAACATATTTATTGATAAACAATTATGGCCAACTTAAAAGCGTTACTCATGTTAATCTATGATTAAAACTGCTCTGTCTCATGTTCGCGTGTGACCATTACCGCCAGCGAGACATTGAGAGAGCAATTCTAAGAATAGATTAAATTGAGTAACGTTTTTAATTTAGGCCCTTGACTGATGAGTTTAGTAAAGTTTGGGTTAGACAGAGTTCTATTTACATGCCGTTGTAAGCCGGGCCGCCACCTCCTTCCGGTACAACCCAGTTGATGTTCTGTGACGGATCTTTAATGTCACAAGTTTTACCTGAAAACAGATGATGATGATAATAATGAAGAAAAAAAAGCAAATCGTTTGTCTGCTTCCGTGGTTAGCTTAAAATTATAAAATGGTGTCATATCAAAATTAAATGCATCAATAAAAAAATAAAAATAAAAAAAAAAAAAACATCACTTAAGTTAATCAATGCTTAAAATTGCTCTGTCCCATTTTCACATGTGATAATTTCCTTCAGCGAAAAGTAGACAGCAGTTTTAAGCATTGTTTAACTTAAGGAAGGTTTCTAAGTAAGGCCATATATGTTTATCTAGGAAACCGTAAAGACCGAAACTTGAAACTCGATTAAAAAAAAAAAAAACTGATATGCAGTTACCTCCCTGTTTTTTATTTTTTATTTATTCAAATACCTTTTTACTATCTTCGACTAAAATAAAAGGAATGGACGGGCCCTAACCATTGAAATTGCTCAGTAAAAACGAGTCAAAACCGTCGGACATATACTTCAACACCTAATTATAAAAATGTACAGTATATTTGTTACAAAAAATAGATCCCGGTTTTATTTGTGTATTTACATTACTGGAAAGCATATGAATGGATAATTTTGTCAGATGTTTCGTTATCGCGTAACAATAGACACGTGTTGCACTTCCTACGGCTAGAGACCGACTGAAACGAAATGATAGCCGACGCTCATTTTGGTATCTTCCAAAATGCGCTGCTACTGGGCCTGTCCATTCGTTTTATTTTGGTCGAAGTTTACTATACGATTTCTATGATATCATAATATACAGATTTCATAATTATGGAGGGAACCGTAAGATACATTTTACATTACAGCTATACTTTTCAAAAATATGTAAGAAACCTTAAAAATAGAAGTGGCGAAACGCACGACTGTGTGTAAGCGCCTTGGTTTTGCTGCACTAAATACGACTTTAATACAATATATTACGCCTAATGATCATCTGTAGTAACAAGCGTTGCTTAAAAGTGGAAAAACTCGCCTTAATAATACTAAGTACTTACAGTGTATGCAGTTTTGTGCGTTGATTTGCAGTCTTTGTCCATCACCACTCTCCATTGGCACGTATTCATACACACCTGGAACAAGATTTTAGTACATTAACTTTTAGGTTATAGCGTTTTAGTCTGGCATTGTTGATTCGTGTTCTTTTTAGCGTTTTAGTCTGGGATTGTTGATTCGTGTACTTTTTTGCGTTTTATCTGGCATTGTTGATTCGTGTTCTTTTTAGCGTTTTAGTCTGGCATTGTTGATTCGTGTACTTTTTAGCGTTTTATCTGGCATTGTTGATTCGTGTACTTTTTAGCGTTTTAGTCTGGCATTGTTGATTCGTGTTCTTTTTAGCGTTTTATCTGGCATTGTTGATTCGTGTGCTTTTTAGCGTTTTATCTGGCATTGTTGATTCGTGTACTTTTTAGCGTTTTAGTCTGGCATTGTTGATTCGTGTTCTTTTTAGCGTTTTATCAGGCATTGTTGATTCGTGTGCTTTTTAGCGTTTTATCTGGCATTGTTGATTCGTGTACTTTTTAGCGTTTTATCTGGCATTGTTGATTCATGTTCTTTTTAGCGTATGTACTTTTTAGCGTTTAAGTCTGGCATTGTTGATTCGTGTTCTTTTTAGCGTTTTAGTCTGGCATTGTTGATTTGTGTACTTTTTAGCGTTTTAGTCTGGCATTGTTGATTCGTGTACTTTTTAGCGTTTTATCTGGCATTGTTGATTCTTGTTTTTTAAGCGTTTTAGTCTGGCATTGATGGTTTGAGTACTTTTTTGCGTTTTAGTCTGGCATTGTTGGTTTGAGTACTATTTAGCGGTTTAGTCTGGCATTGTTGATTCGTGTACTTTTCAGCGTTTTAGTCTGGCATTGTTGATTCGTGCACTTTTTAGCGTTTTAGTCTGGCATTGTTGATTCGTGTATTTTTTAGCGGTTTAATCTGGCATTGTTGATTCGTGTACTTTTTAGCGGTTTAGTCTAGCATTGTTTATTAGTCAATTTTTTTTGTGTTTTAGCCCGCAATTGTTTATTCGTCTAATTTTAGCGTTTTAGTCTGGCATCATTAATTCGTCTACTTTTTAGCGTATTGATTCTTCGTCCACTTTTAAGCGTTTCATTATGGTTCGGACAGTTATGAATGCTGACTCAAACTCATGTATTACTTAATTAATGAAAATGTCGAATGAATGAATTAATTAATGTCGTATATTTTTAGCAAATTTAAAAACTTGTCTTTTGTCTATTGTCTAAATTTCAAGCATTTGAATAACGAAAATTTTGTGAACGGGTGAACTTTTAACTGTGTGGACGTGTTTCTTATTCGTGGCTACCCCAACCATCTCGAACACCAATACATCCAGTGGCGGAGCTACCGGAGGGCTAGGTGGTGCATTGCCCTCAAGCTCAGGGGGCCCTGGGGCCCTGACCAGAAAACCTCAAGAACTTGCGAAAATTTCTCTCACCTTCAGAATATAAATAACAGGTCGTAACACGACTTTAATCATGGCACAAACATGTATTATGTGGAGTTTTGACGCCAGCGTGGAAAAAACATGTCGGCTCGTTGTATTATTTTCCTAAACTTGTGTATTTTCGAGTGTTAATGTGTAATAATGGTAGATTATTATTTATTGAGTGCTGTGAATGAATAGTGAGAACTTACCCGCTGGACAGAACCTAGCCTCAGGTCCGTCGTAGATGTTGAGGTTCGTCGTAACGGGTACGGTGTCGTCTTTTAACGTGAGGTGGGCAGGCTGGTCCGCTTCGTGGTTCGTACCTGAAATAACATTACAGGGGGTCTAGACAAGAGCCACTTTCTGTTAGCGTTAACGCCTGCGGAAAGGTGAAATTGTATGAAAATGACATTAGCTTGAGATAATTTCTCTCAACCTAATGTCATTGTCAATGTAATTTTTATACAATTTCACCTTTCCGCAGGCGTTAACGCTAACAGAAAATGGGTCTTGTTTAGACCCCCAGTTTATTTAAGACTTTATTTAGGTGTAGTTTGATAATCGTCTGGTAAATATTGCTCTACCCGCATTTTTTTATTATGTAAGGTGCGTTCGGATAGCCCCTTGGTGGCAAAAATAACTGTTTCAAACGCCAATAATGATCACATGTAGCGTTCGTTTTGGGAATGTGTGTGCAAAAGTGGCATTATTAACTGTTTTCGCTCGCCGTTCGGATAGGTCGAAAACAGCTAAAAATGCCATCGTAATCTGCCACTTTTGACCCACCTCGCGACATGGGATCGTTGTGATCGTTTTTTGACATTAAGATTTTAACGTTTGTTTTTCGCGGTGTTTTGGTGTTTTGTTTGCGCGCGACTGTCAGTTTCTCGTTTTACAACAAATCTACGGTCAACTACGGATTGTATTCTCTTTGAACTACTGTGTTTGACGTCATCGCTGGTGACTAGCGTTCGTTTAGGATAGGGATCAAAAGTGGCAAAAATTGCAAATTTCTCAAACCGAACGCTTTACATCAACGCCAATTTTGACAATGCTAAAAATGCCATCATAGCCTATCCGAACGCACCTTTAATAGGATTTGTCTGACCTCCTCGCCTGATGTTAAGCGATGATTCGGTCTACGAAGGAGCACGCTTGCCTAGAAGAAACCGACTCGCTCGCGATTTCGTTCCGAATCACGCCAATGGAATGACGGCGTAAATATTATTTTTCGTGCCGTGTTGACGTCAATGGCGCTTTTGGCTTTGATTCGGAACGCGCCGTTATTAGAGATGTTGTATAGCTTATTTGTTACATAATAAATAGTTCCAACTACTACAAAATATTCATCTCTGAGGTCAACCTTTAGGCCGCTCAGGCCTCTGACATGAACTAACAGAACAAAATATAGAATAAAACATACCCGTCAATGCAACAGATGATAGTAAGTCAAACGTGATGACTCCGTCTGGTTTGGGGTACTCGATGGGCGTGCATTCCTTTGCAGGCTTCAGTCTTGCGTGATCCGCGCCTGGAAAATTACGTATAGGTTTTATTTGTGCTTGGGGCCTTACGGCTATCTGTTTTAAGCGATTCTGCATTGCAAGTGCCGTTCTTTATCGAACGTCAAATTCGATAAAATGCCATAGAATCGATCATGGCGAGTACTGATCAAACGGCATTTTATCGAATTTGTCGATCTCAAACCACTAAATGTCTTAGCCAACCTATCGTTTTAATTCTACCACTTTAAATTTCGTTTTAGGGTTCCGTACACAAAGGGTAAAAACGGGACCCTATTACTAAGCGTACGATGTCTGTCTGTCTGTCCATCCTACCTTTAAATCTTTAGAATCGTAATAGTTGAAATTTTCACAGAACATGCAATGTTACGGCGGATTATCAAAAAAAATAAAAAAATAAGGCGAAATGGAACCCCATACAACAAACGTATTTTTAAAGTATTTTTGTATTAGCTCTAATGTAAAAACGGTAATACGTACAAGCGTCAAACTTGGCATGATTATAGTACACACTCTAAAGTAAAACAACAAATAATATTTAATGGCCAAGTGTGAGTTAGTGACAAATTTCTGTTCATTACCAAGTTAAGCAACGCACTTTGCTATTTAGATGACCCTATCATTCGTCTCACAAAATCAAAATGCCACATTTTACTAATATAAAGTCGGTTTTTTTAATTGATAATTATTGTATTTTGTGGTGGTACGGAACCCTAAGAGAACGAACCCGTCTCACACTTGGCCGGTTTTATATTTTAATTCGTGTCTTTGTAGCAAAACTATAATGTTAGTATAGTAGTTACCTCCATGGCTGAGCGTCCAGGGTTCTTTCCCGCGCACTATGGTACTGAACCCAGAGTACAACACGCCTCCATACAGCCCCAGCGATGTATGGAACGATGGACGGCAGTTACGTACTTCCTGTAGCACAAAGTAAACATTCAATGATTGGATTATTAGTTATTTGCGCTCTTTTAATCTACTTTATGATCCTACAAAGTTTTATCAACGGGCAAATTCGAAAAATCACCAATATCACCTCACGTAATTAATGGACGCCCCCTTATTAGCAAATTATCAATAACCCTGTACGACGACCTACCTTCAGTTCCTTGTAAACGTACGAGTTGTTGAGCTTCTCTTCGTATAGAGTAGGCGTGACTCCCTGGTCGTGAGTGGCCTCTCCAGATATTATGTACTCCATGGCAGATTCAGCTGCCAACATGCCTGGAATCATACAATTTTAATATTATTTCCACATTATACAGGTTATAAGGAAAGGGTATATATAACTATAACTTTTAATAGGAGACCAACCCTGAAATCGGATCCTGGCTTGGGGATCGCAGTACATTCACCGTGTACTGATAGGACACCGCTGCCCATCCTCCGGTGGTTCAGGGGGTCTAGACAAGAGCCACACACTGTTAGCGTTCACGCCTGCGGAAACATGAAATTGTATGAAAATGACATTAGCTTCAGATAATTTATCTCATGCTAATGTCATTGTCAATGTCATTTTCATACAATTTCATCTTTCCGCAGGCGTGAACGCTAACAGTGTGTGGCTCTTGTCTAAACCCCCAGGTCGCAGTTTTAGGACATACCCGGGTCCATCATCATCATCATCATCGGCCCTGAATGACCCACTGCTGGGTCATAGTGGTATAGGTCATGGTGGTATAGATATCCCTTTGTTTATGCCACTCTCCCCGGTCTCTCTCTAGTCGTAACCACTCGTTCCCGATAGTTGATGTCGTCAGTCCACTTCATGCTCGTTCGCCTGGGTTCCGCCAACCTAGTCTCGGCCACCACGCGGTTACTGCTGTACACCACCTTCCATCATTACGTCTGGCCATGTGTCCTGCCCAGTTCCTCTTAAGTTCCTTCGCCCTTTTATACTGTATAGTAAAAAAAATATTATTGGACTGACCACTCTTCCGCAAAAAAAAGAAACCGCAGGGAAACGCTAGATGGAGGCCGCTTCCAACCGGCTCTTTTGAAGATCGATGGGGGAGGCTTGTGTCCAGCAGTGGACGTCCTATGGCTGAAATGATGATGACGAGTACTGACCGCTCTTCATGGCGTTATGCGTGCCCTTGATGCGCGGCACGTTGAGGAAGCCAGCCGTGTCTCCGACCAGCACTCCGCCAGGGAAGGCCACCCGAGGCAAGCATTGCCACCCGCCCTCCACTAATGCACGAGCGCCGTACGCGATGCGAGTACCACCTGTCAACAAGAAAATGTCATTGTATAAGGTTGCCCGGAAGCAATCGCTTATAGCGATAACGCCGCCAATTGTTTCACTAGTATATAATCTTTGCTAGTATTAACTTGTTTTTGTCTTATGTATGTAGATATATAGAAACTCGTTATTGTGTACACCAGAAATAAAAATTACAAACTGATTTTCTTTCGAGTCCTAGATTACTATTTTGCTTCCAAATTAAGTTTTTAGACAAAAAAATTGCCTCTCCGTGCCCTCTCCGTGGACTACCAGATAGAAAACACTTAAGAGCTAGTGCCACAAGTGGCGGCCTTATCGCTCGGTCTCTTCCAGACAACCATTGGCAGGTATGTAATTTCTGGTGTGAACATTAAAGAGTTAATCTATTGTTTTTTATTACATACTAGCGGTCCGGCCCGGCTCCGCACGGGTATAGTTATATACTCTACCTATTAAAACAGCCTATATTAATCAGTGATAATGAAGCATTCAAATGGTGAAAGAATTTTTAAAATCGGTCTTTCACTTTTTGAGCCAATTCGTTTACAAACATACATACAAATCTTTCCTCTTTATAATATTAGTGTTGATAGTATAGATGTACACACACGATAAAACAGCTTAAAAACCAGTGGAACAATCGGCGGCAATACTCATTTGAACAAATTTGTTTTCCTAACGGTAGTAAATAAATATAAGATTGTAATTTTTTTAAATGTGATGACGTCACCATCGGCGTTGTTCAACTTCAACTCTTATTAAATGGCCTCTTTTGTGGCTTATATTAGTTCGTGTAAAAAAAACTGTCAATCAATCAATTTTCATTCAATCAATTTTCATCTGTCAATGTCATTAGTTGCACAGTGGTTTGGCTTTATTGTTTGTGTAAACCACAGATATACACAACCAGATCGGCAATATATTTTAGTGAAAGAGACAACTTGATATGGCTCAGCACAAGTACGAAAAGGATATAAATAGATTTTGTTGTCCTTATCGGCGTGACCTGTTTTTGGTACCTCAAGTGTCAAAATCTGTAATAATCAGTGACAAACAAAACGGGTCTGAATTATATTTATTGCCTTTTTTTGGTGATTAAATGTGATAAATGCGTGTTTCCTCTGAGAAATAATTGTAAAAGATATTTTACAATGGTTGGTTGTAGCATTTTGGGCTGCAAGAAGCGCAGTGAGCGAAAATACGATGAAATATCATTTCACACGTAAGTAAACATATAAAGCTTGTAACGATCACCTAAATAAATTCAGGATATCAATTCGCAAATATTTTATTCATAATTAGTCAGTTTTTAGGTCGATTAGTGGTCTAATTCTATGAATTTTATCAAATGTTCACTTAGAAAATAAATTATGAATGTTGCCAGTTTATGAAAGAAATTACCCACCGCAACTAACATAAATTATTCGTTCTGCAGGTTTCCAACTGATCCTGTCACATTGCTGAAAAAAGCTGGCACATTGCAAGAAGTGCAAAATACCGACCCTTTTATGCCCATATGAATATGGTGAATGTTAATATTAAATATATATTAATGAGGCCACAGTTATGAAGCTGGAAAAGCAAAAGGCGATTTCGGCGAACCGATTCAAAAAGCTACGCGCTGTTCGTGAAATTTGTACTGTAAACATTAAAGAGTCTATTTATCTAATTATTTGGAATGTTATACATAATTCCATTCATGAAAAAACTAAACTGACCAAGCGCGAGTCGGGCTCGCGCGCTGAGAGTTCTTTACAATCACAAAATACAAAAAGTTGTGCAAAAAGACAACATCATGCCCAGGCTGTCACCCATCCAAGTACCGACCGCGCCCGACGTTGCTTAGCTTAGTGGTAAACAGAAATTTGTCACTGACTCGCACTTGGCCAGTGTTTATTATTTGTTGTTTTACTTATGTTCACTATAATCAGCTAAATTTGACGCTTGTACGGATTACCGTTTTTACACTAGAACAAATCCAAAAATACGTTTAACGTTTGTTGCATAGGGGCCCTTCCTTTGCCCTTCCGTTTTAACTCTTTGACTTTTTTATTATTTTTTATTAATCATAAAAAATCATGCTATGGTTACTTTACAACCCTTTATCTAGTACTATATTCTAATCCTAACAAATAATTATAATAAAAACGCAAGTAAGTTTGTAACTTTCTGTCTGTTTTTTTACAAGGAAACGGCTAAGTCATGGTATAATAATATACTCCGCCAGGTATAGCAATTCGAGAAAAAATGTTTACGTAGGCGTCCCGCAATGATGTCATGATGTCAATTTACAACAGGTTCGAGAGAGATGACGATACACCACGTAACAGCTGATTGAATAAAGTGGCAACTGGACAGTGACGTCATTGCGGGACCACTCCCAGATTGCTAGACCTTGTTTTCTTAGATCATGGGCTAAGTCAAATTTTGTCAGGACGATAGGGTGTGTCATGAGGACAGACAACGTACTTTTCTTCCCAGAACATCGCAGGTAGCCCCGCGGGTTGCAGCAGATAGTGTATAAAATATAAATATTTAAAAGGTAGTATTGTTTCCAAAGTACTCATTGAAGATTCACACCCATCATAGTAGGTAAATTACCCTAACTTATAGCAAATCATTTTAATGTGGCAACACACCTTGTTGAAGCGAGAGGCACTGAGCTAGCCACGTTCATTGAAAATCTATAGGTAGTAGATCTGTGGTGTAAACGGTTAAGACAAACTTTAACATAACGCCGACGCTGACGTCATATATTCGTAAAATATTAGTCATCGGCGCCTATTTTTTAATAAAAAATTTAGTATAGTGATCAGTTAGTCTATTGATCGAAATTGTTTTGTATTTACAATCTATAAAAAAATATGAACATGCCCCATTATTTAAATTGATTTATTTTATTTGAACGGATTTTTATTACCTTCAAATAGCGGCTTGACATAGGGGTGCAGTTTAAACCGCTGGAATTCTCTGAACGGGCTGAGGTACGGGTTGGTATAGTCAAGTCCCACGACGAAGCCCGCGGCCACGACGGGTGGTTCGCCCTCTTCCGTCGCCAGGTGGTACATGAAGGAGCCGCCGTACGTGTTCCGGTCGAGGGGCCAGCCGATCGTGTGCTCTACTAGACCGGGTTTGTGGTTCTGGAAATTAATCAAACTGCTCAAACGAAGGGCGAATAGAGCCCTCAAAGGTAGGCAACGCACTGACAGTACCCCTGGTATTGTCTTCGACTAAAATGAAATGAATGGACGGGCCCTAACCATTGAAATTGCTCAGTAAAAACGAGTCAAAACCGTCGGACATATACTTCAACACCTAATTATAAAAATGTACAGTATATTTGATTTATTTGTGTATTTACACTTCGGGAAAGCATATGAATGCATAATTTTGTCAGATGTTTCGCTATCACGTAACAATAGACACGTGTTGCACTTCCTACGGCTAGAGACCGACTGAAACGAAATGAGAGCCGGCGCTCATTTTGTTATCTTCAAAAATGCGCTTCTACTAGGCCTGTCCATTCATTTTATTTTGGTCGAAGGGTATTGTAGGTGTCTACAGGCAGCGGTGACCACTTACCATCAGGAGGCCCGTAATTCTATACAAAAATTGAAGATTGTATTTTTTAATGCGATGTTAAACAATAAACCGGCCAAGTGCGAGTCGGGCTCGCGCACTGAGGATTCCATACCAAGGAACTCCGAGCATAGCTCTCTCCATTGCCCGCTGTGTGTCTGAGTTTTTCTAAAAGGCCAACAGTTAAGGACCACGTCTCAGTACCATATGTCATCACTGGAAACACACACTGGTCAAAGACCTTCGTCTTGAGGCACTGTGGTATCTTGGACGAGAAGAGGGAGGGTTCCGTACCACCACAAAATTCAATAACGAAATTACTAGTTATAACTTGGTAATGAACAGAAACTTGTCACCGAGTCGCACTTGGCCATAGTTTATTATTTGTCGTTACACTTTAGAGCGTGTACTATAATCATGTCAAGTTTGACGCTTGTACGTATTACCGTTTTTACATTAGAGCTAATACAAAAAAATACGTTTGTCCCATTTCGTTTTTACTTTTTGCCTTTTTTATTATTTCTCAGTTAATCCACCGTAACATTACAAATTATGTGAAAATTTCACCTGGCTATCTATTACGGTTCGAAAGATACAGCTGTTTAAAGGTAGGACAGACAGACAGACATCGTAGGCTTAGTAATAGGGTCCCGTTTTTACCCTTTGGGTACTGAACCGTAAGAACGCACACCAAGTATTTACCCCATGCAGGTTTACGCGGAAAGGGTGTACCAAACCGAAAGGGGTCCGTTATGAATTTATGATCATCATTATGAACAACTTTTACTATGGGACCAACTGTGAAATCCCTAAAACATATCTGCTGTTCCATAAATTTTTCGAGTGTCAATGATTGTTTTCTATGGAACAGCTGATATTTTTATCGCTATTCAAAGTGGTTCCCATAGGAAAATTTGTTTATAAAGAAGGTACCCCTTTCGACTTAGTACACCCTTTCCGCGTAACCCAGTAGTGCGTCCGCTGAAAGAATGCATCTAACAGTGGCCATAACATTGTAAAAATCTAAACAGTAAATAGGCATGATGACAATTTTTTTTATTACTTCATAAAAAAGGTGATCATAAATATAGAAAATCAACGAAAACAAAATTAAAATATGTTCAAAAATAAATAAGTTACAAGCATTTTAATTTCATGCTAGACAAAGAGCGCACTATACTGAGCCGTGACGTCACGGCTCAGGAGCGCCATATAAATGCTATACTAACACACGCTTTGCGAGAAAGGGATAGAGCATCCCCTCTATCCCCACCTAAAACTTTAAACACTCATATCTCAGAAATTTATCAGACGATTTAAATTATTTTAGTATGTGTAATGTATTTATATTCGTCGTGTATTTATTATTATTATTATTTTCTACATATATATTTTTTTGATTTGATTTTTATGAGTATGTTACTTGGAAATAAATAAAACTATATTATTATAAACTGGTTATTTGTACTAAATTAAATATTAGGACACATGCCTATTCTGAACACTTACTGGCTTTTTGAACGTAATATTGTATTTGGCTACCAAAACGTTAAAGCATTTTTTTTTACTCATAAAACTCATTTTTCAGATTTTGGCTATATCAATAGCTTTCAGACCCAATCTCTCAGCGGATACAGTAAAAAAACTGGTTTAATTATTTAAAAAATGTACAACAGTTTTTTTGAGGATAGCGTGCATAGTTCGTAAAGAACCTTAATAAAAAAGTGCCAAGCCTGAAGTAGCCCTGAAGTAATTTCAACTTCAATTTCAAAATATCTTTATTAATCTAATATTAATTTAGATAGCCCGTTGGTCAAGCTGGTAGTGAACCTACCTTCTGAGCTTGGGGGCGTGGGTTCGATTCCCATCTAGGACAAACATTTATGTGGTGAACATTTGTGTTTGTTCTATATCTAGTTGTTAATATCTATTTAAGTATGTATTTAAAACTATATATGTATGTATATCAGTCTCTGGCAGCCATATCACAAGCTTTGCTTAGTTTGGGGTCAGATGACCGTGTGTGAAAAATGTCCCAAAAATCATAGGTGTAACAGATGTGTACAATTACCAGTGTACATGGATCCTGGTAGTACAGTGCAATGTATTATAAACATTTTATCGGGCACGCAGGCTCTTTTAAAACTTACAAAACGGAATATACTTAAAATAAAATAAATTGAAAAATATAATACTAATGGTACAATGTTAAGAAAATACATAATTATGTATGCTTTAGTAAGAGCATTACATTTTTAACATCATCATCATTAGCCGGAAGACGTCCACTGCTGAACATAGGCCTCCCCCTTTAACCTCCACACTGAACGACAGCCTGCTTTTTGCATCCACTGGATGCCCGCATGGATAAATTTTTAACATATAAATTTAAAACACTGTTTTAAACTATCACGGTTCATCTATTATTTACGGGATATTTACCGTGGTAAGGTTGTGTGGTTTACCGTGGTCAGTCTTCCCGTGAACATGGTGCATGTAACTGCGCCGAAATATCGGGAGCTCATTCCACAACCTTACCACGGTAAATATCCCGTAAATAATCATATAAATTTATATAAATTTAATTTTGTAAAGCCCTGAAGTAGAAAGGATGAGCAGTCAAGTGGTTATATAGTCATTGGTCTCACCTCAGGTTTCACTTCCCACAGCTCTTTGATTCCGATACCGTAAGACTGCGGCTCGCTTTTCTCTCGCAAGTTGTATTTGCTTGATACCATTTTGGTCAGATGTCCGTGGCAACCTAAAGGTTAATCCATTTTAAGTTAATAAATAAATAAATATTGTTGGGAGATTTTTGCACACACGGTCAGCTGACCCCAAACTAAGCAAAGCTTGTGATATTGCTGCCAGAGACTGATATACATACATATATAGTTTTAAATACATACTTAAATAGATATTAACAACCAGATATAGAATAGAACAAACACAAATGTTCATCACACAAATGTTTGTCCTATATGGGAATCGAACCCACGCCCTCAGGCTCAGAAGGTAGGTTCACTACCAACTGGACCAACGGGCTAGTTGTTGAACAAAAACATAAACTTAAAGTGGCGAAGCAGTAGCATATGCACTTTACAATCTGACGGCACCCGGTTCGATCCTCGGCATCAATGACTTATTTAGGTACTTAAATAAATTTTGTGCAATTTCAATGCTATCTCTCAACAACGGTGAAGGAAAAGCATCGCGAGGAAACCAAGGAAAGGGAAACAAGGGAAAGGAAGGAGGTATGTCCAAGAACCTCAAAAGTTCTAACACATATGACATTCACCAATGTGCACTGGGCCAGCATGGTGGATTAGGGCACATGCTCTCTCTCTCTCTCAGAGAAGGCCTTTCCAAAGATAATCGTTATTGCCAGCACTGGGAACATGATAGGCTGAAATGATGATAAAATCTATGCCCTATAATACCCAGAATATATAATCCAAAATAATGAAAAAAAAAACTTTCTATTTGACTAGAGCTAATTTTCATTTCAATAAAATAATACCGACCTTCAGCAAAGATAGTGATTTTGGAATGGAACTCCATGCCTCGCTCGAACATGTCTTTAGGGCTCCCGTCCTTAGCAATTCCCACGTCCCCCGTCGCCACGCCTTTGAGAGAGCCGTCATCGCGATATATTAAGTCGGCGCCTGCGCAACCTGGCCACACCTACAAAAATTTAAGAAAAACATACATTAGTTCGAATCATTGAGCATTTTTTCTAGTGACATTATTATAAAACAGCTACTTCTTAGCAAGACGCAACGTAGGTAGGCCTCTCACTAAATGGTAAAGGATAAGCAGTCAAGTGGTTATAATGTCATTGGTAGTTCAGCAGTGGACGTCATATTATGGCTGATGATGATGATGATCTTAGTGATGACCACAGTGCATTACCGAGCTAGATTTTGAACTGAAGATCAAAATTCTGGGTGTCACTTAACTGTTAAGTAAGCATGGCGCTAACTATCATGGCCCCAGACTACCTCATCTCGACACTCACAGCTCTATATAAAAATACTGGGTGTTAGATATACTACTTTTATGAAAACGTTTACTAAACATACAAAAAATAATCATTAGCAGTGTGTATAGCACTGTTGGCCTTTTGGAAAAACTCAGAGCCACACAGCGGGCAATGGAGAGAGCTATGCTCGGAGTTTCTTTGCGCGATAGAATCCGAAACGTAGATATTCGCCAAAGAACCAGAATCACTGGTTACATAGTCGTAGTCAAGTCACAAGAAGTTATAATTTAATTTTTATATTAATTAGTGGTCCACCTAGGTCCTGAAGCCAGCCCAGGATCCCCCCCCCCCCCCCCTGGATCCGCCCTTGACCATCTTTCTGTGATGTAAAATACCAGTTTATCTAAAAAATCATAATTTCTGCACGTGGGTATGAGAAAATCCCCAAAAGACACAAAGATAAATCTAACGACACCTCGCACAAATCTGTGGAAACACTAAGGTTACATTGGAACAGACAAACTGAACATACTCTTTTTGAAGCTGTTTGATATTGTAAGATGCATACCTCCGCACCTGCCGCCTCCGCTTGTTCAGATAACCACCGCACTAGATGTCCTAATCTCACAACATAGTTACCGTGGTTGTAGTTTGGTAAACCTGAAATAAACAAGGGAAACCATAGTACCGTATTTGCGATTAGTTTTGACTGTCAGTACATGAACCATTGCTCAATGGTGCATGTACTGACTAACAAGCAAATGGTGAAAGGTGTGTATTAGGTGTGTGTTAGTTTAGGTCTATTTTATTAATTTTAAATTTATGTACCTAATTTAATTAAAATTTTATGTTTTTATTGTTTTATTTAATAATTTTAGGATCATATTATTAACGAAAGTTCAGTGCTGTTTGGCAAGGGCGTCGCCAAGGGAGGGCAGGGAGGGGCAACTGCCCTCCCTAGAGATTAAAAAATCAAAGTCCTAAGGCCGTGCAATTGTCTTGCTTTGCCGATAAATCCCGCACGTCAAAACTTGACTGTACCTACAATTCATATTTGTCTCATCCTCCATAATAATAATATTAACTTGTAACTTTCCCTCCCCTGGGCCATGGGCTGGAGACGCCCTTGCTGTTTGGTAAACAGCATTATGCAGCAGCATTATTTTAAGTAGTAAGTATATGTATTAGTATGTATTGTTATTAGAATGTACGGTTTATATTATAACTAAGTATCACATTATTCAATATTGCTCGCCCCGCCTTCTACCTCCTGTATGAATCCTCTCCATCCTAAGGTTGCCTGGAAGAGATCGCTCTTAGCGATAAGGCCGCCGATTGTTGCACTAGTTTTTAAGCTGTTTTATCGTGTGTATGAAATTTGTGGTGTGAACAATAAAGAGTTTATCTATCTATCTATCTATCTATGCTGAGCTGAGGCCATTTTAGTAACAAATAACATTAATAAGTTTTAATAATAAGTTATTTAATATTGCTCGCCTGCCTACGTAATTAATGTTGCTGTTACAAAATAAAATTATATTTCCATTTCTTTCTTTCTTCAATATTTAAATATGGCAGCTAAAAGTAACAATTCGATGTCAATATTTCTTCCATAGATGACCTAAAAGAGACCGCAGGGAAACGCTGGATGCAGGCCGCTTCCAACCGGCCCTTTTGGAGATTGATGGGGGAGGCCTATGTCCAACAGTGGACGTCCTTTGGCTGAAATGATGATGATGAAGATGATGATTTGTTCCATATTTGAGAGACAATATTATGAATATCTTACCTTTGAATGCTGGGAGAGGAATCCTGCCACTTTTAGTTAGGAGTCCAAACTTGTCACTGGTCACCTCGGTGTTCATTGGAGCACCTTGGAAATATAAAAAATATCACACAGAGAAAGAAGGAACCAAATAGAACTGGGACAAAGACTATAATCGTCCGGGAAATTATGTAGCATCTTCTTATAAAAAATACCACAATCTGAAATGAGGATATTCACCACAGTAACCAACATAGCTGTTTAGATATGCAAATTAAATTGGCAATGGGCAGATCGCTTGAAGAACCGATAACCGATGGGGAAGAAAGGTTCTTGAGACCACGAACCACAAGACGCAGCGTAGGTAGGCCTCCCACTAGATGGGCCGATGACATTGTGAAAGTCGCGCGTATCCAGTGGATGCAGATGGCAGGCTGTCGTTCAGTGTGGCGTGTTAAGGGGGAAGCCTATGTTCAGCAGTGGACGTCTTATGGCTGATGATGATGAAAGACTAAGATACGTTGAGATGTGATTTTTTTTTGATAACAAAGTTATTTTAACTGTAGAATAGTATAGTATACAGTAAATATAGAGTAGTATAAACTATAGTAGTATACAAAACTTATTTTTATAGTTACCATCAAGTTACTGTCTGTCTGGAAAAGACTGTTGATACATTATTTATCGACAGAAAAACCTAAAATTGAAGATGATTGCTTGAAAAAATGTTTTTCCTGTATTTCACCTTTTTCCTTCCAATCTGGTATAAGTTCATTTAAAGCTATGGGGTCCACGCAGGCACCTGACAATATATGGCCTCCTGCTTCTGCCGCTTTCTCCAGGAGGGTCACTCTTACTTCCTGAAAGCAGAAATAAATTAGAGCTATATCTCATCAAAGTAATGGACAAATGAAAATTTTGAAGAAAAAAAAAAAGTAGACAAAAACATGAAACATATCGTAATATATGTAATAAAATAACAAAAGTGGCACTGGGCTGGTCATATTCTCAGGACTAAACAAGGAATATGGAAAAGGGATTTATTAAAATGCTACCCACGAGAGGGGAAGCGATATATAGGAAGATAGTAAGATGACACACGGCAACTAAGCTTTAATGGTCTCACATTGTGTGCCGCTCATTGGCATGGTCCAAGTTTTTGCCTGCCGAAACATTAATGTGCTGTAGATATATGGAAAGGTAACTTACTGCCCCTTTCTCTTCAGCAATCTGCCGCGCTCTGATGGCAGCTGCCATGCCGGCCGGCCCGCCGCCGATGATGAGGATATCCGTCTCCTCTGCGACGCGCTCCATGCTAGTTTCTGTAGATTACAGTAATTTAGTAAGTACCTGTTTATACGGGTGATCAGAAAATTACTGTTACTTTTGTGTTTTGAACACTTGTTTTCAAATGCCCATCAGGACTCAACGCACATTAAAACTATTTAGGTGAAATACATCTCGTTCCACATTTCAACCAATTCATAATGGCCGTGGACGAGCTGACTGAAGACTGTGGGTAGCTCTGGCGGGAAGTGCGGGTAATCGGAATGTTAGTACAATGTAAACTGTTTTTAACAAAACTCGAGGGATGGAGCATTTTATCATCAAAAAGAATTTTCGTTATGTGAAGTCACAAAAGAAAAATAACCAAATTTCACTAATATAAGCAAAAGTTGATTTACGACTGATAATACGATAGGTGCTATTATGTTCTAAATAAAACGTCCTTTTATTATAACATATTATATTGGTGCTAAGTAGCCTGTCCATTTTGTATCAACTCAAAATAGCAGCCCAAAACGCCAACCACAGAATAAGTAATGAGGATGATAGAAATGAGGTTACATATAAACTTACCTATGTCAAAACCCATGGAACTACGTACAGATACAACATGTGCCTAATGTGTTTAGTAACTGAGACCAAAATTTCCTAGAGACAATGCAATCCAAGATTGAACATGTGTTCGAGGCAATTAACAATTAAGCAAGGCAGCTGTTTATGGAGCCTTTTGTAAACTGATAACTTAAACAAAAATACTGATAATGCTTACTGTAAATATTTACTGACCTCTAAATATGAACATATTTTTTGATAATAGAGAATGGCTGTTGTGCTATAAAGAGTCATCAAAGACTATCAAAAGAGAGTATCAGATTAACGTGAACCGCTAAATTGAACAAATTTTTTATAAGAAGTTTTTCATCATACCAAACGAATAAAGAGTTTACACTGTATTTGTTGAAGACACTTTCCTTTTGTATGGATGTTTTAGCCCAGCACGGGCAAATGTAATACTCAATAATACCATATACAAATTAAACCTAAACATTGTTGAATTCTTGTGTATTTGAAAGAGCATTAGTTTGATATGATTATAATTTAGATTGTTATTTTGCAACACATTTGGATATTTGAGATAGAAGCCTGACTTTTAAGATGTAAACTTTGATAAAAACAACATACCAATTATTTGCAGATAACATTAACTATATAGATAACAAATTGTTGCTAGCAATTTACGGGGTGACGTAAATATTTGGCAGTGATACCACCAAGGCAAACAAAAGGTTATCAAAAATTACCTTTCCATCTCGGGTCTTTATCTCTTGGGTGAATCGTATAATGAGTAGTGATCTTAGGAAAGTCCGAGTATGACCTTCTGGCAGCATTTGTTAGCCTCCCCACTGAAAAAAACACAACCAAAACGTTTAAAACTTTAGGTAAAAATGTCAAAACAAACCAAAAACAAATGAACTTTGAACCCTTCTATTTAATCTGCATTGCGTAACACAACATCAAAATTGAGTTACAGGGAAACTTGGACACAATGAAAATACACTGAATTAATAAAATAACCCTATACTTTTCATACAAATTTAGAATTATTTAAAGTTTTGACCCACAAACAGCTGATGTGCAACGTCACACAAATGAACTTTTGTAACTTACAAACTTTCCTAATGAACACTCAGACAACATTTGTGTGTCTTTTAAAAGTATTTGTATGTCACATTTTGTACAGAAAAGTTAATAAAAACATTTAAAATGTATTTATTTACCCTGACGAGCCGAACTAACAAGTGCCGCCGCCATTTTTAAAACAACTTTTAGTTTACGTTCCAATCCAATTGGCAATTACACTTATATCGAACGTCAAAACAAAATCAGTATAGTATCAATATCAAACGTTTGTCTAATCTTACCAAATAGCTAACACGATTAGCACAGAAGGCTTTCGATTATTAATAACAGAGACTTTACACAAAAACAGATACTACCTTCAAACAAATCATAAGCATAATTATTTTATAATTATATTTAATATAATATTTTGTTTTGTTGAATCTCATGTGTAGAACGAAACGTTTTCTACTGGCAACTGACACGGTTTTTGGCGGGAACTACGAAGTTCTTCAATTTCTTTATTTCTTGTGAGAATTTTGGCTTCGCACGCCTTGTGTATTTGGCAGTGTCGCTACTTTATTTTAACTTGCTTTACTAGACTCAGAAGATTAGTGCTAACTTCGACTTGTTTAGCGATGTTGTTGAAAGGTATTAGCGATTGTGTTTGCATTCCGAATCACTCCAAACAAACACGACACAAAAAATAGCGATGTGGGCGTCGCTTGTTGGCGCTAATTTCATTGATTGCCTATGGTCCTACTGCTTAGTCCAACTGGTAGTAGAAAGGGTAATTTTAATCTTTCGGTGGTACTATTAACAAAAAGCATTAACCGTGGAACTACCATTTGATTACCCGTAGAGCTACCAGTTTGGGTAGTACGACGGCTAATATTTTATGTCCTTAGAACCTTCGACCAAAATAAGATAAATGGACAGGCCCAGTAGAACCGCATTTTTGAAGATAACAAAATGAGCGCCGTCTCTCATTTCGTTTCAGTCGGTCTCTAGCCGTAGAAAGTGCAACACGTGTCTATTGTTACGTGATAAGGAAACATCTGACAAAATTATGCATTCATATGCTTTCCCAAAGTGTAACCTAATTAAAAATAAATCACCTTTAGTTAAACAACTGCTTAAAATAAACCAACTATAATTATGTTTGTTCATAGAAATACTTAAAATAAAATAGTAAATTTCATATGTATATCAATTAATTAAATAATATAACTTTATTTTAATGAAATAAACATCAATACTCAAAAAGATTACACTAACATTCCTTTTTTAGTAAAATTTCAGAAATAAGTTTTTAATTACAAAAGTTGGTGGCCAAACGAAGATCTATTTATTCTCTATAAATAAAAAATAAATAAAAAAATATGACTTTTTAGCAAAGATCTTGTATATATACTAGGGTATAAGGTGGGTATAAGGGACCATGCTTTTTAGATAACAAATTAAGAAAAAATGCTAGTTGGACCATGGTAAACGAACATTGCCCTCGATACTTAGTATAAGACCATGGAGAACTCATATTACTAATAGAAAACCATGCTTTTTGAAAAAATGCCAGTTGGACCATGGTAAACGAAAATTGCCCTCGATACTTTGTATAAGACCATGGAGAACTCACATTACTAATAGAAAATATAGGACTCCTGGTTCTATCAGGTAGGGCTAAGCCGTAGAATGACGGACAATCAATGGCTAGTTCGGATCGTGCAAGAGGGTAAGTTAAAAACTGATCTAAAATGTGTACAATTTCTATTTAATAAAAAAAAAAAACTTAAATAAATTATATGGTGAAATGCATTCCTTCCAAGTTCCAGTTTACTTGACGGGTTTCATTTGCCAGAGGCCGTCGTTGAGATAATGGCAGTTTTCAATGCCGACGCCCTTGTTCACTTTAGCACTGAAATAAAAAAGTTTGACATAAATAGAGTAACTTAAGTATACAATTTTAATGGATTTTACGGCGTGTATTTTACATTATTTTAATAACGTTTCGAACCGATGTTTCGAACACTTTGTAGTGTCATTGGTCACAGGCAGAATAGATGACGGATGTCTTTAGTAATTCAGTAATATTATGAAAAAAATTGTTACAAGTACCGCCAATGATTTTTTATGGTAACGTTTCCTATTTATACCTACTAATATTGTAAAGAGAAAAGATTTGATTGTTTGTTTGTTTGTTTGCATTGAATAGGCTCCGAAACTACGGGACCGATTTGAAAAATTATTTCACTGTTGGGAAGCTACACTATCCCCGGGTGACATAGGCTATAATCTATACCCGTGCGAAGCAGGGGCGGACCGCTAGTTAATAATAAAAAACAATGCTTGAAAACTGATTTTTCATTTATGGTGTACTTCCACAGAAAAGTTTTTTTTTTGTTTAAATTAGAACGGCTCTCGAGGCATTTTTGTATGCTATAAAGCGGTAGTCCCTCAAATCCAGAGATCTTGCAGTTCTGCACCGGGCTAGAGTTTGTAAATAAGACTTGATATTCCGAAAACACGTACGAATCGCTTTATTTCCGCTTGTTTTTTAAATTTAATAATAGGTTTGCCTTTACCACTAACTCGCCTGATGTTAAGCGATGATGCGGTCTACGGTGGAGCACGCTTGCCTAGAAGAAACCGATTTACTCGGGGATCTGAAGACCCTCAGATTTATCATCACTTTTATTGTGCTAATCTGTAAAATTCGCTATCTGAATGGGTGTTCCCCGATAGTTACAATCTGGGTGTCCTCAAATCACGAATGAATCGGTTTCTTCTAACCGTAACTCAAGCCAATTTATTTTCAATCTTTTCCTCCGGCTTTTGGGGCAAACAGTATCTACTAGTACTAACAGACGTATGGATTTGGTTGAACCGCCGTCCAACCAACGGGTGGGAAAGAGAAAAATTTATCTTTTTCTCTCGTTGGTTGG
Source organism: Agriopis aurantiaria (assembly GCA_914767915.1). NCBI lineage: Eukaryota > Metazoa > Arthropoda > Insecta > Lepidoptera > Geometridae > Agriopis > Agriopis aurantiaria. The sequence continues at coordinate 4,010,891 of OU612003.1, forward strand.
ACGGCGGATCGTCAGCCAAGTCCGTCTCGTCTGTTAGCACTATAAGAGAGAGCAAGAAAAAACATCTTACATGTCATCAGTGGACAGGGCAGTCATCCCCACTGCGAGAGCATGTTCCTTCCCCTCTGCCATCACTGCGACCACATGGCCCTTGTCTAAAGGAGACATCCTTGCCCCGGGAGACGTCAGTCCGGGGCACATTATGTTGGCACCACTAAGCACGAAGCGGATAGCACCCTTGTCAACTTGCTGCATTGGGACGAAGAATGGATCTGAAAAAATATATGGTAATATTAATGTCTATATATTAATATATATGTTGAAGTGGCAGTGGGCAGGGCACATATCACGCAGAGCAGAAGGCCGATGGGGCCGAATGGTTCTCGAATGGAGACCACGGACCGGTAAGCGCAGCGTAGGACGTCCACCCATGAGATGGACAGACGACCTAAAATAGACCGCAGGGAAACGCTGGATGCAGGCCGCTTCCAACCAGCCCTTTTGGATATCGATGGGGGAGGCCTATGTCCAGCAGTGGACGTCCTATGGCTGAAGTGATGATGATGATGAAGAATATTAATATCGCTACACCACTATAAGTACGGCTCTCTTACAAATGTTTCACGCACACTAAGAGCTTGCAGCGACGCCTATGAACTAATAGTCCACATGCAAAAAAAACGGCCAAGTGCGAGTCAGGCTCGCGCACTGACGGTTCCGGACCACCACAAAATTCAAAACTAAATTACCAGTTATAACTTGGTAATGAACAGAAACTTGTCACCGACTCAAACTTAGCCATTTTTTATTATTTGTTGTTATACTTTAGAGTGTGTACTATAATCATGTTAAGTTTGACGCTTAGTAAGTATTACTGTTTTTACATTAGAGCCAATACAAAAATACGTTAAAAAAACACGGAAAAAAGTGGGGAAAAAACACGGCGAACGATAATTTTATTGCTTCATCAAAACTCGCGTGAGGATTCATTATAAATTATTATAACACCGGTTTGCACTCACGATGATGTTTTATCGGTCGAGACGATCGACCAGTTTCGGAGCCATTAGACCGCAGCGACCGTCTCCAGAAGCGCGCGTATTCCCTGAGGAAGGGGCTCTAATGGCTCCGAAACCGGTCGATCGTCTCGACAGATAAAACATAACCGTGAGTGCAAGCCGGTGTTATAATAATTGATAATTTTATTGTACTAAGGCATATCTCCCTTGTTTGTCTGATCTGAAGACAGGGTCCTTATGGCCAACGGCTAACTCGGTATTAAACTAACGTTAAATCCGCTCAATTGGAAAATCACGCCTTAAGAGTGCGTATAAAGCGAGGAAAATTTCTGATTTCACCCGCGCGTCTCGCATCACCCGCATTAGTGTGAAACACAACCACGGCAGCGCGGCAGTCGCGCGCAGCTCCAGTACACATAACTCGCGTAGTCGAACTCGTCATGCGGCAAGGAGTAATAAACACAGGATAAGCATAATGTTGGCGTTTTGGCGATTAGCTGGGTTCGGTCGCGGCGCGCAAAACCGTAAATTGTTTATTTCAATTTTCAAAATTGTGTTTGTTGTATATTTTTAAACTTAATTTTTAAGTTTTCTACAATATCAATATAAAATTAATAAATTATATAAATTAAATTGAAATTGCCTAAATTAATTTTCAAATTAAAATTTTACGCTTGAGACAGAGAGTCAGAGATCGTTAAACATTAAATCAAACTAAACTAAACTAATGCTATGCTATGCTATGCTACGCTACGCTATGCTATACTATACTAAACGAAACACGCGAAACAAAATACCCGAAAGCCCGTTGGTCCAGTTGGTAGTGAACCTACCTTCTGAGCTTCGGGCGTGGGTTCGATTCCCACCTAGGACAAAATTAATGTGATGAACATTTTGTGTTTGTTCTACGAGTATACCTGGTTGTTAATATCTATTTAAGTATGATTTATTTAATTTAATTTAATGCAATGCAATTCAATTCCATTCCATTCAATTCAATTTACTAAAAAATATCATCATCATCCTTCACAGAACCTTCCTCATTATTTGAAGTCGGCCTAATATACCTACTGTTTGACCTACCAGTACCTACCCGAGCCAACCCGGCCGGTCTAACAGTAGGTATTACTACTTACCTTTTTATCCGACTTCAAATAAGGAGGAAGGTTCTCAATGCGACTTGTATAATCTTAGTGTCTCTGTCTACTTGGTCCACAGTGTTGCACCGCAGTGTTGTAAAGCAGTGTTGCACCGCAGTGTTGCAACGCAGTGTTGCAACGCAGTGTTGCAACGCAGTGTGGCAACGCAGTGTTGCATCGCACTGTTGCGCCGCAGTGTTGCAACGCACTGTTGCACCGCAGTGTTGCAACGCAGTGATTGATAATTTTATTGCATACCTACCTTGCCAAAAGATTCGCTTTTTTACCAGCTAAGGAAACATTAACTTTTTTCTGAGATTCGCCACTGTCAAGAAACATTTTACTGTTTAAAGGCAAAGTTTATTTTTATTGTTTCATTCAAGAGCAATGTTTATAACCTCAAATAAGCCACAAATGACAGCACCAGCGAAGGTGGCGCCATCTGAGATAAGTTTTGCCGTGGTTTGCCTGTGGCTTCTCATTACCCAAAATGTATGAAAAATACTGCGTTAGTTCCCTAATACTCACCCTGTGAAATCATTTACCACTGAATAAAACTCAAAATATGTAGTGATGGTCAAAATATTTTCGGATTTGAATTAAATAAAGAAATTTCGTTAGTGAAGCTACTTCTCAAAATCTCTGAAATATTGGTGCCGTCGTTTGGCTTTAGACCTCAGCAGCCATAAATCGATGCCACAGACTTAAAATATTCAAGGATGGCTGAAATATTTTCTGATTTAACGTCTTCACTGAAATATTGAAGATGTCTTCTAGTATTAGAACTGAACAATCTATAATCACCGTTACTGATTTAAAATATGCAAGGATGGCAGAAATATTTTACGATACAAGTCATGATTCTCTGAAATATAAGAAACATTTTACTGTTTAAAGGCAAAGTTTATTTTTATTGTTTCATTCAAGAGCAATGTTTATAACCTCAAATAAGCCACAAATGACAGCACCAGCGAAGGTGGCGCCATCTGAGATAAGTTTTGCCGTGGTTTGCCTGTGGCTTCTCATTACCCAAAATGTATGAAAAATACTGCGTTAGTTCCCTAATACTCACCCTGTGAAATCATTTACCACTGAATAAAACTCAAAATATGTAGTGATGGTCAAAATATTTTCGGATTTGAATTAAATAAAGAAATTTCGTTAGTGAAGCTACTTCTCAAAATCTCTGAAATATTGGTGCCGTCGTTTGGCTTTAGACCTCAGCAGCCATTAATCGATGCCACAGACTTAAAATATTCAAGGATGGCTGAAATATTTTCTGATTTAACGTCTTCACTGAAATATTGAAGATGTCTTCTAGTATTAGAACTGAACAATCTATAATCACCGTTACTGATTTAAAATATGCAAGGATGGCAGAAATATTTTACGATACAAGTCAAGATTCTCTGAAATATAAATGCTCTCATCTAGTGTTGGACGCAAATCACGCAAAACCTCACCTAATCCTCAAAAAAAACTCACCTATGTTTCCAACCAATTAGTTCAAAATATTCAAAAATAGCTATTTATTTTTTGATATAACTTCACTTTGCTGAAATACTGGTGGTGCCACCTAGCGTTTGATCTGAGAAACTCGTATTTTATGCTACTGATTCAAAATATTTAAAGATGGTACCGCACTGTTGTACCGCACTGTTGTACCACACTGTTGCACCGCACTGTTGCACCGCACTGTTGCACCGCAGTGTTGCAACGCAGTGTTGCACCGCATTGTTGCACCGCAGTGGTGGACTGCAATTCAACCAGTATAAAAAAATACTGGTCGAATTGAAGGTACTCTAAGGTAAATTAGAACCTTCCTCCTTATTTGAAGTCGGATAAAAAGGTAAGTAGTATTTGACTTTGACTAAGGTAAGTAGTCCCGCTAGTATATTGTGCATTTCCCCTTACCAGCACATACCCGAGCCAACCCAACTGGTCAAACAGTAGGTACTTATGTTTTTAACCGACTTCAAAGAAGGAGGAAGGTCCTCAATTCGACTAGTATTTTTTTATACCGGTTGAATTGAGAACCTTGCCCCTGTTTTGAAGTCGGTTAAAAACATAAGTACCTATTGTTTGACTTGCCACATTTAATTTTTTTTTTATTAGAAGATGTTTTTTTGCTTCCATTATTACCAAGCTATTTTTTGTCTGTTAAAATTGAGAACCTTCCTCCTTTTGCAGAAAGCCGCTTCTCGTAAAAACGTGAGAAAATGTGGATGGAACTCTCAAGTCAAATTAACCATCACATTAATTTAAATGATTTTTAATTTTAATTTTATAAAATTATAATGAATCTAAATTATTTTATAATGTCATTTAATTTTTAGTTTTATCTTTCTGACTCTCTCTCTCTGCTTCTCTCCGTCTCTCTCTCTCTCTCTCTCTCTCTCTCTCTCTGTTTGTCTGTCACAAAGAAACACTCCGACTCTAATAGTTATATTACTGAGCATACATAATAATGGATTCGTTAGGGCCTAGTCGTATCCATTTTATTTGTATCTATGTTATTTTTTCGTAGTAGCTTTACCTAGTCTGTGCTCTAAGGTCATTGTCACCACTTGGTAGCCGCATCAAGTGGTCGCGTTCGAGCCATCGATTTTTTATATTATCCTTTGTTTGAAAATACAGTAGGTGTTGATATAATCGCACTCGGAAGATAAAACCAAGGCGAAAAGCAAGCGCGTGCGTCCTTCCCCGTTGAGGCACAGTGCGGTACTGAGGTTAAACGGAGCATGTTTCGCTATTTAGATGCAAAGCGCAACAGAATAAGACTGAATATCGGACTTGCCGTTTGACCGAATAGTTGCTTAGAACTAAAGGACGTAAGTCTCAAATCGAATATAATTTATTATGAGAGTACTAATTAATCTAGGTAAATTTTGTCTTAACACTGGAAAACAAACTATATTTTCCTTCGGTGAGTATTTATTTTAGATATGTAACTGAAGTACTTTCCAAGTAAAATCAAAAAAATTAGCAAAAAGGCACCATTTTCAAAACATTAAAGTATCGAGTAAATATCTTGCTATTATGTTTCTGTCTTAATGGCGGAAAGAAAATGAATTGAAAATTCACATATATCAATTATTACGGTGATCGGATATTTGGTTTAGTTAGAATATCATGGCAAATTAGCATAAAATTTCGGTTGCCCCCTCTTAACGCACCCTTATCGCGCAAACCTTATCGCGCCCAGATACGGTTTGCGGTCGCGTGTTTTTCCAACTGAGCGGATTAGGTGCCTGTAATAGCAGTTGTCCGTAAGGCCCCAGCTATGGTTTGCGGTCGCGTGATTTTCCAACTGAGCGGATTTAACGTTAGTTTGATATCGAGTTAGTCGTTGGCCATAAGGCCCCACGGCAGACCCCTAATTCTTACACTTATGCAGCAGCCGAAGTGTGGGCATCCAGGGTCCCTCGCGGTGACGGAAGAACAGCAGCTCACCGGCGCTGTTCACCATTATCTCGATGTGGTCGTGGCTGGAACGATAACAGGAAACGTTTCAGCAAAAAATATTCAGGAAACGTGATAAAATTATACATTGGAACCAATATAGCAATAATAACATTTCACACTCACAATATAAATGCGGAACTTTGACACTAGCTAGAGTGTGTGTGCTAATTTACTGAATAAACCACTCCTCTTTTTGCGTCGGGGGTTAAAAAGTTTAATGTAGATATTGAATATTGATTGATTGATTGATTAATTAAATCTTTATTGTTCACACCATAAAATTTGATACAACGGACAAAAAACTCTTAAAAACTAGTGTAACAACTGGCGGCCTCATCATGGAAAGGATTTATAGAAGTCGGAGTGTGCAATAGAGGATCGACTCTTAAATTTTTACTATAGGTATATAGGTATAGGTTGCTATTTGTATAAATTACGAGTTTGTGCAAAAAGAAAAACCGGCCAAGTGCGAGTCGGGCTCGCGCACTGAGGGTTCCGTACCACCACAACATTAAATAACGAAATTACCAGTTACAACTTGGTAATGAACAGAAATATGACACCAACTCGCACTAGGCCACTTTTTATTATTTGAAGTGTGTAAGTAATATAACCATGCCAAGTTTGATGCTTGTACGTATTACCGTTTTTACATTAAAACTATTACAAAAATAAGTTTAAAAAATACGTTTGTTATATGCGGACCCTAGGTAAGACTTGGGTAGGATAGACAGACAGACAGACAGACATCGTAGGCTTGGTAATAAGGTCCCATTTTTCCCTTTGGGTAAAAATATAGTCGTGAAAAGCGAACAAGACAGAGATACATTCGCAATTATTATAATACTAGCGACCCGCCCGCCCCGCTTTGCACGGGTGTAATTTACGTGCGAAGTCGGGTCGGGTCGCTAGTTATATATATAAACCCTCCGTGAAAAATTATGTAACTGATGGTGAAAACCGCTCCAAAATCCGTTGCGTAGTTTTAAAGATTTAAGCATACATAGGGACGGACAGACAGCGACAGCGACTTTATTTTATACTATGTAGTGATTAATTAGGATTTACAATAATTTATTACGATGAATATTCGATCATAATTTAAATATTCAATATATTTTAAACACTTTTAATATGTAAAATACAATTTAATTCATCGCAAAATTTTATATTACTTCCTACTCGCAAATGATAACCGTAATCTAGAAATAAAACCGGCAGACCTTCCGCATTGCAAAGTACATTGACCGGTTATTGCGAAAACACCGTCCAAATTCCGGTCTAATTAGCTTTAGTAATTTAAAAAAAAAAAAAAATCGGCAAATTTTTTCACACACGGTCATCTGACCCCAAAAATAAGCAAAGCTTGTGATATGGCTGCCAGAGACTGATATACATACATATATATTTTTAAATACATACTTAAATTGATATTAACAACCAGACATAACGGAACGTGGACTGAAACGTGGTCTCTCACTATGGGCCTCATAAGCAAGCTCAAAGTCGCACAACGAGCTATGGAGAGGGCTATGCTCGGGGTTTCTCTACGAGATCGAATCCGAAATGAGGAGATCCGTAGACGAACGAAAGTCACCGACATAGCCCACCGGATTAGTAAGTTGAAATGGCAGTGGGCAGGGCACATATCACGCAGAACAGATGGCCGATGGGGCCGAAAGGTTCTGGAATGGAGACCACGGACTGGCAAGCGCAGCGTAGGACGTCCACCCGCAAGATGGACAGACGACCTAAAAGAGACCGCAGGGAAACGCTGGATGCAGGCCGCTTCCAACCGGCCCTTTTGGAGATCGATGGGGGAGGCCTATGTCCAGCAGTGGACGTCCTACGGCTGAAATGATGATGATGATGATGATGATGAACCAGACATAGAACAAACACAAATGTTCATCACACAAATGTTTGTCCTAGATGGGAATCGAACCCACGCCCCCAAGCTCAGAAGGTAGGTTCACTACCAACTGGAGCGGGCTATTAATATATAGATATGCCTCCTCGCTAACGCTGGATGCAGGCCGCTTCCAACCGGCTCTTTTGGAGATCGATGGGGAGGCCTATGTCCAGCAGTGGACGTCCTATGGCTGAAATGATGATGATGATCCTTCCTCGCATAGTGCTCCTCATGGCTGAGGGTCGTGACCTCCCATCAGTCTCTCCAAAGTCAAAGTCATTATATAAATATAAATAAATATAAATTTACACGTCAATTCAAAATAATTATTATGATAAATATATAATATTATTGTTATGATAAATGGTATAGGTATAAATATTATACAATACATAATTATACAAACTAATAGGTATAATTTTATTTTGCCATCACTCCCCCTGAACTCATTGACCTTACGCCATCTTCCCCTATCCTCGGCGGCATAAACAACATCATCATTTGTTTATAGCTTTAGATATAAACAAATTTATTTATTGATGCTTCTATTACGTCGCGCATCCAGCGAAATATAATAGGAACCCTTTGAATATAATTGTATTTCTTCAATGTAGTTACCTATTATATTTGCTTCTAGTATTCGCCACCACTTTACTAGGCCATGACTTAACAATGACTTACTTTGCTTGACTCCGACTATGACTTGTTTGACTATATTTACTGAAATTTTAAAATACCTCCATTCTTTACACTGGCAAATGCACCAGACGTGCACCGCCAAAATGCTCGCAAGAGGAAACAATAAAAAATAAGGAATAAAAAGGACACTATTATAAGACTAAAATGTCAAAGACAAGGCAGGTGGTGTTAGTAGGCAACCATAGTTTGGGGCCTTGCAGGACAGGTTTGGGTTAAAAATAGGTATCTTAACTGCTAATGAGACGAGATGTTTATTAGCAGGAACTGGTTAGCCGAAAATTTACATACCGGGGCCGTACCGAACTCTCCAGGGGGTCTAGATAAAGGCCACACACTGTTAGCATTCACGCCTGCGGAAAGATGAAATTGTATGAATATGACATTGACAATGACATTAGCATGAGATAAATTATCTGAAGCTAATGTCATTTTCATACAATTTCATCTTTCCGCAGGCGTGAACGCTAACAGTGTGTGGCTCTTGTCTAGACCCCCTGCTGGCATATTCTTTTAAATTGTTGATAAAGATTATTTATTTGCACAAAACACGAGTAAATCATACACACATTTAAAACGCATGCACAATAGGTGGTTTAAAATATTTGTCACTTTGTATCATGTTTTGCCTAGTTTATAGGCGTACAAATCTAGAGAGATGGTATAAAAATACCGTAAATATTATTTATATAAAAAAGTATTAATTTAATTAACAGTCGAAACAATTTCAAATGTTTAGATATGATGTTATGATGAAAAGGCAATGGTAATGCTAGCTTCATCATCATCATCATCATCATCAGCCGGAAGACGTCCACTGCTGAACATAGGCCTCCCCCTTTAACCTCCTCTGGATGCTCGCGAATGCTAGCTTACCATTTGACAATCCTGAAGGTGTCCTTCTTAGGCAGCACCTGGTCGATGTAGTTCTCCAAGTGAGGGTACAGCTCGAGCAGACGGGCTCGGATGCCCTTCTGCACCGAGGACTTGAGCTGCTGCACGCCGGAGATGCTCTCCTTCTCGTCGAACCTGGAAGTACACAGAAATAGGGATAAGTTTAACATGTAATGTACGCTTGCCAAGTTAATCCAGTGCTTTGTCAACTTCATACTGTCGAGAAGTGCCATGGACGAGAAAGAGGCAAAATTTAGTCTCAAACTGGCCGATTGGACGATTTCAAAGTGTTTTTACTCCTTGGTTCACTAAAATATTGTGGACAATTCAAAAATTCGACGGTGTTTATTGAGCAATTGAGCTGATCAAGATTTTCTGAGACTTGATATGCGACCGCAATTCAGCGAGACCTTTTCAGGCTCTTAGGAGCAGGCTAACTGCCCATTCCCACTTCAACTTGCAAAACTTGGCAGCTATGTCGATGGCTGTGCTTCTTTGGCGAATATCCTCGTTCCGGAATTTATCGCGCAAAGAAACTCTAAGCATAGCTCTTTCCATTACCCGCTGGGCAACTCTGAGTTTTTACAAAGGTTACAGAATCTACACACATTAAAACATCGCTAAGCCTTACTACGAATCGGCTGTCTTAGTTTTAGATCAGCGTGATCGCCACATTCTACCGAGAAATGGCAATCGATCCGATTATTTTTACCTTAGAGTGCCGTTACCGTTTCTCTCGTACGGGTCGTTTTGCCCTTTCTCAGTACCTCAGTCCTAACTGAGGTACCGAGAAAGGGCAAACAATCCGTTGGCAAACCACTTGCCTGTGTGGTCATCCTTATCGATGACATCTGTCTGGAAGGAGTATCACCTACGAACTTCGACATTCAACCAAAATAAAATGAATGGACGGGCCTTAACCATTGAACTTGCTCAGTAAAAACGAGGTAAAACCGTCGTACATATACTTCAACGCTTAATTATAGCCATGTACAGTACATTTGTTACAAGATACAAATAATTGATAGCGGTTTTTTGTTGTGTATATTTACACTTCGGGAAATCACACGAAGGCATAATTTTGTCAGATGTTTCGTTGTCATGTAACAATAGTCTTGTGTTGCACTTCCTACAGCTAGAGACCGACTGAAACGAAGTGTTTTTTTTTTTTTTTTAATATTGACTGTTGGGCTTTTGGCCTCTACAGCTTGACCGGACTAGTTAGCGAATGCAGAGTGACACAAGGGCACCTCGAAGGTACGAACCTCGGCTTGGGCCGTCGCCGGGAGTGGGAATCAGACTTGCCCAGGCACCCCAGAGGGGGTGTGCCCTGGAGCCCTAACGGTTTGTTGAACTGATTGATTATTTGGAGAGAATCTAACCGATCTTCTAACAGATCCTGTGGGTCTACGATCCTGCCGGCGGGATCGCTGTGTGTGTGTGTGCCTCTGGTAACCGACGCCTGTACCAAAAACTGAACATTTCCTATTGCTAGGAGCAGTCGGATCGGGCGAGCCCAGCGCCGCCGCGGTGACGACGGCGATGGGGTCGAAACGAAGTGACCGCTGGCGCTCATTTTGTAATCTTCAAAAATGCGCTTCTTCTGGGCCCGTCCATTCATTTTGTTTTGGGCGTAGTTTACTATACGATTTCTATGATATCATAATATACAGATTTCATAATTATGATTGGAACCGTAAGGTACATTTTACATTACAGCTATACTTTTCGAAAATACACGAAATTATTACGTACGTAATATTACGAACATTTTTTCGATAGTAGGTAGCTCGAAATTCATGAAAGAAATTACAACCATTTTAAAATAGAGTTGAAAGTTTATTTCTACGTTATTTCGAATTATCCGGAAAATCCTTCACATAAATCTTAGAGCAAATAAAAATCTGTCGAAGCAGGAAGAGTCGAAAGAGGAAGGACGCGTCGCAGATTTCATCATATTAATATGATCTCCAACAAGGTCAATCGCACCATTAATTATGTCATAATAATATGCATATTATGTAATACAAACACCTACAAAGACGCCAAGTGGCAAGGACCAGTATATTTTTATTACCACACACGTCGCCATCGGCTGCGCAAGCGCAACTGTGAGTGGCGTAACGTTACGGCACAGATAAGCCATGCCTTTCTACTCGTATTGTTGGTAATAATGGCTATAAAAATATCTAGGCATGAGGTTACTACGCATTACCAACGTAAGTGTACTTTACCTAGATGGGAGTTGCCAAACTTGATACCGCGTCGTAGCGAAGTACTTACTAGGCAACGCGGATAAATCAACGTTTGTATGTTTGTACTACGATACCTTGCGTTATTACGTATCGTTGATCCGATCGCCATAAAATTATGTAGGCAAGTAGCTCATTCAAATACAATTTTTATATCTGAATATAAGCAAAATCAACACAGTTATATAATTAATAACGGGATATTTAACTGTAATGAACAACCGTGATACTTTAAAACAGTGTATTGATAACCAAACCCGGTTATGGGGTTGTAAAGATATAGGGGTGGCAATTTCACAGTTCAGGCGAACCACTAAGTCACAGACCTAAATATTATCTAAGTAGACTTCACAAGCGGTCCAAATTGTATGAAAACTAAGAGTGTCAAATTTTGCGTACTTATATACCTGTGAAAAGAAATGTTTTTATTCCGTAGGCCAACTTTATTTGTGGTGTTCTTACTACTCAGTACATTATTGCATAATTACCCATTTTCGTTTCAAACTGACGTGTTGTCGCGGCACCGATTGAGCAGACTGATTTTATCCGAACTCAATTACGACTATTTGTCATAATTGTATTGGAAATATGACATGCAAGGTAGGTCGACTTGTATCGTCTACTTGAATATAGGTCTGTGCACTCAGTGCGCTAAGTAGTAGTACGTGCGTGCGTGCGTGTTCCTAATCACGCCAACAGCGGCCTTTTCTATTGACGTCAATAGAAACTACACTTTAGTCCACGTTTGTAACTAAACTTTCGTAACTAGCTACGAACATGGATTTTCTTGTTTGATAACCAGCTACGAAAACAGAATAAAATTGCCGTTTTCACAACTGGCACCGATGAAAGGTTTGACGTCATCATCATATTTTAACGCTAGTTGTTCACTTTGATGGGTAGAAAGACTGGTGGGATGGGTTGACTTCAAATAACACCTTTCATGTTACACAACGTATACTCATTACACACAGGCCCCGATTCGACTAAACAAATTGTCTTTAAATTGTAATTGTTGCGATTTTAATTGTCAAATAACTGCCTCAAAATTGACAGTTTTAAATATTTTTTTATACTAGAAAAATACAATCACCTAATATTATAACTTAGTATAAAAACTGTCAATTTCGAGGCAGTTATTTAACAATTAAAATCGCAACAATTACAATTTAAAGACAATTTGTTTAGTAGAATCGGGGGCCAGATATTCCAATTATATTTATTACATAACATCTGCGGTGTGGCCCTGGCCTTATAGAGCGTTGACATTAGGGATAACTGGAATTTTATCAGGCCTCTATCTAGGCCGCCGCCAATGGTTTAAGGGGTTCAGCCACCCTCTTGCCTAAATCTCTATTTATCAAGGGCTATTCAAGCAGTTTGTTGGTTTATAGTATAGGGCGGCTCGGCCTAGATTACAAAAACAGAGCTATACAGAAATCTGTTACTAATATTTACCTTTAGAATATGCGGGTAAACAAAATAATAAGCCAATATATATATAAAAAATATCTGCCAAGTACGATTCGGGATCGCGCACTAAGGGTTCCGTACCACCACAAAATACAATACGGTTGTCAAAGTAGCCGAATTACCAATTATTATAACGCCCTCCAATCGTCGGAGTAATTTGCTACACAGTTTGCTACAGGCGCTCGAGTATAATAACTTTGTAATGAACAGAAATTTGTTACCGAATCGCACTTGGCCATTATTTATTATTTGTTGTTATAGCTACGCTGAGCAAGTGGCGCGAGTAATCGCCCGCCGCACACGCTCACTCGCTTTCTTTATGGCCCAGCGAGACAGCTATAGGAACTACTCACTCGCTTCTCGCTGCTCGCCAATGACTTACATCGATGCTGCTCGCCAACTCGTATCTAGTTTCTAGCTCTAATCGCTTCTCGCCCATCGCCGGCGGTGAGACAAGTGCCTTAGCGAATTCGTCCGACCAGCGGGCTGGTGTCGACCCGGTGAGACAAGTGCCTTAGCGATGTCGTCCGACCAGCGGGCTGGTGTTCTGCCCGGTGAGACAAGTGCCTTAGCGATGTCGTTCGACCAGCGGGCTGGTGTTCTGCCCGGTGAGACAAGTGCCTTAGCGATGTCGTTCGACCAGCGGGCTGGTGGTCTGCCCGGTGAGACAAGTGCCTTAGCGATGTCGTCCGACCAGCGGGCTGGTCGTCTTCCCGGTGAGACAAGTGCCTTAGCGATGTCGTCCGACCAGCGGGCTGGTGGTCTGCCCGGTGAGACAAGTGCCTTAGCGATGTCGTCCGACCAGCGGGCTGGTCGTCTGCCCGGTGAGACAAGTGCCTAAGCGATGTCGTCCGACCAGCGGGCTGGTGGTCTGCCCGGTGGTCGCTTTCCGTGCAGCGGCCACCATTCTGTGACTGCTTTGCCTCACAAATATATAGTTTTAATCATATAAAATTAGAAAGAGACTTTACACAGTTTTATTGGTTATTTCATTGCCGCAATCACTAGGCCGTTGCACTGACCTGACCCAGATGTCCTCACAGAGTGTATTAACACGACATCACAGAATAAATAATAGAACAGTAAATCACATTGACACAATGCAGTATAAATACGTTCTTTAGTAGTATAACTCGTATTTTAGAGTTTTTTCTCTATTATTATATTCTTGAGATAATGCCAATCGGTTTTATTTTAATTCTCAATCAGTGATTTTTTTATCTTCTAACTCGTTGAAATGCGCGAGTGGGATAGTGGGATACCTTTAGTAACTGCTATTTGGCGACCGCTGCCTCGCCGTAAGCACAAAATAAATAGGTACAGAAGGCCGGCTGGAAGCGTTAACAGTTAACGCACGCACATAATGACGCCCGTACGTGCAACGATCTCGGATCAAGTCGGTAGAACGCCATTTGCGAGTTCCCGCGCTTTGGCAATACACGTAATTATAGCTTCATGCGACAATTGTCATAATTCACAATTAGTAAATCCTACCAGAATTGTAGTGTATAGTTTTTAAGTACTTAAAAATATAATAATCGTGCCGTAATCGACGGAAGTACTTTTCGTTGGGTAACCAGTTTATAGACTTTTACCCTTTGTACAAGAAATAAATGTGTTTAAGAGTAACATATTATACTTACCTAATAAATTGTTTTAATAGTAAAAAAATCTAAAATTTTCACAGAACACTGTAGTTATTTTGCCAGCCCTAGCGCTACGGTTGCGCGAAGGTTATCAAAGCCAAGGTCAGCCGAAGCCAGCCTTCTGTGCTTATTTATTTTGTGCCATAAGTTCGCAGCCGACGACGACGTAATCACGGGATGATGTGCGCGGACCTTTATTTCGCATCGATTGGGGTGTCTATTTTAAATCAGACAAAAGTAGGACAAATCCCGGAGATTTATTTAAAATTGGATGAGGTTGAGCAGAACTGTACCAGCGTTCAATTGTAGACACTGATTTCTTTACAGGTAAACTGGTAGCCTATTGTTCTTACTGGATATTATTTATACTAATATTATAAAGAGGAAAGATTTGATTGTTTGTTTGTTTGTTTGCATTGAATAGGCTCCAAAACTACTGAACCGATTTGAAAAATTCTTTCACTGTTGGGAAGCTACACTATCCCCGGGTGATATGGCTGCCAGAAACTGATATACATACATATATAGTTTTAAATACATACTTAAATAAATATAAGCACCCAGATATAGAACAAACACAAATGTTCACCACATAAATGTTTGTTCTAGGTGGGAATCGAACCCACGCCAAGGTTCCTAATCCGGCCCGCGAACGAGTCAAAAGTTGGAAAACTTTAAACTTTTTAGACGACATTTTGTAAAGAACGACGATTCATAATTATGTTCGTAAAATATTAAAAGCCGTTCTTAAAAAAAAAATCGTCGATCGGTCACAATACGACTCGGCGAAAACGTGGACTAAGTATCATATCGGGAGAAACCAAAAAATAAAACGTAAATGCCATTTTAATTCTTGGAACAAACGTTAACATTACCACCCCTCTCACCCACCCACTCCCTCCGCGCATGCAACGTACAGGCCTAATGTACCCTTTCTACCATTTTACTTATATTAGTCTTGATTTTCTCAGTTACGAAGCATCTCTTGGCCCGCCATAGTTACAAAGTTAATAAATCCAGCCCGCCACAAAATCTTGTTGGACACCCCTGCTCTAGACCAACGGGCTATCTGTTGTTTTTTTAGCCAGCCCCGCTTCAGCACAAAAATAGAGCTATCATGTTTGTGACGTTCTATTATACAAGTGCGCATAATACCTATTTATAGGCGAGTAGAGTTGTAACTGTTTTGAATAACAAAAACAATCGTGTTTACGATGGGGCCATACCTACGACTTTTATAATGGCTCTAGCGAAATGCCTGCGACTTTGTAATGCTCAGTCTTCGGCTTCGCCAATTTCTTAGGTACGTTATACCTACAGTCCGTTCACAGTTACTTTACCTCTCAATATCAATTCAAACATCTAAACGTCTCGCTCTTTTTTTTTTTTTTTGTTAAAATTTTCATGACCGTGGATTCAATGTCCTTTACTCGTAATATTAAACAGTTTACTTTGTCTTAATAGCGTCAAACAAGTCATAGTCACAGTCAGAGTCAAGCTAAGTAAGTCACGGTCAAGTCGAACTCATGCCCCTGTAAAGTGGTGGAGACTTTACAAGAGGCTCCTATGGAGTTTTGGAAACAACACGACAAGACACGTTTCACCTCGTTATATCACATGCCCAGACTCGAGCACGTTTACGAGCACTTAATGAATAATAATTCACCATTTAGTACACATTAACACTCGAAAATACAGAAGTTTAGGAAAATAATCCAACGAGCCGACATGTTTTATCCGCGTTGGCGCCAAAACACCACGTCTCGCTCTTGTCTGCGAGTGATGCCATGCGACCAAACAGAGACAACCTCATAATAACAGAGGTAAAATAAGTATGTATATACCTACCTTTCTTTGTATCTTTTGTTTGTCATAAATAAATATTTTTCTTTCTTAAAATTCACGGTGGAATTATAATCACCGTCCAAATTTGTGCTCACCGGACAATCTCCTTCGTTAGATGTTGTCCTTCGTTTATCCCAATACGTAGCATTGGCGAAATTGTGGTGGCTCCTCCACTCCACAAAAGACGCCATTAAATAAGAGTTGAGCTTTCACATTTTTGACGAAAAAAGCAACGTAAACCGGATTTTTTACAGATTTCAAAAAAGGAGAAGGTTATCAATTCGATTGTATGTTTGGCGATTACTCCACTAATTATGAATTAATTACGATGATTCTTTTTTCTTTGTTTGTTAGGTCATATACTTCAGAGGTGGTAACTAGATAAATTTTATCGAAATTAATTCAGCGCTTTTTGAAATACACAGATGACGTTTTGATTACCCTTCGGCAAAAGTTTTGATGAGGACTTTCAACCTCGTGTTTAAACTGGAATTTCAATTTCTATGCTATTAGTAAAATGCACAAAGCGTGACTAACACGCACAGACCTATATCTAAGTAGACGCCACAAGTCGACCTTCCTTGCATGTCATATTTCCAATACAATTATGATGAATCGCCGTAATTGAGTCCGGCTAAAATCAGTCTGCTCAATCGGTGCCGCGACAACACGTGTCAGTTTGAAACGAATACGAGTAATTGTTCAATACTGAGTTGTAAGAATACCGCAAATAGAGTTGGCCGACAGAATAACGATAAGTATTTCTTTTCACAAGTAGTAAGTACTTTTAGATACGAAAAATATGACACGCTTAGTTTTCATACATTTTGGACCGCTTGTGAAGTCTACTTAGATATAGGTCTGTGCTAACACGGGACAAGGAAAACTTGTTATCAGTTCTGCGTGTTCAGCTCCGTTATCAGTAGGATGTGGCCAGCGTATGACGAACAAATGGCGTGGTAAAACTGCTAAACAATAATACGCATTATTCATTAATAGGCTAATACGAAACTGTGGTCTAAGCCACTAAGAAAGGAGGTCATGCTCATCGTTATGAACAACAACAACAACAGGGGACCAACCCTGAAATCGCGAAAATAATTCTATTAGCTATTGTTAGCTTTTCAGCCAAGAAATCACCTTTTAAACTGTTTTACACACAATTCGTTTACACTTGTTATCGCTTCGAGGTTCGAGCAAAGAAAGAGGGTGATTGCAATGCAACCGCCACTTATATACTGTGTTCGTTGGCAGTCGACAAAAGACTGTCAACTGTCAACGAACACGTGTGAACTTCGCCAATACAGTTTCATTATAATGGTGTTGTTAGTTCATCTATACATTAAATGATTAAACTAAAGTTGTTCTACATTCGGCCATCCGACTCAATTACACGTCCTCGTGTATACGTGTCATGTATTATATGATAATAGACATTATACGTGTTAATTAAATGTGTACTTTACAATCTTATTTTGAAGTCTTATACTATCGTTTTATGTTACATAATATCAGAATGCAACTGCATACTGAAAAGCACATCATATCAGACTAAAACCGAATCTGGTTTAGTTAAGTCAGTACGCAACTGCGTACACTGTCTCTTACGCAACTGCGTACATCGGCTCTTACGCGACTACGTACACCGGATCTTACGCAACTGCGTACAATGTCTCTTACGCAACTGCGTACATCGGCTCTTACGCGACTACGTACACCGGATCTTACGCAACTGCGTACAATGTCTCTTACGTAACTGCGTACTGGAGGCTCCGCTGCAGGCTCAGCTGGCAGGTTCGACGGCAGGCTCAGCCGCAGGCTCGACAGCAGGCTCAGCCGCAGACTCCGCGGCAGGCTCCACTGCAGGCTCCACTGTATGCTTCGCCGCAGACTCGACCGCAGGCTTGACAGCAGGCTCAGCCGCAGGCTCGACAGCAGGCTCGACAGCAGGCTCAACGGCAGGCTCGACAGCAGGCTCAGCCGCAGGCTCGACAGCAGGCTCAGCCGCAGACTCGACAGCAGGCTCAGCGGCAGGCTCGACAGCAGGCTCAGCCGCAGAATCGGCGGCAGAAATTTGCATATATAACAATAAGTACACTAATCGGATATATAATCTGAAGAACTTTTAACATGAGCACAGTTATTTAGTAATTAGTATTAAATTAATCATTAGTAAAGAAATTATAATCAAGAAAACGCAAGGAATAAAACAGCCACTTTGTACAATAACTATTAATTAGGGCTCTAAAAAAAACATGACTAGCAAACAGGTTTTGAACCACTTAACAAAAGACAAATTACACTCTGTGGACATGGGAAAATAAGAAGACATCTGTAACTTATTTAATCCCGATTCTGATTTGTTAGCTTTTCAGCCAAGAAATCACCTTTTAAACTGTTTTACACACAATTCGTTTACACTTGTTATCGCTTCGAGGTTCGAGCAAAGAAAGAGGGTGATTGCAATGCAACCGCCACTTATATACTGTGTTCGTTGGCAGTCGACAAAAGACTGTCAACTGTCAACGAACACGTGTGAACTTCGCCAATACAGTTTCATTATAATGGTGTTGTTAGTTCATCTATACATTAAATGATTAAACTAAAGTTGTTCTACACTATCAACACGAAAATTACAATACCTACCTTTTGCAATGTTATTAAAAAGTTATTGTCCAATCGGTTTAAAAAAAACTTACTCATGATTTTTTGTTTAGGTTCAAAAAAACATGGGAAAGAAATAGTTATGGCCGTTGAGTGGAGCCTTAAGGTACGCGTCCACTGGGTCGGAATCGGAGCGTACGCAGCGTACGGAATTGTTGCTTTGTATTGATCTAACCGCGTATTATTGTAGACTGTACCACAGATAAGCAATAGCTGCTCAGTAACCAACTGTCGCGATGGAGCAATAACTTGGATTACCATACTTGTAAGTACTGCTTTATTCTGTGCCATAACCGGTTACCGTTTGTAACCATTGCAAGTGCCTCATTTGTTCACATCCTGAAATTCGTTGCGATACGTATAAGTAACCTACTGTACAAAAAATCACATGCATTAGTAACCAAATACAAACCCTTTTAAAAAGTATTTTATTCGACAAAAATTCATTGAAATTGAAGACCTCTAACGGATTAACTCTAACGGAAAGAGACCGCAGGGAAACGCTGGATGCAGGCCGCTTCCAACCGGCCCTTTTGGAGATCGATGGGGGAGGCCTATGTCCAGCAGTGGACGTCCTACGGCTGAAATGATGATGATGATGATGAACGGATTTTATCGCGTGTATTCTATATTATTTGAATTCCCGACGTTTCGAACACTGCAGTGTCCTAGTCTGCTTGTGATCTAGATGATAAATCATCATGAAACCCTAAGAAATCATTTAGTTTGTTAATTGTGTAACCAATTCTACACAAAAAAATAATCTGAAGTAGTAAAGAGATTCTACCACAGGAAAGGGAAGTAAATAGAACGGAAATGAGAAGGAAAATCTGTTACCAGGCAAAATGAGTGCACCTTGATTGAACATTCTTATTTAGATCAACGCGTCGTACTCCGCATCTAAATATTTTTTTTTCTTTTATGTGGGTTCTACTATAATTACAAACTCCATAAAGTCGCAGGGCATCCCTACGCCAAGTTTATCGATTAGTGGTCCGCAGCCCCTCTCTAGAACGTCTACCCCAATGGTTATCGGTTCTGTGACAGATATGACCGGCCCACTACCACTTCAGCTAGAAAATGTTTGCTAGCGATTTTGTAAAAAATGCCGTACCTAAATGGAAATATATCTTTTATTATTTTCACAGATCTACTACCATTATTTTATACGAGCTGACCCGACAGACGTTGTCCTGTCTTAGACCTGTCAAAACTTGCAATGTTTGTATGTTAGTTTGTATGTTTACGTCAAATCTTGCAAGCAGAATTAGAACCACTACGTCTTATCCTACGGAGTTGAATGTTTACACGTTGGTTAAGTTCCGATGACAATGCATTTTAATGGTAAACATGTTTTTTTTTTATATAGGGGCAAACAATCTACGGGCCACCAGATGGTAAGTGGTCACCGCTGCCTATAGACACCTACAATACCTGGAGCATTGTCAGACCGGGGGGGCTTAGTCCCAGATTTGATAGTTTACGAAAACTTTTATCGTTTACGTATTGTTCCATACATTGCTGGGCTGAAAGGTATTCGAAAACTTTTTTCGTATTAGAGTGAAGCAATCTATATCGCCGATTTTAGTTCCTCCGCGTTTCCGCTGGAGGCGCTTTACTAAAATGTATGGAACAATGGAACAATACGTAAACAAAAAAAGTTTTCGAAAACTATCAAATCTGGGACTAAGCCCCCAGACCTGAATCGACATCTAGTATTAGCTCCAGATAAAGTAACTCATCGGTCAACACCACAGACCCGAAATGTTGTATACGCATTCAATTATGATAACCTATTCTAAGTGTCACCATGACATGGCTACTGCACTCAAGGTTGGCTCCTAACGAGGGAACTCCTCAAAGGCGAAATATACGCATTATTAAAGCTTGTTTAAAAAAGGTTTTTTTTTAAATTAATTATTTATTTCTCTATCTCTTTATATTATATTTTCGTGTGTGATGCCCTTATTGCGCTGTATGGATGGAGTCTGTTCAGCAGGGTACTCACCCAGCCGTGTAGCATGTAACGTAGCTGATACTGTATCAACCTGCAAGTGGGTACGGCTCGTCCACGGTCACCGCGTATACAGCTACAAGCTCCCGGCCTTTGCCTTTGCGTTGTAGCTTACTGCGCTCCACGCGCGAGCGGCTCGCAGCAGGCTCGCGCCTACGTACTCACTTGATACAGTATCAGCTACGATACATGCTACACGGCTAGGTGAGTACCTGCTTTCCAGATTCCACTCTTGTCTGTCTATTCCAGCCGCTCCAAACTTAATAGAAATACAGAAAGAAAATAGGCTGCGACCGAGAAATAAAGACAAACTTAGAATCGAGATCTGCGTGCCTTACGAGGCCTTTGTCCAGCAGTTGAGTATGTGGGCTGACGATAATGACGACGAGGACTGTATGCTATTCATACAATAAAGGAAAAAACAAATTACTTAAAATAGTACCTACAAGCCGAAAGGTGTCGGGTCGTTTGCGGACTCAATGTAGGTACCTACTTGAGGTTTAGTGAAATTAGGGTTGCCACGGCACTTTTAGAGTATCTTAGACCGGTAGTTCAATTGTAGCACGTACCGAACCAGCCGCCATCGCCATAAATGCCATCCACACATTATAGATGCGTGGAAGTCACGCACTGTTCGATTTAATCGATTGTTTCTGCCACATAGGTACCTCTGAGTTGTGGAATGGCTTACCTTCGGTTTTTCCTCCGAAGTATAATTTGGACTGATTTAAGGCGGTCTGGACTGATTTAAGGCGGTCTGGACTGACTTTCTTCTGTTTTGAAAGTCATTATCTATAGAATTATAAAGAGTACTAACTACTAGAACTATACATTTGTTGTCATATCAAAATTGAACATATTATCTAGGTGCATACAAAGACCGAAACACGAGTAACAATTTTCTCGATAGAAAAACGAGGGGTGAATAGAGTCCTCAATGTTAGGCAACGCCTCGGTAGAGCACACTTGCTACCACTTGGCGGCCATCGCTCAACAAACACGACTAGCCGCGGCTAAGTACATTGTCTGTCTATTTTCTATCGGATACATTTCGGCGAGTGTGCGTAAGAGCTTCATGACCGTATACTCCACCCTCCCCCTTTTACTACAGGACGAGTAAAAGGACTGCACACTACCACCTTCCTCGTGGAAATTCCAAAGATTCGTACACAACGATTTGGGTCGTCATTTATGATACGTACTATCTTTGGTACTACCCAAGATTGGAACTCCCTGTCCTCGTCCTCCTTGTTTCCTGAGATCTACAATCTAGGCATCTTTAAGGTTAGAGTGAATAGATTTCTTCTAGATCAACGTATTCCATCCTCGGCCTCACCGTCGCTTACCATCAGACGAGCTGATGGCCAAACGTAGATCGATTCTTCGATTCTACGATCGCGTGCGACAATAGACTTAGCTTATGAAGCTTATGAAATGAAGTTATTACGCACATCCTATTACGACTCGCGACAACCCTACCACCGACATAGAACGTAATCCGTTCAATGTCACGCGAACACGTGACGCCACAGTCACGTCTACTGAAAACAACTTATCTAATTACCATTACATTGCTGAACTAGAAATACATTGACGTTTTTCTATCGAAACTATTTAAATTTGCTAAAGTAAACAAGCAGTGATTGTTCAAAAAGTTTATATGGACGTACGATATGTTAGGAATCGTACCACATGCGGCACGTCTCACGATAATCGATATCATTCGATGTTTTATCGATAATTTAATAAAGAACTCACTTAGTTATAACTTGATGTAGATTTGAGTGAAAAATGTACAAAAATTTACGTAAAAATTTAACGCGCGCGTTTTTTGTACGCGCGCCTGACTCGCAGTTGGGCGACCGTTAATATTTTCAGGCGAGAAGCGGCTTTGTGTAATTAAATGAATTAGGTACTTAGTTACTTACGTGTTCTGAACATGGGCGCACAAATAATGTGAAAATAAGCTATTAGTGTAATAATCTTTATTATTACATAGTATAAATTAAAGTCACTTTCCGCGTCTGTCTGTCTGTCTGTCTACGTGTCTGTATAGCCGCTAACTCCTCCTAAACCACGCAACGGATTTTGATGCGGTTTTCACCATTAGTTAGATAATTTTTCACGGAAGGTTTATATATATAACAAGCGACCCGCCCCGGCTTCGCACGTAAATTACACCCGTGCGAAGCCGGGCGTGCGGGTCGCTAGTATTTATATAAATACTAAGGCATTTATAAAATTTATAATTAGGGCAGGTGTATAAAATGGGCAATCTTCGATAATTGCCTATCATCAAATGTTTAACCACCATCCATCACGGTTACATTGGCTTTCAATTTACAAAGAGGAATTAACGCGCTGAGCATTATTTTGAGCATAGTCCTCAGAATTTTCATTGGGATAGGCTTAGATTAACTACAATAGTTATTCTAAGGGGATAGGGAATTAATTTTCTTTTAACACTTTTTTTTTTAGGTTTGCCTGCCCTTGACCGGAGTTTTGGCGCCAACGTTGAAAAAACATGTCGGCTTGTGCTATTATTTTCCTAAACTTGTGTATTTTCGAGAGTTTAATGTCTATTAAATGGTGAATTATTATTCATTAAATGCTCGTAAACGTGCTCGAGTGTGGAGAAGGGATATAACGAGGTGAAACGTGTCTTTTCGTGTTGTTTCCAAAACTCCATAGGAGCCTCTTGTAAAGTCCCCACCACTTTACAGGGGCATGAGTTTGACTTGACCGTGACTTACTTAGCTTGACTCTTGACTGTGACTATGACTTGTTTGACGCTATTAAGACTATACAAAACTCATGAACAGGCGGTATGGCCTTAAAGACTTTAGCGTACCCGATGGGCGAATATAAAAAAAAAAAGCCCTTGACCGCCGTAATCAGTAAATTTTAGACTTGATTGAACATTCTTAGCTTTTTAGATCAACGCGTCGAACTCCGCATCACATTTGCTAACTGGTTTCTTTTCATCTTCTTCTGAATAGCACATTCAGACGTCAGCTGGGCTATAATATGAGTCGACAAGATTTTGTCGCGCATGTTAGGCAGGCTGGATGGATTTTACTTCACTACAGAATGTTGAATTGTTGAGCTGTAACTCGTATTTAGACACGGTCTGTGGTTTCAGTTACGGAGCGAATTATTTTCTAAATCATTCTCTGCGAGTTTTCTCAGCACGTCGCTCTCACCGCATGACAAACATAATATATACGGAAATCTATAGAAATTCTTCACACCACCTTCACACGCTTCAATTCACAGAACATCTGTTTAAGCAAGTGCGCCTAAATGAAATAAACATTATTTCCATGATGTATTTGTTTGTATGGATATTATATCAAATATACATAGGTACCAGAGCCACCCCTATTTTTTATACTTTCAAATTGAGATCTATACTAAAATTGTAATTGTGCAAAAAGGTTCAACAAAATTGGGACGGACGGACGGACAGACAAACAGATGGACAGAACGAACTTAAAAGGGTTCCTTGTAGTACTACGGAACTCTAAAAAGCTGGTTATCATCATAATCAGCCAGAAGACGTCCACTGCTGAACGACAGCCTGCCTAATAAGAAAAGCTCTTCCAGAAGTTTCAACAAACCCCTACCCCTACACACTAAATTACAAACGGCTCTTCTTACTGGCTGTAAATGGATATATGCCCTTGAAATCCTTTTCAGGTCCTATTAGAGTTAGGGATTCGTTTAATATAGGTCTCATTTGCCGGTAAACTCTCTTTGACAGCGAAATAAACCAGCCCTAGGGAGTCCTTTTTAAATTAAATCAGGTAACACCTACGCTTGCCGCTTACATCCTGGATTTATTAACTTGAAGGGTATTTTGGGTGAATCGGTCTCAATTTTCTGTTCATTTTCTGCCGCCAAGTAATAAGTGAGCAAAGACATCTTTCTGTATACCGTTAAGTTGACTTGCTGTCGTCTAAAAATACTTGTATGTCTGTACCAATCTACCAATGTCAATTTATATTATCTTTGGTCTGTACCCATGGAAGTATTCCCTTTAGGGTATAAAACGTCCTTGTCTGTACCACAGAAAAGATATTTTTTTGTTTAAATTAGAACAGCTGTCAAGGCATTTTTGTAAGAAATTTAGTAGTAGGTATCATGGTAATTTGTTGTAGCCAGTTGCATCCATATAAACGTCAGTCTTTCGATATCAGTTAGCAACTGTGACGCGGAGTTCAAGAATCATGGATCACTCATAATGCCTGGTAACAGATTGTCCTTCTCATTTCCGTTTTATTTACTTCTCTTTTCTGTGATCTGTACACAGTTCGATTAAATTGATTAAAAGTCGACAGACTCTTGTACAAAGCTAGGATATGTTGATTAACTGTTTTTAGCAGTTCGGTGAGTTGATCAGCAATTTGGCAAAAAGCAAGGTCTCATAGCACATATATAGGAATAAATCCGAAAGTTATAAATATGAAGGTATATCATTTAAAAATGATTATTTTGCTATTACAAACTTACATTTTGTAGTTGGAATGTATGGAAGAACCTTATTGTCAACTACAAACTTAAGTTTGTCTTTCAATATTTTAACTTCAGTTAGTTTTTTTTTGGTCTCGCGCTCTTAGGGTTCCTTTATGTCGTATATTTTGCGATTTCACAGGGGAATCAAAACCTATAGACATAGACATAGACATAGACATAATTTATTTGTGGCAAAAAAATACAATAACACAATATACACGGAAAAATTAAATTAAATTAAAAATAAAACTAAATAAGAACTATAGGGTACTTCCCGTTGACCTAGAATCATGAAATTTGGCAAGAGGCAAGGTCTCATAGTACATATATAGGAATAAATCCGAAAGTTATAAATTTGAAGGTATTTAAAAATAATTATTTTGCTATTACAAACTTACATTTTGTAGTTGGGATGTATGGAAGAACCTTATTGTCAACTACAAACTTCAAAGTTGTCTTCCCAGAGACTGTGGGATCGGCCGATCTGCGAACTAGCATGGAAATCGCTACTAGATACGTGTCCTAGTATTGCAGATCGCGCTCGTATTCTTGCTGTCTCTGTTTGGGAATCGGGACTTTGGTTGCAAGCCATGCCCTCTTTTAACACAGGTAGCCTTTTAGATCCAACCGCATTTCGTCTAGCTGTCAGCTTACGCTTGGGTGCAAGGTGCTGTGAGGCCCATCGCTGTCAGTGTGGTACTGCTGTTGACCAGCTCGGTCACCATGGTCTCTCTTGCTCGAGAAGCGCTGGTCGTATTGGCCGACACGCTAGCCTGAACGACATCATACGCAGGGCACTTTCCACCGCCAATGTCGCAGCTGTGCTCAAACCAAGTGGTCTTGCGCGTGACGATGGAAAGAGGCCGGGCTGCTAATTCGGCAGAGCAGCACAAGCGTCGCAAATATGCTAACCTCGGCAGTGGTTACATATTTGAGGCGTTTGGGGTCGAGACATTAGGCCCTTGGGGACCGGGAGCTCACCTCATTTTCAAAAATCTTTCAGAGCGCCTGGTTAATGCGACGCGTGACCAAAATGCTGGCGTGTTTCTGGCTCAACGCATTAGCATTGCCATTCAACGTGGTAATGCCGCCAGCATGTACGCTGCCAACTGGTAGTGGGCTTGAGCATTTGGATTGTCTTTAGACCTTCAACGGTCTATGGGCAGTCTAACTGTATTTGTAGTGTTAGTTTTAGCTTGTATTTTGTTTAGTTATTAAAGGCACTTGCCCAGTAAAAAAAAACTACAAACTTAAGTTTGTCTTTCAATATTTTAACTTCAGTTAGTTTTTTTTTGGTCTCGCGCTCTGAGGGTTCCGTCTAACGGAACCCTCAGAGCACGAGTCCTACTCGTACTTGTCCGGTTTTTTTAATTTCCATTTCCATAAAAATTGTTTCATTTGTAGCCTTTTTTTCTCGCAAATGTGTTGTAAAACGTTGTATGGCACACGTGCGGATTGGTTTTTACAAACTCGTGACTATGGTAAGCCCTCGACTTCGTCTCGGGCTTACATGCGTCTACTCGTTTGTAATAACCAACTTACCGCACTTGTATCATAAATAACTATTACTTTACTTTTATAAATTAATGTATGTCCTCAATAAATATTTTTTAGCAAACCAGTTTCATCTAAGTGATTATTTTAATACCATACGAAAATTACGATTACCATGACCATTATTATAACTTAGCATAAAACATCATTTAGATATTGGTCTGTGCGGTCCACCTCCCAGAGCCTAGTGCTATTTAAACTTACATTTTAACTTGAAAGAGATAATCAAACCTAATCAGCTGGTAATAATTTCTTCGTATCAGTCCACAAGATCTAAGAGTTCCAAGACTTTTCGGACGAGTCTTTCGAGATTTAATTTCAGATAGTGGCGATCAGTCTTGTGAGATTTAATTTTCGTTATAATATCCGCAACATAATCCGTCTTTCAGATAAATCTCACAAATTTTAAATAAATTAACATAATTTATGGTGTAATTTGTTTACTGAAACAACTTCTCGCAATCAAATAATATATTTAAATTATATTTTTGTGGGTTTTCTTTACCTGAATAAAAATGTTTTTTGCTATTATTGACTTTATCATGCAGCTTAACACATTAACCATTGGTTATACAATGTTTATACACCAGAAACAAATCGATATTAATAATTAACCCTTAAACAGCTGATGGAATGGAATGAAATGGAATGGATGTTGTGATATATTGAAATAGAGAGACGCTTCCAAAACATCCCCCGTTGTAGTGCGTCCCTGCATAAAATCTTAGTGTCCAAGCTTTATAACAGTAGCACGAAGATCCGCATTCACAAAACAATTATTAGACCAAAACTTATGTACAGCTGTGAAGCTTGGTCACTAACCAAAAAGAAGCAAAACAAGCAGTTTGTGGCAGATAGAGCGCAAAGTGCTCAAAACTCTAGGGTCGTTTAAGAGTAAAAACAATAGTTGGAGGTTCCCAAAAAAACAAGAAATTGAAGTGTTGTTTCCGGATCCCAACGCCATTACTGAGTTAAATACCCAAAGACTCCGCTGGCTTGGTCATCTGCAAAGAATTTTTGAGGATCGCGCCGAAAAAAGGACATACCGTTGAGGGTATAAAGCCCGTCAGCCGTCCCAAGTATAGATGAAAAGATGAAGCAGGAAAAGATCTGCGTATGCTGGATTTTCATGCTTGGGGTGAACTTAAGATATTTAAAAGTGCCTTTTGGTAGAAGAGGCCAAGACACATTTTGTTTCGCTGCGAGGACATAATGGGTTAGCATATTATTAGAAAACAGAAGCGGGATTAATTTAAAAAACATAAATGTATTTCATAATCACCTAGATTAATATAAACTAACGATAATTAATTTTACAATGGGTAAGTATTTCTAGAAACACGTCCGCTCCTCACAAAGTTTCGAACAAGAATGAAATGAATGCGCGCGGCTTGAGCTTCTCCGTTTATAGACTTGCTGTTGAATCATCCGTTTTTGCGGTCAGTCTTCTAAAAATATTATTGACCGAAAATGGTTAGTACCCTCAAAGATTATTGGTACCCTCAAAACGCATCGAGCCCTACCTCTTACCGACTATACTGTACATTCAAGGTCTTACAACCAAATATAGTACTACCTACCAACTATAGATTGCGTAATAGCATTTTAAACCACAGTACAAATAAGAGTTACGGTTGCTCTGAAATAGGGTTGTCAATCAATCTGTCACCCGTGTCTTGGTCCCCTTTGCCGTGAACCTTCAACCTTTAGGGGCTACGCACCTCTCTTGGAATTTCGATACCTAATAAGCACTTAGTTGTTTTGTTTGTGAAATTTTGCTTTTGCCTATAATCCTAACTAATATTATAAAAGCCAAAGTAAACTCTATATTATCTTTGTCTGTCTCTCTGTCTTTTTGTTCGTTTTTCACGACTAAACGACTAAGGCCGATCTGGAACGAAATTTGGCAAAATTTTACACGGGGGGTCGCGGGTAAAACAAAAAGGCAAGTGTAGGTCTTACACTCAGTGTGAAGTTTTTCAGTTGATATTTATATCTCAAGAGAAATATAATTAAATAGGTAGTTTTTAAAATCACTGACACAAATATTTTATTATGGCCCTGGGGGGTCGCCAGAATTTTTTACTTGAAAAGGGGTCGCGTCGTTCGTGAAGGTTGTTGAAACACACTGGTGTACATCATATGGACGGACGTAGGGTACTTTTCCTCCAGAAAATGCGGAAAACTGGATAATCGAGTAAAACCGCGGCATTCAGCCAGTTTCATATAATTAAGAAAATTGATAACCTTGTCAGTTTGAACCATAAATAACTTGGCTTATTAAGGTTTGGGAGACTGTGCTGGATGGCTTAAGCTAGATTAAACTGTAATTTATTTTTGGATTGATTCCAACTTGGCCAAACTAAGTAGATTGGAGTAGCTGCTAGCAGAGATTTTAAACTTTACGTGGTAAGCCACGTAAAGTTATACATTATTTTAGTTTTAAATTGTACAGGCCCCTGTACTACAGGGGCTTTACGCATAGGTGTTTTAGCAATCCAGTTTAGGTGATGAAAAAAGTTGCACCACCGCAAACCGTAGCTGGGCGCGTTAAGGTTCACGTTCGCGTGATTTTCCGAACTGCGCCGTTTTAACGTTAGTTCGAGACCGCGCAAGCAGTTAGGCGTAAGGCCCCATGAGGGCAAGACAGAATAACAACAGAAACAGTGAAGGTGTTTCAAAACAACTAAATAAGGTTTTTTTATTATTAAATAATAATTTGCCCTCCACCTCGCTTTAAGGCGCTTGCAGACCATGATTAGTACAAGTAGCAAGTGCTTACTACGCATCGTCTGCAACGCTGTGGTTAGTGCAAGTGGTAGTGAAAGTGCTTAGTAGCTCTTCACGCTGGTCCTTGCGCAAGTGAAGCACACCTACGCTACTCGCGCGACGCCCACTGCGCGACGTACATCACGCTCGAACTCTCGTGCAGGTACGTACTCGCACGCGAGTTGTGCGCGTCACCGCGCAAGTGGCTACTTTACATTTTAAAGAACAAATTATTTTTGTTACTGTGAGTCATTGGGTATAAATGTTTTGCCGCAGAAAGCATGTTTATAAGTTTACAAGATTCAAAAAAGTGTAGGTACAATATTACAAATAAGTAGGTACCTAATAATGGTACTTTTAAGTGGCAACCCTTCTCAGAGGTCTATTTGCAAAGGGCAAGGTGTTAACAGCGTGCAAATGAGCCGATTTGCATAGAACAAGGACCTTTCGGAGGGTAATTTTGGAATACGTAATGCGAGTACGCACGCGTCAATAAACTGTTACTTTCTTTAGCCGTGGATCCACCAAGTGCGAAGGTGGCCAAATGAAAGAACTAGAAATTTTGACGGCTGACTTAAAGTTTCGTTCTGCAAATACGATGGTGGCTCCCCAACTCAACTCTCCACTGTATGATGCGTGTGTGAAGCTCGTTAGGAAAAAGATGCGAGTTCGCTGCTCTTCGGGGAAATATGGGTTGAGGAAGGCTCGATTTGGGATCGAGATACTGTATTTTTGTGATAAACATCATTGATTTTCAGCTTTCTTGGATAAGTTAGAACAAAATGTCGTTATCACTCGTTAAACAAACCAAACTGCAGGGGTTCAATTGAAGAGGTCCACTATAACACCCGTAGGAAGCGCTTTGATTAGAATAGAATAGAATTATTTATTGGCCTTATAACTTCACATTAGGCAAGTCTTATTCCAACATTCCAGTATAAAAGATATATTTTATACTAGCTGACCTGACAGACGTTGTCCTGTCGTAGAACTGTCAAACACGCAAAGTCAAAATTGTAAATCTTATTGATTTTACACCTTGGGTTACATTATTGGAGTTTTAGTAAGGATCCCTATTTTTTTGCAAATAAAATATAGCCTATGTCACCCGGGGATAGTGTAGCTTCCCAACAGTGAAAAAATTTTTCAAATCGGTTCAGTAGTTTTGGAGCCTATTCAATGCAAACAAACAATCAAATCTTTCCTCTTTATAATATTAGTATAGATTATGGAACAATAAAATAAGTATTTTAATTTATTTAATCCTAATAATAATTAATGTCATGAAAAAAATCTAAAATAATAGCTATAAAATTACTGAATTAATGTCAATTATACTATTCTAATCACATAAGAATGAAGATTCATTTAGACGCATTTCATAATCATAATCATTTTATTGGTAACTAATAATTACAAGTCATCTTTGTTACTAGTATCAAGGTACTAAAGTAAATAATTATAAGATCTATTCTAACTTAAACTAGGTAATTGATAAAAATTTACTAATAGTGTACCTATCATATCTAACAATTACAAAAACAAA
This sequence comes from Agriopis aurantiaria, assembly GCA_914767915.1. Classification (NCBI taxonomy): domain Eukaryota; kingdom Metazoa; phylum Arthropoda; class Insecta; order Lepidoptera; family Geometridae; genus Agriopis; species Agriopis aurantiaria. Next base: position 4,042,294 of record OU612003.1, read on the forward strand.
TAATCAATGTCAAATTAATATAAATTAATAAAGAAAGAAATAATATTAAAAAGAATTAGCATTATGTCAAAAAATAATAATTAATTAGCATTATGTAAACAAATATTACTTATTCTGTAAAAATTTCAACTGGCTATCTATTACGGTTCGAAAGATACAGCCGTAAATAGGTAGGTAGGACAGACGGACAGACAGACAGACCGACAGACGGACAGACAGATATTGTAGGCTTAGTAATAGGGTCCCAGGTTTGCCCGTTTACGGAACCCTCAAAATAACAGACGACAAATCTAATTATTGCCCAAGCCGCACTCATCGTCTATTGCGTATTCACGATATCGCGATGCCAAATCGTCGCGATCGATATAAAATACGTAGTAACTCAAATATCGTGATGATATTAGCGCAAAAATTCACCACGGTTGAGCCCACGCGATCTATGAATCCTCAGCATTACGAATAATTGCTCAGATTTATCTTCTCAAGTTCTCTCAGAACCTAAAAGAAGTATTTAAGATTGGGTCATCACAAAGACTTTCTATAACTAGACATATATCGTCTTACTGCAAAAAGATTTAAGATCGCTCTAGACATGTGTTTAGCAGTTGTTTCACTGTGAAAAATATGTTAAACACATGTCTAAAGCGTTCTTAAATCTTTTGTAGTAAGACGGTTAATGTAGGGCGAACGTGTTCAGTCACTACATCTGATGAAAACGTCTTATGTAAAGACACACCCACTGAAGGCACTGCTATTATGTCTTCTGTGACTGAGTGTCACGTCAGTACCGACCAAGCCTGCGATCCGACAACGTTTCTGCGCTCGTCTTATAATTGTCTATTAAAATTATTTAAAACCGCGCTACGTATTGTTGTAGCAAAAAATATTGGCAAAAATTGCCAACCCTCACCCCGCTCCTCGGACATTTGACTGAATTATTTCCATTGAAAATAATCGTAACCACAAGTCTGGGCTAGGTAGTAGCTTTACCTAGTCTGAGGGTCATCACAACAAAATACAACGTCGTTCGCACAAAAACAAACGCCAACACAAGTGGGGTGGGGGTCAACTTCTAACAGAGTGCGATCCCATTCATCCCTGCAGGGGTGACGTCATCGGGATCCTTGCCTTGACCCAGTTCCTTAAGACAGAACTACGAAGTACGTAGGTAAGACCTCGGGAAAAAAAGTGTACCTACTTCAAATACGTACACAACTTAGATATAATTTGTCTTCGGATTCAAACTCTTGTCTTTTAGGGTTCCGTACCCAAAGAAAAAAACAACCCTTAAAATTTAACCCTTTGGGCATTGTAATAATATAGTTTTAAGTATTGTGTTGTGTGTATATCCAGAGCACTTTTGCCCCAGAAAGACCACAGCAGAAGCGCATTTTTGAAGATTACAAAATGAGCGCCGGCCCTCATTTCGTTTCAGTTGGTCTCTAGCCGTGGGAAGCGACACGCGTCTATTGTTACATGATAACGAAACATCTGACAAAATTATGCCTTCGTGTGCTTTCCCAAAGTGAACTAAACTAAGAGAACTAAGAACCGCTATTTATTTTTTGTAACAAATGTACTGTACATGGTTATAATTAGGTGTTGAAGTATATGTTCAATGGTTATGGCCCGTCCATTCATTTTATTTTGGTCTAAGAGGGTACCTACGTATTCACACATTTCGTTTAGCAAAGAATTATGCAGGTTTGTTAAGGTTCCATTCTCTCTCACTCAGAGAAGGCCCATGTTCCAACAGCGGGAACATGATAGGCGGATAATGATTTATGATGTACTCCTTGGCTTGCTGCCTCCCGTGGTCAAAACTAGACAAAAGTACAAAGTATCAATGACTATAAAACAAATTTATCAGAAACAAAGGTTAACAAAAAGCATAGTTTAACGTCACAATTTACAGTCACAAAATGTTGACTTAAGGCTTTTAGTAAGTACTTTCAGTATCTAGTAAATTGTACTCATCAACTTCGACCAAAATAAAATGAATGGACGTGCCAAAACCATTGAACTTGCTCAGTCAAAACGAGTCAAAACCGTTGGACATATACTTCAATACCCAATTATAACCAGGTACAGTACATTTGTTACAAAAAATAGATAGCAGTTTGTTGTTGTGCATTTACACTTCGGGCACACGAGCACACGAAGACATAATTTTGTCAGATGTTTCGTTATCATGTAACAATAGTCGCGTGTCGCACTTACTATGGCTACAGAAACGAAGTGAGTGCCGGCGCCCATTTTGTATTCTTCAAAACTACGGTTCTTCTGGGCCCGTCCATTCATTTTATTTTGGTCGAAGCTCATCAACACAGAAGTAATGAGTCTCAAGGCCGATTCAATCTAGGTCCGCTTTCCCATTAAACTGTTGTTAGTCATTTGGGTGTGGAATTGTGGATAGATTGAGACGTCGGCGTCGTGTTTGCTAGTCTAATTTTAGCGTCGGGATTCTCGGGAACGGCTGGAAGTTCTAGAACGTACCCGATTACAGCTGGATCTGGCACAATTTCCAGAAGACATATCGACTTAGACTTACTCTTGAAAATAGAACTTCAAACAGCGGAACTAGATTAGCCTTAAACTTTTAGCAGATATTGTTAATGTCATCATCATCATCATCATCATAATCAAACCTAAGTCCATTGCTGGATATAAGATTCTCTCAAGGCACACCAGTCAACCCGATCAAGGCACTGCTATCTGCCTAACGTATATTGTCACTCCATCGAGTCACAGGTCAAATTCGCGTGGTTCCTGGCAAAAGTTTTTTTTTTTTTTGTTACATACTAGTAAATTCCATACGAATGCAAAACACTGTTTTAAACTATCACGGTTGTTCACTAAAGTTAGTTAAGTTGTTGTGTTCCCGTGAACATGGTGCATATAACTGCGCCGAAATAACGGGAGCTCATTCCACAACCTTACCACGGTTAATATCCCGTAAATAATCATAATCCATACGAATGTAGATAAGATTTGAAAAGTTATGAGAAAACGACAAATTAGTAAATTCCATACGAATGCAAAACACTGTTTTAAGCTATCACGGTTGTTCACTAAAGTTAGTTAAGTTGTTGTGTTCCCGTGAACATGGTGCATATAACTGCGCCGAAACAACGGGAGCTCATTCCACAACCTTACCACGGTTAATATCCCGTAAATAATCATAATCCATACGAATGTAGATAAGATTTGAAAAGTTACGAGAAAACGACAAACTAGTTTACAACTTTTACGATACGAAAGGCTCTCATCGCGTCTCAGTCTCAGACAAGAGAAATTGAAAAGGCACACCAACATAAAATAGATGTTGAATTAACATTTATCAGTGGAAGTATATGAGCCGATGTAAGTGATGATCATACGCATAAATTAAAAGAAATAGATAAATATTTGATAGATCCTTTACACGCTTATCCTTGTATCATGAAACCGTACAACAACAACGATGTAAGCGATAGGACACGTAAGTCGAAACTACAGACATAGGTAGACAACATAATACCTATACGTTATACCTACTTCTGCCGAGACCGTTACTTTACGTAATGTAAGCCAGTGGAAAATACCTTACAGACTAGATACGGCAAATAAAATACAAGATGTCAGACGTAGGTAATAAACAATATTACTAACAAGATGTTTATCAGTTTCAGGGGCATTATTAAAACTTTTTTTTTCAGTTTGGTCTTTCATCATCTTGCCTATTTAGCCATTGTCTATATTAAACTTTTATGATTATTTACGGGATATTTACCGTGGTAAGGTTGTGGAATGAGCTCCTGATATTTCGGCGCAGTTACATGCACCATGTTCACGGAAAGACTGAAGAATGCGGGTGGTTGGTCGAACAGTTTAAAGTTAGGAGCAGCCAAACTATCTAGCCTCTTTTTTAGTCTTTAGTGAACAACCGTGATAGTGTAAAACAGTGTTTTATAATAGAATTTTCAAGCAGTCGATAATATCAAGTTTTAAAAGATCAATCTGCGAGCTTGGAGCCTTGAGTTCGATTCCCACCTAGGACAAACATTTATGTGATGAACATTTGTGTTTGTTCTATATCTGATTGTTAATATCTATTTAAGTATGTATTTATAACTATGTATGTATATCAGTATCTGGCAGCCATATCACAAGCTTTGCTTAGTTTGTGGTCAGATGACCGTGTGTGCAAAAATGTCCCGAATATTATAATCAAGTCTCTTGAGGATTCAGACAATGACAATTCTTTGTGAATAACGTTGAGTCAAAAAATCCGAGTATCGACGACATTCTCGCAGCCCGGCCAGTCTTATTACAGCTAACTTTAGTTTAAACAAGACAAGCAAAAACCAAAAATATTAAAGACATACTGCGAAAAATATAAAAACAATACTCTTATGGACGTAGAAACCTAGAAACTGGTGGAAGTGTGCAATTATTGGTAGAATATACAACAGTATGTTAATTAATACTAACGACGAACTTACAGGAAACGCCCTAAATATAGCTTACCACGCTGTCCTTATTACATCAACATTGAACCGACTGGTAACTATTACATGGATGTACGATTGCAACACTGACCTAAATCGTGAGGAGTCTCAGCTGTAAAATGATAGACAGCATCATTCAAGAGCTGAATACCATTTTTGATCTAGTGACGAATTGATACATGATTTGGCGCGTACGTTTATGACCTACTTATACTCGTAGCTGATTATTAATTATCACACGGAGTCTGTCGGAAAGGCTATTCTAAACCACAGAATACATATTAGTGCAAGTACAGAAGATACACTCCGCAAAATCATTTAAATAAGTAGCGACTCTTGCTACTACACAATAAAGTGCAATTCAGGACGTGCGAGCTAACTACCTACAGCTATATTAACCTAGAAGTTTCTCTGTCTATCGCGTAACTCTTGTCGCGTTATCTCTACCTATCGCGCGGCAAGACCGACAAGTCGGCCACTTGTAGCTTCATACCTAAAGTGCGGAGTACGCCAGGGCTGGCCAAACGAGAAAGGGTACATTGTACTCAGAATCAGGACTCAGTAGTCATAAAAAAAATTACGAATGACCATAATATTTCTAGGAACATTTAATTTTCGTAATTTTAGGGTCGGGTTAGTTGTAAAAGTTGTTCATAATAATGAAATAATGAGTAATACAAGTGGCATAGCGTACCCTTTCCGAAAAATCCGGTTTGAGCATTGAAGCGGTTGTATTGACTTAGTGAAAATGTATTGCTACACGTACCTACACATCCATTGACGTCGGATTGTCTTTGATTGACGTATACAAAATTACTTCATAAGGACCGGCCCAGTGGTGCTTTTAAGGTACGGAGTAACGGACTCAGTGGTAAGCATAAGTTTTATTGCTGACTAGTATGAACTCAGTCAAAAAAAAACAATATTTTATTATAAATAATAAACAAAAAAAAAAGATGGACTCATTAGTATTTAAGTTTAATTTCAGTCTTTTAATATTACGCCTTAGATAATTTTTAATAATGAGCAAATAAAGGCATGGACGATTATGTCCAAGTGAAAATGTATTTGTAAAAAAAAAAAGAGTATGAACTGAGTCGCACGCCGTCTGTTCTGCGTGGGTGAGTGGCAGTTGTACATGAGTCCAATGCGACGTAGTTATTAAAGAATGAGACGACGTAGTTAGTACAGATTTTGAAAGATGGCGAAATTTTTTCAATTACTGGACATACTAGGGCTCAAATGTCGGCATGGCTATTATGCTAGAAACTGCAAAGTGAATGAAATAGCGATACTAGCAAGTGGCACTGTAGTCGTGAACAAAAATAGATAACTTTCAGAAGTGATTGGCGTCGATTCTGTCATACCATTCACTAAATTAAACCAATCTGACAGTACTAAAATTACCTGCCTCTCTTTTCATTTTAATATGTGAGAGAAGGATGGCAACAATTTTAGAGCTGTCAAATTTAGTTTAGTTTTGAGTGCATCAGAATCGATGCCAATGTAAAATTTTCAATTGTCCGTTTTTTGACAGTTGACGATCGCAATATTCGCAATGCAATAGCAATTCCGATGAGCATATCCTTACTTTGAGGTCTTGGTATACAGCAGTAAAAGTAGTGTGGAAAGAAATCAATAATTTGTTTTTAATAGCTTTGCAGTTAATGCATTATCAATTGTATAGATAGACAGTTAGGTTAAATATTCAGTGAACGGTATTGTTGCGTTGAATATTGTACCAAGGTTAAATAAACGTAAGTAACAATTTTATTCAGTTCAGCGTTCATTAATTAGAGGATGAATCAAGGACGTGAGGCAGGTTATATCTTTGTCATTGTATGTTCATATCAAGCACTATTTAGGGCACCTCCGATATTACGCAAGGTAGCAACAGTGCCTTATTTTGACACATTTTTAGTTTATGTATAGGTACTTTAGAGTACAAAGTAAAAGTAATACCTTTTGATGTGAAACATCTTTTGCCTTGGTGGTCCTTGGCAGTACTCGTATGCCGTGACGGCAAACAATAACTTGTCATAAACAACATTATCATTTCAGCCGTAGGACGTCCACTGCTGGACATAGGTCTCCCCCATCGATCTCCAAAAGGGCCGGTCGGAAGCGGCCTGCATCCAGCGTTTCCCTGCGATCTCATCTTGTGGGTGGACGTCCTACGCTGCGCTTACCGGTACGTGGTCTCCATTCGAGAACCTTTCGGCCCCATCGGTCATCTTTTCTGCGTACTATGTGCCCTGCCCACTGCCACTTCAACTTGCTAATCCGGTGGGCTATGTCGGTAACTTTCGTTCGTCTACGGATCTCCTCATTCCTGATTCGATCTCGTAGAGAAACCCCGAGCATAGCCCTCTCCATAGCTCGTTGTGCGGCTCGTTGATAGACCGTTGGCCCAGTTGGTAGTGAACCTGCCTTCTGAGCCTTGCTGAGGACTGTTTGTCCTAGGTAGACGTACGCGTCAACAACTGCCAGAACTGAGTTCCTAACTGATACTGGAGAAGAGCCAATGGCTCCGAAACCAATCGATCGTCTCGACCGATAAACATAATCGTGAGTGGAAGCCATTTTTATAGTAATTTATAATGAATCCTCACGCGAGTTTTGATGAACGGCAGCTACCTACTAGTTGTAGTATGTAGTATCCATTACAGAGAACATGCAGGTAGCTTACATATTACTATACATTTGCGTATGATCCGGGTCACGTTACGAGTACAATATTTCCTTGGAGAAATCTAGACTGTAGAGTAGATAGGACTGAGGTATGCTAACATAGTTATAACACTCAACGCTTTTTTTAACCCTCGACCATAGACGAACCTACTTTGTCTATGCCCCCGACGCAGATAGCAGATAGGAGGCACATAACGGTATGACATGTGTATCTGTGTACCTGTATTTGTGTAGTTGTGCTCCCAAACACCCAAACAGCAGAACCGTCACCTTTCAAACAAAAAACCTAAATCTAAATCGGTTCAGCCAGCTACGATGTCACAGAACCGTTTCCGCCGGGGTTTCATTTTCAATGTCATTCTAAAGATAATGCCTAATCCTTAGAATAACTATCCAGAGAAGGTAGGTTTCCAAACAACGCCTTCTCAAAACGTAAGCTACAAATTAGCTTTGTAGCTTACGTTTCGATTGGTATTTTAAACGATTTAAGCAAGAAAATTTATGGATTACCTGTGGAATGTCACACCATAACTTATGCTGCTTTTCTGATTTGTTGTGGTACGATTTCACCGCGCAAATTGTCATAGTAAAATTTATACATATTTTTTGGAGCCATATATGACTCCATTTGAATGGCTTAAATTTTGCGAATGTACTTGGTTTCTATGTGTAGTTATTCTAAGGCCTAATAGTATTTTTCTGCTTATTATTTCTTTTAATGTCGAAACCGTGCGAAAGACATAGCTATATGGCCGTTGAACGCAGCCTTAATAAATATTTTGTAGGTTTCTAAATCTACGAAGATGCAGTCACGCAAGTGAAAACGGTCGTAAGGCGCTGAACTTAAGGTCGTTTAAGGTCAGTAAATAGATTATGAAAGGGAACGACCTTTGGAGACCCTTTTGTTAAGTTTTGTATGCGAACAATATAGGTTGTTTGATATTCTTTAGAAAATAGAAAAACAGAATTATTATGAGGCCTGGGCAACTCATTCAAGCGTTAGGCTCAACGCAGACCGTAGGCGCCGCCGCTGATACAACCTATTTTGTTTTACGCTCGGTTCAACAAGCTACACAATAAAAATAATAAATAACACGAATTATTGTATGCTCCCTGTATGCTCGAGACCACGTGGACGAGTACCCGCGCATGCACGTTGCGCGGCACGCGCACGTGCTGCGCGCGCCGGCCCGCCGCCTCGAGAAGTCTTCCAGGCACGTATAGGGGTATACTTAGCCTATGTCCAGGCAGGTGCACGTAATGGCGACAGACGTGTACACTGTACAACCGTCTCCCACACGATATAAAAGATGCACCTTCCCGCAACTCGTTTAAGTTTAGAGCGAAGAAATGGCTTGTTGAGCAAGCATTTTATGGGGTGGGTGAATTTTTGCATACTGTAGCGTAATGCAGCAATTAATACTTTTATTTTTTACTTTTATATTTTATATTATTATTTGATTATTATTGACCAAATTGGTAATTATTAATGTATTGATGTTTTGTATTATTTACTATTGACAGTATGATGTATAATTCAATGTACCCCATAATGACCCTGTTTGGGTATGGCAAAAAATTGCGGAGCAATCCGATGTATACCTACCATAATCTATTTTTCTTCTAGGTACTCGTCTATACTATATCAACATTTTGCGAGCAGTAGGTATGTCTTTTAGGGTTTTGGAAAATTTATTTTAATTTTCTGTGTTTCATTTGTCTTTTATCGTCCTCACTGGCTATTTCTAGTAAACTACTATAATTAATAAACATAATAATAAATAAATAAATATTCTGGACATTTTTGCACACAAAGTCCTCTGACCACAAACTACGCAAAGCTTGTGATATGGCTGCCAGAGACTGATATACATACATGTATAGTTTTAAATCCATACCCAAATAGATATTAACAACCAGATATAGAACAAACACAAATGTTCATCACATAAATGTTTGTCCTAGGTGGGAATCGAACCCACGCCCCCACGCTCAGAAGGTAGGTTCACTACCAACTGGACCAACGGGATATCAAATCAATTTTCTAGTAGGTATGTACTATTATATTTTCGCCGCGTCGACTCGACAGTCGGCGTTGCGCCGTTTTGTTGACGTCGACGCTCGACGGTCGATATTGTCGAAAAACAAACTGTACCCATGACGTAGCTGAGCCAGCAGTATATCTCGAGGGCAGCCATATAGGGTTACACCGAATGCAGTACTAAGCTGAAAGAAGATCATTGTATCATAATTAACAACTTTAAGGTACTATGGGACGAACCCCGAACACGGAAAATTCAGCTATTCCATAGAAAAATGTCATTAAATCTTAGACATTTTTCTTAGAAATTCTTTCAACTAAATGTTATTGCAAATGCAAATATTTTATCGCGATTTCAACGGTGTTCCCAGTTAGCAAAAAATGTTCATGATGATGAGTACAAAGACCTTTTTAGGGTTCCGTACCTCAAAAAACTCTTTTTCTCAAGAACGCGTAGAAGTATCAAATTGAAATTTATTTAAATACTCGGGTTTATGGTTTCTTTTATCTGTGAAAAAATTTTACTTGCAAGTCTACGCGATCAATAGATATGACCGTGTATGTTGCATATTTTGCAAGTTCACAAATCAAAACCTAATATTTCTTTTTGCGATTTCGGTGTTGCTCCCATAGTAAAAGTTGTTCATAATTATGTGTACTGTGGACCCCTGTCGGCTTAGTACACCCTTTCGGCGTAACCCTGTATATCTCGATGATTGAGTGCTACGTGACCTGTATGCCTGTGTTTCTTTGGACAGTTTGGACTACAAAAGCACGATACAGTGCGGCCAACTGATCTGTACAGTTGATTTAGGGAGCCACTATCATATTATCTTCTGAACAAACCTAACAGCTTCCCGTAGGAATAGTTCCCTTATTTGCCACTCCTACAGATAAGTTGGTCGCCCTGTTAGCGTAAACGTCTTTTCAAAGAGTAGGAAGGCAATAAAGCCAAGTAAGTATTCGGCATTTGGCATTACGCCTAAACACCGGATTATACGAAAGCTGAACTGGGACCGGGATTCTTGTGCGCTCGAGACTACTCGAGATTACCTCTCAATCTAAAGGTAGCATTCCGATCTCAGCGACCGCGCTCAGCGAGATCGGAATGCTACCTTAACTTCCATCTAACCATTCAGTCCAGCTGCCACATTCTTAAGAGCTGAAATACAAAATGCACCGTTAAGTTATAGGTATCTGGATTATCAGGCATAAAACGATAAAAAAGCCGTAATTATCAAGACGAATATAAAACAAGTAAACCATAACATTAAAATTGTTTATTTTATGTCAGTAATTTAACCAATTCCACTCTTAAACTTTCCCTAGAACTTTTCGTAAAACTAGAGTTTTACGAAAAACTACTCTTGTAAATTGGAGGTAATAAGTTTATGTTGAGTTTTACAACATAGAGTATTAACCGTTGTTTTCAATAAATAAAAAAACGGTACATTTATTACAGATATTGAATTTTCTATAGATCTTTCTATTTCATAGAATCAATAGTCTAGAAATCCAGTTTTCGTTGCTTTTTTCGTCAAAAAATGTGAGAGGGTCAAAATGACCTCGAATGGAAACTTCCCGGGAATACGGCAGCTAGACAGTGTCTGAAATAATCTCGGGCGCGCAAGAATTGGGTCCTTGGAGGCTCGCATATGGCACTGTTTGTCAGTGTTTTCGACGTTTTCTATACTTTGTACTCGAAGGCTAGAGATAAGATAACGGAAATGCTTAAAAAAAATTGAAACGTAAAGATAATCGAATCATCTACTTACTTGATATTTTTGCAATGTAGGTAATCCTAAGTAAACCTGATTATATTATTGGATTCGTAAAATCATATCTGATAAATATTTAGATACATCATAATCACCCCCACCTAAGTCCGCTGCTAGACAGGCATCTCCCAAGGCGATCGGCGATCCACTCAGCCCGGTACTTTTTTGCTTCCAGTCAGTAGGTACTTCAGCAGTGGAGTTTGGCAGCCTGCACACTGCAGGCCGCCAAACTCCCAGGGATTCTTCCTACCCCTTGCCCTGCCGTCACCCTGACAGCCAAGGCCAAGTACTTTAATATATCTTTTTTCTATATATATATTTTTTTATCTTTAGACCTTCAACGGTCTATGGGCAGTCTAACTGTATTTGTAGTGTTAGTTTTAGCTTGTATTTTGTTTAGTTATTAAAGGCACTTGCCCAGTAAAAAAGTACTTTAATATTAAGTATACAAACAATCCCTGCACATTTTAACCATTATCTTACGAAACAGACAAATAGATAAAATAATGTATTAAAGATTACGAGCCTTAAATCAAAAAAAGATGACATGTAAAATGTAGTATGAAAAAATTGCGTAACTTGAAATACGCATGCTTTATGGGTCAGGACAACGACCACCCAGCTACGATATACCCATCCCAACAAAACCAGAAATGTGAAGAATAGAGCCAAGTTCAGCAACAGCTTACTAGAAAAAGAATTGAAATCTAACCCATGTAGGGTGTACAGAAATTAACATTTTTATTTTGCTACGTAAAAGAATAATCTTGTTTTTACTATTGTGCAAATGTGCAATTGTGCATTAAGGATAACGACTTGCCAAGCAAGTCGTGGTCCTTAATGTGTGGGAACTTGCCAAATAACAAGAACAGAATCAGTCTAGTAGGCGGTCAAACGTAAGCCTATCATTAAAAAAAAAGTACGTAATTCAAGAGGCGAGGTCTAGAGGTTCTAGTACGTTCAGTGGTTACAAATATGAATGTAAAACTGGTGAAAACTTGAGAACGTGTAAATAAAAAGAAAAAAACACTTTGACCTTAGATTATAGTTATTCTAAGATTGAGATACCGTAGTCACACACAGCTGGTGCGGTCAGTTATCGTCGAGCTTGGCCTGACACTCTGCCGCGTGATTCCTACTAGTTGCTAGCATGGTATAATAATATATACTTCGCAAGGTATAGCGCTCCGAGAAATAATGTGACGTGGGCGTCCCGCAATGATGTCATCAATGTCATGGATACACGTACACGTGCATAAGCAAGAGCAGAATAAGTAATTTACAACAAGTTCGAGAGAGATGACGATACACGAAACAATGGCGGACTCTCTATGATTTTCTGTGTTAACAGTAGCGTGAAATTATAACGTCCCAATATCCGTACATTACCTGTGGGAATCCAATAAATCAATGTGGTTTTGATAAAATTCTGTTTAATATATTCAAGTCGTGCTTAACTTGCTTGAGCGGACAAACCAAATGACAATTGAAATGCTTTTTGTATTTTATTTAATAGATTATAAAAAAAAATGTTTCCCAGTATCTGTGTTTGTTACAATAAAGTGGCAACTACACAGTGACGTCATTGCGGGACAACTCCCAGAGCGCTAGACCTTGTTTTCTTGGATCATGGTCGCTAGTAGTGCGAAGAGATATCAATATGGTAAGTGCATACTTTGACCCTTGATAACGAGAGAAACATGTGAGCTGCATCACATTAGTCAACAGTTGTGGAAAATTATCTCAACTCAAAAACTACAAAACAACTTTATAGAGAAAACATTCATAAGATAAAATTTTAGTAGCAGATTTATAATAGGCCACCGGACAGGTGTTTGATTTGTTAAAAATATGTTGGTTTAGTGACAAATAATAACGATAGTTATCATCATCATCAGCCAGAAGACGTCCACTGCTGAACATGGGACCTTAACCTCCAACTGAACGACAGCCTGCAATCTGCATCCACTGGATGCCCGCGACTCTCACGATGTCGACGGTCCATCTAGTAGGAGGCTACTAACTCAGAATACAGAAAAAACCAGAAGGCCTGAACGCACCCAATAGTGATGCGACAAAAACTATTCTAATATAGGGTAGTTTTACGCGAACGCGATTAGTTACTTTGTGACCATAATCGCGCCTTGACGTGTTTTACCGTTGCAATATTATTTAAGTTATGCCTTCCTGTGTCGTCCCAACGTGTAAAAATTCAGCTAGGCTACAAAAAAAACAAGATGGGATCACATTCCATACGTAAGTAGCGCATTTAGATGTTGTTTTATTTGATAATTGAATAAATTGTACAGTCTTTCATTGTCGTAAGTAGTGATACCTCCATTTTGTCGGTGTTGCCAAATATCGAGAGGACCGACTTCCAAAAAGGAGGAGGTACTATGTTCGTCTGTACGTATGTTTTTTTTTTTTTTGTAAGTTTAAGATATTTTCGCCAATTGTAAACCGATAAAAGAAAAAAAATTTAATAGTATACTCCCGAGCTGGAGCCATTAACATCAAGTCAGGATCTGATGATGGGATCTCAAGGAAATCGAGGAAAAACTAACTAACTAACTAACTAACAATGTTCGACCGGTTTTCCGGTTTCCGATTGCGCTGAAATTTTGCATACTTATGTGAGTTTAGTAACAATTCAATAATCTGGTACTATTGAGCTGATCTGGTGATAGAGCCAGGAGGTTGATAGTGGAACTCTTCAACGGCGAACAGCAAAGGAACGAAATTTTGTAAATCAATTTAACTATAATATAGTCTGTTCTAAACTTCACCATGACATGGCTGCCGCATCCAGGGTTGACTCCCGGCAAGGGAACTCCTCAACGGTAAATAGTACAGACACAAAATTTTGTAAATGGATAAATCCATAATAGCCTGTTCTAAATTCCGTCATTACATGGCCCATGCACCCAGGGTTGACTTCCGGCGAGAGAACTCTTCAACAGTGAATAGGACAGACATAATATTTTATTGTACATGGATTTAATTATGATTTAATTATGGATTTAATTATAGCCCGTTTTAAACTTCTTCATGAAGTGAATTAAAAGCTTGTCATTAAAAACGTTTTTAAATTAAAACTTGTTTTGCACTAAAAAGGGTAAAATAAATTATTTCAATATATATTATGTCAATCCGATCAGTATATTGATTTCATTAAAAGTGTGTGTGAATAGTATCTGACCTAAAACATTTAACCTAAAACGTGTAAGTAATGTCTAAGCTGGCAACATTATGCGGGTGGAGGTGAGACAGGCGCGGGACGTGGGTTTTGTTTTTTGGACTCAGCGTGCGGCTTGCAATCACAGCTTAAGGCGGTTTCTGGTTTCTTCTGTATTCTGAGGCTACTAACGATAAAATTTAAATAGGTACTAGTGATGTAACGAATGTCATATTTTGGACATTCGCGAATGCGAATGCGAATATCTGCTGCCAACATTCGCGAATGCGAATATTCAGTTTTTGTTTAAATTTAACGCCATTTGTCTATGGCTTGGTGACTTTAGCGGCAGTCCCGCTCGAACGAAGTGCGTTCCGTCTGTTACGTTCTTCTGCTTCCTGTAGTCCGGCATTATTTAGTTACTCCACCGACAAGTGTCCCCAGCGAGCGCATATTTAGTGACGCTGGACATATTTACACGCCACATCGAAATAGACTTGAAGGAGACAAGGCATCAAAACTACTATTTTTAAAGTTTAATATTCCCCTACTGAAGTTCAATTATTAATATGAAAAATATATATAATTAACTGTTATTTTTTTAAGGGAGAGAAGTATTATTGTTTGAGAATCAATTTTTTTTTTGTTTGTTTAGAGTTAGACTATTTAATGGTCTACTGTAGAAGAATATAATTTTTGTTTGATTATCTAAATAATAAAAATATATCTAAAGACTGAGAAAACTTTAATAGAAGAATTTAATTTTATTAGTTTCAATTGCATTAAAATTTTGTGTCACAAGTTCTAATAACAATTTTTTTTTAGCTTTATTAAAGTAAAATACTTAATTTTATTTTTGTTTGCTTAAAGTGTTAACTGTTAACTCTTATGTAAAATGATTATATTTATATTATAAATACTATAAACTATATAATATAGATATACTATAAACACTTCGTGATTATGATGACAGCAACTCATGTTAAACTTTTATTTGAACTTTTTTTTATGGTTGCCTGGAAGAGATCGCTTTTAGCGATAAGGCCGCCACTTGTGGCACTAGCTCGTAAGTGTTTTCTATCGTGTTGTAATTTTTATTTCTGGTGTACACAATAAAGAGTTTCTATCTATCTATCTAACACTTTGTGATTATGATGACAGCAACTCATGTTAAACTTTTATTTGATTTTAATTATAGTTTATTTATTGTAGAAGTATTTGTAGATTATTATTTTTAGATAAACTTTGGTAAAAATTCATAGAAGATTATTTTTTGTTTGTTTACATTGCATTTAGGCCAATTAGTATATAGTTTTGTTTGTTAAATTCTTATGAAAATTTGATTGTTAAGCTTCATTGCCCAAAGTTAAATAAATAAATGATACCAGATGATAAAGAGAAGACTGATAATGTGATTACGAAGTTACTTTTTATTGCATTAAAAAACATAAGAAATTAATGGAATTGGATTTTCTTATATTAACCAACTATTATTACCTACTTAAAAAAATTATACACGCAAAAACATTCGCAATAATTTCGCGAATGCGAATGCGAATATTCGTTACATCACTAATAGGTACCACTGACTGACCCAGATAGCCAGACAAAATTGTTTGCCCAGAAGATTCAATGGGGTATAGATAATTTATGGAGAAAATAGAGTTAGGTCTGGTGAGTACCAGATTTGAATATTATAAGCCGACTGAAGAAATTATTTAAATTGGCTAATAAAGTTCCGAGAGCGATGGTGGCCGGACGATAGCATGTGCGCTTTTTGAGCTGACCGCACCCAGTTCGATCCTCGGCCCTGCACCAATAACTTATTTAGTAGATACTTAAACCGGTATGTCCAAGAACCTCAAAAGTTAAATATATATCGGCCTCCTTGACGTGTCCGCCAACGGTGAACCTGACTAGCGCCGGTTATGAGCGCGTATATGGCTGGCAAAACCAAACTTAGTTTTAAAGGTCCTGTTGCAAGGCGCACAGTGCAACTGACCAACAGCATTGTATGTGTAGGTGTAGGAAGGCTTCGTACGTGTCTTATTAATAAGGCGTTTTGCATCTAGATCTTATATTCGTTTCTCTTCGAAGTTATTAACAGCCTTATGAACAGAGCTGTGCCACTCTCGTCTCTGTTGCGCGAGCTCTTCCCAACCCTCACACGCGATGTTACATGCTGTGAGATGGCGCTTCAAGACATCCCTGTAACGTAAGTACTGGCCTCCAGGAGTGCGCTTTCCGTCCTTCAGCTGTGAATAAAATACAGGTTTAGGCAACCTGGAGTCATCCATACGTACAAGATGTCCGCACCATCTCTGTTGACCTTTTATGAGCAGGGACTCTATGCCACATAGCTAAAAGTTAAAAGACGTATGACATTCACCAACATGCACTGGACCAGCAAAGTGGACTCTCTCTCTCTCTCTGAGAGAAGGCCTTTGTCTCAGCAGTGGGAACATGATAGTCTACGTCACTTTGCGGAAGTCCATGTTTTATTTGTATTGAAGGATCACTTCGTAATATACAAATAAAACATGATAGGCTGATAATGATGATGATGGAAGTTCCGAGATATAAGTTTTTGTTCGGATTAGGAAGGGATGCTCTGTCCCTTTCCTGCAATTTGGGTGTCAATATGGAGTCTGTTAAGTGACGTCATTAGTAAGTATAGTGCGCTCTCTGTCTAGCAAGACTTAAAATGCTTATAATATCTTCGTTAATTTTGAACACATTTGAATTTTTTTACAGTGTTCTGCGTATTTTTTATGAGACAATAATAAATAATCAGTCCGGAAGCCTATTATAACTTTTTTTTGTTAAAATTTTATTGACCGTGGATTCATAGACAAAAGGAATTTTGTCTATGGTGAATTCAATGTCCTTTAGTCGTAATATTAAACAGTTTACATAGTCTTAATAGCGTCAAACAAGTCACAGTCAGAGTCAAGCTAAGTAAGTCACGGTCAAGTCAAACTCATGCCCCTGTAAAGTGGTGGAGACTTTACAAGAGGCTCCTATGGAGTTTTGGAAAGCCTATTATAACGCCAGCGCAGTGTTGTCAGTTAGAAAGTAGACGGTAAGCGTCCGTAAATCCCAGTGATGCCCTATTTACGCATGACAGTTTTCTGAAGTCCAAAACATCCGATTTAGTTCTGTAATCTGTAGGTACACTAAAGTGGAACACGGCCAAGGACGAGACGTAATGTACGTCATACACATTCAAATTTTTTAGTGTGTCAAATTTTTCAGTAGGTATGTATAATTTATTTTTATAATATATATTAGGCTAGCGTTTGACCACCGTCTTGCCTGATGTTAAGCGATGATGCGGCTTCTCTAGAACAAACCGATTCGCTCGTGATTTGAAGACAGCCAGATACGCGACGTTCTACGTCGCGTACGTGCGTAGACGAATCGCGTACCTACGTGCGTACGGGATTGTCCACGACTGCGTAGGTACGCACACAACAGCTAGTATTAAATGAAGTTATGTAGCGCGGAACTTGCACGAGTCTGCAGTGCAAGTACCGTTCTTTATCGATCGTCAAATTCGCTAAAATGCCATAGAATTGATCATAGCAAGTACTGATCAAATAGCATTGTATCGAATTTGACGATCGATAAAGAACGGTACTTGCACTGCAGACTCGTGCAAGTTCCGCGTTTTTATTTTGTGTGGCTATTAATTCATTTATTATTCAAATTCTATTGTAGGTAGGTAGAACCTACTTAGGAAAACAAACCATATACATAATAATCTTCTGGAATTAGTATAAAAGCTGTCTGACAATAGATATTACCCTAATGGACTATAATAGGCAGGGCCGGATTTAGAGGTCCAGAGGCCTCGGGGCAACAAATATAGATCAATGATTTCTGTTATTTAAGATTAATATAATCAAATAATCATGTATGTATAAAGTACTGTAGGCTGTAGGTAAAGGTGAAAGAGCAAAAAAAAAACAAATATCAAAGGAAAAGATGCTTACTAGTGTTAACTAGTTGGAATTTGAAAGATTTTTTTTTCCGAAGTCTCTATTGTGGGGGCCCCCCGTTTGTGGAGGCCCCGGGGCTTTCGCCCCGGTTGCCCTCCCCTAAATCCGGCCCTGATAATAGGTCTTAAGTCTTAAATCTTAGGCTCTTCAAAATTTAATTTCCAAAGGTTTTCTCTAATGGTAACAAATTACCGGCCCTTGGGCACACCTTGCCTGACAGCGATATAACTTTCAAGGTAAACGACGATCAATAAGTAGGTAAAGTAGAATACCTAACGGCACCTAGTACCAACTTATTGGCCTTGTCACCCAATTAATCTGTTACAAGTAGGTAAACAAAGTTCATTGTCATGGCATCTTCATGTATTAATGGCTCTGTGATATTTAATACTAGCGGTCCGCCCCAGCTTCGCACGGGTAACCTATAGATTATAGCCTATATGTCACCCGGGGACAGTGTGGCTTACCAATAGTGAAAGAATTTTTCAAATCAGTTCAGTAGTTTCGGAGCCTATTCAATGCAAACAAACAAACAATCAAATCTTTCCTCTTTATAATATTAGTATAGATGACTTATGTTTATAACTTTAATGACAATAGGGTACTTGACTGTATTAAAAATATTATGCCAATTGACGCCATCCATAAACATGACATAATGAAAAAGCATATTTCATTGATTTTTTGATAAAAATATGCTTATTTTTTGTAAAAAACGCGAATAAAATAACTGTATTTTCGACATTTGATCACGTGATCGAAAACGGTCTGTAACTGGCTTCATCCCTAGTGACGTCACACAAATCTAAACAAACAGATTTTGTATTGATATTTGCGAATTTAATGTTGTAAAGCTGTTTTGAGAGCGATTTATCCAGAAATTTGCACCAAAAACATTCCGGAGGTTAAATGTGAGAAGAATGGAGTAACATTTTGTGCAAGCAGACAGCAGTAACTTACCCAAAATTAATGTTTTTATGGTTGCATATTTCTTTAATAATAATCCACGTCATTGTTTCTACGCTGCAGAACTCAAAACGTAAAAACTACAATGTCAGTATTAATTTTTAATTGTTCTCCAAGCAAAACATTCAATCAAGTTGTACAAAAAGTATGTTGTAGTAAGTGGATATAACTATTTTGTTAGGTTATGTCGAGCTTTACAATGTTTAAAAAGAAAGTAACAGTACATAAAATAGTAATGCAATAAAAACACAAATTATAATAGAAATATATAGACTCAAATATGTACCTCAAAATGATCTTCGCACATAGAAACACTTGAATTAGCTCCAATACTTTTGGGTTCTCTACGAGCTACTTAGTTCCAACCTTAGATTGGTTCCAACCACTTTTTTCGAGTTTTGGGGAGTTTTGGGTGCATTGGAACAGGAACAAATATTTTATCCGGTGTCTTTATGGAAGTATTTGTACATTTTGGCACTACACAATATTTATAAACCATTACTTCTATTAGAAATTAATTAATCATCAAACTTTTGCTGCCCGGCTGCAGCTGTTTTGTTTTGTGTGACGTCAATCGTCGCTCGACCGGAGCTATGACGCAGGTCTGCGTTTTGGCGCGATATTTTTTTATTCAAACTTTAACATCGATTTATATCGCAAATACGACTGATATCCAGAAAATATAAATGCAGTATACATTATTTTATATCAGACAATAATGTGCAATAGTTTCCCAAAAGTAGTCAAATACCCTATTATATTTATTTTATTTTGTTTATAGTCTGTAAGTAGCACAGATCTACGTAAGTAGTTTTACTTATTAATCTTGACATTGTGAATATTTTATTATTTTAATTCATTTATTTTGACAATTATTGCGTGATATTTAATTTAATTTATATAATTTAACATGAATTTTTAACTAATGTAATTGGTCTTTACCGTTTTAGTTAATAAACAATAATAATAATGATAGATATATATTTTTTTATTAAAATTAATTTAAAAAAAAAAAAAAAAAAAACTCACCTTACCTTTTAACTTATTACAATCCTCCAATTTACAATTAAGTTTTCCAGAAATTCTCGCAGGGAAAGTTGGTGTATTTATTTTTCTACGTTTTCTTTGTGAATTACTGATTAAATATAAACAATTTTAATGTAATCGGTTTACTTATTTTATATTCGTTTGACAATACTATGGCTTTATTTTTTCCGTTTAATTTATGCAGATACCTAAAATTGAACGATGCATTTTGTAATATGGGCGCCCTGGGCGAGACTTCTACGGCGCACCCCTCCCCCCCTGCCATTCAAAGCGAAAAAAAGCAAAGAATAGATTAGATGGAATAGATCTATAGATTTCTATACCTGCGGCGCCCCTTTATAGGCGCCTATGGCGCCCCTATTTATCTGGCGCCCTGTGCGGTCGCCCAACCGGGCCCTCCCCTGACGCCGGTACTGAATATGGCTCTTAATACTACGAGTTTGGTATTGTAGGATACATCAAAATATGCACCAAATAAAACACAGTTGTATGGTTTTATTGAAATTTATTTATTAATTCGTATCCCACCAAATGAACATTTTAACAGATTCTCACATGAACAGCGAAAGCAGATAATCTAAATTCTAATGAGTTCTAATAAACATGCATTAACAATTTAGCAATTAATAATTAAAACAATCCTTAATTAGAGCCATGACATTCTTCATATTGGGTACACTTTCTAATTAAGTGACCTTATGCTAGAAATGATGTCACTTGAAGAGAACCATCCAAACCAATAACTTCACTATTTTTTTTTTAAATCAACAAGGTCTCTAATATAATAGTACGCCAATTTTAGTTGACTTTATCATGATTTTAGTGGCTAAAATGGTTTGGTTGTAGCCCAACCACGTTCACATTTTATGTTAGTTCACTAATTTTAGTGTTTAGCATAGTTCAATGATGTCACTTGAGGAGAACCATCCAAACCAATAAGTTCACTATTTTGTTTTAAATCAACAAGGTCACTAATTTAATAGTACGCCAGTTTTAGTTGACTTTATCATGATTTCAGTGGCTTAAATGGTTTGGTTGTAACCCAACTACGTTCACATTATGTTAGAAAGTTCACTAATTTTAGTGTGCATAGTTCACTTGTTTTCAACAAATATGTTTAGTTAAACTTAGGGTGCAAACACATTTTATACAGAGTTTGTAGCATTTTAAAGTTAATATCAAACCAAACAAAATATAATAAATCAGTAACGTAATTTTAATTGTTTGCGAAAAATATTGTCTTTTCTCCTCAGTCCAATGCTGGCTTGATGTAGGTATGCCAATATTGCAGAAAACAATTATTAAAGGAAAGGTTGTTACTTTAATTTACATAGGTACCTACTTATCGGTAATTATAAGACATTGTCTTTACAATATTTTTTATGAGTTTAACTTTTTATTATAAACACTAGTATTTTTCATCTCAAGTTTGTATCGCCTTTATCAATATAATATTTTTCGATCTTGAGACAGTAAATTTCATCTTCTATATATTACAAATCACTTTTTATCTTTTCCTCATAAAATCTTTACACTTATGAACACTTACAACGATTTAGAATATACTTTGGATTATCTATATCTTTACTGCAAATACAGACCATAAGAATTTGTAACGATCAAGCCAAAAGTTTTTACTTTATTTTATTGTTTACCCAAAATTATGATGGAATGTTACTAACCGAATAAAATGGTAGCTGATATTTAAAAAATATAAATAAAATATCTATAGATTTATAATATTTGCTGTCAAAATAATCACAATCAATAAATTGATAATTGCAATAATAAATCTAAAATCTCAGGTTCAAAAGTGAATACAAAAATATGATATCAAAATCATTTGTCTGTGATATTCTATAAGATAAAAATTAAAATCAAAATTAATAGTATTGCAGAAACTGTATGAATTTTAAAAGAGATTCAAGGCCATTTTAGTGTTCCTTAGAATAACAAAAACTAAATATACCTACCCGCTTTGCATTAGAAACGACTCATTAAGGTGAATCTAATTAGGCCAAACCAGATGATTTTAGTTCAAAAATTAGCAGATATTACCAGATGCGAATTTAGTAAAATATTAAAACACAGTTGAAGCTTTCCTAAGGGTAATATTAACATAACTTTTTAATTGGAATTATTTGAATGGAAGATCGAATAATAGCATTTTGTGGACCCAACTACTGCCTTGGCTACTTACCACTGGTCTTATTTTAAGTGCAAGGAACATATAGGACAAGTTAATATGTAAGTTAAGTACAATAATGACACCACCGATTGAAGCTACAGTAAGTGTAAAAATATAGCCGAGGGTTCCAAGATATGAATACCAAAATGTTATGTATCATGTGCGAAAATCTAATACAAAAAAATTTACTTTACCTAACCACTATTAACTAAACTAGAATTGAAATAAATAAAAAAACCTATAATAATGAAAGACGGAAGAATTTTTCCCCGTGTTTGATATAGCAAAAGTTGGTTGATTCTGTTAATAGTTGTGATCCTTTACTCACATATTGGAATGAAAAGGGACAAAGTTTTATTTAGGTGCTGTTCAATTAGATTGCTGAATAGTCAGAATCAACCCCAATATTTTATTACTCGGCAACTTCTTTTAAAAACATACAAAATTGGATAATTTTACACAATAAAAATATAGTGAGGCTATTGAATGTACCTACTTATTTTATCTATGGTCTATTATCACATTTTGTAATCAGGGGCTAGAATGCAATTGTTGAGGGGGGCATGGAGCATTCCCCGACGGTGACTCTGTAGGACGCGAGCTCACTAATGCCATGATAGTGCACGAAAGCTGCTACAATTACTAGTACGTGGAATATTTGGTGGGACTGGAACCAGATGTCACACTTTCCGGGGAACCAGCGCTCCGGTACGCGCAGCGCATAGAACATAGCACCTAAAATGTACAGCAAGCCCATAAGGACCAGCCATCCTAGCGAAGCCTTACTCACTTGGCTAAACCACCCCTCGGTGATGCCATAGTGTATAGCAGGCACAATACCTGACAAACCGAACCCCATGAACACTCCCGCACGAAGAGGTCGCAAACGAGGCTCCGAAAACTTGTCCCAGAGGGACACTATAATGGACAAAATTCCTAAAACAACCACTACAGATAAATATATAATTTTAGGCCTGTAATGGCAGTAGAAACTGTAGTACAACCATGGAACAAACGAGCCCATGATAAGCAGGGCTATCCCGCAATAGTCCAATTTAGAAAATAATTTCCCGACCATCTCCGAGTGGCAGTAGAGGGTGTGGTACGCGAAGGAGAAACCGAGGCAAACTATCGCTCCTACGAAGAACACCCCGAAGATCATTTTCTCTTGCATTTGTATTTCTATTGATGGACGAGATAGGAAATAGATCGCGACGCCGATGAAGGCGATGCAGCCGAGTAGATGCGTCCAGATGTTGCCAGTTTCGGTGTGTATGCGGAATATGGAGGCGAAACAAGCGCTGAATGAGGGTAGGGGCGGCCTGTGGCCCTTGTGGAGATAGTCGTTGTCTTGCAGCCAGCGCGGCAGGTGACGAAAGTGGCACACGTTCCAAGAAGCTTCCCAAACCTTGCGGACGAACTCCTCGGCTTGCTCCGCCGCGTTATGAGCGAGCGCTCCTAAATCAATCTCGTCGGAAAGAACGCCCGCTTTCAACACTTCGGCCATTTCCGCGTCGAGTAGATGCTGGTCTTCTGGCGTAGATGGCAGAGGGCAGCCTTCTTCCTCTTCGGCGAGCACCTCGTCGAGCTCGTCCATCTGCGAGGCCAAACTCTCCGCCTCGGGATCCCATCCTTGCCGCCGTCGGAGGCCATCGGATGATACACTGCGAGATCCCGTGTCCGAATCCAATTCCCACATTTTGACGCCGTCAAAACTCACGCGACGTCACCAACGCGGCAACCATGAGCCGCCACGACCTTTGTGTCGCACCACAGTTATTTTGCGAGAATTCTAGTTACGTCACGTAAATGAACACACGACGCACACAAATCGTTTGTGTGCGGATGTAATTTTAATGTCACGATTTGTTTACTATGCACGTCAGCAAGTATCACTTGAATTTTGGAATCAGGTTTCCCGAATGATTATCGTCGAGACGGTCGATCTCAAACAGCTGCAAAAATGAACTGTCGAAAGTCGGGTCGGCCATTCACCATTTTCTTTCATTCGAATTATATTCTATCTCGCTCTATTTATCGGAACTTCTCGCTCCAACACTTTTAGTGCGGTTCCGATAAAGACTTTTTTTTTTAGTTACTTATTAATTTTAGCGTATATAATTATAACTCAAGGTTTAAAGGGTAAGTTTTAATAAATTGCGCCTGGCCATCGCAAAATACTTAAAATAATTATAACTTAACTGTAATAACTAACTAAACTAAGAAACTGACACCGAGCTTCATCCATCATGCGAACAGAATCATTCGAACAAGCATAAATTTAGTACATCACTCAGATTGATTTTGATTGGATAGATTATTGCTTGCGTCTATACCATTGGTTCACAAATTCAAGCAAGCAACCAATAGGAAAATAGTAAAATAACATTAAAACATAACCTAAAAATCAAGAAAGTGATATCTCAAGTCTAGCATTTCTAATTTATAGTAAAGGTAAATAGACTTACTTTTTGAACATAGTACCGGTCTGTGGAACTCGATGAAAAATACACCAAAAAGCAAAACTATACACAAATTTTAATATCACTGAAGATTCTGCCAAAAGTCAAACCAGAACGATATTAACCAACAACTAGCACGTTAACTAATTGCGTTAACCAATAGCCGGTGAGCTTCCAAATCGAGCTTCCATCTGATTGGTTAGAAAAAAAAACATGACATTTTGACAGTTCTCATAGAATGTTCCGAATGACACCAACGTAGCCTACAGCACAAAGAAATTGTGTTCAGTCGGCCGCTGAAAGTATGTGTCGAGAAGCTGCATTAAAATATTTTAAAAAAAAATACGAGTGGGAAAGATAAAAAATTCTCATTCTCTCCCGTTGGTTGGACGGCGGTTCGTCAACCAAGTACGTCTCGTGTGTTAACACTATAATAAATTGGTTATCAGCTATAATCTTACGTTAAAAAGCTAGTAAACACGATCAGAGTTTAGTGTTTTGCTTAAACGCAATCTCTCAGCGGCCGTACTTTTTTTTATTCTCCTAATCACTGTTGGGTTGATTCAGAACTTATACTGATATTTGTATACTAATCTGTGGTCAGATTGTTATTCATCTTTCGTTGTCAATGTCTTTTTTAATGCTGTCAGCAGTCAAAGTCAAATTACTAAAAGCAAAACACTAACCAAACCACATGGAAATTGGAAGAATAAAATAATATTTTTTGTAGACTCAAAGCAATTAAAAGTTAATCAACCCTCGTAAGAGTTTCCAGTATTACTTTAAATCGAGATACCAACAGCAAACAATGTCTTCATTATTAGAAGTTGTAGTTACTTGTGATTCGAACAACACATTGTGGACAACATGCGTGTGGGACCCTCACACCGGCACCAGTCTTATGACGTACAAAGGCGGTGGCACGGCAGAAGCGAGGACTCTCTCCTTCATCGGCAACGATTACCTAGCAGCTGTAGAAAGATCTAAGCCAGTACTACACGTCTGGCCGTTGAATTCACAACAAACAGTGCAAGGGATGCGTTTCATACTTCCAGGAAGAGCCAGTGCATTGTCAATAACTCGAGACGGAGCCTACGTCGTTGCCGGCATTGATGAAAAAGTCTATCTATGGCAGACAGCCTCTGGCAACCTTCTAACAATCATAAATCGACATTACCAAAAAGTTGTGCTACTGAAATTCACGCCTGATGGACGGTACTTCATTTCCGCAGCTGAAGACGGAATGGTCATGGTTTGGAGCTTGGCAACGGTTTCGGCTCACCCAGAAGTGGATCTTGTTACCCAGTCGTCTGCCGGTCACCATGACCCAGTCTACATTTTCTCTGATCATTCATTACCCGTCACAGATTTATGTGTTAGCAAAACAGGGATGCATGGGCGTTTGTGCACTGTGTCTAGTGATAGAACTTGCAAAATCTATGATTTGTCTACAGGGGAAATGCTGCTCAATCTAGTCTTTGATGTCCCATTATCATCGGTTACTTTAGATGTTTTGGAATTGAATGTCTTTGTTGGTACAAATGAAGGGCAGATTTATCAACATGGACTGAGTAATCCTCCAAGAAACAGAGACTTACTAGTCAACACTGACACAAACAGTCCTATGTTTTCATCGCATAATAAAGCTGTGTCTTGCTTGTCTGTATCACTTGACGGAGAGACTTTACTATCTGGATCCAATGATGAACAAGTAATTTTATGGCACATACTGAGTCGTCAGCCAGTCCGAATAATCAAACACAAAGGTCCTATTACAAATGCATTTTTCACAGTTAACTATCCGGCCATATTCCAGCAAGAATTTTCACCGAATATCGTACTGCACAGCTTAGAAAGAACATTGGAGAAAGATGCCGATGAAGTAACGGAGATAGAAGTGTTGGTCAATAAAAAAAATAAGTTCTGGCCGGAGTCACAGATGGACTTTGAAGTTAACATTAATTCAAAAGAGGTTGAGAATGAATTCAAAGCAAAGGAGGCAGCGCTGAAAGAAGAAATGGAAAGGTTGAAAGCAATAAATGCTAATTTGTATGCTTTTTCTATTCAAAAAGAGTTGGAGACAGTTTCTTCTGTTGCTAGTAATAAATCTAAGAAGAAGCGGAAAAATAACCTACATTAAAGGAAGAATAAATGCTGATTTGTACATGCTTTTTCATTTAAAAGAGTTTGAGTCTGTTTCTGCTGTTACTAGTAATGTGTCTAAGATAAAGCAGAAAAATAACATACAGTAAAGGAGGAACAAATGCTTATTTGTGTGCTTTTTCTATTCAAAAAGATTTGGAGACATTTTCTTCTATTTTTAATAATAAACCTAACAAGAATACACAGAATAAACAGAATAAAAAGAACAGAATATACAAGAATAAACAGGTAAAAAACATACAGTAAAGGATGAGTGATGTAAAAGTATTTTTGAAAGATTTTAAGGAGTTTTAATTTACCAATAATCAAATGCGACTATTCTATAATATTACTCTATGCTATAAGTTAATGCCATATATTATTAGGATAGCAACATCAAAAAAACTTGAGTACAAAAGAGTATTGGCGCCAACGTGGAAAAACATGTTAGCTGATATTATTTTCTTTCATTTTTTGAACAATGAAATAAATAAAATGAAATTATATTAATAAAATGTTGACCTATATGTTATTTTTGGCCGGACCTATTATGTATTCGTAATGCGGTTAAAAAACATTTATTATGTACGTTGGCATATTATTATCAGACCTTTGGGTCATGGGACGAAAACTCTCAGCGCGGCTGACGGTTGAGCTCCGCCGCGTACGAGCGTCTGTTAGTAGATCTGTGGTTAGCACCAAAGATTTAGTATATTACTATTTTTCTTTGGTTAGCACGCACCGGCGGGTCGCTACCGTTAGTCGTAAATAATTCTGCAATCGATTATTTGATAATCGACTTGTTTTTGTTCACCAGCAAACAATCGATTATTTGATAATCGACTTGTTTTTGTTCACCAGCAAATACTAGAGACCTACAATTTTTTTTTTGTTAAAATTTTCATGACTCTGAATTCAATGTCCTTTTGTCGTAATATTAAACAGTTTGCAAAGTCTTAATAGAGTCAAGCTAAGTAAGTCACGGTCAAGTCAAACTCATGCCGAATAATAAAAAAATAATGAATAATGGTGAATAATTATTCACCATTTAGTACACATTAACATTCGAAAATACACAAGTTTAACGAGCCGACATGTTTTTTCCGCGTTGGCGCCAAAACTCCAGAGACCTACTTTTTTTTGTTGTTAAAATTTTCATGACCGTGGATTCAATGTCCTTTAGTCGTAATATTAGACAGTTTGCATGGTCTTAATAGCGTCAAACAAGTCATAGTCACAGTCAGAGTCAAGGTAAGTAAGTCACGGTCAAGTCAAACTCATGCCCCTGTAAAGTGGTGGAGACTTTACAAGAGGCTCCTATGGAGTTTTGGAAACAACACGAAAAGACACGTTTCATCTCGTTATATCACTTGACCACACTCGAGCACGTTTACGAGCACTTAATGAATAATAATTCACCATTTAGTACACATTAACACTCGAAAATACACAAGTTTAGGAAAATAATCCAACGAGCCGACATGTTTTTTCCGCGTTGGCGCCAAAACTCCCTCCAGAGACATACAACTGTCGACAGAGTTGCCAGATTTTATTATTCATAATTATAGGGAAATTCCGGTAAGTATGCGTGCATACTTACCGTACCGACTGCTCGCCACAAAGCAGCCCCTGCAGGCCTAGCATGGGCCGTGGACAAATTTTATTGTTTTTCCACTATTTTTATCCGCACGTAGATGCGACAAAGCTAGAATGTGGATACGTGTGTCTCTTTCTCGTGGGATAGAAGGGATGGAAAGACAATTTGTCCACGTCCCGTGCTAGGCCAGCTGGTTTTATTTTTAATCTTAGTATTGATGTTTTTTACATTATGAATTTAAAAAACTTAAAATCAAGGTATGCGACCTGCAGATGGGATTGGTAGACTTGGTAGGGCTCAAGCTACCAGGGCTCTGATTCACTAACCACAAACATGCTCGTAATGTGGCGTGTTAAGTTAACCTCAACAAGTTGGCCTTTTATTCCTAGGGAATAGAGGCCAAATTTTTACGTTGCCGCGTTACGCGCGTATTTTTAGTTAGTGAATAAGGGCCCTGTGGTCGTACTGCAGAGTAAGAAACCGCCTGACAACGCGCGCCGTGTCCAAGATGACTTTCTACATCTGACCTTTGAACCAACCATCTAACGAGAGCCTCTTAATATGTGTTAGTCGAGATTTTTGGGTACCTATAAGGCTGATCACCGATAATACTATCGAAACAAGGATCACTCGAGACAAATTAACAATTTATAATTTCCATTATGGCAGTAACCAAGTATAGTATGGCAGTAACAGTGTGTTACTGGATACAACATGGATATTTGCTGAGTTTGCCCTGGGCCCCGATTCCATAACTTCAAAAACGCACGTAAAGCAGTGCGTTAGACGTTAACTTACTTTAAAAATTGGCCTTTATTCCTTAGGAAATAGAGGTCAAATTTTTTGTAGCAAACTTAACGCGCCACGTTACATTCGTGTTACAGTTATGGAATCAAAGCCCTGCTTGGTTTTCACGTGGTAGGTACACGTTAATCATTCAACTCGACATCATGAGTTTGGTGGTGATGTCAAAGAGTATTGCACTGGGACCGGTCAACCACCATGATTAATAGCAGGCTTATTGATGACAATTAATAGTCCTGTCCGTGATGATAGAACGGCTGCGCAGTATAGGTAAATCACAATCATTTTCTAAAATTAGTGGTGATTTGTACTTTTACTTTAATCACCTCGGAATTGACAAGGCCGTAGTGAAGAGTTACTTGCTGTTGGATGATTGTTTTGTTGACTTTGATTAAAAGGTGTGTCTATCTGAAAAAAAAGAACAACACGGGTAATTTTAGAAACCATACCAGGTAACCCTGAATGTCAATACGTCATCCAAAATCGGGGAGGCAATAATGCACGACACAGATAATGTACGGCATGATATTGTACGACATAATAATGCACAGCATGATAATTGGTGTACATGTACATCGAATATCATGTTGTACAATATCTTGCCGTGCAATATCATGCCGTACATTATCAGCTCGGCCCAATAATGCACAAGCGATAATGTACACCATGATATTCCATGTACATGTACACCAATTATCATGCTGTGCATTATTATGTCGTACAATATCATGCCGTACATTATTGACTCTGTTGAATAATGTACACCCCGATTTTGTACAGCACGATAATTGATGACCATAAAAATTCAAATCTGAAGCTTCCTTTAGACTTGGTCATCGGACTCCACCTCGAGTGTATTAGGTAGAAATTAGTGACAGATCCGACACAGAGCAAAACGACTTGAGTATGTTAGGTTCGAAATGGGCCACAGAACCGACACAGAGCACCCCGACTCCACCTAGTCTTGTGGTCTCTACCCCTAGAGTGTATATAAAAAGCGCGGGAGCCAGAAGCTCTAGGGAGGTCCTGAGTGAGAGCGAGCCATACGAGACCGAGCGGAGCGAAGGGGGGAGGTGGCGAGCGAAGCGAGCCGGTGACCTCCGTAGTGAAGTGAAGGTCGAGTGTGCCGAAGCGACACTCAGGGGCGACCGCAAGAGCTTCTGGCGGGAGCCCACCTGGAGTCAGACTTGAGTTGGTTAGGTTCGAAATGAGTGACAGATCTAACACAGTTGTACTCCTCACTCCGCGTCACCACCAAAAAGTTTTGATGGTTCTCATATTTTTTATCTGTGACTATCTTACACTATCTTGTTCAAACGAAGCATGGAATCGACAGACGTCATAGACTCAACAGCCAATAAGAGCAGAGACATTTCAGCAATATTAACCAATACGGGCGATGCCACCTTTTATCATGTTGTACATTATCGGTCGTACATTTTCGGCCCGTTTCGTCAAAACACGGTCTGTATTGCACAACATGATAATGTACGGCACAATAATGTACAGCCCGATAAAACGTGGACTTTTCCCACGTACATGGATTATTGCCTGTACAATCCTGGCTGTGCATTCCTTGCCGTACTTAATAGACACGAGCCGATAATTGACGGCCAGTATTGTACGACATGGATTGTACAGCATGATATTCGATGTACATGTACACCAATTATCATGCTGTACATTATCATGCCGTGTAATATCGTGTCGGCAAATATCATGTTGTACATTATAGACACCCCAAAATCGTACGATCAAATCAACGCATTTTTCAAGTTTTCAATTTTTATTCAAATCGAAAACATACGACATACTCCCGTACACAGTGCTGATATAACACAAATAAATGTGCTAGTAAAGAAAGCTAACTTTATTAGTCGTAGATATGTTATTATGACGAGCCGCTAGCAAAAGGTAAGAAGTGAGCAAAAATAAACTTCTCACGAGCTGATCTCTGCGTCACAAACAAAACAGTTGGATTGTTTACCATTTTTAGGAGACCGAATGTCGAAGGCAGTCGCTATACCTGAGTGTGGGAGAGATATAGGGCGTATGAAAGAAGAAATAACTCTATCGCCGCCCGAGAAAAAAGATGGAGCAATGGGATTGTTCAGTAGGTTGTTGAGATTCGATGCGCTGGGTAAGAAGGTCAGTAGTCCCGGGAGCCCTACGTCTATGGAGCCCCCGACAACATACTACGGAGTATACATACCTTGTGAAATCAAGAAAGGACCTGATGAAGGTAATTGTTTCATGCAATGTTTACATACTACTATCTGTTTTATCTCTGATAAAATAAAAGTAGGTCAGTTCATGCAGAATTTACTTCCTCATTGTTTTTCACTTTTCTTTTTGCAAGAATAATTTTATATACCAAAAGAGAATGACCAAGTCACTATGGGTGTGGTCATCTGGCTTAATTCAGTGGCCATCGTTGAAACCTTGGCCCATGTTGGAAAAGACTACCATACATATCAGACATATCAGAAAAATTTATTTATGATTTCTTTTTCTACAAACGCATTCAGAGATGATATGGGCGTTTTTCAAAAAAGATGTACACGTGACGAACCGGAGTTGATTTTTGTGAAATTGAAATTTTGCTGTATTTTCTTATCTTATTTGATAAAATATACTTTTATTTAAGTAAAAGTTACAAATATATATCAGTATAACGAAAAATATCGCGATAATCTTAATTTTTACGTAAGTGTTCAAAGGAACTCGCTCCGGTTAGTCACAAATTTTTTTTTTTAATAAAATGAAAAATATGAATAATTATCTTAATTTGTTTTTATTAATCATTAAATAACTTTAAAATCTTTGAAGCAGCATTTCAATACATAGAAAAATCAGTGTCATTATTGCGTAGCAATCATTTTTCTTTCGAGATCGTCACAGTAGGAACTTTTGAACTTAAAAACATTACATTTACTACTTACCTAATGACATTAAACGTTTAAAGCTAACAAATAATAAAAATATAGGACATCAGTAACTTAAGCAAACTTAAATATTAACAAATAACTTCATATATCTTGAATAGGATTCGTTTTTGTCTAGCTAAAAATATGTGACAGTGGCTATCTGGAATTCTAAGTG
This sequence comes from Agriopis aurantiaria, assembly GCA_914767915.1. Lineage (NCBI taxonomy): Eukaryota > Metazoa > Arthropoda > Insecta > Lepidoptera > Geometridae > Agriopis > Agriopis aurantiaria. The sequence continues at coordinate 4,074,778 of OU612003.1, forward strand.
ACTAATTGGAAAAAACTAAGCTATGTTTACACTGAAGGAACTTTTAGTAACATCTATCTATCATACATTGATTTGGTAAGGTAAGTAGGTAGTCAAGATTCAGGGAGCGTCGCGATGGTGATATTAAATAATGATTAAATTAAAAACCAATGTAGAGGTCCGCTCAGAAGGACATGAGCTTATTTAATGAATTTAAAATCTTAACTAACTTAGATGTAGAATGCTTAAAAATAGATGAGGGGTCGACACAATCTCAAGTGGGTGCAAGCCCATGTCGTCCGTCTACCTGCTTGAGCTGCTAACATAACTTCTCCCTCCTCAAGAGTGAAATTGCCCAGGTAAGAATTTGCTTGGAACAATTTCACATACACACAAAAAAAAACATAAGATTAAAACTATTTTTCTAATTAAAAATAGCTATATTAGTTAATAGTTATGCAAAAAGTCAATGCTTACTATTACTACTATTAGGTACGTTAAGATGAATACCTAACAACATTACAATTTCATTACACAGACATAAACAAAGTTATTTATTTTTTATTTTTAATCCTTTATCACTAAGTACGCAGAAATTCATACATACAACTATTACATTAGGATTACATTAGATTACAGATACATTATACTATTTTTTTAAACTGCTAATGCTTAAACTATAACACTAAAGTTATGAGTAAATCTAACGAGACACGGTGGTTGACACTTCACTAACACTTGCACTGTTATTTTATTCGTTTTAATCTGGTTAGTACAGGGCATTATAACTGTACGATGTACTTCAATGAAATTTTGCAAGCTCTTTATATTTCATTGTCTATTATGCGAGGTGTGATATTGAAACTGATGATGGAATAATGGTCAGTCTGCCGTTCTGGAATCATTAGCAATCATCCTTTTATCTTCTCTTGCATTATTCTAATATTGTAAGAAATGTCTTCCGCGTGTTAATCTGCTTGGGTGTATGGGGCCGGTAAGTACTTCACTTTACGCCACTATAGGTAAGGATAAATGGAATTACAAAAATGGTATTATTTAGAGATCAGAAACAAATGTATAAAGCTTGTAAATGATAATAAAATATAGTTGATAATAATTGTTGTCTATTATCTGGTTTCCTCACATATTTAAATTTTACAGGTAATTATTTCAATCCTAACTAGACTTAAATTAAATATATTTTTTTTGGTCAAATATATTTACGTTCATTAGACACATTAAGATATTCATGTGACTCCCGATACCCAGCATCATACGAGTGTCAGTGTTCGTGACGTCATCATGATCAATTAACTCTAATGCCTAAACTATATTATGATTCGTTGTTCTTATTAGGATTCCAGCTGGTGAAACTTGAATGTTTCATGTTACTGAACCTGAACTTCCTAGTTGTGGACTATCAGAACAAGAATCGCTGCAATCGAGCAGTACCTGTGGGGGACGCTTAACATTTTTCATGGGGACTTTAGTTTTTCTCTTTCCTACTTCCACGGATACTATGTTACGTTCGACTTTATCTCGTATCGTTGCCTTTTGGTAACGAGGTTTGTCCTTACTTTTTCTTTTATTAACAGTTTTAGTAAAAACGACCTGTCCTTCATCTAGGTCAATGTCGCTTTCACCGCCTTTTCTTACTCTAATTAATTCTTTTTTGTCTAACATTCGTTCGGCTATGTGTTTGTATAGATATTTGGACCGTTTTGCATGATCTTGTAATAACTGTTGGGAATAGGATTTTTCAAAGTTCGCGTCAAACATTCTGCTAGAATCAGTATGAGCAAATACTACCTCAAAAGGGGATAAGCCTATGGTCGAATGAATAGTGTTGTTGTATGCCATTATGGAATATGACATTACAGAGGCGGCATCTGTACACTTTTGTTCGTACCTGGCTAAGCGGTAGATTTCAATTATTGTAGAATGAAATCGTTCCACTATGCCAGTGGAGTTAGGGTTATTTGGTGTACATATGTGTAATTGAATTTTGTACATTGCTGTTAACTCTCTCATCAATTCGTTGTTAAATTCTGTACCCGGGTCGCTACTGATTTTTCTCGGAACGCCATAAAATGAGAAGTACTTAATGAGCGCCCTAACGACTTCAGCGGTTGATCTATTGCTAATTTCAATGGCTTGAGCCAGTTTGCTGAATGCGTCAACTATCGTCAAGTAGTACTTGTTTTCAATTGTAAAGAGGTCTATAAATACTTCTTGGAAAGGGGCATCTTGGGTTTGAGTTAGCTGAATTAAAGGTTTTAAGGGTTTTCTGTCATATTTCATTTTTCGGCATGCTTCACACGAGTTAATTACAGCTGATACTATTTGTTGCATATCATTCCAATAATAATTTCTTTTTATTCTGATTAAAGTTTCTCTAATTCCGCGGTGGCACGTTTTACCTTCATGGTGTTTTAAAACTATTGCCTTTTGTTCGGTTTCATCTTCTACGTAAATTACTCTTTCAGTGCATTCATGGAAATCGACCATGCCTTGCTTAAACAGAGTGATTATTACATTATTAAATAATTTTCTGTGTTCTTTACTTTCGAAGTATATGAAATATTTTCTGTGTGGTATTATGTACTCTTTCAAAAATTGTTTTACTATTTCTTCATCAAAAGGTAGAAAAACTTCCAAAACCTTTTGTTTGTGTCGTGACAAGTCTTTTACGTGCATTTTATTTTGAAGCCAGTTAAAGACTAGTATTTGATTCGGTTTTGTGTCGATTGCTTCGTGTAAAATAGGAATGCCTTTATTTTCCATGTCTAACGCTGAGTGTACAGTCTCTATACTACTTTCGTCAGATCGTAAAGGGTAGTTACGAAGGTCTGGTTCGTCTAATGACATTGCGTCGGGGTCAGGTATAGATATAAGGTCAGTGTAAGAGGGCGATTTTGGTAAAATCTTTGTCAATCGATCAACTGTGTCATTCAAGCATTGTTGTAGTTTACCTGGGTTTCTGTCAACATGAACTTTCATTGAAACGTCGTCCGTATCTAAAGCATTCAATTTTATTCGTGAAAGTGCATCTGCGTTAGTGTTTTGCTTGCCTTTTTTATAAACTATGTCAAAATCATACTCCTGGAGACGCAATCGCCATCGGGTCAATTTACTGTTGGGTTCTTTTAAGGAATACAACCACGTTAAGGGTCGATGATCCGTGTATATATCAAATTTTTTTCCATAGAGGTATGGACGAAAATGTTTTACAGCCCAAATGACCGCTAATAGTTCTCGTTCTATAGTGCTGTAGCGTGATTCGGTGTCACTTAATGTCCTGCTCGCAAATGCAATAGGCCTATCACTGCCGATGGGACCCTGAGACAACACGGCGCCCAAAGATACGTTAGAAGCATCAGTTGTCAATATAAAACGTTTATCAAAGTCAGGATATTGAAGTATGGGAAAATTGGTCAATAACTCTTTGCATTTTTCAAATGCATCAATATAAATTTTATCTATAAGAATCTTATTGCACTTCTTAAGACACTTGGTCAATGGTTGGGTAATCTTGGCAAAGTCTTTTATGAATCGTCGGTAATATCCAATAAGACCGAGGAAACTTTTTATTTCAGTTGTGGTCTTAGGCAAGGGATAGTCAAGTATTGCTCTTATTTTGTCACTATTGGGTTTCAATCCGTCTTTAGTTATAGTGTGGCCTAAGTAAAGAACCTCTTTTCTTAGAAACTCAGATTTTTCCAATTGGATTTTTAAGTTTGTTTGTCTTAGTCTGTCGAACACTTTTCGCAGTTTTTCCAGGTGACTTTGGAGGCTATTACTATAGATAATAATATCATCCAAATATATTAGACAATGAATGCCTTGTAGGCCTCTTAAAATATTATCCATTGCTCGCTGGAATGTGGCAGGTGCCGTCTTAAGTCCAAAGGGCATTCGTAAAAACTCATAGTGTCCAAACTCGGTGCTAAAAGCTGTCTTTTGTCGGTCTTCTTCATTAACTTCCAGTTGATGGTAACCAGAAGCAAGATCTAGAGTTGTGAAGTACGTACTTTTACCTAATTTATCGAAAAGGTCAGTTATGTTTGGTAGTGGGTACTTGTCGCCAATGGTAATCTCATTAAGTCGTCTGTAGTCAATTACCATCCTATATTTCACTACGCCTGAAGCATCCATCTTTTTAGGGACGAGATGAACAGGGGCACTCCACGGAGAAAAGGACTCCTGGATCACATTGTTTTGGAGTAATTTTTGGACCTGTTCTTTTATTTCAGCTGCTTGAGCTGGGGGCTGTCTGTATGGTTTCAGATATATGGGGTCTTCATTTCGCGTTCGAATGAAATGTTTTACTTGATTTGTAAAAGTCAATGGCAACTTTTCGCAATAAAATATATCCTTATATTCCGTACATAGTTTAGTGATTGCAATTTTTTCTTCTTTGTTTGTGTGATCTAATCTTAATTTTTCTTCCAAATTTTCCATCAACATTTTGTCAATCTCTAAATCATTATTAGAATTGTTCATACTAAAAACTTTACACTCGTTCGGATCGTACTCAAACACTTGAAAAGGTCGTGTTATCGTTAGACTCATTGGTTCTTCTAAAGTGTTTTGGATTATTGTTGTCGCGTATCCGTTCTCACACTTGACCCGCGCGCTAGGCATTCTCACACCGTTACAAAATTCCTTGAATTCTAAGATCCCTTCTCCTTTATACATGTTGGTAGGTAATTTTACGCGATGTTCCGTGCGTGCATCTAATATTATTGTATAATTGGTTGTATTATGGGATATAGGAATCGTAGTCGTGTTTGTTTTTAGGATGTTTCTTCTGAGATCGATAACAGCGCCCAATTGTCTCAGTAAATCATCACCTAGTACTCCGTCATACTTCGAGTCAACTTGGTACAAATAGAATTTATGATTTCCGTAGCAATTAAATGTGGGTAATGAGGGAATTTCCACAACTTTGTCGTGAGCTGAGCTTGAATGTGTGCTTATTACTTGAAATGGCTCATGACGTATCATATTGGGGAAATACTGGAAAGCTTTTTCAGGGTTTATAAAAGAACGCATACTGCCAGTGTCAATCATAAATTTACTATCAATTTCCGGTATATAAATGTATGGTAATTTCAAATTTGGGTCGCAATTATTAAGTTTAATTATCTCTTCTCTATAAAAAGGCTGTTTATACAAAAATTTTGGGCATTTGAGATGTCGGTCGAGTCTTGGAAAGTTTCGTCATTCATGTGTAAGTCGTGTGTGACGTCATCGGTGGAGTATTGCACGTAGTCGTCATTCGGGTATTCACAGTTTTGCTCATAGTCGTATTGACAGTCAGGTTCATATGATTCATAATTATTTATTTCCATTTCATTTAGTCTAAAACCCTGGTTGTTTCTCAATGGCGGTGCTGTTCTCATTGAAACATCATTGGATCGAAGATTGGAGGAGGTATTTGGTCTATAACCAAACTGTGGGTTATTATTTTGTTGCCGTGCTCCAAATTGTTGTGGAGTCATGGTTTGTTGCTGAAAGCCAAACTGAGGACGATAGCCTGTCGGTTGAGATGGTCTAAACCCGAACTGCTGTGGTGGGCGGTAGCCAAAAGACTGTTGTTGTGGTCTATAGCCTAATGGCTGCAACTGTGGTCGGTAGCCAAATGGCTGTGGCTGCCTAAAGCCAGATTGACCTTGAGAATTTGCGGTATTGTTATTAAATTGATTATGAGGCATACTCGGAGGTAAGTTAGGTCTTACATTTGTAGGCTGTAAGTGAGAATTTCCGAATTTAAATCCTGTATTTCCGTTAACCTGTGAGTGTTGTTGTTTGTTTACCGAACCGCAACGTGCTAAATATTGTTCATGGAAGTTAACTTCTTCCATTACCATAGCAAGGGCCAGTTCGAGGCTGTCTGGTTTTTTAAATCTAACTGTTCGCATCATGTGTTCAGGTAAATTATATAAAAATACATTAAGTGAGCTATTGTTGTAGATGATTCGTTTACTGTGTTTCATGCTGATGTCGTCAATTTCATTAACTTTTGACATTAAAACTGATCTTACAGACTGGATACGGTTGCAAAAATCCAGGTAGCTTTCGTTATTCTTTATTTTTAGCGAATCTAACTCTAATGCTATGCATTCTTCTGTACGTGGGTCCCCAAAGTGCTGCACTAACAATTTTTTTAATTCGTCCCATGTCACTATATCTCCGCGTTCGCTAATAAGCGCGGCTGCATTATCAGTTAGTCGGCTTGTAAGGCATTTCATAACATAATCATTTTGTGTAATGGTCCCTGTGTATTTACTTATTACAAATTCACAATTTCTTATGAATAAATTTAGATGACGTTTGTCACCGTTAAATAGTGGTATGATTTTCAGCATTCCTGGCGGAATGAGGACAATATGCTGTTGTTCTTGGGCCATATTTTCTTTTTGTATTCTCTTACACACAAATACAAATATCAACAAATAAAATAATACACAAAATTGCGAGAATTGATCGCTTAAATTATATGCTTTTCTAAATAATTAAAATTTAATTTAAAGTTGTATTAAATGTAAATTTCTATATTTTTAAAAACACTATTTTATTTTATTTTTTTAATTCTTAAAATGCTATGTATGGTTTCATAGAGTTTTATACGAAAACCAGATAATGACTAAGAAGAGAAAAGTTCGATCTCTAAATAATCGGAAAATTGGACAGGAAGGCGAAAAGTTTGACTCACCCACCGGCCGGCACCACCGCTCCTTCTTGACGATTTTCTTTGGTTCGTTTGGATTTCCACTCGCTGTTACCGCTGTCGCTGCCGCCGTCACTTGCGCCAAACCGTTTAGAATTTGATACCCGGAGTTGCGTAAATCGTAAAACGACGTTATCTCACAAGAGGTGCAAAAGTGCATACACCAGTTTGTGAAAAGCGCGGAAAATGTAACAGCTCAACCATGGAAATCCTACCGGCTGCGCCAGTCAAGATTCAGGGAGCGTCGCGATGGTGATATTAAATAATGATTAAATTAAAAACCAATGTAGAGGTCCGCTCAGAAGGACATGAGCTTATTTAATGAATTTAAAATCTTAACTAACTTAGATGTAGAATGCTTAAAAATAGATGAGGGGTCGACACAATCTCAAGTGGGTGCAAGCCCATGTCGTCCGTCTACCTGCTTGAGCTGCTAACATAACTAGGTACTAGCATTAAACTAATTGTTATTAATTAATAATAATATATTAATTATACTATGTAGTATAATTAATTTATTAGTATTATATTAGTAGTATTATATCTTCTTCTGTCAAGTCATTAATTCTTTTCGTTTCTTTTTAAGTCGTTCTAACTGCTTTTTCCGTTGCTCTTCGAACTTTTCAGGGTTTCGTTTTAAATTCTCTCGGTATTTTTTAGCTCTTTCCGCTACCGCGAGGGCCATGGTCACTGAAATGTCAAATCAAATATATGTTGAAATATCAAATATATGAACCAAATATTTATTGAAATAATTAGAGAAATAATTAAAAAAATTAGATTAGTAGTACCAGAAAGTACCCCGCCCGACTAACAAATTTTTGTATTACAATATATGACAAAATAGATGCACGTCAAAATACGCAAGTTTTCACGTTAATTAATTGCAAGATTTGAATTTTAGCACTAAGATATTTAGTACTAGTTATAGTACCTAAGTAAATAATAGTATTATATAAATTATATTATTCAACATAATCTATGTACAGGGTTAACAGCTTGGGATGTAAGAAGCCGAAAAAAGGTCATTGTACCTCATCATTAGGAACAACTTTACTGCGGGGCTAACACCTAAATCGCAAAAAAAACAGCTGTTTCAAAGAAAAAGTTCAATGACCATCGACATAATGTATGGAACAGCAGATTTCAGGTTTGTTTCCATAGTATGAGTTGTTCATAATGATAGGTATAATGACCCCTTTTCGGCTTAGTACACCCCAAGCTGCTAACGCTGTATATATTTTTTTTATCTAAATTGGTTCAGCCGTCCCAAAGATTAGCAGTGACAGACGTACATAACTACATAATATTCAAACTTTTTTATAATAAGATTATTTACTTTAGTACTATTCATCTGTCAAATGTAGCCTCGGCCTAATAGTTCCGGTCTGTCACAAAATGATTCCGTTTATACAATACGTGACGAACGCGATGTGACGAATTCATATCAACTAAACTTCTAACAATAATTCAAGCTGTTGTGTTCATTTTATGGCTACTTGTGATTTGTTTTACAATAGTTTAAAAACAAAAATGTGCTTGTGTAACGGCAAATACCTTGATAAACTATACATACCTCATAAAATCCCGTAGCTATCTGGAACTCCACTTTAGAACCAACGTAACGCGCCCGCTTTCGTCACTGATTTTGATTACACTGACGTTTGCTTCAAAATTGCGGCTACACCACACACAAGATTAACGTTTCCAGTAACAAAAAATAACCATATTTTATGGTAAAAATTTGTTTATCTATCAAAAATGCACCGTGACTATTGCCGGAATTCCGGTTTTGCCATATTCCTGGGACAACAATTATATAATATTTTGAGCTATTTTAAGACCCATTACGACAACATCTCGCTCTAAATCGTATTGGCAAGTTCAATATTCGTCTACAGAATCTAAAACAGTGGCGCTATTTAATTTGTGGAATATTTTCTGAGACTTGAAAGTTTCAATAATGCCGATGGGACATACAGATTTGACACTTTTTTGCGGTTTGTTTTTGTTATATATTAATATCAATGAGTGTTAGGTTGCACTTAACAGTTAATTTGGTAACTTAAATATGTACTCATGAAATAATAACTCCGTTTATTCATGTACGGTACATACAAAAATTATAATAAATAGTTAAAGTTTTGGACGCCCCAAATTCGCAAATGTACATCTTTTTTGAAAAACGCCCATATACCTATTTGACTTTGGATCTCAATTATGTATCTAACTCACTTTTTTGAATTGATATAAACTAAGTTCAGACTGATGTAAGATGTGATACCCCTTAATAACTACCTATTGTTTGTCATATTATTCTGCATCTAATTATCAAGTACGATTAATGGCAGCGGGTAAAAAACAAAACAAAAAAACCGGCCATGTGCGAGTTGGGCTCGCGCACTGAGGATTCCAGTCGCGGGCATCCAGTGGATGCAAAAGGCAGGCTGTCGTTCAGTGTGGAGGTTAAAGGGGGAGGCCTATGTTCAGCAGTGGACGTCTTCCGGCTGATGATGATGACTGAGGATTCCGTAACCACAAAATTCAATAACGAAATTACCAGTTATAACTTGGTAATGAACACAAATTTGTCACCGACTCGCACTTGGCCGTTATTTATTATTTTTTGTTATACTATAAAGTGTACTATAATCATGCCAAGTTTGACGCTTGTACGTATTATCGTTTTTACATTAGAGCTAATACAAAAATACATTTCAAAAATACGTTTGCTGTATGGGGACCCCCCTTTTGTTTTTACTTTTTGACTTTTTTATTATTTGTTTGTCAATCCGCTGTAACATTACATATTCTGTGAAAATTTCAACTGGCTATCTATTACGGTTCGAAAGATACAGCCATTAATAGGTAGGAGAGACAGACAGACGGACGGACGGATGGACAGACAGACAGACAGACAGACATCGTAGGCTTAGTAATAGGGTCCCGTTTTTACCCTTTGGGTACGGGACCCTAAAAATCGACCAATAGGAGGCGAGGTGAGAAGGAATGGAGCGATCCTATTGGTTGATTTTTTTCTTCGCGCATCTTCCATGCACATCTCTGGTGGATACACCTTAGGCCCCTGAATTAAAATGACCGTTCTCATGTAATCATTTTGCTCACAGAAGTACTACATGTTTACAAGAACAAGTCTGAAGCTTTAGAGCTAGTGAGAAGGTACAAACTGGCAAGGTTTAAAGCATTCCAGAACCGGCAGGATGCTCTGTCGTTTGCACTGCGTGGCGCAGAACCAACGGACACCACAGACGGAAATGACAATTGTAAGTAATGTTATTAAAACATTGTTTTTGTTATAGAGAAGTTTTTAGTTGAATCTGAATAAATTAAAGTTATATGATTATTTATGGGGTATTTACCGTGGTAAGGTTGTGGAATGGGCTCCCGATTCCCCAACCTTACCTTGGTAAATATCCCGTAAATCATACTTCCTACTAATATTATAATCGCGAAAGTTTGTATGTATGGATGTATGGATGTTTGTTCCTCTTTCACGCTGCAACGGAACAACGGATCGACCCGATTTTTTGCATGGTTATAGTTCAAGAGCCAGAGAGTGACATAGTCTATTCATCATCATCACCATTTTTCATCACTACACGGGTGAAACCGCGGAGCGCAGCTAGTAATATTATAAATGCAAAAAGTTTGTTGGTTTGTTTGTTCCTCTTTCACGCAGCAACAGATCAACCTATTTTTTTTGCATGGGTTTAGTTCAAGGGCCGGACTGTGACATAGGCTACTTTTCATCATCACCAGCATCAACACCATTTTTCATCACTACGCGGGTGAAACCGCGGGGCGCAGCTAGTAATCATATAACTTTAGTGAACAACCGTGATAGTTTAAAACACTGAACCATTTATTTATATAACTAGTAGTTCGCCCCAAACTGAGACCTCACGATGTTCAAGCTTTAACTTCACCTACACAAAACTACATAAAAAAAAATTGCTGGAAACTGGTTGATAAATAATGTATATATAATTTATTAATATACATTATTTAATTAATATAAGTTAATTAATTGAAATAACTCTACTGAAATGACATTGTTAAATAAACGATTTTGACTAATATTTTGTATAAATAACATGAGTAAGCTACCGCAATTATTATCATTATTTTATTATTATCATTTTGTATTCGTTGTTGACATGTATAATTAACTTGCAACATCATATATAAGAAATTGTTTAAAATTAAATTGTATTATTAATGTAAATGTAAGTAAATATTGAATATTAGATAGCCCTTGGGCCAGTTGGTAGTGAACCTGCTTTCTGAGCTTGGGGACGTGGGTTCGATTCCCACCTAGGACAAACATTTATGTGATGAACATTTGTGTTTGTTCTGTATCTGGTTGTTAATTTATATTTAAGTATGTATTTAAAACTATATATGTATGTATATCAGTCTCTGGCAGCCATATCACAAGCTTTGTTTAGTTTGGGGTCAGATGACCGTGTGTGAAAAATGTCCTGAATATTTATTTTATTTGAATGCCCGATGAGGGTAGACCGATTAATACAATTGTTGCACTAACATCTATAATAATAATAATGTATCAGGCTGCATGAAAGAGAACGAAACTGCAGAGCATGTGCTGTGGCATTGTAAAGCACAGAAGAAACTAGAATCGCTACCGGGTTGCATGAGGTACCATTGCCTTCTTCATCCACGTCACCACAACAGCTAGACTGCTTTTGATCATCATTATTTACACTACCATCTACGCCACTGGAACAACTGTGCCAGTGCCCCAGAGCCTCACTCCGGCACTTCAAGGAGTTGGGTAGGCTCTGGTAGGTGCTGGTAGGGGGAAATGCACAATACACCCCAAGCGGGACGTCAGTGCAGGACTTATCGCCCCCATCTCGAATAAGAATAACAATGTATCAGTTGCATAATAAATGTTTTCTGATTCTGCAGTGCAAGTACCGTTCTTTATCGATCGTCATATTCAATCAAATTCCATAGAATCGATCATAGCGAGTACTGATCAAATAGCATTGTATCGAATTTGACGATATCAACAGTCTAATTTGACGATCGATAAAGAACGGTACTTGCACTGCTGATTCTGAATTTTATGACTAAGATATGAAATTGTGTTTTAGTGCATTCACCCACAAGTCAATGTTCGTCTTGGAATTATCTATCACCATTCTTATCAGGCAATCAATTGTGTGATTGACTATTGATAGAATCTTAAGTTGAAAACAAACTATCGGATGCATCCGTAAGCCGCGGATGATAACGCTAAATTCATCATCATCATCAACATTATTTCAGCATGACTAAATTCCATTCAAAGCAAATTAGTTTCCAAATTAACTAATAGACTCCTGTGTTTGTCCGAAGGAAACGTTACGGTGACCTCATTATCGACACGCGAACGGCTAATTGGCCGCGTTAATTGTCATCGGCACGCCTATCGCCTACTTACTACAAGAAATGTAGTAATTGAGTAAAGCCACACTTTCGACCGCAGCAGGGCAATTTTATTTTTATGGAGTCGCCTTGCCATGTGCCCCTCTAAAACAGTTCCATAGATGTGCACATGCTCCTTGCATATTAACCCTCGACGCAATCAGAGGGGTCATCATCATCATCAGCCAGAAGACGTCCACTGCTGAACATAGGTCTCCCCTTTCAACCTCCACACCGAACGACAGCCTACCTTTCGCATCCACTGGATGCCAGCGACTCTCACAATGTCGTTGGTCTACCCAATGGGAGGCCTACCTACGCTGCATCTTCCGGTCCGTGGTCTCCACTCTAGAACTTTTCTTCCCCATCGGTTATCGGTTCTTCGAGCGATGTGGCCTGCACAATGCCACTGTAACTTGCAAATTTTAACAGAGAGAGCAAACAGATATCTGTGTTACTTGCGTAGCGGGCATTTTCCGCAACTAGGCCATTCATTGGCCCATTTAGCGTCACCCGGCTGTGGCTAGTTCAGCCACCCGGTCTCCTCCAGCAAAGCCAGCAGCTCGCTGATGCCTGCGCAGGCTTCCAAGAGCGTCCTCGGTGATCCGAGGATAGTGTTTCGTTGTTCTGCCACGCTGCTGCACTCCAGCAGCAAATGCGCGGCCGTTTCTTCAGTCTCCATGCACCCTCTACATAGGGGATTGTCTGTAACCCGAATTTTGAAAAAGTGTTTGTTTAAAAGCCATGACCTGTGACAAACCCAACAACAACAACGTGTGTATCTGTGTATAATATAATTATGTCTGTGTGTGGCATCGCAAACGGCTACATCTATTTTAATTTAGTTTTTTTTGTTTGATAGGTGACTTGATCGAGAGTATGGTAGCTATGATTTATGAAAAATCTGGTCAACCGTTTATAGACGACTCTACTCAACCGAAGGGTGAATAGAGTCTTCAAAGGTAGGCAACGCACTGACAATGCCCCGGGTATTGTAGGTGTCTATAGGCAGCGGTGACTACTTACCATCAGGTGACCCGTAGCTGGTTTGCCACATATTATATAAAAAAAATATGTTTCAGCTCTCATGGGAGAGAAGCCTTATCCATTCAAAGCTCCTTCGCCCCAAGACATGGTGTCGCTACGGAAGGCCATAGAAGCTGGTCTGGCGGCCAGTGTGCGGGATCGAGTGTGGGACAACCCGCGTTTCCTAGTCAGCAGCGGGAATACTCCGGCTATTATGCAGGTAAACTTTGACATTTAACCAAACTTTATGCTATTTGATTTATGACTAGTACATGGTGTCAATCTCGCTACAGTATGCCAGAGGGCCTAGTGCGATTTTCCAATTGCATTTACTTACTATTTCATACAAATCGTAGTTAACGTTGACGCGGTCGAGAAAAACGCAATTGGAAAAACTCACACTAGGCAATCTGGTCTAGTGGCAGCTTACTATATCATCATCATCCTTTTACTGCCCACTGCTGGACATAGGTCTCTCCTACTGAGATTGGTCAGCAGTTCTCTGCTTACAGATTTACCCGCCGTTCAACATAGATCGTCACTCCACCGAGCCGCAGGGTCTCCTACACAATGTTTACCTGAATGTAGTCTCACGGTACGGCACGGCGCGTGTCTTGACACACGTATGTTAGGGTTCAGTAGTCAAAGCCATATAACTGTGGTCACATAGTTAAGAAATTGGCGGTTATAGGCAAATTAGAACGAACGAAGCTCGATGGACTTAGCCAAAATTGTTGAGAAGTACTGAAAGTCAAATTATTGAGAAGTATCATACCGACAACATATTTTTATGATTTGGGCAAAGAGAAAACTAGTTGGGAAACATTTTCAGGACCTGTCAATGACCTTTGAATTAGAACGTCTTAAATTTATTTCAGTTTTATTGCCATAACTCAAAAATTTGTGATCATAAAATGATCGAAATAATTTTGAACAAAGGTTTTTAATATGACTTTATCAGCATGGCAAGTTACAAGTTTCTAATAGTTTGGAAATGCAGGGAGGGGGGACCAACTTCTTTTCAGTTTGATCGGCCATATTTCACAAATTACACTGAATAAAAAGTTAATTTTTAAAAACCTATTCAACAATAGCCCAAACGTGGGATGCAGCAAAGAAAAAAAAAACATTTACTTGTACCAGAGCCACCACTAAAATACAATATTTTTTTACACTTTTAAAATCGAGATACTAAAATTGTAATTGTGCAGTGTCATGCACTTATCTTAAAATAACTATAGAAGTTAGAATGTTCTAAAGAACATACATTAGGACAGACAAACCGACGCACAGGACTAACTTATACAGGTACCTTGTACTCTGCGAGACCCTAAAAAGGAGAGTAGTTTTTTTATGCCGGTGACTCAAGACTTTGCACCGTAGTTTTAAGGCTGGTAGGGAAAATTGCATAATACACTCCTAGGGGAACGTCAGTACTTATCACCCCGATTGAGAATGAGAATTTGTCTTTTTTAAATTTTATTTAAAAAAAATCTTTGCTAAACAATATTTTTCTTTATTTCAATTCTAGGAAGGTTCAAGATACAACGCCCTGCATATAGCAACTAAGGCTCAAAACGCTGAAATGTGTAATATCATTCTGACGACTGTTGGCAACCCAGCTTTCGTGCAGCGGCTGTATGGGGTTGATTCAGATGCTGGATCATGTCAGGTGAGGGTCTACAACGTTTTAGTATAGTTGTGCTTCTACATTAGTATCATAAGTGTTTCCATACATGGTAAGATGCCTTTGAAGCTGGTTATCAACTTTATTCAATCGCAGTTGTTGCAAGCTTTAATGACCAGAATGGCTCAATTTGTCGACCAGTATGGCTCAATTTGTCGACCAGTATGGCTCAATGATGACCAGGTATGGCTCAATGTCAACTGGTATGGCTCAATGGTAGCGCGTACGCCTTATGAGATGCAAGTTCTGGATTAGATTCACGATCGAGGAGATGTTGGAAAAATGAACTTTAATATCTGCTGGTCTGGATATTACTTGTTTGTGTTTGTAAAACTTCAAATATGAGTTGCTTCAGAACTTCCTTACCGTTCCGCAAAGAAAGAAAATAAATTTTATTCGACACCTTTACAAAAACTTATATCTAAAGGATACAATCAGTGTCGAATGAAAAGAGAATGCAAAGAGCTGCCGCAATTTTATGATGGATATGCGGTCTATTAAAGTATGCAGACGAATCTGCATTGTTCCATGTAATATCAATCATCGACACCACAGCGATGGAGTGAGTTCAACACGGCTCAGTGCTTGACACTGTCTAATGCTTTTTATAATATACGTAAGCAATGATACATGATCAAAAAAGATTTTGCTAACTAGCTGCCTCCGCGGTTTTACCCTCGCGGACATTCCCACAGGAACCATAATTTCTTCCAGATTAAAAGGTATCCTAGCTGTCACTCTCCCGGTCTCCAACTATCTTTATGCAAAAAAAACACGTCAATTCATTGCTTCCTTGCTGTGTGGAAGAGGAACAAACAGACTCACTTTAGCATATATATATTATTAGTATGGTGTGCTATTTATTTCTAGGAGTTTGCCGAGATCCTAGTAGACCGCTACCTCAACACCCCTGATAAGGCAATGAACGAGACTCCGCTACATTTCGCGGCCAAGTTCGGTGCGGAGGAAGCCTTAGATGTGATCACTTCCTTCCCACAGTGTAATAAGGGTGCGGTCAACAAATATGGGGAACAAGCAAAAGATGTGAGTAACTTAGCATTAAAACTACATGAAAAATGTGAAAGTTGTAAGTATAAACTAGATATAGAGAAACGTGCCAAGAAGCTCATCAGCTATGAATCCTTAGTTCGGATGAAGCTTCTTAGTCTTGAGCATCGACGTAAAGTTGCTAGTCTATCGGTTTTTTATCGGATACATTTTGGAGAGTGTGCATCGGATCTGCACGATCTAATTCCCTCCTGCCCATTTTTCTTGGTCAAACAATATGGGAAGCAATCGAGTGGTATAAGTTACTTGGTCAAACAAATATGGGGATCAAGCGAAAGATGTGAGTAACTTGGCATTAAAACTACATGAAAAATGTGAAAGTTGTAAGCAACTAGATCGAACATATTTAAATGGGGAGCAGCCGAAAGATATAAGTAACTTGGTCAAAGAAATACAAGGAACACCCGAAAGACTCAAATAACTTTGTTGAACAAATATAAACATTAGTCGAATACGGGGAAGCAGCCAAAAATTGTGAGTAACTTGGTCAAACATAAATATGGTAATATTATGGTATGGCAAAGTGGAAACGAAGCGCTTCATTTGGGCAATGTCTCAGCGTAAATTTAATCTAAAAAATAATAATTAAAATTAATAATTGGATTTATTTTCCAGATAATCTGCAAGCGCGCACCGAATGCAACGGGCGAGTGCGCTAAAAGAATCTCTTACATGTTACACGAACGTTTCTACGTGCCCGTACTTCACTCAGAGGACGAGAGCACGATGCCTACTATCGGTCAGCCCTTCACTCCCGCTGAACCCCCAGTAAGTTTATTATATTCTTTTTTAGGGTTCCTTACCCAAAAGGTTAAAACGGGATCCTATTACTAAGCCTACGATGTCTGTCTGTCTGTCCTACCTTTAAATGGCTGTATCATTCGAACCATAATAGATAGCTAGTTAAAATGTTCACAATATGTAATGTTACGGCGGATTGACTAAGAAATAATAAAAAAGTCAAAACTAACGCGTCCAACATTTAACAAACGTATTTTTTTACGTATTTTTCTATTAGCTCTAATGTATAAACGATGGCCAAGTGCGTGTCGGTGACAAATTTCTGTTCATTACCAAGTTATAATTGTGTTATACTCGAGCGTCACTGTAGCAAAATTTTAACTATGTGTAGCTAGTTTTTCATAAGTGCATGTTGCATAGGCCCTTAACTAACCAGCCTGGGGGGTCTTGTCTAACCCCCCTGATAATTTACAGGATATTAACCAAAACCCCCTGAGCCCTCGTTACGAGATCCGCGCATTTGCCGGTCCCATGGAGGTGAAGGAAGCGGAAGTGTTCCGGCGGAAGTGGAAGACACCCCCGCGCGATGCTCGCCTCTCCACCTTCCGCCTCGCTGAGATGAGCAAGGGACTCGAAGCTGTCGGCAGGTGAGAATAAGGACACATTTTCTATGCATACTTTATTTTTATTCGTTCCTCTGTGAATTTTGGCGTCGCACTCTTGTTCATATGCCAATGTCAAATATTAAAATAATATCAAGTTTGATGACATTTAGTCAAACAAGTCAGTCATAGCAAGTCATAGTCAGAGTCAAGCTAAGTAAGTCATGGTCAAGTCAAATTTATACCCTAGTAAAGCAGTGGAGACTTTACGAGAGGCTTCTAGAGAGTTTTGGAAGCAATAATTTTTTTTCTGTGATGACGTCGCCATCGGCGTTATATTAGTTCATATAGATGTCTATACAAAAAAAAATATGCTTGTGCCATATTTTCATCTGTCAATGTCATAGTTGCACAGTGGTTTGGCTTTTTTGTTTGTTTGTGTAAACGGCTAAGATAAATTTCAACATAACGCCAAGGCTGACGTCATTCAAGGGTAAATGAAGGTCAATCATATTTAATCAAAAATATTCGTCATCAGCGCAATTTTTTTAATAAATTTTATGTATAGTGATCAGTAAGTCTATTTGTAAATGGTTTTGTAATAACAATCTACAAAAAAATATGAACATCCCCATTGTGTACTAAATGAAAAATATGTACTACGAAAGTGTGGGGGATAAGACCCTTAAGCCTAGCTTCTTAAAATAACGGAGCACAGCTTTGGGTCGCTGACTAAACTATATAACGGAGCGCGGCTTTGGGTCGCTGACTAAACTGTGGGTCGCTGACTTAACTGTCACAGGCTTGCAAATACCTGAGATTTAAGCCAAGCTCATTTTCTACAATAAAAAAAGGGTTTTTGTTACAGAAACCTAGCGGAGCAAATGAAAATCGGCTGGAAAGAATACTGGCCGTTCATCGATACATTCACCGATCTACGCACACTGGAAGGCCTTACTTTACTGGAAAACTATCTCAAAGCGAAATACGAAAGCGCTTGTTCATTCGCATACAGTGACAGTTGCGCACAATCACAACACATACCTGAAGACTTGTCCATCTCTGGAATCAGCTTAAACTTAAGTCAGCTAAGCCCTGCAAAGGATTCAACCATGAGTCCAATCTCAGATCTATGTATGGCGTTGAAAACTTGCAAAATATCATCCGAAAGATCGGCCCATTGGAAGAAAACCGACCCTGTCAGACAGAGATTGTGCCGACAGCCAATCGCAAGCGCGAAATTAGTTAACGGAGATGCTACGCCGCCTGCAAATCACACTGTCAGCCAACTTCTCTGCATAGAGCGAACCTGTCAAGTGTTTGCTAAACGAATAGCAGATGCCTTAAACTTTTCATTGACCGCTGAACCCGAAGTCGCTGGAGATTCGCTCAAATCCGAAGCAAAACACCTGCAACACACAATCTTCTCTTATATGGATGATGAGAGATTTCAGCAAATCGACTTTGCATTAATCCATTCCCGACTGGCACAATTAGTTGTCTCAAAAATTAAACAACAGACAAAAGAATTAGACGATATAAATAACTTAGCGGAGTTTCTAGTGAAGTTGCGTTGTCCAAATGATGATATTTTTAGTTCTGATGATGAAAGAAAATCTCACCGAGGAGTTTTATCGACTAGGGTCAAAGTGTCTCATGTGATCGACGCGCACGTTAGGTGCTTATCTAGTTTTATATGTGAAGAGTTGACGGAGAGTACAGAGACTAAAGGACCGGCCATTTCTGAGAGTGAGTGTACGGAGAAGTGGGAGAAGGCGGCTAAGTGCAGGTGCGAGTGGAGAATTGATAAGTTTGAGAGGAACAGTAAGAAGAATGCGTCGTTTCGGAAGAATCGCTCCATTTTGTCGACCAGTCCGAAGAGTGAAAGCTTCATACGGAGACTGTCGTTCGATCATGATATTGGTAAGTCATTTAAACACGCCTTTATTAGCTTTTTTTGTAGCTAAAAAATATATAATAATAAATATCTAAACATATCTTTGAAGACGATTTTAAAATTTTAATTATTTACAAAAAAAAAACTGGGTTACGCATATAGACTACTAAGCCGAAAGGTGGTCATTGTACTTATCATTATGAAAAAAATTTACTATAGGACCAACCCTGAAATAGCAAAAAAAAGTCAGCTGTTTTATAGAATATGGTCATTGACACGACAAAATATTTGGAACAGCTGCGTAATCCTGTATATTACATGGGAGTTAATCACGTATGATTGCTTGGAAGAAATCGATTCACTTTCGACTTGCAAGACACCCACATTGTAATTATCGGGGAACGCCCACAGTCTCGGTGCTAATTATAGGCATTGATGGACTCACGTTATATGTGCCTCGTCTTCGTTTTGACTGACATTTCTCACGTTCGTCCATGAAAGTCCACTTTTCTCCTGCCATTACAGTATAATCTACTCTCTTCCCGACTATGAATCCCACCAGCCCCCCGATTCTACTAAACAAATTGTCTTTAAATTGTAATTGTTGCGATTTAAATTGTTAAAGAACTGCCTCAAAATTGACAGTTTTTTTTATACTGTATTATAATATTAGGTGGTTGTATTTTTTCTAGTATAAAAAAATATTTAAATCTGTCAATTTTGAGGCAGTTATTTAACAATTAAAATCGCAACAATTACAATTTAAAGACAATTTGTTTAGTAGAATCGGGGCCCTGGTGGCGGGGTCAGCCTTCCTAACTTTTCTCCTTCACTTCTCTCTATTCTCGACATCGTCGGAGACCTTACACTCTCTCATGTCCTTTAGCACGACGTCTTTCCACCTTGTCTTGGGTCTGCTCCTGGATCTTTGACCGGGGATGGAATTTACAGTATAATGTACTTTACTATATCCAGGTGACGGCAAACAGCAGCACAATGAGACTGAGAAGTCGATAAGCGTGAACTCCCCGGCGGGTGACAGCAGCCCCACTCTCTTCACCGTCGACATGCACAAGTGCCAAGTTGTTGAAGCGGAGGTACAGTTTTTTTTCTTCTTTCCTCTTGATAGGATTTTGGCTCAAACGTCTTGTAAATTTGCTATTGTAGAGTATTGAAATATTTTCAAGTTTTAATATACAATGGTGTCGATTCTGTTGTACCATTCTTTAAACTAAACTTGACCGCTCTAAAACTGGTGCCACCCTTTTCTGACATATTAAATTAAAAAGAGATGCCGATAATTTTAGTCCTGTCAAATTAGTTTAGTTTAGATAATGGTACAACAGAATTGACACCACTGTCAAACAAGTCATAGTCACAGTCAGGCAAAGTAAGTCGCAGTCAAGTCCAAGTCATTACTTAGTAAGTGGTGGAGACTTTACTACTAAAAATAATGAAACGATGTAATTTTTCACATTGACGCCAAAACTCCAAGGTGGTACATTTCTACAGTTTTATTTAGCGTTATGATGGATATGTTATTTTCGCATCTCTAAAGCAACTTTGATTGTTCCAGATATCAGACGATGACTCAGTCGCATCCTGTCACTCGGACAGTGAGGACGTGTTTCTTACTGCGTCGGAGCACTCAGACTCAGAAGAAGAGAAAGGGGACGATATGGAAGAGGCGAACGATAGGGCGCTCGCAGAGCCTTTTATATACGGGTGAGAAACATAGAATAAATAATAGTATGTACTACAAGAAGACCTTAACTGCGAAGACCAGCGGGCAATGGAGAGAGCTATGCTCGGAGTTTCTTTGCGCGATAGAATCCGTGGATATTTGCCAAAAAACCAGAGTCACCGACATAGCTGTTAAAATTTGTGGGCAGGCCACATCGCTTGAAGAATCAATAACCAATGGGGAAGAAAGGTTTCTTGAGTGGAGACTACAAACCGGAAGACGTAGCGTAGCTAGACCTTCCCACTAGTTGGATCGACGACATCGTGAGAGTCGCGGGCATCCAGTGGATGCAAAAGGCAGGCTGTCGTTCAGTGTGGAGGTTAAAGGGGGAGGCCTATGTTCAGCAGTGGACGTCTTCTGGCTGATGATGATGATGAGATGAGGAGATCCTTAGACGAACGAAAGTTATCGACATAGCCCATCGGATTAGCAAGTTTATTTATTTATTATTTATTTATTATCTATTTCACAATAAAGTTAACTTTAACGCACACAGCGAATCTTACCTTCATAAACAGGCTCAATACATACAGGAGCTCGAAACGTGCGAAAAATAATTTTCCTCGGACCATTACAGAATCACTCTGTTACTTTTCTACTCGGTTAGAAGTAAAAGTGACTTTTAGAGTTGGCTCAAGGTCAAAATCTTAGAAATCCCAGTGAGACAGGGGTGCAAGTACCATTCTTTTATCGATCGTCAAATTGACAGTTGAGGTCGTCAAATTCGATAATATGCCATTTTTTCAGTACTCGCTGTGATCGATTCTATGGCATTTTAGCGAATTTGACGATCGATAAAGAACGGTACTTGCACTGCAGGTTTGTAGTAACAACATAAATATTGTATGGTATTTTTTATTTTATTTTGTTAAAACAGCGAGGAGCCCACGAAGATGGACCGGCTAGTGTTCGAAGCGATATCGGGGTGCGACGTGTGTCGCGACCAGTTCCCCAACGTGTACCGCTGGCGGCATACTGTCGCGCTTTATTCACCCACCGAGAGGCTCAAGTAAGTATACATAGCCCACCGGCTAATGTTAGAAGCGATATCGGGGTGCGACGTGTGTCGCGACCAGGGGGGTTAGACAAGACCCACTCACTGTTAGCGTCAAAGCCTGCGGAAAGATGAAATTGTATGAAAATGACATTGACAATGACATTAGCATGAGATAAATTATCTCAAGCTAATGTCATTTCATACAATTTCATCTTTCCTCAGGCGTTAACGCTAACAGAAAGTGGCTCTTGTCTAGACCTCCCGGTTTCCCGACGTGTACCGCTGGCGGCATACCGTTGCGCTCTATTCACCCACCGAGATATTTCACACACTGACATATTCTTACTAGTTCTTCAAACGCACACTTCAATATAGAGCGGCACACAAATGCAAAGGAGATGCTCAAACGACCAAGGTGTAAGAGCTAAAGGGGAAACAAGGTAACACTTCCATATATTTTTCCTGAGCTAAAATCGAAGAGTTCTTAAATTGTCCCGTCCACAGGTGGCAACCGGTCCCCATGTCCGAAGACTCGTCGTGTTCCTTCAGCTCGTGGTCGGGCTGCCGCACACCGCGGCGCGCCCGAGACCTGCGCCGGCGCATCGGCTCGCCCGCCGACCCGAGGTGCTCCACACCTAACAAGGATGCCACTATTGGAGAGACCAGAGCAGTGCCCTTACAAGTGAGTTTTTTTTTAACTCTGTATTTATATGACGCCAATAACACGACGACTTTTAAATAGAATCAGGAAGTAGGTATAACTCCTTTTTCCAAATGACATTATTTGGAGTAGACAGGGAGATAATCTTGCCCGGATTGGAATATATTTGGAGATGTCCAGTGTTATATGTATTCTATTGAATAGCAGAAACGAGGGCTACCACATGTCATCATAATCAGCCAGAAGACGTCCACTGCTGAACATAGGCCTCCTCCTTTAACCTCCACACTGAACGACAGCCTGCCTTTTACATCCACTGGATGCCAGCGACTCTCACAATGTCGATGTACCACATGTACATATTCATCATCATCATCATCAGCCAGAAGACGTCCACTTCTGAACATGTACATATTGTTATATGGTAATTTATGTACTAACACAAACATCCTTCATTCTAAAATATTGATACTCTAATGACGAAACTATTGTTTTCAATACGCGGGCGAAGCCGCGGGTAAAAGCTAGTTATATTTAAAAGATTAGAAATATAAGTTATCATTTCTAACCTTGTCCTCGTTTCTTGCAGATATCGAACTGGCTGCGGGTGACTGGTCCCAATTCTCCTCGCTCGTCTCTCGCTACGAAAAATGTCGACCACAACGTCAGCTTCGATTTCTCGTGCCTAACGATGCAATGAGACAATGGTACTCCATTGTTGAACTACAATTTTATATATCGATAATTTTAGTCATTATTCGACGGCCGACTGTGTGTGAAACGCTTTGAGAATTCAGAACGGGAGATGTAAGGCGTACTTCCAGTACTAAAATCTTTCTGCCAGATTTCACGGGAGGCGAGGTAAACGTTTAAATAATCAATACAAGCACACAAACAAACAATGACTGTTGTTACACTATTATTTAGTTACACACTAACACGAAAAGTGGTGATGGGGTGTATAGTGACCGATAAAATGTATGATTTTAAGCGAATGAAATCAGGATTGTTCAATCCTGTTTCACATCACTAGTCCCCGTACCACGAAATTACGTATCGTAATTTCTGTCGTAAAATTGTTTATACAAAATGTATTTTAGAGTGAAAATAATAACCTATTAATGAATTTAATTACTTACGTGTGGTAAGAAACTCCGTCTTAGATTAGATGTTTCCGTTCGCCTTTTACATGAAATCACAGCACAACCAACCATTTTTAGAGAGCTCCGTGCAGCGACAGATATGAACGCAGTATGGTGGACGATCGCGGCCAACTAGTTTTTACAAACAGGCAGGAACGGACTGTTTGTGGACCTCGGCAGAGGGGACTCATCATCATTTCAGCCATAGGACGTCCACTGCTGGGCATAGGCCTCCCCTATCGATCTCCAAAAGGGCCGGTTGGAAGCGGCCTGCATCCAGTGTTTCCCTGCGGTCTCTTTTAGGCCGTCTGTCCAGCTTGTGGGTGGACGTCCTACGCTGCGCTTACCGGTCCGTGGTCTCCATTCCAGAACCTTTCGGCCCCATCGGCCATCTGTTCCTCGTGATATGTGCCCTGCCCACTGCCACTTCAACTTGCTAATCCTGTGGGCTATGTCGGTGACTTTCGTTCGTCTACCCCATTCTGAATTCTCAAAGGTGATATGTGATGATATGGTAGGTTGTTTGACTTTACTATTCAAGATGCAATAAATATTTCTATTCATGTTATTACAAAACGGCGTACACTCACATTATGTCGATCGAGACGAGTGACCGGTTTCGGAGCCATTAGAGCTCCTTCACTAGGGAATACGCGCGCTTGTTTTGTAATAATTTATAAGGAATCCTCACGCGAGTTTTGATGAAGTAATCGTTACATTAAACTATTTTGTTGATATGGTTGGCCGCTGAGCTACGTCAGAGGCCTTCGGGTGGCCTAAAATATCCGACATTAGGGCCGGTAAAAACTTGACAGATGGCACCAGTATAGTTTGTACTTTTATATAACGGTTTTTTCTTTTGGAAAATGTCAAAAGTCTCAATGATAAAATTATCGTATTGCATTGACCTTTGATGGACCAATAAGTGTATACATATGACCTCAGGGGGGTTAGACAAGACCCACTTTCTGTTAGAGTTAACGCCTGCGGAAAGATGAAATTGTATGAAAATGACATTGACAATGACATTAGCTTGGGAGATGTTATCTCAAGCTAATGTCATTTTCATATCATCTTTCCGCAGGCGTTAACGCTAATAGAAAGTGGTCTTGTCTAACCCCCCAGATCAGATAAGCAGGGGATACAGGTTTACGCAGAAAAGGTGTAAGCCGAAAGGGGTCAATGGTATTTATCATTATGAACAACACTTAGTATGAGACAAAACCTAAAATCACGAAAAAAAAACAGCTGTTCCATAAATTTGTCGCATGTCAATGACCGATTACTATGCTTCTAACAGTTGATATTTTTTTCACGATTTCAGGGTTGGTCCCATAGTAAAAGTTGTTCATAATGATGAATACAATGGCCTCCTTTCGGCTTAGTAGTCTATATGCGTAACCCTATATTATACGATTCCTATTTCGATGCAAATATTTTGTAGCAGGCGCATGCTAATGATATGTGCAATGAAGGTCTGAACATAGGTCGAAATGTTTTGCTTATTTTTATTTTATTTTATATATTTTGACATATTAATTTTGCTGTAAAATTGTGCTAATTAATAATAGGGTAAATTTAGAGGTGCATTGAACTTCCTTTATTCTGTATTTGACTTGTTTAAATAATTTGTAATTCGCGTTTCGTGTTGTGTATTTTGTGTTATGTAATTGAATGTATAATGTAGACAAGTACATGTGGCCAGTGTAGAATAATTTGAAATGTCAGGTCAACTTGTTTCGAGTGTTTTTAAAGCCCGTTTGCACATATACTCAGTAACTTGGGCAAGTAAACTGAGCATAAAATTTAACTATAAACTTGTGCGCTTAAGTAATCAGTACATTTGGGTAGCGTGGTCAAGTTTGGAGGTTTTATTTGACAGAACGAAACTAACATGTTGCTGTCTTTATCTAAATTGCCTGATACAAAAGGGACAGCAATGTTTTAAGGCCCTCTTTTCCCACTTTACAGAACAGAACTAATTAAGTTCTGTTTTAAACTATCACGGTTGTTCACTAAAGTTATATGCCACAACCTTACCACGGTAAATATCCCGTAAATAATCATATAACTTTAATTAGTTCTGTCAACGCCTTTATAACTGAATGCACTTGCTACTTAAGGTTTGTGATTACAACGGGCCTTAGATTTGTATTAACATAGTGTCACTTAATTAATATATATTTCTTAAATAAAAAATAACATGGTGCGATATTTGGATATGATCCGATTTGTGAGGCGAATATTGTATGCATTGATATTTTGATAGCCCTCACTAACTTGACCTTGTCTTCTTTACTACGTAATGGCGGCACCACACTTTGTTATTTGTATTCGCGTATACGCCAAATAAAAAGGGACGCAGCTATGCACGGTGCATAGCTACGTCTCTTTTTATGTGGCAAGATTAAGCAATGTGAAGTGCCACCTTAACAGTGAAGAGGTCATCGCATAAATGTATTTAGATTCTCAATTTGGTAATTAATCTCATTTGAGTCTGTTTCCTTACGTTGGTCCAATGGTTAAAATCATAAATTCATAGCAAAGTTGGTAGCATAGCAAAAAAATTGCCAGTTCATAGTAATTTAAATTTTTTGTAAAAACAGTACAATGCTAAAAACTAAAAGCTTGAAAAAACGAAGCTTTAGGGAACATTGTACAAAGTATTTTTGGATACTTTTACATATTAATGCAGTTAAAAAGATCTTAAAATAATGTGGTTGAATATTTAAATGTAGAACAGCCATTAGCCATTCAGCGTGGTAATGCCGCCAGCATGCTGGGTACGCTGCCAACTGATAGTTGGCTTGAGCATTTGGATTGTTAGACCTTCAACGGTCTATGGTCACAGTCTAACTGTATTTGTAGTGTTAGCTTGTATTTTTAGTTAATAAAGGAAAAAAAAAATAACGAATTAATAACATTGTAGCAAGTTACATTGCTAGGATTTTCGAATGTTGCATCAGACACCTTGGTCAATCTTCCCGACAAAAAAAAAAAACTCAAACTCTCATTTTGACTTCGAATTTATGATTTTAACCAAATTAGTGGGTAATTTTATGGTGTTATGTATTGTTGTCGTGATGTATATTTTCATATTCCGTAATTAATATAGTTTATATTTACATGACAATAAAGTTGATTCTGAACTGCGTTTATAGCATTTATAAATTACCATTAGAACTCGTGTTACGTCATAGTAATGCCAAACGGTGGCGTGATAACTGAATTTGTACTTTTATATTGAGAAAGTTATAAAAAAGAAAGCATATATAATTTGTTTTTTAATTCACATAGACATTAGAAAAATAAATTATGACTGGTTCCTTAACACATTGTTTCATTTCAATTTAGGAATCCCAACACATTGTTTCATTTAAATTCAGGAGTACCAACACATTGTTTCATTTCAATTCAGGAGTACTAACACATTGTTTCATTTCAATTTAGGAGTACCAACACATTGTTTCATTTCAATTCAGGAGTACCAACACATTGTTTCATTTCAATTCAGGAGTACCAACACATTGTTTCATTTCAATTCAGGAGTACCAACACATTGTTTCATTTCAATTCAGGAATCCCAACACATTTTTTCATTTCAATTTAGGAGTCCCAAAAGTTTTCGTCTTCTGATGTTTTTGCCATCGATATCGGAGAGCGTTCGTGGTCTGTATCGTATTTTAGACTGTTGAAGTTGTCGATATCTGCGGAGAAATCATCAGGATAGTCCGCTTCCTCGTTCATCTCTATATCACTCAGAAATGGCACCAAGACGTCTTTAGAGTTTACCAACTGCATCTGTGTGCTGGATATGTTTTCGTTTTCATCTGCGTGGTAGAGCGAGTTCAAAACGTCGTGTCCACTCAGCTTAATCGACTTCTCTCCGGGATTGCTGTTGTTCGCACGAGACTTGAAGCCGATGCCTTCAGATTTCCCCGAAGTACTTCTCTTAGGACTGACTAGGATAGTCATTTGGGTGGACAGAACATCTTGCTGGAAATCCATATCGGAATGCTCTGCTATATTAGAGCTTTCGACGACTAGCAATAAGTCCTGTGTTTGTGATTCGGTTATTTTTACATCGTTCACTTGACTTACACTTTCTACCTCGATTCGAAGGACGTTTTTATCATCGACAGGTTCTTTGCTTCCTGGGTCGCTGCCCGTTCCATCTCTAGATGCTTCTGTAATCGTTTCTTCGATTATACTTTTTCTTTTATTCTCCATTTCCCAGTGAGCGTTCTGGACAGCTTCGTTGTTTTCCGCAATAGTTTTCTCGGGCAGATTGTAAATCTTGCTTATGTTTTGCTTCAGTATTTCCAGTTCCTTTGCCTTGTCATGTTTCGTTTGTCTGAGGACTTCTGTTCGTAGTTCTTTGGTGATGCCTTTTTTAATCTTCGGGGATCGGGTGTGATTTTCACCTGTATTCCCTTGGACTATGGGCATATTTCTATTTTTAGGCGAGTTTGATTCATTTCTCTCGGTCGATTCCTCGTTATGAGCCAAAGATCTTGGCAAGTTGTCGCTTTCAGAACTGACTTTACGACCTCGAGTGATCGGTGATAAGGTGCGGTCTTCGTCTACCAGCCTCGGACTAATCAATGTGGATCTCGGCGGAAGACTTTCGTAATCTCGACTCCTCGTTAACGAAGTCCTCGGGCGATCCTCTAGACAGTCCTCGTTCGCGACTCGTTTTTCAGAATGATAATATTTCCTGAACTCTGCCATGGAAGTTTCGACATAGTTTTGGTTACGTTTCGTGCTAGTTTCGTAAGCTGAAGACGTCGGTATCGGCCTCACTTTCATGGGGGTCGCGTTTCTGTTCTTGAAGTGGGTAACGCCGAGGTCGTATTTCGCGTGGTATTCGTCGATATCTTCGATTATTTGTTCGATGGCCAGGGTTGGTGGGGGCATGCAACGTGACGTGGACTCGACTCTACTTTCATCCGCTTTCAACGACCCTCGCTCGTGTTTCAAATCTGGAAATAATACAATAGACATACTAAGCCAATTACAATTATTAATTTTAATACATTAAAAAAAAACTTTATTTTTTCACTAGAGCTGAATGTCTTTCCCACATGTAGAGAGATGACAGAAAAGGGAATTTGAACAAGTGATTGCAATTCTTCTCCAAGAATGATAAAGTCGTCTACTTTCATCATCATTATCATCATTCCCACTGCTGGGGACGGAGGTTTTCCCTCAGAGAGAGAGAGATAGAGAGAGAGAGAGAGAAAAAGTGAAAAAAGTCAAAATTATGAAAGTGTTACAAAATTAGATAGAAAGGTGGCCATTGCAATCATTGTCATTGTTTGAAACAATTTTCTATGGAAGAGCGGCAAAGGAGCCATATTGGCGTGCAGCACACTTGCTGCGTGCTGATTGATAAAAATTTGGTAAACACATTTGAGAATTTTAGAATCTTAAATATTTTAATAAATAAATATTCGGGGCACGTTTGCACACACGGCCATCTGACCCTAAACTACGCAAAAATTTTGATACGGCTGCCAGAGACTGATATACATATTTAAATAGATATTAACAACCAGATATAGAACAAACACAAATGTTCATCACATAAATGTTTGTCCTAGGTGGGAATCGAACCCACGCCCCCAATCTCAGAAGGCAAGTTCACTACCAACTGGACCAACGGACTATCTAAAGTCTAGTACCCCTATTAATAAACTTGGAGTAGCCTTGGAATAGTTACTCCGTGTTTTGTCTTTTTCGATCGAGTTCAAATTGTGAAAGAGAGAAATAGACAAAACACGGCGTAACTATTCCAAGACTACTCCACGTTTATTAATAAGGAGGTAGAAGTTTATTTTAGTTTGTTTTACAGTTTATTCTAAACTATATTATTACATAACTACCGTAAGGAAAACAAATTTATTAAAATTAGTATCTTAACATAGTCTATGTTTTTAGAAAATAACAAAACTGTATGGTCAGAAAATTTGGGCAGTCCCCATTATAGATGCCAGTATAGATGTGAGTTAGGTAAATATGATGATGATGATGATGATGATCGGAAAATGATGATGTATTATCAGAAAATTATTTTATTTTATTAGTAGACTAGCGGTCCGCCCCGGCTTCGCACGAGTATAGATTATAGTCTATGTCACCCGGGGATAGCGTAACTTCCCAACATCATCATCATCATCATTGTCAGCCTGTATGGATACAGGCCCACTGCTGGATATAGGCCTCCTCTACCTTACGCCACTGATCCCTGTCTCTGGCTAATCTCATCCACGTATGACCTGCGATGGGTCTGATGTCATCGACCCATCGGGCTGGTTGTCTGCCGACGGAACGCTTACCCGCTATTGGTGACCACTTTATCAGGGCTCTACTCCACCTGCCGTCACCACGCCTAGCCACGTGCCCTGCCCAGCTTAAGATTTTTTTTAAAATATAATTTATTTTATTTTATTTTATTGAATATAATTCTTTTTTTAATGTGATTTGTTGTAATGTCATTTATATATTGTGTTGTATTGCTTGACATGTATCATTTGTAATGTGACTGCCCTAAATTTAATTATTGTGCATACGAGTCTGTGTTACTTGAAACCAAGGAAGATATACTAAGAGGAAAGGCAATTAATAGCGGAACATGAGAACGTAGCATGGAAATTTGCCTAAAAACGGTATAAACTTAGATGGCGTCGTAATTTGAGCGTGCTATAGGTTGTCTCGAACTTCCGTAAGCGCTGCAGGCAGATAGCGTACGAAAGGGTTCTACAAATTACCGTAGCGCTAGTATCGCAGTCAAGTTTCGCAACATTTCAAGAGAATAAAGAAAAGCGCCATCTACTGGTATGGGTTGCGCTTTCCGAGCTACGCTCTAATGTTCCGCTATTGCCTTTCCTCTTAGTCTATCTTCCTTGTTTGAAATAAATAAATATTATTCTATACAGGGTGTAAGGGGAACACTCTCGAAGCCAAAAGAAGGTAATTGTACTCATCATTATGAAGAACTTTTAGTATGGGACCAACCCTGAAATGGCGAAAAAAATATCAACTGTTCCATACATTTTGTCGAGTGTCAATGACATCAACAGCTGACATTTTAATCGCGATTTCAGGGTTGGTCCCATAGTAAAAGTGGTTCATAATGATAAGTACAATTACCTTCTTTTGGCTTCGAGAATGTTCCCCTTACATCCTGTATTACCTATATCTTTCCCAGAGGTTTCAATGTTTTCACTCTTAGCCGCGCGCCTCTCGCCTCGCTTCGCGTCCTGTTTCCGGCGGAAGTTCAAGTAGGACTTTTCGACGGCCTCCGCCTCGATTTCCAGTTTCCGAAGCCTCAGCTTCGCGTCGCGGATGACGGTGCTGGGACTCGGCTCGCGCTCCAAACGCCGCGGGTACGCTGTTCTGAGGGAATGGAGAGTTCAAGTTAGTTTGGAATACAAAAATATTACAAAAAAGTCATTTGCACACCATCTGAGCGGCAGGGTTTCTAATTAAAAAGTGCTCATTATCAGAAACTAGCAACGCACCCCGGCTTCGCACGGGTGTAAGTCTTATTTTTTACACCTTGGGTTACATTATTGGAGTTTTAGTAAGGACCCCTATAAAAATATATAATATAGCCTATGTCACCCGGGGATAGTGTAGCTTCCCAACAGTGAAAGAATTTTTCGGTTCATTAGTTTCGGAGCCTATTCAATGCAAACAAACAAACAACCAATCAAATCTTTCCTTTTTATAATATTAGTATAGATGAGTGTGTGTTGCCAGTGATGACATATGGCACTGAGACGTGGTCCTTAACTGTTGGCTTTTTGGAAAAACTCAGAGTCACACAGCGGGCAATGGAGAGAGCTATGCTCGGAGTTTCTTTGCGCGATAGAATCCGAAACGTGGATATTCGCCAAAGAACCAGAGTCACCGACAGCTGTTAAAATTTGCAAGTTGAAGTGGCAATGGGCAGGCCACATCGCTCGGAGAACCGATAACTGATGGGGAAGAAAGGTTCTTGAGTGGAGACCACGAACCGGAAGACGCAGCGTAGGTAGGCCTCCCACTAGATGAACCGACGACATAGTAAGAGTCGCTGGCATCCAGTGGATGCAAAAGGCAGGCTGTCGTTCAGTGTGGAGGTTAAAGGGGGAGGCCTATGTTCAGCAGTGGACGTCTTCTGGCTGATGATGATGAGATGAGGAGATCCTTAGACGAACGAAAGTTATCGACATAGCCCATCGGATTACCAAGTTGAAGTGGCAGTGGGCAGGGCACATAGCACGCAGAACAAATGGCCGATGGGGCCGAAAGGTTCTCGAATGGAGACCACGGAGCGGTAAGCGCAGCGTAGGACGTCCCACAAGACGGACAGACGATCTAAAAGAGACCGCAGGGAAACGCTGGATGCAGGCCGCTTCCAACCGGCCCTTTTGGAGATCGATGGGGGAGGCCTATGTCCAGCAGTGGACGTCCTATTATGGCTGAAATTATGATGATGATTATTCAGTAGGAAATTTTCCAAGTGATAAAACATGAAATTGTTCGGGCAGCTCTAAACGTAAATTGCCATACCCTAAATAGGCTTGAGTCCTAATTTTTATGTGATATCTTATGAATAATCTGATGAAAAGAAAAGAGCCAAAGAAAATAAAATAAAAATTTGTTCAAAAATAAATGAGTATTTAACTTTCATGCTGGACAGAGAACGCACTATACTGAGTTATGACGTCACGCCTCAGGCGCGCCATACAAATGCTATACTAACACACCCTTTGCGAGAAAGGGACAGAGCATCCGCTCACTATCCCCACCTAAACCTTGTAAACGTCCATATATCAGACATGTATCTGCTAATTTAAATATTTTTTTTAGTATGTGTAATGTATTTAGTTATACCTTCACTAAACTTGTTATTTGTAATAAATCAAACATGAGGACACAGCCCTATTGGGTCATTATATTAGCAAGTGCATCGAGATACAATACCTGCAGAGTTACAATCTCTCAGTGAAAACAGTCAAAAAACGTCCGAGCGTCATTGTACATACATTGTGTCAATTATATACTTATACGTAGTGGATCGCGGTTACCCTGTAACTAACCAAAGTCTGCGCAATACGTAGCGTGCGCCGAGTTTTGCTTCGGGTTTTTTTTGGCACGATTGTTACTCTATATGTATTGTATCTCGATGTATAACTGTCGCCTATTTAGCATAATGCGCAGTAAGTGATTTGACTTTTGCCTTTAAGAGTGAGTATAAACCTAGAAAAATTTCTGATTTCACCCGCGCGTCTCGCATCACCTGCATTAGTGTGAAACACAACCACGGCAGCGCGGCAGTCGAGCGCAGCTACAGTGTACACAACTCGAGCACTCGGACTCGTCATGCGGCAAGGAGTAATAAACACAGGATAAGCGTAGTGTTGGCGTTTTGGCGATTAGCTGGGTTCGGTCGCGGCGCGCAAAACCGTAAATTGTTTATTTCACTTTTCAAAATTGTATTTGTTGTTTATTTTTTAACTTCATTTTTAAGTTTTCTACAGTATAAATATAAAATTAATAATTTATATAAATTAAATTGAAATTAATTAAATTAATTTTCAAATTTTACGCAGGAGACGTCAGAGATGGTTAAAAATTAAATCATTCTATACTAAACTAATGCTATGCTATGCCATGCTATGCCATGCTATGCCATGCTATGCCATGCTGTGCATAGTATAGCATAGTGTAGCGTAACATAGCATAGTATAGAGCATAGCATAGCTTAGCATAGCATAGCATAGAATGGCTTAGCATAGCATAGCATAGCTATGCTAAGCCATTCTATGCTATGCTATACTCTATACTATGCTATGCTAAGCTATGCTATGCTCTATACTATGCTATGTTACGCTACACTATGCTATACTATACTATACTAAACGAAACGAAACACGCGAAACGAAATACGCTAAAGCCCGTTAGTCCAGTTGGTAGTGAACCTACCTTCTGAGCTTGAGCGGCGTGGGTTCGATACCCATCTAGGACAAAAATTAATGTGATGAACATTTTGTGTTTGTTCTACGAGTATACCTGGTTGTTAATATCTATTTAAGTATGATAAAATTTAATTTAATGTAATTTAATGCAATTCAATTCCATTCCATTCAATTTAATTTCGTAAAAAAACATCATCATGTTCCTCCACAGAACCTTCCTCCTTATTTGAAGTCGGTCAAAAGATAAGTAACTCTGACAATCGAGGACTTTTTATATTCTGAGTAAAATAACTCTAGCAGTTATGTTCGGAAAAACTTTTAGTGATTTTTGCTTATTCTTTTGATGCCAATGAAGCTTATTCTATAGCGGACGTTAATATTTGCTAAAATTAGGACAATCGGGGACTTTTTATATTCTGAGTAAAATAACTCTAACAGTTATGTTCGGAAAAACTTTTAGTGATTTTAGCTAATTCTTTTGATGCCAATGAAGCTTATTCTATAGCGGACGTTAATATTTGCTAAAATTAGGACAATCGGGGACTTTTTGTATTCTGAGTAAAATAACTCTAGCAGCTATGTTCGGAAAAACTTTTAGTGATTTTTGCTAATTCTTTTGATGCCAATGAAGCTTATTCTATAGCGGAAGTTAATATTTGCTAAAATTAGGACAATCGGGGACTTTTTATATTCTGAGTAAAATAACTCTAGCAGTTATGTTCGGAAAAACTTTTAGTGATTTTTGCTAATTCTTTTGATGCCAATGAAGCTTATTCTATAGCGGACGTTAATATTTGCTAAAATTAGGACAATCGGGGACTTTTTGTATTCTGAGTAAAATAACTCTAGCAGCTATGTTCGGAAAAACTTTTAGTGATTTTTGCTAATTCTTTTGATGCCAATGAAGTTTATTCTATAGCGGACGTTAATATTTGCTAAAATTAGGACAATCGGGGACTTTTTATATTCTGAGTAAAATAACTCTAACAGTTATGTTCGGAAAAACTTTTAGTGATTTTAGCTAATTCTTTTGATGCCAATGAAGCTTATTCTATAGCGGACGTTGATTTTTGCTAATATTAGGACAATCGGGGACTTTTTGTATTCTGAGTAAAATAACTCTAGCAGCTATGTTCGGAAAAACTTTTAGTGATTTTTGCTTATTCTTTTGATGCCAATGAAGCTTATTCTATAGCGGACGTTGATTTTTGCTAATATTAGGACAATCGGGGACTTTTTGTATTCTGAGTAAAATAACTCTAGCAGCTATGTTCGGAAAAACTTTTAGTGATTTTTGCTAATTCTTTTGATGCCAATGAAGCTTATTCTATAGCGGACGTTAATATTTGCTAAAATTAGGACAATCGGGGACTTTTTGTATTCTGAGTAAAATAACTCTAGCAGCTATGTTCGGAAAAACTTTTAGTGATTTTTGCTAATTCTTTTGATGCCAATGAAGCTTATTCTATAGCGGAAGTTAATATTTGCTAAAATTAGGACAATCGGGGACTTTTTATATTCTGAGTAAAATAACTCTAGCAGTTATGTTCGGAAAAACTTTTAGTGATTTTTGCTAATTCTTTTGATGCCAATGAAGCTTATTCTATAGCGGACGTTAATATTTGCTAAAATTAGGACAATCGGGGACTTTTTGTATTCTGAGTAAAATAACTCTAGCAGCTATGTTCGGAAAAACTTTTAGTGATTTTTGCTAATTCTTTTGATGCCAATGAAGCTTATTCTATAGCGGACGTTGATTTTTGCTAAAATTAGGACAATCGGGGACTTTTTGTATTCTGAGTAAAATAACTCTAGCAGCTATGTTCGGAAAAACTTTTAGTGATTTTTGCTAATTCTTTTGATGCCAATGAAGCTTATTCTATAGCGGACGTTAATATTTGCTAAAATTAGGACAATCGGGGACTTTTTGTATTCTGAGTAAAATAACTCTAGCAGCTATGTTCGGAAAAACTTTTAGTGATTTTTGCTAATTCTTTTGATGCCAATGAAGCTTATTCTATAGCGGACGTTAATATTTGCTAAAATTAGGACAATCGGGGACTTTTTATATTCTGAGTAAAATAACTCTAGCAGTTATGTTCGGAAAAACTTTTAGTGATTTTTGCTAATTCTTTTGATGCCAATGAAGCTTATTCTATAGCAGACGTTAATATTTGCTAAAATTAGGACAATCGGGGACTTTTTGTATTCTGAGTAAAATAACTCTAGCAGCTATGTTCGGAAAAACTTTTAGTGATTTTTGCTAATTCTTTTGATGCCAATGAAGCTTATTCTATAGCGGACGTTAATATTTGCTAAAATTAGGACAATCGGGGACTTTTTATATTCTGAGTAAAATAACTCTAGCAGTTATGTTCGGAAAAACTTTTAGTGATTTTTGCTAATTCTTTTGATGCCAATGAAGCTTATTCTATAGCGGACGTTAATATTTGCTAAAATTAGGACAATCGGGGACTTTTTATATTCTGAGTAGCATAACTCTAGCAGTTATGTTCGGAAAAACTTTTAGTGATTTTTGCTAATTCTTTTGATGCCAATGAAGCTTATTCTATAGCGGACGTTGATTTTTGCTAAAATTAGGACAATCGGGGACTTTTTATATTCTGAATAGAATAACTCTAGCAGCTATGTTCGGAAAAACTTTTAGTGATTTTTGCTAATTCTTTTGATGCCAATGAAGCTTATTCTATAGCGGACGTTAATATTTGCTAAAATTAGGACAATCGGGGACTTTTTATATTCTGAGTAAAATAACTCTAGCAGTTATGTTCGGAAAAACTTTTAGTGATTTTTGCTAATTCTTTTGATGCCAATGAAGCTTATTCTATAGCGGACGTTAATATTTGCTAAAATTAGGACAATCGGGGACTTTTTATATTCTGAGTAGCATATAACTCTAGCAGTTATGTTCGGAAAAACTTTTAGTGATTTTTGCTAATTCTTTTGATGCCAATGAAGCTTATTCTATAGCGGACGTTGATTTTTGCTAAAATTAGGACAATCGGGGACTTTTTGTATTCTGAGTAGAATAACTCTAGCAGTTATGTTCGGAAAAACTTTTAGTGATTTTTGCTAATTCTTTTGATGCCAATGAAGCTTATTCTATAGCGGACGTTGATTTTTGCTAAAATTAGGACAATCGGGGACTTTTTGTATTCTGAGTAAAATAACTCCAGCAGTTATAATCGGAAAAACTTTTAGTGATTTTTGCTAATTCTTTTGATGCCAATGAAGCTTATTCCATAGCGGACGTTGATTTTTGCTAAAATTAGGACAATCGAGGACTTTTTATATTCTGAGTAAAATAACTCTAGCAGTTATGTTCGGAAAAACTTTTAGTGATTTTTGCTTATTCTTTTGATGCCAATGAAGCTTATTCTATAGCGGACGTTAATATTTGCTAAAATTAGGACAATCGGGGACTTTTTATATTCTGAGTAAAATAACTCTAGCAGTTATGTTCGGAAAAACTTTTAGTGATTTTTGCTAATTCTTTTGATGCCAATGAAGCTTATTATATAGCGGACGTTAATATTTGCTAAAATTAGGACAATCGGGGACTTTTTGTATTCTGAGTAAAATTACTCTAGCAGCTATGTTCGGAAAAAC
Source organism: Agriopis aurantiaria (assembly GCA_914767915.1). Lineage (NCBI taxonomy): Eukaryota > Metazoa > Arthropoda > Insecta > Lepidoptera > Geometridae > Agriopis > Agriopis aurantiaria. The sequence continues at coordinate 4,112,107 of OU612003.1, forward strand.
TTTTAGTGATTTTTGCTAATTCTTTTGATGCCAATGAAGCTTATTCTATAGCGGACGTTAATATTTGCTAAAATTAGGACAATCGGGGACTTTTTATATTCTGAGTAAAATAACTCTAGCAGTTATGTTCGGAAAAACTTTTAGTGATTTTTGCTAATTCTTTTGATGCCAATGAAGCTTATTCTATAGCGGACGTTAATATTTGCTAAAATTAGGACAATCGGGGACTTTTTGTATTCTGAGTAAAATAACTCTAGCAGCTATGTTCGGAAAAACTTTTAGTGATTTTTGCTAATTCTTTTGATGCCAATGAAGCTTATTCTATAGCGGACGTTAATATTTGCTAAAATTAGGACAATCGGGGACTTTTTATATTCTGAGTAGCATAACTCTAGCAGTTATGTTCGGAAAAACTTTTAGTGATTTTTGCTAATTCTTTTGATGCCAATGAAGCTTATTCTATAGCGGACGTTAATATTTGCTAAAATTAGGACAATCGGGGACTTTTTATATTCTGAGTAGAATAACTCTAGCAGTTATGTTCGGAAAAACTTTTAGTGATTTTTGCTAATTCTTTTGATGCCAATGAAGCTTATTCTATAGCGGACGTTGATTTTTGCTAAAATTAGGACAATCGGGGACTTTTTGTATTCTGAGTAAAATAACTCCAGCAGTTATAATCGGAAAAACTTTTAGTGATTTTTGCTAATTCTTTTGATGCCAATGAAGCTTATTCCATAGCGGACGTTAATTTTTGCTAAAATTAGGACAATCGAGGACTTTTTATATTCTGAGTAAAATAACTCTAGCAGTTATGTTCGGAAAAACTTTTAGTGATTTTTGCTTATTCTTTTGATGCCAATGAAGCTTATTCTATAGCGGACGTTAATATTTGCTAAAATTAGGACAATCGGGGACTTTTTATATTCTGAGTAAAATAACTCTAGCAGTTATGTTCGGAAAAACTTTTAGTGATTTTTGCTAATTCTTTTGATGCCAATGAAGCTTATTATATAGCGGACGTTAATATTTGCTAAAATTAGGACAATCGGGGACTTTTTGTATTCTGAGTAAAATAACTCTAGCAGCTATGTTCGGAAAAACTTTTAGTGATTTTTGCTAATTCTTTTGATGCCAATGAAGCTTATTCTATAGCGGACGTTAATATTTGCTAAAATTAGGACAATCGGGGACTTTTTATATTCTGAGTAGAATAACTCTAGCAGTTATGTTCGGAAAAACTTTTAGTGATTTTTGCTAATTCTTTTGATGCCAATGAAGCTTATTCTATAGCAGACGTTAATATTTGCTAAAATTAGGACAATCGGGGACTTTTTGTATTCTGAGTAAAATAACTCTAGCAGCTATGTTCGGAAAAACTTTTAGTGATTTTTGCTAATTCTTTTGATGCCAATGAAGCTTATTCTATAGCGGACGTTGATTTTTGCTAAAATTAGGACAATCGGGGACTTTTTGTATTCTGAGTAAAATAACTCTAGCAGCTATGTTCGGAAAAACTTTTAGTGATTTTTGCTAATTCTTTTGATGCCAATGAAGCTTATTCTATAGCGGACGTTAATATTTGCTAAAATTAGGACAATCGGGGACTTTTTGTATTCTGAGTAAAATAACTCTAGCAGCTATGTTCGGAAAAACTTTTAGTGATTTTTGCTAATTCTTTTGATGCCAATGAAGCTTATTCTATAGCGGACGTTAATATTTGCTAAAATTAGGACAATCGGGGACTTTTTATATTCTGAGTAAAATAACTCTAGCAGTTATGTTCGGAAAAACTTTTAGTGATTTTTGCTAATTCTTTTGATGCCAATGAAGCTTATTCTATAGCGGACGTTAATATTTGCTAAAATTAGGACAATCGGGGACTTTTTATATTCTGAGTAGAATAACTCTAGCAGTTATGTTCGGAAAAACTTTTAGTGATTTTTGCTAATTCTTTTGATGCCAATGAAGCTTATTCTATAGCGGACGTTGATTTTTGCTAAAATTAGGACAATCGGGGACTTTTTGTATTCTGAGTAAAATAACTCCAGCAGTTATAATCGGAAAAACTTTTAGTGATTTTTGCTAATTCTTTTGATGCCAATGAAGCTTATTCCATAGCGGACGTTGATTTTTGCTAAAATTAGGACAATCGAGGACTTTTTATATTCTGAGTAAAATAACTCTAGCAGTTATGTTCGGAAAAACTTTTAGTGATTTTTGCTTATTCTTTTGATGCCAATGAAGCTTATTCCATAGCGGACGTTGATTTTTGCTAAAATTAGGACAATCGAGGACTTTTTATATTCTGAGTAAAATAACTCTAGCAGTTATGTTCGGAAAAACTTTTAGTGATTTTTGCTAATTCTTTTGATGCCAATGAAGCTTATTCTATAGCGGACGTTGATTTTTGCTAAAATTAGGACAATCGGGGACTTTTTGTATTCTGAGTAAAATAACTCTAGCAGTTATGTTCGGAAAAACTTTTAGTGATTTTTGCTAATTCTTTTGATGCCAATGAAGCTTATTCTATAGCGGACGTTAATATTTGCTAAAATTAGGACAATCGGGGACTTTTTATATTCTGAGTAGCATAACTCTAGCAGTTATGTTCGGAAAAACTTTTAGTGATTTTTGCTAATTCTTTTGATGCCAATGAAGCTTATTCTATAGCGGACGTTGATTTTTGCTAAAATTAGGACAATCGGGGACTTTTTGTATTCTGAGTAAAATAACTCTAGCAGCTATGTTTGGAAAAACTTTTAGTGATTTTTGCTAATTCTTTTGATGCCAATGAAGCTTATTCTATAGCGGACGTTAATATTTGCTAAAATTAGGACAATCGGGGACTTTTTGTATTCTGAGTAAAATAACTCTAGCAGCTATGTTCGGAAAAACTTTTAGTGATTTTTGCTTATTCTTTTGATGCCAATGAAGCTTATTCTATAGCGGACGTTGATTTTTGCTAAAATTAGGACAATCGGGGACTTTTTGTATTCTGAGTAAAATAACTCTAGCAGCTATGTTCGGAAAAACTTTTAGTGATTTTTGCTAATTCTTTTGATGCCAATGAAGCTTATTCTATAGCGGACGTTGATTTTTGCTAAAATTAGGACAATCGGGGACTTTTTGTATTCTAAGTAAAATAACTCCAGCAGTTATAATCGGAAAAACTTTTAGTGATTTTTGCTAATTCTTTTGATGCCAATGAAGCTTATTCCATAGCGGACGTTGATTTTTGCTAAAATTAGGACAATCGAGGACTTTTTATATTCTGAGTAAAATAGCTCTAGCAGTTATGTTCGGAAAAACTTTTAGTGATTTTTGCTTATTCTTTTGATGCCAATGAAGCTTATTCTATAGCGGACGTTAATATTTGCTAAAATTAGGACAATCGGGGACTTTTTATATTCTGAGTAAAATAACTCTAGCAGTTATGTTCGGAAAAACTTTTAGTGATTTTTGCTAATTCTTTTGATGCCAATGAAGCTTATTCTATAGCGGACGTTGATATTTGCTAAAATTAGGACAATCGGGGACTTTTTGTATTCTGAGTAAAATAACTCTAGCAGCTATGTTCGGAAAAACTTTTAGTGATTTTTGCTAATTCTTTTGATGCCAATGAAGCTTATTCTATAGCGGAAGTTAATATTTTCTAAAATTAGGACAATCGGGGACTTTTTATATTCTGAGTAAAATAACTCTAGCAGTTATGTTCGGAAAAACTTTTAGTGATTTTTGCTAATTCTTTTGATGCCAATGAAGCTTATTCTATAGCAGACGTTAATATTTGCTAAAATTAGGACAATCGGGGACTTTTTGTATTCTGAGTAAAATAACTCTAGCAGCTATGTTCGGAAAAACTTTTAGTGATTTTTGCTAATTCTTTTGATGCCAATGAAGCTTATTCTATAGCGGACGTTAATATTTGCTAAAATTAGGACAATCGGGGACTTTTATATTCTGAGTAAAATAACTCTAGCAGTTATGTTCGGAAAAACTTTTAGTGATTTTTGCTAATTCTTTTGATGCCAATGAAGCTTATTCTATAGCGGACGTTAATATTTGCTAAAATTAGGACAATCGGGGACTTTTTATATTCTGAGTAGCATAACTCTAGCAGTTATGTTCGGAAAAACTTTTAGTGATTTTTGCTAATTCTTTTGATGCCAATGAAGCTTATTCTATAGCGGACGTTAATATTTGCTAAAATTAGGACAATCGGGGACTTTTTGTATTCTAAGTAAAATAACTCCAGCAGTTATGTTCGGAAAAACTTTTAGTGATTTTTGCTTATTCTTTTGATGCCAATGAAGCTTATTCTATAGCGGACGTTAATATTTGCTAAAATTAGGACAATCGGGGACTTTTTATATTCTGAGTAAAATAACTCTAGCAGTTATGTTCGGAAAAACTTTTAGTGATTTTTGCTAATTCTTTTGATGCCAATGAAGCTTATTCTATAGCGGACGTTAATATTTGCTAAAATTAGGACAATCGGGGACTTTTTGTATTCTGAGTAAAATAACTCTAGCAGCTATGTTCGGAAAAACTTTTAGTGATTTTTGCTAATTCTTTTGATGCCAATGAAGCTTATTCTATAGCGGACGTTAATATTTGCTAAAATTAGGACAATCGGGGACTTTTTATATTCTGAGTAAAATAACTCTAGCAGTTATGTTCGGAAAAACGTTTAGTGATTTTTGCTAATTCTTTTGATGCCAATGAAGCTTATTCTATAGCAGACGTTAATATTTGCTAAAATTAGGACAATCGGGGACTTTTTGTATTCTGAGTAAAATAACTCTAGCAGCTATGTTCGGAAAAACTTTTAGTGATTTTTGCTAATTCTTTTGATGCCAATGAAGCTTATTCTATAGCGGACGTTAATATTTGCTAAAATTAGGACAATCGGGGACTTTTATATTCTGAGTAAAATAACTCTAGCAGTTATGTTCGGAAAAACTTTTAGTGATTTTTGCTAATTCTTTTGATGCCAATGAAGCTTATTCTATAGCGGACGTTAATATTTGCTAAAATTAGGACAATCGGGGACTTTTTATATTCTGAGTAGCATAACTCTAGCAGTTATGTTCGGAAAAACTTTTAGTGATTTTTGCTAATTCTTTTGATGCCAATGAAGCTTATTCTATAGCGGACGTTGATTTTTGCTAAAATTAGGACAATCGGGGACTTTTTGTATTCTGAGTAAAATAACTCTAGCAGTTATGTTCGGAAAAACTTTTAGTGATTTTTGCTAATTCTTTTGATGCCAATGAAGCTTATTCTATAGCGGACGTTGATTTTTGCTAAAATTAGGACAATCGGGGACTTTTTGTATTCTGAGTAAAATAACTCTAGCAGCTATGTTCGGAAAAACTTTTAGTGATTTTTGCTAATTCTTTTGATGCCAATGAAGCTTATTCTATAGCGGACGTTAATATTTGCTAAAATTAGGACAATCGGGGACTTTTTGTATTCTGAGTAAAATAACTCTAGCAGCTATGTTCGGAAAAACTTTTAGTGATTTTTGCTAATTCTTTTGATGCCAATGAAGCTTATTCTATAGCGGACGTTAATATTTGCTAAAATTAGGACAATCGGGGACTTTTTATATTCTGAGTAAAATAACTCTAGCAGTTATGTTCGGAAAAACTTTTAGTGATTTTTGCTAATTCTTTTGATGCCAATGAAGCTTATTCTATAGCAGACGTTAATATTTGCTAAAATTAGGACAATCGGGGACTTTTTGTATTCTGAGTAAAATAACTCTAGCAGCTATGTTCGGAAAAACTTTTAGTGATTTTTGCTAATTCTTTTGATGCCAATGAAGCTTATTCTATAGCGGACGTTAATATTTGCTAAAATTAGGACAATCGGGGACTTTTTATATTCTGAGTAAAATAACTCTAGCAGTTATGTTCGGAAAAACTTTTAGTGATTTTTGCTAATTCTTTTGATGCCAATGAAGCTTATTCTATAGCAGACGTTAATATTTGCTAAAATTAGGACAATCGGGGACTTTTTGTATTCTGAGTAAAATAACTCTAGCAGCTATGTTCGGAAAAACTTTTAGTGATTTTTGCTAATTCTTTTGATGCCAATGAAGCTTATTCTATAGCGGACGTTAATATTTGCTAAAATTAGGACAATCGGGGACTTTTATATTCTGAGTAAAATAACTCTAGCAGTTATGTTCGGAAAAACTTTTAGTGATTTTTGCTAATTCTTTTGATGCCAATGAAGCTTATTCTATAGCGGACGTTAATATTTGCTAAAATTAGGACAATCGGGGACTTTTTATATTCTGAGTAGCATAACTCTAGCAGTTATGTTCGGAAAAACTTTTAGTGATTTTTGCTAATTCTTTTGATGCCAATGAAGCTTATTCTATAGCGGACGTTAATATTTGCTAAAATTAGGACAATCGGGGACTTTTTGTATTCTAAGTAAAATAACTCCAGCAGTTATAATCGGAAAAACTTTTAGTGATTTTTGCTAATTCTTTTGATGCCAATGAAGCTTATTCCATAGCGGACGTTGATTTTTGCTAAAATTAGGACAATCGAGGACTTTTTATATTCTGAGTAAAATAACTCTAGCAGTTATGTTCGGAAAAACTTTTAGTGATTTTTGCTTATTCTTTTGATGCCAATGAAGCTTATTCTATAGCGGACGTTAATATTTGCTAAAATTAGGACAATCGGGGACTTTTTATATTCTGAGTAAAATAACTCTAGCAGTTATGTTCGGAAAAACTTTTAGTGATTTTTGCTAATTCTTTTGATGCCAATGAAGCTTATTCTATAGCGGACGTTAATATTTGCTAAAATTAGGACAATCGGGGACTTTTTGTATTCTGAGTAAAATAACTCTAGCAGCTATGTTCGGAAAAACTTTTAGTGATTTTTGCTAATTCTTTTGATGCCAATGAAGCTTATTCTATAGCGGACGTTAATATTTGCTAAAATTAGGACAATCGGGGACTTTTATATTCTGAGTAGAATAACTCTAGCAGTTATGTTCGGAAAAACTTTTAGTGATTTTTGCTAATTCTTTTGATGCCAATGAAGCTTATTCTATAGCGGACGTTGATTTTTGCTAAAATTAGGACAATCGGGGACTTTTTGTATTCTGAGTAAAATAACTCCAGCAGTTATAATCGGAAAAACTTTTAGTGATTTTTGCTAATTCTTTTGATGCCAATGAAGCTTATTCCATAGCGGACGTTGATTTTTGCTAAAATTAGGACAATCGGGGACTTTTATATTCTGAGTAAAATAACTCTAGCAGTTATGTTCGGAAAAACTTTTAGTGATTTTTGCTAATTCTTTTGATGCCAATGAAGCTTATTCTATAGCGGACGTTGATTTTTGCTAAAATTAGGACAATCGGGGACTTTTTGTATTCTGAGTAAAATAACTCTAGCAGCTATGTTCGGAAAAACTTTTAGTGATTTTTGCTAATTCTTTTGATGCCAATGAAGCTTATTCTATAGCGGACGTTAATATTTGCTAAACTTAGGACAATCGGGGACTTTTTGTATTCTGAGTAAAATAACTCTAGCAGCTATGTTCGGAAAAACTTTTAGTGATTTTTGCTAATTCTTTTGATGCCAATGAAGCTTATTCTATAGCGGACGTTAATATTTGCTAAAATTAGGACAATCGGGGACTTTTTATATTCTGAGGTAAAATAACTCTAGCAGTTATGTTCGGAAAAACTTTTAGTGATTTTTGCTAATTCTTTTGATGCCAATGAAGCTTATTCTATAGCGGGACGTTAATATTTGCTAAAATTAGGACAATCGGGGACTTTTTATATTCTGAGTAGCATAACTCTAGCAGTTATGTTCGGAAAAACTTTTAGTGATTTTTGCTAATTCTTTTGATGCCAATGAAGCTTATTCTATAGCGGACGTTGATTTTTGCTAAAATTAGGACAATCGGGGACTTTTTGTATTCTGAGTAAAATAACTCTAGCAGCTATGTTCGGAAAAACTTTTAGTGATTTTTTGCTAATTCTTTTGATGCCAATGAAGCTTATTCTATAGCGGACGTTGATTTTTGCTAAAATTAGGACAATCGGGGACTTTTTGTATTCTGAGTAAAATAACTCTAGCAGCTATGTTCGGAAAAACTTTTAGTGATTTTTGCTAATTCTTTTGATGCCAATGAAGCTTATTCTATAGCGGACGTTAATATTTGCTAAAATTAGGACAATCGGGGACTTTTTGTATTCTGAGTAAAATAACTCTAGCAGCTATGTTCGGAAAAACTTTTAGTGATTTTTGCTAATTCTTTTGATGCCAATGAAGCTTATTCTATAGCGGACGTTAATATTTGCTAAAATTAGGACAATCGGGGACTTTTTATATTCTGAGTAAAATAACTCTAGCAGTTATGTTCGGAAAAACTTTTAGTGATTTTTGCTAATTCTTTTGATGCCAATGAAGCTTATTCTATAGCGGACGTTAATATTTGCTAAAATTAGGACAATCGGGGACTTTTTATATTCTGAGTAGAATAACTCTAGCAGTTATGTTCGGAAAAACTTTTAGTGATTTTTGCTAATTCTTTTGATGCCAATGAAGCTTATTCTATAGCGGACGTTGATTTTTGCTAAAATTAGGACAATCGGGGACTTTTTGTATTCTGAGTAAAATAACTCCAGCAGTTATAATCGGAAAAACTTTTAGTGATTTTTGCTAATTCTTTTGATGCCAATGAAGCTTATTCCATAGCGGACGTTGATTTTTTGCTAAAATTAGGACAATCGAGGACTTTTTATATTCTGAGTAAAATAACTCTAGCAGTTATGTTCGGAAAAACTTTTAGTGATTTTTGCTTATTCTTTTGATGCCAATGAAGCTTATTCCATAGCGGACGTTGATTTTTTGCTAAAATTAGGACAATCGAGGACTTTTTATATTCTGAGTAAAATAACTCTAGCAGTTATGTTCGGAAAAACTTTTAGTGATTTTTGCTTATTCTTTTGATGCCAATGAAGCTTATTCTATAGCGGACGTTAATATTTGCTAAAATTAGGACAATCGGGGACTTTTTATATTCTGAGTAAAATAACTCTAGCAGTTATGTTCGGAAAAACTTTTAGTGATTTTTGCTAATTCTTTTGATGCCAATGAAGCTTATTATATAGCGGACGTTAATATTTGCTAAAATTAGGACAATCGGGGACTTTTTGTATTCTGAGTAAAATAACTCTAGCAGCTATGTTCGGAAAAACTTTTAGTGATTTTTGCTAATTCTTTTGATGCCAATGAAGCTTATTCTATAGCGGACGTTGATTTTTGCTAAAATTAGGACAATCGGGGACTTTTTGTATTCTGAGTAAAATAACTCTAGCAGCTATGTTCGGAAAAACTTTTAGTGATTTTTGCTAATTCTTTTGATGCCAATGAAGCTTATTCTATAGCGGACGTTAATATTTGCTAAAATTAGGACAATCGGGGACTTTTTGTATTCTGAGTAAAATAACTCTAGCAGCTATGTTCGGAAAAACTTTTAGTGATTTTTGCTAATTCTTTTGATGCCAATGAAGCTTATTCTATAGCGGACGTTAATATTTGCTAAAATTAGGACAATCGGGGACTTTTTATATTCTGAGTAAAATAACTCTAGCAGTTATGTTCGGAAAAACTTTTAGTGATTTTTGCTAATTCTTTTGATGCCAATGAAGCTTATTCTATAGCGGACGTTAATATTTGCTAAAATTAGGACAATCGGGGACTTTTTATATTCTGAGTAGAATAACTCTAGCAGTTTTGTTCGGAAAAACTTTTAGTGATTTTTTGCTAATTCTTTTGATGCCAATGAAGCTTATTCTATAGCGGACGTTGATTTTTGCTAAAATTAGGACAATCGGGGACTTTTTGTATTCTGAGTAAAATAACTCCAGCAGTTATAATCGGAAAAACTTTTAGTGATTTTTGCTAATTCTTTTGATGCCAATGAAGTTTATTCTATAGCGGACGTTAATATTTGCTAAAATTAGGACAATCGGGGACTTTTTGTATTCTGAGTAAAATAACTCTAGCAGCTATGTTCGGAAAAACTTTTAGTGATTTTTGCTAATTCTTTTGATGCCAATGAAGTTTATTCTATAGCGGACGTTAATATTTGCTAAAATTAGGACAATCGGGGACTTTTTATATTCTGAGTAAAATAACTCTAACAGTTATGTTCGGAAAAACTTTTAGTGATTTTAGCTAATTCTTTTGATGCCAATGAAGCTTATTCTATAGCGGACGTTGATTTTTGCTAAAATTAGGACAATCGGGGACTTTTTGTATTCTGAGTAAAAATAACTCTAGCAGCTATGTTCGGAAAAACTTTTAGTGATTTTTGCTTATTCTTTTGATGCCAATGAAGCTTATTCTATAGCGGACGTTGATTTTTGCTAATATTAGGACAATCGGGGACTTTTTGTATTCTGAGTAAAATAACTCTAGCAGCTATGTTCGGAAAAACTTTTAGTGATTTTTGCTAATTCTTTTGATGCCAATGAAGCTTATTCTATAGCGGACGTTAATATTTGCTAAAATTAGGACAATCGGGGACTTTTTGTATTCTGAGTAAAATAACTCTAGCAGCTATGTTCGGAAAAACTTTTAGTGATTTTTGCTAATTCTTTTGATGCCAATGAAGCTTATTCTATAGCGGAAGTTAATATTTGCTAAAATTAGGACAATCGGGGACTTTTTATATTCTGAGTAAAATAACTCTAGCAGTTATGTTCGGAAAAACTTTTAGTGATTTTTGCTAATTCTTTTGATGCCAATGAAGCTTATTCTATAGCGGACGTTAATATTTGCTAAAATTAGGACAATCGGGGACTTTTTGTATTCTGAGTAAAATAACTCTAGCAGCTATGTTCGGAAAAACTTTTAGTGATTTTTGCTAATTCTTTTGATGCCAATGAAGCTTATTCCATAGCGGACGTTGATTTTTGCTAATATTAGGACAATCGGGGACTTTTTGTATTCTGAGTAAAATAACTCTAGCAGCTATGTTCGGAAAAACTTTTAGTGATTTTTGCTTATTCTTTTGATGCCAATGAAGCTTATTCTATAGCGGACGTTAATATTTGCTAAAATTAGGACAATCGGGGACTTTTTGTATTCTGAGTAAAATAACTCTAGCAGTTATGTTCGGAAAAACTTTTAGTGATTTTTGCTAATTCTTTTGATGCCAATAAAGCTTATTCTATAGCGGACGTTGATTTTTGCTAAAATTAGGACAATCGGGGACTTTTTGTATTCTGAGTAAAATAACTCTAGCAGCTATGTTCGGAAAAACTTTTAGTGATTTTTGCTAATTCTTTTGATGCCAATGAAGCTTATTCTATAGCGGACGTTGATTTTTGCTAAAATTAGGACAATCGGGGACTTTTTGTATTCTGAGTAAAATAACTCTAGCAGCTATGTTCGGAAAAACTTTTAGTGATTTTTGCTAATTCTTTTGATGCCAATGAAGCTTATTCAATAGCGGACGTTAATATTTGCTAAAATTAGGACAATCGGGGACTTTTTGTATTCTGAGTAAAATAACTCTAGCAGCTATGTTCGGAAAAACTTTTAGTGATTTTTGCTAATTCTTTTGATGCCAATGAAGCTTATTCTATAGCGGACGTTAATATTTGCTAAAATTAGGACAATCGGGGACTTTTTATATTCTGAGTAAAATAACTCTAGCAGTTATGTTCGGAAAAACTTTTAGTGATTTTTGCTAATTCTTTTGATGCCAATGAAGCTTATTCTATAGCAGACGTTAATATTTGCTAAAATTAGGACAATCGGGGACTTTTTGTATTCTGAGTAAAATAACTCTAGCAGCTATGTTCGGAAAAACTTTTAGTGATTTTTGCTAATTCTTTTGATGCCAATGAAGCTTATTCTATAGCGGACGTTAATATTTGCTAAAATTAGGACAATCGGGGACTTTTTATATTCTGAGTAAAATAACTCTAGCAGTTATGTTCGGAAAAACTTTTAGTGATTTTTGCTAATTCTTTTGATGCCAATGAAGCTTATTCTATAGCGGACGTTAATATTTGCTAAAATTAGGACAATCGGGGACTTTTTATATTCTGAGTAGCATAACTCTAGCAGTTATGTTCGGAAAAACTTTTAGTGATTTTTGCTAATTCTTTTGATGCCAATGAAGCTTATTCTATAGCGGACGTTGATTTTTGCTAAAATTAGGACAATCGGGGACTTTTTATATTCTGAGTAGAATAACTCTAGCAGCTATGTTCGGAAAAACTTTTAGTGATTTTTGCTAATTCTTTTGATGCCAATGAAGCTTATTCTATAGCGGACGTTAATATTTGCTAAAATTAGGACAATCGGGGACTTTTTATATTCTGAGTAAAATAACTCTAGCAGTTATGTTCGGAAAAACTTTTAGTGATTTTTGCTAATTCTTTTGATGCCAATGAAGCTTATTCTATAGCGGACGTTAATATTTGCTAAAATTAGGACAATCGGGGACTTTTTATATTCTGAGTAGCATAACTCTAGCAGTTATGTTCGGAAAAACTTTTAGTGATTTTTGCTAATTCTTTTGATGCCAATGAAGCTTATTCTATAGCGGACGTTAATATTTGCTAAAATTAGGACAATCGGGGACTTATTATATTCTGAGTAGAATAACTCTAGCAGTTATGTTCGGAAAAACTTTTAGTGATTTTTGCTAATTCTTTTGATGCCAATGAAGCTTATTCTATAGCGGACGTTGATTTTTGCTAAAATTAGGACAATCGAGGACTTTTTATATTCTGAGTAAAATAACTCTAGCAGTTATGTTCGGAAAAAACTTTTAGTGATTTTTGCTTATTCTTTTGATGCCAATGAAGCTTATTCTATAGCGGACGTTAATATTTGCTAAAATTAGGACAATCGGGGACTTTTTATATTCTGAGTAGCATAACTCTAGCAGTTATGTTCGGAAAAACTTTTAGTGATTTTTGCTAATTCTTTTGATGCCAATGAAGCTTATTCTATAGCGGACGTTGATTTTTGCTAAAATTAGGACAATCGGGGACTTTTTGTATTCTGAGTAAAATAACTCTAGCAGCTATGTTCGGAAAAACTTTTAGTGATTTTTGCTAATTCTTTTGATGCCAATGAAGCTTATTCTATAGCGGACGTTAATATTTGCTAAAATTAGGACAATCGGGGACTTTTTGTATTCTGAGTAAAATAACTCTAGCAGCTATGTTCGGAAAAACTTTTAGTGATTTTTGCTAATTCTTTTGATGCCAATGAAGCTTATTCTATAGCGGACGTTAATATTTGCTAAAATTAGGACAATCGGGGACTTTTTATATTCTGAGTAAAATAACTCTAGCAGTTATGTTCGGAAAAACTTTTAGTGATTTTTGCTAATTCTTTTGATGCCAATGAAGCTTATTCTATAGCAGACGTTAATATTTGCTAAAATTAGGACAATCGGGGACTTTTTGTATTCTGAGTAAAATAACTCTAGCAGCTATGTTCGGAAAAACTTTTAGTGATTTTTGCTAATTCTTTTGATGCCAATGAAGCTTATTCTATAGCGGACGTTAATATTTGCTAAAATTAGGACAATCGGGGACTTTTTATATTCTGAGTAGCATAACTCTAGCAGTTATGTTCGGAAAAACTTTTAGTGATTTTTGCTAATTCTTTTGATGCCAATGAAGCTTATTCTATAGCGGACGTTGATTTTTGCTAAAATTAGGACAATCGAGGACTTTTTATATTCTGAGTAAAATAACTCTAGCAGTTATGTTCGGAAAAACTTTTAGTGATTTTTGCTTATTCTTTTGATGCCAATGACGCTTATTCTATAGCGGACGTTAATATTTGCTAAAATTAGGACAATCGGGGACTTTTTATATTCTGAGTAAAATAACTCTAGCAGTTATGTTCGGAAAAACTTTTAGTGATTTTTGCTAATTCTTTTGATGCCAATGAAGCTTATTCTATAGCGGACGTTAATATTTGCTAAAATTAGGACAATCGGGGACTTTTTATATTCTGAGTAAAATAACTCCAGCAGTTATGTTCGGAAAAACTTTTAGTGATTTTTGCTAATTCTTTTGATGCCAATGAAGCTTATTCTATAGCAGACGTTAATATTTGCTAAAATTAGGACAATCGGGGACTTTTTGTATTCTGAGTAAAATAACTCTAGCAGCTATGTTCGGAAAAACTTTTAGTGATTTTTGCTAATTCTTTTGATGCCAATGAAGCTTATTCTATAGCGGACGTTAATATTTGCTAAAATTAGGACAATCGGGGACTTTTTATATTCTGAGTAAAATAACTCTAGCAGTTATGTTCGGAAAAACTTTTAGTGATTTTTGCTAATTCTTTTGATGCCAATGAAGCTTATTCTATAGCGGACGTTAATATTTGCTAAAATTAGGACAATCGGGGACTTTTTATATTCTGAGTAGCATAACTCTAGCAGTTATGTTCGGAAAAACTTTTAGTGATTTTTGCTAATTCTTTTGATGCCAATGAAGCTTATTCTATAGCGGACGTTGATTTTTGCTAAAATTAGGACAATCGAGGACTTTTTATATTCTGAGTAAAATAACTCTAGCAGCTATGTTCGGAAAAACTTTTAGTGATTTTTGCTAATTCTTTTGATGCCAATGAAGCTTATTCTATAGCGGACGTTGATTTTTGCTAAAATTAGGACAATCGGGGACTTTTTGTATTCTGAGTAAAATAACTCTAGCAGCTATGTTCGGAAAAACTTTTAGTGATTTTTGCTAATTCTTTTGATGCCAATGAAGCTTATTCTATAGCGGACGTTAATATTTGCTAAAATTAGGACAATCGGGGACTTTTTGTATTCTGAGTAAAATAACTCTAGCAGCTATGTTCGGAAAAACTTTTAGTGATTTTTGCTAATTCTTTTGATGCCAATGAAGCTTATTCTATAGCGGACGTTAATATTTGCTAAAATTAGGACAATCGGGGACTTTTTATATTCTGAGTAAAATAACTCTAGCAGTTATGTTCGGAAAAACTTTTAGTGATTTTTGCTAATTCTTTTGATGCCAATGAAGCTTATTCTATAGCGGACGTTGATTTTTGCTAAAATTAGGACAATCGGGGACTTTTTGTATTCTGAGTAAAATAACTCTAGCAGTTATGTTCGGAAAAACTTTTAGTGATTTTTGCTAATTCTTTTGATGCCAATGAAGCTTATTCTATAGCGGACGTTAATATTTGCTAAAATTAGGACAATCGGGGACTTTTTATATTCTGAGTAGCATAACTCTAGCAGTTATGTTCGGAAAAACTTTTAGTGATTTTTGCTAATTCTTTTGATGCCAATGAAGCTTATTCTATAGCGGACGTTAATATTTGCTAAAATTAGGACAATCGGGGACTTTTTATATTCTGAGTAGAATAACTCTAGCAGTTATGTTCGGAAAAACTTTTAGTGATTTTTGCTAATTCTTTTGATGCCAATGAAGCTTATTCTATAGCGGACGTTGATTTTTGCTAAAATTAGGACAATCGGGGACTTTTTGTATTCTGAGTAAAATAACTCCAGCAGTTATAATCGGAAAAACTTTTAGTGATTTTTGCTAATTCTTTTGATGCCAATGAAGCTTATTCCATAGCGGACGTTAATTTTTGCTAAAATTAGGACAATCGAGGACTTTTTATATTCTGAGTAAAATAACTCTAGCAGTTATGTTCGGAAAAACTTTTAGTGATTTTTGCTTATTCTTTTGATGCCAATGAAGCTTATTCTATAGCGGACGTTAATATTTGCTAAAATTAGGACAATCGGGGACTTTTTATATTCTGAGTAAAATAACTCTAGCAGTTATGTTCGGAAAAACTTTTAGTGATTTTTGCTAATTCTTTTGATGCCAATGAAGCTTATTATATAGCGGACGTTAATATTTGCTAAAATTAGGACAATCGGGGACTTTTTGTATTCTGAGTAAAATAACTCTAGCAGCTATGTTCGGAAAAACTTTTAGTGATTTTTGCTAATTCTTTTGATGCCAATGAAGCTTATTCTATAGCGGACGTTAATATTTGCTAAAATTAGGACAATCGGGGACTTTTTATATTCTGAGTAAAATAACTCTAGCAGTTATGTTCGGAAAAACTTTTAGTGATTTTTGCTAATTCTTTTGATGCCAATGAAGCTTATTCTATAGCAGACGTTAATATTTGCTAAAATTAGGACAATCGGGGACTTTTTGTATTCTGAGTAAAATAACTCTAGCAGCTATGTTCGGAAAAACTTTTAGTGATTTTTGCTAATTCTTTTGATGCCAATGAAGCTTATTCTATAGCGGACGTTGATTTTTGCTAAAATTAGGACAATCGGGGACTTTTTGTATTCTGAGTAAAATAACTCTAGCAGCTATGTTCGGAAAAACTTTTAGTGATTTTTGCTAATTCTTTTGATGCCAATGAAGCTTATTCTATAGCGGACGTTAATATTTGCTAAAATTAGGACAATCGGGGACTTTTTGTATTCTGAGTAAAATAACTCTAGCAGCTATGTTCGGAAAAACTTTTAGTGATTTTTGCTAATTCTTTTGATGCCAATGAAGCTTATTCTATAGCGGACGTTAATATTTGCTAAAATTAGGACAATCGGGGACTTTTTATATTCTGAGTAAAATAACTCTAGCAGTTATGTTCGGAAAAACTTTTAGTGATTTTTGCTAATTCTTTTGATGCCAATGAAGCTTATTCTATAGCGGACGTTAATATTTGCTAAAATTAGGACAATCGGGGACTTTTTATATTCTGAGTAGAATAACTCTAGCAGTTATGTTCGGAAAAACTTTTAGTGATTTTTGCTAATTCTTTTGATGCCAATGAAGCTTATTCTATAGCGGACGTTGATTTTTGCTAAAATTAGGACAATCGGGGACTTTTTGTATTCTGAGTAAAATAACTCCAGCAGTTATAATCGGAAAAACTTTTAGTGATTTTTGCTAATTCTTTTGATGCCAATGAAGCTTATTCCATAGCGGACGTTGATTTTTGCTAAAATTAGGACAATCGTGGACTTTTTATATTCTGAGTAAAATAACTCTAGCAGTTATGTTCGGAAAAACTTTTAGTGATTTTTGCTTATTCTTTTGATGCCAATGAAGCTTATTCCATAGCGGACGTTGATTTTTGCTAAAATTAGGACAATCGAGGACTTTTTATATTCTGAGTAAAATAACTCTAGCAGTTATGTTCGGAAAAACTTTTAGTGATTTTTGCTAATTCTTTTGATGCCAATGAAGCTTATTCTATAGCGGACGTTGATTTTTGCTAAAATTAGGACAATCGGGGACTTTTTGTATTCTGAGTAAAATAACTCTAGCAGTTATGTTCGGAAAAACTTTTAGTGATTTTTGCTAATTCTTTTGATGCCAATGAAGCTTATTCTATAGCGGACGTTAATATTTGCTAAAATTAGGACAATCGGGGACTTTTTATATTCTGAGTAGCATAACTCTAGCAGTTATGTTCGGAAAAACTTTTAGTGATTTTTGCTAATTCTTTTGATGCCAATGAAGCTTATTCTATAGCGGACGTTGATTTTTGCTAAAATTAGGACAATCGGGGACTTTTTGTATTCTGAGTAAAATAACTCTAGCAGTTATGTTCGGAAAAACTTTTAGTGATTTTTGCTAATTCTTTTGATGCCAATGAAGCTTATTCTATAGCGGACGTTAATATTTGCTAAAATTAGGACAATCGGGGACTTTTTATATTCTGAGTAGCATAACTCTAGCAGTTATGTTCGGAAAAACTTTTAGTGATTTTTGCTAATTCTTTTGATGCCAATGAAGCTTATTCTATAGCGGACGTTGATTTTTGCTAAAATTAGGACAATCGGGGACTTTTTGTATTCTGAGTAAAATAACTCTAGCAGCTATGTTTGGAAAAACTTTTAGTGATTTTTGCTAATTCTTTTGATGCCAATGAAGCTTATTCTATAGCGGACGTTAATATTTGCTAAAATTAGGACAATCGGGGACTTTTTGTATTCTGAGTAAAATAACTCTAGCAGTTATGTTCGGAAAAACTTTTAGTGATTTTTGCTTATTCTTTTGATGCCAATGAAGCTTATTCTATAGCGGACGTTGATTTTTTCTAAAATTAGGACAATCGGGGACTTTTTGTATTCTGAGTAAAATAACTCTAGCAGCTATGT
This sequence comes from Agriopis aurantiaria, assembly GCA_914767915.1. Classification (NCBI taxonomy): domain Eukaryota; kingdom Metazoa; phylum Arthropoda; class Insecta; order Lepidoptera; family Geometridae; genus Agriopis; species Agriopis aurantiaria. The sequence goes on from OU612003.1 coordinate 4,130,316, forward strand.
TCGGAAAAACTTTTAGTGATTTTTGCTAATTCTTTTGATGCCAATGAAGCTTATTCTATAGCGGACGTTGATTTTTGCTAAAATTAGGACAATCGGGGACTTTTTGTATTCTAAGTAAAATAACTCCAGCAGTTATAATCGGAAAAACTTTTAGTGATTTTTGCTAATTCTTTTGATGCCAATGAAGCTTATTCCATAGCGGACGTTGATTTTTGCTAAAATTAGGACAATCGAGGACTTTTTATATTCTGAGTAAAATAGCTCTAGCAGTTATGTTCGGAAAAACTTTTAGTGATTTTTGCTTATTCTTTTGATGCCAATGAAGCTTATTCTATAGCGGACGTTAATATTTGCTAAAATTAGGACAATCGGGGACTTTTTATATTCTGAGTAAAATAACTCTAGCAGTTATGTTCGGAAAAACTTTTAGTGATTTTTGCTAATTCTTTTGATGCCAATGAAGCTTATTCTATAGCGGACGTTAATATTTGCTAAAATTAGGACAATCGGGGACTTTTTGTATTCTGAGTAAAATAACTCTAGCAGCTATGTTCGGAAAAACTTTTAGTGATTTTTGCTAATTCTTTTGATGCCAATGAAGCTTATTCTATAGCGGACGTTAATATTTGCTAAAATTAGGACAATCGGGGACTTTTTATATTCTGAGTAAAATAACTCTAGCAGTTATGTTCGGAAAAACTTTTAGTGATTTTTGCTAATTCTTTTGATGCCAATGAAGCTTATTCTATAGCAGACGTTAATATTTGCTAAAATTAGGACAATCGGGGACTTTTTGTATTCTGAGTAAAATAACTCTAGCAGCTATGTTCGGAAAAACTTTTAGTGATTTTTGCTAATTCTTTTGATGCCAATGAAGCTTATTCTATAGCGGACGTTAATATTTGCTAAAATTAGGACAATCGGGGACTTTTTATATTCTGAGTAAAATAACTCTAGCAGTTATGTTCGGAAAAACTTTTAGTGATTTTTGCTAATTCTTTTGATGCCAATGAAGCTTATTCTATAGCGGACGTTAATATTTGCTAAAATTAGGACAATCGGGGACTTTTTATATTCTGAGTAGAATAACTCTAGCAGTTTTGTTCGGAAAAACTTTTAGTGATTTTTGCTAATTCTTTTGATGCCAATGAAGCTTATTATATAGCGGACGTTAATATTTGCTAAAATTAGGACAATCGGGGACTTTTTGTATTCTGAGTAAAATAACTCTAGCAGCTATGTTCGGAAAAACTTTTAGTGATTTTTGCTAATTCTTTTGATGCCAATGAAGCTTATTCTATAGCGGACGTTAATATTTGCTAAAATTAGGACAATCGGGGACTTTTTGTATTCTGAGTAAAATAACTCTAGCAGCTATGTTCGGAAAAACTTTTAGTGATTTTTGCTAATTCTTTTGATGCCAATGAAGCTTATTCTATAGCGGACGTTGATTTTTGCTAAAATTAGGACAATCGGGGACTTTTTGTATTCTGAGTAAAATAACTCTAGCAGCTATGTTCGGAAAAACTTTTAGTGATTTTTGCTAATTCTTTTGATGCCAATGAAGCTTATTCTATAGCGGACGTTGATTTTTGCTAAAATTAGGACAATCGGGGACTTTTTGTATTCTGAGTAAAATAACTCTAGCAGTTATGTTCGGAAAAACTTTTAGTGATTTTTGCTAATTCTTTTGATGCCAATGAAGCTTATTCTATAGCGGACGTTAATATTTGCTAAAATTAGGACAATCGGGGACTTTTTATATTCTGAGTAGCATAACTCTAGCAGTTATGTTCGGAAAAACTTTTAGTGATTTTTGCTAATTCTTTTGATGCCAATGAAGCTTATTCTATAGCGGACGTTGATTTTTGCTAAAATTAGGACAATCGGGGACTTTTTGTATTCTGAGTAAAATAACTCTAGCAGTTATGTTCGGAAAAACTTTTAGTGATTTTTGCTAATTCTTTTGATGCCAATGAAGCTTATTCTATAGCGGACGTTAATATTTGCTAAAATTAGGACAATCGGGGACTTTTTATATTCTGAGTAGCATAACTCTAGCAGTTATGTTCGGAAAAACTTTTAGTGATTTTTGCTAATTCTTTTGATGCCAATGAAGCTTATTCTATAGCGGACGTTGATTTTTGCTAAAATTAGGACAATCGGGGACTTTTTGTATTCTGAGTAAAATAACTCTAGCAGCTATGTTTGGAAAAACTTTTAGTGATTTTTGCTAATTCTTTTGATGCCAATGAAGCTTATTCTATAGCGGACGTTAATATTTGCTAAAATTAGGACAATCGGGGACTTTTTGTATTCTGAGTAAAATAACTCTAGCAGCTATGTTCGGAAAAACTTTTAGTGATTTTTGCTTATTCTTTTGATGCCAATGAAGCTTATTCTATAGCGGACGTTGATTTTTTCTAAAATTAGGACAATCGGGGACTTTTTGTATTCTGAGTAAAATAACTCTAGCAGCTATGTTCGGAAAAACTTTTAGTGATTTTTGCTAATTCTTTTGATGCCAATGAAGCTTATTCTATAGCGGACGTTGATTTTTGCTAAAATTAGGACAATCGGGGACTTTTTGTATTCTAAGTAAAATAACTCCAGCAGTTATAATCGGAAAAACTTTTAGTGATTTTTGCTAATTCTTTTGATGCCAATGAAGCTTATTCCATAGCGGACGTTGATTTTTGCTAAAATTAGGACAATCGAGGACTTTTTATATTCTGAGTAAAATAGCTCTAGCAGTTATGTTCGGAAAAACTTTTAGTGATTTTTGCTTATTCTTTTGATGCCAATGAAGCTTATTCTATAGCGGACGTTAATATTTGCTAAAATTAGGACAATCGGGGACTTTTTATATTCTGAGTAAAATAACTCTAGCAGTTATGTTCGGAAAAACTTTTAGTGATTTTTGCTAATTCTTTTGATGCCAATGAAGCTTATTCTATAGCGGACGTTAATATTTGCTAAAATTAGGACAATCGGGGACTTTTTGTATTCTGAGTAAAATAACTCTAGCAGCTATGTTCGGAAAAACTTTTAGTGATTTTTGCTAATTCTTTTGATGCCAATGAAGCTTATTCTATAGCGGACGTTAATATTTGCTAAAATTAGGACAATCGGGGACTTTTTATATTCTGAGTAAAATAACTCTAGCAGTTATGTTCGGAAAAACTTTTAGTGATTTTTGCTAATTCTTTTGATGCCAATGAAGCTTATTCTATAGCAGACGTTAATATTTGCTAAAATTAGGACAATCGGGGACTTTTTGTATTCTGAGTAAAATAACTCTAGCAGCTATGTTCGGAAAAACTTTTAGTGATTTTTGCTAATTCTTTTGATGCCAATGAAGCTTATTCTATAGCGGACGTTAATATTTGCTAAAATTAGGACAATCGGGGACTTTTTATATTCTGAGTAAAATAACTCTAGCAGTTATGTTCGGAAAAACTTTTAGTGATTTTTGCTAATTCTTTTGATGCCAATGAAGCTTATTCTATAGCGGACGTTAATATTTGCTAAAATTAGGACAATCGGGGACTTTTTATATTCTGAGTAGAATAACTCTAGCAGTTTTGTTCGGAAAAACTTTTAGTGATTTTTGCTAATTCTTTTGATGCCAATGAAGCTTATTATATAGCGGACGTTAATATTTGCTAAAATTAGGACAATCGGGGACTTTTTGTATTCTGAGTAAAATAACTCTAGCAGCTATGTTCGGAAAAACTTTTAGTGATTTTTGCTAATTCTTTTGATGCCAATGAAGCTTATTCTATAGCGGACGTTAATATTTGCTAAAATTAGGACAATCGGGGACTTTTTGTATTCTGAGTAAAATAACTCTAGCAGCTATGTTCGGAAAAACTTTTAGTGATTTTTGCTAATTCTTTTGATGCCAATGAAGCTTATTCCATAGCGGACGTTGATTTTTGCTAAAATTAGGACAATCGAGGACTTTTTATATTCTGAGTAAAATAACTCTAGCAGTTATGTTCGGAAAAACTTTTAGTGATTTTTGCTTATTCTTTTGATGCCAATGAAGCTTATTCCATAGCGGACGTTGATTTTTGCTAAAATTAGGACAATCGAGGACTTTTTATATTCTGAGTAAAATAACTCTAGCAGTTATGTTCGGAAAAACTTTTAGTGATTTTTGCTAATTCTTTTGATGCCAATGAAGCTTATTCTATAGCGGACGTTGATTTTTGCTAAAATTAGGACAATCGGGGACTTTTTGTATTCTGAGTAAAATAACTCTAGCAGTTATGTTCGGAAAAACTTTTAGTGATTTTTGCTAATTCTTTTGATGCCAATGAAGCTTATTCTATAGCGGACGTTAATATTTGCTAAAATTAGGACAATCGGGGACTTTTTATATTCTGAGTAGCATAACTCTAGCAGTTATGTTCGGAAAAACTTTTAGTGATTTTTGCTAATTCTTTTGATGCCAATGAAGCTTATTCTATAGCGGACGTTGATTTTTGCTAAAATTAGGACAATCGGGGACTTTTTGTATTCTGAGTAAAATAACTCTAGCAGCTATGTTTGGAAAAACTTTTAGTGATTTTTGCTAATTCTTTTGATGCCAATGAAGCTTATTCTATAGCGGACGTTAATATTTGCTAAAATTAGGACAATCGGGGACTTTTTGTATTCTGAGTAAAATAACTCTAGCAGCTATGTTCGGAAAAACTTTTAGTGATTTTTGCTTATTCTTTTGATGCCAATGAAGCTTATTCTATAGCGGACGTTGATTTTTTCTAAAATTAGGACAATCGGGGACTTTTTGTATTCTGAGTAAAATAACTCTAGCAGCTATGTTCGGAAAAACTTTTAGTGATTTTTGCTAATTCTTTTGATGCCAATGAAGCTTATTCTATAGCGGACGTTGATTTTTGCTAAAATTAGGACAATCGGGGACTTTTTGTATTCTAAGTAAAATAACTCCAGCAGTTATAATCGGAAAAACTTTTAGTGATTTTTGCTAATTCTTTTGATGCCAATGAAGCTTATTCCATAGCGGACGTTGATTTTTGCTAAAATTAGGACAATCGAGGACTTTTTATATTCTGAGTAAAATAGCTCTAGCAGTTATGTTCGGAAAAACTTTTAGTGATTTTTGCTTATTCTTTTGATGCCAATGAAGCTTATTCTATAGCGGACGTTAATATTTGCTAAAATTAGGACAATCGGGGACTTTTTATATTCTGAGTAAAATAACTCTAGCAGTTATGTTCGGAAAAACTTTTAGTGATTTTTGCTAATTCTTTTGATGCCAATGAAGCTTATTCTATAGCGGACGTTAATATTTGCTAAAATTAGGACAATCGGGGACTTTTTGTATTCTGAGTAAAATAACTCTAGCAGCTATGTTCGGAAAAACTTTTAGTGATTTTTGCTAATTCTTTTGATGCCAATGAAGCTTATTCTATAGCGGACGTTAATATTTGCTAAAATTAGGACAATCGGGGACTTTTTATATTCTGAGTAAAATAACTCTAGCAGTTATGTTCGGAAAAACTTTTAGTGATTTTTGCTAATTCTTTTGATGCCAATGAAGCTTATTCTATAGCAGACGTTAATATTTGCTAAAATTAGGACAATCGGGGACTTTTTGTATTCTGAGTAAAATAACTCTAGCAGCTATGTTCGGAAAAACTTTTAGTGATTTTTGCTAATTCTTTTGATGCCAATGAAGCTTATTCTATAGCGGACGTTAATATTTGCTAAAATTAGGACAATCGGGGACTTTTATATTCTGAGTAAAATAACTCTAGCAGTTATGTTCGGAAAAACTTTTAGTGATTTTTGCTAATTCTTTTGATGCCAATGAAGCTTATTCTATAGCGGACGTTAATATTTGCTAAAATTAGGACAATCGGGGACTTTTTATATTCTGAGTAGCATAACTCTAGCAGTTATGTTCGGAAAAACTTTTAGTGATTTTTGCTAATTCTTTTGATGCCAATGAAGCTTATTCTATAGCGGACGTTAATATTTGCTAAAATTAGGACAATCGGGGACTTTTTGTATTCTAAGTAAAATAACTCCAGCAGTTATAATCGGAAAAACTTTTAGTGATTTTTGCTAATTCTTTTGATGCCAATGAAGCTTATTCCATAGCGGACGTTGATTTTTGCTAAAATTAGGACAATCGAGGACTTTTTATATTCTGAGTAAAATAACTCTAGCAGTTATGTTCGGAAAAACTTTTAGTGATTTTTGCTTATTCTTTTGATGCCAATGAAGCTTATTCTATAGCGGACGTTAATATTTGCTAAAATTAGGACAATCGGGGACTTTTTATATTCTGAGTAAAATAACTCTAGCAGTTATGTTCGGAAAAACTTTTAGTGATTTTTGCTAATTCTTTTGATGCCAATGAAGCTTATTCTATAGCGGACGTTAATATTTGCTAAAATTAGGACAATCGGGGACTTTTTGTATTCTGAGTAAAATAACTCTAGCAGCTATGTTCGGAAAAACTTTTAGTGATTTTTGCTAATTCTTTTGATGCCAATGAAGCTTATTCTATAGCGGACGTTAATATTTGCTAAAATTAGGACAATCGGGGACTTTTTATATTCTGAGTAAAATAACTCTAGCAGTTATGTTCGGAAAAACGTTTAGTGATTTTTGCTAATTCTTTTGATGCCAATGAAGCTTATTCTATAGCAGACGTTAATATTTGCTAAAATTAGGACAATCGGGGACTTTTTGTATTCTGAGTAAAATAACTCTAGCAGCTATGTTCGGAAAAACTTTTAGTGATTTTTGCTAATTCTTTTGATGCCAATGAAGCTTATTCTATAGCGGACGTTAATATTTGCTAAAATTAGGACAATCGGGGACTTTTATATTCTGAGTAAAATAACTCTAGCAGTTATGTTCGGAAAAACTTTTAGTGATTTTTGCTAATTCTTTTGATGCCAATGAAGCTTATTCTATAGCGGACGTTAATATTTGCTAAAATTAGGACAATCGGGGACTTTTTATATTCTGAGTAGCATAACTCTAGCAGTTATGTTCGGAAAAACTTTTAGTGATTTTTGCTAATTCTTTTGATGCCAATGAAGCTTATTCTATAGCGGACGTTGATTTTTGCTAAAATTAGGACAATCGGGGACTTTTTGTATTCTGAGTAAAATAACTCTAGCAGTTATGTTCGGAAAAACTTTTAGTGATTTTTGCTAATTCTTTTGATGCCAATGAAGCTTATTCTATAGCGGACGTTGATTTTTGCTAAAATTAGGACAATCGGGGACTTTTTGTATTCTGAGTAAAATAACTCTAGCAGCTATGTTCGGAAAAACTTTTAGTGATTTTTGCTAATTCTTTTGATGCCAATGAAGCTTATTCTATAGCGGACGTTAATATTTGCTAAAATTAGGACAATCGGGGACTTTTTGTATTCTGAGTAAAATAACTCTAGCAGTTATGTTCGGAAAAACTTTTAGTGATTTTTGCTAATTCTTTTGATGCCAATGAAGCTTATTCTATAGCGGACGTTAATATTTGCTAAAATTAGGACAATCGGGGACTTTTTATATTCTGAGTAAAATAACTCTAGCAGTTATGTTCGGAAAAACTTTTAGTGATTTTTGCTAATTCTTTTGATGCCAATGAAGCTTATTCTATAGCAGACGTTAATATTTGCTAAAATTAGGACAATCGGGGACTTTTTGTATTCTGAGTAAAATAACTCTAGCAGCTATGTTCGGAAAAACTTTTAGTGATTTTTGCTAATTCTTTTGATGCCAATGAAGCTTATTCTATAGCGGACGTTAATATTTGCTAAAATTAGGACAATCGGGGACTTTTATATTCTGAGTAAAATAACTCTAGCAGTTATGTTCGGAAAAACTTTTAGTGATTTTTGCTAATTCTTTTGATGCCAATGAAGCTTATTCTATAGCGGACGTTAATATTTGCTAAAATTAGGACAATCGGGGACTTTTTATATTCTGAGTAGCATAACTCTAGCAGTTATGTTCGGAAAAACTTTTAGTGATTTTTGCTAATTCTTTTGATGCCAATGAAGCTTATTCTATAGCGGACGTTGATTTTTGCTAAAATTAGGACAATCGGGGACTTTTTGTATTCTGAGTAAAATAACTCTAGCAGTTATGTTCGGAAAAACTTTTAGTGATTTTTGCTAATTCTTTTGATGCCAATGAAGCTTATTCTATAGCGGACGTTGATTTTTGCTAAAATTAGGACAATCGGGGACTTTTTGTATTCTGAGTAAAATAACTCTAGCAGCTATGTTCGGAAAAACTTTTAGTGATTTTTGCTAATTCTTTTGATGCCAATGAAGCTTATTCTATAGCGGACGTTAATATTTGCTAAAATTAGGACAATCGGGGACTTTTTGTATTCTGAGTAAAATAACTCTAGCAGCTATGTTCGGAAAAACTTTTAGTGATTTTTGCTAATTCTTTTGATGCCAATGAAGCTTATTCTATAGCGGACGTTAATATTTGCTAAAATTAGGACAATCGGGGACTTTTTATATTCTGAGTAAAATAACTCTAGCAGTTATGTTCGGAAAAACTTTTAGTGATTTTTGCTAATTCTTTTGATGCCAATGAAGCTTATTCTATAGCGGACGTTAATATTTGCTAAAATTAGGACAATCGGGGACTTTTTATATTCTGAGTAGCATAACTCTAGCAGTTATGTTCGGAAAAACTTTTAGTGATTTTTGCTAATTCTTTTGATGCCAATGAAGCTTATTCTATAGCGGACGTTGATTTTTGCTAAAATTAGGACAATCGGGGACTTTTTGTATTCTGAGTAAAATAACTCTAGCAGCTATGTTCGGAAAAACTTTTAGTGATTTTTGCTAATTCTTTTGATGCCAATGAAGCTTATTCTATAGCGGACGTTGATTTTTGCTAAAATTAGGACAATCGGGGACTTTTTGTATTCTGAGTAAAATAACTCTAGCAGCTATGTTCGGAAAAACTTTTAGTGATTTTTGCTAATTCTTTTGATGCCAATGAAGCTTATTCTATAGCGGACGTTAATATTTGCTAAAATTAGGACAATCGGGGACTTTTTGTATTCTGAGTAAAATAACTCTAGCAGCTATGTTCGGAAAAACTTTTAGTGATTTTTGCTAATTCTTTTGATGCCAATGAAGCTTATTCTATAGCGGACGTTAATATTTGCTAAAATTAGGACAATCGGGGACTTTTTATATTCTGAGTAAAATAACTCTAGCAGTTATGTTCGGAAAAACTTTTAGTGATTTTTGCTAATTCTTTTGATGCCAATGAAGCTTATTCTATAGCGGACGTTAATATTTGCTAAAATTAGGACAATCGGGGACTTTTTATATTCTGAGTAGAATAACTCTAGCAGTTATGTTCGGAAAAACTTTTAGTGATTTTTGCTAATTCTTTTGATGCCAATGAAGCTTATTCTATAGCGGACGTTGATTTTTGCTAAAATTAGGACAATCGGGGACTTTTTGTATTCTGAGTAAAATAACCCAGCAGTTATAATCGGAAAAACTTTTGGTGATTTTTGCTAATTCTTTTGATGCCAATGAAGCTTATTCCATAGCGGACGTTGATTTTTGCTAAAATTAGGACAATCGAGGACTTTTTATATTCTGAGTAAAATAACTCTAGCAGTTATGTTCGGAAAAACTTTTAGTGATTTTTGCTTATTCTTTTGATGCCAATGAAGCTTATTCCATAGCGGACGTTGATTTTTGCTAAAATTAGGACAATCGAGGACTTTTTATATTCTGAGTAAAATAACTCTAGCAGTTATGTTCGGAAAAACTTTTAGTGATTTTTGCTTATTCTTTTGATGCCAATGAAGCTTATTCTATAGCGGACGTTAATATTTGCTAAAATTAGGACAATCGGGGACTTTTTATATTCTGAGTAAAATAACTCTAGCAGTTATGTTCGGAAAAACTTTTAGTGATTTTTGCTAATTCTTTTGATGCCAATGAAGCTTATTATATAGCGGACGTTAATATTTGCTAAAATTAGGACAATCGGGGACTTTTTGTATTCTGAGTAAAATAACTCTAGCAGCTATGTTCGGAAAAACTTTTAGTGATTTTTGCTAATTCTTTTGATGCCAATGAAGCTTATTCTATAGCGGACGTTGATTTTTGCTAAAATTAGGACAATCGGGGACTTTTTGTATTCTGAGTAAAATAACTCTAGCAGCTATGTTCGGAAAAACTTTTAGTGATTTTTGCTAATTCTTTTGATGCCAATGAAGCTTATTCTATAGCGGACGTTAATATTTGCTAAAATTAGGACAATCGGGGACTTTTTGTATTCTGAGTAAAATAACTCTAGCAGCTATGTTCGGAAAAACTTTTAGTGATTTTTGCTAATTCTTTTGATGCCAATGAAGCTTATTCTATAGCGGACGTTAATATTTGCTAAAATTAGGACAATCGGGGACTTTTTATATTCTGAGTAAAATAACTCTAGCAGTTATGTTCGGAAAAACTTTTAGTGATTTTTGCTAATTCTTTTGATGCCAATGAAGCTTATTCTATAGCGGACGTTAATATTTGCTAAAATTAGGACAATCGGGGACTTTTTGTATTCTGAGTAAAATAACTCTAGCAGCTATGTTCGGAAAAACTTTTAGTGATTTTTGCTAATTCTTTTGATGCCAATGAAGCTTATTCTATAGCGGACGTTAATATTTGCTAAAATTAGGACAATCGGGGACTTTTTATATTCTGAGTAAAATAACTCTAGCAGTTATGTTCGGAAAAACTTTTAGTGATTTTTGCTAATTCTTTTGATGCCAATGAAGCTTATTCTATAGCAGACGTTAATATTTGCTAAAATTAGGACAATCGGGGACTTTTTGTATTCTGAGTAAAATAACTCTAGCAGCTATGTTCGGAAAAACTTTTAGTGATTTTTGCTAATTCTTTTGATGCCAATGAAGCTTATTCTATAGCGGACGTTAATATTTGCTAAAATTAGGACAATCGGGGACTTTTTATATTCTGAGTAAAATAACTCTAGCAGTTATGTTCGGAAAAACTTTTAGTGATTTTTGCTAATTCTTTTGATGCCAATGAAGCTTATTCTATAGCGGACGTTAATATTTGCTAAAATTAGGACAATCGGGGACTTTTTATATTCTGAGTAGCATAACTCTAGCAGTTATGTTCGGAAAAACTTTTAGTGATTTTTGCTAATTCTTTTGATGCCAATGAAGCTTATTCTATAGCGGACGTTGATTTTTGCTAAAATTAGGACAATCGGGGACTTTTTATATTCTGAGTAGAATAACTCTAGCAGCTATGTTCGGAAAAACTTTTAGTGATTTTTGCTAATTCTTTTGATGCCAATGAAGCTTATTCTATAGCGGACGTTAATATTTGCTAAAATTAGGACAATCGGGGACTTTTTATATTCTGAGTAAAATAACTCTAGCAGTTATGTTCGGAAAAACTTTTAGTGATTTTTGCTAATTCTTTTGATGCCAATGAAGCTTATTCTATAGCGGACGTTAATATTTGCTAAAATTAGGACAATCGGGGACTTTTTATATTCTGAGTAGCATAACTCTAGCAGTTATGTTCGGAAAAACTTTTAGTGATTTTTGCTAATTCTTTTGATGCCAATGAAGCTTATTCTATAGCGGACGTTGATTTTTGCTAAAATTAGGACAATCGGGGACTTTTTGTATTCTGAGTAGAATAACTCTAGCAGTTATGTTCGGAAAAACTTTTAGTGATTTTTGCTAATTCTTTTGATGCCAATGAAGCTTATTCTATAGCGGACGTTGATTTTTGCTAAAATTAGGACAATCGGGGACTTTTTGTATTCTGAGTAAAATAACTCCAGCAGTTATAATCGGAAAAACTTTTAGTGATTTTTGCTAATTCTTTTGATGCCAATGAAGCTTATTCCATAGCGGACGTTGATTTTTGCTAAAATTAGGACAATCGAGGACTTTTTATATTCTGAGTAAAATAACTCTAGCAGTTATGTTCGGAAAAACTTTTAGTGATTTTTGCTTATTCTTTTGATGCCAATGAAGCTTATTCTATAGCGGACGTTAATATTTGCTAAAATTAGGACAATCGGGGACTTTTTATATTCTGAGTAAAATAACTCTAGCAGTTATGTTCGGAAAAACTTTTAGTGATTTTTGCTAATTCTTTTGATGCCAATGAAGCTTATTATATAGCGGACGTTAATATTTGCTAAAATTAGGACAATCGGGGACTTTTTGTATTCTGAGTAAAATTACTCTAGCAGCTATGTTCGGAAAAACTTTTAGTGATTTTTGCTAATTCTTTTGATGCCAATGAAGCTTATTCTATAGCGGACGTTAATATTTGCTAAAATTAGGACAATCGGGGACTTTTTATATTCTGAGTAAAATAACTCTAGCAGTTATGTTCGGAAAAACTTTTAGTGATTTTTGCTAATTCTTTTGATGCCAATGAAGCTTATTCTATAGCGGACGTTGATTTTTGCTAAAATTAGGACAATCGGGGACTTTTTGTATTCTGAGTAAAATAACTCTAGCAGTTATGTTCGGAAAAACTTTTAGTGATTTTTGCTAATTCTTTTGATGCCAATGAAGCTTATTCTATAGCGGACGTTAATATTTGCTAAAATTAGGACAATCGGGGACTTTTTATATTCTGAGTAGCATAACTCTAGCAGTTATGTTCGGAAAAACTTTTAGTGATTTTTGCTAATTCTTTTGATGCCAATGAAGCTTATTCTATAGCGGACGTTAATATTTGCTAAAATTAGGACAATCGGGGACTTTTTATATTCTGAGTAGAATAACTCTAGCAGTTATGTTCGGAAAAACTTTTAGTGATTTTTGCTAATTCTTTTGATGCCAATGAAGCTTATTCTATAGCGGACGTTGATTTTTGCTAAAATTAGGACAATCGGGGACTTTTTGTATTCTGAGTAAAATAACTCCAGCAGTTATAATCGGAAAAACTTTTAGTGATTTTTGCTAATTCTTTTGATGCCAATGAAGCTTATTCCATAGCGGACGTTAATTTTTGCTAAAATTAGGACAATCGAGGACTTTTTATATTCTGAGTAAAATAACTCTAGCAGTTATGTTCGGAAAAACTTTTAGTGATTTTTGCTTATTCTTTTGATGCCAATGAAGCTTATTCTATAGCGGACGTTAATATTTGCTAAAATTAGGACAATCGGGGACTTTTTATATTCTGAGTAAAATAACTCTAGCAGTTATGTTCGGAAAAACTTTTAGTGATTTTTGCTAATTCTTTTGATGCCAATGAAGCTTATTATATAGCGGACGTTAATATTTGCTAAAATTAGGACAATCGGGGACTTTTTGTATTCTGAGTAAAATAACTCTAGCAGCTATGTTCGGAAAAACTTTTAGTGATTTTTGCTAATTCTTTTGATGCCAATGAAGCTTATTCTATAGCGGACGTTAATATTTGCTAAAATTAGGACAATCGGGGACTTTTTATATTCTGAGTAAAATAACTCTAGCAGTTATGTTCGGAAAAACTTTTAGTGATTTTTGCTAATTCTTTTGATGCCAATGAAGCTTATTCTATAGCAGACGTTAATATTTGCTAAAATTAGGACAATCGGGGACTTTTGTATTCTGAGTAAAATAACTCTAGCAGCTATGTTCGGAAAAACTTTTAGTGATTTTTGCTAATTCTTTTGATGCCAATGAAGCTTATTCTATAGCGGACGTTGATTTTTGCTAAAATTAGGACAATCGGGGACTTTTTGTATTCTGAGTAAAATAACTCTAGCAGCTATGTTCGGAAAAACTTTTAGTGATTTTTGCTAATTCTTTTGATGCCAATGAAGCTTATTCTATAGCGGACGTTAATATTTGCTAAAATTAGGACAATCGGGGACTTTTTGTATTCTGAGTAAAATAACTCTAGCAGCTATGTTCGGAAAAACTTTTAGTGATTTTTGCTAATTCTTTTGATGCCAATGAAGCTTATTCTATAGCGGACGTTAATATTTGCTAAAATTAGGACAATCGGGGACTTTTTATATTCTGAGTAAAATAACTCTAGCAGTTATGTTCGGAAAAACTTTTAGTGATTTTTGCTAATTCTTTTGATGCCAATGAAGCTTATTCTATAGCGGACGTTAATATTTGCTAAAATTAGGACAATCGGGGACTTTTTATATTCTGAGTAGAATAACTCTAGCAGGTTATGTTCGGAAAAACTTTTAGTGATTTTTGCTAATTCTTTTGATGCCAATGAAGCTTATTCTATAGCGGACGTTGATTTTTGCTAAAATTAGGACAATCGGGGACTTTTTGTATTCTGAGTAAAATAACTCCAGCAGTTATAATCGGAAAAACTTTTAGTGATTTTTGCTAATTCTTTTGATGCCAATGAAGCTTATTCCATAGCGGACGTTGATTTTTTGCTAAAATTAGGACAATCGAGGACTTTTTATATTCTGAGTAAAATAACTCTAGCAGTTATGTTCGGAAAAACTTTTAGTGATTTTTGCTTATTCTTTTGATGCCAATGAAGCTTATTCCTAGCGGACGTTGATTTTTGCTAAAATTAGGACAATCGAGGACTTTTTATATTCTGAGTAAAATAACTCTAGCAGTTATGTTCGGAAAAACTTTTAGTGATTTTTGCTAATTCTTTTGATGCCAATGAAGCTTATTCTATAGCGGACGTTGATTTTTGCTAAAATTAGGACAATCGGGGGACTTTTTGTATTCTGAGTAAAATAACTCTAGCAGTTATGTTCGGAAAAACTTTTAGTGATTTTTGCTAATTCTTTTGATGCCAATGAAGCTTATTCTATAGCGGACGTTAATATTTGCTAAAATTAGGACAATCGGGGACTTTTTATATTCTGAGTAGCATAACTCTAGCAGTTATGTTCGGAAAAACTTTTAGTGATTTTTGCTAATTCTTTTGATGCCAATGAAGCTTATTCTATAGCGGACGTTGATTTTTGCTAAAATTAGGACAATCGGGGACTTTTTGTATTCTGAGTAAAATAACTCTAGCAGCTATGTTTGGAAAAACTTTTAGTGATTTTTGCTAATTCTTTTGATGCCAATGAAGCTTATTCTATAGCGGACGTTAATATTTGCTAAAATTAGGACAATCGGGGACTTTTTGTATTCTGAGTAAAATAACTCTAGCAGCTATGTTCGGAAAAACTTTTAGTGATTTTTGCTTATTCTTTTGATGCCAATGAAGCTTATTCTATAGCGGACGTTGATTTTTTCTAAAATTAGGACAATCGGGGACTTTTTGTATTCTGAGTAAAATAACTCTAGCAGCTATGTTCGGAAAAACTTTTAGTGATTTTTGCTAATTCTTTTGATGCCAATGAAGCTTATTCTATAGCGGACGTTGATTTTTGCTAAAATTAGGACAATCGGGGACTTTTTGTATTCTAAGTAAAATAACTCCAGCAGTTATAATCGGAAAAACTTTTAGTGATTTTTGCTAATTCTTTTGATGCCAATGAAGCTTATTCCATAGCGGACGTTGATTTTTGCTAAAATTAGGACAATCGAGGACTTTTTATATTCTGAGTAAAATAGCTCTAGCAGTTATGTTCGGAAAAACTTTTAGTGATTTTTGCTTATTCTTTTGATGCCAATGAAGCTTATTCTATAGCGGACGTTAATATTTGCTAAAATTAGGACAATCGGGGACTTTTTATATTCTGAGTAAAATAACTCTAGCAGTTATGTTCGGAAAAACTTTTAGTGATTTTTGCTAATTCTTTTGATGCCAATGAAGCTTATTCTATAGCGGACGTTAATATTTGCTAAAATTAGGACAATCGGGGACTTTTTGTATTCTGAGTAAAATAACTCTAGCAGCTATGTTCGGAAAAACTTTTAGTGATTTTTGCTAATTCTTTTGATGCCAATGAAGCTTATTCTATAGCGGACGTTAATATTTGCTAAAATTAGGACAATCGGGGACTTTTTATATTCTGAGTAGCATAACTCTAGCAGTTATGTTCGGAAAAACTTTTAGTGATTTTTGCTAATTCTTTTGATGCCAATGAAGCTTATTCTATAGCGGACGTTAATATTTGCTAAAATTAGGACAATCGGGGACTTTTTGTATTCTAAGTAAAATAACTCCAGCAGTTATAATCGGAAAAACTTTTAGTGATTTTTGCTAATTCTTTTGATGCCAATGAAGCTTATTCCATAGCGGACGTTGATTTTTGCTAAATTAGGACAATCGGGGACTTTTTATATTCTGAGTAAAATAACTCTAGCAGTTATGTTCGGAAAAACTTTTAGTGATTTTTGCTTATTCTTTTGATGCCAATGAAGCTTATTCTATAGCGGACGTTAATATTTGCTAAAATTAGGACAATCGGGGACTTTTTATATTCTGAGTAAAATAACTCTAGCAGTTATGTTCGGAAAAACTTTTAGTGATTTTTGCTAATTCTTTTGATGCCAATGAAGCTTATTCTATAGCGGACGTTAATATTTGCTAAAATTAGGACAATCGGGGACTTTTTGTATTCTGAGTAAAATAACTCTAGCAGCTATGTTCGGAAAAACTTTTAGTGATTTTTGCTAATTCTTTGATGCCAATGAAGCTTATTCTATAGCGGACGTTAATATTTGCTAAAATTAGGACAATCGGGGACTTTTTATATTCTGAGTAAAATAACTCTAGCAGTTATGTTCGGAAAAACGTTTAGTGATTTTTGCTAATTCTTTTGATGCCAATGAAGCTTATTCTATAGCGGACGTTAATATTTGCTAAAATTAGGACAATCGGGGACTTTTTGTATTCTGAGTAAAATAACTCTAGCAGCTATGTTCGGAAAAACTTTTAGTGATTTTTGCTAATTCTTTTGATGCCAATGAAGCTTATTCTATAGCGGACGTTAATATTTGCTAAAATTAGGACAATCGGGGACTTTTATATTCTGAGTAAAATAACTCTAGCAGTTATGTTCGGAAAAAACTTTTAGTGATTTTTGCTAATTCTTTTGATGCCAATGAAGCTTATTCTATAGCGGACGTTAATATTTGCTAAAATTAGGACAATCGGGGACTTTTTATATTCTGAGTAGCATAACTCTAGCAGTTATGTTCGGAAAAACTTTTAGTGATTTTTGCTAATTCTTTTGATGCCAATGAAGCTTATTCTATAGCGGACGTTGATTTTTGCTAAAATTAGGACAATCGGGGACTTTTTGTATTCTGAGTAAAATAACTCTAGCAGTTATGTTCGGAAAAACTTTTAGTGATTTTTGCTAATTCTTTTGATGCCAATGAAGCTTATTCTATAGCGGACGTTGATTTTTGCTAAAATTAGGACAATCGGGGACTTTTTGTATTCTGAGTAAAATAACTCTAGCAGCTATGTTCGGAAAAACTTTTAGTGATTTTTGCTAATTCTTTTGATGCCAATGAAGCTTATTCTATAGCGGACGTTAATATTTGCTAAAATTAGGACAATCGGGGACTTTTTGTATTCTGAGTAAAATAACTCTAGCAGCTATGTTCGGAAAAACTTTTAGTGATTTTTGCTAATTCTTTTGATGCCAATGAAGCTTATTCTATAGCGGACGTTAATATTTGCTAAAATTAGGACAATCGGGGACTTTTTATATTCTGAGTAAAATAACTCTAGCAGTTATGTTCGGAAAAACTTTTAGTGATTTTTGCTAATTCTTTTGATGCCAATGAAGCTTATTCTATAGCAGACGTTAATATTGCTAAAATTAGGACAATCGGGGACTTTTTGATATTCTGAGTAAAATAACTCTAGCAGCTATGTTCGGAAAAACTTTTAGTGATTTTTGCTAATTCTTTTGATGCCAATGAAGCTTATTCTATAGCGGACGTTAATATTTGCTAAAATTAGGACAATCGGGGACTTTTATATTCTGAGTAAAATAACTCTAGCAGTTATGTTCGGAAAAACTTTTAGTGATTTTTGCTAATTCTTTTGATGCCAATGAAGCTTATTCTATAGCGGACGTTAATATTTGCTAAAATTAGGACAATCGGGGACTTTTTGTATTCTGAGTAAAATAACTCTAGCAGT